>OY720406.1:5361816-6702270 GCA_963082905.1 Oligia fasciuncula
ACTTGACGCACATTCGGTTTCCGAAAATAAGTAAGTCGGTAATTATAATTGTTTCGTTTAAACCAGTTTATACTAGATATTTAAGTTTGTGGAGTATCAGTAAGTATTATAACTTGTAAAGTGTATGTAACCTAGCAGGCCTCAAATAATGTCTCAATTCTCATGCGATTACAATTTATAGGATAGAGTGAAGATTTTAGGTGTGATTCCCTGAAAAACTAAAGTGCGTGCATGATCAGGGAGGCAATTCTCGTAATTTTAAGAACGTTCACATTCTGATCTCAGTATCAATCTGTCAAAAATACCTCTGGAAATTAAAGGTATTTTTGACAGATTGAAACTACATTTATAAAAACTTTTTGACATTGATTGTCGCTGAGATGAGATTGCGACTAGATTTTGAACGGTTTAAGGCCGCTTTCACATTAGAACGTTAGCAGCGCGACGAGAGTAGCGCGGCAGAAGCAGAAACCTTCACGCACGCTTCTGTTTATAATATGAAATTCTTACTGGGCGACGGTCGCGCGTCAGTCGCGCTGCTAAAGTCGCCTAAATGTGAAAGCGCACTTAATCATGGGAATCGGCCTTTAGATGTATGAACGTAAACGAAGCAAAAGGAGTATCTATTTTATCTAAGGATCGTATTATGTGACGTTCTGTAGTTTCTGCCTAACATCATGGGAAAAAGGCATGAGTTTATGCAATTGTTTTTCTTTTTTACTAGAAAATGAGCGGGTACGGCACAAGCATGTCGGGGGGCGGCGACACAGACGCGCTGGCGAGACGACTGCGCGACGCGGAGCGTGCGCGGGCCGACGCGGAGCGAGCGCACGCCGACGCGCTCGCTCAGCTCCGGCAAGCGCAACGCTCCCCCATAGACCAGCACAATGTCGAACAACTGCAGTCCAGAGCGAGGGAGCTGGAGAAGAAGGTAGCTCTGTCGTTTACATGCTTTTATTTGGTAAAAGTGCTCTGAAGCGGAGCAAGTGCCGGCGGCCACACTGTGAAATAACTCGTATCTAGCGTCACTTTATTCAAAATTTGAACATGTAGGTTCAACGATACAATATTTTTACACGAGCTAGATAAAGAAACTGTATGATTTGATAATAATTTGCGGTTAGGTGTCGATATTTTTCATACTATAAGGCTCAAATCACACCGAGATGGAAGCGAAGCGGCGAGCAGTTTCAGTGTCATAAAATTTTAAACTTTATCTTCATTACTATAATACATCGTATCGCTTGAGAAACTTGAAAGGTCGCGCGGCCGCCCGCGGCGCCGCGTGTACTCCGATGACTCAAGTTTCTCATGCGATAATAAGTATTAATGAAAATAAAGTTAAAATTCATATGACTTGAGTGTGCTTCGAAAAGTTTTTGATGGCCACATTGCAATGTAACTCATCTAAAAAAGCTGGTCTTATTACATACTTAACCTTTGTTTTCAATCGATGACTTCTTCTCTCCAAATAAACCACTGCTTCATTATAAGACATTAATTCTGTTTTACTTCGTAGGCGGCACTAGAAACAGTTCGATGCGAAGAGTTACAACTAGAACTGTCATCGGCGTTGCGCGCGCGTGGTCAGGGCGGCGTCACCACGTGGTCCACGCAGTCGGCACAACCAGCCTCCGAGATCGAGCGCATCATGGCCAAGATCGAGCAGGACAACCGCATCCTCGCTGAGTTAGAACATACCAGATCCACCACACATGGTAATGAACTAATTATATTATAGTTGTACTTGTATACTGCGACGCTATTAATCTTCTTCTGGTGACCCTCGAATTTATAGAAGGTTGGTAAATCAACTTATACGAATATTTCTCCTTGTGGTTTGGAAACAGCTCAGCAACACTCGTAACTATGTGGAAATTCAATGTCATTCTCTATAATATGACGTCATAAAATAAAGCATGAGATAGAGACCCTCCGGAGTCAGTAAATTGAACATGCCAACACCTTTATGGATGGATCTAGGTTAAATAGTCTACGGAAGGATTCGTTAAATTCGCAACTGAGTTGGGTGAAAGGGGAATATTTCATAATAATGTGCTTCATTTACAGAACGATAATGTTTTAGTAGTTTATGGTTTCCCAGGTATCCAATCAAGCGGATCCAACCAGGCGCTAGGCGAGTACCACTCGCCGACGCCGTCGCCGCTACCGCACTCGTACACCAGCACGGCCGGCCACGCCGCCATCTGCCAGAGCAGCACCATGCCCACGCTGTCCTCGCTGCACGCCACCGGACAGTTCACCGCCCCCTCCTCCAATTCCGTCGCCTACTCTATGAGCGCGCACAACCCCACCTCCTACTCCAACCCCGTGTCCGCCTACTCCAACACGTACGGCCTCTCCAACACCCACCAAGTCACCTTCACCAACCCCGTCACCGCACCACTCGTCAACAACATCGGACAAATCTCCAGCACGCTAGCTGGACTGCAGACCAACCTGCAGAACCTAACGGGCAACGTGTCGGCTCTGAACCTGAGCTCAGGCCTCGCTCCCGGCATGACGGGGACCATAGCGGGCTCCGGCCTCACCAGCTGTTTGAACAATCCCCAAAACAATTTATCAGGTGGACTATCGAACACGCTGGGAGGATTACAATCGACCTTAACAAGCGGGTTAGGAAACGCCCTCTCGAACTTGACCGGAACGCAACTAGGAGGACTAAACACAAGTTTAGGCGGCACAAGCGCGTACGGAACTGGGACAGGGACGTATACAAATCCCCTCCTCTCTGGCGGACTCGGAACAAATCCTATGAATATAAAACTTAAACCTCTAGATGAAATAGACCTCGGACTCGGTAGATATGGGAACACGACGGGAGTGGGGCGAGTCGCCACGCCCGTCACGCCGCACCAACCCTCGTGGAATTTAGGATTAGATAGCCAATTCGGAACTGATAGACTAGGGGGCTTAGACTCGGGATTCAGCCACGATCGGAACCAAAGAGCTATAGCGCGGATTATGCCTAATACCGGCTTGGAAATGGAAGGTGAGTGAAATCCAATTTTCTTAGTGCTCTTTGTTAAAAGAAAATCGTTTTCAACGGTGCACATGTTTCAGTTGCACGAAATGCGTCACATTTTATGAATGGTGCCTCGGACACAGTTGACATGTTGGACATTCCGGGAAAGGGTCGCTGTTGCGTGTACATCGCCCGGTACTCTTACGACCCACCTGAGTAAGTAGAAACTTGATCAGCAATGAAATTACTTTTGTATCTCGCAGAATCTGATTGTGTGAATAAAAATAGTAATACTTTCAGGATTGAGACTGCAGAAGGTGAATTGGCAATAACTGCTGGGGATTATTTGTTGGTGTGGGGTCCCCCAGACCCCAACGCTCCCATGCTTGACGCCGAACTGTTGGATGGACGACGAGGACTGGTACCTGCTAATTTCGTTACAAGATTGATCGGAGACGATCTGTTAGAGTTCCATCAGGTGATAAATAGATTCTTTTGTATAGTTTGATTTAGAACAAAGTGTGTGTCGAAATATTCCACACCAGTGAAATATTTTACAAACATAGTTGGATTGAACGGAGGCTCTAAAGGTGATGTGTTTCGATACGATACGTTACATTCAATTGTAATTTTGGCTTCAAATTCTTATTTAAGCGCCAATGAAAACTATTCCGTTCGCTGTAATAAATATACGATTCCATAAACTTTGCAGATAAATTGGGGTAACATTTGATTCTAAACAAAGACAGTGAATTGAAAGTTACGTATCAGTTATCTATCTATTTTTTTAATGTTCAACTCCTTCAAAACTTACAAAAAATTAAGAAGAGAAGAAGAAGAGATTAAAGAATTTTAAGCCATTGCCTTAAAAATATTTTAAAATAGATCATTCGGATATAATACAAAAAGAAAAAAAAAAACGGCGATACCATTACCTTCTGCTCGGTATGACTATGTAGATATATAAACCATTTATTTGGCGCACACAAAAAGACAGCACAACACACAAAATATGTGTTATAGACTGTGAAAGTTATTAATATGATTTAAAAACTTTGTCATACAAGGTCCCATTTTATCCTCAGGCGATTGTTTCGACGCTGAGAGATGTTGATGAGGCCACTACAGCGATAAGCGAACTATCGATCAGTCGTGACGTCGCTCGTCTAAGCGAAGTGGCCGAATTAAGCGAAGGACCAGAAGACGATGACAATGGTAAGCATCCACACATCAAACTCTTCAACTAGGCACGAAACGTAGACCGAACAGTACTTGACAATGTGAACAATCTAGTAATGGTTTTTAAACATTTTTATTATTAGAGTTTTGATGAAGAGATTTAGACAAAATTTAGTTTAGAAGTTAAAATATTAGCATTACTATACAGTACATTTATCATCATTGAGTGAAGTTTTACATTTCGCATGCAACCCAAATACGCATCGAGCACTGAACTACCATAATAACATAGTAATATTAAACAATCATGACGCTTCGCACAGTGATACAATCAGAACGCTACACAAACTACCCGTGACAGTTGTCGTCAACGATCATTTATAGAAATAGTTCTATAGTCGAACCTTTGTCCCTCCCCGTTCCCCTCCCTGGACTTCGCTGCACGCTTCTTCGCATTCTCACGCACTTCGCCTGCCTGGCTGCACTCCTCGATATGCCCTCGGACCTCAACAGCCGAGCTGTTTTTCTCGTCGCTAGTGCCGGCGCCGCGGCAGCTGACACTGGAGAGGCAGCTCAACAAGTCCGTACTCATCGGGTGGACTGCCCCCGAAGGTGTACAGCAAGCAAACATCGAGAGCTACCATGTTTACGTCGATGGAGTCCTCAAAACGACCGTCAAGGCCTCGGAACGCACACGAGCTCTCGTTGAAGGAGTAGACTCTAATCGGGTGAGTTGTTTTGATGTTCAATTAGCTGCTTCTCTTATGTTTCTACAGTAGTCACTTTTACATGTTACCAGTGAGCACAAATTCATTTAGTTGGTCGTCGATGTCATTGTTTGCTTTTAGATGTTATATTTTTGTATTTGTATTCTTGTTATGTTTCCAATAAGAGCCGTCAGTTTTATGGATTTTTTGTTCCTAAAGCCGCATCGTATCAGCGTGCGTTCGGTGACAGTGTCGCGACGCACGTCAAGGGATGCAGCTTGCACGATGGTGATCGGTAGAGACACGGGCAACATGGGCCCGACCTGTGTCAGGGCCACCGGGGTGACCTGCTCACAGGCCGTGATCTCTTGGCTACCAGCCAACTCAAACCACCAACACGTCGTCTGTGTAAACAATGTTGAAGTAAGCACTCGAAACAGTAAAATGACGTCATTAATCAATAGGATAGACTAGACATGCATTCATTGATTACAGGTTCGAACAGTGAAGCCAGGAGTTTACCGCCACACAATCACAGGTTTATCACCTAGCACACAGTATCGGGTAACTGTAAGGGCTAAACATTTAAGAGCTGGTCCGCCACAACCTGGAGCTCCAGTCCAAGAAGAAGCTCCTGGAGCTTACACAGACTTCAGAACTCTTCCCAAAGGACTGCCGGATCCGCCAAATGAAATTATGGTACGTGGAAAGTAAAAACCCAACAATCAGCATGACGTGAATTGAGCATGCTTTTTGGATCCAAACTTATACATCTTACACTCACATTCCTTGCTCGCTGATGTTATATGTATCTATCCATATTAGTCAGGAATCAGAATTATAACAATCACACAGTGGATAGTGGAAAATTTAAAATAAATAGACTGATAAATATTGAACCAAGCTTTTCAAGGCAGTAACTGTGAAGCGTTTTTAGCACGCACAAGGTAGCTTTTCCAATGCTCCACGAAAGTGTGATGATACAGTATGAATACTCACAAAGACCGACTGACACACCCCTATTCCTTTCAAATAATTCACAACCTCAAAGCACACAGCACGTCTCGAGGAAGTCGCGTCAATCGCAACCATAAATCCAGCTCCAGGAAAATTATCTTGACATATCCCAATGCTCACCTCGTTGTTAGCTTAGCTACCCCCATCTGTAATGTCAGCTCTTCCCTCAATGTGGCTTAGTTCAACGTTGGCCCACATGTACTAAAGTTGAAACAAAATTGGCTTGCCTCACTATTGTTCGGCTGGATTGTTGGTGGTGATTGGTGCGGTGTCGCAGGTGGAAGCCGGACCTCAGGACGGGACCTTGCTGGTGACTTGGCAGCCAGTCGTGCGTCCGCCCGCCTCGGGCCCCGTCACTGGGTACGCTGTGTACGCCGATGGCAAGAAGGTGACTGACGTGGATTCCCCAACCGGTGACCACGCTCTCATCGACATTGGCAAACTGATCGGCCTCAATCCTAAATGTGTCACCGTAAGTATGGCTGTATGGAGCTTGATTTGGCTATGTGAACGCTATGTTAGAAATATTAGATATATGGTGACGTTTATCTAATTGGTAGAATTATATTGATGTTTATTGTTTAGGTTGACGATTTTTATCGCGATTCCTGTGTTGTTGTTTTCAGGTACGTACAAAGTCAAGGGACAGCCAGTCCAGTGACAGCGCGCCCACGCCGATTCCACCAGCGGTGCTGCGCGGTGTCGTGACCCGGATGCCACGCGGGCAGGGTCCGGGCCCCAACCAGCCGGGGCCCGTCGGGTACAGGGGTGGGCCCGTACAGCGCCCTCAGCCCTACCAACACCACCAGCAAGTTATAGAGCACGATGAGAATCTCTCCGATAAGGAGATATTCCCATCGGTTAACCGCCACGACCCACACGCTGCTCAGGTGACCAAACACTTTTTATTTATCTTTTCTATTGTCCCTTTACGATGTTGGTAATAATATCTCGCTGTCTGATATAATGGAGTCCTTGTCCCAAAAAATTGGCTTTATCTAAAGATTTCAAATGTCAAAATTTTACATTGATTGTTTTCTGTACTTTCACACATCTTATTGAATTTTTTTTTGCTACCCGAATTGGAATCTTGAAACTTTTGTCAAAATTAAACTTAAATATGATAAATGTGTTGAACTAAATGTTGATCGGCATAGTACTTTGTCTATATTTTGGTTTGCAAATCAATGTTGTACATTTGTGTGTAACGTCAAGTTTCATTTTGCCAGTTTATTTCGTTGAGGTTGATTCAGTATTTAATATGTGCTTTATATTTTTGATTTTATCTCTGATAATTTTCTTCGTCTGTGTCTTCTTAGCTATCATTATAACGATCAGTGTCATATGCTCTCTTCTTGCGCGACAAACAGTCTGGTCTAACAACTTGTATACCTTCATCTACTTCAATGACATGTTTAAGTTCTATGAGCACGTGTATACAGACAGTTTGTCGTGTGATATCGGTGTTGCAAACTGCACTCTTTATACTTTCTCCTGTGGTTCTGTCGCTGGCATCTTCTAAATGTCCAGTATTTAGTTCTCTGCAGACGGTTTCACGACACGACCACCGCGCCATCGATTATAGCTATGCACTCGGCTCGATCGTTCAAAATTAAATGCATACTGCTTGCGACTAGATCAGTAGTCTCTAGTGCTATTGGCCGATACCCGACAACGCACGACACCATACAGATACAACTTAGAACAGATAAAGAGCTTGTACTTTGTGACACAGACAATACCGCCCATGAGTTGTGATCATGCCACTTAGTCTAACCTTACCTCGCTCTCTCACATAACTGTTATACACCTTTCCATAGCCTACGAGTGGATTCGGCACAGGCCTCCTAAAGAGTATATTCGACAAAATAACCCCTTCGGTAAGGAATTTTAACACGTCTTTTCATATTTATCATTATTTATTTAATTCTGAAGTTTACACACGACTGATTTATTTAGCGTTCTATGAATTTTATTTTAGTTTTGAAAGCGTTATTTTTTGTGTTATTAGTTATGTAAAATATTTTTTTATTGTTTTCTTTGAATTTTTATTAATACACAGTGTGCCCGTATATTATACAAATAGTGTCATAATACTATAATATTGTAGCCATATAATCAGCATATGAAGACAATATTTACTTTGAGTATGCTTTTATATTTAACTGAAAGTAGACAAAAATATGTAGAAAACAAGTATACTAGCTAAATGCATATATATTTATATAAAGAAAACTAGGTTTTTGGAATCAAACTTCTGTTTAGCAGTTGTACGATTTTAAAGATACATAGATAGTATACAATTAAATTATAGCTTAAATAGAAAGGGTTCTTATTTGATACTGCTAAGAAAACCACTTAATATATTACACAGGAGTGGTAAAGTTATTGCGTTTAAGACGATTTTTTCATAACAGTTCACGACTCATATACATAAAGACATCACTCATGAACATTAACACATCATCCATGTATCCAAACCGTGGAAACAAAACAATCGTGCGTTTAAAACTAGGATCGAATCACGTAAAATAAAAGCCGATCGCTTTCACGGCAGTGAACTTCTATCTTTCCACTTCAGCTTCCTGTACAGGCTTCACTTGCTCTACCTCTAACCTAACGCCTGATTTATTAATATTAAGAGAAAAGTACTTTGTAACTCACTCTTCAACAGCTTCTAATAAACCGCTTGATAACCTTTCCGTATAGTGTGTACTTCTATTTGCTTTAAAAAGTAATCCAATAGTTTCAAGAGAAAATACCTACACAGAGTATGAAGCGAAGACCACGGCCGAAATATTGCGAGCACCATAGTCATCAATATCGCCCATATCAGCACGATCATTAACTTACTATATTTTGTGTCGTTATAAAGAACTGTGTATATGCTAAAATATTGAATGACCATGTGGTATTAGCAATCGGGGATACCGGCCATCGAAATCACTAAAGAGAGCGCGACGGAGCTGGGTAGCGAAGACGAGGAGGCGCCGCGCCGTCGCCCGCAGGTCTGCGATCTCTCCTAGCTGACATCGATGTGCTCTCCATGTGCTAGCACTATTCACTATGCTCTCTTTCTCTCAATTCTGTACGATCTCCCGATCACGAGTTTCTGAGTTTCACTTCTCGGTGTTCTGTGTTGTCATCTTCACTTACTGTACCGTCCTCGATGTTGCCCACACACGACTCTGGCCCGCCACACGTCATGCGACACCCGCACGTCCCTACGACGTCCGACTGATAGGCAGACGAACTAGGCCCACAGAGCACTCGATACAGACAACACTGGAGCATGTTCGCGTGTTTGTATGATTGTTCCTGCATGCTGTCTTGGCTTCGACGCGTATCAATGCCGTACACTCACTCCTCTCACACACCTCCCACACTTCAATGTCTTATGTTATCAAATAAGGTATTCAGTTAACGAGGGGGAACATCGGTTAATGATACGATTTTTCCGTTATTGTTGAAGTTGAATTTAAATTTTGTTTTGTTAAACTTGTGACAAGCACATTTGGAACCGACTGTTTATGATTATATCTGCTATGAATGATGTGGTTTCAAGTGTAAGCGCTGCACGCTAGCTTTCGTTGTGCATGGGGGTTGACTAGAGCTACAACGGAATGTCTTGTTTTTCTTATCGTCCGAGGAGAAGGTAATATTTATATCGCTTTGAGACGCAACGCCAATGAGGATAATGGCTATAAGCTTGTTCGATTGCTGTTGGCTTTGTTATGGAAAATCTAACCTTATTAATGTGTTGGTTCGTACGGACGTCAGCAGCAACCGTCCCAACCAACGCAAGCGTCGCAGCAGCCTTCGGGTCAGCCGTACCCGAGTACACAAGCCTACCATGGCACGCAGCAACCCCAATATCCACCAGCCGGCCAGTTCCAAAGTAACCCGGCGTACCCCGGGGCGGGCGGGCCCAGCGCGGCGCAGCAGTACCAGAACCCGCCCCCCCGGAACCACCACGAGCGAGGCCGCCCTCCTAACCCGCACCAAGTCGGACATCACAACGAGCAGGTATGCATACTAGTTCTTTTTTTTTGGTATATATTTTTTAGTTTTCTACATTCAGGTGTTATGAGATAATTATTAACTTCATTTTATTTTACACACCATGGCTATTTACAAAACCCAAAGCAAAAAAAACTTTTGAACACAAAATGGAACCGACGAAAATAGAAACTGATAAGCAAAAGATAAGGCATTTAGTCTAACTAAGCCTAAGCTCCTAAATGAATGCAAATTACTCATTTTGACGCGGCTCCTAACAAATAATAATCAACGTTGATCAATCAAGCTGCCATCAGTTTAATTTTCGCCTTTGTCTAAACGAAATACACCCCGATTCTATTTTTAAATGAGACCAACTATGTTTCTTCTATAACTATGCCCTTCCAATAAAAAAAAAACATCAAAATCGGACTGCTCTGTAAAAAGCAATGCGCAGTCATACATTAAAAAAACAATATACGCGTCGACTTGAGAACCTCTTCTTTTTTTTTACGACAGTTAAGGAGCTTACAAGACTTAAACGCAAAAAACGCAAGATTTAGAAACAATAAAAATATATGATCGACTACAGTAAACAAAATCAGATAAATATATGATATTCTTCAGGATATATGCTAGGTAGATATTGTGTTGAAAACATAATACAAATAATGTGATACGAAAGAAAAAAATCATGAAGATACTTTCAAAAGAAAGTAAAAAGAAAGTATCTTCATGATTTATTTATTTATTTATTTATTTTATAATTTATGTACACACAGTAAAATACATAGGGATATGACATAGTTATAATTTGAGTACAAAGGTACTGCTTATTTCTTAAGAAATTTCTTCCAGCAGACCTGCGAAAGGAGAAGTAAAAAAGAAATGTAGACAATAGTGTGTGAGAACAAGAAGAGAAAATATGAATGTGTGAAGTCTAAAACTAGAATATTAAATAAACCTACACATATAAGTACTTAAATAAATACATAAAGCTAAAATATATAAACATATATATATACATATATATATACTCACAGTATAGAGGAAAGGTAATGCTCTTTTAATCGACATTTAAATAGAGAAATGGTTTTTAAATCACGAATGCTAGGCGGAAGTGAGTTCCACAATCTTACAGCGTGGACAGAGAAGGAATAAGAATAGTAGCTTGTTTTATGAGGCTGAGCTTTAAGGAGGGATCTTAGGTGAGACCTACACGGTGCGTCGCTAGGGCGAGCGTAAGAAAAACGCTCACGCAAGTAGGAAGGATAAGACGGGTTGTGTAAGATGTTGAAGAGGAGACATAAAATTCGAGTATTCCTGCGAAGGCGGATTGGGAGCCACTTGAGTTCCTTGCGAAGGTGAGAAACATGGTCATACTTTCGAAGACCGAAAACAAAGCGAATGCACAGGTTTTGCAAGCGCTCAAGCTTGTTTAATAGCTCCTCAGTAGCATCCAGATAGCAGGCGTCGGCATAATCTATAATCGGCTGAATAAGTGTTTGTGCCAAAGAAATTTTAGTCTTCAAGGGCAGAAGACTTGATTGACATGATTTTATCATTCTGATTTTTTGTCAGATTATTCTACAAGCAACATACTAAAACATTAGTGTTTTAATTTTTTAGTCCCTACAATATATTTTTTGTAATTAATAATTGCTTCATAATTTGCAATGAATTACCAGCGTTGTGTCATCGTGCTTCTCTTTCTTTTCTATGCAGTCTGACAGTGACCGCGCTTTAGGTCATGTAAGCCCCTTAAAAATAACAAACATGAAATATGTCTACCCTAAGTAAGTTCTAACAGCTACCTATTTCTCTTACAGCAGCAGCAACAGCAACAGCAACAACTACAACAGCAGCAACAGAACCAGCAAGGCAGCAGTATGCAGTACACCGCACGCGGGGGCCAACCCCAGGGGCCCCGTGGACCCCAGCCTGGCGCCAGGCACGCGCAAACCCACCCTCAGTCCAAGAGAAGCCGCTACTTCATCGCCCTATTTGACTATGACCCACAAACCATGAGCCCGAATCCGGAAAGTTGTGATGAAGAACTGCCCTTCAGTGAAGGAGACACTATCAAGGTTAGTGACGAATCGTATATCGCACAACAGGAATCATTATTATGTCCAGTTCAAAAAAGCGCTGCCGATGCTACAGACCCACCAATTTGCATTATTTCCCATAGCGATTCTACTCGTAACTGAGGATTATGTAAATTGAAAAAAATAGAGTACCAGGTACGATTAGAAGCCCAGTGAATTCTTTGAGAATGCCTCAATCATCAAAGTTGTTAGTGTTTAATTTTCAAATAACTAGACTTCGTTAACCATTGTGTGCTTTACCTCATGTTTTTCTTCTTTTTATTCTAGTGACAAAAAAGCCTATTTTCACCCTTTTCTTTAATTATCCCTCTCAACCTTCAGGTTTGGGGCGACAAAGACGGCGACGGCTTCTATTGGGGCGAGTGCAGGGGTCGTCGCGGATATGTGCCCCATAACATGGTGATGGAAGTTTCGGAGCAAGACGTCACGGGCCAGCCGACTAAGCGAGACCGCTGGACTGACGCCTACGCCAACCAGCCAGTACGCCGCATGGTCGCACTGTACGACTATGACCCGCAGGAACTCAGCCCCAATGTGGATGCTGATGTAAGTATCCTCTTCTTCTCTTCCTTCCAAACTTATTTATGATACCTGAGATTAAGTACTTGCTGTGTTTGTAAGACATGACCTCACCACAGACGTACTAGTTTATAATATACACTGACTTGGGTCAGTGAATGTTTTCGATCTTGATTTTGTTGACGCAACGAGACAAGTCGTTGTCAATACTTCTGGAAAACATGAATATCGTACTATTTTTCATGTACTTAAATATTAAGCTTAGATGGAACTACAGCAGACTGAAGCTGTAATACTCTTTCGAGAGATCTTGTGCTTGATGGACATGCTATCCTGTAAGTCAGATCATTGTTGGATATCCTATGTCACAGCTGAAGGAGTGCTGCAAAAAAAGTTAACAATCTGTACTCTATATTGTTGTAGCGAATGACCTTCATTGCTAGTAATCTTAAAATTGAATATGGCTTTAGATGTTTGAAAACATATCTGTTGCTTAGTGCCTAAGACTGTATTATGTGTTTTATGTCTAGATATCTAAATACGACATTTTCGTCTTTTACCTCTTGATATACTCTTGTTGTTCTAGTGAATTCTAATCTTGAATAGCCTATACCTATATTTCCCTGTCTTGCATTATTACCTTATATCTTGTACCCTTGCTTACGAATGTAACTATATCTATTTCCATATTCTTCTCCCCTTCCTCTATTTTATATCTTACTATTGACTCTTAACATTTCTTTCACAATTGATTTTTTGTCACTCAGAAACTTTTCCAGGCTGAGCTGAGCTTCCAAACGGGTCAGATCATCCACGTGTACGGAGACATGGATGACGATGGCTTCTACATGGCTGAGATTGAAGGCGTCCGAGGTCTTGTCCCGAGCAACTTCCTCGCTGATGCGAACGACCAGTACGCGGCACAGCATAGTAATCAAGGTGAGTGAAACTTGAGCCTATTTTCTTAAAAGTAGTGACAGAGTTCTAAGGGATACAGCATGTTTTGTTTGTAGTCTATTGGATTATGGTAAGGGATTTCATCAGATATATATGTTATCGGCCAAACCCGATTTTAGGATGAACTTGTTTCGCCTAGGCCACGCTCGCTCTTGCCGGAGCCCCTCATCGCGGGGCTCCTATTTCTGAATAAAGGTTTTAAAGTAACATTACAAAACCAAATCTCGGGGTGCCCTTCGCTCGCTCTTGCATCCTACGTCGCCTATCGACCGACCGCAACCAAGCAACCCGTGTAGGGAGAACTGGTTTGGCCTAGGCGAAACTAGTTCATCCTAAAATCGGGTTTGGCCGGTAACATATATATACTAACCATAGAATACTAAGAATTGTGAAATGAACTTCAAAATATATCAGGAAGTTATAGAGTAATCTTATCATCCCGATTAAATTCTCTGCAAGTAAAAACGTGCTAAAACAGGACGTGATTACTTTCATTTTCGTAAGAGTTCTACGTCCACTACATCACATTGAATAGGCTAAGTATAAGTGAGTGATGACAGTTTTGGCATGGAATGTCGAGCATTGATGTTGGGTGCAGGGGTCGCGGGCATGTCTTCAGCTGGGCAGGGAGCGGGGCGAGGCGGCGCGGGACGGGGCCGCGGCGCCGTGCCCCTGCCCGGGCCGGGCTGCGGCCCCGGCACCAAGGGCCCGCCGCCACCGCCGCGCGAGGGCGTGCCGCACCACGCGCAGCATGCGCAACACGCGCAACACGCGCAACACGCGCAGCACGCACAGCTCGCGCAGCACGCCGCGCAGCAAGCCCAGCAGCGCAACCACCACCGCCGCGCAGGTACGGAACCCCCCACTACCTCTGCTCCTCCACTTTTCTCCCTGAGCTGCCACCGCTGCTCTTGCCCTCGCTCCCTATTTTAATACTAAGCCGGGTCGGTCGGCTCGTCGATTACAGAAGAGCGATGCACACGCTTTAGACAAACCCTGAACTTAGTCACTCGTCACTTACATGACACGAATTAACTAGTTTGTTTCGTCCTGCTTGTCAGTTTCACTTCAGTAAAACATCAGAACTTTTAAATTGAAGTCCAACTAAAACATTGACTTCAGAAGACCGTACACTGAAAGTAGTCATGATCAAATCGCTTTCCAATGAGATCGCCGAGCCGACCTCCCTTAGGTAAGTTCGGTGAAGACGCGTGTCTTCACCGTTCACCGAGAGCTTTGAGTGTTTCATGTTTGCACCTTGGACTTGCTATGTGACTACTGAAAGACGCTAGCTATTTCGCTCTGGAACCCTCTATCATCTTTCCTGTACACTTGCGATTGCGACGGGACTCGCTCAGCGAGTTTGTGTTTTAGATTTTCCATTCCGTTTTGCCTCGTTGCCTCCTTGAAGAATTGGACTTTCTGAATTTTAAGATTCCTATCAAAACTTGTTGTTTGTGTGCTGATTTCAATTACGACATTGAAACTCACAATTTCCTTTCCAATTAATCCTGGATTTAGCCAAGTGTGTCAGTGATGGTAAAACGGAATGTATGAATGCGAGTCCGGTTGCAATCTACGGAGCACAAAGACTCTTGGTGTACACTTTGCTAATGAACACTCTATCTTGGATTACACAGTCACAAACATCGTTCGAAGAGGTTCTGATTCCTTACAAAAACTTGCTATTACAAGTGTGTCCTTATTACCAAACCACACTACCCAAAGCCACGTCGTTAAGACTCGAGGATACCTTTTTTTATTTTCATCTATCCAACTCTCTATCCTATTATTATGTTTTGTTTGTCACACGGTATACCCTGGCATTTAGACACACAGCGGGTAGGCTGCTCGTACAAATACACGCAACATAATCTCGCTCTGAACCCACGGGGTGTTCGTGAGGTGTGATCCAAGATTCAAGTGGTTGTCTGTGGTCACTATATATGTTGTGTGTATTGTCTGTTTGCTAGATGCCTGCCCTCCTTCCTCTATGTTAGACCACAACACATGCGCCAGTAATCCAGAACAGGCGAATTCTCAGGTAAAAATACCGTTTGTAATCGACCCACAAGAATACTTTCAAATATACTATGCAACGATACTAGACGTTTTTTGTTCGACTGTCACTTCATTATCTTTAGATTTTATTATTTTCACTTTTTCCTTTTCTTCATTTATTTCTTTATCTATATTTCCTTGCGTTTCATTACTACGCTCAGTGTACAGCGGGCATCTGGTACTGTGGCCGCCTCGGTCACTCGTCCACTAGCAAAGTGGACTGACGGTCATGATTACCATAATATTATATTGTTTAACACATCATTAGCTGTCATCGCATACTGGACCAGATCATACAGAGACTAGTACAGAACATACACTGGCGTACTTCACTCACATCAGATACCATAACCCATTCACCATGTTACTACAATCTCTGAGGCCTGTGAATGTGGTCCTTTACTAAACGATTGCGTTGGTGATGACGTCACATTTACTATAGCAACCTCTTTGACGTTTATATGACGACTCTTGTGCATCATTACGTAATCGAATAGTATGTTCTTATTCAAGCTTTTTGTTGTAGTATACCGAAGCATGACGAATGCATTGAATGAATTGACCTACCCTAACGAATCTTAGCTTCTATTTACAACCCTGATGATTAATTTCTTCCAAAAATATATAAAATATTGTGTCCCCGATTGACTGAACTTGTCATTTTCTTTTTAAAATGCCACCTGCTTTGTTTATGGCAATGCATGTTTTTTTATTGCACATTTTATACTATATTGATGTGTGTACTATGGATATTTTTGTAAATAATAATGTTTTGTCTCAATATTGTATAGCATGATACACAGAGTGACTTAGGTATTGATGTAAGTGTATTTTATTTACCTATATGTAAATATTTTAAGACACGCATAATGAGAACTAAATATAATAAAATATCTATCTCTTTAAAATATCTAACGTAAATTAATCTATCAGAGTTTTGACAAGACCTTTGAGAAGGCTAGGCACCTGTCCCAGTCATAACGATTTGCTTGTTGCATATAATTCACGCTAATTGAAAATGAATCTTAATCAACTGTTTTATCTGTTTTGGGAATCGTTTCTAATATCAATTGAACCTTGAAAACACCATGAAGATAACGGTGGAAATTCAATCAGAGACGTTCCGAAAACAGGTGAGACGGTAAGTGTAGCCAACAGTGCAGTATGTGACATGAGTTTGGCGAACAGGCGAGGGGGAGAGGCGCGGCGAGCGGGCAGGCGGCGAGCACGATCGCGCGCACGAGCGCTGGTAACGCCGGCACGCCCACGGTGCAGTCGCCCGGCGCGCCGCCCGCGCCCGTGGGCCCCGCCGCGCCCGCGTCGCCCGCGCGCCGCGCTGGCCCCGCCGTCGTGCCCGCGCCGGGCGTGCAGCCGCCGTCCGCGTCGACGCCCGCGCAGCAGCCCAACCTCATGCAGAAGTTCTCCGAGATGACCGCCCCCGGGGGCGACATCCTCAGCAAGGGCAAGGAGCTGATTTTCATGAAGTTCGGCCTCGGCGGCAAATAATGTCGGCGGAGCGGGCGCGCGGGCGCGGGCTCGCGGCTGCTGTCGGCCGGCTGATCCTGCTGCGGCTCGCTGTGGAACTCGGCTCGATGGCAGAACGAATTCTATTGTAGGCCGGTACTTGGGCCGCACTTAGGAGATGTTGTACATAGTAAAATTTCAATAAACGCACAGTCTAGTGAATATTCGAGTATTAGTGCTGTCTTAATAGCATCCATGGTTGGAGTTTGAACACCCGAACACCCGGTTAGTCGTGTATTCCGATGCTTTCTATATCTTGGACCCGCGTCCATCTGTTAGGTTAGATTATATCGAGTGAATTGTTTACACATTATTGGAGCGCATTATTTATTATGTGTAGGAACAGTTCGTAAAGTTATTATATACCTAGTTATTACTACACGATCCTTATAACATAGAATTGTTGTGATTTTCTACGTTACGTTTTTGATCGCTAGCTGTGAGTTACCTGAATGTATCCTAAATGAGTAGTTGAAACTTAAATGTTTATTTCACAATATTTCAATGTAAGAACTACTTAATACATTATTATTAATGTTAACAATACAAATGTATATTAAATAAAATTCAAATAATTCGAGCAATATTGCAAGCACCAGTATACTGCTGCGACCGTCCCTTTGACCAAAAGTTGAATCAAAACTATCTGTTAATGAGTTTCTATTAACGAAACTTTAACTATCCCATAAACTCCATTCATGATCAAAGTATTACATTGTGAAATCGAAGTTCGGTTACCAACGTTGAAGACATCATCAAGTCATCTATATAGATAAGTCGTTCCCCTATGTAAAAATTTACATATTATTAAATAAAAGTTATTTGTATATCTAAAATCCTGTTCATTAAGTTAAATAACTTATATTACAATACTATACGACAGTTGATTACACGTAAATCTTGGGAAAATGTAAGTATAGGTGCCTACTGAGATTTGCCAATACCCGTTTGTAATATCCAACTGCTATATTTCAATATACTTACATAATAAAGATATTTTAAATAAGAAAATTTGTGTAAGCGCATTAAATTTATATGCTGGTTCTTTGATTATTCTCGAAATAATAATATTCTGTGATAGTAGACGTGATACCATCTTTATCATTCTTAATATAATACCTACTTACTAAACAGTACTGCGTCATTTGTCACTTAAAGTAACTGAAGATTTGTGTTGAACTATCGTTTCATCTATAATGTGAATGTATTTTGTTGTCAAAGAATTCTTCGCCAGCTTTTTCATTATGCAGATGAGCAAAGGTTTTTAAATTTTATTGATAAATCAAATCTTAATCTGATCAAAGCACGTGTTTTCTTTAAAAACGATTTGGTTTCTGAGTTGACCTTTGCTTACTTCATTTAAGAGAATTTCATACAATTTTGATATGGAGTTTTTAATAAAAACAATAATAGAATGTGAATTAATTCTTATCGTAAATCTGTTAGTGTGGAAAGAGGCATTATAACAGTGAAAATGTTCGTGTCATTTCCACCTGACTAAAGACTGCTTGCATGAAATATTATTACTTTTAGAAAATATATAGAATTCGTTAAAATTAATATACTTCATTGCGACACAAACGTGTTAGATAAACAAAATATTAACGAAACAATGGATGTTTCATACTTTTGAATAACTATAATTATTGAATAATTGATGAAACCAATCGACCTAACCTATATATCGTAGGTACCTGCGAGGACGCACTACATAGCGACGTTGAAGGATCTAAATAATTTATAAATGTTCTAAAGTTGTTGTTGTACATATTGATCGGTAAGGTCGCTTGGATTGTAGGCTACTTGGAGATTGCTCACTTCGTACAAGGGATTCTCTTTAAGTCCTTTATATTGCTTCGTATCTATCCAAACAAAGTTCTCGATCTCGTGTATTTCAACCTTTTCACGTATAAATCCAGATTTAGCTTGCGATTCCTAGTGTTAATCACTCGTAAAGTATATAACCCCCACAGTTTAGTCCACTACGATGTATAACTATTTATGTATATTATCTGGTTGTACATAATCATGCGTGCGCCCGCGTTCCAATGTTTTAGCTAAGCACCTGCTACATATCTACATTATATTATATGTATAACCCATATTTGAAGTTTTTCTATCATTAATAAAGAATATTATAGTGTTGTTTCCGACACGGTTCGAAGTTGTTCACTTGTTTATATATTGTTATAAATCTGTATTCATATCTTTTATCACATGTGTAACTAAATGTATGGTTATTTATACCTATGAGATAATATAAATTATGTATATTAATCGTGCATTCATGTGTGCATAATTTAATATAAAGAGTTGTATATTACTTATATACTAATGAATTATGGCAAAATCTCTAACAATGTACCAATGAAATATGCTGGAAAATAAATAATACGAATGCCGCTTCTTTATTTATTGTATTACTATGATACTTAACCACAAACAAATAAATTATATTACATCATAAGGTTTATATTGTAGCCATCATGAAAGTTTATGGGGAAATACAAATAAGAGTAAGTAACACTAGCAGATAAGGCTTAGATGAATGAATATAATAAAAATGTTAATCCCGAAACATAATATACATTCATTCTGTTATATCCTTATAACTCTAAGAGGTCATTGTACTCATCATTATGAACAACTATGGGATCAATCTGGAATCGCGAAAAAAAATCTGCTGTTCCCTAAATTTATGTTCGTTTATCTCGCCAAAATGTACCTAGGTAACAGCTGATTTTTTTTCGCGATTTCAGGTTTGGTTCCAAAGTAAAAGTTGTTCATAATGATGAGTACAATGACCTCCTATGAGGTTGTTAATGTTTTACCAATAACCCTGTATATCAAGATTATCATGGTTTCACATTCTTTAGTGGGTATTTGCTTCCAATAGTCTCCCAAGAAAAAGACGAAACAAGATAGGTACTGAAATGTCTTTTGAACGAAGAAGAATCATGTTTTACAATACATTTCTTATCATGAATTTAGAAATATCTGATAATCGTTAGATGATGATCATTTTCATATGCATCTTTGTAATCAAGTTGGATTTATCTACGGATACGTAATAAAAGGTTTATATTTACCCAACGACTTCCTTATCCAATTACTATGTAAACATGTTTTTATCATGGCTTAAGCCATGATAGTGTCTTCTTCCTTTTTTTTAAGGTCAGGTTTAATGCTATGTTCACACGCGCGCGTTCAACTCGACATTCAACGTGCACATTCACATTCACGAGCGTGTAAACGGTACGCCCGAGCCCGTAAACGCGCCTGTGAACGTGAATGCCGCGAACCGGGCGTGCTGACTGACACGACGGCGTGCGTGTGAACAGCTTGAATGTTCGCCGACCTGGGGCGGGCTGCATGCCGCGCAGCCCGCCAGGCAGCCCGCCGGGCTGCACGGCGTGCATGTGAACATAGCATAAAATGCATAAAACAATTGATTTCAAACCTCTCCTGCTTGAACAATTGTGCATGTCTGATTAAGAAGTTTAACAATTATTTTTTCAACTCCCATTGCAAGCTATCAATCATTTACTTTCAAATATTATCATTACATATTCTATTGACTCATATTATCGACTAGGCTTTTATTTTCTTTAGAAGTTTGGAACATCAAACCATTGGTAGATCTTGTCACCGGATGTGTTGTAAGAATACTCCACACACTTTGTTTTGAGCCACCTGAAAAGACACGAACAATGAGAGATTTTTTTTTTTAAGTCTTCGAATTTGTTGTTATAGAGATACTACAGCTGCTTTCGATGCTAATTTTGGATTATTGGGTAAACAATATGTGTAGGTATATAACGGCGACTTTTTTACCACTGGACAAAAACAGAGTATAAAAATAATTATATAAATAAAAATGAAATTTTTGAAATTCTGAAAAGATGAACGGAGTAGTCTGTTTTTGAAAAAAAAAAAGAGATTTCTGTGCCATAGGCTTCTACTCCAATCACCTTTTATAACACTGACCACTGACACTGACTAATAAACAAGTACGCTGGACTAAATATACTATACGAAATGACACTGTTGTTTTTTGTGTCGATTCAAAGCGACGAAAGCTCAAGGTTCTCAGGAACTAAAATTCAAATAAATAAAGTTGTGAACGTTCCATGTCGATAATGTGTCGATAATTTTCTTCAGACAGTGAGTAATTTTGAATTTACGTCTTTCAAATAGAAAATTAATGTCGCCAGAAATTTCTGCAATTTGATTAGCTAAAACAAATTAGCAAATACTGGTTTCTAATTTCAAAAGATAAATATTATAGGTAATGTTTACTTGTGTCCGAAGTAAACATCGAAATAAAACTTGCCATCTACTCTCACTCGTCATCTCTTTATTGTACCTATACCTACTTGAATTATACTTGATTTCAGATTTTCCACCGACTCAACTAGGCGGTTATGACTCAACCATAGTAGTTTTTAGGCAAAATTTTAAGCCTTTCCTCATATTTAGCTCACTGATCTGACCGTCATACGCTATAACTTTATTAGGACACTATCCACTAGTTTTATAGCTTGCGATCTGACCGCCCCCTAACGAATCTTCAGAAGTTATAACGACGAAAAAATTAATAAAAGTATTTTTTTATCGAAGGATATGTCCCATCTCTAATATTAGTTCCAAGGACCCTGACGTTGCTATCAGCGCCAAAATGGCGAAAATCAAATGTCTTCATTTTGTCATCGATAGTACGAAGTCCAGGCTGTCCAGGTGTTTTATACCCTGTTTTTGTCCAGACAGTAAAAAAAGTTAGCCAGTGTATATCTTAAAAAAAAAATCACCTACCCTCCTTTCTTAATGCATTTGGTGACTGGATAGTCTTCTCTGAAACATTTTGTTTGCAGCGTATTAAAGTATATGACTCCAATGTACCTCGCTGTTTTTGTTTTGGAAGCCTGCAGGCAATCGCGGAATTTATTATCGCAAGTGCAACTCAATCTGAAAAAAAAGAAAGTAGATTTTAACTTTTTAGAAGGACATTTAAAATATTAAATACAATGAATACAATACCTACTTATTTTATTAATAATAAAAAAACATAATTATGTATCTTATGTCTATGTCTCAATGCTGCCAACTAAATCACGTTATGAATAATCCTTTAATGCTAGATTAGGTACATTTCCGACGACCTATGTCCAGCAGTGGACGTCTTTCGGCTGATGATGATGATGAAAGCTAAACATGGATCTCTTGCCGTGTGGCAAAATTCGGAACTAATGCCGCCATATTGTTTTTCCAATACTATTATACAATGTGCACCTAACGGAATATTGCACATTGTATGATGAAAGTAGTTTGCTGAATCGATTACTGTAATTTATATAGTAATTTTTATTCCAAAAAGAATTAAAACTACGTAAATTACAGTCACACTTCCGCTGTACAGTCAAAACAAACCAAAATGTACGAAGTATATCTACTACACAGACTCTTATGCCTCGGCCACGAAAATAACGCCACGCTTGAGGCGTCAATACGCTACAAGCGTCATTTCTAAGCGTCAAAAGCAAGGCCACGAACTTCAAATATTCGCCTGTAGCGTGTACGTCGTCGGTGGGGGAATGCATCAGCTACAGCCGGCGACCGCTACCCGGCGGTACCGCTTCTATCGGAGCGCGTGGAGCGACTGTTTCGTGCACACTGTGGAATTTTCTCTTACAATTTTTTTCGACGCTCATAAAAAACGCCCGTCGGATCATCCAACGCTCGTGCAAATTCGCTCGTAGCAAATTTCGCTGCTGCTTGCAGCGCTACTTTGTGGCCTTGTAGATAATAGACTATACATTTGTTTTTGACGCTCGACGCTCACGCTTGCAGCGCAAGGTGAATTCGCTTGGAGCGTCGTATTTCGTGGCCCTCGGGTTATACGTGTGCGACTGTGTGCGTGCGTAGACTTGTAATACAATTTTCTCCTACGATCAGTATAACTAATTTATTAAATAAACAATAATTTAATCATAATAGTAAAAATTCAGTGTGTGTGTGTGTGTATTACATTATAGTGTTCTAAATGGCTATGTAGTATTGTGCGTTAATTCCGGGACATAGCCCTTGAAATTAAAATTTTCTATGATTTTTTGACTGCAATTTGCAGGTCAGTGTGGTCGTGTGTTGATCAAAATATGATTTGCGACCGTAATTTATGATTTTAATTCGTAACTACATATTTGTTACGGTCGCGGTTTAATCAATTATACAACCAAATTCTGACCTGCAAATTTCAAAAAGCGTAAGTAGGTATATTTACATTTTATGGGCTACCCAAGCGCTTTCGCCGTAACGCTAAACAATTTAAACTATGGCGCTGTTACTAAAAAAATGTTATTTAAGCGCCAAAACATTCTTGTAACCTACTGGCAACCATTTTCTTTAAAGGCCCATTTTTTGTTCAGCTACAAAATGTTGGCGCCCAACACGAATTTCAGGCATATGGTTGGTGCCCAGCGCTAGCGTGGGACTTAAATAAATGAAATGGCGCCCATTATGGGACTTCAACAAATGAAATGGCGCCCATCATGGGACTTCAACAAATGAAATAGCGCTATTTTGTCTTCAATCAATTAACGAACGCTAGACTATTTCCGCCAAAAATACACGTCAGTAATAATACCTTGTATAAAAAGCTGTGTTGGTCAAGTTGTATTTGGTGTCTCCCCCAGAGATTATATCGGGACAGTGGTCATGTTCCCTGCAGCACATGTCTGTCTCTTTCTCCTCTCCTAGATCGTCATAACTGTCTGCCAAGTTGCCGGCTCCGCACCATTTCGTTCCTAGAGTTGAAAAGTAATATAAAAAAACTTATTATTATTCTTTGTTATAGTTTTGTCAGATGTTCGAGTATCGAGTATGTTTGTAGCTGAAGACAGATTAAAAAAAAATCGATTCTTGATAATGAAGTTTTTTAAGGTAGCTTCCCAAAGCAAATAATATTATATCATCGTTATCGTTGAACATCGTGATCGATGTCGATCGTGTCGAAGTCGTTCCACACGAACGTGAACACAGCGGAAGGTACGCCACGATTGAGGTGCGCGCGCGCGTGTTTAGGCGACCATTTATGTACTATATCGAAAAAATAACATAGATAGGTTTAAAAAAACACTGAAAAAGTATGTACATAAATATAAAATATTCAAATCCAAAAAAATTTGCATGAAAACCCCATTCCTACGGGTCGCCGTAGTCGTCATAGCAGAAAATCATCAGGCAGTCAAGATTCTGAAAAATGTTTGACTTCTGTTGGTGGGTGGGGACGATTTTTTGCATGGTCCTATAAACGACTTTATTCAAACTGCACACGTAAACAATAATTATAACTTTATTTTCTAATATTACACTATTTTTTTATAATAATTCTTATTACACTATTTTATAACAATTCTGAAGATGTTATTCGCACTGTGTTCAACGACCAACTGTCGATCATCTATTCCAATATTCGTGCGGCAAGTGTCGCCCCACCATTGCTCCGGAAGTTCGTAACGGGGCAATAATGGCGCGACACCAGTGCTGCCAACTAAACATGAATCAAATAATTTATTTAATTTTAAATAGCTAAACGTAGTTCATTTCGAGTATCTCTTAAAATACTATTAATTAAATATGTTTTTACAAATAAATTAACTAATAATTAAATCTTAAATCAAAATATGTATGTTTGTCCTTGGAGCGACAACATCCGGCCGTCCTGCACACGCATCCGCCCTCGGATAGCGTCCCAGTCTGGTGCAATTGCTGAGAACAAAGTAAAAACAATGAGTCACAATAATCCATAGAGTGAAGCTACGATTACTAATTACTCATTCGAACTGAGCGTCTACTCTACTATTCCATCAACGGCCAGCAGAGAAAGACCCCAATTCAAAAGATCTGTTTACATTACATATGTTGGTATTTACCTATAAGTATCTAACTGATCCATCAGCGGTCAGTTATGTTTAGAGTTTGCAGTTTTCCCTAGGCGATGCCTTTGGCCAACCCTAGTTGCATATCGCTACAAACCCTAAACTTGTTTGTCACAGATTTATTTTACACGGATAAATACTGTAACTTAAAATAATCCAAATACCAAAATATGTTTGAAGCAAATGCACTAGACAAATGTTAAATAGTAGTAAATACCTTTAGAAGAATACATTGAATCATTATTTGGGGTTAATAAATACCTGACAACATCTTAGGCCATTTCCGAACCTTCAACATCTAGGTCTGCCAACTTGATCCAAGGTTTCATATTTTCAGCACACGTGGTCCCCTCATAGCACTTGCTTGTTCTTTCAGCGCCACGCATATCCTTTACTTTATAGCGGTCGTGACCTAATACTTCAATCACCTGGAAAGGTCCTTTGAAAAGTGGTAATAATTTAGTACTTTTCCCGTCATTGGATTGACTAGGAATTCTTACAACTACCAAATCGTCGACGTTGTAACTGCGAGCTTCTTTTCTTTTAGAATCGAAAGCCTGCTTTTGTTTGTCTGCACTGACCTGAATGCGACTGTTGACGTTATTCCTCAATAACGTGACATCAACTGAATGGTCTTCCTGTGCCACCATGTCAGCATCAGTTTGAAGTCGGTATCCAAAGAATACTTCACTGGGAATAGCTGAAGTGGTTTTATTAATGGTACTGTTAATACCTTGCTGGATACTAGTAATATGAGTGTCCCATTTGTCATAGCTAGTATTAGCACCCATACTTCTCAATGCGTCAAGGATGGTGCGATTAAAACGTTCCACCTGACCGTTTGAGCGTGGAATAGCAGTAGCTATAACATGTTGACGTATATTTTTGTCCTGACAGTACTTAACGAATAACCTAGACGTGAAAGAACTTCCAGCATCACATATAATACGCTTAGGATTACCAAAAACTTTAAATATTTTATCTAACTCGCTAATAACAACTTGGCTTTTAGTGTTACGAACAGGGGATATAAATACAAATTTTGTAAAAGAGTCAACAGTCACCAAGAGATAGGTATTTTTACGCGTGGTCTTTACAAATGGACCCAGGTGGTCTATGTGAAGCGTGTGAAAGGGCTTTGCATATTTAGGTATAGGAAACAGTTTGCCTTCCTTTTTTCCATGGATGTTTTTATAGTAAATACAGTTAATGCAATTTTTAATATATTTGGATACTACTTTCTTAATTTTGGGAAACCAATAACATGATTTTATTCTTTCAACCGTCTTATCCACGGCAAAATGGCCAAGGTCATCATGATTAGCTCTTATAATTTGCCAGATGCATTGTTTAGGGACAACCCATCGTCTACCGTAATCAGTCCGACGGTATACCTTATTACCTAACAACTCATACTCATTATACACTTTCTTATTTAGCTCGGCCTGACCTGATTCTAATATTTCTTTTATTGCACAAATACTTGGGTCTTGTAACTGAACTGACAATAACCAATCTGCTTCAGTAATGGCCAACACACTGTCATTGCATATGGGGGTGGAATTTGTATCAACTGGATTTCGGCTTAAAGCGTCAACATGTTGCATTTGAGCCCCTGGTTTGTGGATTATTTCAAACGTGAATTCTTGTGTAAGTAATACCCATCTACCGATTCTAGAATTAATTTCTTGCTTATTTATTGTATATTTAACAGCATTGCAATCTGTATAAATTTTAAAAGTAGATCCCAATAAATAGTGACGGAATTTTTGAAGCGCAACAATTATTGCTAAAAACTCTAACTCAAAAGAGTGGTACTTTTTCTCCTCATTAGAAGTCTGTCGACTATAAAAATGGATTGGCTTTTCACCTGTAGTAGTAACTTGGGTCAGTATGCAGCCAATACCATCACGACTGGCATCAGTGTATAAAATAGTAGGTAATTTGGGGTCATATATTTTTAATGAAGCATTATGTAACAACTCATCTTTTAATTTATTGACCGCTGAAACTTGATCGTATCCCCACTCCCATGTGATATCCTTTTTTAAGAGCTTTGTTAACGGTTTTGCTATAAGAGCACAATTCTTCACAAATTTTCTAAAATAATTAATTAAGCCTAAAAATTGTCTTACTTGATGCACATTGTTAGGTTCAGGGTAATTTTCTACTGCCTTTAATTTCTTTTTACCTGGACGTATACCATCTTCAGAAATATCGTACCCAAGGAAGTTAACAGAGCTCTGGAAAAAGTGACATTTCTCCAAATTTATAGTCAAACCGTTATTTTGCAATATCTTTAATACTTCGTCTAACTGCCTAATATTATCATCCACTGACCTTGTAGCTATCAATAGATCATCCATGTAACAAATAACTTTATCAAAACGAAGTTTACCCAAGACAGTGTTCATTAACCTTTGGAATACAGACGGTGCATTGCATAACCCGAATGGCATCCTCCTGAATTCAAAGTGACCATCAGGAGTAATAAATGCAGTTTTAGCAATAGAATTTTCATTGACATTAATTTGGTAATAGCCACTTTTTAAATCAATAGATGTGTAGCATTTACATCCTCTAAGTTTATCTATAAGGTCTTCTACAATGGGCATCGGATATTTCTCTTTGACAGTAATTTTATTTAGTGATCTATAATCTACGCACATACGTTTTTCGCCCGAAGGTTTATCGACCAATAGAATTGGACTGGCATAAGCAGAATTACTTTCGCGAATTATTCCATTTTTTAATAAGTCATCAATAATTTCCCTGGTCGCGGCCTTTTCAGATTCAGACATACGATAGGGTCTGTGGTAAACCGGTTTATTAGTTATTAGTTCAATGTCTAACTCAACACAAGAAGTCTGTCCTAACGATTTTAAATCTTTTGAAACAACCCGAGGATATCTAGAAAATATTTCATTTAACACAGATATGTGTTTAATAGAATCAGGGTTGAACATAGACGAATCTATTAAAGCGACGTGGTAGCTACTTATGGGGCAAAAAGAAAGGCTACTTCCTACACGTGCATACATAATTCTTTTATCTTCCGTAAAATTTCTACCAATTAAAATAGGACAGCCAGCTAATTCATCACAAATATATAGGACCACATTAAGCTCAGCATTATCAACCATAATGTCCACCTGTGCACCATGTGTGACCTCAGAGCAAGAATCTGTTTTAAATCCTGTTAATAAAACAGGTTTATTTAATTGGAAAATTGTAAGGTTTAACTCATGTGCCAAAGAAGATGTTATTAGAGAACAACTACTGCCCATATCAATAAAAGCTTGTTGTTTACATCCGTTAATTACAACTGCCTTATAAAATTTATCCTTAGGTGTAGGTTCAACTATTAATTTTACTTCGCTATCCTGTTCAGGTTTAATTTTAGGCTTGGACCTACATGCAAGCTCTAAATGACCAAATCTATTACACACATTACATTTGACATTATCTTTCTGACTGCAGCTGGTCTTTTTATGGCCAGGTTCACCACAGCGAAAACATGTTATATTTGTACCAGCATTGGAACCAGAACTATGCATTGGTACTCCATTGGAGTTGGAAGAACTGTCTGTCTTTTTATCAACATTGCTATATAATAAGCGAGTTGAATGTTTATGCTTCTGAACGGACTTTTGTTCCGGGTCAACATGAATTTTCCCGTGCAAAAATGAGGCCAACTCATCACAGTATTTAAAATTGCCAGCGTCTGCTGCAGTGATTATATTTTTATCGCCAATTGATCCTACAATTACTGAAATTATATCTTGTTCAGAAAATGACAATCTCATCTTGTCAATTTTTCCTTTTTGTACAAAATAAAATTCGTATAATGACTGGCCATCCGAGGGTTTCGTTTGGACCAAGTCTTTTAGCAAACAATACATATTACGCTTTATTTGGAATGTATCTAATAGTGTATTTCGCCAATCCTTCCATTTCCAGGTAGTCCAGGAAGTTTTATTTTTTTGTAGTGAGTCATACCATGTTTTAGCAGTATTACGCAATTTTTGCAACGCTTGATATTGTAGGACACGGTCAGACCAACGAAAAGCACGGCCATTGGCTTCCACAACATTTATCCACATTTCGATATCATCCACTAATGGGTCAAAATCAGGAATCACTGAAGATAACATAACATTTTGGCTTACTGCGGGAGACGCACGCCTGGTGCGTCTCTTTTTCCTGCGTCTGTGTCCATCAGAGCTGCTGCTGCTGGATGAAGGCGATCCAGAGGTCGATGACGAGCTACTCGTACGACTTACTTTTGTCGCACTTCTTCTCCCTCGAGTGCGCTTGCGGCTTCTCGGCATCTGGGCGCGTTTCCGTACCACTTCTGATATAAACGACTTTATTCAAACTGCACACGTAAACAATAATTATAACTTTATTTTCTAATATTACACTATTTTTTTATAATAATTCTTATTACACTATTTTATAACAATTCTGAAGATGTTATTCGCACTGTGTTCAACGACCAACTGTCGATCATCTATTCCAATATTCGTGCGGCAAGTGTCGCCCCACCATTGCTCCGGAAGTTCGTAACGGGGCAATAATGGCGCGACACCAGTGCTGCCAACTAAACATGAATCAAATAATTTATTTAATTTTAAATAGCTAAACGTAGTTCATTTCGAGTATCTCTTAAAATACTATTAATTAAATATGTTTTTACAAATAAATTAACTAATAATTAAATCTTAAATCAAAATATGTATGTTTGTCCTTGGAGCGACAACAGTCCTTTCTTGAGGAAGGCTATATGCTGTAACATCACGCTATGACCCCTAGGAGTTGAGCGAAAAGATAGAAAGAATGCTAAGCAAAAACGAAATGACAGTGCGGGCAGGTGATGCGAATATGCGATGGGGTGGGTCAGGGATCAAGAAACACGCGGACGAAGTCGCGGGCAGAGCTAGTGTAAAATTGTGATCAATAAAATGTAGGGCATTGACTTTAAAGATAAGTATTTAAAGTGTTTTTTTATTATGAATACAATTAGTTACCTACTTCTGTATAGCAAGTAAGTACCGATCTAATAAAATATTTCGAAGAGGGACACAATAGTTAAACTTTTTAGTGATACGTAGGAATTAACGATACGAGTAGCCTTACAATTAATTAAAACCTGTAGTAATTATCAGATTCTTTCTATAAAGTAACTTCCATAGGGACTATTTTGAGGTAAAAGTACAATATTAAATTAATTAACTCTCATAAATGAATGTAGGTACTCATACATTGTTCGCTATTGCAACGGTGTTCAAGGAACTAGTATACAGCTCTGGAGATAAATAACTATAGGTATCAAACTGATAACAGGGCAGGTACTTTTCCACCTAGATAAGACTTATTTGGTAACAACGCGGCAGGTACTGAAAACCAGGAGTTCAACATCAATCACGATAGTAAAAAAAACCGACCAAGTGCGAGTCAGACTCGCACACGAAGGGGTCCGTACCACAAGGCAAACACGCCGAAAAAACCGTTCAAGAGCGAGTCGGACCGAGGTTTCCATAACATGTTTTTAATTTTTCATTGGCGAGGCCTATATTCGTCAGAGAATTTTAACACTGTGCACTGCGGTGTAGAATATTGCAGATTTATGTCAGCGCCATCTCTTGACCGATAATGAAACGAATGTAACTTTTGATGATGATTTCTGAAAAAAAAGGACTATTTAAAGACTTCGTTTTATTTTTTCTGTAATCTTTACATAAACTTCTATCACATAGAATAATTTCAGATTTATCTCTTTGCAAATTTCAGAGATAAGGCGTTATGATCCAATTGGTATCCAGGTATAGTTTCTTGGTCTCTTTTATGCATAAAACGACGGGAAGATGGTCAGTCATATATAAGTGTCTAATATGATAACTTCTGCCGAACCATTGGATTTTACTAAAATATGATCAAGGCAATTTCCGAGCCTTGTAGAATACACGTGTGCCGGCAATAGCTAGGCCTAACGAAGCTGTAAATATTCGCTCGCGTTCCGATCGAATTGCTCTCTTTTATATCGACATTAAGATCTCCTATCACAGCTATATTTTTTAATGATTTTAGATACATGTGTGTTTCAAGACTGATAAAATTTGGTTAGGTCTAAACGAGATGGTGATCGGTAAAGCCCGATTATAGCAGTATTCTTTAAACGCATCTGAAAACGGTGGTTCAGATATGGTACATCCTAGTCCGTTCCTAGAGTACATTACCACTCCATCGTTTTGTGTCAGATTGTTGGTGGTAGCATGAAATGTGTAATTATCGAGATAAGGTGGTGGGCCTGATCCTTTTAGCCAGCACTCTGAAAGTATGATTAGGTCGAACTCAAATTTGATCATAGACAGCATGGTTATGAATTGGTCTAAATTTTTATTTATACTTCTGATATTATATGTATGATTTTAAGATGGGTTTTAGGATCCGCAATAAGCCCTATACATTGGTCCGGTGTACAATTATGGAAGTTAGCAACTGTAAACTTATCAATCGCATTGGCAGCATTATTTATGTTATCCGTCATTTTTAAACAATTTTATAATGTATAAATTCAACGTGACCGATGTAGTGCAGCAATAACGAATTATAATAATTTTAGAGCTGATTACTCTTAGTTAGGTATTGGTTGACGTTATAGTTGCATTAAAAAGGTAATGTCAGCCACAGTGTAAATCTCACTATACTATTACTATAAATACACATGTATATTTATTACCGATGTGAAGTTTAATTGGTTTAAGTTAAGTTGAATTTCAAATAGACATGATTCTGTCATACCATTATTCAGTTTACAATATGATATAAAAAATATGTTAAGATAATAAAGCGAAATGTTAAAAGATATACAGTAACAAAATAAGTGATAGGAAGATAGTCACTTTTTTAATTCTAAATCTAACAAATACTAAATAGCAACCCGCAGAAGGTCATCTATTTTCTCATTGTATTTCTATTTCAATCGCTGAAGGGCGACACTTCTGTCGAAGTTCCTGAACTTGTTTTTCAAGTTTATTGATACAGTCATTGTTCTCATGTTGCGCTTTTTCTAGCAGAGATACCTTAGCCAAGACATCCTCATAGTCCTTGTTCAAAGATACAACCGCCTTGTTTAGCTCAGCGTTACATTGTTGTATGTTGGAACATTGCATTTTTAGTTGAGCGACGTCTGTAACCAATTGAGACAAGGTTTGTTTTTGTTCCGACTTCCGGTCTTCGAGCATAGCAAGGAGATCATTTTTAAAACTGATCAAAAAAGCCTTCGAGGGGACATGTTCATCCGTGGGAGAACCAGAGATGCGTGGGCGTTTCTGTCGGGAAGTTATGTTTTGACTCGGCTCAATTACTTCCTCCACTGCTGTTGTTAAGTCCGGGTCCGATTTCGTTTGAGCATGCTTTAGTCCACTTTTCTAAGACGACATTTGGCGTTTGGCATCCTGTGATTTAAGTTAGCGCGCTAAATACTTTTGTGGCACGCAGCTGACGCAGCAAGTAAACAGGTGGGCGTGACGACACGGAACGGCACAGATCCCGATCCTTTCCAGCAATCAAACACTGTGAAGCACAGTGCGGGAAGGCACGGAGTATGTCGCCGGCGATGCATCGAGCACTGCGACTAACGGCGAGAAGGTCGTAAGCGCCGTGTATAACGCAGGTATAAATGAGATCAGGAAATAAAATTCTACTAAGTAGGTACTTAACTACTTAACTTTTGTTTGTTTGAACGCGCTAACCTCTGGAACTACCGGTCGGATTTGAATTTTATTTGCATTTGATAGACCAATTTTTGAGGAAGGCTATTTAACATCACGCTATGACCCTTAGAAACCGAGCAAAGAAAAAATGTCAGAAAGAACGCTAAACGAAAATGACGTAACGCGGACAGGCGATGGGATGCGACGGGGTGGGTCGGGGAACAAGAAAGTTCACGTGGACGAAATCTAGGGGGGGAAAGCTAGTGTAGTATTTAATATAAAGTGTTGGATCATTCGGTTCCCTGCAAACCCCCCCGACACTTGCTCGATGTAGTGCCAGCACGCGCCGCAGCTGAGCCTGTAGATTTAAATTCCCGACTGTGACCTCTGAGTTGGTTTCGGCTTTTCTTCTCAGAGCAGTCAGATAGGATAAGCCGATCTCATCAAGCTTAAATATTATTAATCTGATCCAGCCTGTCCCATCTTGCTGCCCTCTAGCAGCGACGCCCATAAGCCGAGGTTCGTACCCCACAGGGGGTGCCCTTAGCGTGTAGTCGCTTAGTTTTTAAGTTTATTTATGCCCTGGCTGGAGGCCTTAACTTATTGAGGCATCCACAGGAAAGCCGGGTTAAGCAGTCGACAATCCCTAAGGTTGAACTGCGAGATGCCCACTCCAAAAAAAAAAACGGTTCCCTGCAAAATGGTTGAGCTGGATGGTGCTGATCCACGCGTCATGTTCGTGAACGGGCGCTGTCGGTTGAGACTGGTCATCTCTTAAACTGCCAAGCCTTTTTTTAATCTTTTATTTTGAATTGTTTCTTCATTTGTCTTCTTTTACATTGTTTTCACATATAGAAGCAACAAGAACGATATCCATGAACAAGAATAATGTACCCAGGATTTTGTAATAAGTATCTTGATTTAAAAGAGTGTCCATGAAGTTTCTTACCCGTTCTTCCCCATTAGAGATGTACGTTTTGGAATGGGCAACTAGCTTCAACTATCTGACTAACTGACAGACTATTTAATTTTAACAATTCAAAAGAGCCTGTACAAGGTTTAATTGAAATAAATGCTTTGAGTTTGAGTTTATAAAGATCCTTAGAAGTCGATTAACACTTCTGTTTTTTTAATCTCAGTTATTGAGCAAAATATTAGCACTTCACTTTTTAATCTCGCTTATTAAGCAAAATATTTGTTCAAAATTACATTGTACTTCTGCTGCAATTTTGAACAAATATTTTGCTCAATAACTGAGTTTAAAAAAACTGAAGTGTTAATCGACTTTTGCTGCTGACCGTACCTAACAGTAGCAAAGGTACCTTGTTCACGCATCGTAATCTTCAATCCGAATCATCGATTATTATGGTTCTTACTTGTTATAGATTTTTTAATGTATTTTTTACTTGTTGGTTCCGGTAACACAAAAAAACGCTTTTTATGTGACGAACCGTCACCGGTGCGAATCGTGCCATATTCGGCTCGATTTGAATCGTTTTCAGTCCTAGCCTCGTCTGTAGGTACCTCGTACGTACCTAGTACTTACGTGACGATACGGCCCCGTCTGAATGAAGTTGGTCCGTTAGAAGTTAGAACTGACGAAAAATTCAATTTTTCGGAGGGGAAAACACTTCGGGAATAGGGATAACTGTCAAATCGTGATGTCGGTAATTCTTAGTTCGGGCCCCGAACTAATCTTATCTCCATGAGTGATATGGAGTAGGAAACGCCCGTGACTTTCGCCGATAATAGGGATTTCGTGCTTAGAGAGTAGTCCCGCAAGCTCGGACTGGCAAAATCACCCTTAACAGGACACCCATCCAGGCTGCTACAAAGAATTTCCAAGGCCCGAGATCGAACCCAAGACGCCACGCAGCAGGCGCTCAGGACCACTAATCCCAAGAGGCAGTCAAAAATAAACAAACTGAAAATCACTCACCCGGAAATATTAAATTGATTCGCCTAGTAGGGGAATCCGGTAAATCGTTATCGACTTCATCGTAACTAATTCCATTGTAGTCCTGGACGCCTTGACTCAACATTTTAGTGTTAATATCAGTAATCCAACAATAACAAGAGTCCATTGTGAGAGACAGTAGATATAAATATAATACTTTCGACATTTTTACGAAATAGAATGAACTTTTAAAAATTAAGTCAAACCAAACTTTTGAAAATTAAATCTAACCACAGTTTTGAAAATTAAGTCTAACCAAACTATTGAAAACAAAAGTCCCAAAGTATTTGATACTATAAGATATAAAATAATATAGTCCGCAATTAGGTAATTACTTCAAGTAACGTAGGCTGAATAATACCACGGAAGGATCTTTTATGTTTATATAGCAAACGGTTTTGCCAAGGCTGAGGTGCGCTTGTAAGCGGAGCGTGCGGCGTTGTACGTCTACGCTACACGCTATGCTTATGTCAGTACGTCTAGTCTGTCTGTGCCTTGCAAATGTCTGGGGAGAATACATAGACATGCTTATCTTCATTATTAAATCAATAACTAATATTGATATCGAGGGTTAAGAGGAAATAGGGTATAAGTGACAAAAAATGAAATGTTCAGGAGAGCCGTTGAAAGTTTTAAATTTAAGAAAAACAGACGTGAAAATGATTTTTGCTACGGCATAAACGCCAAAAAAGTCATCGTAGAGTCATGGGAGTAAGCGCATTCGAAAGAGCTGAAAATTTTATAGGTATAACTTATTTTTGACCAAAATGTCGCTTATTATACTTCCTTTTTACCGTCGATATGATATACTTCCCTTATAATATTGGTAGGTACTTATACCCAAGAAGTATTCCTACACCTCTTCTAAATCTGAAAATTAATTTCGAATCTATCTACATGTTAGTTCAAGATAATTTACTCACTATCATCATCTGCCTAGCCTTCTCCTCTCTATTTTGGGGTCAGCTTCCAGTCTTACTAGTTGCAGCTGATTACCTGCCAGTATTTTACATGGAGCGACTGCCTATCTGATCTCCACAACTCTGTTACTGATTAACCTTATACTCTTTTATTCACCAAAAATAACAATTAGAATAATAGGCTATTTGACAATGTAAAAAATAAGGTCATAATTATTGACACTCTAAATTATCGCTTTTAAAATCGATTTGCATTAATTTTACTACAAAACAATGTATTATTTATAAAAAAAAAAACCCGAAAAAACTTCATCTTTTTAAATCTGGCGCCACGTAATCGAAAACGGTCTGGATTGGCTGAACTTAAGATGACGTCATGATTTAGTAAATTTCTGTCTATCGTTGACAGAACAGATGACTTTTGTCTAGTATCTCGACCGTTTCAACGTTTGTTTACGTGAATCGTGACGTCACGACGCCATATTGTTAAAGATAGCGTTTTGGCGGCTTATTTAAACAGTACATTTTTATTTACTATTTTTTAAAAGAAATACATTATGCAATTTGATGTAATAGGTTTTTGTGGGCTCGTTAGATACCATTAAATAATCTGAGATGTTTATCAGAAACTAGTCAAATAGCCTATTGTCAGTTACTTAGTTTTTTTTTAATAAAGAAAATAATAAAATTGTTATCATTCTTAAAATGCTGCTTTTTGGTGTGAACAATTTTACGAGTACCATGACAAGTCTATGGGGTTAGGCTATTCCCGCTACTTTTTAGGGTTCGGTACCGAAAGAGTAAAAAACGTGACCCTATTACTCAGACGCCACTTTCCGTCTGTCACCAAGCTGTATCTCATGAACCGTGATAGCTAGACAAAGGGTGTGAAATGTTCACAGATGATGTATTTCTGTTGCCGCTTTAACAACAAATACTAAAAATAGAATAAAATAAATATTTAAAGGGGCTCCCTTACAACAAATGTGTTTTTAGGGTTCCGTACCAAAATGGTAAAACGGAACCCTTATGGTGCGACTCAGTCTGTCTGTCTGTCTGTCACAGCTGGATATCTCAAGAACTACTAATGGTGAAAGAAACAAACTCAGAAGTTTAGGTATATCTTCTCGGAATATTAAGATAGGAAACGTGTTTCGTGTTCATGTTTATCCTATTACAATAATAAATAATTTATCATTTGCACAGGTTTTTTAAGCCCCTGCACAGGCGAGCCTATTGCCAAACTAAATAACTACAACTTTTTAAACATGTACACACAACACTCTGAAGGCCAATTCCCGTTATTAAAAACGTTCAAAATCTAGTCGCAATCTCATCTCAGTGACAATCAATTTCAAAAACTTGTCAAAAATGTAGGGATTTTAGAGGCATTTTTGACAACATGAGACTGATATCAGAGGTGCAATTCTCGTTATTTTAAGACCATTCACAGTCTGATCTCAGTCTCAATCTGTCAAAAAATACGTCTAGTTTTTGACATTTGTTTGTCGCCGAGATGAGATCCCAAGAAGCACACATAGCTGTATAGTCACTGGACAACAGAATTTTTGAAAACTCGAGGCTGGGCTGAGGCTACAAGGGCTGTATATCCAGCTACACAGCTCTTATAATTCTAAATTTGGCCCCAAATTAACCAGCCCTGAGCATTATAGTAGCTTGTTAACAGCTGTCCAAGAGCATTGTAAGAGCTGTACATGGGCTGTACAATGGTTTAGACAGCTGTCAATAGGCCACTATCCAGCTCCTTTACTTCTCTTGGACAGCCAAAATATGGTTTATGGCTTAATAATGGCTATTGCGACTAGATTTTGAACGTTTTAAATTACGTTTTTTATAATTAGGTACGAATTCAGAATTTCCCCTCAGATCCCAGTCGCATCTGAAAAAATGGTAGGATCATTTCTTTAAAAAGTTATCACGCACGCAATAATACTGTAATTTGTATATCAAGTGCAAAAATGTTAATTTCTTGGCTTGATACCAAACTCTTGTTGACAGTGAATTACAAATTACATTAATTATTCAATTTATATATACTGGAGTTTCCGCTTACGGTAGGACCACGGATCAACTAATAAAATGTGATAAGCACAAACGAATAACTCAAAGGAATTTTCCATCATCCTTTTCCCTTCATTTCCCAAATATGTTCACGTAGGTACAGTCACGAGCACTAATATGTCAACACTTGGCAACTTTCAATTGAGATTTGTTCGTGAAATACCGAATGCAACGTTGAAATACGACACTTTACGCAAACCTATGGGTTCGAAAATACTTTGTTAGTATTATCATATAATTTCATTCAAAACTGAATGAGAAAATCGTCTTTGAATAAAGCCAAGTGTATACATACTTATGCTCGTGACTGTACAGTGACGAGCACCAATATGTCAACACTTGGCAACTTTCAATTGCGATTTTTTCGTGAAATAACGTATGCAACGTTGAAATACGACACTTTACACAAACCTATGGGTTCGAAAATACTTTGTTCGTAGTACCTAACATAAAATTTCATTCAAAACTAAAGGAGAAAATCGTCTTTGAATAAAGCCAAGTGTATACATACTTATGCTCGTGACTGTACCTACGTAGTTTAAGTTTGTAAGTATTGTTACTCATGAATTACAAAATATGATTAAATAATTTAAATTATAACAATCCTTTTTACTTACCGCGATCAGTGCACATTTTTTATGCAGTATGTAAATAAATACTTAAATAGGAAAAGGAAGAAGAAGGAATTATTTGCCGAAATAAGCTCATGCCTTCTTCTTATGGGGTTAGACAGAAACTATAGAGCGCCACCGATCACACGACCTTTACATACTCCTTTTGTTTAACCAGCCAATGGCGCCGATTCTGTTGTTCACAAACTAAACTAAATTTAAGCTCAGGCATCTTTTTCTTTCTATTTCATTAAAAAAAGGACAGAAGATAAATATTAGTTTAGTCCTGTCAAATTAGTCAGCGCCTGACGTAAATTGACGTATTTTTAATAAGCAATTTTTTAATCTCGTCTAAATTGTCTATGGAGTATCTTAATTTGACAGTACTAAACTAATATTATCTTCTGTCCTTTTCTTAATGAAATAGAAAGAAAAAGATGCCTGAGCTTAAATTTAGTTTAGTTTGTGAACAACAGAATCGGCGCCATTAACCAACCAAACCAAACGACTTAATACCGGCCATAATTATGCATTAGGTAATGTCTATACCAGAACTAACACAGGAAGCGGGCTCACAGTGATTATAATAATATAAATAAAGCAAATAATAATAAAGAATGTGAGCTCGGCGGTCATTGTGCCGATTGTCGTATCGGTCAATGGTCTTATAGCGGAAAGCCTCGATCAACATCTATCGAGGCTCTCGTTAGGCGGTTGGATCAACTATGCTGTGACGTCCGGTGAACCCTGGGTATTCAGGTCTGCTATCACCTGCTGACAGACTCATTTAAATTTTGTTTATAACCACGGCCTGAGCTTTTATATCACACAGCAGTTTATGACAGCTGCACTCCCTGGATGCTGTCAAAAGAGCGTAATATTGAGTACCTAAACTGTATTTTTCCCTAATGATGACGTAAGTATTTAAGTCTAGACGTGCGTTTTATAGGAATACCTAAACAATCAATGATATTATAAGTGTAAAACACCTTTTTACTTGTAATATCATTGTAAACAATGCACAAGCGCGAGGAATATCCTGCATTCCTCTGACGATTGATGATGTAGTAAGAGTAAAATCCTTGGTATATACTTCTATAAGTACTATAGAATTGGTTTGTTTGTAAGTAGGGGGTAATCTCTGAAACTACCAGTCGGATTTGAAAAATTCTTTTTAATCATAATAATAATCATAATCATTTTTTATTTGTGTATCTAACATAGGTAGTGAATACAGTTCTTAAATTAAAGTTCATAGTTCGCTATGTTATGCCAAGAGGCGTACAAATATGGTTGCATGCTAAATAAAAACAATATGGAATAATTTCTACAGTCAATGCATAAATAAATAATCATAAATTACAATTAGTCACAATATTCAATTAAAATTTGTTTCTCCAGTCAAATAAATAAATAAGTCTACATTAATACATCATTCAGAAATTCATCAGTCGTATAATAGCATTTTTCAATTAATAACATTTTTTTTTTTTTTTTAAATTGTGTAACATTCAAATTTTTTATGACATCTGGTAATTTATTGTAAATGCGCGGTGCCATACCTAAAACGCTCTTTCTCACTAAGGCAGTCTTACAGCGCTGATTGCTTAAAGAGTTTGCGTATTGGCTACGAATCGCAACATCTCGTAACGTTGACACTTTTTCGAACAACCTCATGTTTGTTTTGACGAAAACACTAATTTCAAAAATATATAATGAGGGTAAAGTAAGTATTTTCAACGATTTAAAGAATGGTACACTAACTAACGTCAGTTTTCAGACCACACATTGATCTTATACATCTTTTTTGTGCCTTAAAAATTATATCTTTATCAGTAGAATTTCCCCAGAAAATAATACCATATCTCAAAATTGAGGCTACTAAGCCGTGATATGCAACTAGTAGCGCATCCATATTTATTTTTCTAGCAATTTGGAAAAGTGCATATGCTGATTTATTTATTTTCTTACTTAGGTCATCTATGTGGGCCTTCCAGTTAAGCTGGTTATCAAGGAATAAACCTAAGAATTTTGCTACTTTAACTTCTTCAATGTCACAGTTACTATGTCTGATACCTATCTACTTTTGGTACTACAGTTCGTTGGTGAAAGTGCATTATATTGGTTTTCTTTAAGTTTATAACTAAATTATTTTTATTAAGCCAATTAATTATGTCCGATAGTGTATTATTTATGTCATCTTGATAAATATTGCGATCAATACATTTCACTATGACAGTACTGTCGTCCGCAAACATGACCATTTGATGTTGAGTCACCTTTGGCAGATCATTTATATAGATCAAGAAAAGAGGTGGCCCAAGGACGCTACCCTGTGGGACACCAAATTTTATTAATCTAGAATGAGATAAAAAATTCTTTTCAAATTTTGTTTTTTCACATACTCTTGAAATCTCTGTACATTGCATTCTGTTGGAGAGATAGGATTCGAGTAGTTTTAAAATGTTGTAGTTTTGTAAGTACTTACCTATTTGATAGCACAATTCTTGAGGAAGGATATAGGCTATTCAACATCACGCTATGACCCTCAGGAGCCGATCAAAAAGAAAAAAGTCAGAAAGCAGAAAGACGCTAACGAAAAAGTTTCACGCGGATGAAGTCGCGGGCAGAAGCTAGTAAGTAACTTATAATGACAATGACCTTTTTCAATATTTCCTCAGGTATTACCTGTACAAACTTTCCACATAATATACCTACCTATGATATGACTATAGCATGGTTTTCCGCTGTGACTAAAATGTTCTCGACCTTGCATAATTATTTTATCATTGAATTGGTTTATTTATAATTAACTATTTTACAATTTAACACTAAAATATACATATTATACAGTGTGAGTCTTCATAATGTGCACATAACGAATTGAGGGAAACATAGCTTAATTTTATCGACGGAAAAAATATTTGAAAAAATAAAAAATATTTAAAAAGATCTTTACCTGCTAAAGTTTGGTGATTGCAAGGCCTTTCTTTAACAGTTGATAGGAAATGTTAATTGTGATTGATTTATAAAGATGGTATTTTTACGTTTAGAAATCTGATACGATGGAGAATAATTTAAAGTACCTAATAAAAAAGGGTAGGTAATCGGGGCTTTTATTGAGTAATTTTACAATTATTGTAAAAATTTATGAAAAAAATATCAGATTGTTGTTAAAAAAAACCATAATTCTCAATTGAGGGGCGATTAATGTTTACACAGGGGTCATAGCAGCGAAAAATAATTTTTAAAATGGTAGGTACATAATTTTTTTTTTTAGATTTTTTTAAATAATTTTTCCGTCGATAAAATTAAGCTTAGTTTCCCTCATTTCGATATGTGCACATTATGAAGACTCACACTGTAGGTATAGTTTATACAAGTATATAAAAAAAAGGAAAAGAAAAAGACGAGCTCATTGGGCATCAAATGAGTCCCTGTTTCAGTACTCGCCACCTAGCTAGGTAGAGTAGGTAGTTCTAAGGCTGCCTTTCCATCAGAGATGAGCGAGGATGCGTAGCGAGGGATGTGTGTAACTGTGTACCTACAACTAACCAATACCAACGCTAACTTAGTTCAAGCTATAAAAATGAAGCGATGTTATTGGCTGGTTTCACACACATTCCTCGCTACGCATCCTCGCTCATCTCTGGTGGAAAGCCAGCCTAATGCTACGGCTACATTGTCGCGATAACGCGAACAACACTTCGCGCACTCTCTCTCGCACAGCGACGACGACGACGCGACCTTTACGTTATCGCGACAAAGTAGCCGTACCTAGCATAAGTGTTAGGCTCAAATCACACCAAAAGAGCGTCGAAGCGGAGCGCAGTTTCAGTGTCATATGAATTTTAACTTTATTTTCATTGCTATAATACTTATTATCGCAACCGCTCGGTAGAGAAGGCAATTCGCCGGAATTCCAGCGGCGGCGCCGCTGGCATCCGCGCGACTCGTTCGAGTTTCTCATGCGATAATAAGTATTATAGTAATGAAAATAAAGTTAAAATTCATATGACACTGAAACTGCGTTCCGCTTCGACGCTCTTTTGGTGTGAGTCGAGCCTTATTTGCACACCAGAGAGTAGATTTGTGCTCTGTGAACGGCAATGTTCCATGGAAGAGAACTTACCAAGAACATTACTGGAGAAATGTTGGTGTACCAACGCCAGCACATCAAGCTACCCGAAATTGTAAAATTTTCCCATTCAAATTTGAACCTTATGTTTTAGCGATAATGTGGAAAGTCTATTATAGAAATTTGACAGATTGTAGTAGCTCGATGTGCTGGCGTCTGTACATGCCTAATATACCTACACTCCTTTGGGAAATACAGGCGTGTTCACATGTTACATTTGTGGTTCAATCAATGATTTATATGTCAATGGGTTCAATAGTCATTAAGAGATACACAAGAGCCTCTCTTCTATGTGAAAATCTCATAGCTGAATAATTCTTAGTTTCAACTAGGTACAATTTATGTAGGTCCATATACTTTGGGGTTACCTACTCATTTGTATGCTATCTATACATACCTAAAAGCGTAGTTTACTTTAACTTATCATTGAATTGGTTAAATGTTTCCTGTGCCTGGAATTCTCCTGAAGTGCACTATCAGTTTCGGTGTTTAAAACCCATTACCGTCTAGTATGACAGGAATTTAATTAATAGATAGTATAGTTTTATGTAGATACTTACTTAAAAATAGACCTAATTACGTAGTAGGTAAGTTAGAGTCAATATACCTATTAACAATCTGTTTCATCGAAAAGTAACTTGTTAAACTGGTATGATAGGGAAGCCAGAGCTGAACTGCACGAGTTAAGTCCTAAGACTAGCAGAGGATATCACAGGTCAGCATTATATACCTATATCAGTTTATGAAATACCTACATACTTTATTTAACGTTATAAATGTTATAATTTGATTTTATTATTGGTGAGAAACCCCTATAATGATTAATTAGGTTAATTATTTGTATTTATCTGTAGGTCATAAACGAACGTTACATTAATCTTATTTTATCAAAATCAAGGACTCATGTTATTGTGTAAAAATAATTCTGACCTATAACTTAAAGCGTATGAGTGTACCTACATACTTGTATAGTACAGGTCAGTGAAATTATTGCACATGTAGGTAGGCATACGAAATTACAATTTAGTATTTAAAAAGTTCCTGGTCTACATGTGAATTTTCAATAGGTACCTACACTATATTGTTTAGGTACCTCTTTAGAGACTACGTGGAGTAAAGTTTAATCTGTAAGTTTATTGAGAATGTCAGAATTTCAAAATACAGATGTCACGCTATCAGTGAATTAGTATGACATGCTATTTGGAGCAACTCTATGATGTATGTTACAATAACAACCGAACGAAATTATGGACGAACGTCTCAATCTCAAATGTCACCAACTTAGCTTTTTTTTGGCTAAATTTAGCACATTCCCCCAGTGATTTAGCACGAAAAAATTCAGTTTAGCCTAAAGCATATTTTTTTGCATTTTACCCTGTTAAGATAAAGTCTGCATTTTGTATATTTTTTTAAATTTTACCATTAAACTTGTAACAGAATTACAAGCCAGATTGCCTACGAAACTACGAACTTTGTAGTTCCACGAAAAATTTAAATATTTTGAGCACAAGAAACGCTAAAAGTTGTCAAACTACCAATCGTTGAAATAGTGCAAGAATTTAAAACAGATGCAACAGGAATTGATAAACTTATCACAATGGCGAAACATTGTTTTTATACAATGCAATTTTATAATGTAAGGTTCGGATTAAAAAGGGTTAACAAATGCTACATTTACAAACATTTTCTACGAGGTCTCTGATTCAAACTTGCGAAAAATAGGGACATATTATAAGGCTTATGCATCTACGTCTTCCGCGCTATATCTACCGGCTGCTTCTTATTCAAGAGGATACCGACGATGTTTTATGTGTCACAAAATTGGTGCTTCTTTTACACTAGGTATTGTAAAGATTTTATAATAAATGCTCTTTTTCTCCCTATTGGCATTTTTTTAATATTTTCCGAAAAATTTTAGCATATTTTTGTCATTTTTCGAATGTAGATTTAGCATAAAATAATTTTTAGAGTTGGCAGCACTGGCCCCTAGTGTCAAGTGTCCTCTGTCAGTGTCAAGCAGCGCAAGTTTTGTTTACGTTACGATTTCTACTAATTAGGTACTCATTTATACGCGATCATTTCCTAAATACCTTGACACACTAACGGGTAATTAAATTTCGGAATCAATTCCTGATATAGACAGAAACAAACCCGTAAAATGGAGAACCTAAAAAATATTTGGAAACCGGAATGCAAGTTATTTTTGTAGAAACTTTTTGAATTACATTTTAAGTATAGAATATTTTTGTGTAATAAAACTTGTATTTTGCAGTATATCGAATACAAATGGAGGCTCCGAAGCCGAAGCGTGTGGCGTGTGACAGTCTGGACGATAGACCGGAGTTCTACGGGAGGGAATATCATGGTGTTATGAGCCACAAAGAAGCAATTTTAGTTCTTGAAAACGAACCCAACGGCGCCTTTTTAATAAGAAAAGGCAGCCAGGGTAACGACTTCTATACATTAACTTTAAAGTAAGAATTATACACTTTATAAATGATTTAACATCACCCAAAAACACCGATTATATCCTACAAGAATCCATTTGCAATTTTGCAACTTATTTGTTTTTAATATCATTTTGAATCATTTGTTTGTTTGATAATCCTAATCCTGATGAATCAACATTGTAGAGTGCAGACTGAGTCAATGTAACTCAAAAATATTGTATCATTGTTTAATTAGATACAGGAAAATAAATATTTTTACCCTTTTTATATGAAAAAGTTAAATATGATAGTTTAGCATTTTAGTTTATTAATTAACGTCTTTATCATGTCTCTATAAATTACTTAAGTATTGCCTTACTTTGTTTCATTTGAAACAATTACCTTTTAAAACATTTCAGATTTGATGATAAAATTCATCACTACAAACTATACTATGACGGAACGCATTACATTGGAGCTAAACGGTACGACACTATATATGACCTGGTGGCTGATGGTCTCATCACAAGTCATATGGAACTCAAAGCTCATCACATTATGGAGATGATCAACTCTAGAGCAAGTTACCCTGAGAGTCCGTATGTTACGCTGAACAAACGCAAACTAAATACACTGTCAAGAATGCAACAGTAAGTTATATACCTGTTTATCCAGCATGATTTTTTTTTGTATGCTTTAATATTGTTTATTGAGTCATACTATTATTATCCCAAATATAATTTTTTATTTTAATCAACACCTTAAAATTCAATGTTTACTTCTTTTCCACTACTGTATAACATACATGGTACATACATACAGCCATGAGGCACACAATACTGTTTGTATTTGTTTTACTATATGTCCTCGTAGGGCATCATACTAACTATTATATTATACTATTTGACTTCTTAATGACCAATTTATGTTAGGTTGGCACAGCATGTCTATATTCTTATAACATTCCATGTTTATTCCAGAGCCTCAAACAATGCAAGCCCCATAATAACAAAGACTGAAAACATAGGCATAACCGAAGTAGACGGCATGAAGAAGCCTCCGTTTGATCTCACACCGTCCATAGAGGACAATCCGTTAGTAATGAAGTATTCCAAGTCACACAGCTTCAAAGTACATACGTTTAAGGGTCTGAACTGGTGCGAACTGTGTGCCAACTTCCTATGGGGATTTACGGCACAAGGTGTTAAGTGTGAAGGTAAAACACTCAGAACTATATATTTTTTTACCTGTTCAAGCAGCTGCCTATCTTCAACCTAATATCGATGGAATGTTAATTTTTCCCTGCAGCTTCGCCCATGTCAAACTTCTTGTTTTAACATAAAACACTTGGCAATTCTGTGGCTTAAAACTTCTAAAATTTACCTCTTTATAAAATAGTATAAATATACATGGAGAGAGCGCAATCTGCCTTAGTTTGACCCGTCTGGTTATATATCCAGAACAAATAAGCAATATGGAACAATTAGTGCACAGTTTTACAATGTATTTGATTTCTTGTGATACTATCGCCCAGCGTGTGCGTCTTGATACCAATCAACGTGCACTTTGCGTGCCCTAAGTCCTTACTTGCTATCTCACAACACAGAGCATGTAAACTTTTTCTCACAACCTGTTGGCAAGACACAGATGACGTCATATAAATAATCTTTTTTTTTTGTAAATTTTTTGTTGTTACTATTTTTCGTAATTTTAAATCTTGCAAGATACATATAATAATTATACATTTGTGGTGTTTACAAATCTAATAATAACCATAAATAATGAGGAAAATAAATGGCCACCATAGTTCAAAATAATATTTTAATTGACAAGATATGTGTTAATCAAATTCATTGGTCATTTTTCCTTACAGGAACACCAAAAGACCTATCAAAGTAATTCAATTATATTCAAGTTACATAGTAGAAGTTATTCAATGCATATTAGTAAGTGACAAAATGCTACCACATGACACAGTCATTTAGTTTATTAAAATTCCATATTGATGCCATTTAAAGCCACTTTAAATATTATAAATGCGAATGTTTGAAAGTATCTTATAACTATAACAGCAGAACAGATTTGTATGAAGTTTTGCACACAGCTAGGGCAAGATTCGAAGACCACACTCTTCAAATATGAACAATATTTGTATGATATTAATGTTCATATTCGTATGAAAAGTTTGTTCACATTTTCTTATAAGAATATGAACATTATGATTATTAATGTCCACTTACTTAGCGACGTAAAGTCAACTTGCGAAGCATAGGGCACAATTAAAGTATAGGCTACTTTTTAACCAGACAAATATAGTAGTACCCCTATAATGTGAGTAAAACCGCGGCCAAAAAAAAGTAAATTATAATTTAAAGCTACCTATCTTTTCCAGATTGCGGTTTTATAGCCCACTCAAAATGCTCAGAGCGCGTTCCAAACCACTGCGTACCCGACTTGAAGAAACTCCGAGGAGTGTTCGGTATAGACCTGACTACGTTATTGAACGCACACTCTAGTACTTTGCCATTCGTGGTCAAAAAGTGTGTGAACGAGATAGAAGATAGGGGCATGGATTCAGAGGGAATATACAGGGTGTCTGGGTTCGCTGATGAGATTGAAGCTTTGAAATTGGCCTTTGATAGAGGTAAGGAACCAATGAATAAAACATAGAAAATAATGAATTCGTATACAAAGGAAACTCCCAATAAGAACTCATTTAAATCGTGCTGTCAGTTTACAATTTAGAAGTTTTTTTTTTTAATTATGGTATTAGACTGCAAAAGAATGAAAGATCTAATGTCAACTGTACACCAGCGCCGTGGATGAATAAATAATACTTCGTCTAGCAAAACTGCGCGTATCGCCACGTAACTGTAACCTGAGGGGCAATTCTCGTAATTTAAAGAACGTTCGCAGTCTGATCTCAGTCTCAATCTGTCAAAAATATCTTAAATTTCCCTACATTTTGACAAGTTTTTGACATTTGTTTGTAGCCGAGATGTGGCTGCGACTAGATTAAGAACGTTTTAAATTACGCGAATTGGCCTTCTGATAGCGCGACCTAAACGCATTCTCAGGAAATTTCGCTTCGTTTAGTATTATTAATTAATCTGCTTCCTCTCCAACTACATATTTAGTAAGCTCAGTACAATTAACGCGCGTCAATAATTCCTATTTATACCGTATTACAATGACATAACGAGTTAAAACACATGCTCGTAAGTTGCGGTATCTGGCGGCACGGTTGGCGCAGTGGTTAAGCGATTGACTGCTGCGCTGCGTGTCGCGGGTTCGATTCCCGCACGGAACAAATATTTGTATGACCTACAAGTAGTTGTTCCGGGTCTGGCTGTTTGTGTACGTGAATTTAAATGTTTGTAAACGCACCCACAATACAGGAGAAATTCCTAGTGTGAGGCAACGTTTTTTATAAAAAAAAAAAAAAAAACTATTTAGTTGAGTTAGTTTTAAATCTTATTCCTCATATATTTTAGACGGTGAAGCAGCTGATTTAAGCGTGTATAGTAACATCAACGTGGTCGCCGGCACTCTCAAACTGTATCTACGACTTCTGCCTGTGCCTCTCATCACATACGAACTACATCCGAAACTGGTGCAGGCTATACGTGAGTATACAATGTACATGTTATAATGTACAGATGCCAGCACATCAAGCTACCCGAAACTGTCAAATTTTCCCAATCAACTTTGAACCTTATGCTTTAGCAATAAAGTTGAAAATCTATTAAAGATATTTGACAGATTGTAGTAGCTTGTTTTGCTGGCGTCGGATGAGGTACCTAAGCACTGTTTAGATTCTCGATTGCCACTAGCTAAATTAGAGGACCTATATTCGTAGTTAAATTCTGGCCCGACTCAATTTCTAAGATGGCCATTGACACGTTTAGAAGCCCAGTATGAATGCGTGTGCGATTTTTTTCGCGCACTGGGTTTTCAACGCTCTAACTTCACTCGGCCATGTTCCATTATTATTCAAATAAAATTAACTTAATTTCAGAGATGAAGACGCAAGCGCAACAAATAGCATCCCTACGAGAATGTCTGGACTCTCTCCCGCCGGCACACTTCAACTGTCTACAATACATGGTGCAGCATTTACACAGGTTAGATGGACGCTTTATGACGGAAACATACTTACGTGTCGTGACGCCTTCTGACGCAGTGTAAGCCAATCAAAACTCGTTGTAATTTGACGTAGTCCTGAACAGATTCGTTTGATTAGTGTATCCCGAGTCACGACACAACACGACACGGCAATGTGTCTCTGGCTTTAATATTTACTAGTTAATAATAGTGTGACGTTTGTCTTACCAATGCATAGTTTTTGATAAGTAATAATGACGTATTACTACTCGCAACACTTACCAGTTGCTAAATGTTGCCAGAAGCTGCTTAAACATGATGTTCTAACGAAAAAAAAAATATACACAACACAAACCCTTTTTTCGCTTGTGGGTTTTCGTAGGTACAGTGTATCTCAGTAATTTATTTTCAAATTAAATGTGACACAAAAACGGCCGATGAGTGTTGCAACCTACAGTATTTATTATTTACAAGCTGCGCCCCGCGGTTTCACCCGCGTAAATGTCGATCCTGTGGGAATATCGGGATAAAAAGTAGCCTATACGTTAACCCTTAGTATATATATGAACGTAGATCCACGCGAGACACAATGGCTTTTTAAGTGTTTCTGTAATTACGGCATTCAACCGGTTAATCCAGGGTGTCAGCTATCTCCATACAAAATTTTATCAAAATTGGTCCAGCCGTTTGATCGTGAAGAAGTAACAAACATATAAATACACACACATACACACCCCCACACTCACAAACTTTCGCCTTTATAATATTAGTGTGATTTATTAAAATCTCCCTTGAAACTATAATTACAGGTGTATGAACCCAATGCGACGGTGCGGTCTTAGTAATTATTAACCTAAGTAAAGTATAATTATAACCTTCACTAGACACGATAGTAACATGTGCAGACGCCAGCACATCAAGCTACTACAATCTGTCAAATTTCTTTAATAGATTTTCAACTTTATCGCTAAAGCATAAGGTTCAAAGTTGATTGGGAAAATTTGACAGTTTCGGGTAGCTTGATCTGCTGGCGTCTGTACATCCAGCGTAGTGGCAGTGAGGTACCAAGAGAAGACATTACTTTGCTAAGTAAAGCAAGTGTTTCATACAAATACAAACAAAAAAAAATATGATTGACGTGTAAAAGTGTTTGTACAAACCTACTTACAGAAATAAAAATCATTTAATCATCATTTAATCATTCATTAATATGAATCTTACTAGCTGCGCCCCGCGGTTTCACCCGCATAAGCTTCGATCCCGTGGGAATATCGGGATAAAAAGTAGCCTATATGTTAATCCAGGGTGTCAGCTAACTCCATACAAAATTTTACCAAAATTGGCTAAGTCAAAGTGCGATCTGAGAATCTAAACGAAAATAAAATATCAACTCTCAAACTTATTCATTTGTATATTTGGTCCCCAGAGTATCTCAACTAGCAGATCTAAACAAGATGAGCGCTCACAACCTGAGCACAGTGTTCGCTCCCACCCTGGTGGCCACACCACCAGCTATCACCGACCTGGCCTTCGAGATACGCGCCCTACAAGTACTCATCGAACACTGCCCTCAGATATATTACGGTAGTAAGTGAATTGAGCTGTAAAATATGCTGTTTTGGTGAATCTGAAAGGTTGTAAATGATATAAAAAAACTGGCCAAGTGAGAGTAGGGTTCCGTACCACAAGGCAAAAACGCCGAAAAAAACACGTTTGTTGTATGGGAGCCCCACTAAAATTTTTTTTATTCTGTTTTTAGTATTTGTTATAGCGGCAACAGAAATACATCATCTGTGAAAATTTTTGCCTGTTGACAGACAGACGGACACAGTTGGGTCTTAGTAATAGGGTCCCGTTTTTATCCTTTGGGTACGAAACCCTAAAAAGAAAAGAGTACGTATCCTGAACTTATAACATTAATATAAATCTGATTCAATCCACCTTGAGTACGCGTGAGAATCGATGTGAATGCCTTCTCTATATGAGAAAGGCCTTTGTCCTGCAGCACGCGTAGCATGACGACATTTTGTCGATGGAAGAATAGACAAAATGACACATTGCCATGCTTAGTTAGACGCGTAGAATGCGTACAAATATTTCTACAATCTGTCATTTTGTCTATTCTTCCGTCGACAAAACCCGTTTCTACGGCGGTCATGCTACGCGTGCTGGGGGACAATAATAGGCTGATATTTTTATTGCAGTCAGAATTCACCTTATTACAATGACATAAGAGTGATATGACGCGTGCTCGTAAATAATTATCTATACGTATTAAGGACTTATAAACAGAGAAATAGATTTAAACATTTAAAAATAGACTTCGCGATTTTGCGATTGAGTATTGTTTAAGCATAGTTTCGTGTAAAGTTATTGGTTTTGCGTATTATAACTCAACAAGACATTATTATAACTTTAATTCGTATAAGGGCCATTGCACTTTGAGCACCATTATTGCTTTTGCAGTTTTCATATTGATATTGAACTTTAATGAAAAGAAAAAAAGTATTAAATGTGTCTTGCACGCTATTTTCGACTCTATTTTAATCGTCATTTAGTTCATTATCAACGAAAGGTGCTCCAGCAATTTGCTGCTCAGTTACGCTGACCATAACTATTCTTGTGCTACTGAAGTAGACTGATTTTTATTTATAAATATATTATTTTATATTTAAATATTATTTACGTTGTATATTATTTTATGTACCTATTTTGTTGTTTACATAATTATGTATATTTTTTATCATGTTTGCTGCCCTGTGTTCAATAGTAAACATTATTTTATAAATTACTATTATCGTAATGCAAGCATTTACCTAGATTAAGATATATAAAATGAGGCGCAAAAGGTGCATTTAAAAAACTCATTAATAATAATCTCACAAATTAGCTGTTAAGTTAGTTTTACGTGCAATATAATTATTTATCTGTATCAAAAAAATGTGATATTGGAATATCGGTCTTTCTAAAAGAATAATTTGTCTTCTTTTTCTACCATTCCAGGTTGTGTACTTTTAGTTATTCGTTTTATAACCAAATTATAATGTTTTAAGAAATCATGGAATTATTGTGAGGTCCTTAGTGCTAAATTTATTATTTACTAGCTGTGCCCCGCGGTTTCACCCGCGTAAATGTCGATCCCGTGAGAATTTCGGGATAAAAAGTAGCCTATTATGTTAATCCAGGGTGTCAGCTACCTTCATACAAAGTAGTATCCAAATTGGTCCAGCCGTTTGAGCGTGAAGAAATAACAATATAAAGACACACACACACCCCCACAAACTTTCGCCATTATAAATTCTAAAACGTCGTTAATATCGTTTATTGTTTAATACTTTACACCATTTCCCTAAGGACCTCAGATTTATGTAAAATTTTATACGTTCTTTATGTAAACATAGAATATAATTATTCGCTTTATACGTAAATAAAACAGATTAGATCGAGTTTCCGTTATTTTATTTACAATCACTCTTTTTTCCGTTTCTTCTTAGGTTTGCTGGTATCATTGCTATCTGTGTTATTTTGTTGGAATTTCTTTAAGTCTGCACAAAAAAGTACCTGTAACAATATACAACGTGTAACATAATTAACGCAAGACCTCACACACACACCAATTAGAGTATTGAGTTAAAAGCTTAATACAATGACCAAAACTAATTTTTTTAATGCTAGATATTATTATTAAGAAAATCGTGTTGACTCTAGCATTACTTTACGCATTTAAAATTGAGTCTTATTGCCTTGGAATAAGATTTAATTTTCTTTGGCTCAATCGACGGTCAGTATAGCAAAATACATAATTTTTGAAAAAAAAATACCTATCTAAAAAGTTACTGAAATCGATTCACTAGTCAACTATGAACAAACTACTTCCAGGACTTGCGTTTGTTCTGTTACACCTTGTTTATATAGTTAATGTGTGTTTTCATATTTCATTTCAAAATGGCGACATCACATTCAATCTTGCCAATAATATTTCATTTAAGTATTTTGTCACTTTCTAAATTTTAAATGACACAAGGTAAGAGATGTACGCCGGCCCTAAAGGTGAGTAATAGACTAGAGCATTTACCTACCTACTTGTAACAAAACATCGACCCGCTCTTAAGGCGAAACCGCCAGGGTAGCCCGCGAAATTCAATTTTATTTTACATTTTTAGCAATTTGCTGGTCAGTATTAAGTTGTACGTTGATTAAAATATGATTCGCGGCCGTAACAAATATGTATTTACAGAATTATAATCATTAAAGTCATCAACACAACTCTCTAAGACCAAGTAATCCCACTGAATGACTACTTCATGAAATCTTGACATTTGGTGATTATACTAAATAACAAGTTGTTTTACTGATTCTAATGATTCAAAATCCAAAATGTGCCCAGCACGCCACGGTTCGACTACATGACAGACTTTGACGCCGAGGGCACGTTTTTGATTTTTTGACGTGTGGCGATCAAAAGGTTAATAGTTTCTTTGGTCTTCCCCTACTCCTATAATAGCCACCCAAATTCACACAAAAAAAAAACTTAATAACGTCTTACAGTATGAGCCCATCCTGCCATATCTCCATACAGCATTCTAAAATGATCTCCAATTTCTGTGTACATCTTCTCTGTGACATTCTTCTTGCCTCGCAAGTGTGGGAGGTAGTTCTGTGCGGCTATTTGATACACGTGGGTGTCCACAGGAAGAGCTTCCAGGTGGTTTAAGGACATCAGGCAAATGCAGTCAGCTACCTGTAGAAGAATTGTACATTGTTAGGCGAAAAAAAACAGTGGGCCTTACACGACCGCGCGGTGTAAATGTAACGTAATTTCGAACGATTTTAAAATTGAAAATACTAGTTTTCGTACATAATATTTTCTTAGTTTGAAAACTCTATTCATATCTATGTGACTGATACAAATTGCTTGTCGCAAAAATTTATACAAAAATGCTGCAGGATAGTTGTATTTTCGATTCAAAAATCGTTCGAATTTACGGTACGTTTACGTCGCGTTTGTCCTGTATGAGACAAAAGCGACGTTATGTTATTTTGCACTTTATAGCAATAAAGATAAGGTTTAAAATCATCTAGGCTGCACTACACCTTACATTACATATTTAAAAAAAACACTACTTCGTTACCTTAGGCCCAATGCCATGTAGTTTCATCAGCTCTTGCTTGGCCTCCTTATACTTCATGTCTTGCAAGCTGTTGAACCATTCCACTCCCCCCCACTCTACTATCTGAGCAGCTGACTTCTGTATGAACTTGGCTCTATACCCAAAACCTAAGTTCCTGAGTTCTGATTCTACCTAGAATTGAACAAAAAATTATTTAATTTATTTTAACACTGCAGGACACTAAATGGCCCCAGACCCCAGACGTGATTACAGTAAGGCTGGAGCCAAACGGTGCGGTGCGGCGCCACACCGCACCGTGTGGCTTCAGCCTAAAACATCTATTGTGTCATGTTCAATGGGTTAATGAAGTACACCAACAGAATAATATTCAACATTGACTTACAATAATATTTAAGAGAGGTATTACTGCTAATGTACAGACGCCAGCACATCAAGCTACTGCAATCTGTCAAATTTCTATATTAGATTTTCAACTTTATTGCTAAAGTATAAGGTTCAAAGTTTATTGGGAAAATTTGAAAGTTTCGGGTAGCTTGATGTGCTGGCCTCTGTACTTTACACAAATTATAGGTGTACTTACATAACATTCAAAGATAAAAGTTGGATGAAAAAACTAGACCGACCTCATCGCATTGCATCGCCTGCCCGCGCTATTACTCTGTTTACGCTTAGTGTTCGTTTGTGGTTTCGTTACTAGCGTGATATTAAATAGCCAATGGCGGACTATCAAATACAAAAATAATTTTTCAAGATTACAGATTATTTGTTGGTATGGAGACCAAAGTAAACTGCATCTTTTGAACATTTTTATTGGGTTTCTATTATATTTAAATCAAGTACCAATAGTAAAGTTATTTTTTTCAAAATCATTTTTTCCTCATAATAGGTTTTTTGTTTATTTTCTTACCCCTGGTAATGACAATTTCTCGACCTCCGGGAATGCATAGTATGTGTCTCCTTCATATTCACATATTTTTTCTCCATAATGTGTGCATAGCTTTTCTACCATGGTAGATATTCTAAAAAAAAAAACATGTTTACACAGCTCATACATTATTATTGAGTTATAAACTGTACATATTAAAAAAACTATTGTTATGAAAATGTAACCCAGCCTTTGGGCTACGCTGTATACAGACAAATAAAAAAAAATCTTTTCAATCTTGTCAATTGTTTCTTTTTTTTATTTACATAAATATTTAAGAAATAAGAAGTTCGGGAAAAAGCATCAAGTATTCAATGAGTACAGAAAATCATTATTTGACTGGCCTGTTGGTCTAGTGGTCAGTGACTATGACTGCTATGCCGGAGGTCGTGGGTTCGATTCCCACCCAGGACAAATGTTTGTGTGATGAGCATGATCATTTGTTCTGTGTCTGGGTGTAATTTATCTATATATGTATGTATTTAGAAATATATAAGTATGTTTATCAGTTGTCTAGTACTCATAACACAAGCCCTGCTTAGCTTGAGACTAGACGGCGTTGTGTGATAGTTGTGGAATATATTATTATTATTATTTACCGTGATATATGATTATTCTGGCTGCAAATAAAAGAGAATAAATTCTCCACAGGTTCTTGGCGTAACATTCTGATGCCATAAAACTGTTGGCAGGCCTTCCCAAACAGTTCATCTTTCTCCGACCATTCTTTGTAATATTCTCCTAGGTTCAAATCTAGTCTAAAATAATTTTCAAGTAACTTTTTAAAATCTAAATCTTTTTTTGTACTTTTGCTTTTGTTTGACTTGTTATATAGGGAGCCTATGACTTGATATTGTAGATGGTCATCACTTTCACGTAATTTCCAAACGGTTTTTGAGAAAACACCGATCCATTCATTGTTTTCTTTGTTGTGTGTCCACCTGAAGAGGAACAATTTCTATATGAATCATCTGCTTGCCATGTTCTGTCGGGATTTTATTTACTTACTAGCTGCGCCCTGCGGTTTCACCCGCATAAGTGTCAATTCCATGGGAATATATTGGGATAAAAAGCTACATATACCAATGTAAAGTTTCATCAAAATTCGTTCAGTAGTTTTTGCATGAAAGAGTAACACATCCACCCATCCATCCTAACAACCTTCACATTTATAATATTATATTATACAGTAGGATTAAGTTCCTTACTTAGTTTAGGAGTTCTCTGTTTCTATAAGATTCCTCAATATTATTTTATTTATAACTAAGTAAAGTGTCCAGATCGAATTTCGGCCATGGTGACTAGTCTCAGCGGAGACCAGCCTTCGGCGAGGGAGATATCATAGTGCAGGCGTGTGTGCGCAGACACAGATGCACTCTCTCTTCCCTCACTCTCATAGCCCCATGTGACGGCAATCCGATGCGACCGGAGAGAGATCAGGCGAAGGACCAACGGCTTAACGTGCTTTCCGAGACACGGGGGTATCACACCGCCAACTTCCAAAGTTCGGACTGTTACTGTTACTAAGAAATTCCTTGAACTAAGACGTATTACTAACATGAAATATTTACCACGACAAAATGCAAAGGCGTCTCTATACTAAAGCTGTACTTAAATAACTTAACTTCACGCCTGTGTTGCCCGAAAGGTTTGAGCAGAGGTGTAAGCTGAATTATCATACATGTAATTAATGAAAAAAATATATCTAAAAATAACAATGCACAATACGAACCTAAAACTTTGACCGCCAGATAACGTTCCCATCAATTGTAGCTCCCGAAAGTTACACAACAATTTATTCCAAGCCATTTTTATTGGATACTAATTGTATTTCTTACAATTTCATTGAGAACTTTGTAAATAATATTTGCATTTTAGTGTTTTAGAGAGCGGCGCGAAATTTGACAGCTGAACTGACCGGACCGGTCGAATTAATGTCACACTGACAGACTAGTGACAGTTTTAGTTTTGTTCGGAAATCGGAAATGAAAATTCATATTCTAAATAAATATATATTTCAGCTGGCAACTTTGATCATCGGGCTGGGCTTTCCCATTCCTGGAAATTACAGTGTTTCCATACAGGAAATTGTAAAAACAAGTTTGTGCAAGGGTAGCCCGCCAAATTCAAATTTTCTTAAGTCTAGTCAGTGTTATATGATCTGCGACTGTAGAAATATAAAGAGAAAATCTTCAATTTAGATTTTTGTTAGTAGATACAAAAATAAATTAAAAATAAACGCACTGTGATAATTTATTTATTAGGGAATCAGACATAAAAATAAATCTATTTTCTAACCGCATAGGAATATTTAACAGAATTCAATATAATTTGGTGGTCCATTTTCGCTGTACATACAAAATAATCTTGAACTGTCTTATTTGCTTTTTATATAATAGTGTACGTAACTAAGTACAGCACATTAGTAACACTCTTGCACTTCGAAAATCGCCCTCATGCTACGACGTAAAGTCGTGCTTACTCGTTATTAGTCAATGTCAAAATGTGCGGTTGACTAATAACCTATTATTTGAATTGTGGTTACGTAGTATTTGATATTGACCGATAAAACGCAAAACTGTGGCAAGACTTCTGTGGTGTACAAATATATTAATAAAAATGCACATTTTGACTGACAATTACTTAATCCTAACTAGAATATAAATACAAAATTAGATATTATCTTACTAATAAAATAACTTTATCGGTTTTATTTATTTACTTTGGGCTTGATCGATCTAATTTTGGACGGTATAATTTATTGAGTATTTATAAAACAATTAAAAAAACAGACTAGTGTAGTGGTGCATTTTGTACATTGGCAAGTTTCAATTGCTTTATGTGTGAACCCTGGAAATCATTTCGTCCACTAGCACTTATTCAAATCAGAAAGAGTCGAGTGCTTTTGAAGAAAGTCCTGCCGGTATATTCTGTAAAAATCTCACCGTGAAAACTTAGGTGAAGTGAGTTTAAAGTGAGCTGTCATTCCACCTGCCAGGTAATTGCGTAATACACTATTATCTGTATTGACAAACAATATTTGATTAAGGGCTGATTTTTCCAACGCCAATAATTTTATCGGAGGAATAATTTTGAATTTTTGACAGTTCTTCCATACAAAAACTGTCAGACGTCAATTTTATTAGCACAGCGAAGTAAGGCATTTCTCAATGCGTTCCTTATGACAAGCCTTTAGATGCATAAACATTAAGGGACGGATAGTGCCGATCGCGCGCACTGAGAGACCTCATAGTAATGTTTGTGTATGTGTAGCAATGGCTTTTATTTTGAAGCAATGGATTAGCAATATCCTTCAAAATTATGTGATTGATAGTGTGTTACGCAATTACGATGCTGATGCTAGGGATTGACTTGACACTATTGACAGAGCTAACCTCACCTAAGTTTTCACGATGAGATGTTTACAGAATAGCACCACAACGGCGGCAGTGTTATGATGGAATGTTGACAACCTCCGTCTGCTTATTACCGCAACACTTCTCTATTAAAAAGGACTATCAGTTCCAAATTCAACTTTGTAAACAATCCCAATAACTCTATTCTGCACTCTTGCACGTAGCAACAACAACAATTACCAGGCAAAAACCTCATATTAGAACTGTGCTAATATATTTCTAATCCATGGCAAGAACTGAGCTGTGTCTGTGAACACAACATATTCGTTGAGATTGCAGGTGTCATCTCCGTTTTCAGCGCGGAGGGACACGGAGACTACACCCCTAACCCTCCACTTGCCGCCTTCGAGCAGGTACATGCCGCCGCCGGAGTCCCCAACGCATGGACCCGAGCCTTTTCGGTCACCTGTCAAAGGGAAATGTCATTTTAGGCTTTTTGCACTCAAAACAGTAACACAATAGAATTAAAGAAAATTGCGTTTATTTTGTACATTTAGTATTTTATCTATGGTTTATTGGTACAGACGCCAGCACATCAAGCTACCCGAAACTGTCAAATTTTTCCAATTAACTTAGAACCTTATGCTTTAGCGATAAAGTTGAAAATCTATTAAAGAAATTTGACAGATTGTATTAGCTTGGATGTGCTGGCGTCTTTACAATTTAAAACACACAAAAAATCTAAGTTAATATAATTTCAGATGGCAACATTTAGAATTACCATCTGATTTTCAGTTGCCCACTGGCAATACTGTGGCAATGGATTATAGAAACATCAACCTATCATTAGCGGCGTAGACAGAGTAAACTATAGACTGCTGCATATTTTCTTTTTCATTCGCACAAGAAAAAGATAAATATATCAACGTCACTAGCAAAGAAAAGAGACAGAGTAAGAATATTTCTGTCCCTTACCGCGTGTCGGCTAAGCACATCAATGTGCACAACAAGTGTGACGTTTATGAATGAAATAATCAAAATTATGAATGAATTAATAAAAACTACAGCGCGATTAAACGAGAAATAAGATCTTTTTCGTGCATAATTCAATAATAGTACATTTGAGCAACTGTGAAAATGGTAAGATGTAGTGTAATAAGCTGTAAAAATGATAGTATGATGAAGATTGCCGGAATTTGTTGTCCCTTTCGGTGACACGGATACCATGAGCACAGTATAAAGATATACAGTATTTCGACTTCATACAAACGGACGAAACGCGAGCTATACCTACGCGCCTCGACCTCGGCATGCGCATGGCATGCAGACAGTCGCGACTGTGCCGCAGTGACGAACGGACGGTGTGTTGTTTTTTTTAACAATAACCGCGCAAAATAAATTGAAGTACATATTTAATATGACGAGTAGGATATATTGTGCTGTTTTTGGTTGCATGAATTCGTCAATAACGCATCCAGAGATAACTTTTTTTAGATTACCTGGAAACTCTGAAAGGTAAGACTATAAAATAATTTTACTTACTAGTAGGTAGGTACATAATGTGTGTCTTTTTAATGGATAAGTATTTCCTTTTATCTCCCGAAAAAAAAGATGTCTGGATTAATAAATAAAGTGAATAGAGTAAAGGAAAGTGATAGACACGAGTGAAATAGGTAGTTATAGGCGGTTCATGAATCAATAAACGGTAGGTACGCTTGTGTTAAAACCTCGGGGCATGTGTGTTTTGTTTTGTTAGTTTGTAAAATTCAAAGTAAAGACGTGGTTTTTATTATTAATATATAAGTACACACAGTAAAATACAATAACAAAACTAAATGGAAACACAAAGTAGGCAAATGTAATTAAAATGCTGGAGGCGGGCAGCCCTATCGCATGTTTACGTATCGCGCGGCTGTAGGCATTTATTTCAAGGTTACGGCCGAGTTACAATACTGTATGATCTTTATACTGTGCCATGAGTCTATAGATTACTCTGTCTACGATTAGCGGGGTGCCCCAGCAACCTACATACCTGCACACAATGTATTGTCGTAGGTTAACTCGTGGAACAGAGCTTTGCTGGCCCTACAGTCATTGGTGCTGACTATAGGGATGTCAACCTTATGGGGCTCGCCTTGCCTGCCAATACCCCCTACGCCTTGGTCACCCCAGCCGGCCACCTGTAGACAGAATACATTATTATAATTGGTAGGACTTGATTGTATATAGTGTACAACAATTTTTTTATCTGTTTGAATGTATATTGATCAAGGTACAACCTGACACTGACTTGCAAATTGCAAAAAACCATAAAACGTAAGAATTTGAATTTCGTGGTCTACCACTACCTACCCATTCACCTTAATTTTGCACCTACAGAAAACGATTCGAACTGTCATTATTTTTTTTCAAATAAAAGTTATCTCACTAACGAAAAGGTAAATCAATTCTAGATCTTGGAGTAATATTAGGTAAGTACTTACAACTCCTTTCCTTCCCACGACTACCGAGAGGTCGGGGTTCCCGGACCATAGACAAGCTGGACGGATGTACTGGTTGAACTTGACGACTTTGTCCAGGGTGAGCATCAGGATGTCGTCTGAAACAAGCAAATTAGTCCGTTCAGCTTTTCTTGTCAATAGCTCGTGTCGAAACGCGACATAACTACACACGCAAGTGCATACCACAAACAAAATGCAATCTGGGCTTATCTTGTAGCTAGCACGAGTGAAGAAGAGGTTATAAAATTAAACTCTTATTGCCTAAATAAGGTCTCGTCATAAAAAGAGTGGAAGGAAATATGGAAAGGGTTACTACTATTTCTACTTCTGATGATGATGATTGATAATATGGAACTCACTTTGAAGCGTGGCAGGATTATACTCTTCATGTACAGTGGCAGTTTGAAGAGTCCTGGTGATGGTGATATCGTCACTCCAGTCATTCAGGTTGTGTACCCCAACTTTGACTACGATGTCTTTGATGGAAGTCAGGCTGCCGCGACGTTGCATGCAGTGAGCAGCTGCAAATAAAATATAAAGTTTCATAGTCATTTTCACTGGTATTTGACTGAGAATCAGCTTTCGTTCAAGGTTTACTTACGTGATTCCATTCCGGTTAAATTACAAGGAAGCAATGAAAACTGTTAGGGTTTGCCTCTTTTATAGTCACCACGCTACATCAAATCAGGATATCCTTCACCTGATTTGATGTAGCGGTTAATAGAGAAGCAAGAAAAGAGAAGGTTGATGACCTTTCCGGCTGACACAGGTATTGTCCGAACATGGGTGCTTCGGAAAGTACCTGTGCCGCATAGGCCGGGAACCTGCACCTGGTTGCCACCATTGCAACTGCCTCGACGACACAGCGCAGCACACCCTTGAGGAATGCCCTGCTTGGGCAGTGCAGCGCCGTGATCTCGTCGCGGCGGACGGCGGTTGGTGCTGCGGATACTCTCTCGCTTCCGGACGTGGTCCAGTCCATGGTCGGAAGTGAGAGCGCGTGGGACGCCGTCGCCTCCTTCTGCGAGGAAGTGATGGTCGCAAAGGAGGCGGCGGAAAGAGAGAGGGAGGATGCAACTTCCCATTCCAGTCCGTAGCAGACGCACCGGGCGCCGGAGTGGGTGAGGCCTGCAGGCAACGCACTTGGGGAGTTTGTTGCTTGAACACTGAAAGGCCCGAGACTGCGGCGCGCCGTATTTCGCGCGCCTCTCTCTAGAGAAATGGTGGCCGTATGCGGCCGCTGAGAGTGACAGGGTCCGCATGGATTCATGCGGGCCAACACCTGCTGGCCGGTTGAGCGTTACGAAATGCGCAAGCACTCCAGCAACCGTAAAGGTAGCAGCAGGACACCGTGTGGTTTTAGTCAGTAAGAGTCTGACATAACCCCAGGGTGGTGGACATCCATGAGGATTTCCACAAGACAACAAAAAAAATTAAGTGGTTGATGACAGTCGCAAGAACAGTAAGTTATGATCCCTACTCACCGCTAACAATATGACGATCCGATATGAGCGTCCCTCCGCAGACAAATCGAAGAGAAGCCTGTTCCGTCTTGTAGATAGCCACAAGCCAGGGTAACTCTCCCCTGTCGTAGGCATTGCCATTGTAGATCAGGGGAAGCCGATTATTGCCGCCGGAGACTGTTCCGCATTCAATCGTTATGTCTGGAGTATTTGAGTAACGGTCCGTACTAGAAAGAGATAGGAGGTCTTGTTATTATCTTGTTGGTAAAGGGGGAAGCGCTAAGGTAGCCCGCGAAATTCAAATTTTCTTACATTTTTTACAATTTGCTGGTCAGTATTAAGTTGTACGTTGATTAAAATATGATTCACAGAATTATAATCATTACAATCAGTAATACAACTTGTTAAGTTAGTATAATCCCCAAATGTCAAGATTTCATGAAATAGTCATTCTTGGGGATTACTTGGTCTTAGAGAGTTGTGTTGATGACTTAAATGATTATAATTCTGTAAATACATAATTATTACGGCCGCGAATCATATTTTAATCAACGTGCAACTTAATACTGACCAGTAAATTGCAAAAAACGTTAAAAAAATTGAATTTCGCGGGCTACCCTGGCGCTTTCTACCTATCTATCTTCTACCTATTTGAAACCAGTGGCGGACTAAGCCCGTCGGGGGCCCGGGGCGGCAAAACAAAATGAGCCCCCCGGTCTTCTCAGTTTGTGTTGGTATTTGTACAGACGCCAGCACATCAAGCTACCTGAAACTGTCAAATTTTGCCAATCAACCTTGAACTTTATGCTTTAGCGATAAGTTGAAAATCTATAAAAAAAATTGACAGTTTGCAGTAGCTTTGATGTGCTGGCGTCTGTACCTATACCTAGGAACATTTTGAAAAAAAAAAACAAGTAGAGACGTTAGTCTCTATCTACGCCATAGGCATCGCACCTTATTTTTTCAGGGAATTGCAGGACGCAGATGCAATAGGAATTGCTTTGTTGAGCCATTTAGAAAAGTTTAAGAATCAGAAGAATATTGAAAATTTTTGCACCCCATACCCCTCCTTGGAAAGGTTAGGTTTTCTTTTGAACATTCATGCTTTTATAGGGGTTATTTTCTCAACTTATGTAGAAACTTTGAGAATGAAGAGAATGTAGGATGCAAGACCGACCGTAGCGAGCTCGAAAATTTTTGCACATTGCCTTTTTCTAACTGACTAAATCTCCATTGTTTATACCAATTGTTAAAAAAAGTTAAAGCTTTATCAGCAGATGTTACGATAACATTCTGTAGAAACATGATGTTTTAAGGGGCCGGCGGCGGCGGAGCATGCGTAGTTCATACAAACGTAATACCAAAATAATTTGTAAATGTAAATCAAACATATTCTTAATGTATTGTGTAGGTATTTATTCCGATTGGATTACAGAATATCTAGGTTCCCAAATAAACAGGGTTATTGGCAGAGTTATAGGCAAAAAAATAAGCTGTTCCCTACATTTATGTTCGTCAAAATGTAGGGAACAGCTGATTGCTTTTCGCGATTTCAGGTTTGGTCCCATAGTAAAAGTTGTTTATAATGATGAGTACCTAGGTACAATTACCTCTTAAGAGGTTGTTAATGTTTTACCAATAACCCTGTATATTTTGAATGGACACTGATTTAAACCCGACTTTTGAGAACAATAACTTTTCTATAGAAATTTGAAATTCGTTATATCTCATCTTTATATCTTTCAAAATATATATTTGAGAACCTAGATACTCTGTAATCCAATCGGAAAAATACACACTACCTTAGGAATATGTTTGATTTACAAATTATTTTGGTATTACGTTACGCCCGCCGGCCCCTTAATGTCAAAAATAGTCCTTACCTAGAACTAATCGCAGTCGGCGTGTCATACATGGGTCTGTTGGTCAAAGGTTCTGTATAGACCGGAGTAATAGGCCTCACAGGTCTCGCAGGTCGACTAGGCACCTGATAAGCAGGTTCGTTATATTCGTAGGTTGGTCTGGACTGGGAAATTTGTTGCGTCGGTGCCGGTGGTTGATACTGTTGTGTTGCTTGCGTGTACAGATTAGTGTTGTTCACTACGTAGTTCGGTGAGTTGCCTGGAAATTAATTAAATTTCTTAACTTGACAAACCTCGATAGTTTACTAAATATAATTATGAAATATCGCTTTATAGTGCACTAAAATATTGATTATGAATTGCAATAATAACGCTGTACCTATTATAACTATTCATACACACGAGCGACACACGTAAACGACAGACGCACGTAAACCGTTGACGAGTGTCGACGGTTGCAGCTCGTATATTTGGGCACCGGTAGGTATCATCCGGTACCGTAGTCAAACAAAATCCGTACACGAGCGGCACGTGGTCAGCGGGATTGTCCGAAAGGGTTACCGCTGGCCCGGAACATAAAGGGCACACGGAACACGGGGAACACGGGTGGGTTTTAGTCAGTAAGAGTCTGACACTCCCTTCCGCTCCACCCAGAGCGGGAGCCATTTGATGATTTCCCATCCGCAAAAAAAAAAAACGGCACGTTGGTTGCTTGGTTGTCGACGGTCAGTTGCCGTAGACGCGTGTCGCTAGTGTACGCGCACCACTTAATCAATATTTTAGTTCAGTTTATACATTTGGTCATGTTGATTCATTAATCAACATTTAAATGAACACTGCAAGCAGCTAATGTCTATTCAAACTTATTATTTCAAGTTAAACCTAGTTAATAATATATTTTTCAACACACTTGCTCGTAAAGTGGCTCTTATTGAACCGCTTTTAGGTCCATAATGGAGTGTATTACGAACGCGTGCTTTTTCTTTACTTTAATCCACATGTTCTGTAATACCACAGATAACTATTTACTAGTCGGAGACGCGCGCTTTTTTAATCTCATCAAACCCTGCGTTCCGAATTGGGAAATAATCGATGTGTTCCGAATTGGGAAATAACCGAATTAGCGTGAGCGCGATAACGATAACGATGTCCCGTGAATCGTCATAGATGACGTCATAACATTCGCCATCTTGCGATAATGCCGACCATGCCCTAGAATAATATCACCGTGAGCGCTGTCAAAAATTACAGTGTGTGTATGAGGTTGTGTCAGTGTGTGTTTTGTTTTGAGTTGCATCATCTTTAAATTAAACTGACGTGGCATTTTTGAAATTGTGCTTCTGGCTGACAGTCGCCACCTAACCAAAGAAGAAGAACTGAAGAAGAAATGTGGTGTTTATACAAAGAAATACTGTAATAATATCTTTTTTACGCGCTCACATGACAGTGCTTAGCACTGTCATGTGAGCGCGTTCACGAGTGTTCCGAATTCTTGCCAGCTCTCAGCAGTCACAATAGTAATATCTAAATCGGAACGCATGTGAGATGATGCATAGACGTAATATTACGTCCATGGAGATGATGTGAGCGCTGTGATGTGAGCGATTATAGCTAATTCGGAAAGCGCCCAAAGAGACTTCATGCCGAAAGAAAAAATCCGCGGGCTATATTTCAATTTTTTTTTAAATAGTCTGTATTGTCCTTGGTCGCAAAATGAACTCGCAGGGGACCACAGACAATTTAAGGTGAATGCGCAGTGGTAGACCGCGAAATTCTTAGGTTTTTTGCAATTTTCAGGTTTGTGTTTATTATATTTTTTCTATAGGCTGTATCGGTTTTGTCTGTGCCATAGATTAATATATTTAAAATGAGTCAATGTTGCGCGCGCATCGCTAGTGCTGGCTAGCACGGCGCGCGGGAAAACAAAACCAGCGCGCCATTTTCCATACAAGTTAATATTTAACAATACAAGTCTGTTTTTTTTCCTCGCAAGTGTGTTGAAAAACGTCGTATGAAACGCGTGTGCATTATCAACATAGCACACATGTATCATAATGTACTATTATGTAGTGCCCAGAACAGTTACTCGACGGGAGGTACGCGTTTACCCGCTTTTTGCCACGACACCTTCCCTGCGTTCCGAGTTGGGAAATAATCGATGTGAGCGTGCTTAAACCCGTACCGAATTAGCGTGAGCGCGATAACGCCGTTCCGTGAATCGTCATAGATGACGTCATGACATGCGCCATCTTGCGATAACGCCGACCATGCCCTAGAATAATATCACCGTGAGCGCTGTCAAAAATGACAGTGTGTGTGTGAGAATGTGTCAGTGTGTGTTTTGTTTTGATTTGCATCTTATCATAAAATTAAACTAACGTGGCATTTTCGAAATTGTGCTTCTGGCTGATAGTCGCCACCTAACCAAAGAAGAAGAAATGTGGTGTTTATACAAAGAAATACTGTAATAATATCGTTTTTTTACATTGAGTAAGCACTGTGAGCGCGCTCACGGGCGTTCCGAATTGTTGACAGCTCTCAGCTGTCATAATCGTGATATCTAAATCGGAACGGATGTGAGATGATGTGAGCGCTGTGAGCGATTATAGCTAATTCGGAAAGCGCCCCTTGTCGTACCAACGCGGGTGAACGGGCGCCTCTCCATAGACTAGCTAAAATTTACAATGAACTTTTTGTGAATTTGGATATATTCGCTTTAGATCGCCAAAAATTTAAGAAATATTTAGTGAATAGTCTACATTTGCGTGATGTTTAGTGTCTTTTCTCTCTTTTTGATTGTTTTAGTAATAATTGTATTTAGTACTATTTGTTTTAGTTTAAAATAAGTTCAGCCTCTTTATTCTCTTACTGTCTTCTTCTTTGTGTTTCTGAATATTGTGTCTTCACTGTATCATTAACCTTAGTAATCTGTGGAATCGTTGTGGATTGTACATTTACCCACTTCCAATGTAATCTTAGGTGTACTTAATATATATTGTACAATTGTTTGTTTTCCCTAACAAAATAAATAAACAAATAGTCAAATTTGTTTCAATGAAAATTAAGTTGATTTCAGAGTGACTAGCACTATTGAAAAAGTTATAAAAATGTTTGAAGGTGTAGCGTAAACTGAACTTTAATGTGTAGGATTTAAAGTATATTTCCAAAACTTATATCTGTTTACATTTTTGGCAAATAAATCGCGACTGCAGATTAGCTAGCATGCGGCTATTTGCAACGCTGCTGACTCATGGTGCGTCCCCACTGGGGCCGCACGACTCCGTGAGGCCACGCGTAGCAAAAAACATCAAATACCTCGCGAGGCCGGGCCTCCAGGCCCCAAAAGGCCGCGCGGCCCTAGTGCGGACCCGCCTTAATATCTATACTTAGGGGCTTTTTCTGGCCGACTGTAGTGAAGCTCAAAAGGAGAGTTATTTATGTTTTTTTCTTTCTACGCAGTATCTTACCAGAAGTCCAAGAAGGCTCAAGATTGTTAAAGGTATAAATTTCTGCCACAACGTCATCCTCTCCATATTGGACATGATCCAACGTTGTCGGTCGTTGTGGCCGCGACTGCGGCCTTGTCTGTAGTTGGTGTTGAAAGTTATTGTAAACTGGAGCTGCGCCCCCGCCCCCTTCTAGGAACGCAGTGTGCTGCAGACTTAGAGTTGTGATGTACACGTTGGGCCTCGGCAGGTCTGGAAAAATACATTGTTTGTTGATAAAATATAATATTACTAGCAGCGCCCCGCGGTTTCACCCGCATAAGTTTTGATCCCGTGGGAATATCGGGATAAAAATTATAAAGCATGAAGTTTAAAGTAAGAGGTACAGACGCCAGCACATCAAGCTACTAGATACAATCTGTCTCTTTAGTAGATTTCAAACTTTATTGCTAAAGCATAAGGTTCAAATTTGATTGGGAAAATTTTACAGTTTCGGGTAGCTTGATGTGGAGCTTGAGAGCAGTGGTGGTCAAGTGGTAACGGCCGCGACTTACGAGTTATAGGTCGTAGGTTCGAACCCAGACAGGCGCTTTACTTTGTGTAAATTATTTCATCACTACTGCTCTCAAAACGGTGAAGGAAAACATCGTGAGGAAACCGGCATGTCCTAGAACCAAAAATTCGAAGACATGTGACATCTGCCAACCCGCACTGGGCCCGCGTGGTGGATTACGGCCCACTCCCTCTCATCGAGAGGAGGCCTGTGTCCCAGCAGTGGGAACATTATAGGCTGATTATGTACAGTATGTTATGTGTGATGTGCAGCTGCTGCTGGCGTCTGTACAAAGTAATTAAAACCTTAAAATATAGATTTAATCATTGATTATTTCACTGACAGAGAACGCACAGCCTAAACCGGTGGGTCTAGTAAGATAAAATCTTGCGCAAGAGTTCCTTTTGTAACGAAACAGCACTAAAGCTGGGGTTTCCTAAGACTTCGATGAACGTCACATAGTATCCTCAATTTACCGTTGAATGACGTCACGGAAACGATCTTTATGAAAGTAAGTTGGTGTGTTTCCCTAGATAGCGTTTTTTGACAACGTAAAGATCCCAAAAGATCGTAAAGATATCCAGACTCATTTTCCTGATGGCCGTCACTGCAGTCGTTATATGGCAGTGAGAAGCCCCCAGGGGGTAATAGGATAATTAAATAGGATAGGCCTCCTTCTTACGACTTCCACGCGAACGAAGTCGCGGGCAGAAGCTAGTGTTGAGATAAATATAATATTATAATGATGATGATGATTTTTTTTCTGATATAGCCAAAAAGTATCTCACAGGGTCTTACATCACTGGCTGAGTGACCTGTCACTTGATCAGTAGGCAGGTAAATAAATAAAAAAAAAAGTTATTTTAAAGAATGTGACAGGAGCGTCACTTCCCGCCCTTTGGGTTTACCGGGCGATTTCGATTTAACAATGTTGGAGTGTAGTGTAGGTATTTAAATTCATGAAGATACTAGCTGACCCGAGTGAACTTCGTACCGCCTCAGAATCATTATCGAAATTAGTCAATCAGTTCTCGAGATATCATCAAAAAAGCCGTTCTTTACCTAATAGTTATTCTGCTATTCGGGGCGGACACAAATCAAAGATCATAAAAATCGGTCCAGCCGTTCTTGAGTTATAAGTGGTGTAACCGACTTTGTTTTATTTATATTTAATGTAGATAGATAGATTAGAGTAATCGGTAATTAACACACTTTTAATTATTGAGTGTAATAGTTAACAGTACCTATACATAGGTATTAAGAACACATACATTAAACATTGTTTACCATTTAAAACATTGCTTATTTATTATTCTCTAGGTATGGTATGCTGCCGTGCATAGCGAGGCTCAGGGGAGGCCCCTTTACAGTCTCCCCAGGGATGTGCCTTTCAGGCGTTGCACGGGGGGGGTTCCGGAATTGGTCTTTTAAGAGGAACCGGGACCACCCCTATGTGCTGATGGTGATCACCGGGGTGGTTTTAGTGAGGTAAAAATCCCACACTCCCCGACCTCCCCGGAGGTCGGTCGCCTTTTGAAGGTTTCTATAAAAGGTATGGCATGAACACACTTGACACAAACTTACATAAAGTCTCTTCTATAAGAGTTCAACATAATAAACACGTGGAAAAACCCATTGTCATGTATGTGTGTCGATTACGTTATGATATTTAAGGAAAAAGTTGGCGAAATTGTCACAGAACTGAGTACAATGATAAACCTTAACTTGCCAATATGTAGTGGATTATATTATTTATTTTTAATACATGACTTAAAGCGCGGTCACTGTCGGACTGCATGGAAAAGAAAAAGAACCACGCGATGACACAACGCTGGCAATTTATTGCAAAATATGAAGCAATTATCTATTTACAAAAAATCTATTGTTAGGACTAAAAAAATAAAACATTAGTGCTTCAGTAGGTATGTTGCTTTTAGAATAATCTGACAAAAAATCAGAATGATTGTATGGTTTTTTTTATTGTGAAAAGAAAGTTTTTATCTTCATGATTTTTTTCTATCGTATCAAATTAGTTGTACCTACTTATTATGTTTTCAACACACTATCTAACTAGCATATATTATCCTGTAGAATATCGGATATATTTTTCTGATTTGGTTTACTGTAGTCAATCATATACTTTTAGGCATTTTAAAACTTGCGTTTAGGTCGTGTAGTCCCCTTCATCAAGTAATGAAAAAACCCACTTTACCGGACCGGGGATCTACCTACTTATGAGGAGGGAGTTAGACAGACCGCAGAGTAGCCTAGGGCTCCAGGATATGTGTAATCTCATCGCTTAGCTGTTAAACCGGCGACCAACCAAGGCTGTGTAGATATAGGGTCGATGCCCGCCAGGGTCGCGGGTTGTTCGAAAGAGATACCGTGGCCCCTGGCACAGGCAACTGAAGGAACACGGGTGGGTTTTAGTCAGTCTAAGAGCAGACTCTTACCGACTAAAACCCACGAGACCTAGGTAGGTATTTCAGCTTTGTTTTTGGATGGCACCTATCCATACTGAACATACTTCTATATATATAAAAGAAAGTCTGTTAGTTACACCGAGTAGGGTAGGAGTAGTGTAGGAGTAGGGTAGGAGTAGGGTAGAAGTAGGGTAGGAGTCTGGAGTAGTGTAGGAGTAGGGTAGGAGTAGTGTGGGAGTGGGGTAGGAGTTGGGTAGGAGTAGTGTAGGAGCAAAACAACGTTTGCCGGGTCAGCTAGTAATATTATAAATGCGAAAGTGTGTCTGTCTGTCTGTTACCTCTACACGCTTAAACCGCTGTACCGATTTAGATGAAATTTGATATAAAGATAGTTTGAGTCCCGGGAAAAGACATAGGATAGTTTTTATCCAGATATTCTTTACTATTTATATAAATATACTAGCACATATATCCATAAGGGGAGGTGAAATAATCCTTACGCAAAATACGCGCATTGACATGGAGTTGCAGACACCAACCCATTACCTATTTACCTACGTGGAGGTGACCACTTACCAGTGCCACCAGCTTGTTAGTCACAATTCTAATCTAACTATAGCCTGTCGTGCCCCACTGCAGGGCAATTTCCTTCTCCCTTTGCCTCTAATAAAAAAAAACATTGCACCATTGACATATATATTACTAGCGTAAGGACCGGGCTAACGGCGCGACTAAATGGCACCAACGCGCTGGCCCTAAAATGACGGTTTTAGGGCCAACGCGACTCAGTTGACAGTGGTGCGCGCGAACTTCGAACTTCGAACGAAGAACTTCTATGTAAAATGTTCAGACGGGCGTATCCTTACTTTTGAAATCATTGCATTGCACAGTTAGTTAGGTATAGTTACCTCCAGGCCCATAGCAGATGGTGTCACCATTGACAGTCAGCGCGGTCAGTTTCGGCAGCGGTGACGTCACTGGGAAATGCACCAGGTAGTTGACTACTTGACCCTGGTTATACCTCTGCAGGAGGGTATTACTGTTATGTGCTTCTACGTGGCCTACATAATTCTGGAAATTAAAAAGAAAATGACATTTTAAAATCAAAACGTGATGTGGATAAGTTTTAAATATTAGAATTACAATACTTAAGTACCTACCTAAGTTTTAGAAAATACTCAGGTGTTACAGCTTCATAATATAAGTACCCAGCTCAAAAAAAGAGACAAGGGGGGGGGTGTAAAGTCTATTCAATCTGACTTTTTTTCTTATTGCTCGGCTCCTAAGGGTGTCTGTATGGAAACAGAATAGTAAGTTAAAGAGCCATTAAAAAGTTATGAGCCAACAAAGATTCGTTTTTCTTGCTATTTTTAACGTAACTTTGGCAAATAAGTAATAAAAGAACTGTAAAATCTTCAAAACCAAGTCAATTATCGAAGAGTTCAATAAACTTTATTTGTAATTGATTTATGCATTGGTTTTTTCATAAAACTCGATTTCCCAAAGCACTTTTCAAAATTTTTTACGCACCTGTCAGTTCGGAACCGTGTTTCTGAGCGTGAGAACTAGACGTTGTGCGTGTGGACTAGCATCTAACAGCTCATCACTGATACTAGCTCTGTCGAACACGAAGCCAGGTGAGACAGCGTGCTTTTTGGCCATGACTACCAGTGAGTTCGAGCTCGCAACTAGTTTACTCTTAAATAGCTTATATCGGCTATAGCGGTTCCTCAAGAATTGGGCTATCAAATTCAAAAATATTTTTTCAAATCGGACTGGTAGTTCCAGAGATCCCTACATACAAACAAACAAACAAATACCTCTTTATAATATTAGTAAAGATGATACAAAACAAGACTTTACCGGCGCGGCGTTTATTCACACCTTCAAAATAATACCACATTTACAACGTGGATAATTATGGTTATTCGCTTTTAATGTAAATTATGCACTTAACGCCAATGTATCACACATGTATCCTATATTAACCTAATAGCACGTACCTAATGGAATCTACGTGTGTGTGTGTGTGTGTATAGTCGAACTTGTATTGCTTTGCCATTTTAACCGACTTAAAAAAAAGGAGGTTCTGTATTCGACCCGTACATGTATGTATGTATTATGTCCAAGATTTTCTCAATAACTAATGAACTAATTTTGATGATTCTTTCATTAATGTGATCTACATCCTTACTTTCAGGAAGGTTTTAGTATATAATAAATTAAGTAATTATTCTTATGTACGAAGTTATATGCATAAATGTACTGCATCTCCGGCATTTCTATGTGAATTTTGATGTATCTTCAATTCTTCAATGCACTAGTGTTAATTGAATTTGTGTGGGGTAGGTACAACAAAAAAGTGAAAAATAAAAACTTTTTTACAAAAAAACAACAGACTTAAAAAAAAAACACTACAAAGTGATAAATAACTTTAATTTCGGAAGTCGGTGTAAAAAAAACGAAAATTAGGAACCAACGACACCGACTCTACACCTTATTATGTGGCTTGGCCGTTTCGCTACCATCACATGGGCGTAGGGTAAAAAATTTATTCACTGTTCATTACTTTTACAATAGTTCTTGTAGTAACGAAACGGCCAAGCCTCATATTTTGACTAAGGTGTAGAGTTTGTGAAGTTAGGGCTTGTAGAGTTAGGGCTTGTAGAGTTAGGGCGTGTAGAGTTAGAAGCTTGGCTCTACATAAGGTCAGGGGGCCTAAAAAGGCCACATTGGCAGAATCATAAAAGGATAACATTATGAATCATAAGGGACAGTTAATTGTTAAGTTAATCGTATCAAATCCCATTGGTGATGGATATTTCAGTTATTTTTTTTTGTTTGTGCTAAAATACTAATCAATCCAATCCCAATCTCTTTGATTATACCTACGTAGAGCAGCGAAAAAAAGAAAAACACGGACTGTCTTCGCCATATTATGATTCATAATATTATTCTTTTATGATTCTGCCAAAGTGACCTTTTTAGGCCCCCTGATAACTTTTTGACAGTGCGAGCCATATTATGTGCGAACCATTGAACTCGCGACACTGTTACCGTAACCGAAACCTCTGTTTTAAATTTAGGTCATTATAAAGACATCAACGCGCGGTACATTTTCTTTGGGAAGAATGACTTTCAAACAAATTTATAAAATTACTATGTTTTTTCAAGTTTTCAGTGCTGTAGGCACTCCTGGAGTGCCACTGTTTTTTTTAATCATGCCGTGTTGGGTATCAAATGAAAGGGCTTAATTAGCACATTTCAAAAATATAAATATTACTGAAATAAGCCCCAAAATAATTAAATAAAAAATAAGTTTAAAAACTAAATCCCGACTACTGAAAAGGACGAAACAAGAAAGTTCCTTCCCGTGGTCGTATGCTACCATAGCTTTGTATGTCAGTACGGCGGCATGCGACCACGGAAAGGTACAGTCAACAGCAAAAGTAGATGATCAAAATCTGAAATTCAATACTAATGAACGGAGTTCGAGTCAGAACTGTGTGGCGTCGAAGTACTACTACTTAGAATACTACGTAGAATACTTTTGAATCACTTCGACGCCACACAGTTCTGACGCGAACTCCGTTCATTACTATTGAATTTCAGATTTTGATCATCTACTTTTGCTGTTGACTGTACTTTCTTGTTTCATCCTTTTCAGTAGCCGGGATTTATTTTTTAAACTTATTTTTTTTGTTATAGCACTCATAGAACACACTCTGTGAAAATTCCAAGTGTCTACCTATTACGGCTCAAAGATACAGTCCTGGGACACTGGGACCCTGGGACAGACGGACGGACAGTTAAGCCTTAGTAATAGGGTCCCATTGGCAACCTTTGGGTAGGGAACCCTAAAACACGAATTATCCAATTATATTACTGTACGCTGTAGGCCATGACCTACCGGGACTCGGAACGAAATAGAGTTTATTGACTCTTCCGGCATGGTCAAGGAAAACGAATAGCCGACTACTTGATAATAAGTGGGTGGAGCCTACTCCGCGACTAGTCTTTGCAAGGAGGTTGGAAATACCAAGTGCCATAAACAATGGCCTATTGAATTATTAGTTACTCTGTGGTAAAACGTCGGCTCATGATGAACTGCTTGAATATAAGGCGTTTATGTTGGTACAGTCAGCAACAAAAGTCGATTAACACTTCAGTTTTTTTAATCTCAATTATTGAGCAAAATATTAACACTTCAGTTTTTTTTAATTTCAGTTTTTGAGCAAAATATTTGTTCAAAATCGCAGTGTGCAATTTTGAACTAATATTTGGCTCAATATCCGATTTGTACACAATTGTACACTATAATATCTCCCGCGCCGAAGGCTAGTCTTGAGAATGGCCGCTATTTCCGAAACACGGTCTGGTTTAACTTGAGGTCAAAAGACGCTATTTTTCGGGTCTTTCTTTTGCTTTGTATGGTCCTCTTGCAAGAAAAATGGGAAATCACATTATAAAATAGGAACTAAATATTTAGCACTGTAAGCTTGGTCCCGCCATTCATACGGTCACAGTTAAGTGTCTTTATTTTGACTGGGTTATATGTAGGTGAAACGGCGTAATATTAACGGAAGAATGATGAGCTTTAAAACCTGTTTAGGAAGATGAATCAACTTGTTCTCGGTATAAGTTATGCATGGGGATTCGAAAACGTCTGACATTAGCAGGAAATTGTTCAAAATGCATGTTTTGACATGCGAATTGCGGCGCGTAAGTTGCAATACTTAAAACACAGTAGTAATTAGTATAATGATAACCTTGCAGTTTTGTGTAGACGATTGTATGTACAGTCAGCGTCAGAGAAATGGAACCCCCCCAAGACTTAAAGACTATCGCCCGAGCACGCTCGGGCCCGCCGTCGCTCGTCGCTCGAGCGACGCGGCGGGCGGGCGGCGCGGCGGCGCTGGCGCGTCACGTGAGCCTTGAGCAGCTCCCTCCCCCGCCGCCGCACCCATCTCTGCCCGAGCGCATCCAACGGTCCGCCTCAGATATTATTTGCAAGTTTCATTCAAGTTTTTAATAATTCTTTAAGGTATTTTTTCGACTTCCTTCTGGCCGAACCGTATACCAAGAATAACTTACAAAAAGACACTTTGCGTGCGATTAAGATACGAACCCGCATCACCAGGCGCCAGCCGATCATCGAGACCGTGTCTTATACTACTAGGCTATTGGCTCAGTTGTCAACCTCAACGAAAATTTTAATAGTATTACTCCATAAAACGAACAAGGTTATTAACGGTCTAATCTTCTAGATAATAAGGTTTAAATTTCAACTTTCGTTTTTTAATTAATACCTTAGTTTTACAAAATGCAATACGCATTAACTCCTCAATTAACTAAAAGATAAGGTTGAAATTAGCTTGTTTGGTTGAATATAATGTGTTGATTCCGATTGTTGCACTACCGTCATTTTACTTCAGAAACTTAACTGCTGTATGAACTGCGAGTTAAGGTTGAATTTAGAATACTTCTTCGCTTTATTTAGTAAACTGTGATTGAGGGTATAATTATTTTTTAAATGGTTTCGTTTTCGTGCCGATTCGCTTGTGTGTAATTATCTTCGTCGTAATATTATCAAATTTATTAAGTTTTTGACCAGTTGATTCTATTAACCGTTGGTATGGTTTGATTAACAACTTTTTTGAAGGCTAAAATTGTTGTTATCTGGGAACAGGAACAAAGCATAAAGAAAATAGCACGAGTTATGGGCTTAACGGTAAGATTTATGTTATACTTCCACATATTACCTATTTATTGTTGCAATAATGTTGCATTATTACTTACTAGTTGGATGTTTTTATGTATTTCTAATATTATTATTTTCATTGCAGAGAAAAACAGTTCGTAGATGGATACAAAGGTATCAAGCGACGGGTGATGTGAAATGTGATCGCCAAGGCCAGAGAAAATACAAATGGAGCGACAACGTAATATTGTGAAAGTTCATTTAGTGGCACCCTTCAAAACTTCAAGAAGTGATAGACTGTGACATCCTCTCCGTTATTATAAGGCAATTTACTCGGCAGATTGATTGTGTAACGTATCTGATAAAATTGCGTTGGAACATATATGAGCAAGTGTTATTAATTCCCAATATTTGTGGGATCCTTATCTCGTAGTTAATCAAAAACAAACAACCTTTATAATTATTATCAATCCAGATAATCTGGTTTACAAGTATTCTTGTAATGTATTAACGATGCACCATCTGACCTCACATATTTTTCTAATGTTGTGTTAAATAAGGGTTATTAGAAAATGTGATAAAAGAGAAAGATGTATATTGCTATACTATTATAGTTTAGCATGTTGATTCTTCCTCTGTAATTCACAGACACAAAAGACAAAATTTCTTTTTTTTTAAAGGTTTTTTTCCGATAAGTAAGTATAAAAAAAATCTGTTTTCACAACTTTAAATAAATAAATATTATTGTAAGTAGTTATGTTTCTATAAATATATATATAAACGAACCTTTTTCTAATGTTAAACGTTCTAAACCTCATCCAGGGTATCTCTTTTGTGTTTAGTTAATATTCTAAGTAAATAACCCCAATTTAACACAGATAGAAAACTGTATACTCAACCTGGAAGTGGATTCCATGAAGTCCTAGAAATGTAATTAGAAAAATAAATGAATATTGTTTATCAAAATGCCTAGCTTTTATTACAAACCTCCATTTGATTTCTTAAATAATAATTAACGAAAATCACATAATAAAGAAACTAAAAAAAGGGTAAATAAATAAATAAATAAAATAAAGGAAAAAAAAATCTTCTCATCCGCGGATTTGAACTCGTGACCACCGCATCGCCAAGCCGCAGTGTTAACCATTAGACCAACACGCCACTTACGTTGCATTACGAAAAACTTAAATAGGTTTGATGTCAATACCAAGGGGGGTACCTTATTTGTGAAGCGAACTGTACCTATAATATGTCTCGTTTTGGCGCGAGATATAATATGTAGTAGGTACTTACGACACAATTTTGTCGCTCTGCGCACGTGCCTAATCTTGCGCAATTCACATAGGTATCTACACCAGAAGATGAAATAAAGAAGCATTCTTTTGAATATAATTTTATATAACAAGATGATCTATTCAAATTTCGTAGATCCTACTAAGTTAATGTCGGCGTAGTATATTTTAATAGTGTCATAACTTATGCGATGAGCGAATATCAATTCGAATTTCATATTCAATTCCGCGTGCCCTCTGACACTCTGACGTCGCGACTCAAACTCAGCACAACTATTTATTATTTCGTTTCAAGGAAACGAGTTATTAAATAATGTTTTACTACAAACTTACTACGTCTGTAAGTTTGGGCCAGGTTTATAACAAGTTATTAAAATGTCAAAAGGTTCCTTCAATCTTGTTATAACCTTCGGTGAAAGCTCGCTTGCTGAGTTTGATGAGAAAAAAAAAACAAAAAGTGCACGACTCATAATGCTCATTTGATCGTATAAAAAACCATAATACTTACTTATAGATATTATATTATATATTAGTTAGTATTTTTATTAATTATACCTAATTAAACTACTTTGAATAAAAGAACCATTTTCATTCGAGTTCCTTATATGGAAACGAATCTATTAAAAATAAACTGACTCAATTAATTGATTTTTTCGTAAGCTACTATGTTTTCAGGTTTCACACTTGATTGAGGGGCCCATGGCTAAATAATAACAGCCGCACAGGTCAATCGATCATGTTAAGCTACTCTTGCCGCGGTTGGTTATGGATGGATGGCCTTCTTTACATACCGTGACCCCTCCGTGCCTCGGAAAGGACGTTAAGCCGTTGGTCTCGGCTGTCATTCGTGGATCTTTGACAGTCGTTAGGGGTAGTCAGCCTGAAAGTCTGACAACCAATCTTACCAAGGGGTATAGTATTACCCAGTAACTGGGTTGTGGAGGTCAGATAGGCAGTCGTTCCATGTAAAATACTAGTATTCAGCTGCATCCGGTTAGACTGGAAGCCGACCCCAACATAGTTGGGAAAAGGCTAGGAAATGACTTGATTGACGGGAATTTTTTTAGAAATATTTTGATGTTTTTTTCGTTTCTACTGCATTAAATCAATTTTTGAAGTGTATATTTAATCTCCATTAAATTCTCTATACAATGGTATATAAATTAAATAGGTTCTGTGTCTGTAGGAGTAATAGAAACAGTTGAAAGGAGGCAAAAATTGTTTTCGATAGTAAAGCACTCTCTTAAGCTTCGCATTAGGACTCGTGCAAAAATGTTAAGTATCAAAATATGTTTAAAATTCCAAAAAGCATTTCCCCCGTTTCTTTCCTCATCATAAACTTTTTTTTTATAGACTAAGAAGTCCTTTAAAACGGTTTTGTCGTTGTTCAGTTGTTTTACCTAACGGAGCTGTTTTGTAAAACAACTAGTGGTTTTGTAAAATAGCGGATTGTACAATCCAACTGCGAGCTACGCACTCGTCTCCACACTCATCAAATAAAAAAGCGGCTAGATACCGCGAAAAACTTTCAATTAAAATAAAACGCAGTCCAGTTGGTCCAGATTTTAAGTTTTTTAATTTTTTTTAATGACCCGAATCTTCTTATTATTTTAATTGAAAAGTTCCATTGCTTACTAAAGCCGCTAAAACATGCAGAACAAGCTTTTAGCGCTGAAGTTTATTACCACAGACAAGATTTATCTACTTAATTATAGATTCAGGGCTGACACATTTTTGAAACTCGAACTGCTTGCACCTCGTTTTTAAGAAAAAAAAAGTATACCATGAAGGTCAGTTTTAAATAATAATAAAATAAATACGCTTGTCGTTTCAGTGATTTCGGTTTTATAATATTTTGTAAATTAATTTCACACTCCATAAAAATGAGGTTCCCAGAAAAACGGTAAACACAAAGATTAGGTTTCATTTAGTCATCGTTTTATTGAGGATCTTTTATGATGACACAGATGCGGGGTAGCACACGCCGCGTGCTCGGGGCTTATGGGCCGGATTGAATAATTAATATAATAAATAACAGTTACCAATAACATGTAACTGCTTACTGCACCAGCAGCAGCAGTTGCAGCAGGTATACAGGCTGGTCTAAATAGTGACGTCAATAAAAAAAAAAAATCCTCATACCTAGGGGTACCCGAAAATAACCCATGTATGTTCCGATTTTTTATAGTGTAGGATACGATTTTTTTTTTAATTTTTGGGGAAATTCTTCAGGGACATCTTTAAAAATTTATAGCTTTTTTTCGACAAGCTGTTTTCATGACTTTTTTTGCGATGGGACTATCTTGAAATACCCTTTCATAAAAAATTATCTTCCTAACATTAGTGCAAGATAAAAAAAAAAATTATTGAAAGTTCCAAGACATTCTTACCATTAAAAGTCGATTAAAAGTTTGAGTTGACTAGTAGAACCTGAAAAACATATTTGAAATTGAAAAAGAAAATCAACTTTTAATCGTCAGCGATCTGTATAATTATTATACTGACAGTTATAATTATACGGGCTACCTTCAGTAGAGCAGCTATCTGTCAATAGGTATATTGGGTTCGGCCGTTAGTCACGTACCTATTTAAGGCATAGGGAAATCCCATAAATTATTCAGAGGTATCGATGTCTTGTTTATACCTTTTTAGTCATAGTTGGGTTTTAGTTTCTACCTTTTTAGGGTTCCGTACCTCAAAAGGAAAAAACTGGACCCTTATAGGATCACTTTGTTGTCCGTCCGTCCGTCTGTCTGTCAAGACCCTTTATCTCGGGAACGCGTGGAGGTATCGAGTTGAAATTAAAACCGTATACCTACAGTACTTTGAAGCTGTAGCTTTGAAGCTGTTTTTTAAAGATATTTGTACTTTTTACATTAATCATATCATCTGGCAATTTATTAAATAGCACTGCTCCTTCATACAAAATGTTTTTCCTCCCGTAATTGGTTCTGGGTGGCCTGAGTTGTAACTTGTTGCGATTTCGGGTGTGGTATCCGTGATTTCCTTTTTTGAAAGTAAGTTTTTTATTATGTATACAAGACCTTGTAAAACATTTTTAAAAGAGTAACGGTGGAGTTTCTTGCCCATTCTTCTCCATACGAAAACTACCTTTTGGAATGGGCGACTAGAATCATTTCTATTTAGTTTTTTTTTGACGTTCAAAAGTGCCTTTAATGTGCCTATTTGAAATAAATGATTTGACTTTGACTTTGACTTTGTTGAGAGTGGGTTGGTTGTGGTGAATTTTGTAGGTACATTAAAAAAAACCCGTAATATACTATTTACATACCTACATAGTACGGAACCCTCGGTGCGCGAGTTCGACTCGCAAATGACCGTTTATTTAAATTGTGATTTCAGTTTTATTCCCACATAAAAATTTATTCTTAAGGGGCTTACAGGACCTAACAAAAAAACGCAAGTTTTAGATACAATAAAAGTATATGATCGACTACAGTAAACAAAATCAGAAAAATCTATGATATTCTTCCGGATAAATGCTAGGTAGATAGTGTGTTGAAAACATGATACAACTAATTTGATACGCATAGAAAAAAATCATGAAGATACCTCTAAAAACTTTCATTTTACAATAAAAACCATACTAATATACATACAATCATTCTGATTTTTTGTTAGATTATTCTACAAGCAACATACTAAAATACTAGTGTTTTAATTTTTTCGTCCAAATAATAGATTTTTTGTAATTAAATGGTTGCTTCATATTTTGCAATAAATTACCAGCGTTGTGTCATCGCGCTTCTCTTTTTTTTCTATGCAGTCCGACAGTGTACAGACACCTTGTATTGCAACTTCAAGCATACTATTTTGACAGCCCTATAAGTTCAAGTTTCCTTTAAAGGGCACAGAGAAGCAACTCCATAATTTATGTACCTACCTGCAGATAGACAGTCAATCTTTGTAGTTTTAACGGTGAGAGAAACGGGTTCCAGGGACCGTTTTTACTTTTTTACACTGCAATAACTGAATAAAGCAATGAGGAAAATTGTGCATTTAATACTCAAGCGCGGGATAGGTCTATGGTGTATTTTAGAGATCGATTTTAGGGTTCCGTACCCAATGGGTAAAAACGAGACCCTATTACTAAGACTCCACTGTCGGTCTGTCCGTCTGTCACCAGTCTCTAAAAACAGAATAAAATTAATATATAAGAGTGGCTCCCATACAACAAACATGTTTTTGGTACGGAACCCTTCGTGTGTGAGATTTTTGGCTTACAGTATTTGGCTTTATTGCTACTTGCAAAATACTGCACGTTCAAAGGCTTTATGTTATGACAACCTTCCAATATAACCCTTCGTCTGCTTTTTCCCAACTTTGTTTAATTCTTAAGGCTATTCAGAATTAGAGCCTACTTACTCATATCACTCAGGGGGCCTAAAAAGGCGACATAGGCAGAATCCTATAAAAGGATAACATTATGAATCATACATTATAATATTATAAAGCTTAGGGCGAAGACAGTCCGCGTTTTTCTTTTTTTCGTTGCACTATGTAGGTATAATCAAAGAGATTGGGATTGGATTTGGATTGGATTGATTGGTATTTTAGCACAGAGAAAAAAAAATTACTGAAAAATCCTTCACCAATGGGATTTGATACGATTAACCTAACTTCATAATGTTATCCTTTTATGATTCTGCAAAAGTGGCCTTTTTAGTCCCCCAGAGATCCTAAATTCCTATCATGATGATGACACCAAAAGCGTTATAATGAATATAATATTACCTGCTTTAAAACCTGACTATCAAGTAATTGTAACAAGGCATTTAAAATAATTTGTTTTGCCAATAAATCTTCTTTTAAACGAAATAAACAAAAAACGGCTTCATCAAAGATGACCTTTTGGGTTTTTCTCGCCCAGTAATGTAGATAAGTCGTACTGGCATTGATATTTTTATGTATTGTGTATGATAAGATTACGATTATGTAGATCACTCACTTGGCGTAACTAGTTCCTATTTACAGCTCTTGCAAGAATTGCCGACCAAACAATAGAGAAGTATAGACAGACAATTGGGGAGAATGCAGTCCACCAGCCGGAGCTGCGGGCGTGTACCTTAGACCTCATGTATTCGTCACGAATGACATCACGACTATTCACGACTGACAGTGACAGTAGTTTAGCTTTGTCGGGTAATAAAATTATTTGAAATTGAACCGGAGTCCACGGCAAGTCCGATTTTTATTTGACCTTTTTGTTACCTGTAGTGTCATCTTTGCACTTTTTGTATCCAGTTCTGTGCGACTTTTTACCGTGTAAGTAGATGTATTCTTTATGGATCTGGGGAAGTTAGCTGTCAGGACTTTTTGCTAGCCGAATGATGCTTGTGTTAAAAGTGCCTCCACGAATGGTGGAAGGCACTTTGACTCTCTCGGGGCAGTTAGCCGCACGCACTTATCAACCTCCACCACTCACACACTAGGTACAGACGCCAGCACATCAAACTACTACAATCTGTCAAATTTCTTTAATAGATTTTCAACCTTATCGCCAAAGCATAAGGCTCAAAGTTTATTGGGAAAATTTGACAGTTTCGGATAGCTTGATGTGCTGGCGTCACCGTACCAACCTATAGCTCGTTAAAAATTTCCTGTCAGCATTGAATGGGCCAATTTTGCATCATTTGTTATACTATTCTTGAGGGGCTTGTGGCTAAGTAATAACAGCCGCACGGGTCGATCGATCAGGTTAATCTACGCTTGTCGCGGTTGGCCCGTGGATGGGTGACCGTCTTTACATACCAAGACCCCTGCGTATCTCGGAAAGCACGTTAAGCCGTGGATCTTTGAAAGTCCTTACGGGTCTTCAGAAGCCCGAAAGTCTGACAACGTTTTACCAAGGGGTTTCGTACTACCCAGCAACTTGGGTTGTGGAGGTCAGATAGGCTGTCGCTCCATGTAAAATACTGGTACTCAGCTGCATCCGTTTAGACTGGAAGCCGACCCCAAGATCGTTGGGAAAAGGCTAGGCAGGCAGATCATGCTTTGATAAGATTGCGTTCTATTTTGGAGCGTTGCCAGCTGTGCCAGCCTGTTGCTGTACACCTACATTTAGATACCTACCATAAATAACTTAGTACTTAACCGGTTGAATGTCGTAATTACAGAAACAATTAAAAAGCCATTTTGTCTCGCGTGGATCTACGTTCCGACATACTACGGGTTAATGGATGATAATGAACCCACTAAACTTTGTGCAAACGTAATTGCTGAGAAACGACTTTTATCGAAATTGATTTTTTGAGGTGGGAAGAAACCATTGAACTCACGCCACTGTTACCGTAAGCGACACCGCGCGTGTTTTATTTATATGACGATTAAAAAAATACCCGAGTCGTATGTGTTCGGCTGTCCTCGGGATGTACTCGGTTTTAATGTATATCCGATATGTCAGTGAGTGATGGGAAAGTATTCTGTTTGTGTTTTGTTTTCACTTCCACTGCTTTTTAGGGATATATCGCTTTACGTGCTTAAAGGTGCAATGTGCATGCAAAGAATTGTGGGAGTATTTAAACATTTGAAACTTGATTGATAAACAACAAAAAAAGTTGGTAAGTAGTAACGTAACCAGAAGGTTCCAGGTACAGATGCAAGCACTTCAAGCTACTACAATCTCTCAAATTTCTTTAATAGATTTTCAACTTTATCACTAAAACATATGGTTCAAAGTTGATTGGAAAAAAATTACAGTTTCGGGTAGCTTTACGTTCTCGTCTGTACCTATAGTTCAGTACAAAAAATGATCACAATCACAAGAACGGAAAAACCAATGACTCTCGGCGTTATTAAAGGTTTTTTTACACCCGTTATAAGCTTATTAAGTTATTACACATATAGCCTGAGTAACCAAATAACGGAGTTCTGAAGTAACGAATATTAAAAAAAAACCGAATTGATAACCTTCTCCTTTTTTGAACTCGGTTAAATAAATAACTTAATCATATCATTCATAGTTCATATTTTATATACTTTTCCACTACAGCTGCTTTTTTACCAGTGGTAGAGACTTCCCTTTTTCTTAGCTCGTATTTTAATAGTGCTACACTTCAAGTGTCGTATAGATAGCGCCATCCAGGAAGACGCGCCCCACTCTTCTTACTAATCGCTAGTGGTTATCGCTGGTTAATTCCGCTAGTGTTTTAGTTGTTTGATACACACTGACTACCCATTAATAAGTAATTACTGTGTATCGACCAAACTAAAACACTAGCGGAATGGTTCAGCTGAGTAACTGGCGGAACAAACTGAGCTACACTGCTACACGAAGAGGCTTCTTCATACATAATCAGCCTATAATGTTCCCCCCGCTGGTGGGCTGGGACACGGGCCTCCTCTCTGTGAGAGGGAGTGGGCCGTAATCCACCACGCGGGCCCAGTGCGGGCTGGTAGATGTCACATTGTCTTCGAATTTTTGGTTTTAGGACGTGCCGGTTTCCTCACGATGTTTTCCTTCACCATTTTGAGAGCAGTGGTGATGATATAATTTACACAAAGTAAAGCCTGTCTGGGTTCGAACCTACGACCTTCACAACTCGTAAGTCGCGGCCGTCACCACTTGCTACTATGCCACTACTGCTTCTTCATGCATTCCAAAAACCTTAATCAAAAAAACGTACCATCCACCATACGTACTTTCTTCAAAAAAAATCGTTTAAATACTTTATAACAAATATCTACTTTTAACAATAAATTTAATGTTAGTTAGTGCGTCCGATGTCGATAGTTAAGTATTTATCAAAGAAAAAATACGTCATTTAACAATTAAATAGGTATGGGAAAACACACAGGGATTTAAAGTGCGTAAAATCTTGTTTTTTAAAATAAATCCATGTAGATAGATACCTGTTTGTTTTGGCGAAGTAATTTAGATGCTGCTTATACGAAACAACAGCTGCTGTAGTTAAGTGTGTAACATACCTTCTGTTTCTTAAATGGGTTTTTTCTGAATAGGTATATCTCTTAAAAAAATCATCATCATCTGGCTTTTCCCAACTATATTGGGGTCGGCTTCCAGTCTAACCGGCTGCAGCTGAATACCAGTATTTTACATGGAGCGACTGCCTATCTAGGCAAAAGCCAGATGATGATGATTTTTTGCCGGTCAGATGACCTCCACAACCCAGTTACTGGGTAATACGATACCCCTTGGTAAGACTGGTTGTCAGACTTTCGGGCTCTGACCACCCGTTACGACTGTCAAAGATCCACAAATGACAGCCGGAACCAACGGCTTAACGTACTTTCCGAGGCACGGAGGGGTCTTGATATGTGAAGATGGTCACCCATCCACGGACCAACCGCGGCAAGCGTAGCTTAACCTGATTGATTGACCCGTGCGGCAGTTATTACTTAGCCACAAGTCCCCAAAAAAAAAAATATATATATACAGGGTTATTGGTAAAACATTAACAACCTCTTATGAGGTTATTAATTATGAACAACTTTTACTATGGGACCAAACCACGGAATAGATAAATTATCTATTCCGTGGACCAAACACACATTTTGACGAGTTATACAAACATAAATGTAGGGAACAGCTGATTTATTTTTCGCGTTTCGATTCGACGAATATGAGCGTATGTGTCGATCTAACAGTTTCTTATGGAGCTAGTGACCCTCAAGTTAATTTACTTATTATGGTCACGAAATTACCTATCGACCAAAGAAAGGTAGGTCAAATTCATTTATGTATAAATCATATAAGTAATTACTCGCCTGTCCACTCGTCAACAGCTAGGTTGACGACTGGACGATGAGCTACCAACTATTAAGCGGCGTCTGAACAACAAGCTGTCACCTCAGCGGTGGTGTGCCAGCAGCGGGCTGCGGTCGTCTTGCTGCCGGCGCGTTGGCGTCAAATGGGTAGGTTTTGTCCAAGCTGCGGTTATATTGAGTGTTTGGCCAGATTGGGGAGCGGGCGCGGGGCGGGCACCGGTTGGGCGCGGCGCGGCGAACACAAACGAAATGAACTTCCTTTAAAGGGGCAATTACATCTTCCTAAATATCGGATCCGATATGAAGTCGTTCCTAAATTCAGGATAGTGTAATTGCATTTAGGAAGGAAGGATCCGATTTAGAACAAGAATGGCTTCCGACGTCCTAAATCTAAATCGCATCCTAAATCGGAACGGACGCTCAGTCGCCGCTCGCCTGCCGTCGCGAGCGCATGTTTTTCGTTGATTGTATGCATAGGTATTAAGTAGGTACGAGTTTTTCATTGATTGTATGCATAGGTAAAAAGTATCTTTTTTTTTGTATAAAAGGTGTCACCAGATTTAATAATACAGGGTTATTGGTAAAACATTATCAACCTCCTATGAGGTCATTGTACTCATCATTATGAGCAACTTTTACTATGGGACCAAACCTGAAATGGCGAAAAAGCTGTTCCTTACATTTTGACGAATTATACGAACATAAATGTAGGGAACAGCTGATTTTTTTTTCGCGATTATCAAATACTGTTTATCAAATTCTTTTGAATTCATTCGAACATAATTTCTGAAGTCATCTGGTTCTAAAGCCCTCCTATTGTTCATGCTTGCTAGTTTTTATCGCAATAATAAATAATTTTTCACCCATCCCGTTCTTTTCTCTTTTTAATTTCTGTGGAGCCAACCGCTAGGGCTACGATAATACCATTTTTTTGGTTTTTCGTTAATATCCCCAATATTAACGAAAAACCAAAAAATTGGGTTTAGTCATATAGACAAACTTCTTTTTAGCTCGACACGTCCGTCACTCGTCGCTCGTCCTTACCGACTGATTTAGTGTCCTAAATCGTGAACGTGTAATCAGGAGCTCCGGCGACTAAATTTCTTGTCCTAAATCGGATCCTAAATATCGGATCCGATAGTTAGGAAAGATGTAATAGCCCCTTAAGTGTCCACAGTGGGCACGCGGGTGCGGTGAGCGGCGCGGGCTGCTAGGCGCGGGCAACTCATGCCATATCTCGTATATCCCTTCGCATATCGCGTGTACAGATCGGGATCGGGGTTCTCAAACTAGTTTGAACTTTTTTCTAGTAAAAATAAGTCTTCTTCATCCATATTATGTTTTGACTAGCACTTTGCCCGCGACTTCGTCCGCGTATATTTCGTACTTTCCTCTAAAAATTTCGAATATGTATATTTATGATCTTTATCATTTATTTAGATTAATAAGTATTCGGGCCAATTTTTAAGTTTGTAGATCAAAGGAATCAGATTTTTAAACAAACAGGATCCTCGCTTTTCACCCCAACAAGGGTGAATTTTTTAAAAATCGTTTGGGATGACGTGTCCATAACTTGACTCAAAGACCGATACCTACTCATTTTCGAGTTACTGGAAGCAAGCAGTAAAATCCACCCCTTCTTCTTCTTAGCGTGTCGATAGCAATCTAAATGGACTCGGCCCAGAATTCGGCTACTTGTTTGGCGCCATTACCAGAGTCCACCAGTTCCTATAACGTGCAGCTGACAGGACATGTAGGACACGATATTAAGTGTCCCATCGTTTGTGGAACAGCACCACATTTACACTCCAAGGCGGAGTCGTCTATGAATCTCCACCTGAACAGGTTTTCCTTACTTCAGCTAACCTGCGTCGGACTGCGTCCGGAGTCTGTTTAAAGACTTCCAGGTTACCCAAGGTTACTCATGTCCAGGTGGGAGGTCTTCAGCGGGTGGGACGAACGGTTTGGGTAATGAAGGACTGTCTCGCCACAGCTTCAGTCTTTCTTGTCATGGTTCACCAGTGAGTTGACGACACACTTAAAAAACTGTTTCGGCTTTTCAGCCTTTGTGGCACAAGGATGTTGTCGTGCAAAGGGTCATGTGTCGGAGACCATTTTGGCTCTTTCGCTGGAGCCAGTGCTCTGCGAACCACTGGTGGCGCTATGTGCTAGTGGATACATCATTTCCTACTGTATTTCCCAGCAATCCACCCCTTAAACTTTATTACCCTTTTCCATCTTGGTAGGAGTCGAGTTTTGAAAAACCCTAAAACTAACTACACCTTTTCACCCCGTCAGGGGTACATTTTCGAAAAACCCTGATACATGTTATTTTTGGTCTTAAGTATAAATACCGAGTTTCGAGTTAATCGGACCGCCCGTTAAAATTCTTCCATACAAATTTTAACACTCCCCAATCCCCTTTTATGGGGTAGTTTAGAAAAACAAAAAGTGTCAATCTTCATAATTTACTTTCGTGCTAAGTTTCAAGTTTATTAACCAAATGAATAAGATTTTTCATCTGTATCCCCGCTTTTTACACCCACAGGGGTGGAATTTCGAAAAATAGTTTGTGATGTGTTCATTACTTGACTCAAAGATTATTTATACCAATTTTCGAGTAAATCAAGTCACGCAGTAAAATCCTCTCCTGTAAAATTAACTACCCCTTTTCACCCCGTTAGGGGTACATTTTCGAAAAACCCTGATACACGTTATTCTCTATTTTTGGTCTTAAGTATAAATACTGAGTTTCGAGTTAATCGGACAGCCCGTTAAAATTCTTCCATACAAATTTTAACACTCCCCAATCCCCTTTTATGGGGTAGTTTAGAAAAACAAAAAGTGTCAATCTTCATAATTTACTTTCGTGCTAAGTTTCAAGTTTATTAACCAAATGAATAAGATTTTTCATATAAACTGTATCCCCGCTTTTCACACCCACAGGGGTGGAATTTCCAAAAATAGTTTGTGATGTGTTCATTACTTGACTCAAAGATTATTTATACCAATTTTCGAGTAAATCAAGTCACGCAGTAAAATCCTCCCCTGTAAAATTAACTACCCCTTTTCACCCCGTTAGGGGTACATTTTCGAAAAACCCTGATACACGTTATTCTCTATTTTTGGTCTTAAGTATAAATACTGAGTTTCGAGTTAATCGGACAGCCCGTTAAAATTCTTCCATACAAATTTTAACACTCCCCAATCCCCTTTTATGGGGTAGTTTAGAAAAACAAAAAGTGTCAATCTTCATAATTTACTTTCGTGCTAAGTTTCAAGTTTATTAACTCAAGGAATAAGATTTTTCATACAAACGAAATCCCCCCTTTTCACCCCCTTAAAGGTTGAATTTACAAAAACCCCTTCTTAGTGCTCCCCTACATTATAAAAGGAAGCCGTGTGCAAAATTTCACATTCCTAGACCCAGTAGTTTCGGCTGTACGTTGATATGTCAGTCAGTCAGTCAGTCATTCATTCAGTCAGTCATTCATTCAGTCAGTCAGTTTCTTCTTTTATATATATAGACAAACACTGGACACGACAACACGCAGAACGCAGCCGCGTTCCAGTGCGGACAGGGAGCCCGCGCGCGTTCCCGCATCCGCGCCCGCCCCGCGCCCCAGTCTGGACGGACACTGAGTACTCTCTGTATTTTGTGACAGAGTGGTCACCTTAGGGTCAGTTCACACCGAGACGCGACGCGACGCGCAGTTTTCAAGATAGAAATACAATTACAGACCTTATCTACTACAATAAAAGGTACACAATTCTGTGTCTACCTACTACGTAGAGCTACGCAGCGCGGCGCGGTGTGAACTGACCCTTATACGGCAAATTGACGTAGAGTGTCAGTTTGCTTGACAATTAATTTTGCTGACAGCTAGCTATTTAGGTAGGTACTTAATACTTCGACACATTTTTGTGTAATAATGATTATAATTGTAAATATCTGTGTCATTTTATAGTAGAGTATTTTTTGTAGTCTTTTCAGCTACTAACATTAAAAATTAACAACTACCACAAAGTGCAACGTTCGACGGCTCATCATGCTGTCACTACATGACGCTGGCAGAATAGTCGACATCGGCTCAGTTGCCAAAAAGGAAAAAAAATACTTTGACATCACAAAGTACAAGGATAATAATATAAGTCGAAATCTCGCCATTAATCGGGGTATCCGGATGACTTGCACTCTCGTTTCGATACGAAGCTGTGCTTTTGGGGAACGTAAAAATGTCATTATGATTATTAAGTAGCCACTTAAAATATTATTTTCTGATTACAACAATCTTTACTTAGGTCCGGTAAAAGAGTACTTACTTATCTTTTTCATATTTTTTTAATCCTTCGGCACAGTTTTAATTTTCTTGAAGTAGGTAGGTAGTTGCCAAAATTTTTTTTGGCTGTGTTTATTTTTGTTTAGAAATATTAACTCATCTCATCGTACAACAAAAATATCAATTTATGATTGTAATACCTATGTACGTAGGAGCTTTATGAAGAAGGCCACTAAACCGCAACAAGGAAAACAATTTTAAATACTAAATATTCAACTTAAGGGGCTTACAGGACCTAAACACAAAAAACGCAACTTTTAGAAACAATAAAAGTATATGATCGACTACAGTAAACAAAATCAGATAAATATATGATATTCTTCAGGATATAAGCAAAGGTAGATAGTGTGTTGAAAACATAATATACAACTAATTTGATACGATAGAAAAAAATCATGAAGATACCTCTAAAAACTTTCTTTTTACAAAAAAAAACCATACTAATACGAGTATACATACAATCATTCTGATTTTTTGTCAGATTATTCTTCAAGCAACATAATAAAACATTTGTGTTTTAATTTTTTAGTCCAAACAATATATTTTTTCTCAATAGATAATTGCTTCATATTTTGCAATAAATTACCAGCGTTGTGTCATCGCGCTTCTCTTTCTTTTCTATACAGTCCGACGAAGACCGCGCTTTAGGTCATGTAGTCGCCTTAACTGATCTTTTTGCATAGGTTTACTCGTTATTAGCAATTTTTTCTGCCATTTGGTATATATCAATTAATAATACAATGACCGGAGTCTACAATGTTTTTTTTTTGTATCGTTGTAATTATCTTATGTAGGTACTACCTAGCTACGTACTTGTAAAGCGAGTTACCTACGTCAATCAAGCTTCCTAAGTTTTATTTTAGAATTTTCTGATCATATAATCATACAGGTAGAGAACAATTCAATAGACTAGCTTCTGTCCGCGACTTCGTCCGCGTGGAAGTCTTAAAGGTGCCACTAATTTCGGGAGAGTATTACTCCATTGTTTGACATTGTGCATCCAAAGTTAAACATGATGGTTACCTATCGTTTTGTCTTATAATGTTGTCTCTACGGAAACAGAATAGTATAATAAAAAGCCATTAAAAAGTTATGAGCTAACAAAGATTAGTTTTCTTGCTATTTTTTTAACGTAAATTTGGGTGTAAATAAGTAATAAAAGAACTATAAAATCTTTAAAACCAAGTCCGTACCGACAAAGCTCAGTTATCGAAGAGGTCAATAAACTTGATTTGTAATTGATTTATGCAGTGGTTTTTTCATAAAATTCGATTTTCCGAAGCACTTTTCGATTTTTTTTACGCGCCTATCAGTTCGGAACGGTGTTTCTGTGCGTGAGAACTAGACGTTGTTCATGTAGAGTAGCATCTAACTGCTCATCACTGATACTAGCTCTGTCAGACACGAGGTTTGGTGAGACAACGTGCTTTTTGGCCAGGACCACCAGTGAGTTCGAGCTAGCGACTAGTTTACTCTTAAGATACACAATATACTAAATAGCCACATTTTTATAAAACTCCCTCGGCCTTCGATGCACCGCGTCGTATTGAATCAGGCTGCTTTTCCACCAGAGATGTGCTTTGCAGCTATGCTGTGAGGATGTGAAAGCTAAGTTACGAGACTATGCGACCGTTTCCACTAATGCTAAGCTATGTAACAGACCGAGTAAAATGTGCTATGAAGATGCGCCGCCGCGGGGTAACTGTGCGAGGAAGTTGCGCAGCTCGAGCTATGCGATGCATCGATAATAGGGAAGCCTCGGCGATTACTGGACTTTGAGGGTTGAGAAGTCTGAGTCGCGTCACAACACGAACTTCAAGTTGTTCGTGGTGCGTGTTCCGACACATCATCTCGAGAAGTTCCTCAAGGAGGAGTTCTGGCCGAAGGGTGTTGTGTACCGCCGGTTTCGTGGCCGGCTACATGACACCAGTCAGCGAAACACGACGCAGACACTTCGTGGCCGTTAGTTTTTAGTGTACACATATATATTGTAAGTATTTATAGTATTTTTAAGTTATATTAATATTGTATTATATGTGTTTATATGGGCCTTGATGCCTGAAATAAATTGTTATATGAAATGAAATGATTTATTTTTGTAAGTAGGTTTGTACAAACACTTTTACACGTCAATCATGTTTTTTTAAAACTTGATGAAGTCGGCGTTTCCTATCTGACTACTCTGAGAAGAAAGGCCGAAACAAACTCAGAGGTCACAGTCTCTTTTAAAGTCCAGACATAATCTTGGTCAGGTTATATGAAGACCATGTAGATCGCTGTCTGAGGTAGTCTTTTGAGGAAAGAACCACACAGATTGAGAGGACCTGTCCAGTCAGTGCACGCATTTGTCAAAAATCGTGCAGCTCAACTCAAGACTTAAGGAGCTCAACGATTCGACGAACAATACCAAAGAAAGGACATTTGGGTAGGCCGCATAAACTACTCAAACTGCCAGATCATGACTAAAACTAAGAAGGAAAAAAAGAAATGACCCACATAGTCCTCACATTCACAATAATTAAATAAAAAATAAATTACTTACAAAGTAAATATTCATGTCATTGTATATTTAGAATTCATCAATGTCAATGTGTATATTATTATTAAAAAAAAAAAAAAATCCGGACATAATCTTTGAGGACCATGTAGATTAGTGTCTGAAATGGTCTTTTGAGGAAAGAACCACACAGATTGAGTGGACCTGTCCAGTCAGTGCACGCTGTCAGTAAAAGTGCAGCTCAACTCAGAACTTAAGGAGCTCAACGATTCGACGAACAATACCAAAGACAGGACATTTGGGTAGGCCGCATGAACTACTCAAACTGCCAGACCATGATTAAAACGGAAAATTCATTCATAATAATAATTTATACAGTAAATGTACATGTCATTATTTAAGTAAATAGATACCTAAAAAAAGAGAAAGAATTAAAGTGTAAAATAGCAAAATAAAAACAACATTCATTGTCTAAACCTATTGGAGCAGCTCAATCCCAAGCCTTTTTGTCCTCAATATAGTCTTTTACAGTATAATAGGCTTTCTGACATAGTTTTCGCTTTATAAAAGACTTAAATTTATTAAGGCTTAGTTCTTGGATGTGGCTAGGAAGTTTATTATAAAAACGTATACATTGGCATCTAAACGAACCACCTATTTATAATATCTTACTCTGCTCTGCACATAGCTACACCATTCCCGCATCCATAGCTCCCATCCATGGCACGCATCCTTCCGTATAAAAAAAAACATAACTTAGTTGAACCCTTTTCCACCAGTGCTATGCTATGTGGAGTAATGAATATGATTGGTGGATATCAATCGTATCCATGGCAACGTAGCATAGCACATCTCTGTTGGAAAAGCAGCCTCACCCACCCGTGCTAATAATACTTCTAATATTATTTCTTTTGGTTGTGACGATAGAGTAATAACAAAAAAGTTATTTGATTGGACCATTGTATTTAAAATGAGTAACCAGTTGTAGAAACCAAAGAAAATATAAACTATACCTAATTATTTCTCTAGATTAGTCTAGTAAGATAGTTATGAACTCAAAACTCAAACTCAAAGCATTTATTTCAATTAAACCATTTACAGGCACTTTTGATTTGTCATGAAGTCGGTCAGTCAGAAAAAATTAAGCTAGTTGCCCATTCCAACATGAACCGCTTTCATATAACTAAGTATATCACGGCTTTAACCGTCTTACTGCGACATAGACACGTGAAATAATTCGAGTCGCATTAGGTTTTCCTAGCTGCGATAGTAATTAACAGTTTTAACTAATTTCAAAAACATTTTACAATACAGGAGAAATTCCTAGTGTGGGGCAACGTTAAAAAAAAATCTTCTGGCACAGTCAGGCAAAAAAACAGTTTCAATACTTTCAAAATGCATATGCAGTCCCGTTAACATTCATTACACTTTTTGTCCATTAACCGACTTATTGATAGTCATAAATACTTACGATGTTCTCTCTGGGTAGGAACAGCGAAATATTATTGAACACGATAAACTTTTGTGTACAGTCAACAGCAAAAGTAGATGATCAAAATCAGAAATTCAATACTAATGAACGGAGTTCGCGTCAAAACTGTGTGGCGTCGAAGTGATTCAAAAGTATTATACGTAGTAAGTATTCAAAGTAAAGTACTTCGACGCCACACAGTTCTGACGCGAACTCCGTTCATTAGTATTGAATTTCAGATTTTGATCATCTACTTTTGCTGTTGACTGTACTCGAACACCATACGACAAAAAGTTACTTTTTTTCTGAATTTCGACACCTGTTTTTGTGAATGACACACATGAAAGAACTAGCCGCCACTTATATACATAAGCTGTGTCACATTGGTTGACAAATGAGGATTTAGAAGCCAAACTACAGCCAATATCAATATGCATAAAAGTCAGTGGGACTATTGTAGTATCTATAGGATTAAATCCTGTTCTCAGAAAACATATGCTCTTGGAGTGATTAATATTTTAAAAATACACAACATGGTCCAAAGTTTAGTCACAAAATACAGGTATTTTGTGGTTTAGTCATACCTACCTACTCAAACCAGACGTTTTTATTATTGCGGTTTAATAAAGAAACATTGTTTACTTTTGAATAATATATGCAGGAATTTACTTGACAATAGATTAAGAAGATTTGTGTTTAGCAAATCTTATTGTATCTACAGTGCCAACATAAAGTTTTTTGAAAGGAAATTAAACTGTACTTACATTAATTCATGCATATAAAAAGATCTGACACAGAAATACACTTACGATTTTTTTTTATTTAACGGTACTTTTATGTTTTTTTTATTTAACGGTTTTGGGTTAACCGAATATGAACCAAAACGTGTCTTTTGAACTTCTTAAATGATGCATGATGATGATGAATGCGTCTTATGAAAACTAGTCGCGTTAGTTCAAAATTCCGCAAATATTTTTACGAGTGTGATCCGTATTGGAGAGCTTCAAATGTTATATTAAAGGCCTTGACCGAAATGACATAATAATAATAAAAATAACCAATCTGACACATGACATAAGTTTGTTAGCGAATTTTTGTGCTGTAAGTAATCAACAAAAGTTTACAAATATGGACGTGCATTAAACTCAGTTCATATTTTCTACTTTAGATTTATATATTTCTAAAAGGAGAAGTAAAATAAAAGTACCTTATTATGTAGCTGATAGCAGTGGTCTGGAGTGACTTTTAAGTTAACATACAAATACATCGTGTATTATTAATAAAGCAATAAAAGATACGCACTCTTGATTTGATTACATCTATCACATCATTCGTGCACAGAATTAATTTGAATAAAATTATACCTAATTGAACATTTAATATGCCATTTCTCTTACACTTATCATAATTTTTGAAGTAAAAACTTCTTTAGGCGCGTTGGGCGTTTTTTTGAGATGGGAAAAAACCATTGAACCGGCACCTTTTTTTTTTTTACATGCTCTGTGTGTTTGGCCATTATAAAGACATCAACGCGCGGTACATTTTCTTTGGGAAGAATGACCATCAAACATATTTTATAAAATTACTATGCTTTTTCAAGTTTTCACTTCTATCGGCACTCGTGGAGTGCCACTGTTTTTTTTTTATTGCAGTAATGTGACATTATTATAGTTTAAGTTCAGCAGTGCTATTCTGTAAAAATCTCACCGTGAAAACTTAGGTGAAGTGAGCGTGGAGTGAGCTGTCAATAGTGTCAATACCTAGCAAAAACAAACTCACTTCACCTAAGTTTTCACTGTGAGATTTTTACAGAATCGACCGGCTGTTCCATAAATTTTAGCGTAAATCTTATCATGTGGTAACCGACTATTTTTATAAATCAAAACCGGATGTTGTGCTTTACCTACTGCTAAAGAATGTTGTCATCAATTTAAACTTGTTATGCCAGTTAGCACTCGAAATTCTATTCCTATTTTATTCCGAAAAAAAAACAAGTTATTTGGTTTACCTATGAAAACCAAGGGGCACCGTGTTACCCAGTAACTGGGTTGTGGAGTTCAGATAGGAGTCGCGTAAAAGTATTCTGTATGCAGCTGCATCTTGGACTAGAAGTTGGAAAAAGGATAGGCAGATCACCATTGCCAGGATCGCCCAGAGGACACGGTGGAGCACACGGTGGAGGTCTCCCTCGCTTGGGCGGAGCACCGCCGTGTCCTCGTAGAGGCGATCGGCAGCGGCGGCGACCTCTCGCGCCCGGCCCTGGTGCAAGCCATGGTCCGGGGCGAGAGGGAGTGGGAGGCAGTCACCTCCTTCTGCGAAGCAGTCATGCTAGCGAAGGAGGTGGCGGGACGGCTCAGGGAGAGAGCCTCCCGTCCCAGCCGCCGCGGGCGACGCTCCGGGCGTCGGGAGCCGCGCGACGGCTCCCGGCCACCGTAGGCGCGGGCCTGCGGGCGGAGAGTAATGGGTAGCTCACCGTCCGATCAGGACCAGGCCCGTGCCGGACGGCGCGTACGTGTTCCACGCGCGCCTCAAAGAGATGTCAGCATCAAGGAGGGGCCCCATAGGGCCGAAGCCTGCCGGGTCAGCGGGATTGTCCGAAAGGGTTACCGCTGGCCCGGAACATAAAGGGCTAAGGAAGGAACACGGGTGGGTTTTAGTCAGTAAGAGTGACACTCCCTTCCGCTCCACCCAGAGCGGGAGGGGTCATTTGATGATTTCCCATAGGCAAAAAAAAAAAAAAAAAAGGATAGGCAGATGAACCGAAATCGAATGATAGATGCACATTGTTTTGATAAAATTATTAAAATAAGTACTTCAGATATTATGATAAGTTCGTGAATTTTTAATCGTGGTTTTGTGTCAGAAGAATAAATATGACATTTTGACATATTTTCTTAAACCTATAAAACCACAATATTGATTCCTCAGATAGTTTAGTAAGTTATCTGACGATTTAACCTTTTGACCGCCACAAGGCAAAAAATCAAAAACGTGCCCTCGGCGTCAAAGTCTGTCTTATAGTTGAACCGTGGCGTGCTTGGAACATTTGGTTTGTCATCTATACATGACTGTGGCGGTCAAAAGGTTAAAAAAGGCGGTTCGGCAAGCGGTTTGTCGACTCTTTACGTGACCAGAGGGCTGGCCTATTGTTTGGCCAAAGAATCAGCATCGTCATACAACGTGGCAATGCTGCCAGCCTTCTGCGCGCTTTTCCCGCTAACAGCGATGCGGACGAATATTTTGATGGCATTTGATTCTTTACTCTTGTTTTGTTTCATATATACAAGGTGTTGATTTGTATCCTCGTCAAATTTCAGGAGGTTGTCATAAAAGACATTTTAGTACTTTAGTATTTTAGTACTTAGTAAAGTAAAAGGCGTTTGTTTGTGTGTGAAAGCGCGGTTATAGGGCTACTAACAGACGGGCCGCGTTTAAATACGGCTGGTTCACACTTACGGATTTCCGTAAATAAGAAAAAAAAAAAACCTATCCATTTATATATTGTTGATTTTGGTCGAGAATCATTAGCATAATTACGTCCTTGAATTTGACTAGGATGCAAATCAACACCTTGTATGTAAGTAGATACAGTCAACAAAAGAGATAAGTATGCACGATCGTCAGATATATACCTAGTTGAAGTTTAGTAAGAAACCAATGGATGTTTTCGAATAAAATTTAATTTTATTAATAGAAAACAAACAGCTCATTGATCAAATTTAATTTCAGTCGACAACACCCATCGGCAGCATTTGTCGTACCAATTTAAACATTGCTTTTGAGTAGTAGGTATTAGAAAACGAAAAACCTACGACTAACATTGAACACGTTAATAATTTAGGTATTTGTAAGACAATGAACAAATTTAATTAGGTACTAAGAAATACGAAATGAGTAAATCTACACTGAAAGAAATAAGCAGTAAATAAAAATTCAGTTCCATATGAGCCTAACGTTCAAAACAGTATTTTTTACTGATCCGAAAACAGTTAAAGCTTGAGGCAAAATGTCACACCATCATGACAGTAAACTTTAACGTTTTAAGTAGCTCACAAGATTAACTGTTTTATTCATTTGGTGATATCGTTCAAAACTTCAAACCATTGAAATTTACTTACGTTAGAGTAATGGTGGATTTCCTTTTTTTTTCAGTAAATAGTATGTTCAATCATTAAAAGTTACTGTTTTGTCTTTTACTGTTTTACAAACATTTCTTCTTCATTTGTAGGTGTAAAGTCGCTCTAATGTGTAGTAAGAAATTATTTTTTTTTTACCGACTTCACAAAAAGGAGGAGGTACTATGTTCGGGTGTTTGTATGTTTTTCAGAAATACGTTTCGTTTTGTTTGGTTCGATAGATAGATGATTCTTTTTATTTCTATTTTTTTTATAAGTTTTTTTTTATTTTAACATTGCCCCACATTAGGAATTTCTCCTGTGTTGTGGGTGCGTTTACAAACATTTAAACTCACATATACAAACAGCCAGACCCGGAACAACTACTTGTAGGTCATACAAATATTTGTTCCGTGCGGGAATCGAACCCGCGACACGCAGCGCAGCAGTTTAGTAAGTAAGTGATTGTTACACTTTATTCTGATTTGTCGCTTCTGTTTAATTTGCATAAACCTTGTATACAATTGTTGGTGGACCAAATACATAAATAAATAGGTGCCGAAAGCTTTAGCCTTTTATAAATCGCAACCACAGTGTAACTATTCACAACTATCAGTAGTTCAACAACTTTAATATTGACATAATTATACTTTTAATGCAATATACTAGACAAAATAAATGAGGAGAAGGGAAATTTCATGGCGTGGACTTTCCTCCCTCCTCTAGTTTCTTAGACCCTAAATTCATTTGGTGGTCATTTGAAGCCGAGAGACATGACCGTGAATATACACAACTTAAAACAAACTTAACCAAAGAGTAAAGAACTTAACAAGAATTGTTTGCGTCGCAAAAATCGACAAAATGTAAATAGGAAAAGCGCTCTATAGCGCGTATCTATTGTTTTATATAGCACTAGCTGCGCCCTCTCCCCACTGAAACCCGTGAAATTCGTGCAGTTATGGAGATCATACTAAGTTGGTTTTAAACCGTGTAGCAGGCATCTCGCAACAACAACAACTTCAAGGTCACCTTGGTTTGTAGACTGGTTTTAAACCGTGTATATCGTGCTTTACTTTTTGTCGTGTCTGTCTATGTAATACAATGCAGTATGCAGTCTTTTTTTTTTTTTTTTTTCATATTGCAGTCTTTGCTGGTAATAAGTTAATAACGTCGCGCGCAACGGCCTCTTGTGTTTATTTTTTAAAATCTCATTCTTATATCTTTTCCTGTACCTACCTATTGTACACAATCAAGAAAAATTATTTAGGTATCACCAAAATTAAGTTAATACACAGTTACAATTTTTGTTTATAATTGATCACCATTCTTTTTTTTTATTTTCCAGACAAAGGAGTAGCCACGCGCCTGTGTTGGTCAAACTTTTAAAAATTAAGTAGGTAGGTACTTATTTAGATATAACTTTTTTTAAGTTTTGTCATGTTTTAGGAGGTACAGTCAGCAACAAAAGTCGACAAACTGAAGTGTTAATCGACTTTTGTTGCTGACCGTACCCATTGTTTTGAACGAATGTTTTTCTTTTTTATAAACTTAGCAGTCCTAGATTTTTTTTTATTAAATAGCAAGTTAAATTGAACGAATCTCTAAAAGGTCATGAATTTAACTTTTTATTCATCCAGGTATCTACTTACATTACTGAGTTGAGCTGCAACAGTAAAATTAATTCTTAGTACTAAGGAAGACACTGGCGCCACTGGCCGCAAGGTGATTTTCCCGTACACATGGTGCCCATCATTTTCAAAGTCAAAAACACCAGGGCAAGGAGTATTCGAGTACTGGCCACACACAAATTGTAAACTATAAACTAAAACACACAAACACACTGACTTCATATCCATATTTTTAAATTTCGAGTTCTCATTTTGCGATTTAAATGTTTGTTCTTTAGAGACGTGTTATCATGCCTCCGATTGGCGAAGGACTGGCAATATTATCAAGATGGATGAGCCATACAAAACATATATTTCGCATAGTCCTTGTGGTCCGTCGACTTTTGAACTTATTGTATTGTGGTATGTCGAGGACAGTGTGCACTTGGTACGCGTATTGGGTACGGTGTAAAAAGAGAAAGCGGAGATGGTAGTTAACACAAGATACTGACTGACTTCAATACTAACTACTTTGATTTGAAAGATACTTAGGTACTTGGACTCCGTTTGTTCTAGAGCGCCTGTGTTGTTTATTGTTTTCATTATATGAAGGACTAGCTGCGTCCCACACGCATACCTAAGTCTCAATGGTGGCACGTGTGTTGGATCATTCGGTTCCCTACAAAATGGTTGAGCTGGATGTTGCTGATCCACGCGTCATGTTCGTGAACGGGCGCCGTCGGTTGAGACTGGTCATCTCTTAACTGCCAAGGCTTATTTTTAATCTTATGTCTTAAATTATTTCTTCATTTCTGTCTTTTTTACATTGTTCTCACATATAGAAGCAACAAGAATAATGTACCCAGGATTTTGTACTATCTTGATTTAAAAGAGTATCCATGGAGTTTCTTGCCCGTTCTTCTCCATAGAGATCTACGCTTTGGAATGGGCAACTAGCTTCAACTTTCTGACTAACTGACAGACTATTTAATTTTGACAATTCAAAAGTGCCTGTACAAGGTTTAATTGGAATAAATGATTTGAGTTTGAGAATCCCTTTGGGATATAATCGGGATATAAAGTGTCATAATGTCCTAATCCAGGTCGTGGTTTAGCCATGTGCCAAAGGGGATTAAAGATTTTTACATGGAGCCTACGAGCATACGGACTGTCGCGCCATTTTGTTTTTTTTTTGTTTTTAATTGCAGCCACGCATGAAACATGACATGGCATCAATGCAAACTGAAAATATAATAATGACCAAACCAGTAAAGCATCGTTTCCGAGATATTAACGTTCAAGTTATCTATCTAAGAAAGTTATAAAAATATGGATGTCACGTGATCTTGGGGCCTAAAAAGGCCACTTTGGCAAAATCATAAAAGGATAACATTATGAATCATAATGGACAGTTAACTGTTAAGTTAACAGTATCAAATCCCATTGGTGAAGGATTTATCAGTTTTTTTTTTTTGTCTGTGCTAATATACCAATCAATCCAATCCCAATCTATTTCATTATACCTACGTAGTGCAGCGAAAAAAAGAAAAACTGTCGTCGCCATATTGTGATTCATAACGTTATCCTTTTATATTCTGCCAAAGTGGCCTTTTTAGGCCCCCTGGTTGCATGTTTCATTACTAAAAACTTTCAGAGTGATTATTTCAAACATCTATGTCTGTGGCTTACACTTGCTTATTTGTATCAACAAATAAGCAAGTGTAAGCCACAAAAAAGCGTTTCCATCAATTGTTTTAATTTCTTAGAACCAATCAAAAACACCATACTTACCTACTTTGTAATTTCATAAGACAGGTTATAATTCACCACTGATCATTAATGGCGTGATTTAAATATTTAATCAACAGGTAGCAATCAAAATTACAAGAAACACGTAACAGATGATAAAATTCATAAAGTTTATTGACATCTTTTAACTTATTTTAGGCAATGGTGGTCCCTGGCAACGGCCGCGACTTTTACCGAGTTGTAGGTCGTAGGTTCGAACTCAGACAGGCATTTGATTTGTCTACATTATTTCATCACCACTGCTCTACGTGGTAGATTACGGCCCACTTCCTCACACCGAGAGGTCTGTGCCCGAACAGTGGGAACTGTATAGGCAGATTAGGTATGCTTTTAACTTATTTACAAGTAAAATATTTTCGCGACAAGGTCGCTTTGCAAGATGGCTAAGTCATTCAACAATATAAGGTTGACTTAATAACATAATCTTATTCGTTATACTTACTGTGTGTATGAGACGGTACACGTGCTTAGCATGCAAAAGTCTAACCAAACACTGGATACTTAAACATATATTACTTGTCTTGTTTGACAACGTCTTTAACTACTGTGTAGTATGAAGGTAAGTAGGTGGATACTGCGCTTTGTTTATTGTTATAAAGATTTATAATTTTTAATTTATTATGTACAAGCTATGTTGGAAGGCGCTGGTGTCTGTGATACAATGATTCTCATTCATTAGTACAGGCACCAACGATACACTTTTTCTTTAATGTTCATTTTAGTTGGCAAATTGTTTTTGTGAACCTTAGATGTGTTATTTCTGAAAAATAAAATGTATTATTATTTTATTATTATAATCTGTAAAATAAAAATGAAATGATGTTCGTTGGTAAGCATATATTTGAGAATGACTGAACCGATTTAGCTATTTATTGTTTAAAAACCAGGTTCTTACGGAAATAAAAAAGTTGGAAATCTGAAAGTATTTATATTCTATGGGAATTTTGTATGAAATATTGAAAGGAGATTATGCGAATCTGCCCATCAGCACAATAGCGTTAAGACACAATACATACTCTACCAATGGAAATATCTCAGCAAGGAGAGTATTTTTTCTTAAGAGAGTCAAAATGGCGGTATATAGGTATATTTCATAATTTTGAGTTAATTTCTTTTTGAAGTCGGTTTATTTTTTTTAAATTACTTTTTTTACTAAGTAGGTACGTTAAAACCAAACGTCATCAGTTTTTCGCGGGAAAATCTATTTAATTGGCAGAACTTACGGACTTTATCTATGGTCTTTGTTCCGTACGAACGTAATTTTTTTCCAACTTGTTATTTTTCTTTATTTACTTTTCTCATATTTTTCCAGCCTACCAAGGGGTATCGTATTACCCACTGAGTTGTGGAGGTCAGATAGGCAGTCGGCAGTCGCTCCATGTAAAATACTGGTATCCAGTTGCATCTGGTTAGACTGGAAGCCGACCGCAACATAGTTGGGAAAAGGCTAGGCAGATGATGCAGATGAAGAACATGTTTTGGAAATAACAGTTTTGCACGCCAAGCGTTTATAATGTGGCAAAGAGAATGTTGACGTGATCTTAACGTGTCCGAAAATAATGTAGGTAAGTACAGTCGCCAGCACATCAAGACACTATCTTTAATGATTTTCAAATTTATCGCTAAAGCACAAGGTTCAAAGTTGATTGGGAAAATGTTGACGTGATCTCAACGTGTCCGAAAATAATGTAAGTACAGTCGCCAGCACATCAAGATACTATCTTTAATAGATTTTCAAATTTATCGCTAAAGCACAAGGTTCAAAGTTGATTGGAAAAATTTTACAGTTTCGGGTAGCTTAATGTGCTGGCGTCTGTACCTACTTCCCGTCGCATGTCCAATTAGCAGACACAATAGAAATTCTATTGTTATCGGTACATACCCTGTACGCGCGACATGCGAATGGTAAAAAAAAATTTTGTGAAGCTTAATTTTACAATTTTGCGATCTTTGAAGAATCTAGGTAAATAATTAAAATCATACCTAATTCTTTAGACGAGTACTTCGACGCCTAATTAAGTGTCCTTTGTTTTTGTATTTATTTGCATAGTAAGTTAGTTAGTAATTTAATTAAATTACTAACTAACTAATAAAAACAATACACTAGATACTAAATTTAGTATCCAGCGTAAATAGTTAGTTAAATTTTCTCTAAATAAAATGGAATAATTTTTAGCAAAAAAAAATCTAAACGTTACCTATTTACTAAATGGGTATTTCTAAGGATCATAAAAACAAATATATAGTAAGTAACAAAATAATAAACAGGTTAAATTCTGTAAAGTTCTATCCATTAAGACAGTAGATACCTACCTACAGAATAATATTAAAATGACCGATACTATTTTGCCTACAGCAAAAATATGAAAATATATAATCATCAATAACGGATTTTACTATAATATTTTTTTCAAATCGAAACATATATATCTTTAAATGATAATTATGCGCATATTTATGTGTGTGTCATTAAAATATTCATATAAATTCGTAATGTGCGCTAAGTGTGTGTGAACAATATAAATTCGTAATGTGCGCTAAGTGTGTGTGAACAATATTCATGATAAGTGTGTGTGAACCGCAACATGTTTCCTCATAAGGCACGGGGATTTACCCTCCTACCTACCATTATTTTTTTACTATCTGTGACGAAACGGAAAAACTTTCGCTGGGATCTGCCCATTTTTATTGTGTAAAAACCCATAAAATGTGGTTTTTATAACAGTCTAACTATATTAATTTTAGAACTACTAATGAAAAATGTACTAGGTGTGTGTGTTATGTACGTAGCGAGAGAAACATTGTTTTCTGCCCCTGCTTCGCACGGCTTTGACTGCTTCACAAAACATGGAGATTTCTATAATATAATTATAAAAGTTTAATATTAATCTATCTATACAGGGTTATTGGTAAAACATTAACAACCTCTTAAGAGGTCATTGTACTCATCATTATGAACAATTTTTACTATGGGAAAAAACAGGAAATCTCACCGAGAGGAGGCCTGTGTCCCAGCAGTGGGAACGTTATAGGCTGATTATGGTAAATGTAGGGAACAGCTGATTTTTTTTTCGCAACTTCCGGTTTGGTACGTTTTTATTCAAAAACTAGCTCCTGCCTGCGACTTCGTCCGCGTGAAATTTCACCCTCCCCTCATTCACCCTCTTAGGGGTGGAATTTCGAAAAACCCTTTCTCAATGATTTTCTCACGGATAAAATGGCAGGGGGTGACTTGCACACTCAATAATTGGCCCCCAGAAACGGTCGCTAGCACATAGTGACGTAGCAACAAGGGGGCAACATGTCCTGAGGTGCTTATGAGGAGTGGAGAGGTATTCCACGGCTATCAGGACAATCCCGGAAGTACGGTCAAGATCCCTACCAGCATCTTAAATTACTGGTTATTATTATTAGCTTCACTTTTAACTAAAACAGTGTAACAAAATCTTAGAAGTAATTAATAACCTACTTCTAATTGGCGTATCGAAATGAAACTTTGTATGTACGGGAGGAGGCTGAAATGTTTTGAGCCCAGGGTATTAAAAATGCTGATAGAAATGTATAAAAAAATATTTTTCAATGTAATCTGCGTCTATTTAAATACACTTCTTACATTTTTTTAAAACAGCTTTTAACCCGGTCAAAAAATATTCGCCGTCTTTGCCTTCGAAATGTTCGTTTACGGCCTCCTTCATTTCCTCATCACTGGGAAATCTTAGTCCTCGGAGGTCCTTTTTCTAATCCGTAAAAGGAAATAATCGCTAGGGGCCAGGGGGCCTAAAAAGGCCACTGTACGGTCTCATCGCCGTACATTTTCTGCTTACTCTGTAACCTACTTTAGACCAACGATGCGCGTCATAAGTTAGAGTAATAAAATGACATGACTAAGGAATTAATATATATAGTGAACTTATAACTGGGTAGCTATCAACAACGGCGACTTTTTTTGACGTTCAAAAGTGTGCCTATTTGAATTTAATGATTTGACTTTGACAACTGAGAGAAATAATCGCCTTCCACTCTAGTACTGTTACCTACTTACTCTTAACTTAAATCATCTCTCTATGTATTAGTTCTGTTAATGGCTGCGGGACCTAAATGAAGTGGACATATTCCTTAGAATAATTCAACTTTGCTAACAATATCATTATTAACACTATTCTGAACCCATTTCCTGAACCATCTGCATTGAAACAGGTACGAGTAGGTGCCACAAAAAAAAACAACAGTTTCAATCGAAGTATTTCTCTGATAATATATTTCTAATCCATGGCAAGAACTGCGCTGCATCAGTGTACACGATATATTCGTTGAGATTGCAGACGCGGGCTCCATTTTCAGCCTGGGGGGACACGGAGACTATGCCCCGCAGTCTCCACTTGCCGCCATCTAGCAGATACAGGCCGCCACCGGAGTCCCCATTGCACGGGCCCACGCCATTTCGGTCACCTGTCAAAGTGAAAACTCTCAAGTTAAATCTAGCCACCTCACATACAAGTGGCACATGGGACCCTGGTGACTTGTATCACTAACGTTGCTTGCAATGGTTATATCAGGCACCATGTCTCTCACAAATGTAAACTAGTTTTACCCACCTTCAATTTGCATTTGTGAAGAGAAAATAATTACAGTACAGTACAGTATTTGTCTGTCCTTCCCCTTTTTAATCCATCCAAACGTTGTCTTTAAAAGATCGCTTTTAGCGATAAGACCGCCCATTGTGTCACCCTATGCACAGTTTCTATTTTTATGTTTGTAATTTATTTGGTGTACATAATAAAGAGTATTTCTATTCTATACTATTCTATTCTATAATTATAGGTACTTGTTATAATCTTACTTACTTTACAGCAGATTTATATCCCCTTCGATGTTTCGTGGTCGGTCTCTGTCCTTTGGAATCTATATCTTGTTACAAATAGATACGTTCGAATTTACGTTGCTAAGTTTAAATATCCTGCCCCTCCATCCGCCGATGTGTGCTGGCCTTTATTGTTTGCATTGAAGCATCACACACACAAAGTTTTACGCAGAAACGTGTGATATTGAGATGCTACTGGACTTATGGCCTTAGCCTGTACATACCTGCACATAATGTGTTGTCATAGGTTAGCTTGTGGAAGACAGAATTACTGGCCCTGCACTCTTTGGTGCTGACTATAGGGACGCGCACCATTTCAGGCTCATCTTGCTTGTCTATGTCCCCACTGCTGCGAGCACCCCAACCAGCCACCTGTGGAAAGATCGAATTGTAAAAATCGGTAGGTAGGTGGGCAACGGCATAGGAAGAGAGAGGAGAAGGAGGATCGGTGTACATTTTTATGTGTCTGTAACCTACTAATACTAGAACTTAAGTTAAAATTGTTACTAACCCTATGGACTCCGGTCTGAAATAAAAATATTCTATTCTATTCTATAGGCATAAAGCATTTTTAATTGAAACCGTATCAGCCGAGTCGTGAACATGGCCGTGGCCGCATCAGTGTGCGTGTAGCCTAACTCCTTCAACCAATGCAATTATATCTTGGATCAGGTACTTACAACTCCAGTAGCCCCCACGACACGTGACAGCTCAGTGTCGCCGCTCCACAGACAAGCTGGACGTATGTACTGGGTGAACTTGACGCGTTTGTTCAGTGTGAATATCAGGATATCATCTGCACAGGAAAAGTACTAACAAATATTAACTGGTTGAATTAATAATTGAAATTAATAATGGCTTTTTAATTGTTTAATTACAGAAACAATTAAAAAGTCAATGTCTCCCGTGGATCCACGTTCCGGCCATACGAAGGGTTAATGAAATGTAGAAGATCTTATGACACTTTCACAAGTCAATTTATTGGTCAATATTAATTTTAAAACTAGATATCGCCGGTATTCCCTGGCTGATCCCTGAGAAGAAATGCCGAAACGAACTCAGAGGTCATGGTCTCTTTTAAAGTCGAAAAAATATTATTAAGATTTTATGTGAGTCTAACAATGCAGTGCCATTTTTGGAAGGGCCTTTTGAAGAAAGAGCCATCGCAGCTTTGAGTTGCCTGTGCCGACGGCATGCATGCATAAAGCCAGAGACACATTACTGTGTCGTGTTGTGTCGTGACTCGGGATACACCAATCAAACGAATCTGTTCAGGACTACGTCAAATTACAACGAGTCTGGATTGGCTAACACTGCGTCAGAAGGCGTCACGACACGCCACGACACGTACCTAAGTATGTTTCCGCCATAAGTCATCCTTTAAGTAGTTCAACCCTATTTTCCGTCACACGACAGGACATTTTTCACTGACCTCTATCATACAAGTACGATCGATAAAGTTCATAAAAGTATTTGTTTATCGAAGGATATTATATCCCATCTCTAATATTAGTTCCACGGTACCTTCACGTTGCTATCAGCGCCAAAATGGCGAAAATCAAATGTCTTCATTTTGTTGTTTATTACAGGTCAGTGACATGTGTATTGTGTAAACCACATAAAAAATACTCAAAATCGCCAGTCAGTTATAAAGTCATGTATAAGATCTAGCCTGCTTGCTATTTAGATTCACAGTCAGTTTTCTCTATAAGTGTCATCAAAAATAGGCCCACTTGCGCTTTCATGGGTTAAATCCTAAATAACTCGGAACGGCTGACTCAGGGTTAATCAAAAGTATTCATCTCGCGCCCGCAAGACTTAACCTAGAATTAAACAACCCACATCAGTATGTGGGAGAGTTAAGTCGCGAAACTCTGGGTTAGTGTTATTAATGTCAAAAGAAATTGACGTTATCACGTACCACTGATAATTTATTTTGTATTTTATATTGTTCGACGTTGTAATAAATGAAAATTCGGTACTGTATCAGCAGGCAATACATATTCATGAACTCATCTAATAATAGACACAAATTATAAAAAAATTAAAGCATATTTTCCTTATCTGACGTTTTCTTCAATCAATAAACTAAACCATGGAAACCATAAATATTACGTATCGTAATGTAGTGTAAAAGACAATAATGTACTCTGTGGTAAAAGAGATTGAAATATAATTTCCGTTCATCATGGTTCGTTCGTTCATCCGGTTAGACTGGAAGCCGACCCCAACAAGTTGGGTAAAGGCTAGGGAGATGATGAAGCTTGTCAGGGCACAGACATTGCAAATCTATCTTATGTTTCGTCGGTTAAACTGCAATATTAGGTAAACTAATCCTGTGTTACTTTTCAGTTAATTACTTAACTCCGGGTTTACAAATTCTACATTTTTAATTTTAACCCTACTAAACATGCAAGTGGGCCTTAATATACTCACTTTTAAACGTGGCAGGATTATAGTCCTTGTGTATGGTCATCGCCATAAGCTTACTTATGACGGTTAAGTCGTCATCCCAGTAGTTCAGCCTGTGTACCCCAAGCTTTATCACGATGTCTGTGATGGGAGTCAGGACATTGGGACGACTCATGCAGTGGGCAGCTGCAATTAAAACCAGGCTTTATTTATAGGCTGGAAATAAAACTGTAATTTTGATGTTCTATGAATAATTCCGTCATTCCTTCTTCCCCGCATATATAGTAGGCATTAGGGAACAAACAAATAAGATCCTTACCGAAATTCTATGCTGAAATGGTAAAGTCTTTCCGGCTTATTACTTCATCGTCTGTTTGTCAAATTTGCTTATTTGAGGTAGGTATTCAATTCATGGTATCGACTAGTAAAACAGAATAGTTTTAAATAAAACTTGGGGCACCTTTATATTCAGCGAGTGTTATTAACACTTAGGTAAGATAATTCGCGATCAAATTTGAATTAAGTACGTAAAACCATTAGTAACTATCATCTCACTGTAATAAAGTAAAAAAAAAAAAAAAAAAAAAAAAAAAAAAAAAAAATTAATGACCATATTATGCGGATAATTTTCCCGAGTTTCTCATTATCATCAACAGATGGCATTAGAAGCACCTTAGAGCTGTGCATGTTGAGGTTGACTGTAGAAAATGTCTATGGCTTTAAGTCCGCCTCTGTACATTTATGTGTTAGAAGTATCACAAAAATAAATGTTTGTTCTAAAGCCTTGCAAGGTGTTCCTCCAAACAAACCAATAAAAAGAAAAAACAATTAATTTTTTATTTGTGATTTTCCCTGTACGGCAACGATATGCAAACGAAAACAAGCGTTTCATTAGATTATAACATAAATTCTATTAAAAGAATAAAGTTCGTATGTCAAAGAGCGTTCTATGAATCTTGCCCTCAAACTCACCGGAAACAACATGCCGATCCGTCAGGAGCGTGCCTCCGCAGATAAATAGTAGATTGGTCTGAACGGTCCTGTAGATAGCCACAAGCCAAGGTAATTCCCCCCTCTCGTACAAGTTTCCATTGTGAATCAGGGGAACTGGGCGCTCGTTACCGCCAACTACACCGCACTCATCTGTTGTGACTGGAGTATCCAGAAAGCGGTGTTGGATCGTTGGAGCGGAGCTGGGTGAGCTGGATAGGATAGGTTAGAGATTAAATTAATTAGTTCTATCTTTTACTCCTCCCTCTAACAGAGAAGAGGCCTGTTATGCCACCAGTGGGAGTGGGATTATGCTGTTAGACTATCTTTTATGCCCGGTTTCTAAGTTCCTCAACTAATCAACTCATAGTAGCTATTGACTCGACAAAATAATTATCTATAAAATAAAAAAAAAAGTGGCACACCGAGGTGCCGACAGAATCAAAACAAAACACAAACAGAATACTTTGCCATCACTCACTGACATATCGGATATACCTACATCAAAACCGAGGACAGCCGAACACATCCGAAGCGTGTATTTTTTTTAATCGTCTTATAAACAAAACACGCTCGGTGTCGCTTACGGTAACAGTGGCGCGAGTTCAATGGTTTTTTCTTATCTCAAAAAATGCCCATAACCATACTACACCACTACACCACCACACCACCTACACCTGCTACGTGGCTAATCCGGCACTGCCTGAGCGCAGTAAAACTTTCATACACACCTGGTCTCGAGTTCCGCAGGGGTTGACTCTTGTGTGATAGCTGATTTACGGGAGTTGATGTCGACAAGGAGTAGTGAACTGGCTGAAAAAACAACGGAACATGGCTTCAGCATGGGCTTGCAACTCGTTTGTCCTAGCTTGAACATGGTGGACTTATGTAGGTGTGAACAGTTTCCGAATTTTCAATGAAGTATCATCATCATCATCATTTCAGCCGAAAGACGTCCACTGCTGGACATAGGCCTCCCCCAAGCACCTCCACTTCGACCGGTTTTGTGCTTCTCGCATCCAACGGGTTCCTGCGGCCTTTACAAGGTCGTCGGTCCACTTTGTGGGAGGCCTTCCAACTCTACGTCTTCCGGTACGCGGTCACCACTCCAGAACCTTTCTGCCCCATCGGCCATCTGTTCTGCGAGCAATGTGCCCTGCCCACTGCCACTTCAGTTTGGCAATTCTTCGGGCTATGTCGAATGAAGTATTGTGCTAGTAAAATGAGGCAGTCAGCAGATTGGTAGCCTCCGGTCACTGGAGGTCTGGGGATGAACAGAAGCGTTGGCCAAACTAACGCATTCAACATGCGTCCGTGATGGCCTACACCAGCCTACCACAAGTAACACAGTACTTCATAGCGGCGATCAGTTGTTTATGATGAACTTGTAAGTACCTACCAGTTCACACCAGCGCATTCATGTCCTGTGAAAGCAAAATAACCAAAAATGTCTTACGTGTGTTAGTTTTAAATCCGGAGCCGCGAAACCGCTCAAATAATGTGTCAAAATCTTTGAAACTATCTTGGATGCTTTCAAAATTTATATTCCCGCCGACATCGCCGATTTTGTCTGGAAGAAGAAATACGTAGTGTTACTGATTTGATATAATTTTTCAGGACTTCATTTGGTTCGAGATATTAAGTAGTCACGGGCCACCCCCACCAGCACCCTAAATTGCGTAACACATTTTGTTTCAATTTGATTCCGTAATTAAGAAAACTCCAGTAGCAATGCTTTACCATATTTGGAATTGTAATTCCCAGTCAAAAATTAGAAATGGAAATCGTCGACCTACGACTGTCAAAGTAAAAGTGATCACCCATCAAGGGGTATCGTATTACCCAGTAACTGGGTTGTGGAGTTCAGATAGGCAGTCGCTCCATGTAAAATACTGGTATTCAGCTGCATCCGGTTAGACAGGAAGCCGACCCCCACATAGTTGGAAAAAGGCTAGGCTACGCGACGAAAAAAAAACGTTGAATTCTGTTTTACGATTGTTTTATCATGATATTATTTTTCTTTTATAAAATGTTTTTGAATCAGTCTTTTCTTTGAACATTAATTTGACAACACACTCAATTTTTTCTGGCTTGTAATAATGTGCCAATACTGCTAAAGTCTATTCAAACTAATGTTTCAAATTAATATTACTTCAAGTTAAACAAATATCAACTTTATTTTAATGGAAATTAAGTTGATTTCACAGTGACTAGCACCGTTAAAAAAGTTAGAAAAATGTTTGAAGATGTAGCGTAAACTGAACTTTATTTTGTAGGATTTAAAGTTATTTTTCCATAAACACATATTTATTTGCCAAAAATGTGCGGTTTACGGTGTTCTACGGTTGAGCAGCGACTTAAACCAATGCCTTACCACTGTTACTAGTACCGAAGCGTTGGAGGATCTGCTCAATCTCTGGTGTCAGGTTTAGCTTCGTCTGTGGTTGACGTCGGAATCTTTTGTTAGCTGGAAGCCCGCCGCCGACGCCGTAAGAGTTAGTTAGCTGGAGACTCTGATGTGAGGTAACTTGGTTTGGTACGAGCTTCACTGAAAGAAGTAATTCGTAGTGTTATTATAGGCACGAGTCACGGACGCCTTCGCGTATTTAATTATGTGGTCAAATCAAAATCAAATCAAATCATTTATTCGCATAGAATGTGGGTATTTAACAAAAGTTGGTAAAAGAAAAACAAAGGAACACCAAATAGATTTAATAATTTCAAAGATAAGTTTCAAATTTAAATACAGTTGGAACACTAATAAAATAATTAATAATTTCAAAATTACATTTTAAACTTCAATACATTAATAAGGAAAAATAATAAAATAATTTCAAATTAAAATGTCAATAATAGCTACTTAATGTCAATTATAATTAATGTCAATAATACTTCATGTCAATAATACTATGTTCATGGTCATGGTTCATGGTAACATGGTATGTTCATGGTTGGTTGGTTTGGTGGTGTAGAGTAGACCTCACGGCAGTAGATTATTTTTTATATTATTCATTACTTTGGGGTTTTGAATCATTGAGGGTGAGTGCCTCTACTTCTTTGGTTTGGGAAAATTCAGCAGATATATTTTTTTATAAACCGTTCTTTATTTAATCATCTGAGAGCTCTCTGTTGTAGTTATGTAGAGCCAAGTTTGGTTGTTTATTATTTTATGTAATATACCAGCATAATGCTGCGAGACACGGCCCCAACGCTGGTTTTCAGCGACAGCCGGCCTGGTTTGTCAAAATATGACTTGCATTTTAGGAGTTATGAGGGAACAGACGACATAAATACATGAACTGTCAAATAATAATCTGCCTTGGTCCATATTTACCTCCAGGTGCAGCTTTCGCAATGACTTTCGGCTGCGGCGAGGTCACGGGGAGGTTAACCCGGTACCTGGCGGGCTCTCCCTGGTTATTCTTCTGCAGAAGGTCATCGGGTGAATCAATGCGACTTAAATAATCCTGGAATTTAAGAAAAAATACATTAAAAAAATAGAGAAAGCGGGTTATTGCATACAAAACTTTATTTTTTAATTCCAAAAGTATGTTTTTTACAATCACTTTGCTTGAGCGAATGCAGTATCAGGTTAAACTAAGCTTGCCGCGGTCGGGCCAGTAACTGGGTAGTGGAGGTCAGATAGGCAGTCGCTTCATGTAAAATACTGGTATTTAGCTGCATCCGCTTAGACTGGAAGCCGAACCCAACATAGTTGGGAAAAGGCTAGGCAGAATGAATGATATTAATTAAATCTCAGGTCAGCAATATAGTATATTATATTTTGATGAACTCATTCGATAAAATGCAATTTCTCTCGTTCTTTAGTTCGTAGCATTCGTAGCAATCAACTTTCGTAGCCATTGTCTACGTAACGTAGCCGTGGTCTACGTAGTAAGTAGCACGTAATCGTGGTCTATGTAGGGCGTAGGTCTCGAACAAAGGTATACCTTAAAGTGCCTTTTTTTTTTTTTTTTTTTTTTGCGGATGGGAAATCATCAAATGACTCCCGCTCTGGGTGGAGCGGAAGGGAGTGTCAGACTCTTACTGACTAAAACCCACCCGTGTTCCTTCCTTAGCCCTTTATGTTCCGGGCCAGCGGTAACCCTTTCGGACAATCCCGCTGACCCGGCAGGCTTCGGCCCTATGGGGCCCCTCCTCGATGCTGACATCTCTTTGAGGCGCGCGTGGAACACGTACGCGCCGTCCGGCACGGGCCTGGTCCTGATCGGACGGTGAGCTACCCATTACTCTCCGCCCGCAGGCCCGCGCCTACGGTGGCACCTTAAAGTGCCTTAGACTACAATACGGTGGTTGAGAATATAAAAAAAGACCCAATTTTTTTTGGCAATACCACAGTGGTAATGTTAGGTAGAACGGCAGTAACGCGACTCATCCGAGAAAAAATCTCCTTTAAGAATACAATAGGGCCGTAAACGGACGTTACACGTAGCGGACGTAATGCGACTCCCTCGTTGAAATGCCGACCAAAGTCCACTTTTTAGGGTTCGGTAGTAAAACAATAGTATAAAGTTTCGGCAGGTCAATTTAATTTTTCACGTAACCCACTGATCCAGCGCGGCAGAATACCTGTATCGATCATATATAATGTAAGGAATACATGCAAAACGGACACGCGCGGTAGTCTGTTCCTTCGGCCATATTTATGGTCACAATGTTATATAAAAATGTATGTTTTCCCTAAGCAATGCAGGAGCAGTCGGATATGATGAGATTTCGAAAATTCTAAAGGCTTGCTCAGTGGAAATAACTTCTGTGTTGATTGGAAAATGATTGAAAGATTCTTAAGCTTTCTTAAGAATCATTCAATCATTTCCCAATAAATGTTAATGATATTTTTTTTGTTCTTTACCAATACGGGTTTCAAAAAAGGAAATCGACCACTCTTGCATGCTTCAATCTTGTAAAATATATCATTGATGATGTACCTACACATAACACACACCCAATTCATGCAAATTATTAAATTGCGGATGACATTTCAATTATTATGACATCACCAATTATTAATACTGACATAAATAATTACAGAATTGACATTAATAAGGAGTAGATGAAAATGGCTTTATTGACTTTGTTGTAAAGATAATGAAACAAAAGAATCTAGATACGCCTGAAGCTAGTGTTGATGGATCTTGATTTACTGACTGTGCTTGCATCTTTTGTTAAGGATTTCAACGGGATTGTATGGAAGTTGAGTATGTCTGCGAATGATAGTGCTTGAAATTAATAGTTGGCTTACTGTCAGTACTTGGCACTGTTGATAAAGATCTTTCGTTGGAAAGAGAGAGGAAAGCTTACGATTAACTTTAAATACAGCTCTCTGAGCTCTTCCAACTTCAGCAAAGATGTCTGGGGCTCCACCCCATGCCGTTATGCAATATGGTAAGACAATGAAAAGTAGGTACCTACACATTATTTATGTAGGTATATTATGTAAAACATTCTGTCGGTTAAGCATTCACTGACGTAGAGTTGAAAAGTTAATGGTTTTAAAGATAATGTTCACCACCGGTTCATGGGGCAAACGACTGTTGGTAAATCGTTTCAATTCCGATATTTTTGGTAACAACCGCAGAAAACACTGTTAATTTTTTTCAAAAAATACTATGTCATACAAACTTATGTTTGCGGTCGATAAGAAATTAAGAACAATACCGTGCATGCGTAAATATTCATCCCAACTGCGGAACCTTCCACTGTGCGTAGCCAAACACGCACTTAGGCCGGTTTTGTTCAAAAACCCCGATACAAACAAAAACCTCTAATACGTAAAAAAATAATACATGTTTGGGCCAAAACATATTATTTTTTTACTCTAAGTTTAATATGACTTGTGCACGATACATCAACTAGAAAAGAGCTGATAATCTTTAAACGCCTGAATAGATTTTCTTGAAATAAAGCTATGAACCAAAATTTCAAGCAAAAAAAAACTCAAAATCGGTTCAGCCGTGTGGGAGCTATGATGCCACAGACAGACACACAGATACACAGAATATACATGTGTTAAACGTACAGTCACGAGCAAAAGTATGTATACACTTGGCTTTATTCAAAGGCTTCTTTATTTTTGAATGGAATTTTATATTTGTAGGAACATAGTATTTTCGAACCCATAGGTATATGTAAAGTGTCGTATTTCAACGTTGCATTCGTTATTTCGTGAGAAAATCCTAATTTAAAGTTGCTAGTTGTTGACATATTGGTGCTCGTGACTGTACACCATCACACTTTTTGCGTCGAGCGTTAAAAAAAACATAGTATGAATACTCACAGAGTGGGCACACTCCAATAATATTAAACATAAAACTAAAACACACGAACACACCGAATCCATTTTTAAATTTCGAATAAATGATTACATTAAAGATAAACTTACGACGTGTTTCTTTGCGTTCGATTGGCAAAGAACTGGTATTGTCAAAATGGATGAACTATACGTAACATAGCAGTGTTGGGATCAGACCGGAATAAATCGTGATGATCCAGTGGTACAAAACAACCGCGACAATTAAAAAAAAACAGCCTAATAGTTGCGATATAAGTATCGGCTGACTTTTTTTACCGTCTGGACAAAAACTGGTGATAAAAGGTGAAGGAAGTACTTAGAAGCCTATGGCTCAGAAATCTCCTTCTTTAAAAATAAAAATCGACAAAAATATAAAAAAAAAATTATAGGAAAGAATGAAGAATTAATGTCATATTACGGGAGAGGGTGACCCTCTTAGGCCAGTCATTTTTAGTTTTGCAATAAATCCAATTATTCGACAACTAAATTCTAAATTCAACGTATGGTATTTGGATAACGGAACCCTAGGAGGTGATGTAGACAGTCTTATAAGATTTAACGTTTTTAAAAGAAAATTTAAGTTCCATTGGCCTTTCAAAATGCGAAATTTATCTTCCCCAAACGACTGACAGACAGACTACCATAGCAAAATTTAATACAATAGCTCCAAATATCAAAATTACGGAAAAAAAATACGGAATACCCTTGTAAACACGTCACGTAATACTGTTGAGCGTGCCAGGCTTGTGGCTTCAGGCGCTCCTGTCATCCACCATAGGCACAATGATGGATGACTCATCGTTTCAGCTCGCTACGTGTCTCCGCTTGGGCGCACCTTGTGTTGCTCCGCATCGATTTCACTACGGTGAAGCTGTCGACGGTCTCGGACACCATGGCCTGTCCTGCTGCAGGAGCGCAAGTCGCATAGCACGGCACGCCAGCATCAACGATACTATTCGTCGAGCCCTTGTCACCGCCGGCATACGTGACGATGGTGAGGTGTAGGTATGTAATGTGTACGTATTTAGTAAGTAAGATCTATGTTATAAAACATATTGTATTAGCATAAGAAGTGCAGTAATAAATGGTAACCGATCGGCTCCAGTCGTTTCAATTACACTAGTTCCCTACATGGCGACCCTGCCATTTGGGGCGCGTGGCGCGTTAGTACTATAGTGTTACGGCTCCAAACAAAATTAATTAAATAAAAATCATAACCCATAAAATAAGATGCAGTAAATAATCATCGTTACATAATCGGATTAAATTAGTGGACACCACTACCAGTATGTGTCGATCTAACGTGGAAAAGGAGACGGTTTTCCTTAACCAGAATGCTGCAGGTTCAAACAGTGGCCATGTCGAAGAGATGAAGATGCACATGTCGAATATCAGTATTGTGTTGCTGATAATTTGTACACTTTTGGGTCTCGGCGCAATTTATTTTGTATACAAGCAGTACAAGAAGTGTCACCATTCGTGGATCACGGACCAGATTGTACAAAACAACTTCCGGCGATCATTCAACCGTACCAGAGGCAACCGTGAAGATGAACGAGAGGTTCATGTCCCGATGAAATAGCAGGCAACAGAACAAGAAAAGCTAGTGGTAATTTTGTGAGTGATTTGTGCGATTAAATATTCAAAAAGTGCATAAATGTGCGATAGTGGTAATTAGTGACAAAAAAAACAGAAAAGTGACGGAAAGTAATCTTCACTTAACTATGGATTTTACAGTTTAATGACTATAAAGTTAATTTTAAATGCTAAATAGGAATAAGTGATTTAGATTCACCTTCTCAATATCTATGTTTACCATGAATCGTCGTGTAAGTGTATCAAGTTACGCCTGTATCCCCTACGATCGTAACTCACCATGAGAATGTGGTATGTATTTTAAATATTAATAAGTAAAGGGAATGGAAGATGAGTTACTTAAATGTTTAGATGAGCTTACAATAATAAGAAAATATCTTATTAAGAAAGGTAAATCGCGGTTCAAGGGTAATGTTATAAAAAATAAATTATCAGAAACCGAAACCATATTTGATAAGAGTACAAAATTAATTGAGCTATTGAGTACTAAGGAAGGAATAAAATCGGAAGCTTTAGCACGGTTAGCTTTAATAAGGGATGAAATAAAAACATGTTACTTAAAAATTCAAGATTTATGTACTGAAGATAGTAGTAGTGAAAACGATTTTTGTGACACGAGCTCAAATACTGAAATCATGGAGTTCGATTTAAAGACTGCGTGTAACTTGATTCCTGTAATGAACAATAAGGAAAATAACATCAAAAGTATCATTGACTCCATAGAAATGTATGCAGATATGCTGTCAGAAGCAGGAAAGAAGTTGCTTATAACATTTGTTCTGAAGAGTAGATTATCAGAAAATGCCAAGTTACGAATGTCCAATAGTTATACATCTGCAGGCGATCTTGTCAAAGATTTGCGAAACACCCTGTTACCTAAAAAGTCATTTACTGCCATCCAATCGCGGTTACAAAACGCAACACAAGGTTGGCGTACTATCGACCAATACGGTACCGAAATAGAAAAACTTTTCACCAATCTAACAATTTCGCAGGCAGATGGTAATTCCCAGAATTATGTTATTTTAAAACCAATTAACGAAAAACTGGCAATTAAACGGTTCGCAGATGGGTTAAGTGATTCCCGGCTCAGTACAATAATTGCAGCACGTAATTATGACACCTTGAAGGATGCAATCCAGGCGGCGAAAGATGAGGAGTTGACCACGGCATCAACTTCGGGAACGGAGAATGTCATGCATTTTTCACGTCGTGGTAGAGGTGAGTCGCATGCTTATAATAATTCACGCAGAGGGCATTCCTATAGTCGTCGAGCACGTGGACAGCGAGGATATTATCACCAGAACGCAAATAATGTCAGGAGAAATTTTGATCAATCACGTGGCAGATCATTTTATCGCTCTCGTGGTGAACATCGAGGTTCATTCAACTCAAATCGAGGACGAGGCAGCCAAGTACCCCACGAGAATCGATCGAGGTACGAAACTCATAGTAGTGGAAACAGTCGTCGCGTGTTTTATACGGAGCAATTGAATAGCAATAGCAACGATAACAACGAATCCGCAAATTCAAAATCAGAGGAAATACAGTTTTTTCGATCATAAACATAATATTTTGATGTTGGCAGGCAAAGCAAAATATTTAACCTTATATTTTGGCAATAGAAAGTACTTTTGGTTAATAGATACAGGAGCGTCCATATCCATAATAAAGAGAGTCGCGTTGCCACATAACATTACTATAATTAGAGATGATACCATTATAAATGGTATTGGTGGTCAAACACAGGCAAACGGATTCATTAACCTTAGTCTGACTCATCGTGATGAGCACCAATGTGTCGACTTCCAAGTCAAGCTGCATGTTTTCGATAACATCCCATTAAAGGCAGATGGAATTTTAGGTTTAGATTTTCTATGTCATTACACAACCAATATTAATTTGGAGACGAATATCATCACCTTGTCTAAATATGGAATGGAATATTCTTTATTGCTACGTGACACAATAGATTATTCGAACGAAGTGTTACACATTCCAGCCAGAAGTGAATCAATACATTATTTACTTTTAAATAACAACTCTGATGACGATTGTGTTATCTATAGCAAGCAATTGATGGATAACGTTTTCCTAGCGGGATGTATAGGGAAAATTAAAAATAATAGATTACCAGTAAAAATATTAAACACTAATGAGCATGACGTGACATTACCAATGTTTCAGCCAGAGATTTATTCAATGCAAGATTATGATGTATGCGATTTTAAATTACAGAGTAACAGTTTAAAGCGGGCAAAAATATTATTAGATATTTTAAATTTAAATAATCTTAACACAGAGGAACGAATATCAATACAGGAAATATGTGCTAAGTATTCAGACATATTCTTTTTACCGGGTGACAAATTAACCAAAACAAACGTTTATGAACAATCAATAACTTTAAAGCCAAATACTAGTCCTGTTTACGTCAAGCAGTACCGACTGCCCCATTCCTTAAAAAATGAAGTAAATAAACAAATACAAAGCATGATTGACAACGACATAATCGAGGAAGCAAGAAGTGAGTGGTCAAGCCCTATTTTATTGGTACCAAAGAAAAGTGGTAGTGATAAAAAATGGCGTTTAGTTGTTGACTATCGTAGACTTAATGATTGCATTTTAGATGACAAATTTCCTTTACCAAATATCACCGAAATTTTGGATTCTCTCTCTGGATCAGTTTATTTCTCACATTTAGACCTAAATCAGGGTTATTACCAAGTAGCTTTAGATAAAAACAGTAGAGAATATACTGCGTTTACTACCAACACTGGACAATACCAAATGAAAAGATTACCGATGGGACTCAAGACAAGTCCAAGTGCTTTCAGCAGAGTAATGTCAGTAGCCATGTCTGGATTAACATTTGACCGATGTTTTATTTATTTAGACGATTTAGTCGTTTTTGGACGAAATTTAGAAATGCATAACAAGAACTTAATATCCGTTTTAGAGAGACTGAGAAAAGTTAATTTGAAGTTGAATCCAGAAAAATGTAACTTTTTGCAAAAGGAAATTCTTTATTTAGGCCATCTAGTAACACAAAATGGAGTTTTACCCGATCCAGCAAAAATAGAGATAGTACAAAAATATCCCACACCAACTAATACAGACGAAGTAAAAAGATTTGTGGCATTTTGTAACTATTACAGGAAGTTCATTAAAAATTTTGCAGAAATAACCTACCCGTTAAATAAATTAACCAGAAAATATGAACCATTTAAATGGGATATCGAATGTCAAAACGCATTCGACACATTAAAACATGCTCTAACAACTCCACCAGTTTTAGAATTTCCCGATTTTACTAAAGAAAATGAATTCATCATACAAACTGACGCATCAGGCACAGCTGTTGGTGCGGTTTTGTGCAATAAAAATATGAAACCAGTAGCTTATGCTAGCAGACCCCTCAATAAAGCTGAACTAAACTATCCAACTATACAGAAAGAGTTAGTAGCCATCGTATGGGCTGTTAAGTACTTCAGGCCTTACGTTTACGGAAAAACATTCACAATTATGACAGACCACAGACCATTAATATATTTATTCTCAATGAAAGATCCATCCAGTAGGCTAACTAAATTTAGATTAGCACTGGAAGAATACGATTTTAAAATATTGTATGTAAAAGGAAAAGACAATAGTGTCGCAGACGCGTTATCTAGAATAATAATAACATCAGATAACCTAAAACAAATGAATGAAGAAATTATGTTAGTAATGACTAGAGCGCAAAAAATGCGTTTAGAATTAGATAAAAAAGGACATGACACGCCAATTCTTAGTAGACCTGACGACACGTGGCCTGATCAACCACAAGTAGTTGAGGTACTAAGAGTACCAAGTGATTCCATTGAAATGACTTTTATAGGAAATGATGAACTAAGTATATTAAAAAGACAAAACGACGTAGATGTGGAGAACGAATGTTTTATCTACAGTCGTCGTAGAAAAACATTATTTATTAATCATAACTTTAGGGCACAATTTACGCGAGACGAATTTGTGACTAAGTTAGGAGAATTTTGTAAGAATATAAATATTAAAGAACTATGCATAGTAAAGAACAAAGAATATGAAAGTTTTATCAAAGATTTATTAAAAGAAATTAAAAACAAAAAGGATTGGACCGGTCCACGAATATATGTATTTAGAGGAGTTAAAAGAATAGAGGACGAGGAAGAAAAACACTATATTTTACATGACTTTCATCAACTACCCACCGCAGGTCATGCAGGTATACGTAGGATGACGAACAACATAAAGAGAAAATTTTACTGGCCAGGTATAGACAAAGATATAAAAGAATTTGTAAGTAAATGCATTAAGTGTCAGAAAATGAAGCATTGTAGGTATGTCAAGGCGCCCATGGAGATAACTACAACAGCTTCACATTCTTTTGAAAAGATATTTCTCGACATCGTAGGTCCTTTAGAAAGGGATATAGACGGAAATTGTTACATTTTGACCCTCCAGTGTGAGTTAACAAAGTTTGTAGAGGCATATCCTCTAAAAAACAAGGAAACGGTAAGTGTGGCGAAATCATTAGTTGATAATTTTATATTAAGATTTGGAGTACCAAATGCCATTGCGACTGACCGTGGCACAGAATTCGTGTCTTCAATCATGGATCAGGTATGCAAACTTCTAGGAATAAACAAATTGACATCTACTGCATATCACCATCAAACTATTGGTGCACTTGAAAATTCACATAAAAACCTCGGTGCTTTTTTGCGAATACAGTGTGATGGTAAAAAAGAAATGTGGAGTCAGTGGCTACCATTTTGGTGCTATAGTTACAATAATACTGTTCACACAGAAACCAAGTACACACCTTTCGAACTTGTATTCGGTAGAGCTAGTGTAATACCATGTAGAGTCAGTCAGTTTATAGAGCCATTATATAATCCTGAAAGTTATCCTTTAGACCTAAAGCATAAATTACAAGTTGCACACCAAGATGCTCGCAATAATTTACTCAAAAGTAAACAAAACCGTAAATTATCATACGATAAAAAGATAAATAATGTAACGTATAATAATGGACAATTAATACTTATTAAAAATGAAACAGCCACTAAATTAGATACTCAGTGGGATGGACCATTTGTTGTTATAGAAGATTTAGGTGTTAATGTTAAGATTTTAAAGAGTAATAAACATTATGTAATCCATAAAAATAGGACAAAGCCATTTAGAACTTAACCATATAATATATGTAATCATGTAACATAAGATAAATAAAAAAAAAAAAAGCATTTGTAATTTGTTTTTTTTTTTTTTCTCTTGCCCCCGAGGTGAGGTGTAGGTATGTAATGTGTACGTATTTAGTAAGTAAGATCTATGTTATAAAACATATTGTATTAGCATAAGAAGTGCAGTAATAAATGGTAACCGATCGGCTCCAGTCGTTTCAATTACACTAGTTCCCTACAATGGGAACAGACCAGACGGCATGACGTTGATGCCCTGGAAGGTGGGTATAGGCCTCTGGTGTGGGACGCAACGTGTGTCGATACCCTTGCGTTCCTAGCATCTCACGTTCCTAGCACGGCGGGCTGTGCTGGCGCCGCTGCTGCGGCTGCTGAGAGCCTCAAGCGGCGCAAATACTGTAAACTTGTGGGCAACTACAGCTTTGATCCTTTTGGGGTCGAAACGCTCGGGTCATGGGGCCCGAGTGCGCGTCTCCTTTTTTCTCGCCGGCTGGTCGACACTTCACGTGACCAGAGGGCTGGGTCGTTCTTTGACCAAAGATTTAGCATTGCTATTCAACGTGGCAATGCTGCCACGCATATATGCATTTTACCATCATAATTATTATCTGTCTTCGAAACGACAACACTCATTAACGGCATAATTATGTAAACAACAACATTTCTATTAAGTGCTCCCAAATTACGATACGTTATACCTACTGATAAGGTTCTGCACGACACAAAATTACTAAATTTAAAGTTAAGGCCAATTTTGATGGTATTGTAATTAGAAATAAGGTATAAAAAACGTTTAATCCGGTTTAGAATCTGAATACAAGTCGGACACCTATAATAAAACGGTTGTTTTTCCTTATGATATATATTAATTTGCCAAACATGTTGTGTACAACACATACAAGAATAAAAACGTGACTGATGGGCAACACAAAAATACAGGTTCTGACAAGTCCAAACAAACAAACAATCCTAATATTATTATTATTTGCTCCACCCAACCTCGGCGAAAACTTATCTCGACTCGGAATCGGAAGACAGATTTTCGAAAATATCGAAAAATTGTCTAAGTTTTTTTATAAATAAAGCAACGATAAGTCACAGTCAATAAAGATAGAGATGACCTACAATGGTAGACTCCTTTTCCAAAAATCTAATCATGCAATTTTAGTAGTCGATATCGATTTAAAACTTTTCATCCAAACATTAAGTTTTGAATAAACGAAATTATAACCTCTTTCTTTTAGAAGTCGGTTAAAAATAAACTTTTATCTCATGATCTTTCATACTCGCGACCTTCTCCGTTGTTCTCGGTTGGGAGCAATCTCCATACGGAAATTTGAGCGATTGAAGAATCACCAACATTTTCATTTTACGCTTCAAAAACGTTTCAACAAATAGGTATCTCGAAAACTTTTGAATTTCGGCCATACCTATTTATTATGGTGGGTTCAATTTGTTGTGAAACATTTTTAAAGCTTGAAATAAAAATACTGGTAAGATATTATTCTTAAATCGCTAATCATTTTTATTTGGAATTTTAACGAAGAACCCTTAAAATTCAAATATCTCGAAAACTATTGAATTTCGGCCATACTTATGGGGGGTTCAATTTGTTGCATTTTGACAGCTCCTGACGGATATACGTCGAATTATAAGTAACGTTGTTTAGAAATGCCGTGTCATAGTGTTCTTTATCGAACTGCTCCGAAACGGCTTGACCGATTTTTATGAAATTTTTTGTGTAATATTTGGTCCGAGAATAGGTGGGGTCAGCTAGTTTGTATATAAAAATTGATAAATGTTTGTTTGTTCGCGTAAAAATTGATGAAAAAATATCAGATTTTTGTTAAAAAAACATCTTTTATTCTCAATTGAGGACAATTTTTTTTCTTTAGTTTTTATTAGGTTTAAGAGGACTATTTGGAGTCATTACCGAGTTTGTTTCATCGTGACAGATCGTAGTTTAAAAGTTATATCGATTTGTTTACACAGGGGTCACAGCAGCTGACAGCAGCGAACAAGAATTTAAAAAATGTTATAGGTAGGTACTTAATGATTTTTAAAATTATTTTTCCATCGATAAAATTAAGCTTAGGTAGTTTGGGATCATTTCAAAATGTGCACATTATGAAGACACACTGTACCTATGTCGGTATGGAATCGGTATAGGTACCTATAATATAGCTGCCGACATATCGGTATCGAGTTGGTGTCGTGTCCTTATATCTAATGTGAAAATACCCATTATGTATCTACATAAGATTTTAGTTCACTAGACCGTAAAATGTACCATAAAATGTAAACCTGAAAAAAACTTTTTTTATTATTATTATTTTCGTTTATTCATTTATTTACTTAGGGTAACTAATTACATTTTTAAATATTTCTTGAAATATAAAATAAGTAGGTATAAAAAACATTTTAAAATATAAAAAAGTAGTTATCCGCCGGTGTCGGGAGCAGGGTCCAAGCTACCGGTGGTTAGGGCTCCAGAGACAGGAACCTCCTCACAATGCGAGCCGTATCGAGGAGTACTGCCTTCTGAATCAGGCCCTTGATCCAACCGCCTAACGAGAGCCTCGATAGATGTTGATCGAGGCTTTCGGCCATCAGTCCATTGGCCGATACGACAATCGGCACAATGATAGCCGAGCTCACATTCCACATGTCAACAAACTCGTGTGCTAAGTCGAGATATTTAATTTGTTTCTCTTTCTCAGCTTTCACGAGGGAATGGTAACATCGACAATCATTGTGCGGCGCGCTAATCGGTCTATCACTACTATATCAGGCTTATTGGCAACAATAGTCCTGTCAGTAATGATAGACCGATCCCAGTACCTACAATGTGACATGGTCAGTTTCAAGAACTGGGTCGGGCACATATAATACTTGTAGTAGGTACGGTACCTCGGGTGGCAACCGCCTTGGCACCTAACACGCCGAAACCCGCTTACCAAATAAGGTAGGTGGACCTTTGGGGTTGCGGGCGCACAGAATGGGGACTCTGTCCGTCCACCAAGTGACCCCAGGGTAGGCGGTGGCACAGTGGTCACGTGCTGCCATGCACAGCGAGGCTCAGGGGAGGCCCCTTTACAGTCTCCCCAGGGATGTGCCTTACAGGCGTTGCACGGGGGGGTTCCGGAATTGGTCTTTTAAGAGGAACCGGGACCACCCCTATGTGCTGATGGTGATCACCGGGGTGGTTTTGGTGAGGTAAAAATCCCACACTCCCCGATCTCCCTCCCCGGAGGTCGGGGGCCTTTTGAAGGTTTCCCCCCGACAACAAAAAAAAAAAAAAAAAAGGTACGGTACCTCAGAATCCACAAGTTTATATTTCAAAGCAAGTTGCTGGTGAATAATCCTAGCTACTTGGTTATTAAATGCCTTTGCAAGTACTCGCCGTTAGCCAGACGAGAACAACCAGAGATAATATATGTCTGATAGACTCACCCGGACGGTGGCATGCTCGACACACGTCAACCGTCCCGTCCTTCATAATATAGGTATGTCTCCGGTAGTTATTCGTTAAGATAACTTCGTCCATAATTGCACAGACAAAACCTTCAGTTTCCCCGAAAAGGTCACCAAAACATAAACGTAAGTCTACACCGGGCTCATGAAGAGCTTGATAGAAGCGCCCGAGAAGCTCCTTGCTTTGCCATACCTTCTTGCGGTCATCAGTAGAAAGTACCTACTACAGGTTTGCGCCAGTTCTCTTTAGCCATGGAGAGCGGGGTGAGCCCCTTGTCCACTGCGACCACATCACGGCGGTGCATACCCACTTCGGCTTTTAAAAAATATTCCCTGAGACTGCACACCTCGCGGTTGTGGAGGGTCTTCGCATTTAAAAAGCCTCGACCCCCGCACTTCCGCGGGATATACAGTCTCATCAGAAAATTTGACAGCAAAGTTTAAATTGATATTTTGTAAATAGGTACATACATCATACACAGGATCTTTTGTCGCTCGAATGACAGGGGGGATGCTGTTGTTAAACAGTTTGTGCAATATATTGAAAAAGTAAGTCAAAAGCAGCACAAACAAACAGCTTTATTCTATTTTCATGGGACAATAGACTAAAGGTCATAAGCACACGTATCAAATCTGAAAGGGATCGGCACCGTATCGCCTTTCGCCTCACCGTCAAACAGGCGTCAACCTAACGTAAGCACGTAACCAAAGCGGATATCAGAAGCTCCGATACGTCGACTCGGCTACGGCTAGGTGACGCCGCGCTTAGGTACCTACGGCTCGCCGACCGTTGGTTGATGGTGCAGCAGGCAAGCCGGACGGTTATGAGGGGCAAGAGTGGACGAAGAGACTTAAGCTCGGGTACGGAGAGACGTAAGCGCGGGGACGACTTATACAGCATCATATTGTAGTCTTTGGGGACGACGAGCCGTGACGCACCGCACCGCGGTTTGTGAGCTTTTCCCCACATGCTCTGTGCTTGTCCCGAGGCGCGCCGAATCGCCGACTACGTTACGATTCCGTGCCACAGAACACTAATACCGTAGACCACTCTATGATTCCGACAAAGAATACTGAACGCACGGATATCGAAACGGCTAGAGTTGATACGGTGCCGATCCCCAAAGCCCCAAAGAGTGAAGGCTCCTAAAAACAGGCGCGACACGCGACGCGAATCGCGCCTGTTTTTAGGAGCCTTAAAGTTACCCATCCCTTTCCGGTTTGACACAGCTTACACAGTTACCAGTATTATAAGTGCTCTACGTCCATGTCTGTGTTACACGTTATTACTACACTCTTTGGCTATATAGCTAACCGCGGAGTAATAGTGTTCTGTGCAGCTAACTAACCGTAGACAGAGTAATCTATAGACTCATGGTATCCGTGTCACCGAAAGGGACAGCAAATTCCGGCAATCTTCATCATACTATCATTTTTACAGCTTATTACACTACACTTTACCATTTTCACAGTTGCGCAAATGTACTATTATTCAATTATGCACGAAAAGATCTTATTTTCTTTATTATTTATTATAGTTTTTATTAATTCATTCGTAATTTTTATTATTTCATTCATAAACGTCAAACTTGTTGTGCACATTGATGTGCTTAGCCGACACGCAGTAAGGGACAGAAATATTCTTACTCTGTCTCTTTTCTTTGCAAGTGACGTTAATATATTTCTCTTTTTCTTGTGCGAATGAAAAAGAAGATATGCAGCAGTCTATAGTTTACTCTGTCTACGTAACTAACAGGCAAAATAATGAAAACAAACTTTTAAGTATTGCTACACTAAAACACCAAAAAATTATACAGAAAACTCTATTCTCAAAATAGTTTTTTGGACTACCTTATCTGTAATAAATTATTGGCTTGATTGAAATATTTCAGTACATAAAAAAAATATAACACAGATTTAAAATTCACAAACCAATCGATAAAACAACAAAAATATATCGTTGCTTTTTTTTTCCTTTTTTGTTAGCTGGTAACATTAATCATGGACGTCGTCGCTTGAGTTATCGGCGTTTTGTTGAAAAATACAGCGAAAATGTGTAATTAATTTGTAAATCGAGTGTTTTTTAACGTTGTCGTGTAACAGAAAATGGTAACGATTGTTGACGATTTAGATTCTTTAACTTTGCAAGAGCCAATTTTCAAGGATGTCAAATATTATGTTTCTGGCGATGTCTCGGAAAGGGTATGTTTTGTGTGGAATACTTTATTTTCAATGGACTAAGTGGTGTAATAAATGGACAGTATAATGAAGGGACGTGCCCTAATTACAGATTATGCTGTTACTTCAGTCCGGTGGAGCGGAGAGTACAAAATATTTCTCTGACTATGTCACACATCTAATTTGTGGTCAAAATGCTGCGGACACTGACGTCGATGAAGCCCAGGACATCTACCAGATCCCAGCAGTGACCGAGCACTGGGTGCTTGCGTGCGCGCGCCTCGGGAGATTGGCTGACCCGAAGCCTTACATCCCTCATAAGAATAAGATATTTACTAACATTGTATGTTGCATATCTAAAGTGAGTGTTGCTGACGCTAAAGCCTTGTTCGCTGTTATCACATATCATGGTGGAAAAGTAAAGTTGAACTTGGACTCTCAGTGTACTCACCTGATTTGTGGATTAGCCGCGGGAAAGAAATATAGTGCTGCGCTTACACTCCCCTCATCAAGAATTAAGATTGTGACTCCTGATTGGGTGCTTGAGAGCATTAGGGCTAGAATACAAGCGGTGACTGATATATTTCACCCAAAGCTGTTAGTTGTTCCTCAGCCGCCCCCGAAAGCAATGGACCGTATTAGTGCAATCACAGGATTCGACTTTGAGGAAGGTATTGCTAAAAACGAAGTGCCCACACAAAACATGGCTGAAAACAAGGATGATAGTACACAGGCTTTGTTAGACAAACTGAAACAAAGGATGCCGTGGAACCATCCCCCGGCTAGTTCAAGTGCATCAGTTGCTCCTACAACACCCATCAGTTCAATGGGATACACATCAACATCTATGTCCAGTCCTGGTATAATGAGCAAGTCCATACCTCAAGGGATAGTGACTCAAAATGTCCAAATACAAGGCAGCCAGGCAAACTCTCCACTGCTGCAGAAGTTTGGACAACAGAACACAGTGGTATCCCAGGCTAGTATGATTCAGAATCAGCAAATGAGCATGCAACAGCAACAGTCATACAACCAAAGCCAGCAGCAACCGCATGGACTAACAGCAATACAGATACAGCAACAGAAGATGTTGCAGCAACATCAGTTGAAAATGCAGATGCTGCAACAGAACAAGCTCGGCAACCAGCAGAATCAGCAAGGGTTTCAGCCTAACGTCTCAGTGTCCCAGATGTCTCAGAACTTGCAGGGGCAGTTGCAGCAACATATACAGGGTAACCAGCATCATTTACAGCAGAATATCAACCAGCCTCCAACCACAATGAGTTCAGCTCAACAGCATATTGAAAATATCAGTCAGATGTTGAGTCAAAGTGCTAACAATCTACAACAACAGCAGAATATGGCTATGAAGCAAAGTTTGAGCCTCAGCCAGCAGAGTGCTTCCCAAGCTGTCCAGAACATAGCTCAACAGTTGGCACAGTCAACCCAAAACCTTCAGAATGCAAAAATGAGTCAAAACCTGGGACAAGGTCAAGTGATCAACCAGCAATTGATATCATCAGGGCAGCAGATGCCACAGCAGAACCAGAATCTAATTCAGCAGCAAAATGTACAGTCTATTAATAATCAACAACAGAACATAAATATGGGAGTTCAGGGTCTTGTGTCATCGTCTCAGGGGCAGACTGGTCAGGGAGTACAACTTAACCAATTAGTCAACTCCAACCAGCAAACAGTTTTGAGCCAACAAATACAGTCTGTTCAGCAGACTATACAAACTCAACAGAATGCTAATGTGCCTGTCCAAGGTGCTTGGAGACAGCAAAACATTCAGATGGTGCAAAATGTTCAGGGTCAGCACCAAATAATAAGGAATCCTTTAGTTCAATCACGGGCACCACCAAACCAGGTCATACTACAACAGCAAATAATGCAGACGCAGCAGCAGGCTTTGATAAACAACCAACAATCACAGTTGAGCCCTCAACACACTATACAACAGAGTCCTCAACAGATTCTTCAACAATCCATTGGTGGTCAAGGGCAGCAACTAAGCCAGACACATCACCAGATACTGTTCCAAAAACAGCAGCTTCTAAGCAGTTCTGGACAGCAACAGATAGTGCAAGCTCCTCAACAAGTTCTAATAAACCAACACACTGGACAGCAGCAAATACTAGTGCATGGGAACCAACAAGTGACTCTGCAAGGAGGTCAACAAATCGTTTCTCAAAGCCAGATTGTCCACCAAGGAGGGCAGATAGTCAATCAAGGTGGACAACAGATTATAACACAAGGAACACAGCAGGTTTTGACACAAGGAGGTCAACATGTGATCACCCAGCAAGGTCAACAGCAACATGTGGTGATAGCCCAATCATCTCAGCAGATAGTGACTCAATCTGGGCAGCAGATTCTTGGTCAGGCTGTGGGTCAGACTCAACAGGTGTTGACTCAAATGCCCCAGTCTCCTCAGGCTGGTGGAGGGGGCAGTATCCAGCAGATCATCACGCATGGTGGAGCGCAACAAATAGTCTCGCCCGGTGGGCAGCAAATCGTGCAGGGTGGTCAGAATGTGTCATGGCAGCAGCAGCAGTATTTGCAGCAGAGGCAGCAACTTGCTCAGCCTGGAACTGTTGGGCCTAGGGTGAGAGTTGAAGATATTTATTATTTTTATAATGTTGTAGGCTTTCTTTCTTTCGATTCCTTAGAGAAACTACTTTTAAAAAGATAATGGGACATTGACAAAAGCTTTTTCCTGTTCAACTTTACAAACACTCCTAGTCAAATCTAGTCCTAATTCAGTTACTAGTTCACATTTTTGAGATTAATTCTAGCCCTATTTTTTTTCAATTTGGTTCATTCATTATATCCCCAGGTCTCATGGACCGCTGGTGGCGGAGGGCGGCAACTGATCCACCTAGATGCGCAGACGCACGCACAGCTCCAACAGATGAAGCCTCAGGAGCGAGCAGTCTTCGTGGCACAGCTGCAGAAGCGACGCCAGCTGTCCCTCCAGCGACAGGCCGCCATAGCTCAGCAACAGGTATGTATTGTTTTTTTACAAGCTTGATAATGTCAAATTATATGTCACGCAAATCTCACCTAAAGTAAGTCTTTAAAGCCCTGGGATCTAACCTGGTATTATTATTGTGCTGAAATTCATTATTACCTGCTGGTCAATAGTGTGATTTGAATTTTTTGTTAAGATTAAATTAATTGGTATGAAAACTGCTTAAAAAAAACCGGCCAAGTGCGAGTCGGACTCGCACACAAAGGGTTCCGTACCACAAGGCATAAAACGCCGAAAAAAACGTTTCTTTTATACCCCTTTTAATTTTGACTCTATTTTATTTTTATTATTTGTATAGCGGCAACAGAAATACATCATCTGTGAAAATTTCAACTGTCTAGCGTATCTGTATCACAGTTCATGAGATACAGCCTGGTGACAGACAGACAGACAGGTGGACAGTGGAGTTTTAGTTTTTACCCCTTGGGTATGGAACCCTAAAAAGGAGACATAGATAGTAGTGCTTTATATTACTTACTATTAATTCATCCCAACTATGGAACCCTTCCTTGCGCGTGGTCCAACATAGACTTGGTAGTTTTTTTCTTTATCAAAACTAATAACAAATGTTTTTCTGCAGCAGCCAGGAGTAGTAGCAGGCTCGCCAGGTGCCCCAGCCCCGGCGGGTGCTCAGAGCGTCACCTTCATACGTAGTCAACTGACACCAGGGTTGGCTCAGCAACAACAAGTGCCGGTAATTATCAGCTTAACTAGCTTCTGCCCGCGACTTCGTCCGCGTCAAATTTCTTGTTCCCCACCCACCCAGTCGCATCGCATCGCCTGCCCGAACTATTATGTAAAAGGAATTTATCAACTCCGACTGGTAGTATTATCGCGTTCAAACAAACTCTTCAGCTGTATTATTAGTATAATTTCTACATATCTTCAGTTACTACTACTGCTGAGCGTGAGGTCCTGGGTTCGAGCCCCAGGTCGGGCAAAGTGTTATTGGGTTTTTCTATTTGGAATGTCTCAGTAGCAGCCCGGAGTCTGGATTCGTGCCCGGTTGATGGCAATAGGCTCGCCCCCTATTACATGGGATATAAACATAACTGGTGTACTATAGGTACACCTCTGCCCAGTCCTTCGGGGAAACGAGGCGTGGTGTTGTGTTATCTTCAGTTCTGTATATGTAAACAAATATGAGTTTATGGGAAAGTAACTTTAATTCCTTAACAATAAAGTGCAGTTTACGCTACAACTTCAAAAAAAATTATAACGTTTTCAATAGTGCTAGTCACTCAGAAATTAACTTAAATACCATTACAATAAAGTTGATATTTGATTAACTTGAAATAAAATCAATTGGAAACATAAATTTGAATAGACTTTAAGCATCATTATCTTGGCACAGGTACAATGGCTGCAGCAGCAGGGTGCGAGGGCGGCGACCATACCGGCCGCACAGCCCGCACCACCACCACAGTCACCGGGTAAGTGAAAAAAAAGAGAACAAAAAACTGGCCAAGTGCGAGGCGGACTAGCACACGAAGGGTTCCGTACCACAAGGCAAAAACGCCGAAAAAACCACGTTTGTTGTATGGGAGCCCCCCTTAAATATTTATTTTATTCTGTCTTTAGTATTTGTTGTTATAGCAGCAACAGAAATACATCATCTGTGTAAATTTCAACTGTCTAGCTATCACGGTTCATGAGATACAGCCTGGTGACAGACAGACGGACAGTGGAGTCTTAGTAATAGGGTCCCGATTTTACTCTTTGGCTACGGAACCCTAAAAATGATGAAAGAAGAGTAAAAATCATAGAATGATGTAGAATTCTAGCAGTAAAGGAAGTAGAACTTACTACTAAATTCCTATCCTAAAATCCTTGTTCCGCGATTATTATTGTACTAGCTTCTGCCCGCGACTTCAACCGCATGATTTTTTTTGTTTTTTAACATACTTAAAAGAACATCTATTTCTATATACATAAAATTCATAGTCCTCCTGACTGACTGATACATCAACGCACAGCCTAAACCGCCTGTACTAGAGACATGAAATTTGTAGGGTGTGTTCTTTGTAAAGAGTAGGTATTCACTAAGAAAGGGTTTTTCAAAATTCAACCCCTAAGAGGGTGAAAATGGGGGGTTGAATTTTCTGTGAATAATTTCCGACCTCCACGCGGGCGAAGCCGCGGGGACAAGCTAGTATCATATTATTATTATTATTATTAACTCTTTGATTGTCGTAATTAGAGACACAATAGAAAGACAATTGCTTATGTCGGACTGTGTAACATAAGACATTCGAGAGGTTAATACTATACCTTCTCATTAGTGAAAGAATTTTAGGAATCGGATCAGTAGTTTCGAAGATTACCCCCTTGCATACAAACTCACAAATGTGACCTCTTTACAATATTAGATTAGATATATAGTTATACTAACTTCCGCCCGCGGCTTCGCTCGCGTGATATATCGACAAAAAGTATGCCTATGTCCTTCTACAGGGTTCAAAGTATCCCCATACCAAATTTCATCCAAATCCGTTCAGCCGTTTTAGCGTAAAAGCATTACAAACAAACATACAAAAAATCAAATCTTTCTCTTTGTAATATAGTTTAAATATCAGTTGGCAACGTGCCCAACTAAGGCACATGTGTTTCGAGTTCGCCAACCCTGATCTAATATTTATTAGACATTGGTTTAAGGCTCAACTCACACCAAAAGAGCGGCGAAGCGGAACGCAGTTTCAGTTTCATATGAATTTTAACTTTATTTTCATTACTATAAAACTTATTATCGCATGAGAAACTCGAACGAGTCGCGCGGATGCCAGCGGCGCCGCTGGAATTCCGGCGAATTGCCTTCTCTACCAAGTGGTTGCGATAATAAGTATTATAGTAATGAAAATAAAGTTAAAATTCATATGACACTGAAACTGCGCTCCGCTTCGACGCTCTTTTGATGTTAGTTGAGCCTAAGGCTACGTCACACTGGTGCCGATTCTGTTGTTCACAAACTAAACTAACTTTAGGTTCAGTGCATCTTTTTCTTTCTATTTCATTATGAAAAGGACAGAAGATACATTTTAGTTTAGTCCTGTCAAATTAATCAGCACTTGACGTAAATTAACGTAATTTTAGTAGGCAAGTTTTTAATCACGTCTAAACTTGTATGGAGTAGTATCAGACGCTAAGGAAAAGCCCAAGAAAACCTTTTCGTATTGATAAACTGTGGAGCGAAACGTTAGAAATTTTGGTATTTAAATTATATCTTCATAAATAAGGATGACCCTCGCAGTAACCATATCACACATTATAATTTCAAAGCGCTATCTAGCAATATACCGCAATATATTTAGTATTTTACTTGAACGACGAGGTGAGAACTGCTTGCACCCTTTTAATATAAAGTTTTATAGTTAAAAAAAAAAGTTAATTGCAGAAAATGGATGAGGGAAATACAGAGAGTAATCGTAAGTTGTATTTTTTTCCGTTTAGACAAAACACAGTTATATTTCTAAATCCACACGTAAGTACTAAGTTATTATTTACCTATATCATTGTTTTGAATATGAGTGATTCATTAATGTGAACAGGAAAATTCAGTGATGTTTTTGACCGGTATTGTTTATGTATGGAGTTATCTCAAAAAGTACGGTAGGAATTTTATTGATTTATTTATTATTATTATTCCCAACACAACTTGGCATTACAGGTTACGGTTCGGTTCGGTTTAGTGTGGTTTCAACATTATTGAAGATGTTTTACAATAATAGTCTGTTAAATAACAGTAATATGTGGCCTGGCTTACTCCTAATTCAACATATTTGATATTGATAAGTGTGTTTTTACCTTCTAATATTGTAAGTGATTTAAAAGCAAAGAAAATACAGAGTGGCTTTGGCACGCAAACTGAAACATTTAATTCAGCATATGATTCTATAGCGTAAAAAATTGACGTCATTTATAAAAAAAAACAGCTGTTTCATAGAAAAGTGCAATAATAATCTTTATTATGTTACACACAAGATTCATGGTACACAAGAGCAGAAGTACAAAGTAACATGGTATAACTACATAAATCTAAACAGATCATGTAACCCTGTCTCCTAAACTAGGTAGTCCTGTATCTTAGGAGACAGAAAAAATACCTACGCGACAAAAGGAATGACAACAAAGTTTTGTTCTAATAACCGACGAAATATTGCAACGTAGGGGTGTTCAGAATCATGTACTAAATCCATGGTAACAGGTTCTGCGTTGATGGCACTGCCACCCTGTATTTATGTGTGCTTTAATTGTTTGTAAATTAACACCAACTATAATATATTGTTTTTTTTTTGTTAGCCTATTTTGTGTTTCACTGCTGGGCAAAGGCCTCCCCTTTTTTCTTGCAAACCTCCCTGTCTTGTGCTATCTCTGGCCATGTTGGCCCTGCAAATGATATTAGATCGTCACGCCACCTTCGCCTTGGTCTACCTCGACTGCCTCAACCGTCCAGTGAGTGACGATCTTTGCTCATCTCTCCGGGTGCATTCGTGAGACGTGAGACGTAAATTATTATCAAAATTGTGCATTATAGTCCGGTTATTGCACTTTGGCCTTGGCCGGTTGCTCATAACTTTACATGGACACACTGGAATTTGAGAGGTAAATGATTTGCCAGGATGGCTTGGCCACTTGTCGACAAGATAAAACGTTTATTAAAATTTGTTTAACAGACTTCAAAAAAATGAGGAGGTTCTCAATTCGGTTGTATTTTTTTTAATGTTTGTTACGTCAGTACATTTATAAACTGATTTGGAAAATTCTTTTTCGTTAACTTAGGAGATTGATTTTTTTCACAGCTTCAAAGGACTGCATACCTGAGTATATGGTTTTAAATTCAACTCGATACCTCCACGCGGTCCCGAGATAAAGGGTCTTGACAGACAGACGGACAACAAAGTGATTCTATAAATGTTTTTCCTTTTGAGGTACGGAACCCTAAAAAACGATGAAACAAAGAATGATGATGAAAGATGATATAGCTAGAGCTATATCATATACGTTGTATATCATGCGTGTTCTTTTAAAGGGGTGACTAATGGCGACTAATAGAGAAGTATGGAAAGAAAAGACAAGTCGCGTCGACCGCAAATACATTGAGATAATGATGAGTCGGTTCCATAGGCGTGCCCAGTCCAGTGGCGACCCCAGGACCTGGCGGCGCAGTGGAGACACAACTGCAGCAGCTGCAGATGCAGCGGCAGCAGCACTACCAGCGCTTGCAGCAGTTGCAGGCGCAGAGGGACCATGTAGCGCATCATGCTGCTGTAAAACAGGTATGTAGGCTTTTGAAGCGCACCATTCTATGTGAGACTTCCTGTTTTTACGTAAACTTCTTACTTAGATTTTTACGCGAGCGAGTGCGGGTGAATATTTGCTTGAAAACTGTATTTTTTTAGGCGCATTTTTGTCCTAATTAATTTACAGTCCAATTATCTAAGACTTAAAGTCCAATTTCACTCTTTGCGATAAGACCGCCCATTGTGTCACCCTTTGACAGCAGTTTCTATATTTATGTCTGTAATTTATATGGTGTACAGTCAACAAAAGAGATAAGTATGCAGGATCGTCGGATATAGTTAAAGTTTAGTAAGAAACCGATGGATGTTGTCGACTGAAATTTAATTTGATAAATGAGCTGTTTGTTTTCTATTAATAAAATTAAATTTTATTCGAGAACATCCAGCGGTTTCTTACTAAACTTCAACTATATCCGACGATCCTGCATACTTATCTTTTTTGTTGACTGTACATAATAAAGAGTATTCTATTCTAATGCGAAAACATATTATTTTCTATATCCAGCATTGCAATCACTCAATGCCTTCATTCTTTTTACGTCATATTATCAATGTATGCGTCCTACTGTCGGTACAGGTATCCCCAGGGGTGACTCAGCACGTGGTAGGGGGCGCCCCTCTCACTGAACAACCAGTCGACGCAGCCCTACTCACACCCACCACTCCAGACCAGCAACAAGGTAATATCACTGTATTTGTACCATTTGACGGTAGTTTTGAAATAATTGTGTGATGTCGTGGGTAGTTTGGTGATCTTTGTAGTTCTGAATGCTAATAGACTTAACAGTAGAAAAATGAAATGTTTACTAATCTATAAATAAAGGTAGAAACAGCATGCTAAAATATTCGCATGTGTTTTTTTTTTACAAAGTTATAATTCGGTCGTGAAAAAAAGGAGTCAAAAACGACATAAGAGGGAACTAAATAATAGAGCAAAGTTTTTTGAATAAAGTGTGAGCATGCCAAAATATTGACTCCACCTGATATCCCTAAGAACAGGAGACACCAATATCTACCTTCCAGGCAACGCTCTACTCGTAAACCCGAAGACGAAGACCGCTCTCGCAAATATGCTGAGCATTCGTCTGCAAGGTGGCACAGCTACTGAACATGAGCCTTCCGCAGCCGGCACCCTGCGCCTCATGACGGCGGCGCATGCGCGACCCGCGACCGGCGCGCCTCGCCTGCTGCTGCAGCACCCGCACCACAAGGTAACGTGACACACAGCTACTGCACACGAGCCGCGACCGGCGCGCCTCGCCTGCTGCTGCAGCACCCGCACCACAAGGTAACGTGACACACAGCTACTGCACACGAGCCGCGACCGGCGCGCCTCGCCTGCTGCTGCAGCACCCGCACCACAAGGTAACGTGACACACAGCTACTGCACACGAGCCGCGACCGGCGCGCCTCGCCTGCTGCTGCAGCACCCGCACCACAAGGTAACGTGACACACAGCTACTGCACACGAGCCGCGACCGGCGCGCCTCGCCTGCTGCTGCAGCACCCGCACCACAAGGTAACGTGACACACAGCTACTGCACACGAGCCGCGACCGGCGCGCCTCGCCTGCTGCTGCAGCACCCGCACCACAAGGTAACGTGACACACAGCTACTGCACACGAGCCGCGACCGGCGCGCCTCGCCTGCTGCTGCAGCACCCGCACCACAAGGTAACGTGACACACAGCTACTGCACACGAGCCGCGACCGGCGCGCCTCGCCTGCTGCTGCAGCACCCGCACCACAAGGTAACGTGACACACAGCCGGCACCCAGTATAGTTTTGTTTGTCGATTTGCATTACCATCCTGATGGCCAACGAGATTATGAAGTCGTAGAGGTGGCAAGTCAATCAATTTATTTGCTAATACAAAATACAGTCAGTCATTTCATGTTGTCATAATATTTTCAATCATCATTGATGTATCATAACATACATGAGATACAATAAAACAAAGAAATAAAATACAAGTTGGCGGCTATACAAAAATTTTTCATTATTCGTCAACATTAAGTATTTCCAAAGTTTTTCGTGGGCGAGGTTTCTGAAGATGAGGTCGAAATGAAAACCTCTCACTTCTCTGCCGATTGCTTTGTCCATAAGGTTTGATCTTTTACATTTCCAAAATTCTGCTACAATCAACTCCAAATTAGATTTTAATTCAATACTTCACACCCACATCTTGCACTCCAACATTTGACTCCAGAAGTCCAGATACTTCGAATTCAATAGATTAACGCGTACATTTCCTACTAGGTATACGCGCCACCCGCTCGTCCGCCGCCTGCGCGCGCGCAGTTCTACGGACACAACCCCAACCTCAAGCTGCCGCCTGACCTCTTCTTGTTAGGATGCGTGTTTCATATCGTGAGTATTGCCCTGTATGAATCTCCATTATATTATTTATATTTTTATTTAATCCTATTTGATGATGATGATGATGATTTTATTTTTTGTAAGTAGGTTTGTACAAACACTTTTACACGTCAATCATGTTTTTTTAAAACTATATGAAGTCGGCGTTTCCTATCTGACTACTCTGAGAAGAAAGGCCGAAACAAACTCAGAGGCCACAGTCTTTTTTAAAGTCCAGACATAATCTTGGTCAGGTTATATGAAGACCATGTAGATCGATGTCTGAGGTGGTCTTTTGAGGAAAGAACCACACAGATTGAGAGGACCTGTCCAATCAGTGCACGCATTTGTCAAAAATCGTGCAGCTCAACTCAAGACTTAAGGAGCTCAACGATTCGACGAACAATACCAAAGAAAAGACATTTGGGTTGGCCGCATAAACTACTCAAACTGCCAGATCATGATTAAAACTAAGAAGGAAGGAAAGAATTGAAGGAATTTAATGAAAAACTATTATGTCGGAGCTGTTTCACTAACTTTATCTTAAAAAAACATTGCTTATTTATCTTCAAAACTACGTTACCAGGTGGAGTACCAACAATCTTGGGGTGCAGACCGAGTCTCGCGCTGGGCCGAAGCCATACAACGTCGCGGCGGCGAACTGGAGCCTGTCTACTGCGCCAGAGTCACGCACGTGCTGTGCGAGACGCAGAAACATGGCGTTGTGATGCAGGTAAACATGTTTAAATGAAAGGAAAAATAATTGAAAACAAACACTTTTAATGTCCAGCATCCGGCTCCCGGGTCGAACGATAATTCGTTCGTGTGTCCACGTACATGTACGACTCTGGAACCAGGTGCTGGACATAAAGCTATAATTACAGACTTTTAAACTATTATATGTAGGGTCCTAGTCGTTTGTCAGTATAACATGAATAGCCTAAAACGCTGAATATCTCACATTTTTTTTAAGAATATGTTTTTTACGCGAATTTTGTACACAGTAGTACTTTTTTCTCTTTCGTTTTCGAAGTTAGACTTATTGGTTCAGGAAGATTTCCTTAGATTTTATAAATGACATTAAGGTGTTGTTTTATCAATGATTACGTATTAAAAGTTTTTTACTTCTATCAGTTTTTTTTATTTTTCTACGGCATTCTGCTATAACACAATCTCTCATTCACAGGCCCTACGCGACGCCAAACGCTGCGTAACGGCGTACTGGCTCTCAGACGCCATGCTCCGGCGGGGCGTGGTCCCGCCCTGGCACGCGCTGCACCTGCCCAGCATGTACGCGGCGCGGGACCGGCCCGCGCGGCACCACCGCGCCGCCATCTCCGGCTGGCGGGACGAGGAGCGAGACCGCGTCACCTTCTGTGTCGAACACATCGGCGCTAAGGTATACATTATGCCTACAAATGTATAGTATCCCCCCGACATGGGCCAAAAATGTCCCAAGCATAAAAATCGCGTTCTAGAAAGTTCCGTAAAAACGAAGGGACTTGCAATTAGTTATTGGTCCTTCGAGCCGGATTGAGAAGCACAGAACCGGTCGAAGTGGAGGTGCTTGGGGGAGGCCTATGTCCAGCAGTGGACGTCTTTCGGCTGAAATGATGATGATGATCAAATCTATCGGTGATAATAGGGATAATGCTTTTCACCGTTTAGCGTCATCTCGCCCGTGCACTGGAACAATAATACTAAAATGCTAAATTTTTTGCATAGATTTAACATAGATTTAATATTCTTTCTGAATAATGTTGTTCTCAAAATATAGCCTTTGATTTATTATTATAATAATACTAGCAGCGCCTCGCGGTTTCACCCGCATACGTGTCGATCCCGTGGGAATATCGGGATAAAAACTATCCTATGTCCTGTCCCGGGACTCAAACTATCTCTACACCAAATTTCATCTAAATCGGTTCAGCGGTTTAAGCGTGAGGAGGTGACAGACAGACAGACACACTGTTGAGATTACTGTTGTAGCACTCCAGGTTTTTCTAATCCATTCACTTTCCGCTCACAACATTTTTGATAACGTTTCTTTAGTAATATTGTTCTGTTTTTTTTACTATTATCACCTTAATTTTAATCTCTTCTCTCATCACCAGCTAACACCATACATGACTCGCGACAACACAGTACTGATCTGCAAGCGCGCTGAAGGCAACAAGTACCGGCGCGCTAGGGAGTGGGGCATCCCTGTGGTCACGGCCGCGTGGCTCACTGACCTACTGCTGGGCAATATGAGTGCACTGTCACAGGTATGTAACTCATCGTCTGCCCAGCCTTTTCCCAACTATGTAGGGGTTGGCTTCCAGTCTAACCGGATGCAGCTGAATGTCAGTATTTTACATGGACAACCCAATTACTGGGTAATACGATACCCCTTGATAAGACTGGTTGTCAGACTTTCGGGCTTCTGACTACCTGTAACAACTGTCAAGGATCCATGAATGACAGCCAGGTCCAACGGCTTAACGTGCTTTCCGAGGCATGGAGGGGTTACGACATGTAAAGATGGTCAGGTCACCCATCTAATATACATAATCAGCCTATAATGTTCCCACTGCTGGGACACAGGCCTCTTTTCTGTGAGAGGGATGGGCTGTAATCCACGACGCAGACCCAGTGCAGGTTGCTGTAACTAATCGGGTTGGTTTCGTGGCTGGCTACATGACACCAGTCAGCGAAACACGCCGCCGACACTCCGTTCGCGTTAGTTATTAGTGTAATTATAATGTTTTACGTATTTATAGAGTTTTTAAGCTACATTAATATGAGACTTTTTTTTTTGTGTGGGAAATTATCAAATAACTTCTCCCGCTCTGGGCGGAGCGGGAGGGCGTGTCAGACTTTTACTGACTAACCCCCCCCCCCCCCCGTGTTCCTTCAGTTGCCTGTGCCAGGGACCACGGTAACTCTTTCGAACAACCCGCGACCCTGGCAGGCATCTGCCCTAGCGGACCCCGTCAGTTAGTGCTGACATCTCTTTGAGGCGCGCGTAGAACAAAACGTGCCGTCGCCCCAGGCCTGGTCCTTACCGGACGACGAGCTGCCTATTGCTCGCCGCCCGCAAGCCCGCGCCTACGATGACCGGGAATCGGCTGTCGATTCCCGGCGTCTCCTGCGGCTACTAGGGACATGAGGGCGCAAACATTGCCTCTCCCTCACGCGCTCCGCCTCCTCCTTCGCGAGCATTACTGCTTCGCAGAAGTAGGCGATAGCCTCCCATGCACTCTCGCTCCGTACCATGGCCTGGACTAGGGCCGGACGCGAGGGATCGCCGCCGTGAGGACGCGGCGGTGCTCTGCCCAAGCTGGGCAGACGTCCACCGTATGCTCCACCGTGTCCTCCGGGCGATCCACACAATGGTGACACCCAGGCGTTTCGTCCCGCCTTATCCAGAACAGGAACCTCCCGAAGCAGCCGTGCCCGGTGAGGACCTGCGTCAGGCGGAAGGTGAGGACGCCGTGACGCCTGTCCAGCCACTCTTCAAAGAGGGGACGTATCGCCGCAATTGTGGCGTGCCCATATGGGCCTTGATGCCTGAAATAAATGGATAAATAAATAATTAATATGCCAATCCTAAATAGAAGACCATAGCTCTTTTAGTCTGTTCCAAAAGTATCTTATGAAAATGTAAACAAATGGATCAGAACACGTACCTGTGGATGTGGATGTCAAGTTCTAGTGCAACTTGCAAAATGAGCGATTTGATTATTTAAATTCTAGCTGGAAATCACATAAAAGATGTTTTTTATTTGAGAATTGAGGCTAATTTTCGTTGACGAATTTTCAATTACAATGCTATAATGTGATTCAACATTAGTTGTTGGTAAAAGTGGTGAAGAATAAAGTTGAAACCTTCTAAATACAGATGAAAAGTGAATGTGTTATTAATTCCCTTTAGTGAGTGATTGCGAAAGAGTTTAACCTGAACAGGGTTTGTTTACACTTTTGTCAGATATTTTTGGAATAGACAATGATGAGCACAGAGCAGGGAATCACGCCAGCAGCGTTTAGAAACGGCATCAGTACTAATATAATTCACGGATCGCCATTCAAAGCCGACAGTTTATATTTGTCACTTGTGTCGTAGAGCGAGTTAGGCGCATCTCACACTACCTCGCGCCACGCTCCAGTGCGCAGGACACGCGCCCCCCGCGTGTCATTTCTATTATTTTGCCGCTGACCGTCAGCAAAACTAACAAATATCGAGAAAACTGAAGAATACGGTGCCGAATAATTAATAATTACAATATGCGCTTGCGATGACGTTGCTTATGGTACTGAGAGGGCGATTAAGCGGTGCGGGAGGTGGTTGGGGGGAGGGGTCGCGCGTTCTACGGACCGGAAAACTTAGGCGATTAACACACGGCACCGCGCACCGCCGCGGTAGACGGTGAAGCGGATCTCGTGTCGCATTGGTCTCTAATAAATCCGTAGATGCTTAACACACGTACACCGCCTTGCTGCGCGGTCAAGCGGTGCTTTCACCGCCACCATCCCTCCGCGCTGCCGCCCGTCCGCGCGGTGAGGCGGCGCCTCCCTCATCCCTCACACACGGGGCGCCGCATAACCGCGCGGATCATCGTGGGTGCAGGACGTGTTGCAATTTAAAAATGGATTTCGATGTCAAAACCGTGTTAAATCCATCCGCGCGGACAGGCGCGTAAACCGCCTTACCGCACGGGGCACCGCTACGAAATCCGCTTTACCGCCACCGCCCTCCGCGGCGGTGCGCGGTGCCGTGTGTTGCCTTAGCGCGAACGGGTTGTCCATACAAATTCAATAAAACCGTGTTTTTGCGCCTGCCCGTGACTTCGTCCGCGTGAAATTTCTCCTTCCCCCGACCCACCCCGTCGCATCGCATCGCCCGACCGCGCTATTACTTCGTTTTCCCTTAGCGTTCTTGCTGATTTTTTTCTCTACTCTGTTTCAAACGGTTGGTTAACGTAACATACGTACGTCAAAGCCATCATTTTGTCATTGTAATTTAGAACAACGCTTTTTTTGGTTTGACGGTAGTTAGCGCCTATTTTGACGTATACGCAGTCGTCAAATGTACGTGAAAGAACCCACCCTAAGGGGGTCCTATCGTGATGCTAAAGAGCCCTCCTGAAGATTTGGGCTATCAAATGCAAACAGTTTTTTTTTTAATCCGACGGTAGTTCCAGCGTTTAGCGCGTTCAAACCTCATACCAAACAAAAACCAAGACAGAGGGCTGTCAACAGAAAAGTGAAGCCGGTTTCGTAAACATTGTGTGCACATAGTGAGGTGTAGTTTTATAGTAAATGTGTGCGTGTGAGCGTGCTTTATTATTAGTCAATCAACAATCAACTCAGCCTATCGCAGTCCACTGCTGGACATAGGCCTCTCCCAGACTGCGCCACAGCACCCTGTCCTAAGCCTTCCGCATCCAGTCTACCCCAGCTACCTTCTTTAGGTCGTCCGTCCATCTAGCTGGGGGGCGTCCCACACTACGCTTGCCGATACGCGGTCTCCACTCCAGGACTCGTCTGCTCCACCGGCCATCGGTCCTTCGACAGACATGGCCAGCCCACTGTGTACGGTCAGCAACCGCACATTGTACTTTGGCCTAGTTAGAAATACTGCAAATATTGTTAAATAATAACGAGCGATACTCGAATAACGATCGTACGATGGGACTTCTGATCTTGTCAGTAGTCGTCGCGGGAGGAGCCTACGTGTACTGCAAACGCTGCGGCAAAGTCGCCGTCAGCGTCGCCGGCGCGTCCACCAGATTACCGCCACAGAAGCCACCAAGAGCTGCACCCACTGAAAACATCGAACTGACTACGATCAGAAATGCTACCTACGCGACACCTCATTCTTTTAACTTTAATTAACTAACTTATAATTAATTTCATTCACATTGGTTTTATGATTCTTATTTACATTAGTAAAATATTTGTTAATAAGTTATCTTAACTACATTTTAGACCCGCCAAGATGTACGGTCAGCAACCGCACATTGTACTTTGGCCTAGTTAGAAATACTGCAAATATTGTTAAATAATAAATGTAGTATAGTCACGTACGCAAGTACGTCAGTCTTCGTTTTTATATCGAGCTCGCGCAACATCTTACAATTTATAACATTTTTTATAACATTTTTATTAAGTCTTATTACATTAATTTAGTGCAGTTTCTCATTAAATACTTCTAGAACATTAAACATTTATTTTATTAACATTCAACATTATATGTAGGGGCTTGCCCTTACACACTGTAACTTCAGTTTGCTTACTCTGCAAGCTATGTCGGTAACTCCGGGATAGCTTGCGGCTTATTATTAGTATAGATCATTATCTCGGAGTTTGCAGATGCATAAAAAGACCGTAATTAGTAATTCATAAATAAAAGTTCATGAATTACTAGAGATTGCATCAGGCCACCGTTCAGCAAAGGCCTGCCCCAAGAGTTCCACTTGTTTCGCTCCAGTGCTAATGTGAATATTAAAGACCTATAGCACACGTATCAAATCGGAAAGGGGTCGGCACCGTATCGCCTTTCGCCTCGCCGTCAAACAGGCGTCAACCTAACGTAAGCACGTAACGAAAGCGGATCAGAAGCTCCGATACGTCGACTCGGCTACGGCTAGGCCACGCCGCGCTTACAGCTCGCCGATTTGCTGATTGATGGTGCAGCAGGCAGGCCGGAGGGGTGAGAAGGGCAAGGTGGACGAAGAGACGTAAGCTCGGGTACGGAGAGACGTAAGCGCGGGGACGACCAGCCGTAACGCACCGCACCGCGGTTCGTGAGCTTGTTCCGAAGCGAGGCGATTACGTTACGATTCCGATTAGTGTGCGTTGCAGTAGGGAGTTTCATACAAAGAATTCTACTGAACGGCTCGAGTTGACAAGGTGCCGATCCCTTTCCGGTTTGATACGTGTCCTGTGACCCTAATAATGATTATTTATGCGTGTTTTGTTTTATCAACAGGTCGAGAACGCCAAGTACCAACAGTTTAACCTGACGAGTCCATTCCGAATGGACTACAGTTTGGTGTCGCATTTAATGAGTATGTTACATTGTATTTATAGACGGTATTTCAGTGTTATATCTGTAATTTTTGGTAGTGGGATCTATTAGTTAGGTGAACTTTGGTGTCTGGTCTAACATAAATTGTGCATGGGATTATTTTGTAATTTTTGTAGATTCTTAGCTGTTCAGACTTTCGTCTTAGACTTGTAGATTTGTGCTTTAACTAACTGTACCTTGATATCGTAAACTTAATGTTGGTTCCTTATTGTAATATTTGTACTTTATTGTTGTATTTATTTAATTAAAATACGCGTGAAAAACGTAATCCTGTTTTTGTTGTCGGGCAGTCGGGTAATAATTATTTTTCAATATGCATTAGTTTATTAAATATTGATTATTTAAACAGTTATTTTTCGTCTGGATTGATGTTGTAATTCAAATCCTTGAAATACTTTAGAATCTATCTAAAAAGAGTTTCACTAATTCTATAACGAATTTTTTAATACAGTTGCTCAAAAAGTGGTGTATTGCAGGGACGTATAGCGTTCGGGAAGTGGGCTATTACATACTAGTGCTTTTTTTTTACCTTTCCCGAACTCGTGCGTGTCTCTTTCCCAAATGTCAAAATAATGTCTATTAAAAAGAAAAACCAACCATGAAGTTTTTACTTAAGAGTTTTTGTAATTCATACAAATACGTATATTTCTAAAAAGAAGCTACTTATTTATTTCAATATCAGATTTAATGATTTAATTGAATGAGTTAGGTTAGGTTTCATTTCATTTAATCTCATTAAATTTCATTTTCATTTCATATCAATAAAAAAAATATACTGAAGACTAAGTTGTATGGATAGCTTTGCCTAGCAAAATGGGTGAAGAAAAAAAAACTCTGCTTATATTCTACGGTTGGCGCCATTTTCCAGAAATTTTCTTTGCGAGTTTAGTTGTTTGTTGCACAAAATGAGTAATTTCGACCCTATTTTTTTTTAATTAACACCACCGGAACTCAGTATAATTGAACAAAATGCTTCGGAGAACATTTTACCGGAAAATTAAAAAAGTCGTTACATATCCACATACGACTAATTTTTTGCGTGGAGAGAAGAGAAAAAAGCAATATTGTGTTTTTATTATTTTATTAAATTGCTTCATTTTTTCGCAACTGTATTAAAAATAGTCGTTCAGTACACCTGCGGAACCGTCATTGCAACTTGTTCCGACTGTCAACCCTCGCCTTCGGCTGCGCTCGGCTCGGGTAGACATTTGTCGGAACTCTTTGCAATGACAGCCTTTCCGCACTTGTAATGAAATATACTATTACGCCACAGACGCCTGGAAAATGCCAATAAACATAACACAAGAGTCGCACGAGCGCGCCAAGCGCTCGGCGGCCGCGGCGTGCGTGGCGGCGGGCACGCGCCTGCGCAAGCGCGCGCGCCTCGCCTCCCCGCCCCCCGCGCCCCCCGCGCCCCCCGCGCCCCCGCACGCGCCCCCGCCGCTGCACCTGGCGCCGCGGGTGGCCTTCTCCGCGCTCACGCCGCACCTGCAGCACAAGTTGGCGGCCATTGTGAGGTCAGTACACCAGTCTTACATTAATGTGTATGCATAAGAATACCGTCCGATTTGTGTAGAGAACTAGCAATCATGTAAAATGAAGAGGACGAAGTAGCAAAAGATTTAATATTCGTCAAGTTCCACGCTGAAACACACTCTAGTTTTAGCGTGGAACTTGATGAATATCCTCACTCACCTCACTCGCTCACTGAACTCGGTCACTTGCGATAGAGATATTTTCTTAACAGGTTCTTAAGCCCAGTTACCCTTTTTAACCGACCATAAAAACAAAGAAGGTGGCTATGGATTGGACGAGTTTTTTTTAGATAATAAACTCAATCTGAAGAGCGTTTACGCCGTATCATAGTTTAGATGTATGTAACACTATTTTTAGTTCTTAAGTAACTTTTTAGACCTTTGTATCCTGCGTATGAAGTTTCATTAAAATCGGTTCATGCATTTCGAAAAACAAGGGTTTGGAAGTTTGTATGAAATGCCGTATGGCATAAACGCTCTTCTCACTTCTTACTTGCTCTTATTTCAAAACTAGCTGCACCGCGCGGTTTCACCAGCATAAGTTTCGGTCCCGTGGGAATATCGGGGTAAAAAGTAGCCTATATGTTAATCCAGGGTATCAGCTACCTCCATACCGAATTTTATCAAAATTGGTCCAGCCGTTTGAGCGTGAAGAAGTAACAAACATATAAACACACACACACAGACACTCACAAACTTTCGCCTTAATAATATTAGTGTGATTCGCATTTTTACGAATCTATATCTTATAATGCCCACTACTGAGACACAGGCCTCCTTAAGGAGAGGAAGTGGGCCGTTTGGACTGGTTGGTAGACGTCAGATGTCTTCGAATTTTGAGTTCTGGAACATGCCGGTTTCCTCACGCTGTTTTTCTTCACCGTTTTAATAATAATAATAAACATTTATTTCAGATAATATCCATATTTTTAACACACACATTTAAAAAACTAAAAAACTAATTCACATCAAAATAAAACAAACGAAACACAAAACAACACACAAAATAAAAAGCAGTTAAAAGACAGTTACACACATTAGGACCGGGAGGAACTGTCCACTGCTCACAGTGCAGTATGCAAACGTATCCAGTGGCGCAGCAGTGGAGAGTCCCACCTGTCCGCGAACACGCTTAATAAACTGTTGCTACTGGACCTAACACGACTCAGCAGCGACGCACACTGCTTCCTTATAAGAGCATGAAACCCATCAGTGTGCGCTTCTGCGAACATAGTCGAAGCACTGCAGAATCGTGGCAGCCCCAGCAGCACCCTAAACGCGTTGTTGTATTGAACACGTAGGGCGTTGTATGAGCCAAGTGTGTAGTTAACCCACAGGCTACACGTGTAAAGTGTTTGGCAGTAAGACTTAAAAAGAGTCACTTTCACTTCATTACTGCTACGCGCGAACCTGCGGGCCAACATATTACACCGGACAGCCAACGCCCTACGTGCCCTTTCCACATCCGCGTTATCCTTTAAAAAAAAAAAGAAAAAGAAAAAAAAACACAAAGTAAAGCGCCTGGCCGGGTTTGGACCCACGAACTACAACTCGAGTTGTGGCCGTTACCACTTTGCCACCACTGCTCTTTTTTTTGTAAACATAATGAAAATTTTATTTTAATCGTATTACCCAGTAACTGGGTTGTGAAGGTCAGATAGACAGTCGCTTCATGTAAAATATTGGTCTTCAGCTGCATCCAGTTAAACTGGAAGCCGACCCCAAAATAGTTGGAAAAAAGCTAGGCAGATGATGAGGGGCCGTTCAAGTATTACGTAAACACTACAGGGGGCGGGGGGGTCTTTGCTTTGCTTATTTTTGATGACATGGGGGATGGGGGGGTCTGGATTGTGATTACGTCAGCAGTATTTATTTTGTTACTTTTCGGATTTTCTACAAAATTCAGTCAATTTTGGTTTGAACACATGGCAACCCTACTTGTCTATGCTTGAAAACGAAACGCATATAACTGCTGCTTATGAATCAATAAAGTAACCAGAACACATTGAAAAATGCATGTAAGCAATGTTTACGTAAGCATGGGGGGGGGGGGTAAGAGTTTTGCTTACTTTTGCTGACGAGAGATAGGAGGGGTTAATAATTGCAAAAAATCTGCTTACGTAATACTTTAACGGCCCCGATGATGATTTACAACAACAAAAAAAGATGTACTTGAAGTAATAAGCACATTGTTTTGTTATTTTCGTTACAGCGACATTAAAATTGAACGAGTTGAAAATGCGAACCATATACATAAAGAAGACTAATCAATATGCATTTGAAACATTAGGTTAAACATTTCAGTCTAATATTACTTAGTGATGTAGTGTTTATCTTTCGAAGCGACGCGCGCTTTACTAGTGGTAGACAAGTGTACAAACACGCTGTGAATGTGTGCGTGAATACGAGTAACGTCAGCACATAACATACAGCTTAACGTTGCCAGTTTTTTTTTTTCAGTCGAGATTTTGGAACTTTTTGAGTGAAAACAGCGGGATTCTTTCGTCAAAAGCGGGACATGGTAAAAAAACATATATAATCAGAAGTTTTCAAATATTTATCTTTTTCTTTGAATTAAAATTACGTTTACGTGACAATAGATAGCAAAAATAGCCATAGAAAATGTATTTTAATAAAAATATAATGTTTTAAATCAGATTTACCGTATCGTTAAATAGTTCTTATTCGTCTTCAGAATAAAAAAAAACAGAAATCAAAATCAAAAAAGTTTTATTCATTAGAAAAATATGGCGTTTCAAACAATGAGTCTGTGGAGTGAGTGTTACAAATTGCAACTTACTATAAGAGAATAATTATTTATCGAGTTATCCCCGAAAAGCGGGACTGAGCCTGTCCCGCGCGGGACATTTCATTTTGATTTAAAAATCGGGACGTCTGGCAACGCTGTAACATACACACACTACCGACTTCGCCAATGTCTCGCGGTACCGAGAACTCCTACGCTTACACACATACTCACAGCGCGTTTGACCACTTGGTAACCACAAGTAAAGCGCGCGTCGATTCGTGATATAAAATACTGTAATGGGTTGCGGTCTCTGTTTTGCTGTAGCTTTAGTTAAATGCCTTTAGTTTGTAAATCGTAACATTGTGGAACAATTATTGTAGTTCCTTGAAATTTATATGGTATAGGAATTGAGACTAACCGTAAGAATCTTTAGAACCGTTCACAACTGTAATAGTTAGTAAAAGTTGGGAGAAGTAACGACTGTATTGTCTTGTATTTGTCCAGAAACAAAATGTAGAATAGTCAACATACTAACAAAAAATATGGTTTACACTTTTACAGGCAACTAGGCGGTCTTGTCGTCTCCTCAGCGGCCGAAGCGACCCACCTCGTGATGGACAAACTGGTCCGAACATGCAAACTGATCAGCAGTCTTGTCACCGTCAAACATCTACTCACACCGGAATGGATCCTCGAGAGCCAGCGCCTCAACAAGTTCGCAGACGAAGCCAAGCACGGCCTGCGAGACGAAGCATTCAACAAAATGTTCAAATGCGACATATCAGACGTACTACTGTGCGGAGAAATGAGGAAGAAACTCTTCGAAGGAGTCACTTTCTTCCTCACGCCGTGCGTCAAGCCTTCACGGGGCTCTCTGACAGAAATGATAGAGCTATGCGGAGGAAAAGTCGAGAAAAACCGACGCTCATACGTCTCCATACAAGAGATGCACAATCAGAAGAATTACAGCTACATTGTACTCACTGTACCGAACGATTTGCATCTAGTGTACTATTTACTGCAGTCGGAAAAGACTTTGAACGTAGTGTGCAGTACTGAGGTGGTGCTAACAGCCATTATGAGGCAAAAATTAGAAGTTGAGGAGTTCCTCGTCAAAATAGACTAGAAAATACTTTCTTGAATTTGTTGTCTGCTAAGTGTGTATACACACGAAAAACACGCGTCGACGCGTCGTCGCGACAGTGCTCAAACACACGAGCGGCATGTTGTCGACGGCTGCAGTTATGCCGTTGACGCGTGTCGCTCGTTTGTATGCGCACTAAGGGAGTGCTCCCACGAGCAACTATTGTTTCCGCAACTAATTTGTCTCTCACATCAAGTCTACGGGTTTGTATGAAAGTGCGCGTATGTAGTGACGCGACAGCTGGGAGACATTTTTTCCGCGGGTTTGGACGCAACTGTCGCCCGTCTATTGGTTGTAATGCAAGTGCGCGCACGGCGACAAAAAAGTTGCCGGCTAGCCAGAAATTTTTACAATAAAGTAGCGTTGCTGTCGCTCCCGTGTGCGCATAGTCCAAATCTCGGCGAGGAGACAGCGACAGAGACAAAAATGTTGCTGGGTACCTAAGTTGCCAGTTGCTCGTGGGCCCCTCCCTAAGATATAAATGTTAGGTATACGGATTTTTGTCTATTTACAGTTTTACTTGTATGAGCTATAAATTATTGACAATATTTAAAAGTATTTATCATCATGAGGTTCCATAGCAGTTTCATAGCATAACATAGTGGAAAGATGTTCTGAAGTCTTGAAGTTTATATTGTTTTTGTGTTACGAAGTTTTGACTATTGTCTGAATTAACTTATAAAGAATTATATGAATTGGTTACGATTGGAATTGCCTTGAACTGTATTTTCCTTTATTTTGGAATCTCTTGTTTTTTTTTTTTATATTCACTCTCTTGTTAAAAGTTGGCATTTTAAGTTCAATTCTATATTTTGTTAAAATTTTTAAAGATATGCGTCTTGCATGTATTAACTTGTAAGGAGAAGTTTTAGAAATATTTTCTCATTTTGTGTAAATAGACGTTTTAAAGGTCTGGACCATGATGTGTATAAATAAAAAAAAAAGAAAACTAAAGAAGTATATTAAAGTATGTTTTCAATTAACAAAGTGTTTTATTATAAATTATTTTCGTAGTAAACTTCGCAGACATATTCTGCGTTGCGCCTCGCCAGATGTGCGTCGGCCCTTAGTTGTTCACGGTACACGATAACACGACTACAATAGCAATCACCATCACCGATTAAAATTTCTGTAATTATTTGAAAATTGCAAGTGGAAAAAAGTATTTGGCGACGACAAAAAATTAGTCGAATTGTTTTCAAATATCAGAATTTGTCGGTAACGCCGGTTCAAAAGATATACAGGGCTTAGTATTTTATCTATGAGGTGGCCGATCTGGAGAGTCTCCCCAGCAGGGCCACATTTATATTTCAAAAACTAGGGAACCTAGCGAAGATCTGTTTTCTCCCATATTTTGTCGCCAATTAGTCGAAATCAGTCGCCAAGTTTCAGATTTAATTGGGTCTTAGTTTAGGAAATATAATGAGTTCAATTAGTAAGGTATAGCCCAATCAATAGCTAGATCGAAGAGTTTTTCGTGAACTATTCGATCTAGCTCTTGGACTATACCTTACTAATTGAACCAAACGCTAACTTAGTTCGAAGGTATAAAAATGAAACGATGTTATTGGTTGGTTTCACACATCCCTCGCTATGCATCCTCGCTCATCTCTGGTGGAAAGGCAGCCTTACGCAAATATCCCGCTGATGAGTCTCATTTTGTTTTGCAGCCCTCGACAGGACACACCCCCACAAACTATCGCCTTTATAATATTAGTGTGACTCAGGCGCATGATCAAACTATTCTTGACCGAAGTTGTATCCAAATCTCTGTTAGTCGGTGCAGTAACAAAACGTGCGGTACCTAGCAATCGTTCGGAAGCTTAGTATTTAAGTATTCGTAGACAGAGAATATTCTCTGTCTACGTTAGTATTGTACGGACGCCAGCAGGTCAACCTACCCGAAACTGTCAGATTTTCCCAATCAACCTTGAACCTTATGTTTTAGCAATAAAGTCGAAAATCTATTAAAGAAATCTGACAGATTGTAGTAACTTGATGTGCTGGCGTCTGTACATACATTTAGTATTTTTTTATCTATGGCTTAGTAAAATATTTTCAAATAAAAACTCAATACCAACTACGCGTAGACAGAGTAATCTATAGACTCATGGTATCCGTGTCACCGAAAGGGACAACAAATTCCAGCAATCTTCATCATACTATCATTTTTACAGCTTATTACACTACACTTTACCATTTTCATAGTTGCGCAAATGTACTATTATTCAATTATGCACGAAAAGATCTTATTTTCCGTTTAATCGCGGTGTAGTTTTTATTAATTCATTCATAATTTTTATTATTTCATTCATAAACGTCAAACTTGTTGTGCACATTGATGTGCTTAGCTGACACGCAGTAAGGGACAGAAATATTCTTACTCTGTCTCTTTTCTTTGCAAGTGACGTTAATATATTTCTCTTTTTCTTGTGCGAATGAAAAAGAAGTTGCAGCAGTCTATATTCCTATATAGTTACTTTACTCTTTAAGTCTATAGTTTACTCTGTCTACGCAACTACGTATTGTCTTTACACAATTCTGACCTAACCTAACCCTAAATACTGCAACCATCTGTGAGAAAAATCCAGAACTTTATTAAAGGCTTATTTATATCAAAAATGGGTGAGGTTCATTAATTTAAAAAGCGTACATCAATATTAAGGTCAATAGAGTTTTTAGAGGATCAGTTGAATATTTCCCTTTACAAATCAAACACATAACCCTCCTTTTGGGCTTCGCCGCAGTCGGGTAAAAAGGAAAATACATTTTCTACCACCATCATCTTTTGAAATTTCTAAACGAAAATAATATTAGTCATACCTTTTAGTATCAATCGACTTTTAAAACTATAGATTTTGATCGATTATTACGCTAAAGTTTAATCGGTATATTTGGTTTAGTATTAGCAATATTTGTAACAATAAGCCTACATAAATCCTTACCTTCTCAATATTTAAATAAACTAAGAAACACATTCTAACCATTACCAACCATTAAAATCTTAGTATTATTTAGCAAGCCAAGGGGGGCTTGCTAAATAATACTAAGATTTTAACCCAAATAGAAATTGGTTACTCTTACGGAAATGTAATAATGTTGGCATGGCATGGATAATAGTATCTTGGCTGCTTTCTTGTCCAGGACACCCATGAAATAACAAACAAAATTGAAGACCTAGGTATTAGCGTAGATAGAATGCCCCTATGAGCGTGACATACTGATCATACCTACTATAAATATTAATATTTAAAAAATAAAGATACAAAAAAATTTGGTTATTGGTCGACTATAACTTTTTGTAGAATCAGAAAATATTGTTTTTCTTTAATAATAAATATTATAGAAAAACAATATTTTCTGATTAGAAATATTGTTTTTCTTTAATAATAAATATTATAGAAAAACAATATTTTCTGATTCTAAATGAAAATTGCAAATATTTTTTAATAAAATTGTAATCGATAAAAGAAACCACATTAATCGATTATCTATATTACTCGATTGATCCGTCGGGCGTCGTGCACAGGCAGGCACACTGCACATCTCTAGTATTGTTCCGCCCCTTTCGTCGTGTCAAAAGTGCGTTTGCAAGTTTTATTAGAAAATCTTTATTGTTTTTCGGTTATTTATATATTGTTTTGTTGCATTGAAGTAACATTATTGTGATTCTTCCATTCTTTTTAATTGATTTCTGTGTTTTACTTTTGTATGAGTATTCGGTGCCGCAAACTGGCTGTCATAATCATCTAATATTATCGATTTTCTAGGTCGGGTGTCACAAATAAATAGGTTTTTCTCCATCAGAGTGTAGTAAAATTAGAGTAAAATACCTTACAAGTTCTCAAGATGACCGATTCAAAGTATTTTACGACGACGAAGAAGGGCGAAATATTTGAACTAAAGTCGGAGTTGAACAGTGATAAAAAGGAGAAAAAGAAGGAGGCAGTGAAAAAAGTAAGTTCTAGTAACCCTTTGCTTATGTGAAATCACGCTTCTAACTCCATTTTGGTAGATAATGGAGCAACGATTAGTAAAAGGTGCCAGTGTACTGCAGTAATCAAAATAGGTACTTTCCACACTTTCGTCATATCCAAATTGATGACAGATTATCTGTTATTGATCATACAACCATACAACAATCTTAGATATACATAATTGTCGACATTTCCTAGCTGGCCCCACCCTGTTATCGTCTTTAGTGTACATACACTTTAAAAGTGAACAGACTGCTCAATACGATTTGATCTTGCATAAGAGTTGTTCCTTTTTTTACTTTTTTAAATAATCAGCTCTACAACATTCCTTTTTCCTTGAATTAAAATAATTAAGAAGGGAATTGATCAATCTTTTAATCATCAATGAGTGATAATGCTTTTTGGTGATCTAGAGAAATGTTTTAAGTATAATATTATGAACCAACTCTCCAACAGATTTAGCTAAGCCTGTAATTCACTGATTGATATTGAAATCCATATTAAGTGGGTTTGACCTCTCAACAATCAGTTGTACCATCTGCTTTCATGCCAGTTTGTATGACATACAGCCGCTTTCAATAATCAATTGTGAATTTATGATTCTTATGGATCCATATTTCATCTGATCTCGATTGATGCTGAATCTCTATTTCAATGAGTCAATCTTGTCCTCCTCGCCATAGGAGGCCTATGGCGCATACCACCATGTGAGCCCATCTGGGTTGGTTCTATTAGCTGTTATCCACCATTCCATGCTCTGGGTTGGTTGCACTAGCATAACGTTACCCAAATTATCTTTTTCAGGTCATAGCCTCAATGACCGTCGGCAAAGATGTGTCCGCACTCTTTCCTGATGTGGTCAATTGCATGCAAACTGACAACTTGGAGCTGAAGAAGCTAGTCTACCTGTACCTGATGAACTATGCAAAGTCTCAGCCTGATATGGCTATTATGGCCGTTAACACATTTGTCAAGGTATGTACTGTGGTATAATACGTAGTTAGGTGTTGAGCGTGCGTTCATTTGGGACATGTTAGGGTTTGATAATATTGATAGGCATTTTAATTTTTTTAGTGTGGTGTGATTTTTGAGCCCTGCATAGGCTAAATGTAGCTCTGGGTTACATTTATAATTTTAACATTAATTTTCATAGTTCTGGATTGATTGGTTTATATGCCAGAAGTGTTGTAGAGGTGTAGGCAAATATTTAATGAATTTTTTGCCAGTGGTTTAAAAATCTAGTTTTTTTTTTTAAGTTTTTTTTTTAAAGTTTCTTGAATTATTATGTCTGATTTATGAATGAATTAGATTAGAGTATCACTTTTTTTTATCAAGCATAACCTTTTTTATATTCTTCCGAAATGAACAGTGAAAAAAGAATCTGCATGGGTTTAAATTTTTATTAAAATTCAGATCATAATTATAATAAGAGTCCAGTCAAATTTTGAAAAGAAATGTGGGCATGGGATTATAAAATATTGTCAATGAAAAGATGAAAAAAAAAAACATATTTAATTGTTTTAGTATATTAAAATTTAGTGTATTCAAATTATCATAATATAATAACTACTGTTGTAGTTATTTTGTGTGTGACATGTATTTTTTATCGTTTTTTAATGTCTACTGTACCTATAATGATGGGTGGAAGGATCTACCAACATACCAGCTTGTTAAGGTAACAAAATGATCCAGAAAAACCAAAATCAATTCATCTGATTGTAGATTTACACATTGATGTTGAAAAAAAATTGAAATTTTTGTAAAGTTTCGGAAATATTTTTTGGTAAATTTTTTGTGAAATTTCTGTTAGACAGCAAGTGTGTTATAAATTGGATTTATGAAATCGAAATTTGAGCTCAATGCTGCTCATTTCAATTAATATAACTTGCAATTAAAGTGTAGATGAAAAAAGGAAAATATTAGTTAAATTTTTTAGATAATGTTTAATATAAGGATAATTATTAAAACTAAAGTCTTTTAATAATCAGCCAAAATTTATAATAGTACATTACGATACGTGTGACTGAAGTAGACCATTATTGCACGGCGTGAAATTAGCTAAACGCCGTGCATTAATAGTGTACATAAGTCACACGTATCGTATACTATTTTATAGCTCGTGTGACCTAAACCCGCACTTAAGAGTAAACTAGTCGCGAGCTCGAACTCACTGGTGGGCATGGCTAAAAAGCTCGCTGTCTCACCTGGCTTCGTGCCTGACAGAGCTAGTGTCAGTGATGAGCAGTTAGACGCTTGTCTACACGAACAAACAAAATCGAATTTTATGAAAAAACTACTGCATTCAATTACAAATAAAGTTTATTGAACTCTTCGATAACTGAGCTTTGTCGGTACGGACTTGGTTTTGAAGATTTTACAGTTCTTTTACTTATACCCAAAGTTGGTTAAAATAGCAAGAAAAACGAATCTTTGTTGGCTCATAACTTTACTATTCTGTTTCCGTACAGACAACATTAATAATAAGACAAAACGATACCATGTTTAACCTTGGATGCACAATGTCAAACAGTGGAGTTATATTCTCTCCCGAAAAGTATGGCAAAAATATCGACTAGTGGCACCTTAAGTCATGCTTTTCTGTGTAAAAATGGACTACTTAAGTTACAGAAAAGCGTGACTTAAGTGCGGATTTAGGTTACACAGCGCTATAAACCATCTTAATGTCTTCCCTAGATAATAATTTAATATTGGTTTGGAAAAACAAAAATGTCTAACAGAAATTTTCTATACAATAAATATAATTAGCACTTAATATCCTGATGACCCTGCATGCAATAGGAAAATTATTAAATTGCATGATAACTTATATCACAATATAAACCAAATATTTTATATTATATGGAACCCTATCACTGGCACAAGAAATGTGTGAATCTACATTATAATCGACAACCAGTAAAAAAAACAAATATGTATGAAATAAAATCCATGCCTCATACTTTATAATGAATAGAAGCACATCGGCTATTATTTTACTATATTATCCCATATTTATTATGCAAGGGAAACCATTTAGTCTGCCAAGCATTAGAAGTTAGTAACTAGATTTCCAAATGAGAATGCCAATGGACAGTAAAAATAAAAGTCCAAATTACTAACCTACTCCTTTTTTGAAGTCGGTTAAAAATATCCATTAATAGTGTGTTAATTTCTTAAAACTGAAATTCATCATCTGAAAAAGCCTTTTTTGTACAAGGAATTATGTGTTAAAAAGAATCAGTACATGTACAGTCAACAAAAGAGATAAGTATGCAGGATAGTCGGATATCGTTAAAAAGAAACCAATGGATGTTGTCGACTGCAATTTAATTTGATAAATGAGCTTTTTGTTTTCTATTAATAAAATAAAATTTTATTCGAAAACATCCATCGGTTACTTACTAAACTTCAACTATATCCGACGATCCTGCATACTTATCTCTTTTGTTGACTGTACATTGAAGTCCTGCCATCCTGTATAATGTTTATGAGTCATTTATCAAACATTAACCAGTAATACAAATCAGTGTCCAAAAACATTGATAAATCAAGTCGCCTACCTTCAACAAACGCAGTAGGCGGCTTATGGTACACAGAAGCCAAGGAGCTAATGTGACAGACGAGCTCGTCCAACAGAGTCGGCTCCAACAAGTCCGTCTCCTCCGATATGAGCGGCTTGTCGGCCAACACCACCTCTTTAGCGGTCGGTTGATAGGAGAAGCCGCGATTCCTGGAAAATTGAATAAGTTTTTGTCTCGCGTGATAGATTACCGCCCACTCCCTCTCAAAGAGAAGAGGCCTGTGTCCCAGCAGTGGGAACATTATAGGCTGATTATTAATATAAACGATCACGACGATCCCATAGGACTTATACATTCTAATATTTCAGACTAAGAGGGGCCCGTGGCTAAATAATAACAGCCGCACAAGTTGTTCGATCAGGTTAAGCTACGCTTGCCGCGGTTGGTCTGTGGATGGGTGACCATCTTTACATACCGAGACTCCTTCGTGCCTCGGAAAGCTAAGCCGTTGGTCCCGGCTGTCATTCGTGGATCTTTGACAGTCGTTACGGGTGGTCAGAAGCCCGAAAGTCTGACAACCAGTCTTACCAAGGGGTATCGTATTACCCAGTAACTGGATTGTGGAGGTCAGATAGGCGGTCGCTCCATGTAAAATACTGGTATTCAGCTGCATCCGGTTACACTAGAAGCCGCCCCCAACATAGTTGGGAAAAGGCTAGGCAGATGATGATTTCAGACTAAACTATTTTAAAAACAGTACAAGTAAATCATTAGACTACAAGGTTTCCCTTCCATCGCTTCTAGTATAATTGCTTCAGTATGATTGATGTGTTGCTTCTCTTTTCTTTTTATACACAATACCGACACAAACGTTGACCCCGGCAGGACTGTGAGGACTCGAACCCCTTGATCAGAGCCCTAGCGGTGCGCACCATGGGTTGTATACGAGTGGACAAGATCACCGAGTACTTGTGTGAACCGCTCCGCAAGTGCTTGAAAGATGAGGACCCGTATGTCAGGAAGACTGCTGCCGTCTGTGTTGCTAAGCTCTATGATATTTCTTCGAGCATGGTGGAGGATCAGGTAATTATTGGTGTTCAATTTTTTGAGTAATGTCCCACTATGCGATGGGAGATTGCAGGAAACATGTTCTAATGCAGAGAATTTACGGGCCTTCGAAACGCGTACTCTCGCTGCAGACGTTACCAGCGCTGCTTTTTCAAGGCAGAAAATCGTCGGAGCGCAGACGAAGCGCGTTACATTGAACGCGCTTATAAAAAAAACTGGCCAAGTGCGAGTCGGACTCGCACACGAAGGGTTCCGTACCACAAGGCAAAAACGCCGAAAAAAAACACGTTGGTTGTATGGGAGCCCCTTAATTATTTTTTTTTAGTATTTGTTGTTATAGCGGCAACAGAAATACATAATTTGTGAAAATTTCAACTGTCTAGCTATCGCGGTTCTTGAGATACAGCCTGGTGACAGACAGACGGACGGACAGACAGCGAAGTCTTAGTAATAGGGTCCCGTTTTTACCTTTCGGGTATGGAACCCTAAAAACACAGCATATTAAGCCGTAATTACGACTCTACTACCCTCCTGTAATGATCCCAAAAGTGTATTTTAATGCAGAGTATAAATAATAGCATTGATTAACTCTCTTCCTCGCTGCGTATTGTCGACATTAGCACGATGATTTACCGGCTGACATTTTTACCGTCATAAGTAGTGACATACATTTTAACTGTTTTCATTGTTGTTATTATTTTGTTTTTTTTTTTTTATTAAAAACGTTGCCACACACTAGGAATTTCTCCTGTATTGTGGGTGCGTTTACAAACATTTAAACTCACATATACAAACAGCCAGACCCGGAACAACTATTTACTTATAGGTCATACAAATATTTGTTCCGAGCGGGAATCGACCCCACGACACGAAGCGCAGCAGTCAATCGCTTAACCACTGCGCCAACCGTGCCGTCATATATTATATCATTTATTATGTTTGTGTTAAACACATTTACATTTCACTGGCATAACATGTATCTTCCATTTTGCCAGGGTTTCTTAGACCAGCTAAAGGATCTACTGAGTGACTCCAACCCGATGGTAGTGGCGAACGCCGTCGCCGCGCTGTCGGAGATCAATGAAGCGAGCGTGTCTGGACACCCTCTCGTGGGTGAGTAGCATCTAAAGGGAGATAGAGGATCCCGTCTGTTACTATAACGTTAATTTTTCTTGCAAGTGGCATTATATGCTTACTAGCTGCGCCCCGCGGTTTTACCCGCGTAAATGTCGATCCCGTGGGAATATCGGGATAAAAAGTTGTATATAAATATGTTAATCCAGGATGTCAGCTACCTCCATACAAAATTTCATCAAAATTGGTCCAGCCGTTTGAGCGTGAAGAAGTAACAAACATACAAACACACACACACACTCACAAACTTTCGCCTTTATAATATTATTAGTGTGATTTCCTTCACATAATTTTAAAATGCATTGTCTCTGGTTGTCCGTTAGAGCATTTACTTTAGAACTACTTACATTCTTATCTCTTCTTCTCTTTTTATCCATGGGTTTGAGTATGTTAAATTAATGTCCCCATTAAAGCGCCACGCTGTATAAATGGCATATCTCTTATCTGAATTTTTTCTACAGGATAAATAGTTTTCCCAAGTTTCTTCAAACATGCTCTTTCATGCCAAAAAGTTACATCGCTAAATAAAGCCCACTACACGTAAGCTTATTAGTAAAAAGCTTCCAATTATGCATAATCATTTCTGGCCTGCATCCAAAAAACGCAATAATAATCACAAAAGTGTCCATAATAAACAAAAAAATAAAGTGTCCAAAATAAAATTCATCTCTAAAATATGTTGTCCCACAGAAATGAATGCACCCACGATCAATAAGCTCTTGACGGCTTTGAATGAATGTACGGAGTGGGGACAAGTGTTCATACTGGACGCGTTGTCGAACTACTCGCCTAGAGATGCGCGGGAAGCTCACTCCATATGCGAGAGAATCACTCCCAGGCTTGCCCATGCGAACGCTGCTGTGGTTCTGTCGGCTGTCAAGGTAAATATACTATACATATTTGTTCTAAAAGTGAATAAAATTGACTAAATTCGAATATACGTGGCTCGCTGCTATAAAGATAGATATAAAGGCCTGTATTCGTTATGTTTCTTATTTTTTACGATTCAAATATTTTAGAAAAGGGATTAAAAGACCTCTTTACACTATACTAAATTCTTGCCCAAAGGAGATGGCTAAATGACTGCGCCAAGCATGTATAGTAATCTCACATTAACTCGTAATATTTAAATATTCATTCATGAATTATTTAGCGTTTAATAATTTCCTAGAACTTTCGTGAACTATTAAACATTAAAAAGTATCTTAGTTGGTTTTTTTTATTGACATGATGACAAGTTCAACGGGAAATATACAGTACTGCAAGCTAGGGAGGGGCCGCTGTTCCAGGATGTCAAATTGAAACTGTACTTATATCGATTTTTGATAACAGGTATCAAAACGATTTATTTTCTGAAACTAAGAAGTGGCAATCAATCGATGGCGTTCAATTCAGTGTCATGTTTAGTTGCTTGTTATCATAGAACTATTATTACTAGCGTATTAACTATTATTATTAGAACCGACGCCGCAAACCAGTTTTTTGCACCATGCTTTGTTGCCGACCGGCAACAACTCATTTAGTCACTCGCCTACGCTCGTCGCGGACGCTTGCCGAAATTGTGCCTAAAGAAAAATGCCGTCTTGCGTGTTAAAAACGTGTAAAAATCAATCGACTGCGAAGAAAAAACAAAGTGGAGTGACTTATCATCGGTAAGTAAGAATCCACTAAAACCTTTTTATTTATTATTTTATTACATTTTCATTCATTATTTTCTAATGCACCCGACATTTTGTATTCAAGATTATGGAAACTGAACCGTTCAGATGGGACACGTAGGTACTAACTATAGAGTGAACAATATAACAATATATAAGCGCGCGTTGGTTCGTAAGCGCCATGAAATTCCGGGCGCTTACGACGTTTTGGTCGCGAGAAAACTACACGTTTTAAGCGGTCTAGCGCTGCATGTTTTATAGTTTGGTGAGACGACACTAAGGGTCAGTTCACACCGAGACGCGACGCGACGCGTAGTTTTCAAGATAGAAAACTACGCGTCGCGTCGCGTCTCGGTGTGAACTGACCCTTATTCTTTAAGAACTGCAGCAAATACTGAGTGAATCTACGGCACGCTCGCCCCGCACAGCCCTCCGCCCTATAATCCTGTTGTGACACTGTTTTTGGTTTGGATAACCTCTCTATACGTAGTACTTTATCTTAGTGCTTGTTAGTGTGTTTTTACAGGGTTTTGATTCAGAAAATGGGGTTCTTTTAAAGTGACAATCGACTCTACTCAATTCCAGTTTTTTCTAATCAAAATCAAATAAAAATAACTGAAGGCTTCGGACTGTGCTTCTTCGTTCTTACTATCTATTTTGTGTCGAAAGATATTAACTGAATAGTGGTCGAAAAAAACTAATTATATTTTTATCTTTGAACTCATTCAATTATTTTATCAATTCTGTTCCACTTGACGTTCAATCCCATCTCTATGAAAAAAACAAACGTCAGATATCAGACGTCGTTTCGTTTGAACGCTCTGCCGTTTGCTTGTTCGCTGTGCTTTTTATTTTGGATATTCATTGACCCTTGCTTGATTATTGGACATATTGTGTGTGCTCGCCTACCTACTGACCTCTCGCTACTCGACACGGACTTGTAATCAGTTCATCATGCGATGCATAAACTGCGGTGTAGCCACGCAAAGACTGCGGCGGCATGTCACCTCTTCATTGCCTGCCGTTCTACTCACTATCTTAGCACGATGGTTAACAATTGAGGTAAGTCATCTACAGCTAGTCTCATTCTAGAAGTAATAAATATAAGAAATATCGAACAAATGTGACTTCAAGTTGTTTACCGTCTTTGTCAAAATAAAAAATGAACTCAATGGCAATGAATCAGAAAGACTCATCTTGTCTCATCACGACCACAACACGTCACGACTACAACAGTCTGGTTGCTTTAGATGTCATAATGTTCAAATGTGTAGGTGTTACAGTTAATTCATGTGGGTACTAAGGTAATTATGTTTGTTCCAGGTTCCAAGGGATGCCAACATTTGTCATCCTTGTTATGAACTGCTGAATTCAGAAGCAACTAGTGATGTTCGTTTATTTGGCCATATAATGGTGTGCATATCTTTTGGCCGTTCTGTGAGAAGTATACAACGCCATACAGTGGAAAGAAGCGATTCAATGTTGCAGAATTTACCAACGTCGCATCCAGCTTTCCACCAGTTAAATAAAATGATTTTTAAACACAGTGTGTTCTTTACATTTACATGCCCATTCGGTAGCATGGATCATCTTCCTCTTCAGGTATTAAATCCAGATCGTCTCGCCATCTCTTTCTGGACCGGTCTCGGCGGCGCCGTCCATCTTCAGGCACCCATTGTGTGGCGGCTTTTGCCTAGCGGTCATCGTGCATACGGCTGATGTGACCCGCCCAATCCCATTTGAGCCTGGCAGCCTTCTTTCCTACATCCAGTATGCCCGTTTTGGAACGCAGCGTGGTGTTCCGAACTCTGTCCTGTCTTTTTACACCCAGAATGCTGCGTTCCATCCATAGATATAGATAGACCTAGATAACAAGTATCACGATCTGTATGAAAACCAATCGTGCCCATTTTTTAACTACCTACTATGACGTTACATATTCAAAAACGCCGCCGCGTGCGGCACCCGTCTCCCCCATCCCCGGGGCCTAGCGCCAGCGCTCACGCTCACCCAACCAGCAGTACACAGGACTGAGCGCGAAAGTGGCGGCTTACGATTTTTGTACGTAAGATGGTGCGATTTTTGGCACGTGAAGTAGTTGCTCTTGCGTTATCTAGGTGTATCTCTATATCTGTGGTTCCATCGCTCTTTGGCAAACTCCAAGGCGGAACTTTTGCGACTCGGTGAGCGATCAGGTCTGAGCACCATAGATTACGTTCAGCTATTCAACCACTTATTTATATTATTTATTGTCTCTGAAAACTGTCTTTATTTCCACTCATTTGGAAAGTAGTTTAGGATTAACAAGAGTTTCACGCGTGCGGGGAGTGATTTTTGCGCGAATTATAGAATACCTGTTGTATCACGTTTTTTGGTGCAATTACCCATTTGTACATATTTACTAAACGGGATTCGGGGTGGGTCGCTAGCATAGATATCCGAGTCACTAGTCAAAAATACAATTATCAATATTATCGCAGATACATCCTAAAGCCTAGGTAAAAGTTCATAGCAATGTCATTTGTTTGCAGTTTTTTAAATGCCTTTTGACGTAGGAGTTACACGATTTTATTTTCAGGATTGTAAAGATATAAAAAGTTCCTGTAACTTTTTTTATATGAAATATTAATATTCAGCTATTCAGCATTACATATTGCTAGGTACCATGTTTATACATTGCTGGTGATTCGTCCACACATCGATTTAGCCATGTCCTTTTTATTCTACCATTTGACTATTGATCTGTTTCTAGTTTTCTATCAAAATCTTGGCCAGTTTCAGCGTCCTCCACCACCAGCAATCATCTTCACCAACCTGTACTAGTCCACTGCTGGACATAGGCCTCAACAAAAAAGTAGTAAACCTTTATTCAGAGCTCCCAGAAGCATATTTACCAAGCCTCTCATTCCCAGGTCCTGATGAAGCTGATGGAGATGGTATCAGACGACACGGAACTCGTCAGCACGCTCTCCCGGAAGCTAGCCCCCCCTCTAGTGACGCTCCTCTCTGCTGAACCGGAAGTACAGTATGTGGCGTTGAGGAACATCAACCTGGTGGTGCAGAAGAGACCGGATATTCTGAAGCATGAGATGAAGGTAGGATTTTATGGGTTAAAGTACTGTGGACTGTAATACCTAATTTTATTTATTTATTTTCTCTTCACAAACAATGCCATCATATTCATTTAGACAAGTTTTAAAAAACTATGTGACACTAGTTTGTGAGAGACTGGTGTCTGCACTAGGAGGACCTGTATAGCAGATCACCAGGAATTACGACGAGGAATTTAGACGGTACTTGTTTTCACTCACACATTCACAGCGTGTTTGTACACTTGTTCACCACAAATAATGCGCGTGTCGCTTTATGAGATAAAAATACTTTATCCGTTAGTAGGAATCCAGAGCCGAACATTTTTGGGGTTTTCATTGTTCAAAACTTTGCTTTTGGTCTAACCTGCTTTCCAAGGACCTGTATCGGTATCTACAACGCCACATGCGAACAACGCGTCATCCTGACGTCACGCAAATCCTGCATCGCGCAAGCAGAGTTTACCGCGCAACTAGCTAGTTTTTTTTTTTTTTTAAATAATACGTTGCCCCACACTAGGAATTTCTCCTGTATCGTGGGTGCGTTTACAAACATTTAATCTCACATACACAAACAGCCAGACCCGGAACAACTACTTGTAGGTCATACAAATATTTGTTCCGTGCGGGAATCGAACCCGCGACACGCAGTGCAGCAGTCAATCGCTTAACCACTGCGCCAACCGTGCCGCAAAAGATACAACGCCCCGACATGAATCATCGGGCAGTTGCCCGCCAGACACAACACCCGTCTGGTCGGACGATCCTCCCTTTTCTATGGAGTATGAGTGAACTTTACACCCTGTTCCTCGTGCCTCTATAGACCGAATGGTCGAGTTCTCTGCATTTATCCGAGACCTCTTTCTAGATTTTCTTACATTTTTACAACAAACAGCAAAGTTATTAAATGAAACATAATTCCAGGTGTTCTTCGTGAAATACAACGATCCCATCTACGTGAAACTTGAGAAGCTGGACATAATGATCAGGCTCGCGTCGCAGGCGAACATCGCGCAAGTGCTGGGCGAGCTCAAGGAGTACGCCACTGAGGTGGACGTTGACTTCGTCAGGAAAGCCGTCAGGGCCATCGGCAGGTGTGCCATCAAGGTGAGCAGGAGGGTTCCATAATATTAAGAGTAAAATAGTCGCGAGCTCGAACTCACTGGTGGTCATGGCCAAAAAGCATGCTGTTTCACCTGGCTTCGTGTCCGACAGAGCTAGTATCAGTGATGAGCAGTTAGATGCTAGTCTACATGAACAACGTCTAGTTCTCACGAACAGAAACACCGTTCCGAACTGATAGGCGCGTAAAAAAGTTCGATAAGTGCTTCAGAAAATCGAGTTTTATGAAAAAAACCACTGTATAACTCAATTACAAATAAAGTTTATTGACCTCTTCGATAACTGAGCTTTGTCGGTACGGACTTGGTTTTGAAGATTTTATAGTTCTTTTATTAGTTATTTACACCCAAAGTTATGTTAAAAAAATAGCAAGAAAAGCAATTATTTGTTGGCACAACTTTTTAATGGCTTTCTATTTTACTATTCTGTTTCCGTACAGACAAAATGAATAATAAGTTAAAACGATATCATGTTTAAACTTTGGATACACAATGTCAAACAGTGGAGTAATACTCTCCCGAAATTTGTATGGAAAAAATATCGACTAGTGGCACCTTAAGAAAGATTCCCCTGGATATTGGATAGGCTAACATGAAATTGGAAAAGTCAAATCACCATAACAGATAGGGTTTTGGCTTCTTCATCCAAATTTCATCATCATCATCATCATCATTTCAGCCAAAAGACGTCCACTGCTGGACATAGGCCTCCCCCAAGCACTCAGCCTATTGCAGTCCACTGCTGGACATAGGCCTCTCCTAGGCTGCGCCACAACACCCTGCCCTCCGCCTTCCGCATCCAGTCCTTCCCAGCCACTTTCTTGAGGTCATCTGTTGGATGGGGTATTTGTGGTGCTTTTGAAGAAATTATAATAATTCCTTTTGTCGTATCCTACTTCGTACAGGAATAAAGTGACTCGAATTCTGTATATTTGGATGTTCATGAATTTGATTTGTTAAATAACATCTCAACGCCTGAACGGATTTGTATGAAATTCAGCACACGGGTAGACCTTGAAGACCTGGGTTAGGACATATTATGCTTTTTATCCCGGTATTACGTTCCCGTGTGATATCTACCTTCATGCGGACGAAGCCAATGGCAAAAGTTAGTAGTAACTATACAATTCTTTCCCCAGGTGGAACCCTCAGCCGAACGCTGCGTATCAACTCTCCTGGAACTGATCCAGACGAAAGTGAACTACGTGGTACAGGAAGCCATAGTGGTGATCAAGGACATCTTCCGGAAGTACCCTAACAAGTACGAGAGCATCATCAGCACGCTGTGCGAGAATCTCGATACGCTGGATGAGCCGGAAGCGAGGGCGTCTATGGTAAGCGATAGAGGGAAGTTAAGCTATGGTAGCTAAGGCTATTTCTTGGATGGGAGACTATTTTCCAAATTCCGTTTAAAAAACTTTGTTATAAGTTAAGTAAAGTTTTTCCAAGTTCCAATTTGTTATTCTATAACAAAAATCAATTGTCTTTCTCTTACAACAAGTTGCTCTTTCTTTACTGTATTGGAGAAATCTATACTAATCATTATAAATTTTAATGTAACTCTGTCCTGTCTGTATGTTACCTCTTCACGCCTAAACCACTGAACGGATTTCGATAAAATGGGATTAGGTAAGGAAACAGATTGCATCCTGGGGAAGGACATAGGCTACTTTTTGTCCCCGTAGCACGTTTCCGAGGGATAATTTTTGTCATCCACGCGGGCGAAGTCGCGGGCGGAAGATAGTAAACAAAAAAAAATAAAAAAACATTAGAAACAGCAGTAGTAATAAAAGCAGTAGAAACTAGTTAGATACATCTTCCCTATTATGAACTTAGCCACCATTACAAGCATAGGTTACCGAAAAGCGATATTACGAGCATAGGTTACCGAAAACCGTTATTACGAGCATAGGTTTCCGAAAACCGTTATTACGAGAATAGGTTACCGAAAACCGTTATTATGAGCATAGGTTACCGAAAACCGTTATTACGAGCGTGAGTTACCGAAAAAGGTTATAACAAGCATAGGTTACCGAAAACCGTTATTACGGGCATAGGTTACCGAAAACCGTTACCTATTTCGAGCATGGGTTACTGAAAACCGTTATTAGGAGCATAGGTTACTGAAAACCGTTATTACAAGCATAGGTTGCCGAAAACCGTTATTACGAGCATGAGTTACCGAAAACCGTTATTACGGGCATGAGTTACCGAAAACCGTCATTACAAGCATAGGTTACCGAAAACCGTCATTATTTTATTTTTCTTTCCTCAGGTATGGATCGTGGGCGAGTACGCCGAACGTATCGACAATGCTGATGAACTGCTAGACTCCTTCCTTGAGGGCTTCCACGATGAAAATGCACAGGTAATGGAGAAAACGAAGATTTAAGATTCGGTATTACCATGAACTGGAAACCAGAATAAGAAAGCAAATGTTTATGATTCAGCCATTTTAAATGCCCGGTATGATATCAAAATTTAATCTCCTCAGGTCCAACTACAACTGTTGACGGCTGTAGTGAAGCTGTTCCTCAAACGTCCCGCTGACACGCAGGAATTGGTTCAGCACGTCCTCAGCCTCGCCACGCAGGACTCTGACAACCCTGATCTTAGGTGAGCAATCTTTTTTAAGGTTCTGTACCAAAGTGGTAAAAAACCGGCCAAGTGCGAGTCGGACTCGCACACGAAAGGTTCCGTACCACAAGGCATAAAATGCCGAAAAAAAAGTTTCTTTTAGACCCCTTGAAATTTTAACTTTATTTTATTTTTATTATTGGTTGCAGCGGCAACAGAAATACATCATCCTTGAAAATTTCAACTGTCTAGCTATCACGGTTCATGAGATACGGCCCGGTGACAGACAGACAGACGGACAGTGGCGTCTTAGTAATTTAGCTGTAACAATTGTTGTTTTAGTGTAACATACAGAATATGTATTCCGTAATAACCCCCGTATTCAACTTTATTTTTATTTTAGTTACGCTTTAAAAATCCTTTGCGAGATGAAAATTCATTCCATTTTCCAGGGACCGCGGCTTCATCTACTGGCGTCTCCTATCAACCGACCCGGCGGCCGCTAAAGAGGTGGTGTTGGCCGACAAGCCGCTCATATCGGAGGAGACCGATTTGTTGGAACCGACGCTGTTGGACGAGCTCATCTGTCACATTAGCTCCTTGGCTTCTGTGTACCATAAGCCGCCTACTGCGTTTGTTGAAGGTAGGCTACTTTATTTTTATCGATGTTTGGGATGTTTTTTGGACATGGATGTTTGATAAATGAGTCAAAACACTATACAGGATGGCAGGACTTCAATGTACAGTCAAAGTGTAAAAACGGGACCCTATTACTAAGACTCCACTGTCTGTCTGTCTGTCACCAGGCTGTATCTCATGAACCGTGATAGCTAGACAGTTGAAATTGTCACAGATGATGTATTTCTGTTGCCGCTATAATAACAAATACTAAAAACAGAATAAAATAAATATTTAAGGGGGGTTCCCATACAACAAACGTGTTTGCCTTGCGGAACCCTTCGTACGCGAGTCCGACTCGCACTTGGCCAGGCCACCACAGACTACCTACAGTATTTGTCTGTCCTTCCCCTTTTTAATCCATCCAAAGGTTGTCTTTAAAAGATCGCTTTTAGCGATAAGACCGCCCATTGTGTCACCCCTTGTATTGTTTCTATTATTATGTCTGTAATTTTTAAGGTGTACATAATAAAGAGTATTCTATTCTATTATACAGGCAGGCAGGGACGTCGACGCGTAAACTGTAACCGTGAATTCAGCGCATGATTCTAGACCCCATATAGTAAAAATAATTGCGGATCGATGTCCCCTGCCACTTTGTATTTCTCTTATCACATCACGAGATCTTTGTTATCGTGATTAGCTGTGAAATATAATTTTAAAGCCGCTACAAGATTAATTCAACGATACAAACATAGTTATGGAAAACTGTTTTTTTTTATTATTAAGTACTTATTCGTTTTTGTCTGCCGGATACTTAACAGTATTTTTATCTTTTGGATAGCCGTGGCGCAGTGGTAACAGGCCGCGACTTACGAGTAGTAAGTCGTAGGTTCGAACCCAGACAGGCGCTTTAGTTTGTGTAAATTATTTCCCTTAAAATGGTAAAGGGAAATAGCGTGATCACCTGCATGTCCTAGAACCAAAAATTTGAAGTCATGTGACATCCACCAACCTGCACTGGGCCCGCGTGGTGGATTACGGCCCACTCCCTCGCACCGAGGGAAAGTAATCCTGTGTCCCAGCAGTGGGAACATTTTGACAAGTAATAATGAATAATCCTGCGCAGGTCGCGGCGCGGGCGTGCGCAAGTCGCTCCCGGCGCGCGGCTCGGCCGGCACCGACGACGCCAGCGCCGCGCCGCCCGCGGTCATACCCAACGCACAGCACAACGTATGTAGCACTAAATAATATTTAAAAAAACTCCTATGTATAACCTTTTTAAAGCAACCACGATACTTACAGGAGTTTTAACATAACTTTTTTGCCCAGGAGTCCCTTATCGGCGACCTGTTATCAATGGACATCGGCGGCCCCCCTCCCGCGCCCGCGCCCACCTCCAACCTGGACCTGCTGGCCGGAGGACTGGACGTACTTGTGAGTAACATTTTTTTTGTTTTAATTATAAACCACAAAACATCGACGTGCCGCTCGCGTAATTGAGTACGTTGCTCGAATACACGAGCGGCACGTGGCCCACGGCAGCTGGCTGCAGTTGTCTCTACCGCTGACGCGTGCGGCTCGTGTGTAGGCACACTAACATTGACAACTGCTTTGTTCTTAAAAAAAGTATTTTACTAGTTAAAAGACCAGTGGTGGCCCAGTGGTAACAGCCGCGACTTACGAGTTGTAGGTCGTAGGTTCGAACCCAGACAGGCGCTTTACTTTGTGTAAATTATTCCATCACCACAGCTCTCAAAACGGTGAAGGAAAACATCGTGAGGAAACCGGCATGTCCTAGAACCAAAAATTCGAAGACAAGTGACATCTACCAACCCGCACTGGGCCCGCGTGGTGGATTTACGGCCCACTCCCTCTCACTGAGAGGAGACCTGTGTCCCAGCAGTGGGAACGTTATAAGGCTGATTATTCTAATAAATCTGTTATATTTCATCACACTTCAAAATAAAATGATTTTATATTCTAGTTGGGTGGAGGTCCTGAACCAGCTACAACGTCCGGCACGACGGGCCTGCTGGGAGACATCTTCGGCGTCACGACCACGCCCGCCTCCTACGTACCTCCCAAGCAGTGCTGGCTACCTGCTGACAAAGGAAAAGGTTCGTTAAACACTATTGTCTGGCAAAAAGGGATATTATCCTGAAGCTAGTTCGCCGTTTGCATTTGTAAAAGATACTTTTAGCACTCAAACATTTTGATATTTTGAATTAATATAATGGGTGTAAAAAGACACTTAACGAAATCGAGAGTCACTTGCTCTCCCCGTCATTGTAAACATTTTTTTTTTCTGGAAACTTGGGAACCTTTTATTAATAGAGATAAATGTTAAAATTTCAGCTTTAAATGACGTTTCCTTTACGAAAACTAATTTTTAATGTTATAACACAACTGTAAATATCCCCATGACTGCGACCCCTGTACCATTGCATGCACCCCATAAGCACAATGTTTTGCGTGTGTTACATTGCGCACTACCGCAAACACCACATCAAAAATACAGGGTTATTTGTAAAACATTAACAACCTCTTATGAGATCATTGTACTCATCATTATGAACAACTTTTACTATGCGATCAAACATGAAATGGCGAAAAAAAAAAAACAGCTGTTCCCTACATTTATGTTCGTATAACTCGTCAATATGTAGGGAACAGCTGTTTTTTTTCTCGCGATTTCAGGTTTGGTTCCATAGTAAAAGTTGTTCATAATGATGAGTACAATGATCTCTTAAGAGGTTGTTAATGTTTTACCAATAACCCGGTATAAGTCGTTTCCCAGCAATTATTATGCAATGTTACTTAGTTTGATGTACAGGATGCGTAGTTGACGGCTATGTGATGGGTCTTTTTACACCCTGTATGATTATTACTTACAGGTCTAGAGATCTGGGGCACATTCAGCCGACAGAACGGGCAGCCTCGCATGGAGATGACGTTCACCAACAAAGCGATGCAGGCCATGAGCGGGTTCGCTATACAACTCAACAAGAACAGGTCAGTTACACACTAGAGCGTTTATATATTACAAACGTTGCTTTAAAGTTAAGAGACGTTAAACGACCAATAATGTATGGTGCAGACGGTAATTATTACATTTTTTATCTCACGAAGCGATGCGCGCTTTACTTGTGGTTAGCAAGTACAAACACGCTCTGAATGTGAAATATATGAAAAAGAAAAGAAAATGAATGAATGAATGATGATGAATGTGAATTATGGTATATGGAATGCAATAAAGAATTGAGTATTGAATATTAACATAATCAATTTACGGTGTCGTATGTCGTTATTCTGGGGTCTAAAGGGGGGTTCATTACCGAGCCGATAAAGGTTCGTGTGTTCGGATCCTTTCGGGGCGTTTCCGAATTATGTGGTGAATAACAACATTGTGTGACCGCAATCACGTTGGTTCCAGTTTCGGCGTGTTCCCGTCGGGCGCGCTCAGCGTGGGCGCGGTGGGCGCGGGCGCGGCCGCCGACGCGCCGCTGGCGCTGGCCACGAGCGGCGCCGTGCAGCGCATGGAGCCGCTCAACAACCTGCAGGTGGGCGCAGCGCTGGAGCTGATAACTGGATTTCATAAGCGCCTGCCGGGGAGGGCAGGCGCTTATAAAGCTTCTGGCTCTGAGAGCACAATGTTTTAAGAAAGCCATTTTTCGGACGCCTCGTTTTATTTAAAAAGCTGATAAATATAATTGTTTCCCCATTTAACTAGATGCATGTCTAATATTTGCCTTTTTTTTTATTGTTCAATTTATATCCGGATATAAGAAACTTATTGATCTCAAACTAGGCATAATACGCAATAATGATGTTAAATTAAGTTCCCTTAATTAAATCACCAAAACTTACCCAAAGGTGGCGATAAAGAACAACGTCGACGTATTCTACTTCGCGTGCCTCATCCCCGTACACATCCTGTTCACTGAAGACGGACAGCTCGACAAGCGAGTCTTCCTGACCACCTGGAAAGAGATCCCCGCTGCGAACGAGGTCCAACATACACTCTCAAACGTGAACGGTAACGCTGACACCATCGCACAGAAAATGACCCTGAACAACATCTATACCATCGCGAAACGAAACGTCGAAGGACAAGATATGCTGTACCAATCCCTAAAACTCACCAACAACATCTGGGTACTCCTAGAACTCAAACTACAGCCAGGAAACCCGGAAGCTACTCTCAGCCTCAAGTCTAGAACCGTAGAAGTCGCCTCTTGCATATTCCAAGCGTACGAAGCTATCTTAAAATCGTAATCTCACAGATTTATATGTATATGTTGGTCTAAGATGTTATGAAAGTATTCCTATGTAAGTTATAAAGACTTGTAATATGTAAATTCCATTATTGAAGTATGATTATGGATACGCGAGTATTTACGAGTTGAGTCAATAAAATATCAACACAGAAATGATGGCTACAAAATATATATAAGCAGCTACGTTAATCTGGTTCTTAATCAAATTAATAACTGGAAGCAATAAATCGAAAATGAAATTATTTTAATTGTCCGAGCAAAGAGATTAATAAATGAAATTATGATTGTATAAAATGTTCTCCAAAAACTCGGCTGTAAATGTGCGCGTCGTATGTTTATTGTAATTATAGCTGGCGTCGTTTGGTGAAGCAAACGGTGTGTAAGACGTTATAATAAATTTATGTTATACGCATTATTTGGTTTTATTACAACAACTCAAATGAGAAAGTTCATTATTATTTCAATCATCACCTAACGATTTTTTAAACCCTTGCGAAACGAAATAACAGGGAAATTAGTTAAAAATAGTAAAAACTTAAAGCAGAGGGCCATGAAATTCTTAAACGTGAATTAAAACTGTTATGATTAAATAATTTGGGCCATCAATCCAGACGCGTCGTTAAAGTGGCATAGCCTGAATCTCAGTAAGTACTATCTCTGGGTTAATAATTTTTATTTAAGAATTTCTTAAATATTTTGAGAAATTCCCAAATCTGTAGAATATGACATTACAGATATAAGGCGGTGTATCAAGGGCCCTCACTTCATTATTGTCTGTACTGAGGAATCTGCAAAACATGAATTTATCTGAAGAAATACATAAATAAAACCCAGATCAGGCAGGTCTACATTACAGTTACAAATTAATTTTCCTCGATTGTCCGATTGTAATTTAATGTAAATCCAATTTTTACTTTACTTTATACTTGAATAATTTTTTTATTATAAATACGACTTTAACACATATTTTACTTAGATACCTATGTGAATTAGTTAAAAAGAAATAATGACACAAAAGTTAATTGTTAAGAAGTAAAGGAAAGTCGAAATCGAGAGCCCAATATTTTCGGCTTTATTGACTAGGCTCAACTTCATAGATTAACGCAAATTAGAATAAGATTTTTAACTATTTCTAAATTAAATTGTAACATATCGTCCGGTCTTCTAAATGTCATACTTTAGAGAAAATTGATTTTCAACTTTTTCTAGGAGAAAATTTTGTAGGGTAGATACGATTTGTTCCTTTTATGGACTGATCAGTATGTACCCTCATACAAGCAATTTTTAAGCGAATAAAGGCTCTTACACACAGGCGCGACGCGACAGTGCGACGCGATTCTGCGATATACAGGGTGATTGGAAGATGGGTGCAAAGCTTTAAGGCCAAGATAGTACAGACAATTTAGAACCATTTAAGCCATGGTTGTCTTAGACGAAGTCTTACCACTTTTTTTTTACCAATTTCTTAAGATTTTTTTCAAAAATTCCTAAAGTTTTAACTAAACTATTTATTTATGGCCAAATTGAATGATAAACGAATTCATTTTTATTTTATTTAATTACATTAATGTGTAAGCAATCTAGCAAAACATGTTTTAGGCCTCTGTGTCGTTAGACATTTTTTTTACAGATATTTAAAGTTCATAACAAATTTTAAAATTTATAAATACTTTTTGTAAACCTTATTTCAAAAATCACGGAGCGTGCTTTTTTTGTTCAAACCTTTTTGAAAACATGCTTGATAATCGCTCTTTCTTTTGAGGTAACATTTACGCAGATATCTTACAAATTATTGAAATTAGGACCTAAAAACCAATTTAAGGGAGAAATTTTAAATTTTAGGCAGTCTCAATAAAACAACATTTGAATTAAATTTATTTATGTTTCATGGTCAAAATGTTGTCCGTGATTCCTAATACAAGCACGGCTCCGTCTTCTCACTTCTATTGTTGTTATTTTCAACATCATATCTCCAGCTTCATTGTTTCAAACTCTGAATTCATTCTCTCTGTCAGTTCTTCTCTCGTGTTTATTTCAACATTCGTATACACCAGCTCCTTGGCCCGGCCCCACACGAAAAAGTCCAGCAGGGTCAGATCTGGTGAGCGAGCGGGCCAAGGGATGGGTCCATCTCTGCCAATCCAGCTGTCAGGAAAGCAATTATTTAAGTGTTCCCCATGTGTTGTGTGGGTTATGAAAGTTTGTAATGCCCTCCCTAGAAAATTTGCTTTCATCCGTCCACAAGATTGATTTCAAATTAAAGTTTTCTAGGGAGGGCATTAAAAACTTTCATAACCTTCATGAATGGGCCGCCAAAGACAACCATCCACATTTTAAGAAGCAGGTGTCGTTTCAGAGGAAATTCTGGAGGCTGGAGTAATTTGCAGGACGTTGATTGGGCCCCACTTCTTACCGGAGACTTTCAATGGTGAAAATGATTTGCACTTTCTACAAGTGGATTTACCAGAGCTGATAGAGGAAACCGGTGTCCCGATATTCGCAAGAGACAGTACAGTCATCTTTCAGCAAGACGGCTGTCCAACGCATTGGATGTTAAATGTAAGGGAACACTTAAGTAATTGTTTTCCTGACAGCTGGATTGGCAGAGATGGACCCATCACTTGGCCCGCTCGCTCACCAGATCTGACCCTGCTGGACTTTTTCGTGTGGGGCCGGGCCAAGGAGCTAGTGTATACGAATGTTGAAATAAACACGAGAGAAGAACTGATAGAGAGAATTAATTCAGAGTTTGAAACAATGAAGCTGGAGATGATGTTGAAAATAACAACAACAGAAGTGAGAAGACGGAGCCGTGCTTGTATTGGGAATCACGGACAACATTTTGACCATGAAACATAAATAAATTTAATTCAAATGTTGTTTTATTTAGACTGCCTAAAATTTAAAATTTCTCCCTTAAATTGGTTTTCAGGTCCTAATTTCAATAATATGTAAGATATCTGCGTTAATGTTATCTCAAAAAAAAGAGCGATTATCAAGTATGTTTTCAAAAAGGTTTGAACAAAAAAAGCACGCTCCGTGATTTTTAAAATAAGGTTTACAAAAAGTATTTATAAATTTTAAAATTTGTTATGAACTTTAAATATCTGTAAAAAAAATATCTAACGACACAGAGGCCTAAAATATGTTTTGCTAGATTGCTTACACATTACTTTAATTAAATACAATAAAAATGAATTCGTTTATCATTCAATTTGGCCATAAATAAATAGTTTAGTTAAAACTTTGGGAATTTTCGAAAAAAATCTTAAGAAATTGGTAAAAAAAAAGTAGTAAGACTTCGTCTAAGACAACCATGGCTTAAATGGTTCTGAATTGCCTGTACTATCATCGCCTTAAAGCTTTGCACCCATCTTCCAATCACCCTGTATATCCATAGAACAATTTCTATGGAAACGCGCGCGACACTTCACACAGGGGCGACTTGTCGCGCCGCGACGGTGTCGCGGCGCGACGAGTAGCGCGACACCGTGTAGCCGCGATATCGCCGCGACACCATACTAAATGTTCATTTAGTATGGTGTCGCGGCGATATCGCGTCGCGCTTGTGTGAAAGGTGTTGCGGCGCGATAATATCGCAGAATCGCCAGGCGACACGTCGCGCGACAAGTCGCGCCGGTGTGTAAGAGCCTTAAGTAAAGATTTGATGCTTGAACTGTCTGTCGGAAGCGATTGTATTTTGTGTGGTGCAATAATTAAATAGTGCAGTAAATGTTAATAATATCAGTGTTTCCGTTTTGTGATATCGAAGTAAGTACCCTATTTCATTTGAAGAATAACATGTGTGTTGTACTTCGTAGCACAACCATGAACGCATTCATTATAACTTTTGATGGTAATAAAATCGGTTTATTCCCGGTCGTCCCCACTCCGTCGCACACTGGTCCACTTTGGCAAAACTATGGACATAGGAATCGATGTGAGTCAGTGTGTATATTTTGAGTTGTTTTTTTTTACGTATTCCTCTTTTGATTACAAACAACTTTTTTTAGTAGCGTTTTTAAAAAAAACTTAATTTCCGAGAAAAAAAATATTTTGTGTTTTTTTTGTATGGGAGGGTATGTAATGCGTGCGTGGGTCAAAATAAAACTTAGTAGGTATTCAAGAACACGTCATTCTCAAACAGAAATGACAAAGAAATGTTATTGTATCCCTGCGGCTTTTCGAGCTACGAGCGCTCAAAGATTAGAAAAAAATAATATTTTGTTTCCATTTTAAAAGACTTACTGACAATGAAATCTGAAAATGACGTTCAAGATAAGTTTAATTTTAAACATTACAGCACCCAACACTCATTAAAAGTATATGATATTTTAATTTAGCAGAATCTTGAACATGACCTTACAATATGTGACTTTAGGAATAATACTAATAAATACTCGATTATGTTCCTAGAACTTTTGGCAAACTGAGGCTCAGTGCAATAAAACATGACGTCATCATTATGGAATGTGAGGCTTGCAACTACAATAGATGAGTCATTAGCATTTATTGATTTCTGATTGGTTCATGTTTGGTGCGCCGAAATTTTGTGTCCAATTTATAAGAGCTATTAATAACGAAAGCTGAAAATCGGTTCAAGATTTAATTTTAAACATCGCAGCACCCAGCAACACTCATAAAAACAGCTGTATCATATTTTATTTAAAAAGTCAAGGGATCAGCAGTGAAATTCATTTCCAAATCTATAAAGACTTCTTCTTCAGCCTCCTGTTCTTCGGACTCATCTTCCAAGAGATGGTCGACTTCAGGAAAGAAAAGCATGTGTGTTTTTTTATATTTTGGCTTGAGGTTAGAGAATACGGATCAGAGCTTACTAAAAAATTATGAATTATATCTTCATTTATCTTCTTGCGAGATATTTTACGGGAATGCTTTTCTCTTATGTGTCTAAAATCTTTATTTCGGGCTTCAGATGCCTCTTCTGATAACATTCCCACAGGAATGAAGGAAAAATGTTGACATATATCAGCACCGTGTAATAGCAATTTGTGCACGCTAGATGGCATGTAATACCAGGGATATAGAGAAATGTAAAGTTGAGCTGTTTCTTTACAGTAGTCTCTAAAGTTTACTACTTGCTACGATTGTCGGACTTGCATTCGGCGCACCAAACATGGACCAATCAGAAATCAATATGCTAATGACTCATCTATTGTAGTTGCAAGCCTCACATTCGATAATGATGACGTCTAGGAACATAATCGAGTATTTATTAGTATTATTCCTAAAGTCACATATTGTAAGGTCATGTTCAAGATACTGCTAAATTAAAATATCATACACAAATTTTAATGAGTGTTGGGTGCTGCAATGTTTAAAATTAAACTTATCTTGAACGACATTTTCAGATTTCATTGTCAGTAATTCTTTTAAAATGGAAACAAAATATTTTATTTTTTTCTAATCTTTGATCGCGCGTAGCTCGAAAAGCCGCAGGGATACAATAACATTTTTTTGTCATTTCTGTTTGAGAATGACGTGTTCTTGAATACCTATTAAGTTTTATTTTGACCCACGCACGCATTACATACCCTCCCATACAAAAAAAACACAAAATATTTATTTTCTCGGAAATAGTAAGTTTTTTTAAAATACGCTACTAAAAAAAGTTGTTTGTAATCAAAAGAGGAATACGTAAAAAAAAATCAACTCAAAATATACACACTGACTCACATCGATTCCTATGTCCATAGTTTTGCCAAAGTGGACCAGTGTGCGTCGTCCCCACTGGGCACGAGGGTTTATTCCCGGTCGTCCCCACAGCACGAATGGGAAAAGAAAGTTTCCGTGAAATCTCTAATCTCCATTATTGCATTTTGACTCTCGGTCTATAGCGGAACGAGTGGAAAATAAAAAGTTCCAATCGTCACCACTGGGAAGGAACGAAACTTTTTATTCCCACTCGTGCCATGCACGTGCACGACCACGCTAAAATTCTAGCTGGCATTATAGCTTTAGATGGTAATAAAATCATTTTAATTTGTACTATTTTTACTAACTAATTAGAAATTTTAAGATATACAGGTCGTGCTGGGAAGATTCCTTCTTAACACGACCACGCTAAAATTCCAGCTGGCATAAAAGTTGATGAAACAGGAGTATGCCTAAAAAAAATAACTCTTTATTTACTCCTATTTTATTACTGGTAAATAGTCGCAAATTGTTAGAAAGGAAAAATAAATTTTCTGCCTATAACCAACGCCATCTAGTGTCAAGTACAAAAATCATATAGGCAGAAAATGTCAAAGGGGCGAAGGCGAACAAGTTAAAAACAAACACATTCACTAATTTCAGTTACTTTATTAAATAATTTCATTTTACAACCAGTATTGAATGCAGTAACATTTCATCACATTATAGTACATACACATTAATAGACAATTTGATAATGTGGTTACAGACACATAGACATAATACGTATATATAGACTGAGTAATGGAGTACACAATTACAAGATACACTTTAAAGGAGTACATTTTAATAATCAATAATCAGCTAGTGTAATTAAAATTACTATAAAACAAACCAGTCGTGAAGGAAGTTAAAAAATCATGTTCTATGTACCTATCAGATATGTTTCAGGTCTACTATAAAGCAACAACTAATCTGCAACAAATAAATCATAGAATAACAGTCTGATCACACGAATATTACAAATTAAATAATAAAAATGTATATGCCATCTAGTTATTTACAAAAGTTAGCTAACTAAATAACAAAGAACCTAATATTATTTTGTAAGTTATACGCCACTAGGCCGTCTAAATACTGACTGGCTGGCAGGTCGCCGCGCGATCTCTAACCGATAATAATTAATTTCCTACAAAATTCTACGCTAAATAAATTAAAGTTCAAGCCTAGATAATGGCGCCGATGTAGTACTCGGAAGCTCTTCTTTAAAGATATTTTTTTTAAATCTGGAATGCATTCATTTTTATAACCTGGCAACACTGCCCAGGACACCGGCGCCATCTGTCACTAAATACACAGAGTTACCTAAAAATCTTTATCAAACGCGTTAATAATTTCATATCAAAAGCTTTTCTATGAATACATGAAAGATTCGAATGTATAATCGATTAATGTATAATGACATTCAAAAGTTTTACTGAGCAGTCTAATTTAGGAGCCATCGTTACATTTAATTCCAAGCGTCGAGTACTATTGCTACGCTGTATAGTTTTATAATAATCATCGCTGGTATGGGGTGCATGTTTAATTAATGAGAGAACACTATCATTCGCACTGAGGAGTCTCTGATCTCACACATTCATATTTTCCGCCACTTGACACCTGCCATTTTGACGTATGTCTGTCAACTGTCAGTTTGACGTTTCCGTCACTATTTGACATCTGTCATTTTGTCGTTTCTTTGTTGACAGGTGTTATGTTGGACGTTTATTGTATTTCAGTCGAGCACAATATGCGGCGCGGGCGGCTGGCGGCTACAGAACACTGCGCAGAGCGCGGGCAGGGCGCGCGTGAGCAGGCCGGCGCCCCCTGTGCCGGCGCTCCCTGTGTCGGCGCCGGCGCGCTGCTGTTATGCGAACGATTCCTTTGTGGGGCTCATCTGCTTACTGGAGCCGACACTCGAGCGACTCTCGCGCCCGCCTGACGAGTGCGATCTGAGGGGGAGAGGAAGATATGAGTTGCAAGTTTCAGATTAGGTACGATTAGTTGAAGTTGCCAAAAAATTCTGTAATAAATCGTTTCTGGTCCTTAACAGCTTTGAACAGAGAGTAGGGAGGCCTTTGCCCTACAGTGGGACATCACAGGCTAATAATAATAATAAATCGTTTCAGATTCAGTCCAGTCTATTACGCTAGACAGAAATTCCTTTAAAAAAAGCCAAACACATTTTATAATCATTATTATCTAACGGCTGGCCATATGATCCGAAGAAGGGTGCGTAAAGAAAGTATGCTGACAGGTATCTTGCTCATTTTTGTTATTACGTGTGCTCCTTGTTGGGCCTGATTAACAACAATATTACTGTATTGATTGACCCCCAAACGCCTCTCAGGTTTATTTATAAACGATGATCAAAGTTTAGTGACGATATTTTTGACGTGTAAACGTCGTTTACACGTCAAAAATATTTATGGTTAAACAGTCGCTAATCACTACTTAACTTTAAGCAACGTTTATGATTGAAGGGGATCATAAACAGAACTAATTTAGATGCCAGTACTCACTTCTGTGTGTCTAGTTGCACGCTGTTCCGCGAGGGCGCGGAGGGGCTCAGCTTGTGATTGGCTAAGAACGTGCCGATTGATTCGTCCGAACTGTAACTGTCGTTGTCGCTGTAAAGTAGAATATATATTGTTACTTATTATTTAAAGACGAATGTAATGAGGCAAAGGAAAAAAAGATGCCGCAATTTTTTTTTAAATGTTCACCACACTTCATTAATGTTATCCTAAAACAAAATGATTTTTTCATTCAAAGCTTTTGATAGCAAGCAAAATTCGACTTCATATTGTGTGTGCTTACCATAAATTAGTACAAGTATTGTCATTACAAAATATCGGGACGAATGTGCTGCTCAACATGATCCGACCCAAAACCTATAATTTCATACCACATTATTATTGTTGGTTATGGTTAGTTGATTAAAAATCATGTATCAAGCGGCCTTCTGTTGTTAATGACGAGTTATGAGGAACAGGGTGCTAAGTTGACTCATCCTCCATAGAAAACGGAGGATCCTCCGACCAGACGGGTGTTGTGTCTGGTGGGTAACTGTCCGACGATTGATGTCAGGACGTTGTACCTATGTATGCTAGTTGCGCGGTAAACTCTGCTTGCGCGATGCAGGATTTTGCGTGACAATACAGTAAGACACGTGACTTTTCAATTCGACCAAATTAAAACAGCCTCAAGTTATCCTTCTCATCGTCACCTGTCAGTATCCCTGGAGTCCCCGGGACTGCTGAGGTCGCCCGCGATGGCCTCCTGCAGCGCGGTGGCCCGGCGCGCCGCGAGCCTGGCCTCGTCCCTGGCGGCTGCAGCCTCGGCCGCTGCGGCAGACGCTGCAGCTTCAGCGGCTCCCTTGGCTCGGGCAGCTTCGCTAAGCTTAGCGTTTAGAGCGCTGTTTTCTTCTTTGAGTTCGCTGTGGGTGAGTGAGATAAAAAATATTATGATATTGGACTGATGAATCTTCAAATGATGAAATCTGCGTCGACTACGAAGTGTTTAGAGTTTGGTTTCCAAAAAAAATAACTGAACAACATAAACACAGCGCAGTGTATGAGAAATCATACAACTTGAATACCATGAATTACACAGAGCAATGAATATATCTTATATTCATTGCTCTGTGTAATTCATGGTATTCTGGATTTTTTTTCTGGAAATTCTAAGAGAATAATTATTTTAATTTAGAGTTTAATTTCTAAAGAATAATTTAATGATTAAAAAAATTTGCATTGACTGTAAATGGTACATAGCAAGACACCGCTAGAGACAGAATTGTGTGGAAAAGTGAGAAGGGGGCGCTTTGCCCAGCAGTGGGACAACACGCACCCTAACTGCGTAACACACTATCAATCTCAATCTGATTCATTTTGAAGGATATTGCTAATTCATTGCTTCATATGTTCGAAAAATGTGTCTGCTCAACAACGTCAATAACGCAATGAATGTTGTTGGACTGTCAAAATGAAACGCGTTGCTACTGATAGTGTGTTACGCATTTACCCCGCAGGCTAGTTAGAATAGAATAGAATAGAAATACTCTTTATTATGTACACCAAATAAATTACAGACATAAAAATAGAAACTGTACATAGGGTGACACAATGGGCGGTTTTATCGCTAAAAGCGATCTTTTAAAGACAACCTTTGGATGGATTAAAAAGGGGAAGGACAGACAAATACTGTAGGTAGTCTGTGGTGTATAGAGAGATTTGACAGAAGACTCACCGCAGTTGCCTAGTGAACTTGCGCACTTCATCAGCAGTATGTTGTTCCCTCGCCCGAGCGGCGCCGAGCTCTGACGCTAGTTGTTCATGTGCCTCTCTGAGGCGGGACAGCTGGCCTTCGAGACGGGAGCGGGCTGTGGCTTCCAGTTCTAGACTGGATTCTAATTCCTGCAGGGGAGAAATTGTTTTGTGAAAACATGCGTAACAGGTGCTTTAAGGGGCTTACATGACTTAAAACGCGGTCACTATCGGACTGCATAGAAAAGAAAGAGAAGCGCGATGACACAATGCCGGTAATTTATTGCAAAATATGAAGCAATTATTTAATTATAAAAAATCTATTGTTTGGGCTAAAAAATTAAAACACTAGTGTTTTAGTATGTTGCTTGTAGAATAATCTGACAAAAACTAAGAATGATTGTTATGGTTTTTATTGTAAAAAGAAAGTTTTTAGAGGTATCTTCTTGATTTTTTTCTATCGTATCAAATTAGTTGTATTATGTTTCCGTGTGTTGGAAACATAATACAACCAATTTACAACTACCTAGCATAATATATATTATCCTGAAGAATATCATATATTTTTACCCGACTGCGGCGAAGCCCAAAAGGAGGGTTATGTGTTTGACCTGTATGTACGTATGTCCGTTTCTTTGTTCCCTCGTAACTTCTAAACGAATGAACGGATTTGATAAATTATACGTCTTTAGATTTGTCTTGGTAGCGCGAGTGTCACTGGCTACATTAAAATCAAAAACAAAGTAAAATGGCGGATTTAGGGTGCCATATTGTGGAGCTCGATTTTATTTTTCTTCTTATACCATCGAGTGAAATATCAAAATTAAGGGTTTTAAAAGGTGATTACAAAAATATATACAACTTATATGGTTAAAAGTAATTCGTCGTGACAAATCGTAAAAAACACGTTAAATAAAATAATTATTTCATCTTTCAAATTTGTAAACTAAAAAGCTGGAAATAAAAAACAATTAATTAAAAAAACTAAAAAACCCGACTGCGGTAAAAAAATTAAGTTAAAAAAACTTAATTTTTTTACCGCAGTCGGGTTTTTTAGTTTTTTTAATTAATTGTTTTTTTTCTGATATTGTTTACTGTAGTCGAATATACTTCTATTTTTAATTTATTTTTATAATATTTACATAATGTATGCTAATACCTATTTAAAATAATAATAATATGTACATTTATATGAAAAAAAAATAAGCAAAATGATCATAGGGCATCAAAAAATTCGTCCGCATCGCTGTCAACAGGAACAGTGCCCAAAAGGCTGGCAGCATTGCCACGTTGTATGGCAATGCTAATTCTTTGGCCAAGAAATAGGCCAGCCCTCTGGTCACGTGAAGAGTCGACTAATCGAGTAAATCCACGTGATAAATCAGCGCATTTACTTAGTTTCGTGTATACCTATTATTTCACAGCAAAATGCTGAGCAATGGTCGTTTTGCGCTGATGTGATGCATTTTTTCCAATTTCTTTTAAGTTTACTTTTTTGTCACTTGCAAAACGGTTTTTTCGTTATTTTTTCTTATACGATAATGATAGAAGAAAATCATACCTTATTCCTCAACTCCAGCCGCCTCTCAGCCTCCATATGTCCATGCGAATGGCCTGCCTCTGCATGAGCCAGCTTGGCAGTAAGTTCAGCGAGCTTGTCTCTCGCGGCTCTCGCCTCTTCAGCCGCGACGTCTGCGCGCGCGCATGCCTCCCGCGTTTCGTTCTGTGCGGCACAGAGGGCGCTCGTGCTTGATCGGTATTTCTTTAGGAGCTGGAATCAGAGAGAGATGGTGGATTAGTTTTGTTGTCACAAATAGAAATTGCAGAGTTACAATCAAAATGAAATTGACATTGCGTGCCGATGTGGAATTCAATTGTGTCATTTTATTTTAATTGCAATGTGTCAAAGCAAAAACGGTCTACTAAATTAGGTTCTTATTTTAATTATTTGAAAAAATAGTATATTTCATTACAAGTGCGGAAAGGCTGTCATTGCAAAGAGTTCCGAAAAATGTCTGGTTGACAGTCGGAACAAGTTGCAATGACGGTTCCGCAGGTGTACTGAACAACTGTATTAAAAAGAACCATCCCGAACTGTGATGGCTCGTTCAGCGGCATCGGCTCTGGCTCTGCTGCCTCTTACTACCATTGCTATATCTATTTTGTATTGTGTAGTTACCTCAGCAGCTTCCTCTTCCGCATCATCAAGCTGTGCCCTGGCGGCTGCAGCGTCTCTGGCCGCAGTCATGGCTCGTTCCGCGGCGTCGCCTCTGGCTCTACTGGCTTCTTCAAGCGCTGCATTCGCTTCAGCGGCCTCTGCTTCAGCGGTTTGACGGGCTTTTGTTGCTGCACGGACTGCTAGTTCTAAGTCTTCAACCTGGGGGGAAAAGCCATGGCTTTATTATTAAGGTTGTTATATTTTTTATGAGATTGTTCAAAATTGAGTTAAGAGGCCCTGTTCTCGTACTTAAAAAACGTTCAAATTCAAGTCGTAATGTTATCTCAGCGACAATCAAAGTCAAAAACTAGTCAAAAAAGTAATTTAAAAAAATTAAACCGACTTCAAAAAGAAATTAACTCAAAATTATGAAATAACTTTAATTTCGGAAGTCGGTGTCGGGGTCTGTTTTTTATAGTTTTAGTTTTTTGCCACCGACTTCCGTAATTAAAGTTATTTCATAATTTTGAGTTAATTTCTTTTTGAAATCGGTTTATTTTTTTTAAATTACTTTTTATTTCGTAATTTTTAGTTTTTGCACTAGAATTTGACCAAGGTTTTGAGATGTTTTCTCTTTGACACTACACCCGTAGCTCGTATCAATAAGCCAGGCCGTCACACTTACACGTATTAGTCAATGTCTTGAAAATTACTGGATCGATTTAGATGAAACTTGCACTGTTCCCTAAGTTGAAGTAAATGTAAGCCAATAAAAAAAAAGGTCACGATCCGATTAATAGTTGCGGAGAAATGCGTGGACATACATACATACGTCTATAAAATTTGGTATATTTGTTTGGAAGCCCTAATAGATTGTCATATGTGAATATAATGCAATTCCAATAATATTACATACAGTTCGCGTCAAATAACTTTGCCGCTCTGAAGTAGGCAACAAATCACTGCGCAGTAGTTAATCCTATGAATACAACAGCATCCGCGCCATGCGCGCGCATGGCGCGGATTGGCGCGGCTAGGAAAGAGCCTAGCTTCAGAGCGGCAAAGTTATTTGACGCGAACTGTACATACGTGTCGATTTGATAACCTCCTTTTTTTTAAGTCGGTAAAAATGAGCATTTTTTATCGTTCTTTAAATTACAGGAATCGCCCCTTTGATATGGCTGAGGATTATTAACTATCACATACTTAAAACAAAAATAGACTTTGACGATCTATGACATGGACTGGAAGTCATCATCTGGATGATATCCGAAGAATAACATTGAAAATAAAATGTATGAAGAAGATATATTCCGATCATAATCCTTTGTAGCGTCATAGACATACATGTCATTGCTTTTCCGTTACTTGGTAACATACCATGTTAAAGGAATCAATAACTATAAATATGCGCTCTTGCTCAAAGTAGCAAAAAAAAAAAAACAGTGGCATTCCGGGAGTGCCGGCAGAAGTGAAAACAAAACAGAATACAATGCCATCACTCACTGACATATTGGATATACATTAAAACCGAGTGCATCCCGAGGACAGCCGAACACATCCGAAGCGGGTATTTTTTTAATCGTCTTATAAACAAAACACGCTCGGTGTTGCTTACGGTAGCAGTGGCGCGAGTTCAAAAGGTTTTCGCGCCTAAAGAAGTTTTCACTTCAAAAATAAAATGTATGGACACATCAATATCTCAGAATTGTGGAGAACTTTTCTTTGATGTTTGTCTTTCATTACGTCTTGCAAACTAAAAGTTTAATTTGATTGTAGAAGAAGTAAACACGATAAAAAGTCCATTTAAAGAAGAATACGTACCTGGTTCTTCAGTTGTCTGATCTGTGCCTTAGCGCCGCCTTCCTTCTCCTTCTGTTCGAGCATCGTTTGTGCGTCGCGGAGCAAAGCGCGGTATCTCTTCAGGTCCCTGTAAAGAAAGTCACAAGTTATTTGTTATGTTATGCAAAAACACTGTTGACCAAATAAAAACAACCATAATATAATCTGTCTCAGCGAGCAGTGGTGGCCCAGTGGTAACAGCCGCGAGTTACGAGTTTTAGGTCGTAGGTTCGAACCCAGACAGACGCTTTACTTTGTGTAAATTAGTTCATCACCACTGCTCCCAAAATGGTGAAGGAAAACATTGTGAGGAAACCGGCATGTCCTAGAACCAAACATTCGAAGACTTGTGGCATCTACCAACCCGCACTGGGCCCGCGTGGTGGATTACGGCCCACTCCCTCTCATAGAGAGGAGGCCTGTGTCCCAGCAGTGGGAACATTATAGGCTGATTATGCTAATCTGTTTCACCTGGTTTGTCTCCTCTCTCCTGTGTCGTGTCAGTTGCGATTGATTGACTAGAATAAGAAATCGTTCTCAAAAGTTCTTACTGCGGTGCTATTCTGTAAAAATCTCACCGTGACAACTTAGGTGAAGTGAGCGTGGAGTGAGCTGTCGATAGTGTCAATTCCTAGCAAAAACAAACTCTCTTCACCTAAGGTTTCACGGTGAGATTTTTACAGAATCGACGGGCTGGTCCACTTACCTCTTGAGTCTCTGCAACAGCTGCGCTTGCTCATGGTTCTCAGCGCGCGCGGTCTCTTCTAGCGCGGCGAGGCGTCGCTCGAGTTCGTGTCGTTCACGTAGAAGCAAACTTCGCTCTGAGTGCTCGCTCTCAAGTTGGCTTTCTAGCACTGTAAGAAGATGGGTTATGTTAGGTTAGTTTTGAAGACTATTATGTCGCAATTAAAAAAAAATAGCTAAATGTTGACTAGATGTTGAAACTATAGACTAAGATATTGATTGGTATAAAGTATGGCTCATTGTATTTCGTTTTACTAGGATTGGATAAATAATTCACATTTAGAATGGAGCGACTGCCTATATGACCTCCACAACCCAGTTACTGGGTAATAAATACCCCTTGGTAAGACTGGTTGTCAGACTTTCGGACTTCTGACGACCCGTAACGACTGTCAAAGATCCTCGAATGACAGCCGGGACCAACCGCTTAACGTGCTTTCCGAGGCACGGAGGGGTCTCGGCATGTAAAGATGGTCACCCATCCACAGACCAACCGCAGCAAGCGTAGCTTATCCTGACCGATCGACCTGTGTCGCTGTTATTATTTAGCTAAGGGCCCCTTCACCTTTAGAATGAAGATGGTAAATAAAAGCACATTTAAGTAAATTTGAATTACTAGCGCATTCCCCTTAACATAGTTACTCTTCAATTGTAGTCGAATTCGGGAAGAAATTACACAAACACACTCTTTCGATTCTTTTGGGCTTTTCTATCTCTCTTTATTTTTTTCTTTCTTTCTCTCATTTCAAGAAGGTAGCAAGAACACTTACTCTTAAGTTTCTTGGCAGCGTTAGCCCTTGTTTCTTCCATCTCCTCGTCGCGTGCGGCAGCTTCCAGTCTTGCTTCCTTGCGCTGTTGCTCTAGTAACATCTCCAGGCGGAGCTTGGAGCTTTCCAACAACTGCGGACAAAGAAATTTGTTAAAGACGATAAATAAAAATTAAATAACTCACTAGAACCGGAGGACGTTGTGTGTTCTTTTTTATATTTTGTTTTACCCTATCGTTTATCGTGTATCTTTATTTAGCTACTAGCTGCGCCCCGCGGTTTTACCCGCGTAAATGTCGATCCCGTGGGAATATCGGGATAAAAAGCCTATATGTTAATCCAGGATGTCAGCTACCTCCATACAAAATTTCATCAAAATTGGTCCAGCTGTTTGAGCGTGAAGAAGTAACAAACATATAAACACACACACACACACTCACAAACTTTCGCCTTTATAATATTAGTGTGATGTGATTAAGCTAAACTCACGTTATTTAAGATTTGGCCAATAAGGAGTGGTAGTGATATCACAAAAAGAAGCAATAATATGCGAGAATGAGCGAAGCGAGCTCGAAAATTTTTGCACAGATTGAATAGATTTTTTTATGACCATACGAGTTCTTTCTCGACTTATGCATGTAAGCTTGAGAAAAAAAAAATTGTATTTAAATGAGCGAGCGAAGCGAGCTAGAAAATTTTAGCACCCGGGCGCGGACAGGATAGATTTTCTTTTTACCATGCATACAGTTAATTTGTCGACTTATACATTGAAGCTTCAGAATAGTGGCTAACGCCGCCACTCGTAGTCTGCCGCCGCGGGCTATGTTCCTCTTGGCCATAGGGTAAATACGCCACTGCGTCCCTGACTAATCTATTTACCTGTATCTGCCCGGCCAGTTCGTCCAGCTCCTCCTCCTGGTCCCTGACTCTCCGCTCCAGGTCGGTCTTGCTCCTCCTGAGGGCGGTGACCTCGTCTCCTCCCCCTCCTCGCTCCTCCAGCTCGCGGGTCGCTGCTGCTAATCGCTCTTCTTTCAGCTCCAGTTCCAGACGAGCTTCCTGTGGGTGAAACAAAATTTGGTAAGTACATATTAGAAAAAACAATTTTTTTATTTTTTTTATTTTGGTCTATCTCTTAAAATATCGATCAATTCAGGCAAGGCAGATGCTTTCGTCTTCGCGTTTTTGTTTTATTGGTTTCCTATCAAAAATAACTGAAAATCTAGAACTTGGCGTGTTGCACGTGCTAGCTCCTTGAGGCAACAATATTGCGATAGCCGTTTTTCGGTGTTATTTCTGAAGGCCTTCTATTTTCCAAGGTCGTACAAAGCTTTCTTAAAATCAAAATCAAAAGTCATTTATTCAAATTAGGCTGAGAATTAGCACTTTTCGAACGTATAAAATTACATAAGCCAGTCCCCCAAAACGCCCGCTCTTCACCACTTCCTAGTGTTTACGCTGGGAAGAAGTCTTAGCCAAAGGCTCTGATCAAGGAAGCTTTTCGGCATGACCATGCTCTTTTTCTACCGTAAGTTGCTCCATAGCACCTTTATGGGTAGTATAGGCATTACCCAGAGAATGTCTCATACTCACAGAGAGGCTCTGTTCGATGGCGTACTTTTCGGCGTGCGCTTGGTCTCGCTCCCTCGACAGTCGCTCCTTGGCGCTTCGTTCGCGCTTCAGCTCTTCTTGCGCCGCTTGGAGCTCGGCGTCGAACTTGCGCTGTCGCTTCTCTAATAGGTTGTTGCGACATGTCTGAAATATGACAAACATTGTTAAATATAACGTCGATATATTTAGCAAAGATACAGTGAATAAGGAGGGGGTGAAAATGTAAAAAAAAATGAATACCTAAGAATTGTGAGTTAAAAGTTGCCAATAACATTTGCATTGTGTTATAATTGCTTAAACGCTTGCTACTTTTAAGTTCAGTCTTCAGGTTTCAAGCATCAATTTCGTTAGTGTCTGATTGCCCCTTGGATTCTTAGGTTTACAAGAAGTTTAGATTAATAGCGATATTTTCCCAGAGCTTGGTTCTTGTTTAGGTCTAAACTGATCCAGATGGTTCACCACCTTCATTCGTAGTTGTTACCTGTTCATCAAGCAGTGACCTCAGGTCGGCCATATCGTTGGTCAGCTTCTGCAGTTTGCGCTTCCACTGCGCAGCCACCGCTCTCTGCTCCTCCACTTCTTCGTAGGCATCTTGTACCTGCGGGCGAAGGGAAATGGTCATTATTACTAACAAGATAAGGTTAGAGATAGTTCCGGTAACATGTGCGGTTGTTACTGCTGGAGGCGAAGGGAAATGGTGGTTATTATCAACGTGATAAGGTTTGAGGTTGCTGTTGATGCGGTAAGGTGGAGGGTTGTTTAGATAAGGTGTACATTGTTTCTCAAGAACGCGTGTAACTTTTAAGTATTCTATTTTTGGCAGATGTGGTAGTGATATAAATTCGCTGTTATAATAAAAATATTGACGCCTGATCAGCTGAAATATACCTATGCAACAGCTGACATTATAAGGAATCCAAGCTGATCTCATAGGAAAGTTTTAGGAACCTACTAAAAGTTGATCATAATCATGAACGCTTCTAAACCCCTTTTAGGCGCTATTCTGCATTTCTTTCCTACCTTGTTCGTATGTTTTAAACTAGGCTAGCAACAGCATGGAAAGTAGGACTCTAGAAGAATAGACGTCAGTCTTTCAAAAACTCGAATTCGCGATACACGACAAGATTCCTACAGATTAAAACAATAGACAAACGATCTTCACACGCTAGTACTTCAGCATTTGTTCTTATTCAACAAAGTATGATGATGATGATGCTAATGATATTTGAAAGTCTAGAAAGAAATTAAACAATCTAGCTAGTCTACACTCTTTAAGAAAACATCATTACCATCCGTATTCTAGTAGCTAATAAAGATCAAATTCGCAAAACATATATTCGTTAGTATGAAATGAAACTGACAGGTGTCAAGAACGCTCTCGTCGCCGGACTGTAGTCTAATTTACTTTAGGTACAGTCAACAGCAAAAGTAGATGATCAAAATCAGAAATTCAATACCAATGAACGGAGTTCGCGTCAGATATCATATATTCGTGATCAGTTTTGACTCCTATTGAATTTCTGATTTTGATCATCTTTTGCTGTTGACTGTACTGAATTTAATAACAACACAGTTGCATGTAAAACAAGATGAGTCACAAATAGTGAAAAGAGAAATTAAGAAAGAAAACGTAAGAAAATTTTAATTTCGCGGTCTACCACTACCCATTCACATGAACAATAATCGTTCTCCTGGTGCATGTTTTGGCAAAACCTCATGGAGAGCTGATTTGAGAGCTCTAATTTGCAGATTCTGTTGTATATAAACCATCAAAACATTTTTTTTTTCATATCACAAATATTATATACTTTTATAATAATAGAATACATTTTTGTAATATTCCTTATAAATAAAGAAAAAAATACTGGACCTAATTCAATTTAATAAAAATAGACAAATTATTTAAAAAAATCACTTATCTTTACCAATTAATTGCTATTTATACCAACCAACGAATAGTATTCAATTTCAACGAGGAAATCATGCATCTACGCGCATTCTTGTAAAAGGCCTCTTAAGGTGCGTCCACACTGTGTAACATAGCATGTTATTATACATAGTTATATCACATGTTTCTATAGAGAAGTTAGCAATGTTAAATAATTTGGAAATGTTATATAACATAAGTTTATGTGTTATATAACGTAATCTAGACGCACCCTTAAAGAGGCATATGTGCAGGTTTGGACAGCTATAGGCTGATGATATTGAGGTAGGGTAGGTTACATCAAATTCAAAATATTTTATCTATACTAATATTATAAAAAGGTCAAGTTTCTTAGGTTGTAGGGGGTAATCTCTGAAAAAAAAAATATATTTTACCAATAGAAAGCCACATTATTTGCGAGTGTCATAATAATTTCATATATTATTATTATTTATATAAATGAAGATATCAGAGATTTAAAAAGCTGGGGCGGAGCGGCTGGAGGGGGGCGGTACGAAGTTCGCCGGGTCAGCTAGTTTCACATAAACCTACTGGGCAAGACACTTATGGAAAGTGAGTAGGTGCACGGTTCTAGGTAGCTTTCTATGGAGAAGAGCCGGCAAGAAACTTCATGGTTACTCTTCTCGTCTCTCTTTGACAATGCTTTCAAATTATACTGTTTATAGGTATGGACCTATGAACAGGGCATTTAGCTACGAGCTAAGCGCCAACAGCAGCGTCCATCAGGTCTTTGCTATTGGGTCTTTCCAATTTAAACTGATCATGGAACATTTTGATAACGAATTCATCCAGCGAAGGCCAAACATCATAACAGTACTAGATTTTCCATTGACCAACAATAATAACATGAAGTTATTAAACTAATGCGTATTAAAACGCCATGTATTACGAAGCGTAATCCGACCCGGCCAGACGTCGTTGGACCAAAGCCAAACGTTACCGATTACGATAAAACAAACTAAATTATTGTACTAACGAAACATTTTCTTATTAAAAGTGCACTAACCTCGGTTTCCTCCTCCATTTTCTAATTAACGATTTTTTTTAAATAGCGAAAATTTTCGCAGTTTTGAATTACTAATTGCGAATGTCAATGCCCTTTGGCATTTCATTTAACTTTTTCGTTTTCGTAAGTTTTTATTATATCTTCCTGTTAAGACTTGCATAGATTCAAACGTACATTTTTCGTTTTCCAATCCATAAACCAATAATATTAGTAAGCACTTTGATTCACTTCACGTTCGTAGCGATCACTTGAACTTGAGTTTATGGACGCATTTAAAATTAATTCATTCCAACTTTAACTTTTATTTGTGATGAAACCAAACAGTTTTTTCCTTTCAACATTAGACACTTAACGATCTATTCACTCCACTTTCCTTATAAATCTTTCATTATTTAAACAACATAATGTTTTCCTATACTGGTTTAGGTAGTGGCCTCAATAATGTAAATGATGACACAAAGTAAAATAAAATCCAGCTTTATCAGCAGTTGAAAGCATTCACTTCTATATTAAAACACAACATTATCATTTTTAATGCATAAAGTTAATAAACTACAGTCATATCAACTTTTTATAGTAACACTTAAGAGTTTATCACAGAAAGTTTCGTCACTTGTGTTTCAATAAAAATATTTTCGGTAACGATATTGTGGGTTCATATTTTTGTTACGAAATTAGAAAGAGGAATTACTTTTATTGACAAAACAAATGAAGATCGAACACATTTTCTTTAAAAACTCGAACACTTGTCTTTAAAAAGAATGCGAAAATCGAACACTTTTCCGGATAAACTTTGTTGTGTCACTTCGTCGACAAAATTTGACGTTTTGAAAAAAAAAAAACAAATACTTAAATATAAATTTAAATTCGTGTCACGTATCCGTTATGTGACCGAATAATGACGATAAAACAGATGATATCGGGATCTAAGGTGTGCTATCAGTTTTAAAGACGGGGCCAAGGATGCTGAGATATGTCGAGATAAAGATGACTATTGTAAACCTAGACGCTATAGGGCTCTTTACTTCTGTAGATATTTACTAACTAGATTATAAGTATGTCTGACGTAATTTGAGAATGAGTAAAACATTTATAGTAATGAAATCCTCATAATGTGTTTAAATGATTTGCCAACGATTTACTTTCGAAATGAAAGATTACGTGGCAAATTATTAAGAACATTCGAAGCTATTTGAAGCTATTTCAATGTATTTTTTTTATATTCATGTAAATATTAGAATAATGAAACGTCCAAATTATACGTGTGAGCGATTCCAATAGCCGGCAAGAATTTAGTTTTTATAATATTCACATTTAAGGGTGAAGCGCCACGGTACCCCGCGAAATTAAATATTCCTTACGATGCTACCCTGGCGCTTCCCCCGAAACAACAAGAATAAGTAAGTATAAGATTTTCTTGTCATGAATAATAATAATAATAACCCCACCGCCGTATCTCTACGTTGACGTCGTGGTGGGGCTTGCGCGCTCCGAACTCTAGGCCTGTGCCGGAAGAGTTTACTTTGCCGGAACAGGTCTAATGTGAGGAGCCAGACCAAGAGGGATACAGAAACCCGCAGGGCAGCATGTGGCGAGCTGTTGGGCAGTAGCGACCCCACGGACCCTATCTCCCGGGAGAAGTCTTGTTCCACACCTCTGGCTTGCCTTTATTGGCCGGCTGGAGTGAACAATGACGAGGAACAGAGCTCCCACCTCATTCTTGCCTTTATTGGCCGGCTTGAGTGGAGATTCGCAAGAGCAAACGTGCTCGGAGGAAGGAAGTATTCCAGTAAGATGCTGGTAGGGATCTTGACCGTACTTCCGGGATTGTCCTGATAGCCGTGGTTACCTCTCCACTCCTCATAAGCACCTCAGGACGTGTTGCCCCCTTGTCGCTACGTCACTATGTGCTAGCGGCCGTTTTCGGGGGCCCATTATTGAGTGTGCAAGTCACCCCCTGCTATTTTATCTGTGTATATATAAAGCATTGATCAGGCAGGGGTCATAGTTTTACCATAGTTCCTGGAAACCGGTCCAGTTTAGCTACCCAAACCAATAGTCCAACTTTTTATTTTTCCATATCCTGCAATAGTCCTATAGACCAACCGGGGGTTATCCTTGGGTGCACTTGCATAGTGCATACAGGGATAATCGTCGGTTGGTGCCGCATTTCTTTAAAATTTCGTAAGGGGCCTCTGCGAGTTGGCTTCGGCCCCTCGTACGCCTTCCAAAGGACCGGGACCGCATGGTCCCGAGTTATGTAAAATATATAAAGAAATAATAATAATAATATTCCACAACTATCACACAACGCCGTCTAGTCTCAAGCTAAGCAGAGCTTGTGTTATGAGTACTAGACAACTGATAACATATTAATATTGTCGACATTAACAGAGAAGACCAAAGAACATGGATGGAACATGCTGGGTTGTTACGCCATGCCTACTATCTTCCTAGGAACTGAACACTGACGGCTGATGGAGAATATGGAAGATCAACACACAAAAAAAGGGGATAAGAAAGGCAGGAGAATGATGATCTACATTGCTATTGAATCCAATAAAGGGTGGCAGAGACATCGACGCGCAACCAGTTACCACGGAGTAAGTACAAGATCCTGAAAAAAAAATTGCTGTTTCATAGAAAAGTGCACTATCTAATTTTTGACTTTTTTTGCAATAATAATCAACGAAAAATTTCTACGCATGACAGTCTAGAATCACGTGCTGAATTAATGGTTACAGTTTGGGCTTCGGTGTCTCTACCACCCTGTATACCTACGATGTCCCTACCACCCTGTATACCTACGATGTCTCTACCACCCTGTATACCTACGATGAAACCAAATAAAAACTAAGTTCCAATAATATTTACGCATGTCCGTCTTTCTAAAAATCACTCGTAAACCGATACAAAACACATGTTACCCCTATTAATAGCGTGAGTAGTAACAGGTAGCACTCAACGTGTGTTTGGCAGCCCTAGAACGGATGGCAACGTGTCGGTCTAGGTCAGGGATGATCACTGAAATATACTTCGTCGGTATTATAGAATTATGTTGTGGGTTATTGCGGAGTGGTTTAATTTTGTTGTTTTGGGTAAAATTGCGTTATTGAATAGATTGTCGTGTTTTTCCAGCGAGACGAACCTAGTAACTGCCATGAATCCATGATTGATTGGATACTAAAGCCGGTGCTAGAGGCCTTTGTCTAGCAGGGGATTGCGAAGGTTGAATTGATTGTGCATTTTTGTGGTTGATTGTCTTACAAAAATGTGGTCCAACAAAGACCTACAGCGATTAGTTCATACTAGCTTCCGCCCGCGGTTTCGCCCGCGAGGTATGTCGATAAAAACTATCCTATGTCCTTCCCCGGGATGCAATCTATCTCTCTGCCAAATTTTATCGAAATCCGTTCAATGATATAGGCGTGAAAAGGTAACTTGCAGACAGACAGACAGTTACTTTCGAATTTATAATATTAGTATGGATTACTATCTGATCTAGCCTGTAACATTCCACTGCTGGACAAGGGCTTTCCCCCTCGATTTCCCTTCCCATTTTGGGCACGTCGAGATAACTCCATCCCTGCTTAAAAGGAATGAGTAGAAACAACTCTTCGGAAAGAAGAAAGTTTTAAAAACATGAGTAAATGTATTTTGAAAAGTTTACTCTCTCTCTCTGTAGTCGGTCCCTCATGTCTGAGGATCGTGGTCAGCTTCGGAGTTACATCTGGAGCGGATGATCCGTCTCCACCGGTGTCTGTCCAGCGCATCCTTTACCACCGCGTAAAATTTTGTGGTAATATTCCTTCACCTGATCGGTCCATCGTGTTGGTGAACGACCGCGCGATCGTTTGCAAAGTCGTTTTAAAATTTTACATTTGAATCTAATTACATTAAAGTAGCGGAAATGTAATTCTATGGACAATGACGACAGCAGTGCTTAACTGCTAAATAGCCTATTTCCACACAGTAGAAGTAGTTTCACTGAAGTGGAACATACAAACAAACCCACCCCCGCTCCGCCTACAGCGTGAAGCGCGTTTTACATGCAATTGCTATAATTAACACAATATTCACGTGGAAATTTTTTTTTGTTGCAAAAAAAACATGTTGGCGGCCTTTCCTGATATCTTTTCGTCAAGTACTTAGTGTTGACGCGTCGAAATTTCGTTTTATTTTCAGTAATTCGTTGAAATTATCGTTCTTAGGAAGGTTTCTGATAATGGAATAGATCTCCATCTTTTCCCTTCCCTCCTTAAGACACTATCAATCTCAATCTGAATAATTTTGAAGGATATTGCGAATCCATTGCTGTGATTGCTTCATATTTGCGAAAAATTTGTCTGCTCAACAACGAAATGAATGATGATGAATGAATGTTGTTGAACTGTCAAAATGAAAGACATTGCTACTGATAGTGTGCTACGCAATTGCCCTGCAGGGTAAATAAGATTGTTACCGTCTAGTTAAAAACAAGTTTTCCTAATGGTTTTTAGGTTACATGATTATTTACGCATGCCATTGAAATATTGTAAAAGAGAATTATTTTTAAAAGAGTAACCGTGGAGTGTCTTGCCGGCTCTTCTCCATAGGAAACGACTAATTTGAACCGTGAAACTAGCTTCTGACGATTCCTAAGCGCCCATGAAGGTTTATGTAAAATAAAATATTTTGATTTTATTTGCAATGCCCTGAACAAGATATCTTGCAAGATCACTAATTAGATTAATATCCAATTACACAAACGAGTACCTACCGCAAGAATTGGACCATGATAATTAACATATAAACAGGATCTTTATTCCATGTAATCCAGATTTCAGAGAATGAGTTCATAAAGTTATTTCAGTTTCAAAATAATGTATTAATGTTCAGATTCAATGACAAATTCTTTACGTAAAAATAAGTGTGCACGTAGGCGGGTGTTGATACGGAAACTAAACATAAAAATAAAAGCTTGTAAAATAGAAGACGATCATAATAATTGTGTTTTTTGATGTGAAAATGAGTTTTTAGTAAAGAGATTGCAATGCAGCGATTTGATTTTTTTTTGCACTATTTTGTAAAATATCTAAGGCCTTTCGTCCACGACGCTTTTCAGTTTCAGTTACAAACTCAAATCACCATTGACTAGCCAGATTGTCACAGCACTAGTATTTCAATGACTATGACGGTTCGTACCTATACCCATACGGCGCAACCAATAACAAACTAGTTAAGGAGGATGCGCGTAGCCCACGAAATTCAAATTTTCTTACGTGTTTTGCAATTTACAGGTTAGTGTCAGATTGATTGAATGTTGATCAAAATATGATTTACGATCGTAACAAATACGATATTTATTTATAGGATTATAATTATATAAAAATCATAAATACAACTAAGTTCGTTTTACCCTATTTCATGAAATCATGACATTTGAGGCCAATTCTTTGACGGCACGTTTGACGGCACGGTTGGCGCAGTGGTTAAGCGATTGACTGCTGCGCTGCGTGTCGCGGATTCGATTCCCGCACGGAACAAATATTTGTATGACCTACATGTAGTTGTTCCGGGTCTGGGCTGTTTGTGTATGTGAGTTTAAATGTTTGTAAACACACCCACAATACAGGAGAAATTACAAGTGTGGGGCAACGTTTAAAAAAAATTCTAACTCAAGGCATTATTGTATTGCTGATTCTAATGATTATAATTCTACACTACTGACCTGCAGGTCATTGCCAGGTGGTATGTTGATTGCAAAACACGTAAGAAAATTTGAATTTCGCGGGCTACCTGAGCGCATTCCCTTAATAACACGTAGGTAAGTCACGTCGCGAAGGTACGGACCGCCATTGAAATACTAGTGCTGGACATTCTGGCTACCTACTCATTGGTGATTTGTAATTGTAACACATTATTTTTGAGAAGCGTCGTGGACTATCGGCCTAAGTCTTTAGACATATTTCATTACTTCACTTATCTTATTTAATCAGCTATTTATTACAAAACTTCAAGTCTAATTAAGACTATTATAGACTTAATATTTTAATTCTATTTCATCCTTGGCTGAACAAGACATTCTTTAATGTACAGACGCCAGCACATCAAGCTACCCGAAACTGTCAAATTTTACCACTCAACTTTGAACCTAATGCTTTAGCGATAAAGTAGAAAAGTTTGACAGATTGCTTGATGTGCAAAACCTGTAATGTCCAATTGCATTAAATTTCATGTATTATCATATCCTGCACTGCAATTTACATCATTAATGCTGCTAAAATTAGACGTGTTAAAAAAAACAAAACATCCAATTTTTTTTGCTAGGTATACGAAATGCCAGACCGAATTCAATTTAGACGTTTTCAATATTAATACCAACATACCAGCAAAAAAATAGTTCAACCACTTTATCTAAAATATCACCCAAAACTTACTCGTAAGCTGAAAAACATTTTAACACAACAATACAGTATTTATAAAGGAAACTGATTGAAATAAAAACCATAACATAAAGCATGTTTACAATATATAAACTAATAGCTACCGCCCGCGGTTTCGCCCGCGAGGTATGTCGATAAAACTATCCTATGTCCTTCCTCGGGATGCAATCTATTCTGTCTGTCAAATTTTATCGAAATCCGTTCAGTGGTTTAGGCGTGAAAATGTAACATACATACGTCTGTGAGTTACTTTCGAATTTATAATATTAGTATGGATGGTGTACGGCTATTGGCTACACGTCTTTGTGCTCACAGCCTTGTTACAGATCTGTGGTACCTTGGGAGATTGATACGTGCGTATTGTGTAGAACCATTTCTATTAAAAGGGTTCGTATAGTTTTCCAATTCATGTCAAGACTAGAATTGATAAAAATCGGATAGAACAGAACCAAAAATTCTAAGAGATGTGAAATGATCCACCAACTCGCACAAGGCCCACGTGGTGGATCATGGCCCAGTCCCTCTCACAGAGAGTAGGTCTGTGTCCCAGTAGGAGGGACGTTATAGGCTGACTATTCATGGAGCATTTACTAAATAATATAGTAAACCTAAGAAGAAAAACTGAAGAAACTTATTTGATGAGTACCAAAAAGAGTTTGGTATTAGAATTAAAGTAAGTATTTGGCATTTATGTCAGGCAAGATGAAAAACGTATCAAGGCTACAGTTTCCAAAGAAGTTTTCTGGCTCCAAAGTAGCCATGGATTCGAAGAAGTTGCACCTAACAACAAAAAATATAAATCCTACACGAGTATCAACAAAGACTCATCAATATAAGTTCAGCGCGTTCCCGAGATTACCACATACAGAAAGACAGACAAACAAACATTCTTTATGCAACAAGTGTTGATGTTGCTAACGCAAGAAAGCAGGCGAGCGTAGAAATAGGATAGTTATTTTAAAACTACGGAAATACTTTCTAGGCGAAATGAAAATAAATATGATCGATTTAAAAAGTATAACGATTTTTCGGTTACCTACGCGAATGTTGATGAGGCCGTTATGTGCATGGATAAAAGTCACCATGAAAATTAATTCAAGAAGAAAGAAAAACATTTGCCACAGAAAGATGTGCATAAAAAAGATAATAACTCGAACCACAAAGAAAAATAGATCACGAGCTAAAACAGAAATATTCGACAGCTGCACATCATGACTGTGACAAAAAGGCTTTTAGTCAGCGTGATGCTGTGGTACGGGCCACCCACAGGATGGTGCTGGTCTTCAGTGGTTAGGCGAAAAGGACGTACGAAAACCAAGTCAGGTTTAATGATTAGTACTATATGTATCTAAATAGCTAGCTGCAGTAACTGTCCGAACGGTGAAAGAAAACATCGTGAGGGAACCGGCATGTCCTAGAACCAAAAATTCGAAGAGATGTGACGCCCATCTCGCACTGGGTCTGTGTGGTGGATTACGGTTAAAAAGGGGTAGGCCTTTTGACTAAGAGGAGGCCTGAGTCCCAGGAGTGGAAAGTTACAGGCTGATCATTGCTAAATAAGCCGTTTAAACATTTAACCTGACATTCAAATAACAAAAAAGGGAATACAACTGGAAGGATAAATCTATTTATATGAAACAGTTACGTGACTGATTGACCGACTGACTAACCACAGGCAACATACAATCTAGAAATCTACCACTAGAAATAGAAACATTTTGCGAGTATACAATAGAGAAGGAATACCAAAGAAATGATAGATGGATTGTGTGAAACATGATATGGACAGAAAGGGAGTGACTTCTGAGATGATGGCTGTAGAGATGTATGGAAGAAGAAGATAATATGCTGAGTTGAAGTAAATTGAGATAACGGGAGGAGGATGGCGAGGGAGTGTAGAGAAGAAAATACTTTTTTAAATTCCACCTCTATGTGGGTCAACAGAAGGTTGAAGTTTGTATGTGAAGATAGTCGAGAGCAGCAGCTACTAGTACAATATAAGTACTAGAACAATAACCAAAACAATGGTAAAGGATGTTAACCTGACATTCAAATAACAGAAAGGGGAATAAAAATGGAAGGGTAAATCTATTTATACGAAACAGTTACGTGACCGATTGACTAACCACAGACAACGTGCAGTCTATACTACAAAAGATAGAAACATTGTTGATCATAATTGAGAAGGAAGATCAAAGCATCCATGGATGGATTGTGTGAAAGGTGATATGGATAGGAAGGACGACATGATGGCTGGTAAAGATGTATGGAAGAATAAGATAATTATGCTGAGACGAAGTAAATTGGGATAACGAAAGAGGGAATGTAGAGAAGAAAATACTTTTTTAAACTCCACCTCTATGCTGGCCAACAACAAGGGATAGAAGTTTGTATGACAACAAACTAAGCCATCGAGGAGGTAGGCATCGAGGAGGGGCCCCATAGGGCCGAAGCCTGCCGGGTCAGCAGGATTGTCCGAAAGGGTTTACCGCTGGCCCGGAACATAAAGGGCTAAGGAAGGAACACGGGTGGGTTTTAGTCAGTAAGAGTCTGACACTCCCTTCCGCTCCACCCAGAGCGGGAGGGGTCATTTGATGATTTCCCATCCGCAAAAAAAAAAAAAAAAAACCAGTAGGTAGCATAATCGACCTATACCTAATGTTCCCACTGCTGGGACACAGGCCTCCTCTCTGTGAGACGGAGTGGGCCGTAATCAACAAAGCGGGCCCACTGCGGGTTGGTAGATGTCGCATGTCTTCGAATGTTTGGTTCTAGGACATGCCGGTTTCCTCATGATGTTATCCTTCACCATTTTGAGAGAGGTGGTGATGAAATAATTTACGCAAAGTAAAGCACCTGCCTGAGTTGTTAGCCAGTAGGTACTTACGTACAATATGAGTAATAGAACAGTAACCAAAACAACAAAGTAAAGGATGTTTTGCCGAGTTCCCCGTTTACCTATTTATGTAAACACGGACCATTCAACATTTACTACTTCCGCGGAAAACAGCCACATTGTCTAGAATTTACTGAAACTTTAACAATAGAATCGTTTCTAATGTGATACAAAGGGCTTGCCAGGAGCATGGAGTATAGGTAAGCGTTATGAATGTGAAGAATAACGATGATAGACCATTTAAAATATAGGTACACAGGCGACGGCCTGTTGATACTACCGAAACGACTATTTTGTTGGAGACTGATGTTACATCTACTAGCAGTGGATCATGTTTCCAGTCTTTCAATACCATTGGCTGTATTGTCACTAGAATGCTCATTCATTGGAAAAAACAATTTCAATGAATATAGCGTCTACTACTAAGAGAATAAGAACCACATCAAAACTGACTGCAGAGGCATTTTCGTCTACATACCAAGCAGTATTTTTCATCAGACACGTTTGCCCACATTCGGTCTTTATTTGTTACTTCGTCTTCAGTTGACAGACGTCTACTGCTGAACATAGCTCTCCCATAGGCGTCGCCACATCAACCAGTCTTTTACTTCCCTCAACTTGCGGATCCCTGCGACCTTCACCAGTCTACTGGTTTATTATTTGGAGGACTTATCCACGCTGTTTTCTTAACATGTCCATATAAATATCTAATCGTCATAGAATCCTTACCTTTTTATCCAACTGCTTCTTAACAGTAACAAGCTGTTCCAGGTCATCCTCATGTTGCCTGCGCAACTGAGCTCTGAGAAGCTGTAGCTCCCGATGTGCTCGTTCGAATCTTCGCTTGTACTTATCGCCGGAGATTCCGGCGTCAGCCTCTGAACCTTCGGAGTCCGAGGGTTCAGCGCCGCCGCTGTCTGCGGAGCGCCAGTGGAGGAGCTCGAGCTCCAGGCGTTCGGAGGCCTGTGGGAAATCATGGAGTTAGTCAATGTCATCGTCCAAGGTGCCAGGTGGGGTGCCGGTGGCGTGGTTCCTAATAAATAGGTCTACGCACGTTATGCTTAGCTAAGTGTATATTTGAGTACGGTGCTCAAATATACGAGCGGTACCCTGTGTTGCAGATGCCTCTGCTGTTGACGTGCCCCGCTCGTGTGTATGCCCACTTAGTGCCAGCAGTTTTTAGAAGGTTGAAGGTTATGGTGTAACCTACTTGGTAGCGTTACAATATAATGCAATCTGTGTAATTACTATGTAATTACTATATCTACACTAAATTCTTGGTATTATCATCAAGGAAGACATTTATGGAAACTCAGCTAGAAATGAATCGAAGTCTTGTTTTTCAAGATACTGGGTGACACAAAAGTGATGTTCTTTTGTTTATTTACCGTCTCGGTATCAACAGATCAAGGATGGGTTATCTGAAGTATCAAGATAAGATGAACTGTTGTTATGTTACCTAAGATCAATGATTCAGAAACTTCGAGTTACAATGAAATTCAGCTATCATTGCTGCATTGAAATATGTTTTTTTTTAAATTGATATTTAAACAGATTTTTTGAACATTTGGGTTTGGTAGACTAAGATGAATATGGTTTGCCAGTTCCGATAACTATGTTTTTAAAATGGAATCTTGGTTTGTTTTGACACAGAAATGTACGTAAATCGACACTTGACGGCATTTCATTGTAAATAAGATCTAATTTTTTCGCTTTTTAATTCTACGGTCATTATCAATTCTCCTGCTTCATGTTTATCTTAAGACATGAACCCACCTGCTGCAGTCGTTGGTTGTTAGCGAGCAGGTCTCGGTTGTCGCGCTCGACGCGCAGGCGCTCGGCCGCTTCCGCGTCCGCTCGCTCTGTAGCCAGACCCGCCGCCGCCCGCTCCTCTGTGAGCTCGCCACCGACTTCTGATAGCTGGAGACAAAAGGAGACATTAGCATTGTGAATATTAATAACGTTATCATTTCAGCCGAAAGACATCCGCTGCTGGTCACAGGCCTCCCCCAATCATAACGTATTATATTATAATACACTAGTATCTGCCCGCGACTTCGTCCGCGTGAAATTTCACCCTCAACCCAATTCACCCTCTTAGGGTGGAATTTCGAAAAACCCTTTCTTAGTGGACGAGTATAAAGTCCATAAAGAAAGGTCACATACAATAGTTTATGTACAGACGCCATCACATCAAGCTACCCGAAACTGTCAAATTTTCCCAATCAACTTTGAACCTTAAGCTTTATCCATAAAGTTGAAAAACTATTAAAGAAATTTGACAGATTGTAGTAGCTTGATGTGAACCGCTTACGATTGGAACAGACGTAAACAGAAACACTACATAACAAGTTCTTTAGAGTGAAATTCCATCACGAACTAACCTTGAAACTGAATATAATTATTAAATATGTAAACTAGAAAACACGACAAGTGCAGAAAACTCAAAATTATTATAAACTAACGCATTTATGTCAATGTCGCATTCATTTTTAACCGACTTCTAAAAAAGAAGGAGGTTCTCAATTCGGATGTTTGTATTTTTTTTTAATGTTTTAAACATCACTTGTCGTATATAGTACTTAGTTGTTTACGCCCGCCCATGACATGTAATTGATGGGGTTTCCCCGAAGCTGTGTCAATCGCCAAAAGCAGTGAAAGTGTTAACATTTTGGTATTATAGACATTAGATAATTAATATATTAACTTTAGATACTTTACAAACAGAATCAACGTACTAGAAATGGTAATTAAAGTTTCTGCAATATCATGACAGTGTAAATAACGTGATGGGGTCCAATATTAAGTACCAACATAAATAATATCAAACAAATGTCAGCGATGAAAACCTTTAATGATAGGCCATAGCCAATCCTTCCTGTCCAGCCATACCACGGACAATTGTTTAAAATATTCCATAGACTATGCTCTATAGCGAGAAATCGCTTTACTTAGAAAGTAGGTAATTGCAATGTTCCTAGTCGTTAGCAGTTAATTCTTCACTGCCGCGTCAACCACTGCGTGATTATACCATAACAAAAAGGCAACACCTAGCTTATTAATCGCACAAATGGCGGCTACGATCATTAGAACGTCGATCTTACACTTAAATAATCGATCGTTACTCTAAGTTATCGACGCGGTAATAGGCTGAATGTAAATTAACTAAGCGGCAACATTTCAAACATAACAGGTTAAATTTGGAACGCACTGACGCGCTGAGTAGGTGGCCCAACCAACGTAATAACTGTCTGGCGAATTCGCAACGCGAGCAACCTTTAAAACTCTTGCCAAAAGCGCACACAATTCTTAAAAAAATAAAACAAACGTAAAATTAAAAAAAAACAGCAAGTTTCCTGTTTCAGTTCGAGTGACAATGTCGTAATACTCCGCTGACGGACAAGGCAGAATCTCGCGGGAGACGTCGCCGTCGAACAGTTAACAATGAGAAAAAAATATTTTGGCAAGCGACGCGCGTGCGGTAATAGAAAGCCAACTGCCTCAGTTCCAAGCGCCACTGGTAGCCCATGAAACTATCCCAAGCAGCCGGCGATAATTTATTACAGTGTATTAGCCTTATCTTTACGAGCATCACGAACGCTTTGGAACATTTGTACTATGACATCTAGAACTAATCATTAGTATGAGTCACCTCGTCCATTTCGGAGACAGTAGTTCGGTCTTCTGATATCCCGCGGCTGGATCGGCAGATACTGCTGGCTCTGCTACCACTCCGGCTGAACAGCGTGAAACCCTTGATCATGATGTTCGTCGCAGACTTCGATCTTCCGACTCTTCTCTTTTTTCCATCAAACATCATGTCAGAGTCATCTTTGTGTCCCAGTCTTCGCCATTCATCCATTACATGGTCAGTCCTATGAAGGAAACTATCGATCTTACTGCTCAGGTAATTAGAAGACGTTCCTTCTTCCATATGAGCTGCCACTGGCTTAAAATTCTGTCGGATGGGTTGTCTATTACAACCAAGCACGAACGACATGTTAGCATCGAAAACAACAGGTGCCTGTTCTCTCGATCTAAGTTCTTTTAAATCTACGCGATCAGACATATCACAGGTTTGTGGGTACATTCTTCTAGGAGTAGGCGTCCTGCTGTATAGTGAGGAGTTTATGCTCGAAGAACGAGATAACGGCACATAGGTCCTGTTGCTACTGCATGTGGAGTACTGGCTAGCGGAACTGCGGACGCTGCTGTATGACGACGGACTCGGAGACCTGGATGTCAATAAATTGAAAGGCACATGTCTTTTAGCAAGTTCCGCTATAGAGCCCCTCTCTACGGAAGCAGTAGAAATGCTTCTTCTATAGGATGGGCTCGGTGAGCGGCTCACTAAGTACCTTCCATTGTCACCACTGGGCTCATTAATAGTTCGGACCTCCTTCAGAGGTTTCGTGACAAACAGTTTCTTGCCATTCATTAGAGAAGAGGTTAGCTTCGGTGGTACTTTCTCATCGAAGTCAATCGGCAGCGTCTTGGACTTCTTGACCGGCAGAATGGGTCTGCACGGCGGAGCTTTAGGTGGTTTCTTCGGAGTTGTATCCAGTATTGGAGGAGACAGAGGTCCATTGAAATTTGGCGGAAGAGATCCATTTCCATTGATCGGTGGAGAGAAGATGCCGTTGCCATTTGTTGCATTTTCATTTTGTACTGATATTTGGAGCTTCAGCGGGTTTGAGCTCGTCCCGTTGACGGCTTCGACGGCGACGGGTGCGTGCGGCATTTTCGTTTAGGCTGTTCGCTTGCGTTTCCTGTAGCGGAAGTGTCGCGAACGTTGAAAGTCCAGTGCCATTTCACAGTGATCCGTTGCAGTATTATTGTCGCGACGTTACGGGATGCGTCGGGACATTAGTTGAAAATAGAACCGGCGCGAGAGGGCTCCGCGGACGCACTGCGCCGGCTATCTCGGTCGCCGGGCCGTCGACGCGGCCGCTCGACTATTTTAGTTTACTTAGATGTCGAAGTGCACACGCGGCTGACACGGGCTGGACCTTCAACATTCAGTCGACGTTCGAGTACGAAGCCAATGACAACATCCGTACGTCCGAACGTCCTGTATCAAACAGTCGGGGCGCGTAAATCAATCAGTGCTAAATATAAGATCGTCATACTGTATAGTTATGATAAACAGGAGCAAAAGTAGGTCAATCAATATGCATGTCAATAGATCAGGAGTGCAGTCGTCAGGATGTCTGCACAGGAGCAGCCGACCGGAAACCGTGAAGGCCGAGGTTTGTTTGTCGTACATTCAAAGCGTCTGTAAAGAGAGACTTGGCCCAAAATGGAAAAGGAGAGTTTAACCAGAAGCGTGCACTTTATGAACACGTAAAGAACATGTGTATTTCATGTAAAACATTGGCATTGCACGACGCTGACGCACCAGACATATACCTAATGTCTCCAAATATAATAAACACGACAAGAATATCAGAAACGCTTACGTACATGGATACCAAACAAGACTCAGGAACACATATTTCAATATCAACCACTCAAAGTGCACGGACAGTTTCATAACATCTTCATAATAATTGTAGTAACCGTCATTTTGACGCACATACACTGAGACAGTAACTGTTGGCAACTACTAAACTGGACGTTTGGCAAGGGAAATTAGTAAAATAACGTAAATAATATTGTGTCCGAATATATGCAGCTTTTGGCAAAAACAACATGCTCACCAAACTTGCGCGCACGCAGAAGCCTGTAGCGATTTGTTGTGTAAACACAAACACTTCAACAGGTGGGGAAATGCTAAAGTGTGTCAAAATCTGTTTTATGTAAAAGTGAGAAGAACGTTAAGGAACACAAGAAAAGTTATGGCGAATAATAAAGTATGGAAATAAGTCAACGCCTTAGATTAAAAGTTAATAAACTGAGGATGATTTTGCAAGGATCATCGATGTAAGAACATTTCGAAAGAATGAATGAATTTCCCGAAATCCCAAACGACTAAATAAATTCAGCAATCGCACTGAACAACGAAACAAACAAATTTCTTCTCTTACAAAAACAAATTCCTGAAACTGTTAATTCAACAGACCGGATTATGTCAGTTAGTAACAAGAAGAAGATGATAAAGCTGTGTCTAACGAAATGTGGCATAGACATCCTACACTGTAAACCTAGATTAGTTTCCCGATACCGAAAACAAAATGGCTAATTATTTATGTACGAATGTTCTACATTCATTGACACATAACCTACCGTATTTTTAATCATATTGTTTATCTACAAATTGGCAATTTCATTAATCTAGCTAGCGATGTACATGAAAATGTGACAGAAAATATATGTGACTATAAAAATATTGTATCTTGGCATAGGACTTTTCGATAAAACTTTTTTTAAGAGTAAAGACAAGTCAAGAATGAAGAATTGTCAGGAATATCGTAAGTAAATCCCATCCAGCATTGAGATTTCAGATGACGTTTATACTGGAAAAATCGAAGACGAAACCTGCGAATAAAGTCGCAAAAATGAAAAATACAATGACAAACAATAAGAAATTTCTTCTCCAAGACTTATATTATCAATACAGAATATACACGGACGACAGTTAAAGGGCTCGAATGAAAGCTGTTCCAATTCTACTGCACTCGCCTATCGATCAGATGTTCCAATAAGAAATAAACAACAGCCAGCCGCGTCTGCCAATGCGTTCGCTTGATGCAATCCGTTCCGCAGTAACAATACTGACCATTGCGCAATCAGAGACTAAATGAGTTTTTAATCTGCCAGTGGTGAAAATAAAGGAAAGCTAATAATGAAAAGAATTTTTTTGGGGAATTGCGGTCATCTATAGAAAGGTTGGCTAAAAGAAATGACGCGAACACAAAAGTTAAAAATGAAAAGGCTATGTCTATAGCAATGTGTGAAGTAAATGAATGTTGAATTAAGGGGGAAGCGCTAAGGTAGCCCGCGAAATTAAAATTTTCTTACGATTTTTGCAATTTGCAGCTCAGTGTCTGGGTGTACGTGGATTAAAATATGATTCGCGACCGTAACGAATATGTATTTTTAATACAGTTGCTCAAAAAGTGGTGTATTGCAGGGACGCATAGCGTTCGGGATGTGGGCTATTACATAATAGTGCTTTTTTTTTACCTTTCCCGAACTCGTGCGTTCTCTTTCCCAACTGTCAAAATAATGTCTATTAAAAAGAAAAACCAACCATGAAGTTTTTACTAAAGAGTTTTTGTGATTCATACAAATACGTATATTTCTAAAAAGAAGCTACTAATTTATTTCAATATCAGATTTAATGATTTAATTGAATGAGTTAGGTTAGGTTTCATTTCATTTCATCTCATTAAATTTCATTTTCATTTCATATCAATAAAAAAAATATACTGAAGACTAAGCTGTATGGCAAGTTCCCTTTGCCTACCAAAATGGGAGAAAAAAAAAACTCTGCTTATATTCTACGATTGGCGCCATTTTCCAGAAAAAATGATTAATTAGTTGAGTTTATTGTGTTTTTATTATTTTATTAAATTGCTTCATTTTTTCAAATATACTATTTCATTACAAGTGCGGAAAGGCTATTTCATTACAAGTGCGGAAAGGCTGTCATTGCAAAGAGTTCCGACAAATGTCTACCCGAGCCGAGGCGCATCCGAAGGCGAGGGTTGACAGTCGGAACAAGTTGCAATGACGGTTCCGCAGGTGTACTGAACGACTATTTTTAATACAGTTGCGAAAAAATGAAGCAATTTAATAAAATAATAAAAACACAATATTGCTTTTTTCTCTTCTCTCCACGCAAAAAAATAGTCGTACCTATGTGGATATGTAACGACTTTTTGACTTGTCCGGTAAAATGTTCTCCGAAGCATTTTGTGCAATTATACTGAGTTCCGGTGGTGTTAATTAAAAAAAAATAGGGTCGAAATTACTCATTTTGAGCAACAAACAACTAAACTTGCAAAGAAAATTTCTGGAAAATGGCGCCAGCCGTAGAATATAAGCAGAGTTTTTTTTTCTTCACCCATTTTGGTAGGCAAAGGGAACTATCCATACAGCTTAGTCTTCAGTATATTTTTTTTATTGATATGAAATGAAAATGAAATTTAATGAGATGAAATGAAATGAAACCTAACCTAACTCATTCAATTAAATCATTAAATCTGATATTGAAATAAATTAGTAGCTTCTTTTTAGAAATATACGTATTTGTATGAATCACAAAAACTCTTTAGTAAAAACTTCATGGTTGGTTTTTCTTTTTAATAGACATTATTTTGACAGTTGGGAAAGAGACACGCACGAGTTCGGGAAAGGTAAAAAAAAAGCACTAGTATGTAATAGCCCACATCCCGAACGCTATACGTCCCTGCAATACACCACTTTTTGAGCAACTGTATTAAAATATACTATTACAGAATTGGAATCATTAGAATCAGTAATACAACTTGTTAAGTTAGTATAATCCTAAAAAATATCAAGATTTCATGAAATAGTCATTCAATAGGATTACTTGGTCTTAGAGAGTTGTGTTGATGACTTTAATTATTATAATTCTGTAAACACATATTCGTTACGGTCGCGAATCAGATTTTAATCAACGTACAACTTATTACTGACCAGTAAATTGCGAAAAACGTAAGAAAATTTGAATTTCGCGGGCTACCCTGGCGCTTTCGCCTTAAGGACAGTATTTCAATTGTTGGGGACCTTACAACGACCGATCGATCAGTACTTAACTACAAACACCTACATTTAGGAATGTAGTTAGAAATGGCACTCAAAAATAAAACTGAAAGCTAATAAATGGTGACAACCCTGCAAGACACACAATCCATGTTTAAATACAACTTCCAGCTGTTACTCTCTCTCAAACCTATGATTGATTGATTACATTAGTTCACATTAATAATGATTTACAAAACGGCAGTTACGCAAAATGCCATCTCATAGGATAGAGCAAAAAGAAAACTAACTGCGACAACAATATCACACAATATACCAGTCAATAAAGAAAGTGATTCAGTGAAATCAACAATACAATGTCACACGCTCTCGCGTCAAACGAAAAACTCGATAGCTATATAATTAAAAGTGTTTCCAATCTACTTCTACAGAGCATCGATCATCTTTTTTGTTAAAGAAACCATAATTGACGTTACTTTTCAAGTTACAAGTCACTATCATTCACTGGTTTGTTATAAAATCGTATGTATCGATAAAAGTTCGTTCATTTTTGCGCTTATTTCGCGGGAGAGTCGCGCGCGCCTCGCGACAATTCGACAAACTGAACGTTTTGTCTCAGATTTTCGAAATGGAACGTTATTTTAAATTTAGTTCGGAAGAGGATTAATGGCGTCGAAATAAATGTAGTGCGACTTGGAATTTGGTTGTACATCCTATAAAAATATTAGTGCTGTTTAATCGGTTAAATAAATAATATGTTGTTATAATGGAATTTTCCAGAAAATTTAATAATCTCGGATTTTTTTTAAATACGTTTCAGAAAATTTTCAGTCACTCGCACAATTTTATATTTGTCAAATCGTAATTTGCATAATTTATGTGGCGCTAAGAGCTTCTTTCAAAGTCCTTAATTCATCGTTATGATAAAAGTATACATTGGTATTTAATACATTTTACAAGATAAAGATAAATAACATCTTTAATATTCTAAATATGCAATTTCTTTTTAAAACATAATTATGGTCCTTCGAATCCGTAATTCCGTACAGACTTCACGGCCAGTCCAGTTTTCGCACAGCGTAAACACAAAACAAAATCCAGCATGAACGCCAAACATTGATTTCAAAGGCCTATTCCTGGAGTACTGTGCATAAATTACGGAAATTAGGTCATTCACGACTGGGCACACTGACGAACGCGAGTTCAAGCGATGTTTTGAAATGTTCATTAAAAACTTTACAATGTTATTAGCTTGTTGACGTGAATGACACGGCCCGGTTATTGACGAAAATATGCGTGATGTGAAATTTAATATTAGCGTAATTTTTAGTTAAGGTACCTAACCTATATTTTTACTGTGTAATGTTAGACTGGTTAGCATTCGAACCAGTCGGTGTATTTTTATACTACTCGGAAAAACGAACCCTACGGAAATATGAGTTTTAAAGAGTTTAATAGTCATCCAGCCGAGTTAAACATAATATTTATAAACGTTACTTAAAGTTAAGATACGTTTAAACGTGTATGTATGGTTAAACAGTCATTATTCATATAAACCCCATATATTTTCTATTGATATTATGTCTTTCATCCAGAATTTTCCGAATGGCTTTTCTCGCTACCAGACTACCAGTGTTTATAACTCTTATTTCAATAACAGTAAAACCAAGTATTTAAAACAAAACATCTCGTGCATTGACGGACTCAATTCAAAACAACAGCTGTAGCTTTAAAAATAAACAAAAAAAAAAGAAAATTCGAACATGGCCGCTCTTGGAATTCTACAATCAAATTTTTCGCGACTTTGCAATGGATATATATAATACAGAACATTCCGGGGGGTAATTAAACTTTGCAAAGATCTATATTCTTCATACAATCAGCGATTACCTTCTAAATGTCCAGTAAATATGGAAATTAGTCTTTAACAATGCATGCAGAATTTTTGCCGTTTTATCGGGACATCTGTTTGATTTTTATCGGCTCACTTATCATTACGACACTATCAATCTTGGCTTTATTGGCAATGAAACCTGTCAAGCTTGAAGCTTGATATGTGAATTGTCTATTGTTATGTTCGTGATGGGCCTCGGTTAGAAGATGTTTTATTTGTTAAATGATAAGTTGATAAAAATACGAATTGTCATAGAAAATATCAAAATGGATGGGGAGAAAATTAACTACACGCTACTTACATTATAGATTATTCACTCACATTTTATATGAAAGATTTCGGTAACAACAGAAAAACCTGCCTGCGATAGTTAGATGATGTGTTTAGAAAAATGGCTCAACATCTGAAAATATTATTATAATGCGCAACTTAAAATTATAGATTGTTCACTCACATTTTTTCGGTAACAACACAGAAAATTGCCGCCAAATATTTTTATTTTCCATCCATCTAGCGTCCCTTCATGACTCTGAGCCAACTTTTATAAAATTTAACCTTGGTCATGGTGATGGTGTTGACATTTAATACTGTTCTAATTTCAAATTAAACTTTTTTTTTCATTGTCAAGGAATTTATCGATAAGCTTCATTTGTCTTTTAATAGTGACATTGAATAATTATCTTTTTATTTGTATGATATTGTTTCATTGATTGAGTTACTGGCTGTGGGATTAGTTTCGGTATTCACGCTAAATGCACGACTAGTTCTTCAAACAATAACTTACGTGGTTAACTGGTTACATTAATAGGCAACATTGACATATTTTCTGTGTAAACTAATGAATCACTTGCTATTTTGAAAGACAATACAATTTGAATCGTCGTACATTAGTGAAAAATATTGGTCAAAGTTCTTACATCACAGCACGCAAGTATCTAATAAATAATATCGAATTAAATAATCGATGAATGTCATATTTGACCGTAATTCTAAATTGATGACTAGAGAAAGGATAGTGTAACACCGTGTTATTAGTAGGTAGTGACATGAACATCGAATTAAAAAAAAAATACAGGCTGATTAGAAAGTTTTCGCAACACCGTGTAACAGAGAGTTTAAAAAAAGTTTACTCTTTTCTTTCAGCAGTTGTTGTTTGTCTGTGGTTATATAATGTCAGTTTGTCAAATAAACTATCTAACGCATTCGTGATTTTAAATGTTCGGCATTTAAAATCGCGAATGGTTTTTTTCTTTGACACTACTAAGGGCTTTCTAGGCTACACATTTGTAAAGGCCAATTCTACTATTTTTAATTTGTACATCAGTGGCCAGTTGTAGGTAAGTACCAGTGGTGGTGACTGATGGTACAGGCCTTGCTTGTACAACTCATAGAATATCGGGGGATTTTCTTTACGGCTAACGCGCTAATCTGCGGTACCAGTCGGATTAAAAAAAATATTTTTGCGCGAATTGCGAAGAACGCTAAGCAAAAATGAATTAGGTGTTTTATACAAATGTGGCTGTTATTTTAGGATATACATATCTTACGACTTCCACGCGAACGAAGTCGCGGTCATAAGCTAGTACTTACTATAATATAAGTATTTACTTCCCCAAATTATGTCCGGAGTACTGAACTATCGCACATTCTAGTTATTGAGTGCCAAACTAAGGCCGCTATCCCACTGGCGTTTTACGAGCGTTGACGTCAACGTCGCGTCTGCGCAACGTTGACGCCGCGCAGACATTCGAGAAACGCCGACGCTCGTAAAACGCCAGTGGGATAGCGTCCTAAAAGGTATATTTTCGTCTCGGTCAAGTAACCATTGCAGGTTAAAATTGAATGATTTTTTTAAACTTCTAGGTCAACAACAAATTCTTGTCATTTGTAACTCTTTTTACGTAAATAAATCTGTTTTGAAGAAGAAAACATTTTTTACAAATTATTAAAGTTAACTGCCAATTAAAAATAGAAAAGTTTAACATTTAAAGGCCAGAATAAAATAGCTAACACTGGTTAGCTATTTTATTCTGGCCTTATTATTATTATTTTTTAATTTCTTATTTACTGAAATAAAAAATTAAAAAATATGTGGTAACATTACACAGTGGACGCAGGACATTTATAGCGGTAGGTACTTCATTAAAGTTAAACATTTTCCTGAGAAAAAATTCAATTTGAATAAATCAAGGCGAAAACTAATAGTCAATTAAAATTTTACTTACGTACCTACTTACATGCATTTTATATGTCCATTAATACTGGGATTTAAAATCTTTTATCCTTTACTGCGATGCGGCGAACGTTTAGTTTTCCTTTAGTATTTTATTTCAGGAAAGTAATAAAAAGTTAGTCTTTTGTTTATGGTTTTGTGCAATAACACCATGAAAGAGTTTTTATTACGTCTTTAAAGACTGGCTGGACATTACCCGAGTCTATTTCACCACACAATAAAAGTTAACACATTTGAATTTGGCCAATCAAACTTACTTCTATTGATTGCTGTTTTAATTAACTAACATTTTTTTATTAACGAGTATTTTATTGCAATTAAAATGAACCAATAGTCTTTTTATCATTATCAGGAACATTTCAACCAAATCAATCATAAAAAAACACAATTTGCGCCAATAGAACTGTCAAAACAACTGACATTTCGTTGACACTTATTTTTTTTTAAAGCCAGCTGATGTAGACAAAAGTCACATAGAGACTGCCACGGGTTATGGACGCGTATCCTGTCCCAAGGTAAGCAGGACGGGTGCTAGGCCAGTGGGCGTTTCGTTCCTCACCAATGAACTTCATAACAATTACTTTGTATTGTTTTGTTTGTCATCAAGCTACCGGTCTTAATGATACCGAGATAATTTATTTAAAAACGGTATTTTATAAGTTTTGCGAGATAATCGCTGATAATTGTGAGAAAAGAATGTGATTTTAGTATTACGTAACAATGAAAGATTAAGTGACGTCGGAGTCCGGGTATAATAGAATTTTAAGAGGACTTAATATGTCCCGTCTATAATCACGAATGATTATCTAGCCCTCAAATGATAGAAACTTTATTCAATCGAATAATAATTAATGTCATCATTATTTTCTTTTTACCAAAAATCGTTGACTGGCAAAAACATACTACAGATTCTTCCACATAAATTAGGCAACAACCAAAAAGGTTGCACACAAAATATACCTAAAACCTTATTAGCGACATTTGGCGATTGCCGGACACAGGTAATAAAAGCTGTTCAGCTGGTCAGGCCGGATACGACCCTTGTCGTTTACTGTGGGAGAGCCGAGCTCATATAGAGTTATTAAGGTGGGCACACACAACCAAAACGAACAGCAACTACAAAGGATTAAATAAAAAATATGTTGTAGATTCTTTTCACTAACTCGTTTTAATCTGCCAATGAGATATATATGAAGAAATAGGACGAAGCATAGACAGTGCAGATTATAAAACGTCAGCTTCATCGCACTAGGAGAATGGATTCTTATTTTGAAAATCTGAATCTGTCTGAGGCTCAGGATCTGTATTGATATTGCCAACATTTCCATAATTTCTACCGTTTAATGAAGATATAGGAAAGACTGAGGCCTTCAGATCACTACTTGTTATGATTATAATTTATTGTCATAATGTAGGCCACAAACTACACATTTGTTTTATTTCATAAACGCCCCAACAATAATTTTAAATCAAACCCAAGTGGGTCACGGAAATAGATCACATCGTTCGCCAAAAACTAAACAGTTCTCGTTGACAGTTTACAAGTGGCTATAAGTCTAATTTAATTAATGGCCGCCTATTGACTGAAAATACTGCTGTAACTGCTAAGAATTAAAACAGCTGCTTAAGAACATATTAATAACGGGTGGCGCCAAAGTAATGACATAATGTGAATGTGCTTTCATTTTTGCAGATGGCGCCAAATGTCACTGTGCTTTTACAAGAATTAGTTGTCAACAAGCTATGGAGCGATACGCACCTCAAGAACGTGGAATTATTGTAACTGTTTATTTGAAAATTTTACAGCGTGAATTTCGTCGTTTTCCTCGTCGTCGTGTTTCATGTGCTCGAACAATATTGAGCGTTTGGCCGAGCGCCTCGTGCAAACTGGGTCCACTACATAACAGATCTAGCAAGAAGTGGCCAATTTTGAGCTGGAGATGTTTTACGAGCAACAATTCAGAATGCCGTAAAACGAGCACAATTGTGCATCTACTCAAGAGGTGGCCATTTGTGCGATATACTTTTTACTAATTAATGTCATTAATTTTACACTTTCAAATAAACGTTTAATGTGTGAATGACACTATATTCATAAGGCATAAACATTTTATCGGATTTATTCAGACCAAATTATAGGAGCGATGGAGGGTAAAGTTGTAGGAGAGCGGTGCTGTTCCACAAACAATGGGACACTTAATACCGTGTCCAGCGTGTCCTGTTGATCTATTCTATGAAAATCTCAACGTGAAAACTTAGATGACGTGAGCTGTCACTAGTGTCAATCCCTAGCGTCGCCGTCGCCGTCGGTGGAATGAAAGCTCACTTCACCTTAGTTTTGACGATGAGATTTCTACAGATTAGCACCGCTGTTATTTGCATCTGATGGACGCTACCGAAAGCTGTCAAACTCGTAGCCGAATTCTGGGCCGAATCTACATATTTAAATTGAGAAGCGAATAATAAAGTGTGAATTGAGCCTCAACTCTCGAATGACGATTAATACAATTCACCCCAGTTACCTAGTTTTTAAAAACGTGATCATTTAAATCTGTGTCTAATAACTACACGTGCGCGTAATATTCTACTTTTTTAATTTCCTTATGTTCTGTTTTAACTGCTTTTGAACCAAACAGAGCGTCAAACAATATCGAAGTAAATTGCATGTAATTTGGGTGCACTTGGCAATCTCGGCTAAATTACGAGAAAACGTATTTAACTCGAGTGGCAGTGAGTTGAAATAATATGAAGGAAAGTTGCCAAAAGTGACTGCCCACATGATTAACTTAAGCATGTTCAATCTACAGCAGGGGTGGCCAACCGGTCGATCGCGACTATTAGTCCAGTCGATCGTGGCAAGGCAAAAAATATTTCCAACTACAAACCTGATTATGCTAATCTAGCGAAAGATGCTCAAACGCAATGCTCACATATAAATAAGTAGTTACTAAGAATAATTTTCAGTTCTATATTTTCCCTCTTAATAAAATAAAAAATACTACATACCTAATTGTGTAAGTACTGAACTATGCTGTTTCATCTAAGATTTCAAGAAGTATGTAATTGGTAGATCGCACAGGGTGTCGTCAGTGAACAGTAGATCTTGGGTCTAACCAAGATGGCCACCCCTGATCTATAGTAATCTAATAAGTTTGTTTATTTGAATGCGCTAATCTCCATACCTATCGGTCGGATTTGAAAAATTCTTTATTCATTTGATAGCCCAATTCTTGAGGAACGTTAGCATTTTACATCACACTACGAGCCAAAAGAAAAGCATTTTTTTTTAAAATAAATTAATCAATTGACATGTCTTCCAAAATTATTTGATTGAATAAGATATTTCAAAAGTAATCTCGTGTGACCCCGCCTTTACACCGATAACTTTTTACAGAAAAATTGAAATGAAACCCGTTCTTAAATAAAAACTTGTAGCTGTCATTACAAGAGGTTTTGTTTTGGCCGTCTTTTTTTAGAAACCTGTTGCACTGCCTTTTATTGAAATATTGTGTCTTGGAGGCAAAATTATCCCTTTTATTTATTAACGTTGCACATAGTTAGGAGACGTTTATATACGTCAACGATTTATGGTTAAACAGTCGCTAATCATTACTTAACTTTAACCGACGTTTATAAATAAACCCATGTGTGGTTAATTTTATGTCATAATTAGTAATTTTTTTTGTTAGATTTTTTTTACAGTAAATGCGCTACAAAAGATGTTAGGTATATAAATTCTTAGTGCGATGACACCATAAATTGTCATGCAAATATTAGCTAAATTAACGGTGTGATTATTGAAAAGCAAATCTCTACAGAAATTAACACAATATTATTTAACATTAAATTATTTAAAGTCAATTTTAAGCTTAAAAAACTCAACATAAAATTTCTAATTTATAGACACAACGTAGAATAGATATTTTATGTTCTTAAAGATAAAACTTTATATTCCGATATTTTTGTTTGAAGTTTCTAAGATTTTAAACGTAATAGCAGGTGCATTTTGTGTTTTTAAAAAGGAGCTCATCATTTCTTTTGTTTTGCCCTTTTTTGTGTTACAGTTCTAAAGCCGATGATCAACCCAGAAACTCAGTGACCGAGACGAACAAAACAAAATATGATCCCAATTTGAGTTCGTTCATTAGCGCATCATAAATAGAGCATTGAAATGAACGTAGCGTAGGGCTTTACATTTAAGACTATATTAATGTTTAAGAGACTATTTTTTTTATAAAGAGTATTCTATCTACATAATTTTAAATTATTTCATTCGAATCTTTTTGGTTGTAAAAAAAACCAAAAAGATTGGATTAAAGTTATTGTGTGTGTTGTTGTTGGTTTAAAGTTTAGATTTTGATTGGATTGGTTCGTTTTTGGGATTGGATTGGATTGGTGGTTTGGTCTTCGATTTAAATATGACCAAACTAAAACTTCGCGCATATTTAAGTTTTATTTTCAAAGCCTGTGTAGTAAGTAATATTAGTAGTAGTTAGTAGTATTTTTTTTATTTGTTTTTTTGTTCAATTAGGATGGAAGTTAAGTTACCGACGATAAATTACAAAATCTTGTACTGAATCCGTGGTAACAGGTTCCATGTAGATGTCCCCAGCCACTCTCTGTATTATTATTTATTTAGATCCAACTTAGTTACATATATCGCACACCCAGAACAACACTGTATTATGTCAAAAAATCTCAAAATCGACTTTTAAATATAATTAAACTACTACTACATAATGGGTTTACAATCAACTGAACTTATAATGCTGATACGCATTGGATTCTTTACATGCAATGTGCAGGACAATCACAATAAATATGAGATAACGGTTTTTCGTCGATTCTGAAAAATGAGCTATTTAGACTTAGTGCAGTGTTGTTCTAGGTGTGCGATATCATTACAGGGTGACCTATTAGTGTATTTATATAAACTCTTATTCTAACTTATTATTATATTTTTTTGTAACATAATACAAACAATGCATTCTTTAGAAACTCATTCAGAGAACAACAGCATAGGTCTCTGTAGGCTCCATTAGATAGAAGTACTATCTACTAGATACCTTCCCAGGAAAACCAGACCCTAAAGGAAATTACAAGAAACTTTCCTAGAACAAGAGAAAATAAAAGGAAAACAAGTAAATTTTCACACTAACCTTAGATTCGAGCCGTTCCGACTCATTCTTATAATGCGTTCGTTCACTTTCCACCTTGTCCAGTTTAGCCCGCAGGGTCTCCAGCTCATCCTGTTGAAGAAACAACTTTATTACTAAAGTTACAAGGTTCAATTTTGTTCAGCTTATGTCCTAGTGTTAGAAAACGCGCACTTTCTGCTCATGCTCATCGATTTGTTACTGATTATGGATGCTGTGACCCGTATGTTTAACTCGTCATTTTTACACTTAACTTGGTAATGTTTCATTATAATATTTACTTGGATACGTAAGTGAAGGATGGGAGAAATGTGGGTTTTTAATTGACAGAGGTTTTCTCTTAGAAAACCTTGCTTATAATAACTATATTTCTTTTCTCTGTATTTGCCTAATCACCGACTATTAAAACATCCGTCTTCCATAGCTCAATTTGCTCATCACCATTATTTGTAATCGGGTAGATTTCCATTCCGGCTAGTGCGAACTTTTTATCCACTGAAAAGTCCGGACGACATACCTTACTACCACAAAATATTTCTATTCTATTTTTCTCTATGGCAATGGTGCCGATGTCGACAATTCTGCCAATGTCAAATGTGTTATGAGAAAATCACAAAATAGTAGGTATATCAGTTGTTTAGGCTAAACCTCTTGACCGCCACAATCATGTTATAGATGACAAACCAAAATGTGCCCAGCACGCCACGGTTCGACTACATGACAGACTTTGACGTCGATGGCGCGTTTTTGATGTTTTGACGTGTGGCGGTCAAAAGGTTAAACACGACATTGATTTATGGAGTTTGACGTAACACTGACATTGGACACACGTGTACCAAGTGTAAGTTTTTATAGTAAGAACGTGAGACTATGTTGTCATCTAGTTTTATCTGTTATTGGTGGAGGTTGTATACCTACATGAGTGTTTCACGTCTGTTTAGAATCTGTCACTAAAATGTGTTCCGTCAAGGAGAAAAAGTCGTTGTGTATTATACTTATTAATGTTTTCCATCCAAATAGCCTCTTGATTTCAACAGCCAGTCAGCAAGGTTGATCCTTGCTGACTGGCTAAACTTTATAACAACTCATTCCTTCTTGGTTGTAATATTGACGAACCAACATCGCGGCTAAAACTCTGGTGTCAAATGTCAAATCAGTCTGATCTCAGTCTCAATCTGTCAAAAATACTTCTAAACCATTTTCGACAAGTTTTTGACATTGACTGTTGCCGAGATGAGATTGCGACTGGATTTTGAACGTTATTAATTACTGGAAATTGGGCTTTAGATCTATTGATTCATGAAGTGGTCAACCGATTGCATGGTAACTTGATCAGCAGATGGTCAGGCTTTCAGAAAGCTGTGAATAGTCTTCGTTTATTTACTAAAGGTTCACCCAAATACACTGCTACTTAAATTACTTCTCATCATCTCTATAAACTACTACTACTATGAACATTCCGTAAAACTCAACAATAAACATGGCGTCTTACGTGCGAGCGCACCGCACACGACTGCGCCGCCGCCGTTCAAGATGCGCGGCAGAGCGGCGCGTCATCGCGTGCCTTTGTCGGCCGTTGGAGAAAATTTGGACGTAGTTTGAGGTGGAATTTTAAGTGGAGTTGATATTGATTCTAGTTTTTCTATTGCAGTTTAAGATTTTTGTTAATGATGCGTGCATTGCAATGATTACTTGAGATTATTTCTTCGAAAACTGAAAAAGTTTGTACCTGGGTATAATGGACACCTATTTCCCTATGCTGGAAACAGCACCCTAATTGCGTAACACACAATCAATCATAATTTGAAGCATATTGCAAATCCAATGCTTCATATGTTTGAAAAAATTGTCTACTCACCTACGTAAATAACGCAATGAATGTTGTTAAACTGTCAAAATTAAAGCCATTCCTACTGTTAGTGTGTTACGCAATTAGCCCGCAGGCCAGAAAATACGCGAAAACATCGAATTTCATCACATTGCATATGATTTTCCCAACGGTTAAAACTATCAAACTCTAGACTTAGAAAATGCCTATAAAAGCACCAATAAACATCTATATTAGAGCCATTAAATTATAAAACCAAAACCATAAGGGCCAACCCACACTCGACTGCAAGCTTCCGCTGCATTACGCACGTTACAAAACCCACACACCTAATGGCACGCTTGATTTCTAATCGCATAATCCGAGCGGTGTATACCATGATTATCGACCAATTAGAGCGGACCTGTCATACATACTGTTACACCATGCGGAAATGGCTACTGCCTCTGTGTGGGAGAATGCGGTTAAAAACGTTGTGTGCTGCAGTCGAGCGGTGGTGTTAGGGATTTTGTATACTTGTCCGTTGAGTTTTGACGTGACAACGTCTTAAATTAGGTTGCGACTGGGAGTCACTTATGAAAAAGTGTAACGCTCGGTAACGTTACGATGAGTCACCGAACGAGAGAGAGGCCCGCCGAATGCCTTGCGTCTCTCTCCCACTCAACTATGATCGGATGATCGGTCGTTGTCACGTAAAATCTTCGCCCGTAAAACCGACTTTACAGGCAACCATTTTTTTGAGATGTTAAATAATAATAAATACAAATAAGAGGTTGGTATAGAAGTAATTGTGCCAGAAAGAGAGAAAGAAAATTGCGTTTATTTTATTGGCTCAAAAATAAACGTAAAATTACATGAAATAACATAACCTTGTGAGAAAAGAAAGCATTCAAGCAACGTTGCAATAAGTCTGGTTTGAAAATGGAATTTTACTGGCAATTATTTGTTGCGTATAGCTATTATTTATAGCTTACAATACCACCGACGTGACTTGGCGGTCCTGAGTATAGCCTTTGCGAACTTTCGCGCATGTTCTCTCACTCACACTCGCCTCATGCCACCATTTAGTTCCTAAAAAACGTTCGTGCGCAGCCTTCTGTGAGAAGTTCAGGCCGCCAAGTTACGTCGGTCGTATTGTACTCTAGCTTCCTTAGGTACCTAAGCTAAACAAACCCGTCGCTTGATACACAAAATATATCAATTTAAAAGAGCTCTTCTACAGAAAATGTCTATGATAAGTTGTAAATTTTTTGGCTAGAGAATATTTTCGTCTTTGAATGACGTTGAGTAGAGTCGGGGAATCTATTAAGAATATGGCTGTGCTTTTTCTCAATAGAATGCGCACAGCCCCTAACACAAAAGATTACGATAGATCTTACAAATTAATAATGTATAAGGTATTATTGCCATTAAATCACGAGATACGTTATAGAGTTCTTGCGGACGATTACAACTGGAGCGGATGCTGGTTCCGCGTGATTGGTTGAGACAAAAACATGGTTTCAAGGTACAGACGGCGCACATCAAGCTACTGCAATCTGTAAAATTTCTTTAATAGATTTTCAACTTTATCGCTAAAGTCTACGGTTGAAAGTTGATTGGGAAATTTTGACAGTTTCGGGTAGCTTGATGTGTTGGCGTCGTCTGTACATCGATCAGAGATTTGTGATGGTCCAATAGATAGGAGGAGGTAGGATATTTTTTTTTTTAAAGTTACATCAACTTTCTGATCACCATTATCGCAGTCATAAACAAAATGTATGGAAAAATCATTGCGATTTGCAGTGTTAAGGTGAAAAATCAGCTGTTCCCTACATTTTGACGAGATAAACGAACATAAATGTATCGCGATTTCAGGTTTGGTCTCATAGAAAAAGTTGTTAATAATGATGAGTATAATAACCAACTAAGAGGTTGTTAATATTTTACCAATAACCCTGTATACCATCACTTTAGGCCGTAATGACCATCGTTACATAGACATTCTACGGTGTATTTACCCTAGTACGGACGCCAGCAGGTCAACCTACCCGAAACTGTCAGATTTTCCCAATCAACCTTGAACCTTATGTTTTAGCAATAAAGTCGAAAATCTATTAAAGAAATCTGACAGATTGTAGTAACTTGATGTGCTGGCGTCTGTACATGAACAGGTGACATTAACAAAACAATAACATCACGTATTGAACACAACACGGTGTGCCCTATTTGTTGAGCTATTTTGCATTACAACTGCCTGCAACTGTACACTGAAATGTATTACTATGTAGTCTAAACATGCTAGTGAATGTGGTGAGAAGAAATACTGAATTATAAATGGCGAGGATATAGGAAGATTCTGACATAGAAGCGTTATCACCATAAATACCAGCACCCAAATTCCGTAACACACTTTCAATAACTATCTGAATCATTTTGAAGGATATCGCTAATCCATTGCTTTATATGTTCTAAAAATTTGGCTGCTCAACAACGTAAATAACGCAATGAATGTTGTTGAACTGCCAAAATATAAGCGATCCTGATAGTGTGTTACGCAATTACTCCGCAGCTCCAGAAAGCAACGCAAGGCATTAGGGTCTGTTATTAAACTTCTTCTGAAAACCACACATTTCACAGCCACGTGATGTTCTTCATGCCGATGGCAAGACAGATTTTCAAAAAAAAATTGGTCTAAAACTTAGCCACCTCCATGACGACTGCCTGCCACTAAAAGCATTCCAGGTTTGTGTTGCATTTGAATTAATTATAATTATAGATTATAAAGGGAGCTTCTTTAGAGCAATTAATGAGGACCTGAGGATTTTACTGAAATCTAGTTTTCTCTCTTAAAATTTTCATAATTATGATACTTTACGAACATCATCACCATCTTTGTAATTACAGTCGCCAACTGCTACAAATTAGACCATAATAATATAAAAACAAGGAACAATTCGTAACTTTTTCCACTCCCAGATAAGAGCGGAAACATCCCATAGAAACGGAACAGTCAATATTTACGACATCACTCCGGCGGCGCACCTATTTCGATCACGATAAAAACTGCATAGCTACCGTTTATGAGAGCCTAGTACTCGTATCAGTTCCGCTACTGAACAGATAAAAAAGAACTGTTATTATTTATTAGTTCCCATGGAACAGTTATGTATGTGTGATGGTGAACTGATTTATGGGATCAGTGTGTGGAAGGAAAGCTGCTGTGTTGAAAAGTGGGTAGTTAAATATTGGGGTTATGGCTACCCATGTGTTTGGGTTGTAGTAGAAGGGTTAGGAGTCGTTCGGCCCACTATGGAACTGGGATCGCGGACCAGTTACCCCTTTTAAAAATTGATAATGGTTAACTGGGCCCACATCTGTTTTGCTTTCAATCAAGCGAAGGGTGCGAATCGTAGATATCTCGGTTCATAGAAAGCACTGTTGACAAAGATGTCTATTCATAGATAGCACTTCTTGCCGGAAACTGTGTTCATAGAAAACACTGTTTCACCTTGGTTCACAGAAAGCGCCTTTGGTTCACGGAAACCTATTAGATCATTATTTTTAAATAAGCTGTACAGAGTGGGGACCCTGTCCGCCCACCAAGTGACCCCAGGGAAGACGGTGGCACAGTGATCGCGTGCTGCCGTGCATAGCGAGGCTCAGGGGAGGCCCCTTTACAGTCTCCTCAGGGATGTGCCTTTCAGGCGTTGCACGGGGGGGTTCCGGAATTGGTCTTTTAAGAGGAACCGGGACCACCCCTATGTGCTGATGGTGATCACCGGGGTGGTTTTAGTGAGGTAAAAATCCCACACTCCCGACCTCCCTCCCCGGAGGTCTGGGTGCCTTTTGAAGGTTTCCCCCCGACAACAAAAAAAAAAAAAAAAAAGGTATTCCCATTCGCTCGCTCTTGCATCCTATGTCGACGGATGTCCTATGTTGTTGGTTGCAAATGTAGGAAGACATCTTTTGCGATTTTTTTATATTACTTATTGACGAACTTTTAACTTTAAACCTTTCTGAGCACGAAAAAAATCATTAATTTAAAATAAAAATTTCTGGTTTTCGATGATCAACAAGGTTCTGTCAGTTTGCCATATAAACCCCATTTATATTCTTTTAATCCGCTTCAATCCACAAGTTGAGCAAAGTACACCATTTTTTTCCACGAAGCAAGCTCGTAAGAACATTTCTTATGTGCTAATCCTAGTTAAAAACTACCCGTAATTGGAGATCGCGGTGCGTCTGCGCAAGACTCTTTAGTGATGCGGCCGACGGAATGTTCTACTACAGTAGGCGTCTTAATTGGTTCGTTACTATTACTATTGGGCAGCAATAAATTATCTTTGAATAAAAAATGATTTGCGATTTGTCATGTAATCGTCCGAAAACTTAGCCAAGTATTTATTCACAACTAGCAGCGGCCCGCGGATTCACCCGCGTCAGTTTCGGTCCCGTGGGAATCCTGTGTTTTAATCCAGGAAATGGTCTATCTATGTGCCAATATTCAACCAAATCTGTTCACCGGTTTACGTAAAAGAAAGTCGGGTTAGTTACACCATTTATAACTCAAGAACATATGAACCGATTTTGATGATCTTTGGTTTGTTGGATTTGTTTCAGCCTCGAATAGAAGAATAACTATTAAAACATGGGGAAAATTCACAAAATAAAAACAACTAAAGTCTATGTACTTATGTGAACCTTTTTTAACAATAATACAATACTAATCACATGCATATTGGTCAATTACTAAATGCCTAACACCACTAACTACTAAACAAAATGTCAGTAATAATCTCTCCGTCATTATTGGCACGCGCTAGCGCAAGCGCATTCGCGCGGAAATCGCAAACGATTACAGTTTACCGCGATCAGCGCGTTGATGCGGTCGCCTCCATTTTTATAGGGAACGGAAATTGCGAGAGAAAAAGACTTGAAGGCACGCAGGAAATTGCTCGTACCTGGGTGAAAAAGATTGATTAACGTAAAAGGATTAATAGATCACAGGATATTACTATCGGAGCCAAATGAATGTTGTTAGATAATCTTCGTATAGATACGACGAAATAAAAACAGTTTTCCTTAAATCGGTATCATCTCTCTGTCTCCTCATCTCATCGCAATAGTCTTGATTTCAACAAATCCTAAAAACCCCTAAAATGTAAAATATCTTATGGCCCTTGAAGTTTAATATAAGTTGTGGGTAATATTTTGATCCAAGCGGCGCGACGACGACACCCGTGGCGTCGGGGGACGGCTAATGAAAAGGAAGTTAACAGCAGCTATCCTTTCTGCAATAGCATACAATCATTATTGCATAAGCCTCGTCTGTTTGGCATTTTCATTTTCACCCCTCTTTTTCAGTCGAGGGTTAAAAATATAAAAATCCTTTTTTCCGATTTAAAAACTCCTCGACTAACCCAATCCATTATCACAATGAAATCATTAAACTGGTCTCACATTTGAAACTCCCTAAAAGAAACAAAATATCTCCTAATTGTTACCGTTTGGTAATAATTAGGAGATATTTTGTTTCTTTTTTTGAACTCTACTGTATGTAATCTAAACATTAATCATTACACAAAAAAATCCAACACCTTTTTTTACAAAAAAAAAAAACAAAAAATAAATCTCTCCTAATCTATCTCCTCTCCCAGACGCTCACAAATAAAGTGGTCATGCGTGTACCAACCAATAGATCATTCGTCACACTAAGACCTCACACATAACATAGCTAACGATCATTACTTTCGAGCTAGTAATAAAGAATCACTGATGGGCGTGAGCTGAGATCTGTTCAGACGGTGACGTAATGGACAATATGGCCATACCCTAGCACAATGCAACGTGTGTTGATGCACTAATGGAGGACAAGAAAGTTTTACTACTAGGCTGTGCGCAGAGTGTCTACTGTTGGAAATTTATGGAATGTACCTACAGACGCCAGCACATCAAGCTACTACAATCTGTCAGATTTCTTTATAAGATTTTCAACTTTATTGCTACATCTTAAGGTTCAAGGTTGATTGCGAAAATGTGACAGTTTCGGGTAGCTTGACCTGCTGGCGTCCGTACAATACGACCGACGTAACTTGGCGGGCCTGAACTTTGCGCAGAAGGCTGCGCAGTAAGATTGTTTAGGAACGAAATGGTGACATGAGTCGAGTGCGAGTGAGAGAACATGCGCGAAAGTTCTTAGTGCCTATGTTCAGGCCCGACAAGTAACGTCGGTCGTATTGTACGAGAGTATTCTCTCGTACAATATGCCATAATAACCATGCTAGACTAGATAAGACATAATTCATGTATGGCCAATTTGTTAATCAATATACTTATTTAACGTCAATTAACTTTTAATCATTATCTAATGTAAACCATTTATTTAATCTTAGTTTAATTTAATTTATTTACCCGTTATTTTATTACCAATTAATTTAATATATTTAATTTAATTTGATAATGTTGATTTGTTTGTTAAACTGCAAGATTTATGCTTTGTTTTATGTTCATTCAAAATTTATAATTAATTACAAAAATAAAAATGTATAATTTAGATAAAATAGTGCATGTGGTGTTTAGCCTGTAAGTGATTGTTGCACTTATAAATGTATATTGTGTACAATACGACCGACGTAACTTGGCGGACTGAACATAGGCACTAAGAACTTTCGCGCATGTTCTCTCACTCGCACTCGCCTCATGTCACCATTTGGTTCCTAAAAATTCTTACTGCGCAGCCTTCTGCGCAAAGTTCAGGCCCGCCAAGGTACATCTGTCGTATTGTACTTTTAAACGAAATGTAACGTGTAAACAATTGTAGGCTAACCCTAAATAAATAAATTACGTAATACTTAGGGAATTTTAACAAGTCAAAATTCTTGATATACATTTTCAAATCGGCTATAGCTAAGCAAGCAGAGATAGTATTGCACCAGCACTAATTGCGTACCTACCTAACACAGTTTCAATCAAAATCTGAATCATTTGGAAAGATATTGCTAATCCGGTGCTTCATACGTTAGAAAAAAAATTCTACTCAATAACGTAATGGATGTTGTTGAACTGTCAAAATGAAACCCATTGCTACTGTTAGTATGTTACCTAATTACCCCGCTGTTCCCGAATGGTATTTGTTTTATTTCATCTATATGAAAAGCAGGCTTTGTTTTCGTTCAATGTACTCCTCTGCTGCACAAAAATCGCTTCGGCAGTTTAGTGAAACAGGACAAACAGACAGACAGACTCAATTATTTTCGCATTTATTTCGATTGATCATTAGCATGCTTAATCAATTGCTTAACTCAATATTAAAAAACCAATAGAGTTCTATTAAGAGATTCGTTTAATTATTCATAGTCTGATTAAATTACTGTCTATCAATCAGTTGACACACCAAGAGAGATCAAATCGATAAATGTTAATCGATGCTTAAGTTTTTAATCGCTCGCATCATAAAACGTAATCGTATTCGCGACTAATTTCCATTCAATTACCGATTTTATTTCACAACTAGCTGCGTCCCGCGTTTTCACCCACATAAGTATCCACCCCGTAGGAATATCGGGATAAAAAGTATCCTATGTGTTAATCCATGGTGTCAGCTACCTCCATACAAAATTTTATCACAATTGGTCCAGCCGTTTGTGCGTGAAGAAGTAACAAACATGCGAACACACTCACAAAATTTCACCTTTATTTGTGTGATGATCAGCAGAAATACGGGCGCATCTATTGGCCTTACCAGTCATACGGTAAAGGTAAAGGCCCACTCCCTCTTACAGACAGGAGGTCTGTGTCCCAGCAGTGGGAACGTTATAGGCTGACTATGCTTATGCTAGGGAATTTGCTGTACTTAGTAGTTGAGCTTCTTTGCCTGAAAGATTGGTAAAATGGAGCGTGGATTCAACGAAAACGGAAAATAGTGGCCACTATTATCCGTTTTAGTGATTATAATAAAACTAAACAATGTAAAACTACCGTTTATAATAATATTAACGTATAATCTTGTGGAGCACAACTTATCGTGCTTATTTTCTGCATTTTCATTCTAAAATAAAAGAAATAACCAAACAAACGATGAGGGCGCCACTCGGGTCAATAAAGCTATATAATTATACTATCTATGCTGCTAGCTATACTGTGCTGCTGCGCGGTCGGCGTTTGGTCGGTGCCCTCAAGGAATCGATCCCCCACAAGAAACTAATTTAGTATAGTTTATTGGTACTAATTAGCAGTAACACTTTAACATATTAAATGTTTTACTGCTAATTAGTACCTGTTACTTACCACTATCATAAATTGTAGAAGATAAGTTAGAGACGACTAGCAGCGCCCCGCGGTTTCACCCGCATAAGTTTCGATCCCGTGGGAATATCGGGATAAAAATCCTGGTTATAAACTATCCGTGTGCCAAATCCGTTCGGTTATAGTATTTGCGTGAAAGAGTAACAAACATCCATCCATCCTTCCATCATCTTTCGCCTTTAAAATATTAGTAGCAAGTAGGATTCATCATCTGCCTAGCCTTTTCCCAACTATGTTGGGGTCGGCTTCCAATCTAACCGGATATGCAGCTGAGTACCAGTATTTTACATGGAGCGACTGCCTATCTGACCTCCACAACCCAGTGACTGGGTAATACGATACTCCTTGGTAAGACTGGTTCTCAGAGATCGAGCTTCTGACGACCCGTAACGACTGTCAAAGATCCACGAATGACAGCCGCAAGTACAGTAGCAAGTAGGATTATGTGTGAATTAAGAAAATCTGGGATTTAAATTACCAATTTGAGTGCATAGAATTACAATGGTTAAGTTTGTATTTATGTAAGAATTTGAGCTAATGGAATTGTGATGTCATTTAAATGTCTAAAGTCGTGAGGAGCTAAAAATAAATATAGATATCTTATAGCAGTAGCTATCCATAAGGTGCATTAATTTATTTGTTCTTATTTGAATTAGTGGAAAAGTATTTATACATACAGAGTAAATTGATCACAAAATGAACAAAATATTTTAAAACTACGAAATTCCATTGAAATGTAGTATTGCAGGCGCCTAGTGATATTACAATCAGGAATACTCTTGCGTCGATTGAATATTGAAGCTTTGAAAAGGCGCTTTGGGAGAATTTTACTACTGCTATAATTTACATTGATTGACGGCAAACATACAAAATAATTAAGCTGATTTGCTATTTTTTTTGGTTTTCTTGATCTTGTGCAACAACAATCACAAGTTCGGCAGTCATTATAATTATATGTTTTAATGCTAGCAACATTCGGTCAATTTTTTTTTAAAGTATGCTTCTATCACAAGATCACAGGATTCTATGTTCGAATTTCGGTGTCAATTTTGTCAAATATTGTTTTTTTTTCCACTTTGGCAACCGAGTCGATGTCGACAATTCTGCCAGCAGCGTCATGGGGTGACGGCAGTGTTGCTACGAGTACTTTGGTAAAAAAACTAACTTCTATTTTTAAATGTCGGTGTCAATTTAACCACAGATAACGCGATCCGGATATGTAACCAGATTCACGTCGATACTTGGTACGCTCTAGCTGTTGAAGTATCAGATTTGAGAGACGGGCGTCCATATCAATAAGGTGATGATTCAGAATCAGAATGAAACCGCGGTAAATGTTAGTTGGACCAAAAGTCTTAGCTTAATTTCAAGCTTTTTTGAATGAAATACCAATAGCTTAATCTAACCCAATATTTTTTTACTTAACCAATGAAATTAGTTCATTTAGGAGGAGAGAAGCATGACGGCTATAGAAAAGATCTGACGAAAAGATTATTTATGGAAGATATTATGGTAATCCTACTAATCCTACTATATAATATTATTAATGTGAAAGTTTGTGAAGATGTTTGGATGTTTGTTGCTCAATCACGCGTAAACCGCTGAACAGATTTGGATGAAAATTGGCATATAGATAGACCATTTCCTGGATTAACACATAGGATACTTTTTATTCCGATATTCCCACGGGATCGAAACTTACGCGGGTGAAACCGCGGGGCGGTGCTAGTAGGAAATAAATTAAGGGCAATATGATACTGAAGGAAAACAAGTAGTACGTGGTGATAATCTACATAATACAATAAAATACTCGTTACTATTACATTATATTACATTGGATATTTTAGAAAAAAAAAAAAATTGCTACAACATCGCGATCGCGTCGGATGCGGAATTTTTATTATTTTTTTATTTTGTGTGCTCCGTATAACTCATTCGGATGACATGCGACACACATGTAGTTTATAACCTGGACTAACACACAGGGTACTTTTAATCCCGGTAGTAAGTTCTCGTGGGATGTGTCTTCCACATCCACGCGGGTAAAAGCATATTTTATGTTCATAGCCTATGAAATTCATTACCCATCTTGGCTTTGCCATCCTCGGGTAATAATAATCAAAAGTCAAAGATCAAATACCACCGCTTATAGCTATTCAACCCGCCAAGCACCTAGTTAAACCAGGGTATATAAAACCGGGTAATATTACTATTTCAATTCCAAACGAGTAGTTTATTACTTATGCTTCGAACTAAAATAAACGAGCGGTCAGTTTTAAGGCTCCGCCGACCGCGCAGTGGCGCCCTCATCGTTTGTTTGGTTATTTCTTTTATTTTAGAATGAGAATGCAGAAAATAAGCACCTTAAGTTGTGCTCCACAAGATTATACGTTAATATTATTATAAACTTGTTTAGTTTTATTATAATCACTAAAACGGAAAATAGTGGCCAGTATTATAAAAGATAATAAGCAAACAAACGATGAGGGCGCCACTGCGCGGTCGGCGTAGTCTTAACCTATGGGGGGCTATTCACAAGTTTATTGCTAACGGTATGATACAGGTCCGTAACCCGAAGACCTGTGAAGATAACCAGAAATTTGATTGGATTTATGGGTGATGCAAAAGGCAATTAAGAGATTGTATCAAAAGCATTTCTTGGGTTTCACAACATATTGTGATCACCAATCTGCAAGCCAAATGTGGTGATTATTCACACATATTTGAATGCTCATATTCAGCCTGGAGATACTTTATCTACTTACTTAATAAAATCATAACATGTTTTTTTTTGTAAGTAGGTTTGCACAAACGTCAACACGTCAATCATATTTTTTTTTAAACTAAATGAGGTCGGCCTTTCCTATCTGACTACTTTTTTTTTTTTTGAGTATTTGATATCATGAAATGACCCCTCCCGCTCTGGGTGGAGCGGAAGGGAGTGTCAGACTCTTACTGACTAAAACCCCGCCCTGTTCCATTCTTAGCTCTTTATGTTCCGGTCCAGCTGTAACCTTTTCGGACAATGAGGCTGATCCTATCTGATCATAATTTCAGTCACTGAGAGACAACGCCTAAACCGCATGGTCTAGCTCTAGAAGCTTGAAATTTTGCACAACAGTTCCATAAATATGGTGAGTACAAAGGAATGATTTTTGAAAATTCATATCCTCAAGGAGTTGGCCATTTCTACAGATGGTTAATCCTATCGGGCACAGGGCATGTAAACTACTGCCTTTTTTTTTTTAAGTCATCAAATGACTCCTTCGGCTCTGGGTGGAGCGGAAGGGAGTGTCAGACTCTTACTGACTAAAACCCACCCGTGTTCCTTCCTTAGCCGTGTATGTTCCGGGCCAGCGGTAAACCTTTCGGACAATCCCGCTGACCTCCCTCTTTACAGGCTAACATGAAGTAATAGAAACCAAATCAACGACAAAACATAAAGGCTATCCTAAATACAAGCAACAATAATGTGCCTAATGTTAATAATGCCATTCAATTAGTAGCTTAGCTAAGTCGTAAAAATTACATCAAGTGAAACATTTCATTGATCCATGAGAATCCATTGTCGTAAAATATAATGTTCGGGGCTAAACAGCTTTTATGATGTTTGTAAAAGCTTTCAGTTTATGGTGTTGTTTTTATTATGAGTGTAATTTATTTTTTGACAAAGGAGTTAAAGAATGTTACGCCGACCCCAAATAAATTGGGATAAGGAAAGAAGAAAGAATGAAGAAGAATGAGAGTGATCGGCTCACATGGGAAGGAATAGAATAATCAAATTCTTCTCTTCTTGTTCTCACACACTATTGTCTACATTTCCTTTTGCATTTCTTCAGTCGCAGGTCTGCTGGAAGGAATTTCTTAAGAAATACGCAGTACCTTTGTACTCAATTCTGATATGTCGTATCTGTATCTATTTTACTGTGTGTATAATAAAATAATAAGCATTTTGTTTGTTCTCGCTTGTAGAAAAATAATTATTTTTCAGTTAAGGCTCAAGAGGTATGCACTACCCATCTCAGCATGTTCCCAAAAAGCTATCATGTCTTTAAACTGTTATTCAGTGTGTTTTATCGAAGTCAAAGTATTTTATCAATGGAGAACTCAACTATCTATGATTTTTTTTAATGGAAAAACCTGCCAAATGCATGTAGTACTTGCACAATGAGGGGTGTTCGGATCCCCACTACCGCGATAGCGCCTACTACTACTAATCTTAGAAGGTACCAGGTTTTCTGAACTTCCATAATAAATAAATAAATAAATCTAGATTTAACACCTCGTTTTAATTACAGGTTTGACACAGAAGACTAGCATTTTAAGTTTCATTGTTACAACACAATGCAGTAACATCTCACAATGTATGTATGATGTCACTAACACTGTTGAATTACAGCAATCTTACTAATGTAACGCCATCTTACAATTTTGTGAATGTTGTGGCAGAAAAATATCAGAAGTCCAGAAATAAACCCGAAGTTATACCTAAGCTTTGAAGACACGTCCTTTTGGGCTTTTAAAAGCTTGACCATTCCTCACGTCAGTGAATTGGCTTCCAAATCAGATGGTATTATTTTTGGTTGGTTTGCCAAGACAACAACCAAGACAATAACGGGTTGATATTGGAAATCCTAGACAAAATCGAAGAAGAACAACTTGGCGCAGAAAAGGGTAGAGACCCGACCCCAAAAACTGTGGAGACTCGACCCCAAAAACTGTGGAGACTCGACCCCAAAAACTGTGGAGACTCGACCCCAAAAAGTGTGGAGACTCGACCCCAAAAACTGAGGAGACCCGCCCTTAAATAACGGGACCAGGAAAGGAAGAAGATAGAAGACTGCCGGAAGTCGAAGAATAGGACTGTATAAAAGGCAGACCAGGAACTGCAAATATACTTTTTTGTGTTATGTTTATTTTGTTGATATCTTGCAAGAAGAATGCACCAATGATTGACATATGAAACAATTAGCGATCAAAATTATTATGGAAATTGACTAGTTTAGCGGTCAATATCGTGTGGCTTTGAACATTACAACAAATTCTGTAATCTATGTGAGAATTAGAAGTAAATTTTGTGCACACTTAAACTTTTTTCCATCAACTATACATTGGTCATCTTGTCGGTTCGGCGACCTATTTCGTCTGTACGATTAGAAGCAGGAAATCTCTGGTTGCTGACCCATTGTGTGGGTTGCGATATGATAACCTGTGACCGGCTTCGTGGGTTTCGTCACACTTTTGAGGGCAAAGTGCATCTGTTTGTTGAGACTTTGATAAGAATTGCCGAGTTTTTGTCACAACTTTCTTGTAGTGTTTCTAGAATAGTCAGTCAGCAATGCATTAGCCATGACTGATTGCTCAGAATGAGCTGGACATGCTTAAGCAACATCTTTCGTATAAATAATCTGCATTCGCGATTTTTTTGCCTAAAATATGAGCTGGAAAAATAACTTTAAATCCTACACAATAAAGTTCAGTTTACGCTACCACTTCAATCATTTTTATAACTTTTTCAATAGTGCTAGTCACTCTGAAATCAACTTAATGGCCATTTATATAATGTTGATATTTGTTTAACTTGAAATAATATTAATTTGAAACATAAGTTTGAATAGACTTTAGATATGCCGTCGATTATTTGTTTTGTGCTCGTGATTATAGATATATTTTGTTTTTATTTTTCCTTTTATTAGAATTAATTATCTTTTTGTATGCACTTGTTTCTGTGACATATAAATAAACCAATTTTTTTACCGACTTAAAAAAAGGAGGAGGTTTCTCAATTCGACCGTATATATATTATATTTTTTTTTTATGTGTGTTCGCGGATAACTTCGTCGTTTATGAACCGATTTTGATTATTCTTTTTTTTGTTGGAAAGGAGATATGCCAAGGGTGGTACCATGATAAGGAAACCAGGATCTAGATGGCATCCCAGTGAAACCGAGGGGAGCATTCGAAAATCGTAGGAGCGACTGGTGCGTTTGTTAATTTTTTCATTAAGTATTTTAAAGAACTCCAATTTAATGAAGGCCTGAAGCTGATCTGATGATGGAGCCGAAAGACAGTCGAGGGGACTCCTCAACGATTTACAGCAGTTACCTTGTGTTTGGGCTTGATTAATTTGTATTGATGTGAACTTTACACCTACATGGGTTGTGACTGTCATTAATGGTCTGATGATGAAGACGAAGGACAGAAGGGAACTCCTCAACAGTTTACAGTAGCTACCTCGTGTTTGGAATTAATTCATTTATATTGATGAGAACTGTAATGGCAAAGGAAACATTTCATGTGATAAATAAATAAAATAAATAAAAACTTTGCACCCATATGGGTTATAAGTGCTATTACAGGTCTGATGATGGAGACCATAGACAGTCGAGGGAATTCTTCAACGATTTACAGCAGTTACCTTTTGTTGGGCTTACTTCATACGGTTCAATATGCCAAAATGTTCAGTTCGTACAAAAATAATACCTAATTAAGATTGTAGTTTTACATAGGACGACCACTACCTACTAGTCATGCTGATGCGTCAATTTGATAATCGTGTCATTTCTAGCAATGCTCTTTCGTCGTGTGGCCTACTCAATAATTAAAGTAACTTGAGCTTTTGGTCTCGGAAATCATCATTTGGTAAAGTGGAGCTGGTGATGAAGACCACAGGTGGCCATCGGAACTACTCAATGACAAATATTTCACGGGTTGGGATTCGATTAAGTACTTTAATATGGTTGCTAAGCAATTTATGCTCGTTACAATGCGTATGGTGAAGTGGAGCTAATGGTGACTTCTCAATCAGCTCCAGTTCTCCTGGTTCTTACTAGGAGAACTAATATAATAATAATAATAACTTTGTTGCCAATAAGCCTGATATAGTGGTGGTGGATCGATCAGAGCGGCGCGCAATGATTGTTGACATAACCGTCCCGCATGATGGGAACCTCGTGAAAGCCGAGAAAGATAAACAAATCAAGTATCTTGACTTGGCTCACGAGGTTGTCGACATGTGGGATGTGGACTCAGCGATCATTGTGCCGATAGTTGTGACAGCCAATGGTCTAATTGCCAAGAGCCTCGACCAACACCTGAGGAGGCTCTCGTTGGGCAGCTGGATCAAGGGCTTGATCCAGAAAGCGGTACTTCTGGACACGGCCCGAATAGTTAGAAGGTTCCTCTCTCTGGAGCCCTGACCGCCGGTAGCTTGGACCCTGTTCCCGATACCGGTGGGCTACTATTTTTTATATTTTTAAATGTTTTTATATTTCTTTATACTAATATTTAAAAATATAATTTATAAGAATTTAAATGAATAAAGGAGATAATAATAATAAGTTTATTGATCCAAAGATATACACACAGGTTGTATAAGAGTTACATGCTAAGACTTAATCAACTAACAATGGACACAAGGGGAGAAAAACAGTTGTCTTTAATAACATAATAAATTAAATCCTGTCTCCTAAACTAGGGATGACCTGTATCTTAGGAGACAGAAACTCCTCAACAATTAACGTCCCTGCATCGGGAAAAGCAATATTTTGTAAAAGGTGGATGATCAGTTGATATTAGGCTATTGTAACTTAAATAAATTTCAAACTGACCCACTAAAATGTGAAAAATAAAAACTTTTTTACAAAAAAACAACTGTTTTTTTGTAAAAAAGTTTTTATTTTTCAAATTTTAGTGGGTCAGTTTTCTTTATTCTTCTTTCTTTCTTTTCTTTGTTAATTCTATAATTATGTTTTTTTTTTGTATGGTTTCTAGATGCAGTTATTTATGCTGACGGAAGCTGTAGTTTAGGATGTTATCGTATAATTTGTGAAATGGCTTTTGCCCAGATGATGACTGCAATAGTTGGTTTATTGATAATAGTAACTGTACTCTGTAGTAACGGTTTCCATGCAGTGAATCTATCAGCGGTGCTATTCTGTAAAAAACTCACCGTGAAAACTTAGGTAAAGTGAGCGTGGAGTGAGCTGTCAATAGTGCCAATTCCTAGCAAAAACCAACTCACCTCACCTAAGTTTTCACGGTGAGATTTTTACAGAATCGATCGGCTGGATTTTAACTTACGCATGATTTTTTGTCTAAAGATCTTTATCAAAACGAACTTAATAGGTGTCGGTTTCCTTTGAGCTATTAATTTAATTTCCACAAATGAACGAACCAATCAGCTCCAAGCTATTATCTCACACTTTGATAACAACAATTTGCACTTTCAAATCTCTCCCATTCATATTCAATTCGACTTACAGACGTTTTATGATCTAACGCGAAAATTTATCGTAATACCTGTAATAAAAACAATTTTTATAAATTGCTTTGGAATTGAAAGGCAACTAATGTGAATGAATGAACGGTAAGTATTTTGTGGAAGTTTTAGATACGTGTTCCACCACATCCGTGATTATTCTGAAATTCGGATTGAGTTAATTATCAGCCAATCAGGACGATTCTTACTTGCTTTCGATATGGATGAAACGGATTCCAAAACCAGAAAGTTTTTAGACAATTTTTATCATGGGAGTAGCTAAACCTGTGGCCTTCATGGACCGAAACTAATAAAATACCGCGACGTTGTCAATTTTATTTTTCTTATCGAGTCATGCAGGGCATTTCACAGTTACAAAACATTGCACTGGTTATATAGCAAATATACGTGGTCACAAAAATCATAATCACTTCTAAGCGATTTAAGCATGGAAACACTATTTCAGCAGGGTTGACACAATGTGTTGGTACTCTATCAACCAGTAGGTGCTTGTATAGGTACATGACTAATAAAAGGGGTACCTAAATAAACTATTTACATACCTGTGCCTGTTTAAGTCGATGCTCAGTCCGATGCACAGCCAACAACGGCGTAACCCGCACCAGCAGCCTCCACCACGGCCAGTCCCGCACCGCGAGGAACGCACGCACGTTGCGTTGCACGCACCGCGCGGCCGTGTGTTGCGTACGCAAGCGTTGCGCGCGCCGCCTCGCGAGCAAGCCGCGAGCGCGCGCTTGCAGGCGCACGAGCACACGTGCGAGCGCTGCGTCGCGGCGCGCGTCGAGTTCGCCCACGACGCCGCCGCGGAACATAATCTAAAACAAAAGAAGAGTTACATTTAGACAAATGAGTTATTGATATAGCAAAAAAAAAATACAAATCGGAGATTTATCTAGAGTAATTTAGTAGCTCTGCACGTGGTAGACACTTAGGTCTGCAGACGTTGTTCTTCAAATCTTTTTACTCATAGTTTTGAGTTAGTCTCAAATTACGTACGCTACGTGAAGAGCTGTGAAAGAAGAGTATTGAGATATCCTGTAGACGTAGTAGGTTGGCTTACCTACAGTAAAAACTGAAGGTGAGAACTTTTATAACATATTGTGAAGCCCCTCAACAATACAGGGCTGCCACACTGCTAGACCCCTTAGCGTAGACGTTTTTCGTCGGTGATCAAATAAAAAACAGCTGTTTCATAGAAAAAGTGCAATTACTTACGCGGTCAAAACATACGGAACCGCAAATTTTTATTTTAATAGCCGACGGCAAATTTCAACGCCCCCTTCGTGGAAATTTACCGTCGGCTATTAAAATAAAAACAGCGGGGTAATTACGTAACGCACTGTCAGTAACAAATGGGTGTTATTTTGACAGTACATTAACATTCATTGCGTTATTTACGTTGTTGAGCAGACACATTTTTCGAACATATGAAGCAATGGATCAGCAATATCCTTCAAAATGATTCAGATTGAGATCGATAGTGTGATACGCAATTAGGGTGCTAGTTCAGAATCATACTGAATCCATGGTAACATGTTGCTCAAAATATTGAGCAATAAGTAGGTATAGAGAAGAAGTCTCATTAGTACATACTTTCATCTATCGTGGAGTTTACATTCCTATCAACTTGTACTTTGAATGCATAAAACCAAACATCTCAGGTCTTCTTACATTCTATTATTATATCTCGGACTATTTTAACAAGATAGTTTCCATTACACAATCAAAGTGGACGACCGATAGTAAATTATTAATAATATCAATGTTTTATTACTGTTCCGGTTGCATTTTATGATAATAGTTGGACAAGATTGAAATAGATGTTACTGTGTATTTATTGTGTTACGAACACACAATTACACACACAACATCACTCTTATAATCCCCGACCTGAAGGGTTGTTAGGCAGAGGTGTACGTAATAGAAACACCCGCATTTCGCCAGTATTTTTTAAGTTCCATGCTCGCCCCCTATTAAGGGGGCGAGCCTATTGCCATCAACCGACAATTTTCAGTTCATATTTTAAGAAATTTGGAAAATCCAAAAGTGCACGACTCATAGAGGCTCCTTCAAACAGGCACGACACAAAGGCACCGCAAGTCGCGCAACGAGCGGTGCCTTTGTGTCGCGCGCGATTACATCAAGTGTCGCGACTGTTTGTAGGAGCCTTAATGCTCATTTGATCGTATTTAATAATAAAAAAAAGTAGATTTTAGAATACATTGTGCCCTCTTACTTTTTTTTTTTGTTTAATTATAATTAAACTACTTTGAATTAAAGAGCCATTTTCAATAGAGTTCCTCTTAAGGGAGAAAGGAATCTATTTAAAAAAAAATTTACTCAATTCTTTGTTTTTTTTGCAAGCTACAATGTTTTCAGGTTTCACACTTGATTGACGGGAATTTTTTAAGAAATATTTTGATGCTTTTTTTCTTTTCAGGGGTATAACAATAGAAACAGTTGCAGAAAGTAGGTAGGCAATATTTTTTTCGATCGTATATACTCTCTAATGCTTCGCATTAGGAGTCGTGCAAGAACTTCGGTCCACGCTGAAGGGTAATAAGTAGATACTTCAGTAGCAATGTAGGTAGGTACTATGTAGAGATTTGGGCTTTCCATAAGAGCTTGCAAACTTGTTGATGTACCTATAACAGAGCGCAAAAGCAATTCTTCATGGATAAAGGCATTTCGAATGTAAAAAAAAAACATGGATGAATCTAGCCGTGAAGCCCACGCCCCAACACGACAATCTTCATAAAGCAGAACAGACAAAAAATATCCCATACCCGACAATTACATTGCGGCATAGTACATTACAAATTCTATTATCCTCTAGCGTTTTCATGTCAAATTCGCTACAGCAGCTGAAAGCCCGCATGTACGAGTACCTAATTGTTGCTCGGCGCGTTAGAAATGAAAGTCAATTTCATTTATGTAACACTACAGGCCATTACTCTCGATTTTTTTTTTCATCAAAAACATCGCTTGTATGTGCAATAGGTGCAGGCTAAGCGATAATGTGTGTAATAGACTTGTTTATAGGGTGTCTATTTCTGTGCTAATGTGGAACTGCTAGCGTGGAGACATCGTGCGTCGATGATATATTGTTGTAAGTTAACTTAGATATATTTTTATATTTGTATGAAATTAAAATAAGCCAGTATCAGACTAAGACAGTTTTTCAGAAAAATATCATGGTAAATGATTTAATCAGCAAGTGCTCTTCACCTTAAATATCACAAATTTCTTAATGAAAACAACGGCTGTGGAAAATATTACAAAAAAATATGAAATAATTTTTGAACCAAGATGATGCCTATGGAACTCCTGCCAAGAATTTTGAATATGTCATAGATAACAACAGCATTCTCAAACACAAACAAGCCCCTATATTTCTAAACAATCAATCCATCCATTTAAATAAAATCATATATATCACATAAATCAACTCCAACAGGTCCACAAACTCCGTAGCCCATTCCACGATGTCAGACCACTTCCAATTGACCACAATGTAGTCTATGGCCATTTATAGCCGTGGCCTACTTATAGCCGAAGTATAATGGCACCTGTTATTGGAGCAAGTGCATACGATGGACGTGAATGGGCTGTTAGGAATTACACAGTTCCGGCCTGCGGTTTGTGGGGTAAAAGTTTAACCTGATTTTAAAGCATTATTATAAAAACATGAACGACAAAATGTGCTCTTTCTAGAAGGTGATGCTTTTCTTTTGAAAACTCGTTTTTTGCGTGGAAGCAAATCTTATCTTCAAGACGTCATCTCTCTGTCTATCGTCTTACTCAAGGATGAGTCCAGAGGGCAAAGACAAAGACACACAAACAGAACAAATAAACAAAGTGAGATTCTATTAGCGAAAACTATGTTGGAAAAGTCAGAAATGTATGGGACTGACATAACTATCGAAAATTTGTCAAACCTGTTGAAAATATGGCCTATATTTTCAACAGGTTTGACAAATTTTGGCCAGGTGGCCAATGGGAACGGTAAACATGATAGGGGTTCAAAAAACGCACAAAACGTTTGAAAAGCAGTAAACCAGAGAACTTTTGCGAACTGACCCTAGAAGTCTTAACGCATGCAACAATGAGATTCTTATTTTCAATGTCTACGACACTGAAGGTAGATTTAGTCAGACCAAACGAACATAGAACCAGAACACAGAATGGAAGACTAACGAAAGAATGCTGTTCCTGTTCGTATTAATATTTTGGTAGAGTTGAGAAAGTATGTGCATGCATTCGCTCGATTGGTCTAAATCAACCTTTAGATTTTCACTTTAATTAAACTAATTCTTACCAAACTTTAAGCTGTTGTTTATTTCACGCAATTTAGCTAATTTTATCATAGAAATAATATGCATTCAATAAAGCATCGGGTCGTATGATATCATCTAAGTCGTTCATTGTTGTTTATAGACTACTTGCTATTGAAGTGTCCTTTTTCATTGACTTCTAGTAATTTAATTAGGTCATTTGATAACTGACTTGCTTGATAGATCAATTTATTAGAGGTTAGTTATTGTTATGAAGACAATAGTAACGATCTTGGGGCGTTATCAAACTGTCGACCATTTGTCTCTCAGGATGTATAGATAGAGATAGAATATGGTTGCTTTTATGCTTGCTTAAATGCTTGTTCTGATTGCTTGATATGCTTTCATCATCTTCTTTATCTTCATTTGCCCTTTTCCTAATCTATTTAGGATCGGTGCAACATGTATTTTCTTTCATACTTCTTTATTAGTCGTCATCTTGGTAGTCACTAGTCATCCCTTTTCTAACCATATCATCTTTCAACCAGTCCATATATCGTTTTTTTTTCTCATACTCTTATGCTTGCTTGCTTTTATGTTTGCATGACCTTGGATTTTTTTCTCTTGCGTAGATTTATAAACATAAACAGCCTATAACATTCCCACTGCTGGGACACCGGTCTGCTATGGGTGTGTGCCATAATCTATCACAAGGGCACAGTGCGGGTTACTTCAAGAAAAATATATTAGAAAATGAAACTATTTTCGAACAAAACCTTGATTGATCATCGTCAATAGAAGTTCTGATTTCACAGCAATTTGCAAAGCAATTAATAGCTTGCGCTTCCTGTCAATCAAACTTGTCCATCATTCTAACTTTTCCAAAGAAATCAAGATTGTAGGAAACTGTCAACTCTCCTAAAGATTAAAAGTGACTCTAACGTGGGATATTTACTGACTTTAACGTACTCTGCATTTTCTATTGTAAAATCGTAAGCCTTTTTTCCTAACGACCTCTTAAATTCTGCTGGTCCAAAAGCTGTGTCAGCTTTATAGCTGTTCTTATTGTGGTCAGTTAAAGACCAATCAACCTGCATAAAACCTGCGGGGTAATTGCGTAACACACTAACGATAACGGTAGTAAAGGTAAATTTTGACAGTTCAACAACATTCATTGCGTTTTTTACGTTGTTGTTCAGATAAATTTTTCGAACAAATAAAGCAGTGGATTAGCAATATCTTTTAAAATGATTCAGATTCAGATTGATAGTGTTTTACGCAATTAGGGTGCTGACACCAGCAAAACAAAATCACCCAGGGCTTTGGAAACCTGGGATTATTTTGTGTCCATATCACACTAATATTATAAAGGCGAAAGTTTGTGAGTGTGTGAGTTTATATGTTTGTTACTTCTTCACGCTCAAACGGCTGGACCAATTTTGATAAAATTTTGTATGGAGGTAGCTGACACCCTGGAATAACATATAGGGTACTTTTTATCCCGATATCCCCACGGGATCGACATTTACGCGGGTAAAACCGCGGGGCGCAGCTAGTGTTACATAAACTCAAGACAAGAATGAAAGTACTACAACAAAACAAGTACCTATCTACACATAACATCATAAACAACACACTCTACAACCTTTCGCCCAGCTATCTGAGTATAAGCAATCTTTCCCGTAGTTATCTCGAACACAGTAACAGCAAATTATTTCTGCAGTTATGTCCATATTAGCAACAGTGGATAACTGGGCCGCGCCGGTGCGCTGTGCATCTGTGCTTGTGCGCATGCGGGGCGTGCAGCTTGTCAAATAGTACTATCTGACATGTACAGACGCCCGCACATCAAGCTACTACAATCTGTCAAATGTCTTTAATAGATTTTCAACTTTATCGCTAAAGCATTAGGTTCAAAGTAGATTGGGAAAATTTGACAGTTTCAGGCAGCATGATGTGCTGACGTCTGTACCTACGATTTGCTCTTCTTACTACCTTTGTGAAAATTAATTGTCCTATTTTGAGATGAATTTAAGTAGAATTTATAAATATATTTTTTTTGTTCATAAGTCTAGATAGACATATAATTATAAAAGATGTCACAAATTAATGTTCGCTTAATGTTTAATGCTGAATACAAACTGATTATTGAAACTAGTATGTTTTATTTCAATTAGCATCTAATATTGAAGCATTTATACAGTGAGTTTTCTATCCCTCACGTTAGGCATCTATCCCTTGAAGCATTTTTACAACGAGTCTTCTATCCCTCACGTTAGGCATCTATCCTACTTTTGAGAGGGTAAAAAAGACACAATTTCTTCAAAATCTATTAAATTTATGTAAAAACAAAAGGGGTGTACCATCATAGATTAAAGATCAAAGTTACCATATGCAAAAGACGTATTGCCAATAGATTTTTAATTATTAAGTTATGGCTCCCTATCAAAAAGTGGGGCACCTATCCTGGAATTACCCTACAGCTGAATACTAGAATGTTACATGGAACGACTGCCTATCTGTATCTGAATTTCGCTTAGGTACTAACATCATACTTTTTATCTGCAGTGGTTTAGGCTGTGTGTTGTCTAATTGTCGGTCAATTTTATATCCATATTAATATTATACTATATATACTAATATTAGGTCGATTTTATATCCATACTAATATTACTCGAGGCACTCGAGGGCCTAAAACCAAAGCGTTCAGCAGGCCCGGATGGCATACCAGCCTTCCTATTCAGGGATTGTAGTAGGGTATTAGCGGAACCTCTACACTATATATTTAATACATGTCTCCAATCAGCGACCTTTCCAACTCGATGGAAGATAACGCGGGTCATTCCAGTCCCCAAAGGTAAGGCAGGATCGGACATCAGTGGATATAGACCGGTGGCTGTGTTGTCGACTCCGGCCAAGGTTTTCGAGTCCGCCATCCAGCGCAGCATGCAGGAGCAGGTCCGCGCGCAGCTATCGGATGCGCAGCACGGGTTCCGGCCGGGGCGCAGCACTGCCACCAATCTCCTAAACTTCATGTCACAGGTGGTTCCAGCGGTTGATGCTGGTGTGCAGGTGGACGCTGCTTATTTTGACTTCAAAAAAGCATTTGACACCGTCGATAATGACATATTATTACGTAAGTTAGCAGAAATCGGTGGCACACCACATCTATTGCAGTTTTTAGCCAGCTATATGCAAGGCAGACAGCAGTATGTTGACTACAAGGGCTGCGAATCTGATCCGTGTTACACTTGGTCCGGAGTGAATCAAGGCAGCAATATGGGGCCTCTGGAATTTATAATAATGATAAACAATTTACCAGAAGTCGTAAAAAATGGATCTTGTTTGTTATTCGCAGATGACCTCAAGTTGCTGCTTGAAGTCAGGACGGAGTCTGATTGCAGACGTTTGCAGGATGACATTGATAGGATAGTGGAATGGAGTCATGAGAACAGGCTCTACTTCAACTTATCCAAGTGCTCGGTGATAAGTTTTACTCGCGCACGGGCACCTCTACTCTACGAGTACGTAGTGGATGCAGTACCGATGCAACGAGTCACGCAGGTAAGTGATTTAGGGGTTGTTCTCACTCCTGAACTATCGTTTCGCGGTCATATTACTAAGATCTGCAAAAAGGCATTTAGAAACTTGGGGTTTGTTCTGAGGCAGACGCGAGACTTTACCAGCATCACAGCCATCAGAGTCCTGTATGACGCATTAGTCAGGAGTCATCTGGAACATAGTGCTGTCATATGGGCTCCACATGAGGCTAAGTACTCAATGATGTTGGAGCGAGTCCAGAACAAATTTACGCGCCACCTGTATAGGAAACTTTATGGGGTATACCCATTTTACCCTTTGATGTACCCCACTCTATTCGTACTGGGTATGGTGGGGTACAATCAACTCGGGGTGAGACGGGAATTTGCACTAGTGTCGTACGTGGTGAAACTGCTCCGAGGCATAGAGCACAACCCGAAAGTGCTGCAGCGGTTGCACTTGTACGTACCCGATCGTTATGTGTGGAGGCGACGCCCCCCCCCACTGCTGGTCGTACCATCAGCCAGGACCAACTTGCTGGCCAAAACCCCTCTGACTCGAGCAATTCGCATCATTAATTTTATTCAGGTCGAAATTGATATATTTACATGTCACTGGGGTGAATTCGCAAAAGTACTATTGTTCACAATATGTTACAAACAATAACCTTTATTTTTAATTATGTGTGCGTGACTTGACTATCGCATTAGGTTTAGACCTGTAATGGTAGTTTTAAGGCATTTAAATAAATAAATAAATAAATAAATTATAAATTCAAAAGTAACTCTGTCTGTCTATATGTTACCTTTTCACGCCTAAACCAGTGAACGGATTTCGATAAAATTTGGCAGAGAGATAGATTGCGTCCCGGGGAAGGACACAGGATAGTTTTTATCCCGATATTCCCACGGGATCGACACTTATGCGGGTGAAACCACGGGGCGCAACTAGTATTATATAAAATCGATTTCTTTAGACGCAGAAACAGTTCGCACTAAATAGCTGTTCACGTACCTAGTATCAAAACAACAAACAATTTAATTATTCCCAAATCACTAAACTAGGTAAATTAGTGTCTATTTTAAGTAAATAACAGTTAATTATACGAATCAACGGTCATCAAGTAAACGTACGTTTCAAAATCGTGAAGATGCGCCTGCGCATACCTTTCATTTCGTGATTCACCAGAAATTCAGGGTCGTCGCAATTTTAATTATAGTAAATTAAACCAGTATTCCGACCATGGTAAAGAAGACGGGCTTAAACAAAAAAGCTTGATTATATTGTTTTTTTGAGGATAAATAATTATATTTAAAAATACTGGACAAGGATGTGAATCCAGTTTTTTTTTACATTATTACCTATTTTTGTGCTTTTAAAATGTGCTGTGTGTTTTTGAAGTTAGAATTATATTTTGGAAGATATTTTTAACGTTGTGGTTTCAACTTGTGGCATAGGAAAACTGCAATCATTGTCGATTAGATTTTCATAGAATTTCTTCTCTTTATTGAGTGCTGTAGGTACAAAGTACATTGCCAGTTTTCTCCACTGACTAATTTATTTACTCCAAGCAAGTGAAATCTTTGAACAATTAATTGAATTAAATGGAAATATTTAACAGTCTCACTTATGTAATTTATAAACTCGCTTACGATACACCATCAAAGAATGCCGCCTGTCTGAACCAATAAAGCTTTAACTATCTCAGGGTTTTCACTTTTAAGAGAAATACATTTAGAAATAGTTCTACATCATGGAATTTATTCAGATAAGAAAAACACTCAAGGCGCATTAATATTCTATAGATAAAAATTTTAACACACCTACATATAAGTGTGTTAAAAACTGGCCAAGTGCGAGTCGGACTCGCACACGAAGGGTGCCATGCCGTACCACAAGGCAAATCGCCGAAAAAAACACGTTTGTTGTATGGGAGCCCCCCTTAAATATTTATTTTATTATGTTTTTAGTATTTGTTGTTATAGCGGCAACAGAAATACATCATCTGTGAAAATTTCAACTGTCTAGCTATCACGGTTCATAAGATACAGCCTGGTGACAGACAGACAGACGGACAGTGGAGTCTTAGTAATAGGCTCCCGTTTTGCTCTTTGGGTACGGAACCCTAAAAAACGTCGTTTGATACGCGTGATTTGTTATTATTGCTCTCTGGGTTCCATTACACCAACTTTGCACACTTGCAGTTGCATCTAAATGTACTATTACATTTTTTTTACAGAAAGGTCCTCAACAGAATTACAACCAAGATTACTTCGAGTGTACCCGCCTCAGCCTACCCCTTATATTACGTGAAAAACTGTCGCGATAAAAAAAATCAGCTCTTCCCCCTACATTTTGGCGAGTTATACGAACATTAGAATATTATACGAAATGAAGGAAAAAGCTGTTTTTATTTTCGCGATTTCAGGTTTGGTCCCATAGTAGGTAAAAGTAGTTCATATTGATGAGTGCAATGACCTTTTAAGAGGTTGTTAATGTTTTACCTATTAACCCTGTATATGACATGAAATCTCCTTCAAAAAACCATTGCTTGTCAGCCCTACTTCGACACACACGTCAATACACGGAGCCCAACTTTCTATGTCGGGAAATGGCACGGGAAAAGTATGAACAGCCGTTTGTTGTAGAAAGTCATCATTTAAACTATATGTACAGTCAACAAAAGAGATAAGTATGCAGGATCGTCGGATATAGTTGAAGTTTAGTAAGAAACCGATGGATGTTCTCGAATAAAATTTATTTTATTAATAGAAAACAAACAGCTCATTTATCAAATTAAATTTCAGTCGACAACATCCATCGGTTTCTTACTAAACTTCAACTATATCCGACGATCCTGCATACTTATCTCTTTTGTTGACTGTACCTACTCGGTTGTTTAAAGGGTGCACTCAAGTAGAGAAATACTAGCTTTTATAAGCAGGTTTGTAACTAAAGATTGTTCACAAATTTCAAAAGTCAAAAGATGAGCAACTACTTAATGAAGAAAATACTGATCGAGTGGACAAACAAACCTTTGGGACCGTATATCAGATGTCCGATAGGTTAATGACTTTAAAATAATAGCGGGAAAGATCTGGATGCAACTTGTACAGATCAAAAGAAAGTTGGCAAAAACTAAAAACGAGGAATAATATAGTGCTATTATAATTTTTTCATCTTCGGATAGCTCATCAGTATCATTTTAAGCTTCTTCTAGCAAAGCTCCTCCTTTACTAAATACTACTCCTCGCTTTATTAAATGCCGTGTGACTAGGGTCATTTCCAGGACCACATATTATGTCCTCTATTATGTCCTGGAATATAGGACGAAAATTATAGAGTTGATGATGAACTATGCGATGACGACAATCTGGTTGTGTTACTAGGTTACCACCGTCATAAGCACGGTATTGCTTATTACAATATTATATTACACAAGAGAACACGAGCGGCGGACACGAAAAATGCTAGCGAAATAACTCGATAGTGGATCATTAGGAAGTGCGAACATATAACCCTCTTAAAAAACGTACTTCTACCATCATAAACCAGATACTTGCAACATCGTTATCAGTAAAACCTGCAGTCTTGTAAACGCACGCGAATGCACGTAAACCAACTCGCCTTAAGTCGTAATATGAGGTAACAGCAAACCGTTTGTAATAAAAACTGTTTAGAAACTGGAATGTTATGGCAATGATGATAAAACAAACAATAGCTTACGACTGCTAGCGTAATACCGTCACTTTACTTGCCAACGATCGTGATAAGATTTGGTTTGAAGAATAAAAGTTCTATTAAATTGTTTAGTAATGTCCTTCCAAAGACTATGGGTAGAAAGGCGGGTGACTACCGAGATGATGATTAATAGAGAGAAGTATGGAAGAAAAAGACATGTTGCGCCGACCTCAAATAAATAGGGATTAAGGGCAGAAGAATGATGATGATGATGTCCTGCCAAAGACCGATGATACCACGATACCAGCAATGAGCTCTAAAGACTGATGATAATGATAATTCAACTCAATTTTATTTCGAGTAACCATGACTCATTTATTAGTAAAAAACTTATCCTAAGTTGGTAATTAAGATAACCTTTAAATACATCCTAAACAAAATAAATTCCTGTACAATACACAAAGCGGCAGAACTGTCCGATGCTTCACCGCGGCTCCACTATTCCATGGGAAATGGCGCAACAGCGATTAACGTACGGACAGTCCAGCCTGCTCGAAATTAGAGACAGGATACTGTTTATAATGATCAACAGCAATAATAATCAAAACTTTCAATTTGAAATTTCTAAAAAATAATGTTTGAAGTGTCTTATCGACAATGCCTATACTTACAGTATGACGACCAATTATCGGAAGTCGTCAACCACGCGCGACCACATGCGGCTCTCGATAACCTACAACCTCGTTTGAAGAAGAAAAGTGCTATTGATCTGTTTAGTTAAAGATAAAAGATTTAAATAAATGATGAATTAAAGGGATTAGGGAAAATGTAACGGTTATGGAGATCGAACTACTGTTGAAGATTTAAATAGAAAGAACATGCTTAGGAATAGCAGTATTTGCAAGAAGACAATAGGTACAGACTGTTATTGTATTATGACAAAAAGCAATAAAATGCGTGTCCCCGCTGATCCTTTAGAAAAGTCTCATAGAAGTCTAATTCTGACGTAATATCCAAGGCTTGACGTAGAAGTTGAATTCATTATACATACACGCTGCTAGTCTAACAAAACAAACCAGTAATGACCACAACGTTATCATAAGTCCAGCATCCGATCTGCAAAGATCCAGCCTTTCATCTAGTATCTAATCATGTATCAAAAATCTGACTTTTAGATAAGAGGCGTACCGATATTCTCAACTACATTACTAGGCGCGCATAAGTCCGAGCACGTAAGACGAACCCGACTAACTAGCGATGTGATACGGTGTCAGCATATCAACACGTCCTCCGATTCCGAGAAATTAGCATACGATGGTGGTTTCATGCGTATTATCATTATAATTGGTAATTTCGATGTGACACTTTTCTTTGGTTACAAGATAAGGCGGGTTTGTTAGCTTTCTTGTTGGCGTCAGTACATTAGTATCATCATTATTATTAAGCCGAAAGACGACAAAGTTCATTCGCAGAATATAATAAATAATGACGATATATTTTGGTTAACAGTCAGAATCATTTTCACGCAAATACATACTGGTTTTATTATTAAAGTTTGATATCCTCGGAGTAGTCAGAAGGTAGTGCTTCATCTAATAATACAGATAAATATTCAGCCACACCTGATTAGACCATAAGCCAATAAACGAGAAGTAATGATGATGATGATGATAATCCTGTCGTCAATTAGGGGCTATCTAGATAGAACGCTATAGCGACTGGATCTTTAATTAAAAAAAAACATTAGTATCTATCTAACGAGTCCAACAATTATAAAAAACTGGCCAAGTGCGAGTCGGACTCGCACACGAAGGGTTCCGAACCACAAGGCAAAAACGCCGAAAAAAACACGTTTGTTGTATGGGAGTCCTCCCCCCTTAAATATTTATTTTATTTTGTTTTTAGTATTTGTTGTTATAGCGGCAACAGAAATACATCACTTGTGAAAATTTCAACTGTCTAGCTATCGCGGTGCACGGAACCCTAAAAAGAAGAGAATGAAACACAATATTCCAAAGATAATCCACAATTGATCCAACCTCAATCAAAGAAAATAACCCTGCTCCTAATCTCTACACGTACTAACCTAACTCTCTAACCCATTAACTATGCAATTAATTCGCAGATCAGAAAAGCTAAAGACTCAATAATCTACCTTTATTATTCAAATTAGCAGTTTCAGAGAAAACATTCAGTGGTTTCTAGTCGCCAAGCTGGCTAGGCGAATCGAGTTTCACTTCTTGCTTAGCACAAAGAACATCAGAGTACTATTATGGAATTTTCATTGGATAATGATCACTAAGATGTTTATGAGCTCTTTTATTGATGGCACTTTTCGTTTGCATATTTTTAACGTATAATATAACTTCGAGAGGTGTGTTACTTTCTATGTGTGCGTTGTTCTCACTACCATTGAATCTGCGTTTACTATAAAACTGTTAAGTGCAAGATTTGCATATAATTTTAGCTTGTTTACAAGCATTTTCTTCAATAATATTGAAGTAGACGCAATTGATGAATACCACTTTCGACATATTACTTCGAAGTCAAGGTGTAGGGTTAAATTATTTGTCTTTTATAACGGAATCAATAAAACATACTCTAAGCGAAATATACACGATTGAAGATAATGCAGAAGTGTATATAGCTAAACTTTACCGTTGTCAATTTTATGTCCAATGTCAAAAGGGTGAGCTAACGTTTATTTATTGGGGACAAGTCCGCAACTTAGCTATGAAATGTCGTACTGTGAAACCTTTACATAACTTAGGAGTTACGATCTTAGCCAGGCCTTTAAATCACTACAATGACGATGACTATAATGATTTCCGTTTCTCTAAATTTGCCAGTATAAAGAGCGACGGAACTAGGTATCCAGATGTTTTTAGACAAAATGTTTACTGATCTTCACTTGTTTTAATGAGGCACACACAATAGAAAAATAATAATATTAGGATTGCATTACGCAAGTAACTGAAGATCGACATGAATGACGTGAAATTAGAGAGATGCTTATGTCTAGTAATGTCCTGCCAAAGACTGAGGATACCAGCAATGGGCTACTAAAGTGATAAATGATTTATTTTCTGTAAGTAGGTTTGTACAAACACTTTTACACGTCAATCATATTTTTTTAAATTAGATGAGGTCGGCGTTTCCTATCTGACTATTCTGAGAAGAAAGGCCGAAACAAACTCAGAGGTTACGGTCTCTTTTAAAGTCCAAATAAAATCTTGGTCAGATCATATGAAGGCCATGGAGATTGCGTGTCTGAAATGGTCTTTTGAGGAAAGGACCACACAGATTGAGCAGACCTGTCCAGTCAATGCACGCATTTGTCAAAAATCGTGCAGCTCAAATCAGAACTTGAGGAGCTCAACGATTCGATGAACAATACCAAAGAAAGGACGCGAGTAATTTACGCGGCCTACCCAAATGGGTATGCCGCGTAAATTACTCAAACTGCCAGATCATGATTAAAACTAACTAAGAAGGAAAACAAAAAAAAATTACCCACATAGTCCTCACATTCACAATAATTAAATAAAAAAATTCTTTACAAAGTAAATATTCATGTCATTGTATATGTATATAAAATTCATCAATGTCAATGTGTATCTAAAAATCCGGACATAATAAAGAATGATGAATACTTAACTATATCAATAATAATGCTGAAGAGTTTGTTCTTTTGTTTGCACACCACTTTCAATTTGAAAAACAAAAAATAATCTTGTTATATCGACAATACCTGTACAGTATTCGGTGGTCATTACCAATCTCACGACGACCAATTGTCAGAAGTCGTCAACCACGCGCGACCACATGCGGCTCTCAATTACCTACAGGCTTGTCATTATGGACATTGTCAGATGCCGTCAACATTTCGTAACCACGTTTTGACCGGCTTTTTATAACGTTTTTATGTTGTCGCTTCATTATTATGGTCGTGACGTAAAAAGTTATCAATTGTTGGGACTCTTTTAGGGTCTGGTTTGGATTTATTTTTATTTTTCGTCTCTAGATTTACACTTTAAGAAATAAAAGCTATCTAACAGCTTGCATATAAACTGTGGTGAAATCATCGTAACTTCTGATGGAAAGGCCAGCTTATAGAGTGACCAGCCGCGTCTGGCGTCTGAAATTAGTTAAAAGCGCTAGTCCAACTCTCTTAGATCAAAGAAAATACAGCTGACAACCACTATTCCTATAATCATCAACAAACCTACAATGACAGCAGTAAAAGAAAGTTCAATAATACTAGAAATTACTGTGAACGAAGCAAGGTGTTATTTACACACGTAGTTACGACTGCCCGTTATAGGTAATACAAATTGCGAAGTGACTAGTGCGGCTAGTGCCTACGCACATAAATTGAAACTTTTTCTTTAAAACACATTAACACTGCTGACACAGTAACTAATAGTCCTTGTTTTGTTAAGTTTTCAATGTTTTTGTTAGTATATTGGCCCATTATTGGCGTATGCTAGCTAAAATCAACACCATCCTTTGTCCTTATCCCAATACATTTGGGGCGCAACATGTCTTTTTTCTTCTATACTTGTATAGTGTGCTAACACATGACACATAATTTATTTAATGTTTTGTAACATTAATTACTTTACATATAATCAAGTTCTTCTAAATTGTATCGTTCAAAAAGTGCTGATTCTCAGTCTAATTTGAATAAATGAATTTTGATCTTGTCTTACAGACAGAACAAGGGTCGTATAGGGAACTGCCTCAGTCGAAATTAATCAATACGAGAAAAGGATTCCATTATTCGTCTTGCAAAACTCCATCTCTTTCTCGAACTGGAACAAAGATGAATTTTGACATTTCAAAATTATATTTTGCATAAAATGTCTAATACTAGCAATACTACTCAAACGATGTCTTGCGTGTCAAATGCTATTTACTTAGGACGCCAAACAACGGGTTTAGTTTTTATTCTAACACAAATTATATGTAATTATTTTTATGAAGATGAGCAGCTTACTTTTGTCATAAATGGCCAATCAAATTTGATTTTGTCCAGCATTTTATGCAAAAAAACTTTAAGACTGCCATGAACCATTTTTGGGCAAGCGAAATATTCAAAGACCTCTTGAACAGATTAAGCACCCACCTCATTTATCCTCTTCGAAATGAATGGTGTATATAAATTAATATCAAAGAATAAAAACAGCCCAATTAGAATCAGTGTTTCCTTTCATGAACATGGTGATACATCAGCCTATTTCTTAACGAGAGGTCTCTGACCCAATAACAAGCCTAAATTAATCCTTTTTCAAACGCTAGCAATGAATCATAATCTCATACTTGGAAGAATTGACGAAGAAAAAAACATCTGTACTTATAAGACTTTTACAAGGCAATCATTTCTGTAGTACCAGCTATTGTATTTCTAATAGACTTTCTCGAACATACGGACAAAACGTAGATACCACTCGACATATTAATTACTTATGTTGTAGAAGCCGGTCCGACACAAACGCAAATATAATTACCAACAGTGATTGATACACTTTTTAAATAATTACAAGACCAGATAAAAAAAGTGAAATCGATATACAATTGATACTGTGAGAATGAGTTTCTAAATATAGGTAGGTGGGCTTGTATTGCGTGATCTCTTATAGTAGAACACCCTATAACTTTTCATTGGTATCAAAGCATGAGAGTAACAAGAAAGGCGCTAAAAAAAAGTAAGAATGAAATAGGATATTAAAAAAAAAACTATCATTGAGGACATTAACATTGAAGATGAAAAGGTTACTTCAGAAGAACAAGCTATTGAATATTTTAAAGAGTACATATATAGATAGATGAAGTTATTATAAACAATGAATATCATCAAGAAGTGTGTTTTAGTACTAATACAAGCCCAGTTATAATCATCTTACATGTTGCCAGAGTTCGGAGAGAAAATGTCTCAAACAATTTCGTATATGATCGACCATCGTCTTTTGATGCTGCAGATGGTATTGTATTGAGAGGAATTCCTGAACTGACACTTTGTTTCCAAACTCTCATGTCGGGCTGAAACAAAATATTTGGATGCCGAATTCATTTTCATAACCTCATCATGTGAATGACGAACTGTTTAATGTAACTTCCGAAGTGAGTCAAAAGATTAATTTGATATGTTTTACTTTTACGTAACAACAAATTCAGTTTCGTGTATATTGTTTAAAATTCAATAGCATTTCGTTTCATTCAATAATTGTTATGTAACACGAATCTCTTATTGTTCCTCGTCTTAAGTTTCATAAAGCACGGAAAACGAATAATAATGATTCAGGAAGATATGTTTTAATTTGCCGATTTGTTCTGTTCATTTCGGAATCATAAGTATTTTAACGGTATTGACTCTTGGAGCATTAGTACCGCTAGATATTGCATGCTGCATGCAGCGCTAACACGTGATTGCGACGGTCGATCAAAGTGAGCAAGTGAGCAGGTATTAGTAAGAATATTATCGATAGAAATATACGTGTGTTAATTTATACATTATGACGCTGACGTGATGCTCAGGAAAAAACAGTAAATGGAGTATGTAAAGATCGTAGTAGGTGGCGTTCTGTAGTTTCTGCATACCCTCATGGGATAGAGGCGAGAGAAGGTATGTGTATGTAATGGGACTGTAAAGGTTGTTCACTAAAGTCAACCTTAAGTAGTGTAGGCTGGCTATAATTTAGCGCGGGTTCCATTCGAAAATTCAAGCAAGTTTAGGACGGGTTTTCAAATATTTGATTAGGTTATTTTGTTTAGAAAAGAGAGGGGCTAGTTTAGTCGGGAATATGTAAAGACGTTCTGTCTATAAGAAATCCTATCGTTGTTGTTTAAATTCTTTGAAGAGCTCATCCAGCCCTGCACAGTACACAACAAAACCTCCGGGTGCCGGTTGCAGTCGTGCAGCGAGTTGGCTTCAGAACATTGAAAGTCACACAACTTTTGTTCAAAACTGGCTAAGCCCAGGAGGGTTGGTGTGTAGACACTAGACACCCAAAAGCTCAATTTGCAGTTATATTCGATGATGATACAAGACATAAAACATAGCCAAACACACGACAATATCTAAATGGCTCATTCAAATCAACTTTTATTACATTCAGCTCCTATAAATATAACTAAAATGAGAGATACACATTTGCCACATGTCTAGACAAGCACAATAAAAGTGGCAAAGAAAAAGGCAATAAAAGGTCAAGACGAAACGGAAAGAACTGATTAACCGCGGAACCGGCACACATTCACGAGGGAAGCGACACGCGAGCATGGAACACTAGTAAATGTTAATATTTGTGAAGCAAATGCATGTATCGTTGACATGAACTAACATTAACTGTTAGTATAGGAAATGGTAGATGGAGAAAATTTGTTTAAACTCGATTTGACTGATGTCTGATACAATTATAATAGCATTAGGTAAAAATAGTAGCTGAGACTGAGCGTCCATTGGCACAAGAAAAGGGAGGCTTATGCTCAGTAGTGGGTGAAGTCGAGCTGTGGATGATGATGATGAATAGTAGGTTGTTCATTGTCTTTACAGTTGTTGTTTGCATGACCTTTTAAGTGTAAAAACCGGTAATGGACAAAACAAAACAAATAGTCACTCACAGCAAAGAAGGAAATGTCAACAAAAATACAAGAAACTTAAAGAAAGTAAAACACTTTAATCCGTTGCGTATAGCGAAATCCGATTGTGCAATATCAGAGATACTAGCCAATGTTTTAGTCGTTTTGATAGAAGGACATGCTTTCCCCCAAGCGAAAGCAGTACGTGATGAGCATATCCCGGCATCAGATGCCAACAACATCACTCGAACCTAACTTAACGTCTAATTTGAAAGCAATCTTCGAAATAGAAGACGTGACTTAATAAATCGAAATGCTGAAGCCTGGCGATGAATTCGAAGAGAAGTGAAAACTTCAATTGAACGATCATCTTACGAAAACAGAGATCACTTTTGGAATTTGTCACAATGGAATTATGTAGTTGCTTGTCGTTGTTGTAATATGTCACAGTTTTGACGTCAGCATTTGCCTCTTTACTTATACTATTAAGAAGGTATTAAAGCATGGTTAAAGTCTAGAGTAGGGTAAGGTGGTGCAAGAGTGCGCACTTTTTTAACGAGGCTTTGTATTAATAAGAATATTATAGTCAAAGAAATCAACTTAATTTATTTTAAATCTCTATATATCTTAGAAAAAATCAACATGAAGTTAAACAAGTTATTACTATAATTTTAGGTATAAGTATAACATAAAACAAAAATGAGAAATGCGTACTCTTATACAACCGGTCGTATAAGAGTGCGCGCCAAGATGTATAAGAGTGCGCATTTTAATTATGAGCGCATAAGTCACACTTAAAGGGACCTTGGCCAAGATAGGCGTTACAATTCTCGTGCCACCATTCTTTGCAGTCTGAACACTCAATCCAATCTTCTAATATAGGCTCTTTGTATATTTCCTGGCAGCCGACACAGCGCCAGTTCTTCTTTTTTGGAACATTCTTTGGTTTTTTAGGTTCTTGATCTATTTTTTGTGCGTTTTGACGTTTGCTGGGATTAGATTTTTGGGGTCCTTCCGGGTCAATTTTAAATGCTGGCTTCTTTTTCATGTTAATTTGCATTTCTACTTCAATTTTGTATGGTGAACTGCTAATTATGTCAGATTTTTTATGTTTTCTGTTCGTTTTTTTTCTAGCCTGAGCTTTAGGAACGGGGCATATATGTTTTACTGTTTTAAAAACAGAATCTTCAGTAGAAGTTCCTGGAGTAGGAGAGGATGTCGCATATGCAAAAGGATTTTCTGTTGCGCTGGATAAATTCTGCGTTGATGACTCGGGTGCCGTAAAATTATTTTCAATTGAAGCCACTGTGACATCCTCTGCAAGTCGTTGCTCATTATGTGAAGGGTCTTTGTTGACTGAGGCGCTCAGAGGCAGTTGCGATGCTGACTCAGATTCAGTCGATGCTCTTGAAGCTCTCTGTGTTGTATCTGTAGCATTAAAATCTTCAGGATCTCTGTCTGTCACTGAACTTGCTAAATAATCTACTTCAGTGAAAACGTCCGGATCGCAAGGTACAATGCCAGTCACTTTAAAACTCTGCGCAGCACAAGCCAAAGTAGCAGTTTTGAGGTATGCAGGAGTAAAAATGCCAACCATCTGAAATACAGTGATCGCTCGTCCAGAATGGTTCCGTAACCATTTCTCGCATTCATTGGCATAGTATTTTTTGAGGACTGTGTGAAATTCACAATCAAGTGGCTGCATTTTGTGGCTTGTGTGAGGAGGTAAAGTCAGTGCAACAATGTGGTTATCTCGGTAGGTGATCCGTCATCGCGTGTAAGAGTGCGCGCGCACTCTTACACGCGTCACAGTGCGCACTCTTTCACGAATCGGCCTAACGCGAAATGACGAGTCACTAGCGACATCTCTTGAAAAACATCGTTATTTTCTCTATAAAACTGTTTGAACAGACACTAAGTTTTGCACATTAAAAGTTTTGATTAATGTTTCCTGGATAGTTTTCAAACTGTATTCAACGAAAAACACAAACAAATTATATGAAGAGAAGTAAAAATCTATCGGCTTACCTAAAATCCACATAAATAGTCTTACACAAATTATTATTCGGGAGCACAACGGCGTTCACTTCAACACCAAAATACGACTGAAGTTAGTTACAAATGTCACTCAGTACTCGACGTAGGATAGATGCGGACTCTTACCGACCGCGCACTCTTTCACCACCTTACCCTATAGCAATATAGAGGGAAAAAGTTTTTGTAAGTCGACCGTACAAGACATGATAAGAAACATTTAGATGACCAAAAGATTAGAAATACACGAGAAAAGATTTTAATTGGATTGATTGATTTTTCTGATACCAATGATTGAATTGATGTGAAAGATTTAGGTTAAACGAGATGTAAATCTATTTCTTATCCAGGTTTATCTATTGGTAGATCTAGGTCGTCTAGCAATAAATGAAGATCTGTGAAAAGAATTTAAACTAGGTCAGTTGTGCTGTTAAATAATTGAGCTGTTTAAATAACTCGATTTTTTCTCCATAAAGTAAATAATTATGAGTCATTGTTATCATCGTTTTCCTGCCCTTATCCCAATTTATTTGGGGTCGGCGCCAAATGATTTTTTCTTGCATACTTCTATAACAGTTGTCTAAATTTGCGTATAGAAGAAAACATACAAATCTCTAATTATTTTACGTAATACAAACTGCACTTATCGGGAAGCAGTTTCTGCTTTCCGATGAAGAAACATAATAATTCATTAGTGCAGACTAATGAATTAAAGAAACCTGCTCGTTAATTAAAAACCATTTAAGAGCAGTACTTACAAGGGACAACGGATTCCGACAATATTATGTATGTCTTGTCACGCCTCCTTGCCTTTGAGTCCTTGCCGTGTGAGCGGATCTCGCAAGTCTTTTCATAACTAGTAAAAACTACATAATATTTATGTGTGTGAAACCTACAGCACGGAGTTCTTGACTTTTGATCTTACAGGGGTCATGACGAATCAACTGATCTTTGAGTCATCTCTGTCACCATGATATTCTTCAACAAGCTCTATTTTCTTCCATTTCAGTGTATCATTGACAGTACATAAAGTGGACTTGCACGTAATATTTGCTGTCACAATGAGACGCGAGAAAGTCGAAATCGAAAGTGTCGACTTTTTTATTTGCAACGCATCACGCCCAGGGTGAGGTGTGCATTTAAAACTTGGAAAGCTGTTGTTCATAAGGTGCCAAAGTATAATGGCGATCCGGGTGTTGGAAAATGGTATGCAGTTGCGCAATTAGAATTACTGTATTTCAATTAGTTTAATGGATATAGACAGGGGGAAATGGCATGATTATGAGAAAGCCTTTAGAGTGGCTTCAGAAAAACTTAATGCAGTGTGTCGGTGTGGTCAAAATCTTCATTGAACGCAGACTTCAACCTTCGTTGACCTCGAAGCAAATTTTTTAGCGAGATAAGATGCATGCTGAATATGCTGATGCACCAGCCAATTGCATGTAGATTATAAATTATCATATTAAGCGAGTGTCGAATATATGGTAATGTCTAATCTGCATGCAAATGGACGCATTAGACTTTAGATATTGAAAAAATGTATGTGAAAATTTTTGGGCTACTTTAAAAAAATGAACGAATAGAATATAGTAAGTAATGAATATGAAAATTATTTACACTTTTTTATAGCGTGAAGATAAATGGATATTAAAATATTCACGGACTTTCATTTGGTCATGGCCAGAACGCTACGATATGCAACAGGTGAATTTAAAGTACTTCAAATCATACGTAATCCACCTTACCAAAATATATCAATCTGCTCTCTAACCGCATTGCCATAACCAGCAGAACGTGAGCCAAATACATTAGTATATCAGATTAATACACAGCAACAGACGACATGAAAATAATGAGTAAAAACAGCAAGCATTTGGTGAAAGTAAAAGCGTAAATAAACCTGGCCGCAAAATTGACCCCTGCAGCACACCTGGTTGTTACAGTGCCAAATAAATCACCGAAACGTTCAAAATATAATTATTACACTCCATTTAAAGTGCATATTTACGTGTCCTAGAATCCGAATGCCTCTCATGATGTAACTCAAGCATTACGTCGGATTTTAAAAAGAATGCGTTTGTTCTTCGTTAAAGGATTACGCAATAAAATAAAAGCAACAAATCAAAGCTTTATGCAAATAAAACCTTATCATCGAAGAATGTTGAAGCTTACATAATAAGAGTTGCTGTTTGACACCCTACTAAATTCTTTGACTCCGTCGTTTTACTTTCGTTTGAATATTAATCAAAAACGAAACAAAACGACGCTTTGAATATGCATAAAATAATTTATTAATGTCGATGGAATAGAGAAATCGGTAGCAATAACATTAAAGACTATACCGACGGTAGAAATAACATCTCTATCGTTCGCAACTTTAGATTATAATGCCCCAATGAATATTAGATTTATTGAATAAAACTAAATGACAGTTTATAGATATGAAATATGTGAAAGTTCTTGATATTTAAAACTAATTTCAATTCCAACAAACGATGTTGTTTGGGTCATTGATGCGAATACTAATAACGTGCAATTTCTTCTATAAGTGTGGCCATTGCATTCACAGTTAGTCGTGCGTATTTTACAAATATAGTAACTTGTTACGTTGACGAAATGGTAAAGAGGTCTTCGACCGTTGCGCAGTAACGCTGATGGGAGTGCACCGCGCACAGCTTTCGAGTCTATATCTAGTTAGACTAGTCAGCATGAACGGAGCAAGATTTAATATCGTTTGCGATCTAAATTGTAGCATGTTTGCACCGAGGGAGTGCGGATAAACAGCACCTGTAATTTGTTGTTATCGATATGTTAACAGTGTCGTACCTGTTCGTCCACTTTCGGAACGTCGGTGGCGCGGGTACCGCTAGCGACCTCGTTGCCGCGCCCGCTGCGCCTCGCGGGCCGCACGGGACACACGCTCTTCGCATTCTCCGACAAATCTATCCCAAACTGCTTGGGACCGTCGAACACTTTGAAATCCACCTCGTCCACGCTACTCACAGGACTCAATTCATGCACATTATCAAACGCTACATCGTTATCGTGCACAGCGTCGTTGGAAACATGACCGGAATCATCGCTGCAATCTGAGTGGGTATCGGATATCTTCTCGTCAGTTTGTTTGTGTAGAGCTAGCTTCTCGATCTGCGAGCATGTTTTGGAGTCGTCTCTCGACTCAACGTATTTGATTTGTCGGCCGACGAGTGTGCTCAAGTGGTTGTGGAAAGTCGTGTTTGCTACGCATAATTCCTTGTGCACCGGCGGGATCACCTTACAGTTTATAAACTGAGATGTTTCCGTTTTCAACTCGTTAGCCGTTTTCAACTCAAGTTTTTTTACAATAGACTTAACAGGTGACAGTGTCGAATCGATTTGCTCCGATTCATTTTCATTTCTTTTAGGCTCAGGCGCAACGACTAAATCTCTTTTGTTAATCGTTCTGTGCTGCAACTTGGCTCGCACGGCGTTTATTTCGTCGGAATAGTCTTTCAATGTTGCTTTCGATGACAATACTGTTCTTTTAGTGTCAACCGACTCTTTTTTAGTTTTATCGTTTTGTCGCTTTACATCGGATTTAAGATTGAGGAGCGACTTTTGTCTTATTTGTTTGCTTCCGTCGGGCTTTTCGTTGTTTTTTCGTGGCGCAAGCGGTTTCTTTTTCTGAGCACACTCTCTGGCCTGGTCTACATTACTTAGATCAACCGGAGTGGGAGAAAAAAGCGCTCTGGTGCTACTGAACTTGTTATGCGACATTTGACTCCTTATCACCGGGATCTTACTAGGAGAGCCCGCGATAGAAGTTGTAGACTTGGTTCTCTCTAAGCCGGGTGAAATCACATATTCGTTTCCTATTTCCCACACGCTTTTTGCTTTCTGCATTTGTGATTTTGGGGTCTCTTTACTTTCTAAACTAATCTTTATGTTTAACGATCCATTATCTGTACATGTTTTAGGTTTTGTTTTCTTTGGGTCGCTCACTTTTTTCTCGACTTTTTTCATTACTGGTTTCGTTTTTGACACAACCGGAACGGGTGTCGACGGTGGATTAGATAAAGTTTTCTTGAGTATTCTCGTTTTTACATCAAGTTTTTTTAGATCTTCGGCTTTGAAGCAGTTCGGCCGAGACGAGTTTTTTGATGAAATTTTATACGTAGCATACTTATCAGGATTCATCTTGTCATTGGGTGTCGTAGCCAGGGGCACCAGCGGAGCAGTTAACTCTTTTCCCTTCATGTCGTCCAGATTCCACAGACTCGTTGTTTTGTCTATAGAATTGTTCCGTGCTACTTTATTTCTGGTTTTACAATCACTTTCCGGGTCCGAATTACTTTTCTTCAATATACAACGCGATTCAATAATGCTACAAGTCTTGGACTTTTGTAATTTAGGCGGAATAAAATAATTATTTGTAGCTTTCACATCGGAAGTAAGTGACATGCAAGTGAACTCCGATAAGATTTTATCGAATGATTCCAAGGCTTTGTTTAATTTAGTTTCAGCACTAGTACCTACCGGAGGCAAAGACTCGGTTTTAAGTATAGCTACGTTTTCATAGATCGAGGAATATCCTTTAGTTTCATCGAGTAAATGATCTCGCACCACATTATTATCGCCGGCAATGTTTACATTTTCGTACACGTGCAGCCGCGGCGTCGCACTCTCAGTCTTTGTATTCACTATAGAGTCGCTAATATTGACTTTAGTAACAAACTTTTGCACGTTATCACTATTAATTTTCACAGGTTCACTGATCCTACGCTCGAGGCAGGCGGCGATCGCAGTCACTTTGCTGCCCTTGTGCTCGGGTGCGGGTTCTGGACCGACTGAAAAAGTCCTGTAGAACTTCTGCAGCGCGCCCTGTTGCGCTGGAGGGGCGGAGGGAGGGTGCTTCTCGGTCGGCTTCTGTCCGCCGAATATGTTGAATACTTTCACTGCGGGCATGTCGCGGGCCCGGCGCGCGGGAGCCGGTCGCGGAGCGTTAATGCGCGCGCGCGTCACGGCGAGCGGCGTGCATGTGCGCGCACCAAGCCTTGCCGCTGCGCTATCAGCCGCAGACAATAAGAAAGTCAATGTCACTTCAGGCGCCCAGCAGACGTGACAAATCATCCATAATGAATGATCGACAATATAGGTCCGATTAATGACCGCTTACGACAACCATTAACATGACTTATTTGCTTTGATTATATTCAATTAAACAACAACAACCCGTTAACAACAATATTCGTCGGGACAATTTACAGTGCCATTTATTTACATGTACAGTTGTAGAATATCAAAATCGACCGCGTTAACATCTCCATATTTATATAATATAAATTCTTATGATTGATTAATTGCAGATATTAAGAGGAAAGTAAGCCACACGTCTTCGTTAAAAACAACCTGCCATTTTATGTAATGAGCATACTTTGGTGAACAAAACCAGTTATGTAAAAACCATAAATCCCAATAGAAAGTAGGAATGAGGTTGTTTGGACAATGATGTAATTGACCGACAAAAATTTATCGTATACCCAGGTCATATGTAAAAAGAGGTTGCAAAAACAGCCGAAATGTAAAATGTGTGAAATGTTACTGAGAAACGTAATACGGGTAACCTAATTAAGTAAGAACCGGGTTACCCTAGGTAGAGCAACCAAACACGTGTGGTTGATGGTTGCTTTAATGTTGCCGAATTCGGGCCATCGTCCTAGTAACTAGAAACGTGATGTTATTTTTAATAACGAAATTAGACGATTTATGAAAGACGATACGTAAATTCAATTAATATATTTGGACATATGAAATGAACGTTGAGTCTGGAAATGCAGGAAACGAAAGGGTAGGCATGAAGGGTAGGTTGTGCGTTTGCACAATTAATCATAAAGGGCCTGCATCTAGTAGTGTAGCAGGATGTAGATTATGATGGTTCATGAAATAATATAAGTATACGAGTCCGAAATTTTGTTTCCTTTTTATGGTTGTGAATTGTGGTGTGATATTTAAAAGGATGTAAGGAAGGCCAATATAATCAGGTTAGCATATACTCAAGCAAACAATTGCTATATTAGAGGATACTAATGAAATTGATTATAGGCAAGACACGACGAAGAGAGCAAAAGCTGGCTTAATTTTGACGAGTTTGAATTTAGGTATAAGTGCTGATGTTGCAGGTTCACTTTCGCCTCCATCATCCTCTATATCATCTCTGATTAGCAGAGGTTACCACAGATCCGCAATAACACGTATTTTGTTATAATAAAACTGCCAAAAAGCCGACTTGCTATGCCTGTTTTCAAAACAAGTCGTTTGCGGAAGTCATGTTTCGCAATATGAACCAGCAAGCGGAACCCGTGCTTATTTTCCTTAACTGGCAGTTTCTAGCCTAGAAAATAATTTAGCGATGACTAATCAATCTCAGGCGAAGAACTTAAACACGCCCAACATTACGAAGTCAGGTCGTCGAAAAAAGCAGCCTGACGTAACTGTGGAATATTAATACTTATGTAATATATTGTGACAGTCTTGGTAGACTGGGCGTCGGCCCCTGAGGTCATTGACATGCGTCTGGTTTTGGCGATTTAACTAGTAGCCAAAAGCTTTGGGGATCCAAAATCGATGGGAACGAAAGGGTAGGTATGACGAATATCAACTTAGTATTTAGCTAACAAAATCAGTCGATTCATTAGTTGTCATGAATACGGAATCGCATTTGTGCCCTGGAATTAACACAAGAATTGTTGAGCCGTTTTAAAAGTTGTTTAAAGGACATGATTCTGATAGTTCTAAGCCCTGATATTAATATCAGCCTCGGCATTTGGAAGACTATAGTCATTGGGAATGAAAAATAAAATCAAAGTTTGATACACTAGTTTGAAGCATTTGTAAACTTGTTAATAAGTATAACCATAGAATCGTCCTAGAACATTCATTGTCCTGCCCGTATACCAATTTATTTGGGGTCGGCGCAACATGTTTTTTTCTTCCATACTTCTCTATTAGTCGTCATCTTGGTAGTCACCCCCTTTCTAACCATATCATCATCGTCAGAATCGTCCTAGAACACGAAAAAAATAACATCGACATCGACAGAATACAATCTTAAGCCGCACTTACATCTCTAACTGACACAGCAAGGAATAAAGGCGTAGCTTCCACATTAAATACTGAAACTGGAATACTAATACTTATTGCGTAACATATGACAGTATATAACTGGTCGTCGTCGTGCGAGGTCGTTGACAGATGGAAGGTGCTTTGTCTTAAAACCAAGTCAATGATCTGTGTTGAAGATTCAAAGGTGAGAATAAATTTTGGGACGCATGGAACATTTTGGAATATGAATGTTGAAAAACATTCTTATGTTGATGTGGTGATGGATGACGTAGAAGCATTATTAGAGGGACAGTCGCAAGTTATATGACAGAGGAGATTGATTTTTAAATGAGGGATTTTAGTAACCGAACTATTAGCATGGGCGTAGCTAGGGGGGGAGGGGCGCAAGGGTGGGCAATGCCCACTCTAGAAAAATCGACAGTACTGAAGTACAAACTTTAATCGCTTTTTATTAGGGTTCCGCACCTCAAAAGGAATAGACGGAACCCTTATAGGTCGTACATTTTGACCAAGATGCAAGGTTTGTAGAGTTGGGCTCTCATTAATTGACTGTGGTTAGATTAGCAGGACTGCTGCCCCCCTAGACAAAATCCCTAGCTACGCCAATGACTATTAGAGTTTGACATAAAACTTATCTTCTGGCTCCTGTTCTTACGATTGTGGAAGTATGAGGAATATTCTCACCCCCTATTATCTGGGATTTAAACTCGCGAAATATGGACAACACTTCTGCCTAGCCCTTCCAGAGTTACAGGCGTGATTTATGTTACGTCTCACTCACCCTGATTCGCCTCATTTTAGTCACGTGTTTCATAATTTTTAACCACTATACATATAGATCAAATTAATACTTAATTAAAAATTTAAAACACCCCGCGATTTTGTATATATTTATTTGACAAAGCAAACACTGAACATGAAATTACATTGTTAACAGCTTAACCTAATTATAATTAAAATATACTTGACAAGAACGCCAAATATTTCCAATCATGAATTTATTCTAAGGTATGTGCAGAATGCACGTGCAATTCGTTACAAGGGACAAACAAAAAGACATGATAATATTATTGAGTTGTGTTGCGGATGAGAAACAAACAAAAAAAATACTATAAACAACTTGATGGGAATATAAACAAATATTGTTCTCGGAGATAAACAAAATCAGACTGGTAAGGCCAAAACAAAGGTAAAAAGAAAACAATAATGATAATAATGAGATCTCAACCCTAAGTAACTAGACACGGAAACTGATACACATATAAAAAAAAAAACTAATATAACAATATAGTTAAAAACCAAATCCGACACAAAAACACACAAGCAACCAAGCAATGTCGAAAGTGTAATATTTCTCACTCACATTAACCAAGCTGGAGAGACACACAATGCACGGGTGGTACTTAAAAATGTCATACATATCATGACAAGTAATTACTCCCGAGCCGTGACCGACGACCGTGGAGAGGATTAGCTCGGAAATCGTGTCAAGATGCCTTGAGACCTGTCCACATAGGATGGAGCGAGAATATATTAATATTTATGTTTTCATGGTAGATTCCTCGTAGCCCCGGCTAAGACCATGCATGTAATGTCTTTGTTTTCAATGGCATGCAAGCAAGCTTGGGTCACCAGTAATCAGTTCACTGCAAAACATCCTGTTAGAATTGTTATCTTACTGTATAACCTACGCAACCTAAAATTATCTTACAGGATCCATGATAAAACTTACCATCATACCATAATCAGCCCATAATGTTCCCACTGCTGGGACACAGGCCTCCTCTCGATGAGAGGGAGTGGGCCGTAATCCACCACGCGGGCCCAGTGCGGGTTGGTGGATGCCACATGTCTTCGTCACATGTCTTCGAATTTTTGGTTCTAGGACATGCCGGTTTCCTCACGATGTTTTTCTTCACCGTTTTGAGAGCAGTAGTGATGAAATAATTTACACAAAGTAAAGCGCCTGTCTGGGTTCGAATCGAACCTCGACCTACAACTCGTAAGTCGTGTCCGTGACCACTGGGCCACCACTGCTCTCATTTGTGATAAAACTTAAAGACAGACATATAAACTGTGCGTGTGCGCGATGGGATTTCACATCGGCAAAAGTGACGAAATTCCATACAAACGGTCATCCCCTATATAACGCCTTTAGGGGATGAATTTTCAAAAATCTTTCCTTAGTGCTCACCTTAGTTATTTATGGAACTCTTGTGCTAAACGAGACCCAGCGGTTTAGATCAATGAAAAATTATTTAAAAAAATCTTAGTTACACCACAGAATAACTAATAGCACTTGGTAGCACATACAGCTTCATTCAACCCATTGCTAGTTATTTAGCTTTGTTAAATCAATTGGCTCAAGTTATCGCTAACTAATAAAACCATGACTTGATGACCGATGAATGTGTTCCTAAAAAAACTACAGACACTCACAGATGTACAGACACTCATACAAGCCAATCATCTCAATGAAACTCAATCCAGTTTAGACATAGCCTTGCAACTAATAAAGACAGACTGGCCGTCCGGTTGACACCTAATTGTTGATAATCGAATCAACAACGACACGTCACTGTTCGCAATAACGAAACGTAATTGAGTAATTATGATGGACATTGCAATGTTCTGGTTAATTTTTCATGCGTTTTGTTTTTATTGACGACTTTATTTTTATAATTAGCTGTTCATTTTTCATTTATTCAAAAAAAAAAAAATTCATTGAAAGTAAAATTTTGTGAATTCATAATCCTTATCTTTATTCTCTTGCAGTTATCCCATTTTTTTTTTATTTGAAATTTGGACCGGTCGGCGAAGCTTGTCTCTTTTCTATACAGGATAAAATTTTAACCTGCCCGCAAACCGCAACCATGAACTCAATATATGATTCCAGACCTCCAAGCAATTTTTCGTCGGTTACAAAAAAAAAACAGCTGTTTCATAGAGAAATGCAATCCTACGCGGTCAAAAATGTATGGAACATATATATTTTTTTAAATGGTTACAGGTGTGCAGTGTTAAAATTTTATCTTGTACAACTTTTTAAACCTTTATATCAAAACAGCCATTTTCGAACACAATTTATTATTATTATTTTTTATTTATTTAGCCAGAATCTATTCAAATTTCTATCACGGTATTCAGATTGACGGAGCTAATAAATATTTTGATTGAAAGAATCAGGTCAAGTCATGTAAAGAGATGAGATTATTTTCATACTGTCTTATTAGGTCACTAGAAATTGGCGCAAAAATGTTTAATGTAATAACTAAAGTATGTTTATTACCTTCATAGCGATAGCCAATATATTGACATAACGTCTTTTGCAGAAAATTTTGTTCTCACTAAATTCTAAACTAACAACATTGTAATGAACAATCATATGTCAAAGGTTGAGACTGCCACCTACAAATATGTATAACATAAGCATACCAACCTAACTTTGCTACTAAATTCAAACAAAGTATTCTAATGACGTCGCCTGAGCAAACAGTTGTGCACTCTCCAAATACAATCCTTGCATCGCCCGGAGTATTTCCTGTCACACCGAGGAGGCGACCGTTAATAAATATCTGGGTGGTGCAAGTGGCAAGAGTTTGGAGTTGAGTTTCAATTATTGTATAATATGAGATTATGCTTGTGATGAAATTCAATCTAGGGCTCGCATTATGCAAATAAAAAATGCCTAAGGTATTTAAAATGTTAAAAATATGTGGCTTCGTGGTCGATGATAAAACTTGAGTTAGACTATAAAGTCTATGCCTAAAAATGGCAGTCGGTACTATATTTCATAAAGTTCCACATAAGATAGACACTGATAAAACTGCAGAAGCTGTGTTTAACAAGAACAGAAGCAAAATAATTATATTGACCCTTGAAGAGTAAATAAATTGGGATCAAGGCAGGTAGATAAGTGACGCTTGCAGAGTACACTTCAGGAGGTTGAAACCTTTATAGCAACCTTTGTAGCAACACTGATTTTTATGATATTATATGATAATGATGATGATTATGATTTTTATGGTGTTTATGATGTCTTCGATATCGAAGAAAACACACAACAAATTGATACAATAAGAAGAAGTTTTAGTTTTCTCTCACAAAGGAAAAAGAGGCAATACATAATTACAAAAACAAATCTTACGTCTTCAAATAAAAGCTAGTATAATTTGAAGTATGTAACACGAAAGGAAGTGATGCAGACCAATATTTGAACAGCACACGCTTTTAACAGGCAAATGACATTAGCTTACTTGAATACATACAGTAACGTGGGTTGAAGATAATTTCGTTTAGAATATAGCAGTAAACGTAAATGATTTGTAGTCTTTGTAGACAGATAAAGATAATGTTTGAGTTCTTAGAAAAGATTTTCCATTATAAGCTCAATTTTGAATGCAGTCATGCAAAGATGTTCTCTCTGAAACCTGTGTATGTTATTGGTCGTCAATGTAATAGATTTTGTTAGGTTAAGATGTTATGTGGCTGAATCTACTTTCTTTAAGACATAGCGATAGATGAAGTCTCAAGTGGTTGCAATATTAAAAACGAATACAATCTGGTGTTTTGACGTGACAACGTCTTAAATTAGGTTGCGACTGGGAGTCACTTATGAAAAAGTGTAACGCTCGGTAACGTTACGATGAGTCACCGAACGAGAGAGAGGCCCGCCGAATGCCTTGCGTCTCTCTCCCACTCAACTATGATCGGATGATCGGTCGTTGTCACGTAAAATCTTCGCCCGTAAAACCGACTTTACAGGCAACCATTTTATTATTTATTTTTTTTCAAATTTCAAAGCTTTCAGGTTTTTGATTAATGGTCTTGTAACGAAACCAACCGAAATTGTGTACAATGATCACTATATAAAGCATAGTATTCCTCATCCTTATGTTACTAAAGTCTTCCCATATTATTGTCCACTTTCCATACACCAGCTTTCATAGTTTCCATTAAACCATGAAAGTGCTAGTAATTCGTTTCCAAGCCCAGTAAATAATTAAACCTTTTTGCTGCGAGCTCCAGCTTTTGTCTACCGAGTCTCCCACGGTTTTCACTGAACGAAAGCGATGCCGTAAAATATAATAGGCCATGAAAAACCATGGTGGAATGCTGCCACGGTAGAATTAACTTTGATAAATGCCTAGGCTGTGAATAGATACAATGAACATTTTCAATTTCAGATAAATGCTGGATTTACTTTTCAAAAACTTGTTTAGTTCACATAAATAGATGAGGTTGTCTAAGCTATAGACTAGACGCATAAAGAGATATATTTATGTTTGCATAGCTATTGGTAAACTTGTTTAGGAATCTAAAACTAGGTTATAGATATTTGGTAAGATAGTGTTACAGGTCAGCAGGTCTATTAAAAGTTGGCTAGTTGATAGTTTGCAATAAAGAGTATAAAATATAGCGCAGGAACACTTCGATTTAATTTCTTTACTCGAACCATCTCGAACTATCAACAGCCTTTTCGTTATTCCCTATTTCTATTATAATTATATACATTTTGATGCATAAAAGTTAATGCAGTGTTGTGAGTGTTGTGACCAATCATCTGCTACATAATCTGTATCCTTATTAGCACTTCCATCTATTGTTATAAGAAAATCGCACCCAATCGCTCAACTGTAATCTTCGCACCGTTTCTAACAATGAAGACATCAGCGTTTAGAAAAACATCTCATAATATGACCCCTGTTCAAGCACAATTTGTGAGCAATTTAACACAATGGAGATAATCCATTCAAATGATTGTCAATCGGAACCGTACCACGGAGTGGAAAGGCGACTAGGTATATTGCTTTGTTGGTTATCCATTACGCGTTTATGAGACTAAAATGTGCACTATATTATTACGAATATGAATAACATGGCTTCATCATCATCACTTCAGCTGAAAGACGTCCACTGCTGGACATAGGCCTCCCCCAGTAAATGTATATTGGTGTATTATATGAGTAGATTATAGGGTGATGGCTGAAATACACATTTTGAGAAAGGAAGAGACATTTTGCGCCGACCCCAAATATGACCATTGCAGGGTTATGAAGAAGATTGTGCTTAGAAGCTTTGAATAAAAATTGTTGCTCCTACAACTAAGTCCGCAGCAATGTACATCAAAGCTATCTTTTCCTCCTAAACGTCGCAGTGCAAGTTGTGATAGGATAAATTGCAAGTCTCTCACAGATTGTTACTATTCAACCAGCGGACGACTATCTGATAGATTTATAAGCATTGATATCACAATGCCTGAGTTTACAACTTGTTATTAGCATTTGTAGTAATAACTCTGGGTTCGATGACATGAGAACAAAACTGGGGGTTGATTTATTGTGGTTCGGTAGGTTTGGCTTTTACAAGCACTTGTTAGTATGTAAAGATGCTTCCTGGTAAGCTGATTTGGGACCCTTTCTTTTTGTCCTATTATGTTGTAACTTTGTATATTTACTGGTTTCGCTTTAATAACAACACTTTATTTAAGGACTAGCTGACCCGGCAAACGTTTTTTTGCCATATAAGTTATTTCTAGCTGCCCTAACCTACTACTACCAACTCTACTCCTACCCTACTCCTAACCTACTCCTACAGTACTCCTACCCTACTCCTACACTACTCCTACCCTACTCGAACCCTACTTCTACCCTACTCCTACCCTACTTCTACCCTACTCCCATAGATATATTAAATTTTTCTCTTCGTAAGAACCATCCTCGTACTTCAAGGAATATTCTAAAAAAATAATTACCTAGCGAAATCGGTTCAGCTGTTCTCGAGATTTGCGGTTAGCAACACATTCAGCGATTCATTTTTATATTATAGATATAGTTAAATTATGGTAATTTAAGAAAAACATGGAAGATGATTAATCTAAACGTTTTGTTTAACATTTGTAGCAACACCTTTTTTTAAAGAATTGATCAAGTTGGACACAAACTATGGTAGAATGGCGTATAGAAGTAATCCTGGCGCTGGAACAAGGAAGACTGTTGATAATAATGATGATGATTAGGAACAAAACTTCTGGTCAATCGAGACTAATAAGAACCTACTACTTGATTATCAGAATCAAACTCTAACGAGTCGTAATTGTAGCTAATATCGGTTGGTACATACAGGAGGCAGGGGTAACTCTACAAGTATATAAGTACCCGATACCGCTATTCCAAGGAACCAAGAGACGAGCAGTAGAAAGTTATCGCGTGCACTCCCGGTTCCGTCCGCGTAACCACTCGTCGGTAAGGCATACAATTGCATAAATTACAGGTTTTTTATACTGTGTAGCTGGTACAGCTACTAACAGATGTGTTTATGAATATTTGAGTAGACGCGGAAATAATAAGTCAAGTTTGTTGTTTATGGGAAAATTATTAAGTTTGAACGGTGATCGATTATGTTGAAAGTGTTAGATAATTAAATGGTTTTTTTAGGGTTCCGTACCCAAAGGGTAAAAATGGGACCCTATTACTGAGACTTCGCTGTCTGTCCGTCCGTCTGTCTGTCACCAGGCTGTATCTCAAGAACCGCGATAGCTAGATAGATGAAATTTTCACAAATTATGTATTTCTGTGCCGCTATAACAACAAATACTAAAAACAAAATAAAATAAATATTTAAGGGGGGCTCCCATACAACAAACGTGTTATTTTCGGTGTTTTTGCCTTGTGGTACGGAACCCTTCGTGTGCGAGTCCGACTCGCACTTGGCCAGTTTTTTTATTGTTAGCCTGTAGTATTGTGTCCCACTGCTGGGCAAAGGCCTCCCCTTTTTATTACAAGCTTTTATTTAACTGGCAATGTTTGTATGTATATGTTAGTATGTTTAGGTCAAATCTTGCAACATTTTTTTGTTACTTTCATATCTCTCTAATTTGTGTGATATCTGAGGGGCGATTCCCGCAATTTTAAGAACGTTCACAGTCTGATCTTAGTCGCAATCTGTCAAAAATACCTCTAATTTCCCTACATTTTTGACAAGTTTTTGACATTGTCGCTGAGATGAGATTGCGAGTTATTCCGTTCTGATCCCCTGAACCCCCCCTCCACCCCCCTCCTCGATCCCCTGCTTGTTCGTCTTCTGTTTTAATCTCTGTCTTATCTAGGTACTATATAAAAATAAGTCGGGTTTTCCTTCCTGACGCTATAACTCCAGAACGCACGAACCGATTTCCACGGTTTTGCATTCGTTGGAAAGGTCTCGGGCTCCGTGAGGTTTATAGGTTTCTTTTTTTTTTTTTAGGAGTATGGTAGGAGTAGTGTAGGAGTAGTGTAGGAGTAGGGTAGGAGTAGTGTAGGAGTAGTGTAGGAGTAGTGTAGGAGTAGGGTAGGGTACGCCGGCAGCTGGAAAAAATTTATATGGCAAAACAACGTTTGCCCGGGCAGCTTGTCCACTATAAACTTTCTCATTCCGGCGACTACATTTTGATCGTTTTTAATTACGGGATTTGGTCTTCTTGTCATGTTGGCCGCGCAAACATGATTCGATTGTCATACCACCTACACCACGGGCTACCTCGACGATGATGTCGGTGATTGAATAACTAATACTTAATAAAAAATTACATAATAAGTTACTAAGAAAACTACTTAACGTTATGTGAAAAACCAACAATTACATCATCAGCATTAGGTGATTAAAATACTGATCTTTTGTTTATATACCTATGTAGGTTACATAATAAAGTAATGACTGTACATTGTTTATGTTTACTGAATAACAATAAAAACAAAAATACCAAGGATACCTCATTAGCTACTCATAAAATGACTCATTAACATTATTTTGATCACCCTTTTAAGTTAAGCAATAAGTCACAATTTTCATGTGAAACTAATGAATGACACTTGACTCAAGCCTTCGTTTAAAAACAAAGGGAATACGTAATAAACTGAACTGTCACTAGATGGCGTCAGTGCAGCAGACATAGTTAATGTATGCAGCTCACGCGCATTTCCGTTTAAAAGCTCGAAGCTACGTGAACGGAAGAACTTTGATTATGTATGGAAGCGCAGCAGAAATAGATGAATATGATATTCTGTAGAGGGCTTAGTTTTACAGTTTTCTAAATTAAGCCGAATGGAGAGAGAAAAAAACACCGGTCAAGTACGAGTCGAACTCGCGCACCGAGGGTTCTGCCGTACAAATTTGTATTTGAACCGCAGACCTGAGTACCTATATGGTTTTAATTTCAACTCGATACCTTTACGCGTTCCCGAGATAAAGGGTCTTGACAGACGGACAGACGGCCAACAAAGTGATCCTATAAAGTATAATGTTGGCAACACCGAGTGCTGGTGCTGGCTGGCGGTGAAGTTTTTGAAGGAAGGAACTTCCATAGAGTAGAAAAATTCCCGCCTTTATGATATATCTTTTTCTCATGCCGCGAAACGCGTTTTTGATATTTTGTGGATTGTAATTATTTTCTAACTAATATATATATGTTTGCATAAATAGTTAATACGTGTTTTAAACACCCTCACTAAAGAAATAGTCAATATCAGAAGTGTGCTTTAAAACTTCTCGCGCCCCAAAAGTAAAGTGAAAACGAAATAATGGGTAAAACTGGTAAAAGACGCATAAGTAAGCGGAAACACAGGGCGAAGCGCGCTCGTAAATCATCTAGTAGTAGCAATACTAGTTTTAGCAGTAGCACTAGCAGATGTAGCAGTACGAGTTCTAACAGTAGCGGCTCAAGAACACCCCCGCTGGCATCTCGCAAAGGGATAAAGGTATCTAAGGCAAAAGATACCGGAACTGTGAGTACAACTTTGCATAATATGATACCGGATTTTGACCCCTTGAACGATAATATTACTTCTTGGTTAAACGTGATAGAATCGTATGCTTCAACATTTTCCTGGACGGATAGTATAATACGCTATCAGGCACTAAATAAGCTCAAAGGCTCTGCTAAAATCTGGTACGAGTCTTTATTGCGTAATGATCACATGTGGACTACTTGGCTGTGGAAGGATTGGAAGGAAAATCTTTCTAATACATTTAGAGTGAAGAGAAATATGTTTGACCTACTTAAGGAAATCGTCGACCGGAAACCTGTGGAAAATCAACGGCTATATGATTTCTTTTTTGAACAAAAATCGAAAATTGATAGTCTGTGCTTAAATTTCACCGAAAATGACGTAATCTCGATAATATTAGGAAATATCGGCGATAATAACATAACAGCGTCTGTTGAGGCTAGCAACTTTAAATCATGCGATAGTTTAGCTGGATTTTTGCACAGCCGCGTTTACAAAGCTAAAATCGTTAAACAAATGGTTAACCACAGCAACACTCGTGATAATGTTAAGGTTCCATGTCAAGTTCAAAGCTCTGTTTCCCAAACATCAACGGCAAATACGACAACCGGATCAACCGTGACTAATCTAACCCCAAGTCAACGTAAACCCATAGAGTGTTATAATTGCGGCGGCAATCACAAACGTTTTCAATGTTCGGTAAAATGTGAATTTTGCGGTAAAAAAGGTCACTCGGAAACTTCATGTTTTCATAAAAAGAATTCAAAAACTGACAAAGTTGAACAAACAAATAAGCAGGAAACAAAATACGTACAACTTTCTAATACGAAAGAAAAGTTCTGTAAGAAAATAGGCATTAACGGGTTTGTTCATGAAGCATTCATAGATACCGGGAGTAGCTGTTCTATAATGACGTCTAATTTGGCAAAACTATGTAATCTCCAAAGAATTCCGTTGAATATCCCTATAACACTGCAGGGATTTTCTAAAGACAATTTAAAAAACGTAACGGAGGTGGTGAAGGTAGGCATACAATTAGATTCCGTGAAATTAGACGAGATTGACTTAAACATGATGACGAGCATAGTACGGATGTGACGAAGTTGCGTAAAAGAGCGGACGAAAATATAAAGAATAGTGCGAAGTCTCAGAAGAAAAGATTCGACCGGTGCCGCACTAAAGCTAAACTTTATCATGAAGGAGATTTAGTTCTTATTAAAATACAAAGTCAAACAAATGATGGACGAAGTAAAAAATTACTGCCTACTTTTAAAGGCCCATTTCAAATAACGAAATGCCTGGATAAAGATAGATATGAAGTTAGAGACATGCGGGGCAGTGAAAGAAGTTGCAGATCGTATAATGGGGTGGCCGCTGCTGAGAACATTAAACCCTGGATTAAAATTGATAACTGGTGTGTTGATTGATGCATCATTAGTAGGTGCAAAAGGCGTATTGGCAAGGTAAAAAAAAAAAAAAAAAAATACATATATATATATAAATATGTATAGGTCACTGACCTCTATCATACAAGAACTGTATAATTAAATCAGGTCAGTGGTATAGGTATATTGTTTTAAAGCCGACCCCAACATCGTTGAGTTAAGGCTAGGCTAATGAAATAAATGAATTTGAATTTGAATGATATAATTTAATTTTACTTGACATAGGATACCTGGTCAATAATTCTTGCTTTGTATAATTTTCAGTTCCTGCTCAAGTTGATTAAGTACCTATATTCAATTGATACTGGATAAAAAAAAAAAAAAAAAAAAAAAAAAAAAGTGTTATAGTCACTTGCCAGAATCAAGGTGGTGAGCTGAAAAGTTACTGCCTAAGACTAAAGGAGTAAAATGGACCAGGCATCACCTTGGATTAAGGAAGTGAGCTAAAATGACAGTAGCAAAGAGATTGTCTAAGCTTAAAGACTACTCTGTTTTGGAGTCCAGTGCAATTTGAATTAGGAATAACTTACTGCAGAATAATTCACAAGTCTCCTAAGTCTAAAGGGGCTTTGTTTTGAGTTCTGTAATATATGAGCTATGCTATTAGAAGAGCTATGGTAGATTCATGAATGGGATTGCAAATTGCAGAGTAGGGAGAGTTCTTAAGCCTAAAGACACAGAAACGATGTAAACCCTGCAATTGGAGTTCTATTAGTACCTATTATGAATCATGATTGGCCGAAGCATTATTGTTTTATATTTAACATTACCTAACATAAAGTGTGTGCTTTCAGATACGTGTTTAGTTAAGCTAAGTAAGATTGATGATGTAAGGCGTGCCTGAGGACATGCACGGCGCAGGAGGGCCGTGTTGGCAACACCGAGTGCTGGTGCTGGCTGGCGGTGAAGTTTTTGAAGGAAGGAACTTCCATAGAGTAGAAAAATTCCCGCCTTTATGATATATCTTTTTCTCATGCCGCGAAACGCGTTTTTGATATTTTGTGGATTGTAATTATTTTCTAACTAATATATATATGTTTGCATAAATAGTTAATACGTGTTTTAAACACCCTCACTAAAGAAATAGTCAATAATAAGGGTTCCGTTTTTTCCTTTTGAGGTACGGAACCCTACAAAGGGCTCGTATTCCACAAATACAAATAACAGATGTACAGTACCGGTCAGAAGTCCACTGCCAGCATTACAAAACTATCACATCGTAACTCGTCGCACTTACGACTTTCTTCTATTTAGGCATTTCACACATACACACCCGTATATTGCACTCTTTCATCACGTACGAAACAGAAAAAGCGCGGTATATATCATCATCATAGGCCTATCGCGGCACGCAGTCTTTTTCTAATTATGGTAATGAGAAAAAGACAGCGAATATTTTAAACTAATCACATAAAAGTTGAGGGTAGATTTGAAACAAAAATAATTTTCTGACTGTAGTTATAATGGTATGACGTTGTTGGTTGGTGAACTTAGTTACGAGCGTTTGTGTTATTGATATTAGAGGTGTTGAGTTTAAAGATTTTTATTGAAAATGCAAGCAAATATAAATATTGAAGCCAGGGCGAACATTGTAGCCTTGCATAACAATGGGTTTAATATATCTGAAATATCCAATGAAACCGGATTTTGTGTAAGTTATTTTGTTGTTATTGATTTTATTTGTTCTCATAAGTGACGCTTCAAAATGTGTAATAAGGATTTCTTTTTTTTAGAGAGATACTGTGAGACGTTGGGTGAGGAGATTTGAGGAAGAGGGAATTCTAAAGAGCCGTGTAAGAAGTGTTAGGCCGCCACTTATTAACCAGTCTCAGCGACGCTTTATGGTTGGTGAATATGAAACGAATGGTTTCATACCTACAAGACGATTTGCCGAAGAATTAATGCGTCATTGCGCACTGTTCGCCGTGCAATCCATGCCGAAGGCCTTCATCATCGAACACCAGCGAAAAAACCGTTTTTAACGCAAAGGCATAAGGAGGAACGGTTGCGTTTTGCTCGCGAATATTTAGACTTTGATTGGGAGACGACTGTATTTACTGACGAGAAGACTTTTAAATCGTGTCAAAAAGGAAGAATTCATTTGTGGCGCAGAGTTGGTCTGGCAGTAATATTATAAATAATCCGGAATCAGGAAGAATTAGTGTGAATATGTGGGGGTGGATTAGTGCTCAAGGGCCGGGTGAGTTGGCATTTATACCGACGCGGGCCAACGGGAATTCAGGGGATACACTGGCCATAATATAATAGTAATAAGTGAATGATTGTAAAATTGAGGTTTAGTTTCAATCTTCTTTTCCTTGATAAAATGAACAAATTAAGCTGTAACCTCAATAAACCAAAAATATCCCATTTTAGTATCAACCAAAAATGATTTATGAACAAATTAGATATTTTATGTAAGTATTTCAAAGTTTTGAATAAGTATGTTCATGTTTTAAAGGTGTTATTAACATCAATAAATGTTCCTATGAAAAATAGTGTTTTTTTTTTCATTAAATTGCATAAGTAATATACTTTATTTACCCTATTGTCATTGTATTAACGAAACTCAATAAATAAATTGAACTCTGACACAAAAACGAAAAGAACAAAAAGAGTCGAAAGCGCGCACTGAGGTTCGAACCTTCTCCACTTCATGCACACACAATAACAGCCACCCACTCGTGCGAACCTGCCATCGTTGCTTATAATTTTCACTTCGAATTTTAGCTTTGCTTTTAAATAGGCGCTGTGGTCGATAATAATTATCTATATGGCAGGTATCTTTATTTAGTGTTGAACACACATGCATCTGACCAACCACATCGCGCTTTCGTAGTTATACTGTGTGCGCGTTACTGTCTACATTAAAACATGACACACACAGAGATAGACGCAGATCTAGCGTGCAGGCCAAAATGACCATTCTGGTGGCAGTCCACTTATGACCGTTGATTGTACACCTGTTTTCTGAAAACCTATGTTAATCTCTGTTCATTTTAAGTATAATTATAGTGTTTGTCTTCTGCCGGGCGGCGAGATAAACAAACGATTGACGACATTGCTACCATTGCTGGTAAAAAACCTGGATGATTCTAACACAGGAGTGTGGGGATTGTCACAAGAAAAGAGAAGCGTATGCCCAGCAGTGGGTGACGTCGGGCTGCAGATGATGATGGTGGTAGTCAAGCCAAATGATAGCTGATGGTGATAAGAAATGACAACAGCCGGTCGATCCTGTAAAAATCTCACCGTGAAAACTTAGGTGAAGTGAGTTTGTTTTTGCTAGGAATTGACACTATTGACAGCCCACTCCACGCTCACTTCACCTAAGTTTTCACGGTGAGATTTTCACAGAATAGCACCGCAGTTAATGAAATGGATAGACATGAGATTTTGACCACATAACGGAGATATAAATATGATAAGTGAATCTAATGCCAAATCTGATGAAAAAGTCCAAGTCGGAACCTACAAGTGTAAGTTTTTTATTTAATAAGTAGAACTTGCATGAAGACTGCAGTCGTGGGAAGATTTATGCGCCGCACGCGCATTCAATGGTTCTACGTGGTGCATTATGCAGGCATGCGCGTGAAATTGATGGGTATGATATTGTCTAGTGTTTTCTTTTTTAATTAATGTGGGTATTCAACTCATCGCCACAGGTACACACCAAAGAGGATGAATCGATAGATGTGGCAGAGCTTAGCTGCAGCGAAAATTTATAAGCAATTAGGTACAATAAAATTATAGTCATTTTAGGCGCGCGCCTCTCTCTAGATAGAGGATTAGTGGTCGTATGCGGCCGCTGAGGGTAATGGGGTCCGCGTGGACACCTGGCCAGGAGAGCGTGACGGAATGCGCCAGCACTCCAGCACCCCGGCTAAAGGTAGCAGCAGGACACCGTGTGGTTTTAGTCAGTAAGAGTCTGACAGACCCCTCCACCCACCTCAGGGTGGTGGACATCCATGACGATTTCCACACGATAAAAAAAAGGCTACTTGAGCTAGGTGGAGTGACGACCTTTGCAGGGCGACTGATAGTAGTTGAATGAGAATTGAATGGCGTGCGATTGGAGGCCTTTGGACTTCTGTAGGCCGATGATGATGATAGTGAGTTTATTGCCTGTACAAACTAGGGTATATGCATTCACTAGTAAATCACACTAATATTATAAAGGCGAAAGTTTGTGAGTGTGTGTGTGTGGGGGTGTGTTTATACGTTTGTTACTTCTTCACGCTCAAACGGCAGGACCAATTTTGATAAAATTTTATATGGAGGTAGCTGACACCCTGGATTAAGATATAGGCTACTTTTTCTCCCGATATTCCCACGGGATCGACACATATGCGGGTGAAACCACGGGCGCAGCTAGTCTAAGATACTAGAAAAAAAAAAAAAGAAGACAGGCGGAAGCATCAGTTCAAAGCTAAACCAGCACAAGCAATCAGGCGTTTTTACAAGTAGGAATACATAATGAAACAAGCCCATAATATGGAACAAAAAGTGATAATATCGACACAAACTGCACCATTTGCCTAAGAAAATGAAGTTAACAACTTCAACAAGTAAAAACTATTTCAAAACACAAAAAGTCTCAAACTCACTGCATCATATTTCTTGAGACAAGTAAAGTCAATGACTTTTACCTATTTCCAAACATGTCAATAAACCCTTTACTGTCACAAATCTTAAAGCTTTGGAAGATACAAAAGTAATGAGTGGTGAACAATGTCGGTTCACGTCGACCACAAATTGCTTGGTTTACATATGTATTGAAAACGCATTTGTTCTTGTTTTGCATTCCTTTTATTTGCATGTAAATAAATACTTTGGAATAGTGTTTAAGTGGTTATTATGATGGGTTATGGAGAAAGCTTAGGTCAGTGCCAGGCAAAGAAGACTTGTGCATCCTTGGAGGTAATTACATAGGTAGGTATAGCTGTTTTGATAGATTTAATATTCGGCCCATAGATATACAGGGTTATTGGTAAAACCTGAAATCGCGAAAAAAAATCCGCTGTTCGCTACATTTTGACGAGTTATGCGAATATAAATGTAGGGAACAGCTGATTTTTTTTTCGCGATTTCAATTTTGGTCCCATATTAAAAGTTGTTCATAATAATGAGTACAATGACCTCTTAAGAGGTTGTTAATGTTTTACCAATAACCCTGTATAGAGGTATGAGGAACAGGGTGTAAAGTTCATTCATACTCTATAGAAAAGGGAGGAACCTCCGACCAAGACCAATGTTTTGTCTGGCGGGCAACTGCCCAATGATTCATGTCGGGCCGTTGTATCTACGCTAGTTGCGCGGTAAACTCTGCTTGCGAGATGCAGGATTCTGCGTGACGTCAGTATGACGTGTTGTTCTCATGTGGCGTTGTAGATACCGCTACAGATATAAGAAAGTAATTCGTTGTTTCTGTTTTTTACATTTCTATGATATTTCTATTATTTTTTATATCATTTCTATGAAACCCAAAACAAATTTGGGTTTGCAAAAAAAAAAAAATGTTCACCACGGCGCTCTATATAAATGCGTAGGTAGAGCACAGTTGGTGGATATCCTAAGAACATAGTGGGTAGGATGGGTATCCTAAAACGGCTCTTATTTCGTGTAAAGCTGGGTAGCTTTATACGAAATAAGAGCCGTTTATTATTCAACCTGTCAACAATAATTTGCTAGCCAGTCTGTCCGTCCAAACAGGTGTAACTAGTGATTTGTAAGCCGTTCGATTCCCGGTGAGAGCAAGCGCCTATCCGGCTGGGCGAGCAATTTTCACTCACGGAAAGTTTGCGCATGAGTAAGTTTCCTATGTGAATGTGTCTAAGGAAGTGATAATCTTTTGAGTTTATGAGTAGCATTGACATATATATTACTAGCGTAAGGACCGGGCTAACGGCGCGACTAAATGGCACCAACGCGCTGGCCCTAAAATGACGGTTTTAGGGCCAACGCGACTCAGTTGACAGTGGTGCGCGCGAACTTTGAACTTCGAACTTTGAACTTCTATGTAAAATGTTCAGACGGGCGTATCCTTACTTTTGAAATCATTGATGAGTAGAGACAATGTATGCATACATTCTTAGAAGCAAAAATAAAACTAGAAATGTTTAAACTCAAAATAAATCGATAGATTTGTAAAGGGGTCGGTTTTTTTATTCTGACAGTACGAATGTATAAATTCGTAACAAAATAAAGATGAAATAAGTTATTAATTCTTGCATGTAGGCACCGATTTAGCAGGCAATCAATAACACAACGGTATTTTATAACACAATCACAACATTTACAACATAGCGTATTTCTAATTTTCCTCACAACAACACCATAAAATTTTCTAATTAATATTACATGTTCGCAACTATGATTGCATAATGTAAGAACAAGTGGAATTACTACATACAAAACTTTCTTTTTAATTGGCGTTACAAAATAAAGCATGAACATACTAACGCCATCTATCGGTGAGCGTTGGAACGACAACGTAAGCAATCGAGTTGGCGGGAAAGTTTGCGGGCGTGAATTTGACAGGTGCAGACTATGTAAGAGACAATAGACCATAGGGTATTGTGCGAGGTATGTATCGTGTTCAGCCTTGCTATTGTGGTGAGGTTTTAACCTTGGTTCCTGGCCTCTGAGAAGGACAGAGGAACATTTCATTGTTAGCAATTGTATTATCTTATGGAAAAGCGTGGAGTTACCGAATATGAGTGGAAATAATTGTTAGATAATATGTACTTCCTATTTTTGTCAAGACCTGAAATATTTTGTATTATAAGGTCATTGATTTTAGTTCAATGCATGAAGAAAATCTCATGAGTGATAAATGATAATGCTTAATTGATTCAGATCGCAAATCTGGATCAACCAGAGTCAGTGTTGTTTTATACAAAGCATCTGTAAGTACTCTAGTTAATTTATACCAAAACAAATGCATTTCCATTCATAAAGAAACAAATCTCCTTCCCTAAGGCAAAACGGACACTTCAAAATAAATTAATCATCAACCTGTTCTCCAACGTATAAAGAGTTAAGTTACAACTCTTGCGCAGCACTAAATCACGTGTAATGACGTCCTTATAACAACTTTCTAAGCTCAGCATTATTTAGCACTGGTCAGTCCCTAGTCGTACCATCCCTATTATTTATTCACTTTCACAGATATCACTGAAACTCTATAAGCGTTAAGAAGATTTTCTTGTTTATACAGGAAGGGACATATTAATGAGACATCTCGTATGTGTGACTTTTATGGCACTTTTGTAATTTCCAATTATTTTATCACGTTTTCTAAGACTGCAGTGGCCGCCACATAGCGTCCGCAAGTTATCGTCGAATGACGTCACTGGAAAGTTATTTATAAAAGTAAGTTGGTGTGTTTCCTAGAGTTTTTTGGCACCGTGAAATCAAACCGTCATTTTCATGACGCCGTCATCTATGCGGCCGTGGCGTCCACCATTCTTCTGAAAAAACCACAGCTTCAGCCATGTTGTATTTAATTTTTTGTGAGGATGTGGGTAGTATTTAATTTACCTACATGAAAAAATCAATATAGGGCGTTGAAGTTTTCAAGATCTTGTCATTACAACAGTAATCAATCAACTCAGCCTACCGCAGTCCACTGCTGGACATAGGCCTCCCAGGCTGCGCCACAACAATCTGTTCTCCGCCTTCCGCATCCTGTCTGTCCCAGGTACTTCTTGAGTAACAACACTGCATAGCGGAACATAGTCTTCTACCGTAATATCTACTTTGAATATTCAATAGGATAGAAAGTATGTATAGTTATTGAAATTTCAATTTCATTCGCCGCCTCATAAATCCGGGATAAAAGTTTTAATTAAGAGGGAATAGGGCGTGCGATTCTCCATACAAATGTATTCCCCTTTTTTCTTCGTGAATAATACCTCTAGAGCAAATTATTATTTTTCATAAAATCAACGTCTGCTGTAAACACGTTCCTGTCATTTTCTTTTTTCAGCAACTAATTAGTAAAGAAAATATGACCCTCTAAAATGACAAACTATTCCCTATTTTTACCGCCGTGATTAGAGGACTACCACACAATTAGAAAAGTTTTAAACATAAAAAAAGATAGGAACCTAAACATACTCTTAAAATGTTAAGTAAGTAAAGTAAAAAATAATTGAATCGGCTCAGTTTTCGAGGAGAAAAAAGGGGAATACGATACGTCGATCGCGTCAAAATTTTTATGATAATTTCGGTCTGAGCTTCAGCTGTCCCTGTCGCACACTACGGGGGCAGACTTGAGGTAAGGCGACGGCAATAGTTTCTTCAAATTCCTCGCCTCGTCCCCTCTTAATAAAGAAATGTATACAGAAACTGCCAACAAACATAGAGCCACTCCCATGTGTAGAAGGAAAACCTTATTTATTGTACGTATACGGAATTCCATCAGATACTTGGCTGGTTCCGCGTCTGCCAGTTAGGCTGATAAATTTGTTGTCAGTGCCTCCACCACTTATAAGGAATGACGGGCGGCCATTTTAGAAAGTCCTCCTTTCAGAACTGTTTTATGTTTTGCGGTGAAATTACTTATTGCTGAGATAAAAATGGTAATTAATTTGTTCTATTGTAAGTGGAACTAGGACTAAATTGTCAACAAAAGTTTGCGATTGATTTTCTGTTTGGCAGGGTATTTGTGTAATACACTAACAGTAGCAATGTCTTTCATTTTGACAGTTCTACAACATTAATTGCATTATTTACGTTGTTGAGCTGTCAATTTTTTTGAACATATAAGGAACAATAGGGCTCGCGAAAGATGGAAGGAGTGGAGAGAGGCCTTTGCCCAGGAGTGGGACAGCGAAGACCAATTAAAAAAAAAAAAGGAGCAATAGATTAGAGCAATATCCTTTTCAGATCTTGATCTGGATTCAGATTGTGATTGAAAGCGTGTAAACGCAATTAGTGTGCAGGTATAGTCAACAAAGGAGTTAAGTATACAGGAGCGTCGGATATAGTTAAAGTTTACTAAGAAACCGATGGATGTTCTGGACTGAAATTTAATTTAATAAATGAGCTGTTTGTTTTCTAATAATAAACTAAAATTTTATTCGAGAATATCCATCGGTTTCTTAGTTAACTTCAACAATATCCGACGCTCCTGTATACTTAACTCCTTTGTTGACTGTACATAGATTATTTATCACATTGATAGTAGAATACTGAACTAGGTACTGAACTAGGTATATTGTCTACTAGCTGCGCCCCGCGGTTTCACCCGCATACGTTTTGATTCCGTAGGAATATCGGGATAAAAAGTAGCCTATATGTTAATCCAGGGTGTCAGCTACCTCCATACCAAATTTTATCAAAATTGGTCCAGCCGTTTGAGGGTGAAGAAGTAACAAACACATAAACACACACACTCACAAACTTTCGCCTTTATAATGTGATGAGCATATAGATGAAAACATTTTTTAGTTTTTTTTTTAAAGCCCACTATTCTTAATTTGTTTTTGGAAGCTATAAGTATCCTATTAGATTGTTACAGTTACTTAGTAAATAATTATAGCTTTACTTTGGGCTAGCGTTGAAACTATTAATTAATTAATGATAACATTTGGCAAACTTTATAGCTTTTAAATTGAGGCTAATTGCCTTGTTTTTATTAAATGAAATCATGCCAATTACTTAGAAACTCATGAATATTTTAGGTTGAATCAAATTGACTTCTTTTTTGTCTGTAACTACTTTAAATTTAAATGCCCACAATTTTAATACGCTTTGGCAAAAAGCATTAATATATTCAGAACAACAAAGAAGATTTATTAGATTCAAAAATCGACCTGCTCTTATTCAATATGTATAGGTCTGTATAGCTAGGGAGGAACAGCCTAATCTAAAAAAGCCCCGCTAATCTTCATAGAAATAAAACGAATATAATTAACGTTGAGGCATTAGGAATAAAAACATTGTGGAAAAAAAAATCCAATGTTAATAATCATCTTTAAACACGTCTTGTCTCGCCAAGAGCCGGCGAGCGACTGGCGAACCAGTGCAGTGGCGCTACGATCTCGTAGCACGCGCAGCACATCGGTCAATGACTCTGCATTGCGAGTTCGTATACAGGTTGCTGTTTTATTTTGTGTTGAACGGGCAACCCGACTAAATTACAAAGTTCTGTTGTGAGAGAGAAATAAGAGAAGTTTTTTTGAGATTTTCTTCAATATTACGATTAAAATAATAAAATTGACGTTATAAATTTAAAAATTAAGGGAAAATAAGGGAATTACGGGTATAACGACGATGAAGGGACAACTTTAATTTCGTCGTTATATCCGGAAGTTGTTACAGGCAAAGGTGAAGAGATACAGACACGTATGTATTTATTCAAAAGTTAGAATATCACTTTGTAATTAAACCATAAATTTAACTCAGAAACGTACACGTTTACCGACCTACTTAGTTAATATGTATCTATAAACAAAAGGTAAAGGTCTCCACAGTTGTTGACCATGTGTAAACAAAAGCTATGAAAGCTCTTCGTGTCTTTGGGCTCGACTCCGGTCGTAATATCTGCATGGGATTTCTAGGATTTTTTTACAAATGATTCATTAAAAACAGTCGCGACACCCGAACTCGGGGTTACATCCAAAGTCGCTATAGCCACATGAATTGTGTACTGAAGAATGTTTTAAATTCAAGGGACTTAGATTAATTGTGCTATAGCTATTGCAAACTGTAAATTCACCAAATGAAATGTCTCATTTGATAGATGGGATTAGGAACAGTGTCTCTACGATATAATCCACTCATTTCAAGACAGCTCACCATTTTTAAAACTTTAAGCTTACATTTTGTACCCATAAACCAGAAATGCCGTAACTACATACATAAGACTCATGTTGACTCCGACGAGTGTACCATGCTCCGTCTCCGTCCGAGGGCGAGCCAGAGCAGAAACAATGCGGCCGTGACGTAATGCACCCACTCCGGGATCGACAGCTCGACGGCAGCAGTGGTGCATCTGTGTACACGATGGTGACGATGTTGGATGACGCTGGCTGTGACGTGTTAGATGTGGTATGCTTTTGTTTTTTGTGTGTGTTATGTGTGTAGTAAGTGTGCGACGACTTTAAAGTTGTGATGGTGCAGTCGTTATTCTAGATTCGGTTGCTGAAGACGAATTCAAAGAAATCGGTATAAATATTTTTTTATTTTTTTTATTAGAGGCTTTTATTCACAGTGGCATGTCAGCCTCATCATAACTTAAACTTATTCTAAACTACCTCTACAAATATATTATACAAATCAACAAGTAGGTTTGCTATCTCAGGTGAAGGCTGCGCTAAAACTTTAACATAAGGACCAATATCATAATATGCGTTTACTTTTATTCTACTCAACAGTATCTCTTTCATTCTCTGTGTTAGTACACTCCATAAGTAGATGGTGAACATCTTCAACCGTTCCGCATGTTTCACAATTGGAAGAACTCATTTTATTCATCAAATAACCAAACTTGCGGGATGGGCAGTAGCCAGAGCGTAATCTGTGACGCAGAACTATATGATATCTACTCATTTCCTTGATAGCAAACCACGGTATTCGAGGAGGCTGATATTGTATAGTTTTGTACTAGATACCCTTTTCGGTACTCCAACATAAATATTATCTTCAATACATATTTTGACAATCGTAGGTTCTTACCTACGATTGTCAAAATATGTTGTTTCTTCATATTTGAGCGTGTTTACTTTAGTTTCTTGCGACATAATAAACCTTTAACAATGAATACATATGTCAGTATGTATGTCACTTTTACTTAGGTAAAACTTTCGTAAATTTTTGTTTAGCTATTTTACAGTTACTTCTTTACACTCTATTTTTAAGACGTCTGATCTTGTACATCATCAATTCATCATGAAAAATAACTCTATGCATTAAATTCCGCTACGAAAAGTGTTGACTTCTTAATTTATCCGCCTAACATTACACCACCATAAAAACACCAACCTGTACCAACAACAGCTGTTATACAAGAGAAGGGGGGCGACCACGCCGTGTAGGTGGGAGTGTGAACTATCAACTGTTACATCAGCGCAATCATTCACTCCGCTTCCGTCAACACTTCGCGACGAACCATTTTATGACAGACAGGTATCTGACTTAACGATCGACACGCTCCGCGGTAACAATATAGTCTTTATTTCGTAGCTGTAAGGTCGGTTTTCGTAGTTCTAATGACGTGAACGTAAACGTGATTGTTGGTAGTTTGCGGTATTATGAATGGAGTAGGAAGTTTGTAGAAAAGTTGTTAGTTTTGCGAAATGTTTTGTGGGAAGAGTAACTTGTTAGCTATTAGGGCTTTTAAGGGTGATGCAATTTTGTAATGGGCGAGTTGAAACAGGAATTCCAAGTTATAAAGTAACAGCTCTAGAGAGTTTGGATATTTGAAGTTTTATCTATGAATAAACTATCAAACCGATTGTGAAATATCAAATGAGAAATTCGGAAAAACCAACATCCTTCTAATACACATTATTAATGTGAATGTTAGTACGATTGTTACTCAATCACGCATAAACAGCTGAACGGATTTGGATGAAATTTGGCACACAGATAGTTTATAACCTGGATTAACACAGAATATTTTCCATCCTGATATTCCCACGGGATGGAGACGTATGCGGGTGAAATGCTAGTAAGTAATAAATTAAAAATAACTGTGCGAAATGTGGGCTTCCCTTTGAAAAATGGCACAGTTAGTATGCAACAGACAAATAATATAATCATATAGATAATATCTGCTCCGGCTTTACCGTTTACAAAAATTGACCCTTCGCTACTGGTGTACAGTCACGAGCATAAGTATATCTACACTTGGCTTTATTCAAAGGCGATTTTCTCCTTTATTTTTGAATGAAGTTGTACGTTATTACGAACATAGTATTTTCGAACCTATAGGTGTAAAGTGTCGCATTTCAACTTTGCATTCGTTATTTCGTGAAAAAAAACGCAATTGAAAGTTGCCAAGTCATCATCATTCTCCTGCCCTTATCCGAACTTATTTGGGGTCGGCGCAACATGTCTTTTTCTCCCATACTTCTCTATTAGTCGTCAAGCTGCCAAGTGTTGACATATTAGTGCTCGTGTAGGTACTGTAGGTATACTGCCTAACCCTTCGATGGTGACAGGCGTGATGTTATATAATGTGGTATAATTTAAATAAACTATGGAAAGTTAACGTTTACGGAGTCGGGCTCGGCAAGTTTGGTCGCTAATATTTTAGCTCCAATTCAGGTAAAAGTAGAAATTAACAAAACCATGTCTAACCTCAGAGTCAGTCTTCTAATAAAGATACTGCAGATACTCTAATCTTGGCATAATTATCATACAACGATGGCAAAGTAACATTTCCTTTCGACAGTCAGCACGTTGACATTTGTGACATATCTCATGATCTTCACGTATACAGTCTCGTTAACAGAAAGATGGTTGACAGTACGAGTTTAAAACAGTAAGTTACCATCAAGATAAGGAAGAAAGAGAAAATGTATACTGCAGTGAGTTGGATAAACGTGGAGATAAGGCTCATGACCATCTGTGTAAGGAAAGTTCAAGATGCACGATTAGACTCATTGAAAGGCGGATTTTAATTAAAATTATTCGTTTGTTTGGGCTGAAGATGCTGTCACAAGGGTAATGCTCAGTGGCCTTAGTGTGAGTTTTTCGACTCACGTTCGATTGCGATCGCGTTAGAATTTTGTATGGGAAATTAGGTTTCTCCTAGTGACCACCAGGTGGCGCTATAACTTTTTCCCATATAAAATTCTAACGCGCTCGCAATCGAACGTGAGTGAAAAAACTCACACTAAGGCCTGGATTGTCCGAAAGGGTTACCGCTGGCCCGGAACATAAAGGGCTAAGGAAGGAACATGGGTGGGTTTTAGTCAGTAAGAGTCTGACACTCCCTTCCGCTCCACCCAGAGCGGGAGGGGTCATTTGATGATTTCCCATCCGCAAAAAAAAACAAAAGACGTCTGAAGTCCGCTACTCGCTGCGCAGTAACCCCACCCCTCACCCCCGCTGATACATGAATTTGTTACTGCGCCGCGACTCGCCTCATGTTCCGCGCCATAAAGTTTGAATCAGACTTTACCTGGTACTTGTTGACAGGCCTACACTGTCCGCCCATGCCTATCAACACTGTATTTTGAAAACATTATAAAAGGTTGGTTTCTTGTCGGCTCTTCTGTATAGCAAACGACCAATTGCAACCGTGCACCTAGATTCTGGAGTTTCATAAGTGCCCATGTGTTAATGTGAAATAAAATATTTTGATTTTGATTGGAAAATGTGGTGTCCTGGAAGTAACAGCAAACCTGGAAGTGACTGCCGCTTAGCAAACGGATAGAGGCTCTTGCAGACAGGCGCGAACCGACTCTAGTAGGACAATTTCCATGAAGTTTTCATAGAAATTGTTCTACTAGAGCCTCTATCCGTTTCGGAAGAGACAGTCACAGATCACAGATTGATGCTAGGAGGTTTAATTTAGATTTTATCGTAGTAAAATCTGCAAATCGTGCTCTTGTAGTAACTTTATCAACATCTAAGTATAATTTCTTCGTCAATATTTTCGATTCAAATCTAAATGACCCAGATAGTTTACTAATGGAAAATTTCAGAGACGCACAACTCAAAGAGAAATCATCGTCATTCTAGTAACGGTTGTCTTCATATCTAAATCCAATTAATTAGATTTGAAGAACAATTAACAACGTTGCCATTTGTTATCTAAATCAATAGTATAATCGCTGATCTAATGGGTTTCAAGAGATGCTGAGTCTTCACATCCATTACTAAGTTATAATCGATCAGTTTGGAGTAGCAATTAAAAGTAATATAATTGGGGTACTCCTCGAAACGCACCAAATTAAACGACTATTGATATAATTTATTATGAATCCTTTATGCTCTTCTCTATGTTTCATCGTTAATGCATTTCGAGGAATAAAATTGTAATATTTTTATTATTAATATTGAATATTTTGTCTTTTTTTTCGAGGAATACTTTTGGTGCGTTACAAAGTTGGTGCGTTTCGAGGAATACCCCAAAAAATCACCTACATAAGTAGTCACGATCATGGACCAAATCCGGGTAAGTATATAATTAAATTACCCACAACCCCAGTACCCATCATCATTATTTATCATTCTCCTGCCCTTACCACAATTTATTTTTGGTCATAAGAAGAAAAAGACATGTAGCGACATGTTTTTTCTTCCATACTTCTGTATTAGTCGTCATCTCGGTAGTCACCCCCTTTCTATCCATATCATCTTTCACAGAGTCCATCCATCGTTTCTTTGGTCTTCACCTACACCTACTCTTATAACCACGGATATCTATGCTTATAACCATCAACATTCATACTCAAAACCATTTCTGACGACATTTTCCTCAATTCTCCCCATCACAGGCCTATACCATCCAAACACAACCCCAGTACGCACGTACGCACTGCTACAAATCAAGCTATACATAACCAGTATAAGCTGACTTCTGATTGTACGAAAACCCTATACAATGCGAGGTCAGCCAAAACTGGAAAATTATAGCTTGATGTGTAGTCGTGTGTACGTATAACTTACGACATGACCAGGCGCATTGGTGAGCCCATCTCTATTCCGAAAGCAATCAACTGGTAAATAAACCAAACACGCATCGTAAAAGCAAACAAGAAGACATACACATAGTTATGTCCCAGATTTGGAGAAATTCGTAAAAGAAAATTTGACAAACCATGACGTTATGTCATGTAACGGTAGTGTGTGCGAGTTCGGTAGGCCTTCTCAAAAGGAAATTATAATTTCCATGACTGACATGAAGTAGAAAAGCATGAGTAAGCAGAGCCAGTGTTCACACACTTCAAAATATAGTAAACTTACATAATGTGGATAAGACAGATATTAAAACAGAAGACGAACTTGCAGGGGATCGAGGAGGGGGTGGAGGGGGGGTTCAGAGGATCAGACCGGAATAAATCGGCGCGCTACGTCGGTGCGACGCGATTCCGGAAAAACCATTTCCATAAAGTTTTCACATCGATCACTAAGTTCTTTATAGTAGCTAATATTTTAGTTTATGTAGATTAGCCGGAGAAATCAACACACAGGGAAAAGTGGAAAACTGTAGGGAAAACCTTTGCCCAGAAGCTGGCAATACAGGTTGAAAAAAAAAATTGCCAGCCCAAAATAAAGAAATAAAATGGCGCCAAAGAATTTAAGAATTAAGGTCATCGTGTTTCGTAAAGGTAAATTAAGTAACTCGACATTGGGTTACACAATACCAATACTGGTTATATAATCGGATTCATTCACCACTGGGTCACTCGCAGAGAATAAAAGATGAGACATCACAAAATTGCATCATTACTTTATAGGTCTCTATGTTATGACGGCTTATACATATTCAGGGTCATATTAGATTAGCTAGCGAAACTCCGCTATCTATAGATGATAAAACAAAAAGAAATTTATTTGATGACATGTATTTTTGGGGTCAACGATCGTAGGTGTTGTATTTGCTTGAAATATCAGTTTAAAAAATAGTTTTTATTTCTGTAAACTTCACAGGCGTGATGGACACACATAATTATCTAAAAACGATCATCATCTGCCTAGCTAGCCTTTTCCCAACCATGTTGGGGTCGGCTTCCAGTCTAACCGGATGCAGCTGAATATCAGTATTTTACATGGAGCGACTGCCTATCGGACCTCTACAACCCAATTATTGGGTAATACGATACCCCTTGATAAGACTGGTTGTCAGTTTTGGGCTTCTGACTACCCGTAACGACTGTCAAAGATCCACGAACGACAGCCGGGACCAACGGCTTAAAGTGCTTTTTATCTAAAAACGAAACAAAAAACAAAAAAAAACAACTTAAATACTTCAAGTGACACACTACCAGCGGTCAATGACCCCAAACAAAAAAATATTTTTTTGCTTCATCATGTTTAGATATCGATACCCATCTCGTTTGTAGAGTTTCTCTAGCTAATTTAATTTGACGCTGTATACTGTAGGTCAAGTGCCATTGAGTAAATTCTTATTATATCGTATCGACTATGTAACCTCTTGATAACTTTGTATGTCACGAACTATTTTGTACGGGATTTTGTGATAATTTTGAGATTTTTTGAAAACGAATCGATAGAACTTTATAATTCTTTTAAATTTTATTCATTTGAGCAAAGTAGATAGATAAAACGTTTATTCAGTGCAACAAAAGACACAATGCAGGCATTAAAAACATCAGAAAAGGTGAAAAAAAAAAAAAAAAACAAAGAATAAAAAGATAAATGAGACACCTAGCTCATAACATCTATAACGGTCGATCACTACTGGGCGGTGTGTGTCTCATGGTTGCACCAAATGGGAGTCCAGCTCAGCATATGCCAGGTACAATACCTGACGCTGGCATTCTGCTGCATCCCGTTAGTGACACACGGATGTCGAGAAGACATATCTGAGTTTTAACAAAATGGTACCTACATAGTGCGGCGCGTATATTAAAAAGGTGGTAAGTACCCACAGTTGACTTGATTTTAAAACCGGCAGAAAGACAGATTTTGAAATTTTAAACTTACTGGATATTTGTGTAGTGTCTACTGGATTACTTGATTATCATAGTGAGTGTAGATAATTATTTTATGTAATGACTGACTAGTTTATGTTTTTAAGCGTGTACGTGTACGAGTTTACATGATGGTGTATAATAATATATTGATAAGTTATGGTTTTATAATAATTATGTACAGTGAGTATAGCATAATTTGTTTATATATTTTCTATTGTAATACCTATCTATGTTATATGCGTTTCGTTTTACACAGTTGTCTCAATCTTTGTCTACAGGATAACGTGTAAGTGTAGACAAACATGTCGTGTGGAGCAGAGCCCCAGCCATCCGCTATATTATGGACGTGTTTGTGACGGTCAAGCCCAGTTTTTTCTGAGAGTCAATCCTGCCGCAATCGACTTCTAAAGGTACTAAGTGTTTTTAGATTCCTTATCAGCGGGGGAATATTGTTCCAGCATTTGGATGCGGCATACCTGAAACTGCCTCTGAAGGAGGCCGTCTTGTGCACTTCTGTAGAGAGTTGCTGGGAGCACTGTCTGATCGCGCATTCTCTCCTACTAGCGACCCAGCTCAGTTTTTAGTAAGTAAATAAAATATAAAAGAATTATAAAATTCTATCGATTCATATTCTAAAAAAATCTCAATCATTTATGCAAAGTTGGGTCAGCTAATTGCAGTAACTGTCTGTACTCGTAATATCTGGCCATCGCATTGGGTCCGTCTCACATTATGATTGGCGCGTTTTACTTTTACAAAATGGCGTTTCCAATAATGAGACTATCGTCTAGACGTCTACTAAACTTGTTATGTTTTTTTTTCTTATTCAGTTTCTCCTTAACACAGGTTATTCTGTAACCTAGCTAGGAGAACAGTGCTTCACCCACTCGATTGTAGACTACCTAACATATAAGATCTTTACTATAACTATGTACAATACAATCTGTCTGAGTAAATATTTTTTTTTTTACTTTTTTTAATTTTTTTTCCGTCGATAAAATTAAGCTTAGTTTCCCTCATTTCGTTATGTGCACATTATGAAGAGTCACACTGTATAGAAGAAAGTCGGGTCAGTTACATCATTTATAACTCAAGAACCACGGGACCAATTTTTATGATCTTTGGATAGTTGGATTTGTCTCCGCCCCGAATGGCAGAATAACGATTAAAACATGGGGAAAATTCACAAAGAAAAAATAAATGTTAAGATTGTCTCATACATTTTGTATGGATCGGCCTTTTTAATTCTGAGGTGGTACGAAGTTCGCAGGGTCAGCTAGTCCTCATCTCATCATCTTCCCAACTATGTTGGGGTCGGCTTCCAGTCTAACCGGATGCAGCTGAAAACCAGTATTTTACGTGGAGCAACTGCCTATCTGATTCGCAGGGTCAACTAGTATACTAGGTATATAATTTCAGAATTTTATTTACTTACACTGTGTAGTAAAAGATTTATAGCTAAGTCAGTTTTTAGGGTTCCGTACCCAAAGGGTAAAAACGGGACCCTATTACTATGACTCCACTGTCCGTCTGTCTGTCTGTCACAAGGCTGTATCTCATGAACCGTGATAGCTAGACAGTTGACATTTTCACAGATGATGTATTTCTGTTGCCGCTATAACAACAAATAATAAAAATAAAATAAAGTAAAAATCTATAGGGGTATAAAAGAAACGTTTTTTTTAGCGTTTTATGCCTTGTGGTACGGGCCCGCCTTCGTGTGCGAGTCCGACTTGCACTAGGCCAGTTTTTTGACGTGACAACGTCTTAAATTAGGTTGCGACTGGGAGTCACTTATGAAAAAGTGTAACGCTCGGTAACGTTACGATGAGTCACCGAACGAGAGAGAGGCCCGCCGAATGCCTTGCGTCTCTCTCCCACTCAACTATGATCGGATGATCGGTCGTTGTCACGTAAAATCTTCGCCCGTAAAACCGACTTTACAGGCAACCATTTTTTTTTGACGTGACAACGTCTTAAATTAGGTTGCGACTGGGAGTCACTTATGAAAAAGTGTAACGCTCGGTAACGTTACGATGAGTCACCGAACGAGAGAGAGGCCCGCCGAATGCCTTGCGTCTCTCTCCCACTCAACTATGATCGGATGATCGGTCGTTGTCACGTAAAATCTTCGCCCGTAAAACCGACTTTACAGGCAACCATTTTTTTTATTATCATTTAGTCTACTTATTTAGCCTACCTGTCACTGACACACTAGAATTAAAAACGTTAATTTATATAGCAGGAAATTGATCAATTACCTACGATAACTGGATTAATTTTGTCTAATTAAAGAGGACCGCTCGCTCACACGCTTTTAAAATTTCCTTTCAAGTTCGCTATTTTCACATCATTACGAGAGTTTATTTGGTTTTTGTTACTAATGTGTAGCAGTTGAGAAATTCCGTTTAAATTAATTACTACAGCAGGACATTGTTTTAAAAAAAAAATAATAGCCAAATTGACAACTTTGCTCTAGAAAGTTATGAATTTCTTGCCTGTCCGACACCTTCTCGTAGGTATATTGTGAAAACAAAATAATTTCGTTTTCGTTTTACAAATAAATCATCATCTATTATGTCCTTATTTGCTCGTTAGATATTAGTCGCACGCGCGTTTTTTTTCGTGAAAATCAGATTAAAATGACGAATCCATCGAATTCTGCTACTTAAATCCGAAAGCATATATTATAATATTACAATCTGCCTTTTTCTCAAATATCTTGAGGTTGGCTTCCAATTCAACCAGATGTAGATGATTAGCAGTATTTTAAATGGAGCCACTGCCTGTCTGACTACCACAGCCCAGTTACTGGGTAACACGATACCCCTTGGTAAGACTGGTTGTCAGACTTTTGTGCTTTTGACTACCAGACTGTCAAAGATCTACGAATGACAGCCGGGACCAACGGCTAAACGTACTTTTCGAGGCTAGGAGGGATCTCGATATATTTTATAATGGATAGTCGGGTTGATACCCATCCATAATGGCACACATTTAAAAAAAATACAAAAAATTACTACCTAATAATGACAAATCCACCGTATTCTCTTAATAAATCACACTTTCTTCCGAAGGCGTATTATTATCAAAATAAATGATTCCTAACTAACACCATAGCCCAATAATTTTGATAATTTATGACGATTTATAGTTTTATAACTTCGCTAGTATTTTACTAAAATCGTCACTTTGATTACGGTGGATATAAAACGTTAATATTAAAAAAACTTGTCGTATCTCTTTCCGACTTTTTATTGTTTTACTGCTAATCATTGATTTTGTCCGAATTTAGTCAAAACAAGGACCATTATTAAATAAAGTTTAATAAAAAAATTTGGATGGCCCATAATGCTCATTTGATCGTATAAATTTACCGCCCCCTTTTTTCCGCGTTGTAATTTTACGACGGTTATTATAAAACAAATTGCTGTTCAGTAAATTTTGACCGCATAGGTATTGTAACTCTAAAATAAAAAGTTTTTATTTTATTTCATTTATTTATTTATTGCACTTTTCTATGAAACAGCAGATTTTTTTCTTTGACAACCGACAAAAATGTTTACGCTAGGGGTCTAGGCTAGACTCATGACCTGAATTCATGGCTATAGATCACGCGTCGATGTCCCTGCGACCATGTATAACACACATTTACAGGAAGGGGGGGGGGAGGGGGGCAGACGCTCTCTGCTTGTAGAATTTATAAGCTAGGTTTATAATAGTCGTATTAAAATTCAAGCAGAAGTTTTCTAGGCTACAGCACTGTTTGGATGATAAATTTAAATTTTTATGGCAGAAGCTTTCTAAATATTTTAATTTGCAAGAAAAATTTGCAAGTAAATGAATTTTTCGAACGTTATGATTCATCTTTTTTTTTAACAACCTACAGTCTTACACTGTCCCACTCCTGGGCAAAGGCCTCCCCCTCCACTCCTTTCATATTTCGCGAGCCCGCGCGTCGTGATACCAGTTTTGGCGGAGCCTATCCAGCTCGTCCCGCCATCTCCTACGTGGTCTGCCGCGACCCCGCCTCACTGTCTCAGGGCACCAAACCTGTGCTATTTGAGCTCACAGCCTGTCACAGCTCACAGCATGCGGCAGACGTCCTGCCCAGACAATAATTTCCCCTAACAATAATCATTATTCAATAAAAATATGACGTGACTATAAAGCGTCAATTAAATCAAACGGAACTTTCAATTCTTAAAAAAAAAAAAGTTAACGACCATTTCTCACAATTGCCAATGCATAATGAGCCTATAATGTTCCCACTGCTGGGACACAGGCCTCCTCTTTGTGAGAGGGAGTGGGCCGTAATCCACCACGCGGGCCCAGTGTGGGCTGGTAGATGTTACACGTCTTCGATTTTTTGGTTCTAGGACATGCCGGTTTCCTCACGATGTTTTCTTTCACCGTTTTGAGACCCGTGGTGATGAAATAATTTACACAAAGTAATGCGCATGTCTGGGTTCGAACCTACGACCTACAACTTGTAAGTCGCGGCTGTTACCACTGGGCCACCACTGCTCTTGAATGTGGTTCAACTGTCAAATATCAAAGCCATAGCTAGTGTTAGTGTGTTACGCAATTACCCTGTTGTACAGGAATGCAGACAATTTTTTGTCACACGCAATTGATTTGAATCCCCCCCTCCTCGATCCCCTGCTAGTTCGTCTTCTGTTTTAATCTCTGTCTTATCCACTTTATCTAGGTTACTCTTCTTGACAGGTGAGTACAGTCAAGAGAAAATAAACGTTTCATGATTTACAAAATTAAATAATGTTAACTACTTGTCCGGTAAAAATATGTTTAAATAATATTTGACCAACGATAAGTATCTACGAGTTTCTCAGACCTTCCTACATCCAACAAGCGACTAGGTCTGATCAAATAATTTTAAAAAGTACAAATATCGATCTTGCAGAGGGCGTTGAATTTCAATATTTGTAGAAAGCTCATCGTATTCGTAAGTACAGTTTCCCAAATAAACAGAATAACTTGCCACTAGGCCGCAACTACTGGCTAGCTGGTTGGATGTCAAGTACTCATGAATATGCAAAGAGCCTTGCAGAAAAATCTCTATTTACAAAATTTTATAACCTCAAAATTTTTCGCAAATTAAACAGCTTAAAATTTTACGATTTTTTATTAAAAATAATATTGAGTTTAGAATGTTATTGGAAATTGGAAAAAGAGCAGTGGTGGTCCAATGGAAACGGCCGCGACTTACGAGTTGTAGGTCGGAAGTTCGAACCCAGACAGGCGCTTTACTTTGTGTAAATTATTTCATCACTACGGGTCTCAAAACGGTGAAAGAAAACATCGTGAGGAAACCGGCATGTCCTAGAACCAAAACATCGAAGACGTGTAACATCTACCAGCCCACACTGGGCCCGCGTGGTGGATTACTGCCCACTTCCTCTCACAAAGAGGAGGCCTGTGTCCCAGCAGTGGGAACATTATAGGCTGATTATGTATGTATGTATGTGAACAACATTCATTGCGTTGAGTCGACAATATTTTCGAACTAAAGCAATTGATTAAGCAATATCCTTCAAAATAATAGTGACTTCAGCGGTTCAGCGTAAGACCACAATACGATTGTTTGAATACTTAGTTAACATTTTTGTGGCCATCAATAGTGTTAAATTAATGATTCATCATCGAACATTTCTAAGATCTCTCGTTTGCAATTATTTCTAAACATCCGATTCTAATCGCAATTAAGGAAAGTAAAGAGTTCATTGATACAAGTGGCAGACCTGGCAGGGTAATTAAATCCAGCTGTTTTAATTGAGCCGTTCGCTTTCTGCAGAATAGTCGATCCTTGGTATATCGGTCGTTAATTGCGACTGTACGTACATACATACTAGCTTTACCGTTCGGGGGTATTTAGAATCAGTTATAATCTCTTGTAAAGAAGATTGAAGACTTTTATATGAAGCCTGACGTACCTACCTAGAGCTGTCGCGCCATTTTGTTTTTTTTTTCGAAATGGCAGCCCCGCTTGAAACCTATATGAATCGATAGCTGAAATCAATGCAAACGGAAAATACAATAGGACCAAACTCCGTTTTAACGTTAAGCGCGTTTACGCCGTACGGCATTTCATAACAAACTTTCAAGCCCTTATTTTTCGAAATTAATGAACCGATTTTAATGAAACTTCATACGCATAAGCAGGATACAAAGGTTTAAAAAGTTAGTACAGAACATTTTCGAAATGTCTTATAAAAAAAAAGATAACTGGAAATCTGTTTCAATGGAAAATTTAAAATCGGTCTAATTTGGCTGTAACACTATTTATCGCAAATGTTCTCTACTAACTTTTTCTCTCTGTTTTTAGTATTTGTTGTTATAGCGGCAACCGAAATACGTCATCATCTGTGAAAATTTCAACTGTCTAGCTATCACGGTTCATGAGATACAGCCTGGTGACAGACGGACAGACGGACAGTGGAGTAATAGGGTCCCGTTTTTACCCTTTGGGTACGGAACCCTAAAAATCAATATATTTGAATAGTCATCATCATCAGACTATAGCAGTCCACTGCTGGACAGCCTCTCCTCTCCATATATTTCAATAACGGGGGCTAATTGATACCTTGGATGTCACTGGGTAGGTTACCGTAAGTAGTCCCATTCAAATGAAATATCGTTTTCACTGTTATGAGTCGAAATTATTTCCGTAAATCTTCACCACTCTATAATTTGCATGATCTACGAGGTGATTTGAAACACTCACTACTTTGAAATTACATACGGCCCGCTCGATTTAAAACATGTTTTTAGACTACATCCACCCATTTATTATGTGAATCTAGCATAATATCAATTTAGAGGCACCGTGAACCATGTGAAGGAATCGACACAATCTGTTCCGGTTTTGGAAAGTTTTTATTCACATCCGTTTTAGATCTTGATTGGAGGTAACCGAGCTTAAAATTATTCAGATCTCGACTGTTTTTATACGCAAATACTGCTCTTTAAAAAAAACACCTGAATAAAATAAATTCAGTGCGCTGTGAGAGCAGTGATGGTCCCGTGGTTAATGGCCCCAGCTTACGATTTGTAATTCGTGGGTTCGAACCCGGCGCTTTACTATGTGTAAATAATTTCATCAACACTGCTCTCAAAACGGTGAAGGGAAACATCGTGAGGAAACCGGCATGTCCAAGAACCGAAAATTCGAAGACATGTGACATCTACCAACCCGCACTGGGCCCGCGTGGTGGATTACGGCCCACTCCCTCTCACAGAGACGAGGCCCGTGTCGCAGCAGTGAGAACATTATAGGCTGATTATGATGATTTTGCGCTGTGGCTATAGACTTATTTTTAGGGTTCCGTACCCAAAGGGTAAAAACGGGACCCTGTTACTAAGGCTCCACTGTCCGTCTGTCACCAGGCTGTATCTCATGAACCGTGATCGCTAGACATTTGAAATTTTCACAGATGATGTATTTCTGTTGCCGCTCTAACAAAAAATACTAAAAATAGAATAAAAAAAATATTTAAGGGGGCTCCCATACAACAAACGTGTTTTTTTTACGGTGTTTTTGCCTTGTGGTACGGAACCCTTCGTGTGCGAGTCCGACTCGCACTTGGCCAGTTTATTACCTTATTTTGTAAATGAATTGGTCTATAAAATGACATGACATGATCAGGTCTATAAAATATTCATAATTATATCGTGATACATTTATCGTGAGAAGATTGCAGACATTCACACTGTCTGGTCAGAAAACTTAAAATAACAGCCTTCCGTTTAACCAAAAAAATCGACAACAATTTTCGGCTTTCAAATTCTTAATGATTGACGTTTAGCATATAACACGGCCTCGAAAGGATGATTGATTATTAAAATAGAGAAACTTGCTTTTTCTGTAAAAGTAAAATTAGTTTTTGCAGAATGCGCAAAGGTAGACCGCGAACTTCAAATTTTCTTACGTTTTTTGCAATTTGCAGGTCAGTTGCAGGTTGTATCTTGATCAAAATATGATTCCATAAGAACAAATCTCATATGGAAAAGTGCTTATGGAACAAATCTAACTTACAGAGATATATTAATGATTCTAACGACTATAATTCTGTAAATACTATCAATCAAGATACAACCTGCTATATGATTCTGGACGTTGAAAATATTCGTAGGCTATAAAAAAAAAACTGGCCAAGAGCGAGTCGGACTCGCACACGAAGGGTTCCGTACCACAAGGCAAAAACCCCGAAAAAAAACGTTTGTTGTATGGGAGCCCCCCTAAATATTTACTTTATTTTGTTTTTAGTATTTGTTGTTATAGCGGCCACAGAAATACATAATTTGTGAAAATGTCAACTGTCTAGCTATCGCGGTTCTTGAGATATAGCCTGGTGACAGACAGACGGACGGACGGACGGACAGACAGCTAGTCTTAGTAATAGGGTCCCGTTTTTACCCTTTGGGTACGGAACCCTAAAAACAGTGGCACTCCGGGTGCCGTCAGAAGTGAAAACTTGAGCAAACCGACACACCACTATTTTGCCACATGAACTAGAAAACGCGCCAACAAGCAGTAAACAATTACTGACATTAGCATACCACTTCTAACTCGCTGTACTTTCGGGGTCGAGTTCATGAGACAGTTTCTAGAGACGAGTAAACGAGGGATGTCTGTGTACGTAACGAGTCGCACGCAATGTGGGGCCATGTTGACTGTGCTTGTTTCGACAAAAGAAGTAAAATTTTCTTGTTGAAATAACTTTCTCGAATTGTATTTATAGTAGGACAACTTCAACAGAGAAATACATTTAGGATAAGTTGCTTGTGATGGGTCTCGCTAGGCATGGCGGGATGGTACCAGTCGGGGGTGTACGTGAATGTATCCACGAGGATGTACACACGGCGACACATCAAGCTATACATTTCCAGTTTTAGCTGACCTCGCATTATATAGGTTTTCGTACAATCAGAAGTCAGGTTGTACTGGTTATGTATAGCTTGATTTGTAGCCGTGCGTACACACGACGACCTAGCAAGCTATAAATTTCCGTTTTAGATGACCTCGCATTGTATAGATTTTCCGTGCAATGAAACGTCAGCTTATACTATACTAGCTGTGCCCCGTGGTTTCACCCGCATAAGTATCGATCCCGTAGGAATATCGGGATAAAAAGTATGTTTCTAAAATAATTAAATCATGATTTCAAAGACGCGTGGCGCCATCTATTATCATAATAACGTTATTGTTGTTTTCCTCGGGAACAGCACTTTTTTTCGGTATGAAAGGTCCGTTTCAGTACACCTGACAACGTAGGATGATCGGTTCAGTGGTTTAGGCGTGAAAAGGTAACAAACAAAAAAACTTACTTTCACATTTATAATATTAGTTAGGATAGTTAGGTTGTCGTCGTGTGTCACTAACTCACTACCACAGAAATAAAAATCGACGCATTTTTCATGTATGATATTCTGTCCAATTTATGCCAGATTTTTTTGGGTTTTATTTTAGACTTTATCAACGTTGTTGGCCACACCGAATACACAGTGGCTCGCGCCACACAACCTGTTGCCATAGATTCAGTGCATGATTCTGGACGCACCTGCGTTGAATATGTAGAAAAAAAAAATTGTTTAAAAAAAGTCTGCTGTTTCCTACAAAAGTGCAATACGCGGTCAAAAGATATGGAACAGCAATTTTTTTTTTAACAACAGGCGAAAAATTTCTTCGCTGGTGTTTCCAGGATCATAATAATTAAAGACATAACCCTGATTTTGCTGTCGCGCGGTCAGGTAATAAAAGTAGATAAAAAAAAAACAAACGGGCCGCACTAACCTACAATCAAATTCAATTACTTTTTAAACACGTGTTTAATCTTCTAAAAGCCGTATTAGAAGTCTTATGATTTACAATCAACATGCTATAAATTATATACCTACACCTTGGATATCATGAAATAAATTCTCTCGCTCTGGGCGGAGCGGGACTGTCAGACTTTTACCGACTAAAACCCGCCCGTGTTCATTCAGTTGCCACTCTTTCGAACAAGCGACCCTGGCAGGCATCGGCTCCAGCGGACCTTTTTTTTTGGGTTGAGAAATTATCAAATAACTTCTCCCGCTCTGGGCGGAGCGGGAGGCCGTGTCATACTTTTACTGACTAAAACCCACCCGCGTTCCTTCAGTTGCCTGTGCCAGGGCCCACGGTTTCTCTTTCGAACAACCCGCGACCCTGGCAGGCATCGGCCCTAGCGGACCCCGTCAGTTAGTGCTGCAATCTCTTTGAGACGCGTGTGGAACACAACGCGCCGTCGACCCGGGCCACCAGGGCCTGGTCGCAAATGTCGCAATAGGCAGCTCGCCATCCGCAAGCCCGCGCCTACGGTTGCCGGGAATTGGCTGTCGATTCTGCGGCGACTAGGGGCGTGTGGGCGCAAAGATTGCCTCTACCTCACGTGCTTCGCCTCCTCCTTCGCGAGCATTACTGTTTCGGAGAAGGAGGCGACGGCCTCCCATGCACTCTCGCTCCGTTCCATGGTCTGGACTAGAACCGGACGCGAGAGATCGCCGCCGCCGATCGGGGCCGTGAGGACGCAGCGTTGCTCTGCCCAAGCTGGGCAGGCCTCCACCGTATGCTCCGTCGTGTCCTCCGGGCGATTCACACAATGGTGACACCCGGGCGTTTCCTCCCGGCCCTAACGGACCTCATAAATTAATTACAGATGTTATGCCAGATTTACCGCTGATTTTTTTTGCTCAGGAACTATGGCAGTAGAAAGGGGAGGCCTATGATGATGATGATGAATCGGAAATGGGCCTGTTCTTGACCTCGAACTCGTCTGATGGAAAGCGACGGATGTGGTCTAAGATGGAACGAGAGCGCGCAAAAATGACTAGTAACAAATCCTAATAAATCATACTTTCTTCCGTATCAAATTACGATTTCTAATTAGCACCATAGGCCAATAATTTTCATAATTGATTTATTTATAGCAACTTTGCTAGTAATTTACTAATTGGGAAATCGAAAAGTGCACGACTCATAATTCTCATTTGGTCGTCTAAGAAACCATAGATATTATATTAGTTATGTTTTTTATTAATTATAATTAAACTAAACTACTTTTTATAAAAGAGCCATTTTCAATAGGGTTCCTCCAATGGGCGAAACGAGTCTATTAAAAAAAGAATTGACTCAATTGATTTTACAAGATAAGTAGGTACAATGTTTTCAGGTCTCACACTTGATTGACGGCAATTTTTTTAGAAATATTTTTATGTTTCTTTTTTCGTTTCGACTGCATTAAATAAATTTTTATAAAGTACAAAATATTAATCTCCATTAAATAACTATACAACGGTATATAAATTAAGTAGTTACTGTGTACTAGCAGGAGTATAATAATAGAAGCAGTTGTAGAAAGGAGGCAAAAAAAAATCGATCGTAAAACACTCTCTAATGCTTCTTAAGTCGTGCAAAATCGTCACTATCATTATGGTGCCCATAAAATGCTTATAATTTTAATATGTTTTTTTATAATCATAAGTCGTGCAAAATCGTCACTATCATTATGGTGCGCATAAAATGCAATTTTTTTTTAATATGTTTTTAATTTTTTTGTATTGGCCTGCTCTTGACCTCGATCTCACCTGATAGAAAGCGATGGATGAGGTCTACGATGGTACGAGCGAGCCCAGAAGATGCCTGTTCACCCTTGCTTTGAAGGCTGACGGATTAATGCGGAAACACATTATTAAAACGCGACGCCATCCCACGCTTACTTATTGGCCAAATGACGAAAATAGCTCAACGAGATGAAAATGTGGCCAATGAGTAAGCGTGGGATGGCGTGGGATGGCGTCGGGTGTTACAAGTGTGTTTCTGCCTTTATACTTGTGTATGGGAACGCAGCCTAGCTGTTAACAATTAATTGAAATGTTGAGTTAAACACATTAAAAATGTCAATAAAACCAATAAGATAATCTCAGAAAAGGTCCTACTTCCTACTTATATGTAAAATTATACCTATAATCAATCACACTAATATTATAAAGGCGAAAGTTTGTGAGTATGTTTGTATGTTTTTTGTTACTTCTTCATGCACAAACTACTAAACGGATTTGGATGAATTTTGGCACACAGATAGGTTATAATCAGGATTAACACATAGGATACTTTTTATCCCGAGATTCCCACGGGATCCAAACTTATGCGGGTGGAACCGAGAAGCGCTGCTAGTTCTTCCATAATTAAAAATAAATCATTTCTTTTATATCGGCAAATTATCGCAGCGTGCGCATAAAAATAAAAGTTTTCCAATTATTTTCATGTTTCACAACTCTATAAGTACAGTCCGTTCACAGTTGTTTTACGTACCTCTGACAGCAACCTATCACCAACCTTATTGTAACGACAATAAAGATCATAGTAATTTTGACAGACCTGTCAGTGGTAGCAACCCAACCGCAACTTTATTAGGGCGCTTTCCGAATTAGCTATAATCGCTCACAGCGCTCACATCATCTCACATGCGTTCCGATTTAGACATCACGATTATGACAGCTGAGAGCTGTCAACAATTCGGAACCCCCGTGAGCGCGCTCACAGTGCTTACTCAATGTAAAAACGATATTATTACTGTATTTCTTTGAATAAACACCACATTTCTTCTTCTTTGGTTAGGTGGCGACTATCAGCCAGAAGCACAATTTCGAAAATGCCACGTTAGTTTAATTTTATGATAATATGGAAATCAAAACAAAACACACTGACACATCCTCACACACTCACTGTCATTTTTGACAGCGCTCACGGTGATATTATTCTAGGGCATGGTCGGCGATATCGCAAGATGGCGCATGTCATGACGTCATCTATGACGATTCACGGGACGTCGTTATCGCTCTCACGCTAATTCGGTACGGGTTTATGCACGCTCACATCGATTATTTCCCGTCTCGGAACGCAGGGTTAGATTGAGAATAAAGACCACTGTGACGTTGACAGTGATGCAAAATCAGCGGTGAAATAATGCGAAAGGACTTAATTCCAATTTTAAAACTTTAACAGCACCTTTTGGCTGGCAATAAAGGCCATATTAAGAGAAAATAACAACTTATCATAATAATATTTTAGGTCAATGATCATAATTATTTTGATGGTGATGCGAGATGGTACGGTACAGTCATCTGCTTCACTGATGCCTGTCAGTGAAGCAATCGAACCGCGAAAAACGCCTTTAATACTACGACACAATTCACCAACTGCTGTCAAAGTCAGATTGACATTTATTAATAACAATTGCGTGCGGTTGACTGAAATGAAATGATTTTATTTTGTAAGTAGGTTTGTACAAACACTTTTACACGTCAATCATGTTTTTTTAAAACTAGATGTCGGCGTTTCCTATCTGACTACTCTGAGAAGAAAGGCCGAAACAAACTCAGAGGTCGCAGTCTCTTTTAAAGTGCAGACATAATCTTGGTCAGGTTATATGAAGACCATGTAGATCAATGTCTGAGGTGGTCTTTTGGGGAAAGAACCACACAGATTGAGAGGACCTGTCCAGTCAGTGCACGCATTTGTCAAAAATCGTGCAGCTCAACTCAAGACTTAAGGAGCTCAACGATTCGACGAACAATACCAAAGAAAGGACATTTGGGTAAGCCACATAAATTACTCAAACTGCCAGACCATGAAAAAAAACTAACAGAACAGAGATAATAATAAAAATATATATATATGTAAAATGACCCACATCGTCTTCACATTACCAGGTACCAGGAGATTCATACTTATGTCATTACTAGCTTCTGCCCGCGACTTCGTCCGCGTGAAAGTTCTTGTTACCCCGTCGCCCGTCGCATCGCATCGCAATAATACAGTTCGTTTCCGCTTAGCGTTCTTTCCGACTTTTTTTGTTTTTGCTCGGGTCTTTAGAGGCCTAGCGTAATATTAAGTAGCCTTTCTCAAAAAATGGGCTATCAAATGCAAAAATATTTTTTTAAATAATAATGTGTTTATTTTCATTTCAAGACACAAACATCAGTGTGGCCCTGGCTTTTGTACTAGGAGGTCCTGAGTCACAAGAGCCAGACCTCTCAATTTACAGAGAATATGTTAAAAGCGCGATTAGAAGATTTTTTTTTTATTAGCCATTAAAGTCCCACTGCTGGGCAAAGGCCTTCCACTCCTTTCACCACTTCCATAGTTCCCGAGATAAGCGCGTTGAAACAACCAAACATACTCTTCAGCTTAATATTAGTATAGTTAAACATAGATATACTTAATCATACATAAGTCAATGAAGTCATTAATCATTGTGGAATCACGATTGAGTAGATAATTGACTATATTAACATGATAAAATAAATTTATCTTATATATTTTTTCTTTATCATTCAGCTCTATTTGACCGGCATGTGATAAAAAACCGAAATGAGATTCATAAAATTGTTGATTTATGGCAAATAACACTAGGTAAGTAGAGTGCTGGAGCAGTGGTGGACCAGTGGAAACGGCCGCGACTTACGAGTTGTAGGTCGTAAGTTCGAACCCAGACAGGCGCTTTACTTTGTATAAATTATTTCATCAAAACGGTGAAGGAAAACATCGTGAGGAAACCGGCATTTCCTAGAACTAAAAAATCAAAGACGTATTGTGACATCTACCGGCCCGCACTGGGCCCGCGTGGTGGATATACAGCCCACTCCGTCTCACAGAGAGGAGGCCTGTGTCCCAGCAGTGGGAACATTACAGGCTGATTATGCTACTGCATGCAATAAATGTACAGAGATGACCCAAAGTGGTTGACGCATAAAATTACTCGATTCAGTCAAGTTATTCTGTAAGATAGGTACCTACTGATATTATGCTGCTCTTACATCGAATTTAAGTTTGCATAGAAATATCTTGATTTCCATTCTATCTATAGAGGTAAGAGGAATATGGTGTAAAGTTCACTCATACTCCATAGAAAAGGGAGGATATTGCTCGGTAAACTCTGCTTGCGAGATGCAGAATTGCGTGACGTCAGTATGACGCGTTGTTCTCATGTGGCGTTGTAGATACCGCTACATATCCATTAAGCCGCACTGAGGCCGCGTAGTGGTTTGTGGCCCACTCCCTCTCACAAAGAGGTGACCTGTGTCCCAGCAGTGGGAACGTTATAACGATATATTTATTACGATTTTATAGTTAGTGTCATTTTAACGTTGCTGTAAATATAATATTTAAGCAAGAGATTCCTGTGTAGTCTTAATTAAAAATGACATCTCGTAGCTGCGTGGCGTAGCTCGTTCGTAGCAATACAATAAAAACTATGCATGTTTATTTATAGCACCGTTGGTACAGCGGGCTTCGTGGGATTCCGGTTTCTAAATAAAAACCTTAGCTTCAGTCTCTCAATTCCTCATATCACTAAGATGATCTCAGAACGTAGACTTGCCTATTCAAGACAATAGGTTTTAAAATAGAATTCAGGTTTTTTGTAAACCTAGTTTAGATTGGTATTGATAGTCAGCACGATTCAGACTTAACACCTATTGTGTCTGTTAAGAAACAATGGCTTCTTAATTAAAACCTAGACCATTTTCTCACACGTTAGAAAAAAAAACTAGATTTATATAAAATTATGAATAACCAGACCTGATCGACTGCTTTTCAAAGCGGTTATACCTGTCTTTTGAGAATGCTATAGAGCTTGACAGCTCTATAGCATTCATGCATAGCAGGTATGTAGCCAAGCAAAGATCAGAGAACACGTCCCGAGATATGTCAGTTTTGAACATTGTTTAATAATCTTAGGATCGGTATTTCAAACCGTAAGCACTGTAGTTGTCAGAATTATCTTGCAATTTATCGCACAATACATCGAGCGAAAGATAGAGCAAAAAAAAAACCGTCACTTTTAATTTCATCACAGTTCATGGCTTTTATTTTTATTATAATTTATTTAATGTCGATGTTTTCCTTAACCGTTTTTTGAGAGCATTGGTGATGAAATAATTTACACAAAGTAAAGGGCCTGTGTGGGTTCGAACCTGCGACCTACAACTCGTAAGTCGTGGCTGTTACCACTGGGCCACCACTGCTCTCATATCTCTGCTCGCATATTTTCCCCGAACTTGTTCTATTTTGTGTGATCTTTCTCTGCGGCACGTTAACAAAAAAAAAAAATTTTTTTTTTACGGAATGGGTCGACGAAATCAAAATGAGGTTTGCTTAGTGAGCCAGCGAATTAAAAAAAAAACAGTGGAACTCCAGGAGTGCCGACAGAAATGAAAACTTGAAAAAGCATAGTAATTTTATAAATATGTTCGAAGGTCATTCTTCCCAAAGAAAATGTACCGCGCGTTGATGTCTTTATAATGGCCAAACGGCAATATCGGTTACGGCAACAGTGTCGCGAGTTCAATGGTTTTTCCCCATCTCAAAAATTGCCCAACGCGCCTAAAGAAGTTTTCACTACAAAAAAAAACTATTGGACCCTTTATGTAATTTCTCCCTCTTAACATCAATCATCCGTATATTCCTAAGACTATTTATTAAGCTCTTTGCAGCAGGTTTCCAAATGAATGAATGAATTGCACCGATCCCAGCGTGGTTAAACCAGACTCGATTAATCGAATGAACCCCAGGATTCGCACTAGCTCCTGTAGCCTCATATTCATGGTGCTGCAGCGACCATTGCGGCAGGTTTCCAAACAGGTTTTATTCAATTAATGGACATATTATGCCACAGACCAAAATGCATTGTAAGCGACAATGTAATAAAGTTTAATTGGTGCATTAATGCGTGCGCATGCCCAACAGCCCAACCTATTATTACGCTATTGCTTCATGTTAAATAATAATATGATGTTATAACATGTATTTAGCACCCAATGACTATTCATTAGGGGAAAACCTACAAGCATAAAATCTTAATATCTGAAGAATCAAAGATTGTGATAAAGTTAAAGACTGATGGAGAACCGAAGAGTACCTAATAGCGTACACACATAAAATAGCAATCGATCGCAATGCCTTTCGTTTTGACAGTTCAGTCACGTTCGTTATACAGGGTTATTGGCAATGATATTATAAGTAAAAACAAGTAATTAAAAAAACTAAAAAACCCGACTGCGGTAAAAAAATTAGTTTAAAAAAAACTGAAAAGCTTTTCAGTTTTTTTTAAACTATTTTTTTTTACCGCAGTCGGGTTTTTTAGTTTTTTTAATTACTTGTTTTTTATTTCCAGCTTTTTAGTTTACAAATTTAAAAGATTTCGCAGACGATTTACTTATGTATTCATTATTAGCTGACCCGTAAAGTCACTCAACAGGGAACAAGAAATAATTATTTTATTTAACGTGTTTTTTACGATTTGTCACTTCAAATTACTTTTAACCATATAAGTTGTATATATTTTTGTAATCACCTTTTAAAACCCTTAATTTTGATATTTCACTCGATGGTATTAGAAGAAAAAAAAATTCGAACTCCACAATATGGCACCCTAAATCTTCATGATTTTTTTCTATTGTATCAAATTAGTTGTATTATGTTTTCGACACACTATACTAGCAGCATATATCCTGAAGAATATCATATATTTTTCTGATTTTGTTTACTGTAGTCTGTACTTTTATTGTCCTAAAACTTACGTTTTTGGTGTTTAGGTCCTGTAAGCCCCTTAAGATATCTATACCTACATCTTAAAACATCACTATCATCATCTCCCTATAATGTATCAATATGATAAATTGAAACCTAACATCCATTGATAAAATGATCTCTCTACCAAACATACATCAAGTCGTTATATGAATTAGTTTCGATAATTAGCCGATGTATTAATATTTAAATGTCTGTGAGCACGCAGTAGGAATCCCTATCACGCATCATGGGTTATCACGCAATGGATTTGAGAAGATTGTTCAGTTATTATCTATCTTTTAATGTTTTAGTCAATCGATGGCTAAGATTACCGCTATGCAATAACTGCTCTCAAAACGGTGTAGCAAAACATCGTATGGAAACCAGCCAGTGGTAACGGCTGCGACTTACAAGTTTTTGTAGGTCGTAGGTTCGAACCCAGTCTACTTTATGGTAACCATTTTACTTTATGGTAATTATTTCATTACCCAGGCTCTCAAAACGGCGAAGGTAAATATCGGAGGGAAACCGGCATGTCCTTGAACCAAAAATTTGAAGACGTGACATCTACCAACCCGCACTGGGCCCGCGTGGTAGATTACAGCCCACTCTCTCTCGAACAGATAAGGCCTGTGTCCCAGCAGTGGGGAAATTATAGTCTGATTATGCTATGCTAATCACTGTCCATTCCAAGGTTGCTTGGAGGATATTGCAGAAAGTGATAATGCCGTCCATTGTATATTTTTGTAGTGTTAATTTTATTTTTTGTAATGTATTTTTTTTTTAAACGTTGCCCCTCACTAGGAATTTCTCCTGTATTGTGGGTGGGTGCGTTTACTGGGGTACAACAAAGTAGATATACTTAAATAAATATGCTAATGGCTGGGGTACCAATAGGGTGGCAGGTACAGTCAGCAACAAAGGTCGAATAACACTTCAGTTTTCTAAATCGTAATTATTGCGCAAGACATTTAATTAAAATCGGAACAGAAGTAAAGTTTAAACAATGTTAGCTCTTAGGTATTATAAGAAATGCTAAAAAGGAGATTATCAAATCACTTTGTATCAATTTACATGATGTGTAAAAGAAGCTGTGTTAATCAATCTTTATCAAACTGTAACCATGATATCAGCACATCATTTTAGACTCCCTAGGGTAGAAATTTCGTCAGTAAACAAAAAAAAAATGTTTCATAAAGTGCAATAGGTACCTACTACCTACGTGGTCAAAATGCATGGAACAGCAAATTTTTTTTTTATTATAAGACGAAAAATTTAAACGCAGAAGTTTCACAATCATGTACTGAATCCAGGGTGACACTGATAGGTTGCGCATAGATGTAAGTACCTGCTACACTATACAGACTGTTCGTAGTTTAGTCTTGAGTCTATTTACTTAGCTTATTTCACAAACAACTTTTGAATGTCATTGTGGTGTCGCGTCGCCACGCGATCTTGGTCCGGTTTTCGTGATAAGTTAGTTAGGTACTTATTTAACATTTTAATTTGTTTACTAGCTTCGTCCCGCGGTTTCACCAGGCAGCGTAAATATTGATCCCGTGGGAATATCGGGATAAAAAGTATATTGATCTAGAGTGTCAGCTATCTCCATACAAAATTTTATCAAAACTGGTCCAGCCGTTTGAGCGTGAAGAAGTCACAAACATATAAATACACACACTCACAAACTTTCGCCTTTATAATATTAGTGTGATTGAGCTTATTAAATGTTTGCCTATTAATAATGTCATTGCTATTAATGTCAATAATAAAACATGAAATTTACACGGGGTATCGTATTACCCAGTAACTGGGTTGTGGGGGTCAGATAGGCAGTCGCTCCATGTAAAATACTGGTATTCAGCTGCATCCGGTTAGACTGGTAGAGTGGAAGCTGACCCCAACATGCATAGTAGGGAAAAACCTAGGCAGATGATGATGATTATGAATAAAACATGAAATTGAGACGTAGAAAAACCACAAAAGCAAAAGTTAATAACATTCTTTGGATTGGAATTTAGATACCTACTCCTTATAACCATAATTATTTGCATATTCGTGTGATATCAATAGTGTTAATAACGATAGCCATGTAATTTAACAAAACAGTTATTATACAGATACACCGTTTTTTATTACTACCTAATTGATTAATAGTATTTCAATGCGTTTTCAAAGCAATTAAAAACACCAATAAAGGCGGAGCCACGGTCCGTAACTGAGAAATGAATTTCTATATTTTCTTTCGATACTTTCATTAATTATCTTAAAGAAACGTCAATTTGATAAAATATTACTCTTTCGAAATTAAGAAAAGCAAAATTAGACTCATCGAAAATCTACATCGATTTAATTACAAATTGATTAAATATTTCGAGTGCAAGATAGACCAATAAGGGTCAGTTCAGTCTCGGTGTGAACTGACCCTTAATAGCCATTGTCATCGATTTCATTAAAATATTACCTGAGCTTAGGTATCGTTAAACGCAGTTTTTAAATAAAGCTATTCATCATTTCAGTCGAGAGAAGTCCACTGCTGCCCGCATTCAGCGGATTCCTGCCGCCTTCAACCATACTACGATCGCCAGCGTGACAATAGACTATTTGACAATGTAAAAAATAAGGTCATAATTATTGACACTCGTATAGATTATCGCTTTTAAAATCGATTTGCATTAATTTTACTACAAAACAATGTATTATTTATAAAAAAAATCCCGAAAAAACTTCATCTTTTTAAATCTGGCGCCACGTAATCGAAAACGGTCTGGATTGGCTGAACTTAAGATGACGTCATGATTTAGTAAATTTCTGTCTATCGTTGACAGACTGATGACTTTTGTCTAGTATCTCGACCGTTTCAACGTTTGTTTACGTGAATCGAGACGTCACGACGCCATATTGTTAAAGATAGCGTTTTGGCGGCTTATTTAAACAGTACATTTTTATTTACTATTTTTTAAAAGAAATACATTATGCAATTTGAAGTAATAGGTTTTTGTGGGCTCGTTAGACACCATTAAATAATCTGAGATGTTTATCAGAAACCAGTCAAATAGCCTATTAAAGCAACAAAATGTCAAGCACAAAAAACAAATGAAGCCGATACTTACATTAATAAAAATACCACCTACTACTCACCATAAGCTCAAAAATATTCTAGTAATTCTTTGAATGCACGAATAAATGCATTTTCAGTTGGTTTTTGGTAGTTGTCACTGCTATCTGATCACCAAAATAGTACACCGTCCGCAACCTACCATAATTTACAATGTTTCCAGTCACTACCAACAACTATCCAAATAACAGTATCGGTTTCCTCACAACAATTTAAACTGAATCCACTCTTTGTCGTGAAAACCTCAATGTTGTTTATTACCCTATTACCAGCTTCCTACAATATTACTAGAACCAGTCTACCATAGCGCAGACCATTATTTATACCTACTAATATAATACAGCAGAAGAGTTTGTTTGTCTGTTTTATTATTTGAGTGCATAAAAAAAACTAGCCAAGTGCGAGTCCGACTCGCACACGAAGGGTTCCACACCACAAGGCAAAACGCCGAAAAAAACTCGTTTGTTGTATGGGAGCCCCCTTAAATATTTATTTTATTCTGTTTTTAGTATTTGTTGTTATAGCGGCAACAAAAATACATTTTCGAAAAAATAGCGTTACAGCCAAATTAGACCGATTTTAAATTTTCCATAGAAACAGAGATTTCCGGTTATCTTTTTTAAAATTTTATACCTTTGTATCCTGCTTATGCGTATGAAGTTTAATTAAAATCGGTTCATTCATTTCAAAAAACAAGGGCTTGAAAGGAGATGTTTGATTTTGGGCTACCACCATGTACACTACATAGATAAATAGAAAAAAAATAGCGGATTTCCATAAAAATACAAACAAATTAATTTGAAGAAAAGTACAGGTGTACACAAATGATTATTTGGGAAGTTTACAGTTTTACAGAGTTAATTTTAATGTACATTAAAACGAAGTCAAATCAGAGAAAATTAACATTTAGAAACGGTTTTTATATTGTATAGCGATATTTACATTTAGTGTACATAGTAGCCCAGGCTCCATAAATTTTTGGAACATCTCCTTTTGTATGAAATGCCTTACGTCGCAAACGCTCATAAGCTAGTGTTAAAGTTGATCGAAGTTGAACTCGCTAACCCCTGGAACGAGCAGTCGGATTTCAAAAATTCTTTCTGAACTTGATAGCCCAATTCTTGAGGAAGGATAAAGGCTATTTAACATTACGCCACGACCGGACCCTTAGGAGTCGCGCAAAATGAAAAAAAAAAGACAGAAAGAACGAGCGAAAACGAAGTAATAGCTCGGGCGGACAATGCGATGCGACGCGGTTGGTCATGGGCCGAGAGAGAATATAAAAATGTGGCTGTTATTTTAGGATATTCTGTATCTTACGACTTCCACGCGAACGAAGTCGCGGGTAGAGGCAGTCTTCCATGGCGCAGTCTATTATTTCTTATAATAAGGCACATGACCTTAATTTGTCACGATGATAGGGTTTTTCACTGTAGCGAAGAAATTACCTATTGTATGGAATATCCCATTAATGTGTTCTATTTGGTTAGACTACTGGTAAACAGTAATCATTTTGTACTGATTTACTTGTTTTGTTGCCTAGATAGACGCTTTACTTTGTGAGGGGTCCGTGGCTAAATAATAATAGCCGCACAGGTCGATCCATCAGCTTAACCTACGCTTGCCGCGGTTGGTCTGTAGATGGGTGATCATCTTTACATACCGTGACCCCTCCGTGCCTCGGAAAGCACGTTAAGCCGTTGGTCCCGGCTAGCGGCTGTCATTCATGGATCTTTGACAGTCGTTACCGAGTAGTCAGGCTAAAAGGCCGAGTAAAAGGCTAGGCAGATGATGTTGATAGACGCTTTACTTTGTGTAAATATTTCATCACCACTGCTCTCAAAACGGTGAAGGCAAATATCATGAGAAAACGTCCATGCGGTAAATTTTCTTCCCCTTTTTAATCCATCCAAAGGTTGTCTTCAAAAGATCGCTCTTAGCGATAAGACCAGACCGCCCATTGTGTCACCCTTTGTAAAATTTCTACATTTATGTCATCATCTGCCTTGCCTTTTCCCAACTATGTTGGGGTCGGCTTCCAGTCTAACCGGATGCAGCTGAATACTAGTATTTTACATGAAGCGACTGCCTATCTGACCTCCAAAACCCAGTTATTGGGTAATACCCTTAATATCCCTTGGTAAGACTGGTTATCAGACTTTCGGGCTTTTAACGCCCCGTAACGACTGTCAAAGATCCATGTATGACAGCCGGAACCAACGGCTTAACGTGTTTACCGAGGCATGGAGGGCTTTCTTTCAAATTCATGTTTTTATTTTCAGTGTTATAGGCTGGCGTTGTCTATCAGTCACACCAAGTACAACCACAAGGATGTACAGACGCCAGCACACCAAGCTACCCGAAACTGTCAAATTTTCCCGATAAACTTTGAACCTTATAATTTAGGGATAAAGTTAAAAATCTATTAAAGATTTTTGACAGATTGTAGTAGCTTGATGTGCTGGCGTGTGTACCATAGCTTATCATCAAGGCACACCATTCAAACGTCACATGTCAACATACATGTCTATCTTTGTCATAACTAAGACGTTCTCCTCACGCGACTTTTTTCCTGAATTCCTGACAGATGATATTATGACAGTTGACGAGACCTCTAGCATGTTAAATTAAATAATCATTATTGATAAATCAATTTTATTCTACATAGATTCTTGATAAATAACTTGGGATTCTTCAAGGTACGAATGCATTTGGTAAGCGTGCACTATCGTTGACCCTACGACCCTACGACCGGCGGCGCTCTTTTCTGTAAATATTTCGGTGAGAATTTTTAGATTATGGTTTTTGTCCCTCCCACTCCGCCCAAAGCGGGAGAAGTTATTAGATAATTTCCGCAACCAAAAAAAAAAGTGTGTTACAATCATGTGCTGAATCCATTGTCACAGATTGCACGTCGATTAATATTATCCTGTATATTTCACATAATCCTACGTGGAATGTCCGAAGCTAGATGCACGGTTCCCATTGGTCGTGTCCTATGACGAAGAGCCGGCAAGAAACTCCACAACACTTAGGTAAAATGAGCTGTCAATAGTGTCATCATGTGGAATGACAGCTTACGCCAAGCTCACATCACTTATGGGTCCCAATTCTGTATTATTCCCCGCGAAATCTTACCACGAAAAAACCACGCCATTATCGTGTCTTGTTCACGGCAAGAAATCGAAATGTCAACCGGTACGGACAACATTTATTTTGACAGTTCAAACCACGCCATTGTGATCCATATACTAATATTATAAATTCGAAAGTACTCGTAACTCTGTCTGTCTGTATGTTACCTTTTCACGCCTAAACCACTGAACGGATTTCGATAAAATTTGGCAGAGAGATAGATTCCATCCCGGGGAAGGACATAGGATACTTTTTATCGACATACCTCGCGGGCGAAGCCGCGGGTGGAAGCTAGTATAGCATACGTTAATAGCAGAGGGGCAATTCTTGTAATTTTAAGTTCCTTCACAGTCTGATCTTAGTCTCAATCTGTCAAGATAATCTCAAATTTTCTACATTTTTGACAAGTTTTTGACATTTCTTTGTCTCCGAGGTGAGACTGCGACTAGATTGTAACGTTTTAAATTACGAGAATTGGTTTTCAGATATCGTGTTTGACTAAAGAATTGTCGTGGTTTCGAAGTAAGGAATCGTTAAGTGGTCCTAGTGAGTTAGGACACGTTCATAATATCATCATCATCAATCATGCCTCGCAATGTCTGCATCCGCCTTTACTAGCAGAAAAAAACTGGCCAAGTGCGAGTCGGACTCGCACACGAAGGGTTCCGTACCACAAGGCAAAAACGCTGATAAAACACGTTTGTTGTGTGGGAGCCCCCCTTTAATATTTATTTTATTTTAATTTTATTATTTATTATTAAAGTAAAAATACAACTGAGTATTTTGTGAATATTTCAAGTGCCTAACTGTTGCCATTATTGATATCGAGCAAAAAAGGGTAAAAAAAATCGCGTTTGTTGTATGGGAGCCCCCCTTAAATATTTATTTTATTTTGTTTTTAGTATTTGTTGAACAGAAATACATAATTTGTGAAAATTTCAACTGTCTAGCTATCGCGGTTCTTGAGATACAGCCTGGTGACAGACAGACGGTGACCACTACAGAACCCCAAAACGACAACTCCACTGCGAATCACAAATACGGTTTCAGATCTATGCTGTACTTTTTTTTGTAATAATCGTTAACGTGTTTAAATCTAGGTAGACAGCCGAAAACAAAAAAGTGTCAAGCTCAAGTCTAGACTTCGAGAAAGTATGTTATTAGTGGTGTGCGGTAACCTAGTTTATTTAGACTGCACACACACAGTTATCCGATGATGACACTGACCTGCAATATAGGTACATGTACGCTGGACTTCATACTATCGATGACAGAATGAAGACTAGAGAAAATCAAAATGGTTGCCAATTCAATAGGCTATTTGACTGGTTTCTGATAAACATCTCAGATTATTTAATGGTGTCTAACGAGCCCACAAAAACCTATTACTTCAAATTGCTTATTGTATTTCTTTTAGAAAATAGTAAATAAAAATGTACTGTTTAAATAAGCCGCCAAAACGCTATCTTTAACAATATGGCGTCGTGACGTCAAAATACACGTAAACAAACGTTGAAACGGTCGAGATACTAGACAAAAGTCATCTGTTCTGTCAACGATAGACAGAAATTGACTATATCATGACGTCATCATAAGTTCAGCCAATCCAGACCATTTTCGATTACGTGGCGCCAGATTTAAAAAGATGAAGTTTTTTCGGGATTTTTTTAATAAATAATACATTGTTTTATAGTAAAATTAATTCAAATCGATTTTAAAAGCGATAATCTATACGAGTGACAATAATTATGACCTTATTTTTTACATTGTCAAATAGCCTATTGTAAAATTTATTCTTTCTTCTTTTTTTTTGACATTGATTTACATTCTGTAATTACTTTAACTCACACCCTGACGTATTACTTGTAATTTTTTTAATCTAAATGAAAATCGTTTACTTTTACTATGTTTGTAAATATGTGAGCACCATGCATAAAATCTATCAGATAAATAATTAATTTACTTGTCATGGTTTCATTTTTAATTCTTTTACCTATAAATTGTGGTATAGTAATTTTATTTCAGGTGCATCGTCGTCACATATTATTATTATATACCTAATTAATGTAGGTGGGTCATATTCAAAATAATTGTAAGTTACGGATAGGAAACAGATATGAATATTATTTGATTGTAACAGAAAAATAACAGAAAGGAATTATTAGGGCAAGTTTAAATAGCACACGTTTATAACAGGCTACGAGTGCGAAGTCGGTGTGGGTCGCTAGGTGGGTACATAATGAAATAACATTTTGGTGATCTACCGAGCCTAAAATTTTGATATTAATATTAAGGCAAAAGGATTCTATTAGAATTATGTAAAGCCATATTTGTTACGGTCGTGAATCATATTTTAATCAACATACAACTTTACACTGACCTGTAAATTGCAAAAAACCTGAGTCAATTTGAATTTCGCGGGCTACCTTGGCGCATCCCCCTTAACTGATACTGAGACGGCCGACGAGAGGCTGGGTACGCCTCGGCGAGGCTGCGCGGTTAGTATAAAAGGCTCAAGCAGTGAGGACTGAGGATACGCAGTAAAACATGCACACACAGACAATACATGGCACAGCAATGCAATACATGGCACAATATACGCAAACTTTACATACTTCAAATAAATTTAAGTAAGTAAAAAAAATGTTTTGGCTAACCTGCGGTGCACTAAGTACCTATTAATATTTTATTTTCATTAATTCATACATGAGACAATGTGAATAACGCCTAATCATTCATATCTGTTACGTAACGGAAAAAAGTGACAGATAAAATAACGTATATGAATTAATTGCACGTGTCTATCCTACAAATCTATTTATTTCCACACCAATTCGCATGATTATACGAATATTTTATAGTTATAACAAATATCACAATACAGCCCTTTCCTAGTATGAGTAATAAAACAGTAAGTACTTACCGCTACTGTAAACGACTCACATTGAATATTTACTTTTAAAAGTCTAATTTTCTTCGACAACGAAACGAGCTGAAAAACTATATTGAACAAAATGGCAAAGCGTTTATTCTTACGCGTCGTGTAGTAGGGTCATATTCAAAATAATTGTATATTTACTACTGTCTTAATGTCCAACCCAATTATTTTCATAACGAGATGCAACTGACTAGAATTTCATAAACAAACAGATAAAATATTTATTTGAGCTTAATAAAAAAACAACGAAACATTTGGTAAACCTAAACAATTCATTAAAAAAAATAAACCAGACATTGCGTAGGATCCGTTTCATACAAGTATTCTATGTCCACGTCTTTAACGGTAAACTAAAAAAAAATAATTTAATTATGAACCATTCTACAAAAGTTAAAAAAATATATATATTCAGAGAATATTGTTTAAACTTTCAACACTTTACTAAACAAAATATAAAATACTATTTAGTGTACTCCAAATTTAATTTATTAATGAGTGTCCTGATTTTGCACATATCTGTTATTCTTCTCTGTTATGCTATTTTAACATTATTTCCATGGCAATAAAGAAATTTGAAATACTGGCAAAATTAGTTCACTAGCTGTTACTACACGACGCGTAAGAATAAACGCTTTGCCATTTTGTTCAATATAGTTTTTCAGCTCGTTTCGTTGTCGAAGAAAATTAGACTTTTAAAAGTAAATATTCAATGTGAGTCGTTTACAGTAGCGGTAAGTACTTACTGTTTTATTACTCATACTAGGAAAGGGCTGTATTGTGATATTTGTTATAACTATAAAATATTCGTATAATCATGTGAATTGGTGTGGAAATAAATAGATTTGTAGGATAGACACGTGCAATTAATTCATATACGTTATTTTATCTGTCACTTTTTTCCGTTACGTAACAGATATGAATGATTAGGCGTTATTCACATTGTCTCATGTATGAATTAATGAAAATAAAATATTAATAGGTACTTAGTGCACCGCAGGTTAGCCAAAACATTTTTTTTTACTTACTTAAATTTATTTGAAGTATGTAAAGTTTGCGTATATTGTGCCACGTATTGCATTGCTGTGCCATGTATTGTCTGTGTGTGCATGTTTTACTGCGTATCCTCAGTCCTCACTGCTTGAGCCTTTTATACTAACCGCGCAGCCTCGCCGAGGCGTACCCAGCCTCTCGTCGGCCGTCTCAGTACCTATCAGTTAAGGGGGATGCGCCAAGGTAGCCCGCGAAATTCAAATTGACTCAGGTTTTTTGCAATTTACAGGTCAGTGTAAAGTTGTATGTTGATTAAAATATGATTCACGACCGTAACAAATATTTACATAATTCTAATCATTAGAATCCTTTTGCCTTAATATTAATATCAAAATTTTAGGCTCGGTAGTTTCGGAGATAAGGCATTATGGCAATGATGATGATGAATTTATGGCAATTATACCAACTAAAATACGATCACCAAAATGTTATTTCATTATGTACCCACCTAGCGACCCACACCGACTTCGCACTCGTAGCCTGTTATAAAAGTGTGCTATTTAAACTTGCCCTAATAATTCCTTTCTGTTATTTTTCTGTTACAATCAAATAATATTCATATCTGTTTCCTATCCGTAACTTACAATTATTTTGAATATGACCCAGTAACAGCTAGTGAACTAATTTTGCCAGTATTTCAAATTTCTTTATTGCCATGGAAATGATGTTAAAATAGCATAACAGAGAAGAATAACAGATATGTGCAAAATCAGGACACTCATTAATAAATTAAATTTGGAGTACACTAAATAGTATTTTATATTTTGTTTAGTAAAGTGTTGAAAGTTTAAACAATATTCTCTGAATATATTTTTTTTTTTAACTTTTGTGTAGGAATGGTTATTAAATTATTTTTTTTAGTTTACCGTTAAAGACGTGGACATAGAATACTTGTATGAAACGGATCCTACGCAATGTCTGGTTTAATTTTTTTAAATGAATTGTTTAGGTTTACCAAATGTTTCGTTGTTTTTTATTAAGCTCAAATAAATATTTTATCTGTTTGTTTATGAAATTCTAGTCAGTTGCATCTCGTTATGAAAATAATTGGGTTGGACATTAAGACAGTAGTAAATATACAATTATTTTGAATATGACCCAGGTATGCAAAATATTGTAAAACATTTTAAAAGAGTAACAGTGGAGTTTCTTGCCTATTCTTCTCCACATTCTATTTTGTTGTAATTTTTGACGTTCAAAAGTGCCTTTTATGTGCCTATTTGAAATAAATACTTTGACTTTGATTGACTTTACTAAGACATTTGATTTTCGCCAATTTGGCGCTGATAGCAACGTGAAGGTACCGTGGAACTAATATCAGTGATGGGATGGGATGGGATTCGATAAAATACTTTTATGAACTTTATCGATCGTTATAACCATTGAGAGTAATTTATAATACAATATCGAATCACTTCCAGTTATTTTTATGCTTCATTTTTGAGTAATAGAATAATTGCTCTGCAAAGGTTAACTGAAAATTCATTAGGGCGCGGTCAGATCGCAAGCTATAAACTAGTGGATAGTGTCCTAGTAAAGTTATAGCGCATGACGGTCAGATCAGTGAGCTTTAAATATGAGGACAGGCTTAAAACTTAGCCTAAAAACTACTATGGTTGAGCTAATATCTCCTGGCTCAACTGCACTAGTTTTACAAGCTGAGCTGGGGTCACATTAGTTCGCAATGTGAACTAAAAATTATTCACCTATTGTGTTGCCATTTCGGTCTAACCTAGTAAATCAAATGGCAGTCGTATTCTTTGTGAGCTATATTGCATTGCAACTAGCTGCGCCCCGCGATTTCACCCGCGTAAAGGTCGATCCCGTGGGAATATCGGGATAAAAAGTAGCCTATATGTTAATCCAGGGTGTCAGCTACCACCATACAAAATTACAAAGTACACATTACATATGTATAATATAATATTTATCTTTTGAACTCGGAAAACACTTTAAGCCGTTGGTCCCCGCTGTCATTCTTGGAGCTTTATGATATACCTAATCTATAAATTAAAAAGTTATTTGTAACAGTTCCAGTGATACCAAAAGTGACGCCTACGCAACCTACTGACAGTTACCTTGTCCATTGTCAAACCTTACCATAGCTTACCTACTCACCGCGTGTAAATAAAAATGCAACGTCATGCTACGTTTGACTATGCGCGTCAGCTTTCAAACACACATTGTCATAGATAGTGGGTGTTACTGTGACTATGTCACAGACCACAATAATGGAATACACCTGGCACATTAGTGTGGAAACTGGAGTACTTACAGTTTTGATTTGAATGATCTATATCTTTTGTACGACTTTCTTTTGATCTTTAGTAGACGTAGCGTTGGAAAGCTTCCCACAAGGTGGACCAACGACCCTGTTAAGGCCGCAGGAACCCGTTGAATGCGAGAAGCACAGAACCGGTCGAAGTGTAGGTGCTTGGGGGAGGCCTATGTCCAGCAGTGGACGTCTTTCGGCTGAAATGATGATGATGATGATATCTTTTGTAACCTATCTAGGAGAGCAGTACGGCTCTCACTATGCTTGTGCTTTATATTAGTGTGACTAGCTGCGCCCCACGGTTTTACCCGCGTAAATGTTGATCCCGTAGGAATATCGGGATAAAAAGTAGCCTTTAAGTTAATCCAGGGTATCAGCTACCCCCGTACAAAATTTCATCAAAATTGGTTCAGCCGTTAGAGCATGAAGAAGTAACAAACATATAAACACACCCCCACACACTCACAAACTTTCGCCTTTATAATATTAGTGTGATTAGTGTGATAGTGTGCTTACTTTGCCATGTCATCCAGTCCTTGTTGAACAATAAATCTTTACTAAATTAATAATATATAAACATTAGGCTCATCGTCCACGACGCTATTCAAAAGTAACATGTTTTCTAACTCGAATCACTAATAAAATGATTAGGTCGCGTCGTGTACCTACGGACCGCCACTGAAGGTAAATATATTTTATTTTGCTAAAAACGGGTACAGTACATGGTGATATAGGGAATGGGTTCCGCCATATTTTACCAGTAAGACATGCAAAATTTGAAATACTAGTCCTTTGACATTCAGGCTAGACGATGCGCTTTAAATTGATGTGTTTTGGGCTTGCCATTTTCATAACTTACATAAATTTGTCATAATTTTTTGCAAAATCATTACATTGACAAGACCTCACCGAGTTCAAGTAAAAACGACTGCTAAGCAAGGGACACTTTAGTGTCCACCACAGTTCAGAAGGACTTGAAAGGGTGAGCAAAACGACTTCTAAGAACCAAGTGGACAAATCAGGGAAGATAAGAAGAACTTTATGCTAGGGGAATTACTGACCTACTTACATTTAACAGTACCTACTCACAAAACCCGCTTATTTATTTATTATATACTTTATTGTACTCCACGAAAATACATAACATAGAAAGTACATCAAACACTACAAAATATAAAATGGGCGGCCTTGGAATGGACAGTGCAGTGTGCCGCTTGTGCTTACATAAACGCAGAATCATACGTCATGACGTTTGACCACACGTGTCATTTGTCAAACTTACTCCAATGCTCTCGTATATTTGAATAGTGGGTGTAACTATGTAACATGATGACACAAGATAGGACGTACCGATGTGTGAAATTTGACAGAGAATCCGTTACTACGTACTCGTACTTTATACTAATTATGTTTTTCGTGTGGTGCAGTAGCCTCCAAAAGTAAGTTGTCATTTTCCCACTTTAGATGTGATGCCACATATTGTAAGAATAAAAAATAATCGGGTCCTCCTAAAGGATTACTTGATTATTTTATATTTTTTTTGTATAGTATGCGTGCAAGTATCCGGACGGGGACACCCCCCCGACCGTACACGTTTTTCTTTTCTTTCGTTCGTTGAGGTGTCTGTAAACAAAATACACCGGCACCCTTTCAAACTGGATCGCAGTTCAGTTCAGCAACCTAATTGCATAAGACACTATCAATCTCAATCTGATTCACTTTGAAGGATACTGCTAATCCATTGCTTCATATGTCCGGAAAATTTATCTGCTCAACAACGTAAATAACGAAACGAATGTTGTTTAACTGTCAAAATGAAAACCATTGCTACTGTTAATGTGTTACGCAATTACTCCGCAGTTCAGTTGCAGTGGCTCACAGCTTGCTTGCTACGTCCTTCTTTTTTGACCATTCATTGTACAGACGACAGCACATCAAGCCACTTACAATCTGTCAAATTTCTTTAATAGATTTTCAACTTGATCGCTAAAGTATAAGGTTCAAAGTTGATTGGGAAAATTTGTCAGTTTCGAGTAGTTTGATGTGCTGGCGTGTGTACTTAGAAGTAATTTTCCGTACTGACGATGAAGGAAGTATTAAAATTATTCTATCAGGTTGACGTACCAACTTACTCCTTGTTTACTAAATACCAATAAATTCAAAATTACACATACTGTTAGTTCGATTTATTCCGGTTGGATCCCCTAGTTAGGGTTATAAATGTCACGTGTATTTGTATTATTTATATATCATTGTATGCATATAAGGTTGTTTGTCTATTGAACTTTATGTATAGGTACCCGGATATCTATGGTATCTACCTTACCTTACCTTTATTATAAGTTCAAGTGGGTTTATTGACATTGACAAGAACATAGTCTCATTCAGCTGACTCCTCATAAAAATCAAAGGTGTGTGGAACGCATTAAATAATTATAAATAATTCTTTAAATCTTGATTCTTATGCCCAAGAAACAGGGGGCCTAAAAAGGCCACTTTGGCAGAATCATAAAATGATAACAAGTGGAAAGCTAACTGTTAAGTTAATCGTACCAAATCCCATTGGTGAAGCATTTTTTTTGTTATTTTTTTTGTCTGTGCTAAAATACAAATCAATCTAATCCAAATCCAATCCCAATCTCTTTGATTGTACCTACGTAGTGCAGCAAAAAAAAAGAAAAACACGGACTGTCTTCGCCATATTATGATTCATAATGTTATCCTTTTATGATTTTCCAAAGTGCTTTTAGGCCCTCAGATTGTATTCATCGTAGCCTTACTCGTACTATAAGCAATTTTTTGCACTCTTGGCTCACTCTTGGCACCTTCTTGTCACAGTCACGTCGTCGCGGAACTGCCGAGTTCAGTGCTTTATTAGAACCCAACTATAGCCACTGAAAGTTTCAGTAGTTCGTTCAACCGGACTAACAACCGAACTGCTGCTACTAGAGGGACTAATTCTGTTCTGTGCTCGTGATTATAGATCTTTTTTGTTTTTATTTTTATGATTTTTATTCGAGTTACTTAATTATCTTTTTGCATGCACGTGTTTCTGTGACAAATTATCATATGTTTAATATAATAATATAATCTAGTATCTTTACACAACATGCAGGCATTCGTCCTAAAGTGGGGCCCTCGCTTTATAACAAGTCTTGCAGTGCAGCCTCTTATAGCTCAGGATTGCGCAGCCCACCGCAAAAGGTTGATCCGAACAGGTTATCAAATGATCTTGCATTAAGTAAAGTGCATTCGCAATAGAAGCTAACGTGAGTAGGTAAGTACCTATATTATAAAATTTATGAATATTATAGTTGATTATAGACATGCGAGGTTATAGTTGAAGAACGTTGAATACTCTTAGATGCTTTAAAAGTATATTTGCTAATATTGGTACTGATATTATATGACCACTTTAGAAGTTTCTGAAAAGGCATCCTACTTAAAAGAATCTCATCAAGTTTAAGTAGGACTTAATCAGGATTACTAGCATGTCGTCAGAAACGCAAGTGGTCATGAATACGCATTTCGCCAGAAAACGCATACATATTTGTTTTTCGAGCTAAAGGCCTGCTTATAAAACCCGATAATAGAGCGCAAAAGTATTGCGAGAAAAAAAAGTATTCCACGAAAATAAAAAATTAATCAAAATAAAAAAATTATAATTTTATTCCTCGAAATAACATATAGAAAAGCATGAAGGATTCGTAATAAATGATATCGATAAACGTTCCATTTGGTGTGTTTTAAAGTTGGGGCGTTTCGAGGAATACCCCGAGTAATGGAGACAGAGGGAAATGCTTGATTTTTATCGAAAGGATTTACCCACATAAGAGTGTGGAAGTAAGGAATTGAGGAGGAAGTCTTTCTCCCGCTGTGGTGATACTGAACTGAACTTAAGGTGATAGAAAAGAAAGCCATAGGCAATAGTCATAGTCAGCCCAGTCAGGGCCTGCACCAGAAAAATACAGGTTTATTCGGTTGAAGGACACTGAACGAAAGACAATATTAGTTGAGTATCTAGTGTCCCTCAAAAAGTTAAAAGGCTAGCAGAGCAGACTGATAGATCATAGGCTTATATAAATATCTCAACTTATAAAGTTACCTACCAGCTTTCACCAAATCCCTATTCAAAATTAAAAAAAAAAAACTAGAGCAAGTATTTTTAAGACACACTCACAATTTGATTTCTATTGACCGTTACATAAAAGATTTGGACAGCACTATTGTCTTGACATTGGTATATATACCAAAAGGTTTTGATTGTATATGTTTTTTTTTACATTCTCATTAGAAAATGATACATTGATGTATCACGTTCTCTTGCTATGTCACTGTTTGATTGGTTGTGGACATTCTAATGATTTTTCGAGTAGGTTTGCCAGATCGACAAATGGAGACTGGATGTATGAATAAGTATGTTCTTGATGATATTTCCGTCTTCATCGAGGAGAGATACATAATATAAATATTTTAGCAATTCTTTCTTTTTATTTTTTCGTGTTTCTTTTTTAAATTTATTTTGGCTTTAAATGTGCAGCGTAAATGCCATAAATCATGCTCTTGACCATGTCTCAAATTTATTTGGGATCAGCGGTGCTATTCTATAAAAATCTCACCGTGAAAACTTAGGTGAAGTGAGTTTGTTTTTGCTAGGAATTGACACTCTTGACAGCTCACTCCACGCTCACTTCACCTAAGTTTTCACGGTGAGATTTTTACAGAATAGCACCGCTGAGCGTGGAGTGAGCTGTAAATAGTGTCAATTCCTAGCAAAAACAAACTCACTTCACTTAAGTTTTTACGGTGAGATTTTTACAGAATCGACCGGCAGCGCAGTAATCCTTATTGTTCCGCTCATCTCTATCAGCCGTTTCGTTCGAGTATTTAACCTGTAACCGATATAAAAGTGTTAACAGTGCTAATAAGTGTAACCGGTAAACGCGACGTTGCCAAAATAGCCGCAATCCCGAATGGATTGAGGCTATTTTGCCATCACCGCGTCTATCTGTCTGCCGCGCGTTTTTGCGGTACCCAAGTACAAGAACAAATGCTTATTTCTGTTATACATACTCGTATTAACACAAATTATTAACACATTTATAAGGTTACACTTTGATTCTGTAACATTATTGTATCTGTTACAGATGCAACAGATGCAATAACAAGTGCACAAGTGTATAATGCTACAAGTGTTTTTCTTTTAAAACAGTTTTAAATAACAGTGTTAATGAAAACACATAATACGGTTACAGTTTGAGTTCCTGGTGGAAATTCGACAAGTTTCAGAAAAGAATTGTCGAAATCTCTGGCTTACACAAAATATTTGGTCTCTCTACTAAAGTCTTTATTTTTTCATGTTACATGATACCAGTAACTATTTATTCGAGCCCTTTGAAGAAACTCAATAGGAAGTTGTAATGAATTGTTTGCATATACAAATGACTTTTTGTCGGATCAATGTGAAAAGATGTAATCGAAATCTGATGTTACGTGAAGCTATGCCGTTTTCTCCGGGACAGCATAATGGGAAAAGATAAAAATTGGGAATATAAAATAATAAATGTTAATGGCCTGCCTTTCGTTTAGTTTTTTCCATAACTATTGGTACTTATAATAAATCTGTAGAAGTGAAAATTCTGTACATTGAAAATATCAAAAAAATAAATGTAAAAATGTAAAGTTACTAGACCGACACCGAACCCAAAAATGTGATTAAAAAAATTTTGTCTGTCTGTCTGTTTGTTCAGGCATCACGCAAAAACTACCTCGATTACGATAAAACTTGGTATAATTATTCTTTAATATCCTGGGCAACACACAGGGTACTTTTTATCCCGGAAAAGTATATACAATAAAAAACAAACTTAATTTTGCGGTTCAAAAAAAGTCAGAATGAACGCTAACTGAATACGAAGTGTTGCGACGGGGTGGGGGTACAAGAAATTTCACGCGGACGAAGTCGCGGGCAGAAGCCAGTCAAACATAAAACCCAGTTAGCACATACTACGTTCTTATTCCGAGGAAGAACTCATCTTCCGTCGCATGTTGAGCGTGCGTGCAAGTGTGCGAAATTACAAAGAAATCGAAGTCATAAGTTATTTATTTCATAACAACATACATTGTGTTGGAAATATTACAGTGATGATAAATAAAACAGGTAATAATAACCAACAAAAAGAGAGAAAAAAGAAACATTAAGCACGTTCATACTATTTAAAATACGCGTACAGTACGCGACTACGCATTCAAAATGGAACAATATAATAATAAATAGTTGTATGTCAATAATTCAGTAACAAAATTAAATAACCACCAAAAGAAGTGAAGGTTTTCTGACTAGAAATTCTACAAAAGCATACCAAAGACTAGAACCCGTTAAAAATCACCAAACTACAGTAAGTACAGACGCCAGCACACCAAGCTACTACAATCTGTTAAATTTCTTTAATAGATTTTCAACTTTATCGCTAAATCATAATGTACAAAGTTGATTGGGAAATTTTGACAGTTTCGGGTAGCCTGATGTGCTGGCGTCTGTACATACTACACGTGCATGCAGCATCGTGAGTCACTGATTTTATGTGAAATGCTTTCGTTAAATAGTTTTTCACCGGTGTTTGACAAATAGATTTTCTATTATATGGAAAGCCATGTTTACTTAACTGAATAGAAAGCCAAGCAATCGGATTAGCGGCAGATCAGCACATAGCTCTCGTGAATGATTCTAATGAATATTTGCTGAACTATTTAGAGATGTGTCCACTTAGCTAGCTTTTATGTGGAGTGCTTATAAGGCCGCGTTTACACCGTTTATGACAGACCGACTGTATAGTATGGCTGTATATTGTGTGAAGGTAGGTAAGGTTCAGTTTATTTGAAAATATACTATATTTAATATTCTTGACAAGATCGACTCGATTCTTCAGATGTCCTCATCACTCACTTTTGTTCGGAAAAAGTGTGTCTTTTTTGTCAATGAAATCGACAAACGTCAAATTATGTTTATGTTGTTTGTTTAATAAAAAATTAACTTGATTTTGTTAACGGACTTGAGAATAAAGGAGGTTCTTTATTCAACACCCATATTTGTAAGTTCGCGATTTTCTCAAAAACTAATGAATCCGTTTTGATAATTTGGTCACTAATCTACACACTTTCAGGAAGGTTTTAATATACATTAAATTAGGTTATTGTTAGTAAAACTGAATAATATAATTATTTAAATAAATATTAATAATGTAATAATAAATTCAATTCGTTTCAAATCGAAGAGAGAGTGGTTCGATTTTTTTTGCATGCAAATGTAGAATTGGTAATTCAACAATGACCCGCAATAACAGCTGACACTTGACTTGATACAAACTAAGATAAAGCTACCAATATTTATTGTGATGAGCGGAAGGGTTCATAAGTTCATATTGTTTACGACAGTGAGTCATTCTAATCATAAAATGTATTTACTTAAGTTTAGCGCGTCTTTAATTACAGTCTTGCATAAACTGTTGAGGAAAGTTTACAAAACAGATGAGATACTGACAAGCTAACTAAGTTTTTGGTCAGTAAATCTTACTAAATCTGCTTGCGCGGTCGCTTCATGGATGGGTATCCAACTGCTGGCTAAATAAATGGAAACGTAGAAAAAGGTTTATATGCGGGATTTTCTTTTTACATGACATGGGTGATCATCTATTACATATAGAGACATACGAGTATGTCTTGGAAAGCCGTTGGTCCCGGCTGTCATACAGATATCTTTGACAGTATGGTTCGTCAGAAGCCCAAAATTCTGACAACCAGTCTTACCAAGGGGTATCGTTTTAGCCTGTAACTGGGTTGTGGAGGTCAAATAGGCAGTCGCACTCGCATCATGTAAAATACTGGTATTCAGCTGCATCCAGTTAGCTTGGAAGCTGACCCCAACATACTAGAGAAAGGCTGGGCAAATTTTCGATTGATTTGATCACCTCTCTGTTATAGGTCTGATCAAATTCTCGTAATTTTAAGAACGTTCACAGTCTGATCTCAGTCTCAATCTGTCAAAAATATCTCTAATTTCCCTACATTTTTGACATTGATTGTCGTTGAGATGAGATTGCGGCTAGATTTTGAACGTTTTTAATTACGGGATTTGGCCTTCTGATGAACTATCAAATCTGTTTGTGATTAAAAAATAACAACAGCCGATCAAATCATTAACAAGCATATTTTTTTATTCTATATTATGTAGGTATGAGAAATTGTTGGCAAACGACAAATATTTGCAAATTAATGCAAATATTTTTATAAGACGATCATTTTATCAAAAGTCAATAATCTCGTCTTTTTATAGAAGACATAATCAAGAAAAAAAAAGTTGTTTTCTATTTATAATATTGCCTACAAAGATAATTATCCTGTCCGATTCAAAATGTTTGTTTTTTAACTGTAATCTAATATTAAAAATACGTTTAAATTAAGAGCATTTACGCCTTATGGCATTTCATACAAACTTTCAAGCCCTTATTTTTCGAAATGAATTAACCGATTTAAATGAAACTTCATACGCATAAGCAGGATGCAAAGGTCTAAAAAGTTACCTACTTAAGAACAGTTTCGAAAAATAGTGTTACAGCCAAATTAGACCGATTTTAAGTCCATAGAAACAGAGATTTTCAGTTATCTTTTTTTAAATAAGATTTTTCGAAAATGTTCTTAAGTAACTTTTTTAGACCTTTGTATCCTGCTTAAGCGTATGAAGTTTCATTAAAATCGGTTCCTTCATTTCGAAAAACAACGGCTTGAAAGTTTGTATGAAATGCCGTACGGCGTAAACGCTCTTAAATGTACTAACATCGGTCAAGGAAAACATCGTGAACCGGAAACTCTGACTTTAAGGGGACTACCTACATAACAGGACCTAAACGCCAAAAGCGCAAGTTTTATAATGCCTAAAAGTTTATGATCGACTACAGTAAATAAAATCAGAAAAATATATGATATTCTTCAGGATATAATATGCTAGTTAGATAGTGTGTTGAAAAAATAATACAACTAATTTGATACTATAGAAAAATCATGAAGATACCTCTAAAAACTTTCTTTATACTTACAATTAAAAAAAATAAAAAATAATAATCATTCTGTTTTTTTGTCAGATTATTCTACAAGCAACATACTAAAACACTAGTGTTTTAATTTTATAGTCCAAACAATAGATTTTTTGTAATTAGATAATTGCTTCATATTTTGCAATAAATTACCAGCGTTGTGAGATCGCTCTTCTCTTTCTTTTCTATGCAGTCCGACAGTGACCCCGCTTTAGCTCAGGTAGTCCCCTTAAATATTATAAGTCTGCAATCACCAATCCAATTTGAGCAAGCGTGGGTGGTGACCGATGCGCATGCCCTCTGTAGGAGAAGAGGTCTTTGTCCTGCAGTGGCACAATAAAATGGTACTGGTAAACTGGTATTATTTTTAAATGAAAATATTTCAAAAATCGAAGAAAGAATAGTATCTTTTTTTTTAATTTGAAATGGCAAACCCATTTCAAACTCTTGACTCTAGTCTAGGTCAGAGGTGACAGAGACAAAGTCGACGATGGAGTGAGCTTACCCAGAAGAAGCCTGCTCACTCTTACTTTGAAGAGATTCGGGTTGTATGCGCTCGGAAACAGACGCAGGTAGAGAGTTCTACTCTTTTGCTGTGCGCATTATAAAGGAAATTTGAAAACGCTTAGTGCGAATTGGTGGAATAGCAACTAGGTAGGGGTGGGATTGGCGGGCGATAAATTATTGATGTTTCCACAAATTATGACGTTCGCTGTCATCTGTCAAAATAATTCCAGATGAAGAAACTCGGCAAGGTTATAAATTATAATAAAATCTTAAATGTTTTTTGTAGTTTTTATGTATTTTCTGTATTTCAATGTCTAATCAACAAAAAACATCAACCTACCTATAGGTTTTTAGGTAGGTATTTCATAACAAACAGTTTTGCAACCTATTCTTAAATGTTGTTTTCAGTTTGCAGCCTTAACGACAGCTCTTCACCAATTCCTAGTGCTTAAGCTGGGAAGAAGAAGTGGCGCAACAAACTCCCCAGCAGCACAGCTGTCTATCCAGTTTTAAGAACTAGATGCAATTACCAACAGTTAATTGAATGTTTTCAATTACTTAGCTATTATTCTTAATTGATGTCTTAATTAATAGCTCATCAATAGCTGTTATTTTACCAGGTGTTCAGTAATGTAGTGTTGTGTGTTTAGTGTGTCATACCACATATAACATGCCAAGTTATGTTATGTACAGACGCCAGCATATAAAGCTACTATAATCTGTCAAAATTCTTTAATAGATTTTAAACTTTATCGCTACAGTATAAGGTTCAAGGTTGATTGGGAAAATTTGACAGTATCGGGTAGCTTGATGTGCTGGCCTCTGAACAAGGCGGAGACGACAATAGGACAACAAATTAAACTGCGTATATCTAATGACTGAATGAAAAATCCATCAAATATATTCAATAGTTTAGTCACTCTGATGCCGAAGCTCGAAAGTCTGACAACCAGTCTTACTAAGGGGTATCGTATTACCCAGTAACTGGGTTGAGTTCAGATACGCTGTCGCTTTATGTAACATACAGGTATTCAGCTGCATCCCGTTAGACTGGAAGCCGACCCCAACATAGTTGGGAAAAGGCTAGGCAGATGATGATGAGTCACTATAGCTTCAGACCGGCCGTCGAGAAAATGAGTTCCTGCCACTATCGTCAGTGCGACAATTCTAGTAGCTAATAAAGATCAAATTCGCAAAATATGTAGTCGTTTGTACAAAACTGACAGGTGTCAAAAACTCGTCGGCTGCACTGTAGTTGGCAAATCCCATAGTCGGCCCATCACTACTATTTACTTTTGTTTTGATTTCGATGCTAGGATTTATTTGATAAATTATAAAATACTGTTAGACATCAGTATTGCCAGTGTTTTAATTTATTGTCGTATTGTGTCTCCACATTGAATATGCAATAGGTAGGTAAATACAACTATCCGTGGCTATTCACGGACTGTTTAATAAAACAAGTACAGTTCGCGTCAAATAACTTTGCCGCTCTGAAGTAGGCAACAAATCACTGAAACAGCAGCGCGCATGCGCGGCTAGCAAAAAGTCTAGCTTCAGAGCGGCAAAGTTATTTGACGCGAACTGTACCTAACGCATTGTTTTTATTTATTTATTCAAGTACATTAATTTACATTTGGTCGTAAGCCTTGTACTTCTTTACTGTAAATCATTGTTAGTTTTAAACACTTACATTTTCTATGTAGAACAATTTAACTCTCAACATTATTTCGTGTTCCTTGATCGTAGCTTAGAAAATCCTCCATGAATAAATTTTAAACAAGTTATTCTTTTATTTCATTTGAAGAAAATCTTCCGTGAATAGCGTGGGAAAAGTGTACTTATATTCGAAAAGAAAACTTTTACGGGTCACATCGCAGATTTTAAAAATCTTTAAAAATACAATCATTCATTGTCACTTCTGCCTTAACTTTACTGATGATGATACTGATACAAACTAAACCATGGGCAAGGTCAAGTAAACAGTGCAATATGATCTGTCAAAAGTTTTCATGTTTAGATATAGGAAAGAAATACATACTTCCTAGTATAGCACTCGTCGGCGAGTGCCCGTCCACTTTGCCTGGACACATGTAGACCGAATCTAACACCAATATACGCCAATATCACCAACATAGTACCCTTGCACTTCACTTGTAGGCACAAGGACGTTTGGCACAAATGTTTGTTACCAATAACAAGCACGAGTCACTGTGGCACTAACTTTAGTCAACGTAGTACTAGTTTTAGTCACTGTAACACCAATTTTAGTCACTTTCGTTCTAATTTTAGTCACTGCCGCCACTAAAATCACTTAATTTAGTCCACGATGTCGTTCAAGGACTCACTATGACTTACTGTTGACGGTAGAGGTTTTACATAAGTTTGTTAAGCAATCCAAGTGTTACGTTCTCTTTGTGTGGCACTACTTAATGCTTGCACTTTTAGAGTAGATTATGTAAGTCACAAAAACATTGGCACTTGACATTAAAAATCCTAGACAAGAAACTAGTATCACACTTTTAAATTAACTTAAAAGTCACTTTGTTTATCGATATCGTTAAGTCTTTCACATCACTCAATAAATGTTTGTTTGGTTTAATTTGTGTTTACATCTGCGCTAGGTATTTATGGTAAACGACCCTGTTCAAAATATAAACAAAAACAGGTATTTAAATTAGCAAACAAAACCTCCTTACAAACTTCTTCGCTAAAACTCAATAAAAAAAAAATAAGGATGAGTTCTGACTGATAAGCCTAGCTTCCGTATACGAGGGAAGTCGGATATCGCGGAAGCGTAGAGCGAGAGCGAAAGTGCGCGTGAATCGTGTGCGCTGCGGTACAAGACTGCGGCGCTGGCGCAAGTCAACCGGCATAACAGTTGGTCGGCGTTCACGTAACAGCGATATTATAAATGCATAAGACTGTGATGCTTAGGCGTAATGCAGGGATTTTGGTTAATCTGCGAGTTTGGTCATGATTTTCATCATTAGATGACCAGCAAAAATTGCGTTTTTAGGGTTCCGTACCAAAATGGTAAAAACGGAACCTTTATGGTGAGACTATGTCTGTCTGTCTGTCACAGCTGAATATTTCAAGAACTACTGATGCTATCACCTTGAAATTTGGAACAGTTTTAGATGACGTTTGCCCAACTATTTTGCAAGAAAGAAATAAAAATATATGTTAGTATATTTCTTGCAACAGCGACTGAAAGGGGGTCTGAAAATTTCGCAATGGGGCTACTAGAGCATGTGGGTACTTGATACTTGTTGACAGGCCTACGCTATCCTCCCATACCTACTGTAATTTGAAAATATTGTAAAAGCCAATTATTTTTAAAAAGAGTAACCGTGGAGTTTCTTGCCGGTTCTTCTCCATAGGAAACGCCCAATTGGAACCGTGCACCTAGCTTCTGACGTTTCATAAGTGCCCATGTAGGCTTATGTGAAATAAAATATTTTGATTTTGATTTTGGGGTATCATATGAAAGAGCGCAGTTTGCACATTCTCAAACATTTTTTAGGCATAGTTAGTTAGTTATTATATCCGCTCGCGTTGCCCGCGTCCCAAGGTTACGTCATCACAAGTGTGCCTACACAGATGTACTCTATTTAGTAACTCGACTAAAGAACATGGAACGCAAGCAATACTCCCATAGACAAAATTACGAAAAATAAAATACTGAGCCGTGGAACGTGCTTGCTGTCACAATTTTTTCCGGGTCTAGTTCAGGACGGGCTCAAAAAGCGGATGTGCACACGAGGCAGAATCGTGGACGCTCTCACGCGAGCGGATATATAGTTTTCGACTTTTGATGAAAATGTAAAAAAATACCGTTCCCCCCTTATCTCCGAAGTTTGCAAAGAAAAAAAATTGAAATTATTCTATGTGATAGAAGTTTATGTAAAGATTACAGGAAAAGTAAAACGAAGACTCAAATAGCACACTTTTTCAGAAATCATCAACAACAGTTACATTAGTGCCACTATCGGTCAAGAGATGGCGCTGACATAAAACTTCAATATTATACATCACAGTGCACAGTGTTAAAATTCTGTGATGATTAAAGGCCTCGCCGATGAAAATTTAAAAACATAATTATGATGGTACGGAACCCTCGGTGCGTGGCGTGAGTCCGACTCGCTCTTGCCCGGTTTTTATATACCTACTTAGGTTAGTTTGACTTTTATTTAGATTTTGATGATGATGATTCTGGAAAGATAGTCGAACAATTTTCTGATGTTAGATCTAAAATAGTTTGGCATTTGCTGTGTAAATCGTTAAGTGAAAAAAGAGGTACCTATTACCTCCGTAAAAATTCGACACGTCCAGCTTTTTTCCATATTATCATCATCATCATTTCAGCTGAAAGACGTCCACTGCTGGACATAGGCCTCCCCCAAGCACTTCCTCTTCGACCGGTTCTGTGCTTCTCGCATCCAACGGGTTCCTGCGGCCTTCACAAGGTCGTCGGTCCACCTTGTAGGAGGCCTTCCAACGCTACGTTTTCCATATTATATTAAAACTAAATAAATATATCATTTTATTATTGTGATATCGATTTATCTCATGCTTACAAATAAAGAGAGCATGAGAGCAGTGGTGGCCAAGTGGTAACGGCCGCGACTTACGAGTTGTAGGTCGTAGGTTCGAACCAAGACAGGCGCTTTACTTTGTGTAAATTATTTCATCACCACTGCTCTCAAAACGGTGAAGGAAAACATCGTGAGGAAACCGGCATGTCCTAGAACCAAAAAATTCGAAGACATGTGATATCTACCAACCCGCACTGGGCCCGCGTGGTGGATTACGGCCCACTCCCTCTCACCGAGAGGAGGCCTGTGTCCCAGCAGTGGGAACATTATAGGCTGATTATGGTTATGGTATGGTGGTTACAAATAAAACAAAAGTCAGATTGAGTCATCAGCTGTCGTCGTTGTGCGAAAAATAGAAGCATTATTATAGTAATTATAAATAAAAAAAACTGGTCAAGTGCTAGTCGGACTCGCGCACCCGAGGGTTCCGTATAAAATAGTAGGTATGTAAATAGATTATCACGGGATTTTTTTTTGTAATGTTTCAAATAATGAAATATGTACAAATTTACGGTTTTCGGATTTTTTCCTTTATTGTGCTACATGATATTGCTTCTTGCCAAATTTCATGATTCTAGGTCAACGGGACTTTATACGTTTAGATTCCAGAACATAAACGCCCGTATCTTTTGATTGCGTTGACTTAGAAGTTTGATTTTGTCACTGCTTCAAGGGATTGCGGCCCTATTTGATATTAATCGCTTAATCACCGCTAATGAGACACTATTGATTTTCTATTGTAATGGGCCGCTATGGACCCGCGTCGGGATGGAGCGATTAATTTCCATTTGATAACTCCACGCGTTCCTGAGAAAAAGGGTCTTGACAGACCGACACTCACTGACAACGAACTGATCTTATAAGGGTCCTGTTTTTCCTTTTGAGCTACGGAACCCTAAAAAACAGAAAAAATCATAAAATTCGTCAGTTTTTGTGGACGATAAAAATAGAATAATAAAGCTATTCTTGCACATAACATCGAGCCAGTCTATTTTCGTTTACAAACTAGATCTTTTTGTTAAATTTTCAGAATGTCTAGCTTTCGCCACACAACGTAACACCGTCACGGGACGTTAGTCACTTCCAATGTTATCAATAAAAGAGCCAGTCATTGCTCCTAACCTGAATAGGTTTCATTGATGTCTACAAACGTAGTGCAAAAAGATTTCGAGGGGAAGTTCTTTCATCTCAATCTTTTAGGTATGGCATCCAAAATTTACAATAAACTACCTAAACACATCATGGAAATTAAAGATATAGATCAATTTAAAACCAAAATACGCGAATTTTTAGTTGCGAAATGTTATTATCATATTAGTGAGTATTTAAATGAAAGATGAGGCCTTATACATCTGATTTATTATGTTAGGAAATATCATTTTTGTTAGTTATTATTTTGAACTTAATTAATATTGACTATTCTGAATTTAATTGACGGCATGTATTATTTAATATAATTTAATTTAGTTTTTAGTCATTATTTATTTAGGTATTTTAAATTATTTATTATTGTTTTTAGAATTGGAATTGTGATTTATTGAATTTAGTTGACATTATTGATAGTTTTAAATTGTATTACCTACTCTATTTGCATACCCATGTGATCGTAAAATATGGAGAACTTTATTATAAGGAAAAATATCTATGTATTTACCCATGTTTGCAAATATATAAATGATTTGATTTGATTTGATCTCTTGAACATACGAGTATATCATTCCAATTCGAGTATGCCACGGACATTCGCCACTTTTTGTGATGAAATGATTCCGTCTACTTATATTGTCGTATTTTATTTAAATATTAACCTAATTGATTACAATCATTAACTGTCATCAGACTGGCTAATATCCTTTCTAGTATAACTCGCTTGTCGACTTTGGTTTTTACAGATTTAACAAATTTCCGATGCTTGAATGTCTAGCCAAATCCAGATTTTATTGCTAATGTAATTCAAAACTTGATCTTTCGTATGTGTGTTCCGCTTTCACGCTAAAAAGGCTGAACGGGTTAGGATGGAATGAGATGTATGTAGTTTTTTGTTCGGCGATTAGACCCACTAAAAATTGTGGCGTCTACTAGTGAAACGCATGCTGATTTGTTCCTTGTGATCTCTAGATTACAGTGGTAGTAGTAATTATACTTCGTCTAACGGGAATACTGAAAAAAAAACGATCATAACCTAAAAAATCACTAAAAACGCTATTGTTTAGTGAGTAGGTTGGCCTCATCGGTATTATAATGTTGTAAAATATTGCACTGTTCAGTAATAAATTGTAGGAATATAGGTGTACTGAACGGTTCATGAATTCAAAAACAAAGCATTTCTATTATTACAACTTAGGGCCTGTGCACACCACGTTTTTTAAACGCGCCGTTGACACGCGTTTGTAGCGATACAGACGCTATACGCACTGCTCTGTAGGATAAAAGCGCGCCGTCGACGCACGTTTCTAAAACGCGCGTCAACGGCGCGTTTAAAAAACGTGGTGTGCACAGGCCCTTAGAAGTAGATAGTATTTCATCTAAAAAAGTAAAGTCGCTCAACCTCTCATATTGATACCGTGTACAGTCACGAGCACTAATTTATGTCAACACTTGGCAAATTTCAATTGCGATTTTTTCGTGAAATAACGAATGCAACATTGAAATACGACACTTTACACAAACCTCATCATCATCTGCCTAGCCTTTTCCCAACTATGTTGGGATCGGCTTCCAGTTCCAGTCTAACCGGACACTTTACACAAACCTATGGGTTCGAAAATACTTTGTTCGTAATAACATAAAATTTCATTCGAAACTGAAGGAGAAAATCGTCTTTGAATAAAGCCAAGTGTACACTATGCTCGTGACTGTACAAGATAAAAAAAAAACTTAAATACCGCACACTCAACATTACATGTTTGCACATGTAATGTTGAGCGTAGTGCAATTGTGTTTGTAATTAGTGTGTTTGATTTGTTTTTAGTGTTGTTGATTAAAGTGTATTTTTTTTGGTTATTAAATCGGCAGTTTTATTGTCACGAACCCGAAGCTCGTAACAGTACCTACCAACATTTAATGGTTGCTGTATTTTGGATCTTGCTATGATTCCTTTCTTTAAGTTTTTTTTGTGTGCATTTCAAACGTACCTATGAAGCTGCTGGGAACTTAGTTTTATATTGACACTACCTGCGCCCCGCGGTTTCACCCGCGTAAATGTCGATCCCGTGGGAATATCGGGATAAAAAGTAGCCTATATGTTAATCCAGCGTGGCAGCTACGTCCATACAAAATTTTATTACAATTCGTCCAGCCGTTTGAGCGTGAAGAAGTAACAAACGTATAAACACACACACACACACACCCCCACAAACTTTCGCCTTTTTATTTATTAGTGTGATAATCGAGACTAACTAGTGCCTGAACGTTAATAACTGAGTAACATCACTAAAGTCACTACAATCCGTTTCACGTTGATTTTTAAACTACTTTAGGCGAGAGTAAGCAAACTTAAAAAGGACCAGCCAATGATTTCAAAAGTAAGGATACGCCCGTCTGAACATTTTACATAGAAGTTCTTCGTTCGAAGTTCGAAGTTCGCGCGCACCACTGTCAACTGAGTCGCGTTGGCCCTAAAACCGTCATTTTAGGGCCAGCGCGTTGGTGCCATTTAGTCGCGCCGTTAGCCCGGTCCTAACTCTATTAATACCTATATATGTCAATGGGACCAGCACCCTAATTGCGTAACACACTATTAGTAGCAATGGGTTTCACTTTGACAGTTCAACAACATTCATTGCGTTATTTGCGTTGTTGAGCAGACATATTTATCAAACATTTGGAGCAATGGATTAGAAATCTGCTTCAAAATGATTCAAATTGAGAGTAATAGTGTGTTACGCAATTAAAGTGCTGCTGCAGCGGCAATGGTACATCTTTTTACTTAATGAAACAGATTCGGTTACCACCTCGAACTGTAATTACTTAGGTACCTATATAGGGTGACTGGTAATTAGTGACCGATACTTAAACACGTGATTTTACTCATCATTATGAACAACTTTTACTATGGGACCAAACCTGAAATCGCGAAAAAAAAATCAGCTGCTCCCTACATTTTGACGGGTTAAGCGAACATAAATGTAGGGAACAGCTGTTTTTTTTTTCGCGATTTCAGGTTTGGTCCCATTGTAAAAGTTGTTCACAATGATGAGTAAAATCACGTGTTTAAGTATCGGTCACTAATTACCAGTCACCCTACTTTGTTCTTTTCTTAAATTTGTAAAAAACGCTACAATACCTACATGCATTTATGACATTGACGGCCTTGTAACTGGCATTGAATCAATTGAGTGCTTATTATCAAAACATTTTATTTTTATTACAATTTGTGATTCCGGTTAGACTTTATTGAAAAAATCTACCATTTTAAATGATAAATTGATTACGTTTTTATAGGTATAATATGATTAATAGACGCTACAATAAAGTGGGCCCAAAAAAAACTATATCCTTTGGCACATGGGTAGAGCACGACCTGAATTAGGCAATAGGGCGCTTTTTATCCTGATATTCCCACAAGAACCGAAATATCAGAAACCAAAAATACAGGTCATCACCATCATCTGCCTAACCTTTTCCCAAACATATTGGAAGTCAGGTTCCAGTCTAACCGGATGCATCTGAGTACTAGTATTTTAAATGGAGGACTGCCTATCTGACCTCCACAGTCCACAACCCAGTTGCTGAGGCCCCTTTGGCATAATAATCAATGTTTTCAGTTTTTAATAGTTTTTATTAAGGTGTATATTTTTTCTGTAATGAGAATAAACGTAGGTATTTTTCTTTCTTACTGGGTAATACGATACCTTTAACAAAATAAAGTAACGGGTAAGAAAAATCAAAAGTACAGGTGCATACAAAAACAAGTTGCAAAACTTTGCCAGAACGCAAGAATGCCAACTGCAACACTTTCAGAGCAATGAAGTAAAAAATAGTCGAAGGTTATTGTCCCATTCACATCCTGCGACCTTCACAAGAGGTGGCATTACACCTGCTTACTTGATTAGTTGCAAAACATGCATATTCGTGTGTCAAGGTTGATTAAAAATTAAAATAAGTAACCTAGTTAGTCTAAACGGACTAAAATAAGTGCGAGTCTTTAAACTAGTGCGCTGAGTGTACCAACGTATGTTTTTTATTTGACAAAATTCACGTCAAAACAACACCAAAATCATGAGAACTTCAGCAGAATTTTTCATACCTTTACAGAGATGTTTTTTTCTGACAGACAGACAAAGAAATATAATATTGCGAAAGCACCTCATCTTTCTTTCTATAAGTACCTACTACTTATTACAAAGAGGTAAAAATTGTGAGTTTGGAAGTAAGGAAAATCTTCAAAGTCCTGCGGAGCAATTGCGTAACACAATAACAATCGGAATCGGTTTCATTTTGACAGTTCAAAAACATTCATTGCGTTATTTACGTATTGAGCAGACAATTTTTTCGAACTTATGAAGCAATGGATTAGCAATTTGCTTCAAAATGATTCAGATTCCGATTGATAGTGTGTTACGCAACAAGGGTGCTGCTCCGAAAATGATTTCGATTCCGAAAATGGTATCACTAACGGATAGCTAAAATATTGCTGAGTGTCAAAGTCAACATTTTTCATGACGAAGTCGCGAGCAGAAGCTAGAAAATAATAAACGTCAATATGACGTAAGGCTATCCAATATGCCGTTCATCAGTTCCTAGTCTCCTAATTTTATACAAATAAAAAAATTACTCACCTAACATCATGTGGACCTGCCTTTAATTTTACTATTCAAAATTCGATTTTTAAAAAAATCTTTGAACTTGCTATACCTGGCCACTCGAAAATGTTTTTTTTTTTCATATAATTTAATGGTTTGATGCCACTGACCTCTATCATACAGTATTATAGAGGTCCACTGACCTCTATTATACAGTATGATAGAGGTCAGTGTTTGATGCCCAGCTTCTGACATATGATTAGATGAGGCTTGTTTGAAAACTTAGTAATTTACAATTAGTTAAATAAAATTAAAATGAAGATTTTTATTTAGAAGAAGTATGCTTTTAGCTTTTTATTCGTAACATCTGCCAATATCAACTTCAAGATTCCAATAATTTATTGTTTTTATACCAAAGTGCTTGGGTGGGTGAACATTTTTTGCAGTTGACTGTAGGCATATTAGTTAGATGACTTCTGTGATATTTTAATGTTAAGATTTTTTTATTCGTCTATTTTATTGGCTTATGATTATAATAACATAGTAAAGGAAACTAAATTATTACAGAGAATTCTTCAGGTTTAAAAAAAAATACATTACACACCTCTTTGACGAAAAAAGCCGAAAAAAAAATGAAAATAATCGAATCAACCGAATATCGATATCAATCCATAGATGGATTGTTAGATTGGCAGTAATTAGGTATTCTATGGCATAGAGTAATTACTGCCAAGTCAATTACAAAGCCTGTGGTACAAGTACCTAATCAAAAAAGAAAAGAAAAAAAAGAAAGAATTAAAAAAATAAAGAATTCGTCGATCATAATCGAGAGCTGACGTTTGAAACGGTGAGCGATAGATAGTCATTTAAATCTAATTGAAGTAATTATCAGCGGATCTAGTTATTAAGATTACATGTAGAATCTGTTTATAATGAGGTCTAGTTCCAAAAAATATTAGAGATGAAAATATAATATTTAAGCTGCATCGAGCACAAATATTTCCATACAAAAAAAAAATACTGAAGCGAATAAGGTACAAAATGTGGGGCAAACAAGGAATATCAAATGTGGTGCTAACTTAGTGAGCCGAATGAACAAAACATAAAAAAGGGACAAGTACCCTACCCACCTATATAGCACCTAAGAAGACACTGACCCTGCCGGGTGAGCGGGATTGTCCGAAAGGGTTACCGCTACCCCGTAACATAAAGGGAAGGAACACGGGTGGGTTTAAGTCAGTAAGAGTCTGACACTCACTTCCGCTCCACCCAGAGCGGGAGGGGTCATTTGATGATTACCCATACGCAAAAAAAAAAAAAGAAGACACTGATGGATGACGTAGTATATCAATCAGCGTGCCGCAGTTTTAAGGTCGTCGATCCATCTACCTGCCCTCTAGGCAATTCAAAATGGCAGCAATTTATAGCAGCTTAGATACTTAGACCTTAGTGTAAATTTCAAACAAGTTAATGAACCCAAGTCGTGAGATTTGCGCTTGCGCCATTCATCTTACCCAATTGCACAGTTCAGCAACATTTGGCAGCTCTCATTGGCTGATAATTCAGCTGCAAAGTCAAAGTCAAAGTCAAAGTCAAATCATTTATTTCAAATAGGCACATTAAAGGCACTTTTGAACGTCAAAAAAAAACTAAATAGAAATGATTCTAGTCGCCCATTCGAAAAGGTAGTTTTCGTATGGAGAAGAATGGGCAAGAAACTCCACCGTTACTCTTTTAAAAATGTTTTACAAGGTCTTGTATACATAATAAAAATTATATGTGAACACGATGCACCCATAATAAAATTAGTCTACCACAAAAGGTAAAAAGAATTAAAAATTAAGCAATGACAGGTAAATCAAATAAGTGATAGATACATGGTGCTCACATATTTACAAGTTATAAAAAAAAAAAAATGAAAAAATGCAAAAGTAGTTGAACTTTAACAAGTGTGTGAGCCACTGTAGTCGCAGATTGTAAAATTGAATTAGAATAAGATGTCATAATTAAAAATATATATTATTAGAAGAAAATCAGCAGCAAGGATAGCAACACCACGACGGACTATATAAGGAAGGCGGTTGGCGGCACTCGTCCATTTGCCCATCGGTCATCGCGGAGTGCGGAAGCTCTATCCTAATATCGATTGTCATTTCTTGATTCTAATATTGTAAATTGTTTGGCCGGAGGCCATTAAAATCTTTTTAAAAAATTAATCTGTGTTTCTATTTGTAACATCAGAAGTGGGATTCGAAGGCTGAAAAGCCGTTGAAACGCATTTCTGGTTTTATAAAAGAAAACTTAGTATCCCTCCACGCGGTCTTGGTCATTTAATATTTGGACGGAGTTTTTGTCTGTGCGATGCCTGCCAACGATCAACGCAACAAACGAAAACGCCGTGGGCGAACTCCTTCGCCTAACCCAATGGAGGAGATCCTGAGGAGGCTACGCGCGTTGGAGGACCAGTCCCGCGCGTCAGTGGAGACGCAAGCCGTTGCAGCGACCAGCGCTGGCTCTAGCCGCGCTGTCGAGCTGCCAAACGCGACGCCGTCGGTATCGGTGCTTGGGGCGCCTACACCACCGCGCGAGCTTGTGTCCGCTCACGTGGAAACGCCGCCGCCGACGCCACTCCCTAGCAACATGGAATCAACGCAGTCTGAAGACGTGGTGACAAACGCCGCAGAGCGTCTTTTAACCGCTATCAGCTGTGCTCAGGTCAGATCCAACCGATATTTTGTCTCTGATTTTGATCCGAGTGTTCATGACTTCGACACGTGGTGCGGTGAAGTAGAAAGGGCTCGTATTTCGAACTGTTGGGACGACAGAGAATGCCTTGCTCGCATCGGACATTGTCTAAAGGGCGAATCTCGCACCTGGCTTAGCCAATGGACAAGCAATATTCGCACATGGTCCAATTTCAAATTAGAACTAAAAGCGCTATGCCCACGTTCTGTCGATGTCGCGAACATTCTTTATGATGTAATGCGGACAGAGTCTGATAAATACTCCACATACGCTGAGTATGCTCGTAAATCGCTTTTAAGGTTACGCATAGTTAAGGGCCTAAGTAACGAACTGCTTACCGCTATTATTATTCGTGGAATTTCAGATCCGCAAATTCGCGCTATGGCTACTAACGCTAAACTATCGCCTGATTCTATAGTGGAGTTTTTATCGAGCTTTGTTAAACCTTCTAGCAGCCATAATAAGAAAGTGTTTCCTAATGGTTCCAATCGATCTGAGAAGTCTTCCAATAGTAGTAACCCAAATCGCAAACCGTTAAAACGTCAACATGATTCTAAAGATTCAAAATCAATAAAGTGTTATCAGTGTAATCAATTTGGTCATAAGAGTGTCAATTGCAACAAACGGTCGAATACAACCCCGAGTAATAGCGACGAAAAAGCAATCGCGTTACCGGCGACATCTCGTGGCGAACCGTCGAAGTGTACGTTCTGCAAAAAAGTAGGTCATTCCGAGGCTAGTTGTTTTGCTAAGGAACGCGCCAACTCACGAAATAATAATGGTGTCAACTTTTGTCGCGAAATTGCGGGTAATTCTAAAAATCGTGATGTGACGACTGCTGTCATATTAGGAATACCGTTAGACGTGCTAATCGATAGTGGTTCATGTATTTCCATAATGTCAAAGGCTGTTGCTAAACATTTCCCGTGTCAATTAAAGCCTACTAACCAGATATTACGCGGCTTGGGTGGTACGGAAATTAAATCGGAATCATTTGTAACGCTACCCGTTGAGTTTAGCGATATAACAATAGAAATTGATTTTTGTGTTGTAGGTGGCAATGATTTGAATGTACCCGTCATAATCGGTACAGACGTACTAAACAGGAAAGGTATTACTTATGTTAGGTCCGGTAACTGCCAACGTATTGTTCATAGTGAGGTGACCGTAAATGATGTTATGCAAGTAAATTCGATTTCTTTGTCCGATCAAGTTAATACATCGGTATCCGGAGATGATAGGGAACGGTTACTAGAGATCCTCACCAAGTATTCCGAATTCTTTTTAAGCGGTACCGCCACCACAACAGTGAAAGATAGTGAGATGCATATTAAGTTAACAACCGATGTTCCCGTGTACTATAGACCTTATAAATTATCGCATGATGAAAAATTAAAAGTACGAAATATAGTGAAGGATTTGCTTGATAAAAAAATTATTCGCGAGTCCGATTCAGAATACGCTAGTCCGATCCTTCTAGTAAAAAAGAAGGATGGTTCTGATAGAATGGTAGTGGACTACCGTGCACTGAATCGAATAACTGTTAAAACTAGACATCCTCTCCCCTTGATCAACGACTATATAGATAGGTTAGGTAATGCTCGCTGGTTCAGCTCCCTGGACATGGTTTCCGGCTTCCATCAACTTAGGGTTGCTGAAGAGTCTATCCATAAGACAGCGTTCGTTACACCAGAGGCCCAGTATGAATATTGCAAGGTACCCTACGGTTTAGCGAACGCGCCGATTTTTTATCAGAAAACTATCTCTAAAACGCTTAAACCCTTCATTGATGCTGGAAAGGTCATGGTGTACATCGACGATGTGTTGATATTAACGGACGGGATTGATGAAAACCTCGTTTTGTTAGATTCGGTCATAAAAACTCTTACTGAAGCAGGGTTTTCAATTAATTTAAAGAAATGTACTTTTCTTACCAAGGAAATAGAATACCTAGGTAGAATTATAAGAGATGGTCAGGTTAGACCGAGCAATTACAAAATTGATGCATTAGTTAAATCACCGCGACCGAGTAACGTCAAACAGGTACGCCAATTTCTTGGCCTCGCAGGATACTTTCGGAGGTACATTCCTAATTACGCGATTAAGACTGCGCAAATTGCCGCTCTAACTAGGAAAGGAGTAATCTTTAATTGGAGCGATGAACACGAAAGTGCACGCCAAGACATCATTTCTTATTTAACTAATGAACCAATTTTGGCAATATTTGATCCCGAATTGACAACTGAGCTGCATACTGATGCCAGCTCTATTGGTTATGGCGGAATTCTTATGCAAGTAGGCAAGGACGGTTGCTTATTTTAGCAAGTTGACTGCTGGTGCGGAATCCAAATACCACAGCTATGAGCTGGAGACCCTCGCGGTAATAAAATCATTACAACATTTTAGGCAATATTTAATTGGCAAATCTTTTAAGATAATCACAGACTGTAATGCATTAAAAATGACACAACGTAAGAAGGATCTCCAACCCAGAGTTGCAAGATGGTGGATGTACATGCAAGACTTTGATTTCTCGCTAGAATACCGTAAAGGCGCACTTATGTCGCACGTAGACTACTTGAGTAGGAATCCGGTCAATATTATTAATGTTGTTCAAAAACCACAAAATTGGGCTCAAGTGGCACAGGCAGGTGACGAGGAGACACTAACGTTACTTGAAAAATTAGATAACGGTATATTAGATAACACGCGTTACGTAAAACGTAATAACCTCTTGTACTATAAGTATGACGTCACGGGTGAGCAAGCGCGATTCTTATGTTATGTACCAAAGGCATTTCGATTAAGTTTACTACGCGTTTTCCATGACGAGCATGAACACATCGGTGTAGACAAAACGACTAATCTGATCCTGAGACACTTCTGGTTCCCCGGTCTTAGACAATTTGTCGCAAAATACGTCACGCACTGCGTAGTATGCATTTCGCATAAGCAAGTTCCTCGCGCACCTTTGCAACCAATATCCTCTTGGGACAAGACTCCAGTACCATTTGATACGATACATGCGGATGTACTCGGACCACTGAGAGAAAGTGATGGTCATAAACATGTGCTTATTATAGTTGACGCGTATACTAAGTACTGTTTGCTGTATGCCCTACCAAGGCAAGATTGTAGCGAGTTGAAGCGCGTAATGACCCAAATAATTTCTCTGTTTGGTACTTTTAGAAGACTAGTGTGCGATAGAAGTCGTATGTTCGATAACCATGAGTTTATTAACTGGACTGCAAATTATGGGGTCGAAGTGCATTTCATTACCCCTGAAATGCACCAGGAAAACGGTCAAGTTGAACGTTATTGCCGTACAGTTCTAAACATGTTAAGAGTAGAAGTAAACTATAATGAAAATGATTGGTCAAAAATATTATGGAAACTGCAATTGGTTTTAAACGTTACGAAACATAAGACTACTCAATATTCGGCATTAAACCTTCTTATTGGCACTGATTCCACTACACCTTTAATAAACGCTTTGATCAAAGATATAACGTGCGAAGGTTCAAATTCAAATCGCGATGCAATTCGCGAGATGAGACGGCAGCGTGCAGAAGGACTTATTCGCGAAAACAAAGAAAAACAAGACTCTTACGTTAATAAAAATAGGAAACTGCCTAAAAAGTTTCAAGTAAATGATTTAGTCTATGTGATTAAGAACTCTCAAAGTACCGGAAAGCTCGATAGCGGTATGAGAGGCCCTTATAAAGTTACTAAGCTACTCCCTAACGATAGATATGAGGTACAATTGCTAGCTGGTGCCTATGGAAAGACTAGTCAAGCAGCTGCTCCATACATGGTGTTATGGAAGGGTGAATGGACACCTGAAACATGTGCTGCATTTTTTGAAGGTACTTACTGTATGATTGCTGTTCTTTTGCCTTGTCAGCATTACAAACCTGCTAGTCTTTTCCCTATTCTTGAGTTAGGTTATGTACCAAACAAGTCTGTGTTTATTGATTTTAGCAATGTTATGTGTTGTGTTCAGTGGAAGAGACCCGTGTAAATCCTGTGCGCGTGGTATTGGGTTGACCCTGACACTGGTGGTTTCTGGGGTGAGTCGGTGGCGCATCCGACAACAGACCTGTGTAAATCCAGCCCTTATTAGGTATCTGGGGTGAACTACTAGAGACTGATGTAAATCCCGCTGCGCACGCGAGTATGTGCGGGGTATTCGGTTGCGTAGGAACAGACCTGTGTAAAACCTATGTGACTTGACGCTTGTGTGTAGCGTCGATTACTGCTCATGTTGACTTGTTTGGCTACTTGGTACATAACCTGACACCTCTATGCACTATATGAATTCAGACTCACTATTGATAGATGATGTAAATAAGTATGTCTCTTAAAATGTGTGTATCTCCAGTCTCCACAGAGATCGATGATGACAACGCCGAGCAGCCGTTGGACGCGGAGGGTGTTGCTGAGCCATCCACGAGTTCCTTCGCTGAGGGCTTCGAGCACGCAGCCCCGTCAGGAGAAGCCGTATTAGAAGAAAATCAGCAGCAAGGATAGCAACACCACGACGGACTATATAAGGAAGGCGGTTGGCGGCACTCGTCCATTTGCCCATCGGTCATCGCGGAGTGCGGAAGCTCTATCCTAATATCGATTGTCATTTCTTGATTCTAATATTGTAAATTGTTTGGCCGGAGGCCATTAAAATCTTTTTAAAAAATTAATCTGTGTTTCTATTTGTAACAATATATAAATTAAATTAGGAACAAGTTTGATTTTGTCTAGACTTTTAGATTGTCCTATGGAGCAGGACCAGCATGTTTCCAAACATTCTTATCTTGGATATAATCCTCTAATTTGTAATATCCTTGTTTACAAAGTGTACTTTTAATATGAGTTTTAAATTTTCTTTCATTTAATTGCAATATGTCACAAGGTATTTTGTTGTAGCATTTAACACAGTACCCCATAAAAGATGTATGTACTTTAGATAATCTGAAAAAAGGTTGATCTAATTTATCTTTATTTCTAGTATTAAAATTATGCCTATCACTTATTTTATTAAAAAGATGTTGATTTTTTCTTACATACATAATATTTTCATAAATGAATTGGCAAGGTACCGTCATGATATTAACCTTTTTAAATAGTTCCCTAAGAGATTCGCGACGACGTAGATTGTAAATGGCTCTGACAGCTCTCTTTTGTAAAATAAAAATGGATTCAATGTCAGCAGCCCGACCCCATAGTAAAATGCCATATGACATAATACTGTGGAAGTAACTAAAATAGACCAAACGCGCGGTTTCTACATCTGTTAACTGTCTTATCTTTCTAACAGCATAAGCGGCGGAGCTTAGCCGCCCCGCAATAGATGTTATATGAGGTCCCCATTGTAATTTCTCGTCTAGCGTGATTCCTAGGAAAACTGTCTGATCAATAAATTCTAGTTTTTGGCCATTCAATATGATTTCACATTCGCTACTTCTAACATTCGGTAATTTAAATCTAATGCATTTGGTTTTTTTTTCATTAAGTACTAAATTATTTACCGTAAACCAATCTTGGACCTGAAGAATAGAGTTATTCACGTCGTCAAGATTTTGTGACCGTCGGTCTATTTTAAAGATTAATGATGTGTCATCTGCAAATAACACCATCTTCGGTTGATTTTGAAGTAATTGGGGTAAATCATTAATGTAAACTAAAAAGAGGAATGGACCCAATATCGAACCTTGAGGAACACCCATTGTCATTTCAGACCCTAATGAGTTTACGCCGTTTACTTGAACTTTAACCTTTCTATCTTTCAAGTATGATCTTAGCAAGTCAAGTGCTGCTTTTCTAATTCCATAGTGCTCCAGTTTCATCAGAAGTGTCTCGTGGTTTACGCAATCGAACGCCTTAGAGAGGTCGCAAAAGATTCCAATGGCATCTTGTGCTTCTTCCCAGGCGTTAAAAATGTTCTTTATTAGGGTAACACCGGCGTCAGTAGTGCAACGCCCTTTGGTGAAACCGTACTGGTGTTCATGAAAGATGGAATTTTTATTAAAGTGACGTAACATTTGATTGAGCATCAACTTTTCAAACACCTTACTGAGAACTGGTAGAATTGACACAGGTCTATAATTGTTAGGATCTTTACTATCACCGGATTTGAACAATGGTACTACTTTACTATGTTTCATAAGATCCGGAAAGACTCCTGCAACATTGTTACATCGATAGCGTTGCTAAGGATATACCGTAATTTGCAATTCTAAATAGCAATCTTAGTAATCCTTGAGCGAATATTATTTTAAGCCAATTTAAGAACACGCGAGATTCACTGGACTTATATTAGTTTTACCTTGGTTTGTAGATGCGGCCAGTAGATGCATAATTACCTGTAAATAAACAGAATTAGATATTATTAAAGGTGTCGTAAAATGCAAAATTGTAAGTACAAGTTTTGTGGAAGCAAACATTATAGGAACGTTCCATAGATTAATAGACATGTCCTAGAACCAAACATTTGAAAACATGTGACATCCACCAACCCGCACTGGGCCCGCGTGGTGGATTTTGGCTTACTTCCTCAAATAAAGAGGAGGCCTGTGTCCCAGCAGTGGGAACATTATAAGCTGATTATGCTCACGCCATTTAATTCTGCCTCAATCAAATGGTGATGATGCGAAGACTTTGTTCACGTTCATAGCTGAAATGTAATGCGTAGCAGTATGTATTAATACAATACGACCGACGAAACTTGGCAAGTCTGGGGGTCTACTCCGAAGCGGTTAACCACCGTATCGGCCGAATGTTCGGTCATTTTCTACTACCTTTCATTTCCTATATTGGTCCCGACCAAACTGTGTCAATCCGAACCTTTTTAGAACCCTTTTTTTTTTTTGGGTGGGAAATCATCAAATGACCCCTCCCGCTCTGGGCAGAGCGGAAGGGAGTGTCAGACTCTTACTGACTAAAACCCACCCGTGTTCCTTCAGTTGCCTGTGCCAGGGGCCACGGTATCTCTTTCGAACAACCCGCGACCCTGGCGGGCATCGGCCTTAGCGGACCCCGTCAGTTGGCGCTGACATCTCCTTGAGGCGCGCGTGGAACACAACGCGCCGTCGACCCGGGCCTGGTCCTTACCGGGCGGCGAGCTGCCCATTGCTCGCCGCCCGCAAGCCCGCGCCTACGGTGGCCGGGAATCGGCTATCGACTCCCGACGCCCGGGGCGTCTCCTGCGGCGGCTGGGGGCGTGAAGGCGCAAGGATTGCCTCTCCCTCACGCGCTCCGCCTCCTCCTTCGCGAGCATCACTGCTTCGCTCCCATGCACTCTCGCTCCGTACCATGGCCCGGACTAGGGCCGGACGCGAGAGATCGCCGCCGTGAGGACACGGCGGTGCTCTTCCCAAGCTGGGCAGATCTCCACCGTATGCTCCACCATGTCCTCCGGGCGATCCACACAATGGTGACACCCGGGCGTTTCCTCCCGCCTTATTCGGAACAGGAACTTCCCGAAGCAGCCGTGTCCGGTGAGGACCTGCGTTAGGCGGAAGGTGAGGACGCCGTGGCGCCTCTCTAGCCACTCCTCAAAGAGGGGACTTATCGCCGCGATTGTGGCGTGCCCAGCACTGGGTTGCGACAGTCGCACTCTCCATGTCGCCATGAGATCCCGCCGGAGCTCTGTCCGCTGCACCGCGATTTCTCGCGGCAGCGGAGTTACGCCCCGGCGTTTCACCTCCTCTCGTCACTCCCATATGTGGGCGAGGACTTTGGCCTCCAGATCCCATGGCGGCAGTCCGGCAAGGACCCTTGCCCTTTTTTTACCTTTTTTTTTTTAATTCGTAGTGGGACAACAATATTCGAATCAGAAAATGACCGAACATTCGGCCGACACGACAATCAACCACTTCGGAGTAGACCCCCTGAACTTCGCGCAGAAGGCTGCGCAGTAAGATTTTTTAGGAACCAAATGGTGACATGAGGAGTGTGAGTGAGAGAACATGCGCGAAAGTTCTTAGTGCCTATGTTCAGACTTGCCAAGATATTTCGGCCGTAGTGTACGCGGCCGACGCGACGTCAGCGTAACAGGAATTCAGGCCTCAGAATTGAGCCGAGTATTGAGAATCCAACAGAGGGGTTGCCGTCTGTGCGCGTCAAGAAAACACTGTTAAATTTTCAACTCTCGGCCCTAAACAGAGCGTCAAAAATCCATGCGCGAAAAAAAAACGGCGCGGCGTGATAAAAAATCGCCAGTTACAGTATGCAGTACAGCTAAGGCATAATATCATAAATTGTAGGTTAGGTATCTACCTACTAATCTCAAATATAATTAAACTATTTAAGAGTATAGCTCGATAGATCTTCAGAGCTTAATCGTTCTTTATTACCATTTTATTCTATTGTACCGTTAGCAAAAACACATTACTCCGTGAATAAAACCATTTATTTACGTACACCTTCTTTACGTAGGTTGCATTATATATAAAAGTTGATTTATGATTCGACGGAATTCAAAGACGAATTCGGGTAAAATTATTTTGTACTTGATGCCGTGAGAATATCGGAGTAAAAAGAATCCCTTGTCCTAATCCAGGATTTGGTCTACCCATGTGCTAAATTTCGTCCAAGTTTGTTCGGCTGTTTTAGCGTGAAAGTGTAACAAACATACAAAAATCTACAAAATATCATAAGTATAGATTTTACTAGCGACGCGTCTCAGCTTCGCACAACATTGGGACTTGACAAAACATTGATATTTATTTATTGGGTATAAGTTATAATGTCAATGTATTCTACACTTATGCCTTCCGGATTCTCTAAATGAATTCTCTAAATGATGGTGAAAACAGTATGGAAATCCGTTGCGGAGTTTAGAAGAACAACGCGGTAACATAGAGAGACACGAAAAGCGGCTTTAATTTATAATACGTATTAGGGCTATATTTCACCGGGACACCATGGCGGCGCAACCAGTCGCCGCTACCAACAAAATGTATGGTTGGTTGCGCAACCGCTTGGACGCCTGGTGAGATACCCACCATAAAGCTGTGTATATTTTGCTGGCAGCGTGACCGTGGTTGCGCCGCCATGGTGTCCCGGTGAAATATAGCTTTTAGAGATTACGAGCTGGACTCCTTCAACAAGAACTAGTCCTTAAGAGCCTATACTACCTCAGCTAAAATTCACTCTTTATCTCGCTCGCACGATACTGCTCGCGGACTGTGTGAAAGCGAGACAGAGTGCGGTGCTGGGTGGGAGACAGCGCCAATAGTTTAGGTATTTGCTTTTTACGGTGAAAATAAAGGTAATTCCAAAAAACTAACTAACATAAGACCTGCTTTATAGTTAGTTCAGTTAGTATGCAAAGTTTCATGATCTAATTTGAAGTATTTTTTTAATACCAGCGGTTTATTGTTCGGTTTGGAGGTAACTTTGGATTTTTTTTCTATCGAGAAAATTTTATGGAATCGTGTTTTCGTCTAACATAAGACCTTACATTAATCCTCGACTTTAGCATATATTTATTTCAAAATTAATTCTGCAGTATTTTCGACATAACGGAGGATCATGCTAAGCCATTTGAGGTAGTATAGGCTCTTTGAACAGAGAGAAGTGGAAAGAGAGTAGGGAGGCATTTGCCCAGCAGTGGGACATCACAGGCCAATAATAATAATAAATTAGAGATTACAAAATACGCCGTTAAATTGTAAAGTAAATAATATATTAATAATTCAATATTATCGTTTCCATGCAGTGATAAATTGCCTTATATGGTTGAAATCATTATGTAATTCGCATAATCTTGGAGATAAAATGACAACGAAACGTTCGACTTTCTGGTTCCGTACAAAGTAGGTATGTAAATAGAAAAAATAAATATCACGGGATTTTTTTTTATGTATTACAGTTTTCGGATTTTTTTCCTTTACTTGTGCTATATGACCTTGCTTCTTGCCAAACATGATTCTAGGTCAACGGGTAAGTACCCTATATATTTTGATTTCCTTGAGAGTGTAGAGAAAGATACGGCCGTTTATGCCGCAGAAAACGTATATTTCATACGTTTTCTGCGGCATAAACGGCCGTATCTTTTTATACGTTAACTTAGAAGTTTGATTTTTTCACAGCTTCAAGGGACTATAGACCTGAGTATATGGTTTTAATTTCAACTCGATACCTCCACGCGTTCCCGAGATAAAAGGTCTTGACAGACAGACAGACGGACAAGAAAGTGGTCCTATAAGGGTTCCGTTTTTTCCTTTTGAGGTACGGAACCCTAAAAAAAGAAAAACACACCATCATCATCATAACATCACGCCTGCATTTCCCAAAGGGTTAGGCAGAGGTGTACCTATAGTACACCCACATTCCACCAGTTATGTTTAAGTCCCATGTAATAGTGGGCGAGCCTATTGCCATCAACCAGGCACAAATCCAGACTCCGCGCTGCTAAGTACTGAGAAATTCTTAATAGAAAATCCAATAACGCTATACTCGATCTAGAAATCGAAACCAGGACCTCATGCTCATCAGTACCGCTTGCGACCAATAAAACCAACGAGACAGCCCAAAAAAAAAATCGTCAAAACATTTTTGCATTTTTTTTCTGCTAACCATACCTACGCCTACATTAGAAGAAGGATACCGAACCCTATTAGTTATTCTGTGACCGAAATCTGACACAATAAAACCAAGGATCACAAAACCGCTCACAGAAATCCAATTACAATTACACGTATCAAATCGGAAAGGGATCGGGCCCGTATCGCCTTTCGCCTCACCTTCAAACAGGCGTCAACCTAACATAAGCACGTAACCAAAGCGGATCAGAAGCTCCGATACGTCGACTCGGCTACGGCTAGGCGACGCCGCGCTTACGGCTCGCCGACCGCCGCGCGCCGGTTGGTTGTGCAGCATCCCTGCTGCACAACCGTGAGTGGGTGAGACGGGCAAGGGTGGACGAAGAGACGTAAGCTCGGGTACGGAGAGACGTAAGCGCTGGGACGACGAGCCGTAAGCGCGGGGACGACGAGCCGTAACGCACCACACCGCGGTTCGTGAGCTTGTCCCGAGGTGAGGCGATACGTTACGATTCCGATTAGTGTGCGTTGCAGTAGGGAGTTTCATACAAAGAATACTGAACGGCTTGAGTTGATACGGTGCCGATCCCTTTCCAGTGTGATACGTGTGCTATGACTTTTAATCGTTGATAATTACCGCGAGTTTGTGACCTCTACCCTTAATAATTAGTGGAAACTGTTGTATAATTAAAGTGTTGGAGAAAGCATTAGTTCATAATGTCAGTAATTTCGAATCCGAACAGCCATCAATTATAAATGAACATAGGCGGTCGACGTGTTAAAATATTCATAATTAATTGCTTATATGTATCCACCAGTAGTAGAGCTTCTGAGATTTAAAAGATTTTTCGCCTGCAGGAACAGCAAGTAGGTATGTATTTTAAATTATTTAAAGTGCATGAGATATGTAATCTCATATATACAAGTTATAATATAGCTTAAACAACGTGACCATTTATTTTTTGTTTGTCTTGTGTTAACTTATTTTATTAGGTATTTATTAACAAGAGAAAAGGACATGAAAAATAATATATTACCTAAGTATAATTATGTAATTTTAACATTACATTGCGGTTGAAGACGCATTTGTTTGGTATTTGTCGGTGGAGCAAATTAGTTTTAAAATGTCGGGTCTAGTTTTTAGGTAGGGATGGAGCTTATCACATGATTTGTCGATTTTAGTCTTTGTAATTAAATTTTATCGACTACTTATATTTTATGTTTTGTGCTGTCTTACATTTGATATTCAGATACAATATAAATTGTTCATGAATAAATTGAATTCAAATCGTTTGGTCCCTTTGTAAAAGCGGGACGTTTTTGCTCTGGTTTCGGACAACGGGACAGACAGCCTGAAAGCGGGACTGTCTCGCCCAAAGCGGGACGAATGGTCACGTTAAACATATAACTATCAAGAGTAGTGGTGACCCAGTGGCATTCGTTTTTCGTGGGATCAATTTATACGCCTGCTACGTATTTTGATTCAAATCCATACTAATATTATAAATGCGAAAGTGTGTCACCTGTCTGTCTGTCTGTTACCTCTCCACGCTTAAACCGCTGAACCGATTTATATGAAATTTGGTATAGAGATAGTTTCGGGAAAGGACATAGGATAGTTTTAATCCCGACATTCCCACGGGATCGACACTTATGCGGGTGAAACCGCGGGGTGCTGCTAATAATATTATAAATGCGAAAGTTTGTCTGTCTGTTTGTTACCTCTTCACGCTTAAACCGCTGAACCGATTTAGATGAAATTTGGTATATATTTTGAGTCCCGGGAAAGGACATAGAATAGTTTTTATCCCGATATTCCCACGGGATCGACACTTATGCGGGTGAAACCGCGGGGCGCAGCTAGTCTTCTATATGTATAAAACAAAGTCGTGTTAGTTACACCATTTATAAATCAAGTACGACTGGACAGATTTTTATGATCTTTGATTCGTTGGATTTGTCTCCGCCCCGAATAGCAGAAAAACTATTAAAACATGTGAACAATTTTTTTTAATAATTGATTTTCTCATATTCAATTCTAGTCAATTCAATTGTTTCAGGAACAATTCACATTGTGTTTCAAATCATAAAAATTATAAAACAATAATACAATAAATCATAGAAAATTACAAAAAAAAAAACATTTAATAAATAATACAATAAACATTACAAGTCAATATTCCACAGTCTCTCATGAACTATACAAACTAATATTACCCAGTCTCATAAAGTAATACCAAAAAAAAAAAACGTGGATATGTCATTGTCTATCGAATACAGAATTTGAATTTATTTATTTTGTGAACAGACATACATTCGTTATTATAGATTCTGAGGCGGTACGAAGTTCGGTCAGGTAGTTCAAAATAAAAAACCGTTGCTACGTAAATTTCAGTTCCTAAGGTCAAGTACCTATAAAAACTGTGCATAAAAATAAAAACGATTTCTTACGTAAAGTAGGTAAAACTGTTCAAACAAAAAATTTCAAGACTTACTATCACAATTGACCACAAAATACTGCCATTTCTTTTTACACTGTATACTACTTACTTTTACCACGGTTACGCACTGGAGACGGGCGAAAGTAATACTGTCGGAACGGAAACGGAATTCCGTGTTTCCTGTGTCCTAGCAATGGAAACAATATAGCCTGATTATGCATCGGAATGGAACGAGTTCTCGACGTCTCGTCTCAACTATAGATACTGCGTTTGCAATTTAGTTTCCAAAACAGTAAACAAATTACAACTTTAAAACTGACACAAAGTTCAGTTCGCACTACGACTTCAAACATTTTTTTTTTCTTTTTCAATTGCAGTAGTAATTCTGAAATCAACTTAATTTACACTAAAATAAAGTTAATATTCGTTTAAGTGGAAATAACATCAATCGGAAACAAGGTTTTTTGAAGACTATAGACAGGCTAACAGTATCTAAGTTGTCTCGAATAAGCTTGCAAAAATCCATGAGTGATACTGATGAAAGCTTGTAAAAAATAATAGCCGCCCGACCGATTTCGGTCACGGTGGCCAATCTCAATGGACATTAGCCAGGAACGCAGGTGCACAAGTGTGTGCGCAAACACAATAAGTGCACTCTCTGTTCCTTTACTCTCTTAGTCCGATGGGACTGCAATCCGCCACGACCGAGATCAGGCGCAGGACCAACGGCTTTACGTGCTTTCCAAGCCACGGCCCACGGGGGTATTAAACCGCCACCTTCGAAACTCCGGACCGCGGACTAAGAAATGCCTAATGGAAAAACTCAATAACACATTGCCCGACCCGGGAATCGAACCCAGGACCCCACGCTCAGCAGTCGCACTTGCAACTAGGAGACCAACGAGGCAGTTAAAAGAAAACGGGGGCGGGGTTGTAAAAAATATTGTGAAGCCGGCTCCATAGGTGGCCCATGTTACCTTTGACGTTATGAGGTTAAACTACACATAGTACACGATTGAAAGTAATTACGCGTTGGCTATCTTACAATCCATCATCTTCAAATCTAACAAGTCAGTAATCTATTTAATCGATAACCAAAAAGCTTCATCAGATAGTGGATTATATGAACCTTATACAAAAAATAAATTACGGGGCAATTGCGGAACACATTATCAATCGGAATCCGTTTCATTTTGACAGTTCAACAACATTCATTGCGTTATTTACGTGTTGAGCAGACAATTTTTTCGAACTTATGAAGCAATGGATTAGCAATTTGCTTCAAAATGATTGAGATTCCGATTGATAGTGTGTTATTTATAAGTGTTATTATATTAGGGTGCAGATGCCGAAATAATTACTCAAATTACCTACCTACTATAGGTACAGTATGGCCGTCGACTTATGATGAAAAATTATGGCACCGGGGTTTGACTTTACGGTGTCAAAAAACTATCTCTAGGGAAACACACCAACTTACTTTCATTAATAACATTTTAGTGACGTCATTTAATTTTATTTTTTTGAATTTGTTTAAAATGAGTTTGTATATTTATTTATGATTTTCGTGTTTTCGTCCTTGTCAACAAGTTGTATCTACCTACATAATGAATGATGAGGTTTCCTATAATTTGAAGGGCACAACTGTATTTGTCCCTGTTTATGGTAACGTGCATGTAATTGTGTAGCCTCTGTTAGCGATCCAAGAAATTATAAAAAACGAAATTCGACGGTAAACTGCGGAAGCTATGTAACGGCGGCCGTCGCAGTCTTAGGAAATTTGACGCGTCTCTCAAACTTTTCTGACCACCGGGTCAGATAAATTACCAGGCTAAAAGTGGAACTGACGAAATCACTTTGAAAAATGAACGCCAATTCCGTGTAAAAACGTTCAAAATCTAGTCGCAACCTCATCTCAGCAGCAATAAATTTTAAAAACTTTTCAAAAATATAGAGAAATAAGAGGTATTTTTAGCGGATTAAGATCATAAGAATGCCACCGTTTTTTTTAAATATGGGTATTGTCCCCTGATAAGATCGGACATTTTTTATTTACTTACTGAAACTCAAACTCAAAGCATTTATTTCAATTAAACCATTTACAGACACTTTTGAATTGTCAGGAAGTCGGTCAGTCAGAAAAAACACAGCGCCACCGTCTCGGGGATAGCCGTTATATTCTATAGAAACGTCACCGCGAAAACTTAGGTGAAGTGAGCTGTCAAGAGTGTCATTCTCTAGCATCAATGGAATGACAGCTCACTTCCAACTCACTTCACTTAAGGTTTCACGGTGAGATTTTATAAAATAGAACGGCGGCTTAGTTCAACTCAAAATTGTTTTCGTTATTTATTTATTACATACATACGCTACCATTACAGTTTCCCAATTCTGTAGTGTGTAGTTAAGTAACAGTACATGGAATAATTTACAACATAAGATTTACAAATTACAAACATATCACGTGTAACGTTACCTTTGCGAACTCGCTCAGTGAACATGAGATAATATCTATTCTGTCGGCAACCAAAGGAGAATGACCAAAAGTCGTACCAAAAACTCACATGCATCAAGATCAAAATATTGTAGTAATTATTTTCATAATTTTTTACGACAGTAATGTCGTAAAAAATTCGCGTCGGGGATTTAATTTTTGAACAGGGAATTTAATTTAAATTATAAGAGTGTTGATAATTATTGTTTTATTACCTTTAAATGACGTTCCGTTTCAAATGATATGATATGATCTTGAATTTTGAAAGTGCTATGATGTGTTACAAAAAAAAATATGTAAAAAATTATACTTTGTCGATTCTACATTAATTAAAAATAACTAGAATAGAATAGGCTGTTTTTAGAGCAATAATGGCCGTTCGTGTCAAACAAAATAAAGTAGGTACAGTCAACAGCAAAAGTAGATGATCAAAATCAAAAACTCAATACTAATGAACGGAGTTCGCGTCAGAACTGTGTGGCGTCGAAGTGATTCAAAAGTATGTGATTGTAAATTATACCAAACATTTACTACTAGTACAGCTGCCATATATTCGTGATCAGTTTTGACTCCTATTGAATTTCTGATTTTTATCATCTACTTTTACTGTTGACTGTAAGTCCAACCTAGTAAAATGGGGCTACCTTGACGCAACGGCAGAAGGGTGTGATTGCGGAGCTATGTCACAAACCATGATCCACCTCCTATCCTGCCCTCTGTGTCCCAAAACATGCAGTCAAAGTGACCTCTGCGCTGCCACCGACAACGCCGTGGAAGTGGCAAAGTTTTGGGAAAACAAGATTTAAAATACAGTCGTGCCAGCGACACGAAGAAGAAGAAGACTGTTGACTGTACCTAGTTTTTAGGTTATTTAGATTTTTTTTAAATCTCCGAAACCCGGGTTTTGTTTACAAGAAGAACTTTTGTAGAAGTTAATATGATAAGTGTAATCTATAAAAAACAAAGTTTGACTTTGATGCAGCATGGTACGGGATTCCATACATCCATGAGCATTGTCTTTTAGTGTGCGCATTGTTCGCGTCAGAAGGACGGTATCCAAAAGTTTAGTTCGACCGCGCGGCACCGCGAACAGGTTGGGCCGTCGTCGACGATACACGTACCCATCCAACACACAAGCCTATCCCCTGTAGCACACCCGGATTATTTATGTTACCCCGGAACACTCCAAGGATATACGACGCCAGTGCTAGATCCTTCCTTGTTTCCAACTTGTTATATCCCACCATGCCCAACACAAACAAGGTTAAAAGAGATACCTTTACTCGCTGCATACCTATAACGCAGTGTGCCCAAGTCGCGTTGTGCCTAAAGCGACTTGGGCACACTGCGTTATAGGTATAGGTATATGTATCTCGTAAACTTGTTCTGTATGCGCTCCAACATCAGACTATATTTAGTCTCATGTGGGGCCCATACTGCCGCATTAGGTGGTCCAACTGACTCCTTATTAGAGCGTCATACAATACCGAAATGGCTTTAATATTTGTGAATGTGAATCCTAGTCGCTTGTATGCCTTTTTACAGACATTGATAATATGCTCCCGGAATCTTAATTGAATATCCATACGAACACCAAGGTCTCGCACTTCCTCCTACTTTTTCATAGGCACATCATTCACTTTGTAGCTGTAGTGGAGTGGAGTTTATTCTTGCCCGACTGAATGTTAGAACTGAACATTTCGTTACATTGAATTGCAGTTTGGTCTTTCGACTCCACTCAACTACTCAATCAATGTCTTGCTGAAGGCGGTGACGGTCGTCCTCGTTTTCGATAGCCAGTAGCAATTTGAGGTCGTCTGCAAATAGGAGACACCTGGCATCTTTTATTACGTCAGGCAAGTCATTGATCATTATAATGTATTCTAATGGCCCTAAATTGCTACCTTATCAAAAAATTACAAATTATAACTCGTTGCTTCATTTTTCAGATATGATTATAACAATGTAGTTTCCCTACTTACTTGGTAACTTCGCACATATTTTAAAGATTTTTTAAAACTATTAGGTGACGTAATTCCGGTCTGACTGCACCTCGGTTGACACTTTGACGTGTAGCTCATTCCTTTTTCGTGCGCGGTAGCTATCGCACGCGCCCTTAAGCATCATGCCAAAAAGAAGCGCGCAATCAAAAATTGATCACTACGCTAGGAAAATTAGAAAAATTGAAGAAAAACAAAGACCGTTACAATCGTCATCGGATGATGAAGGTAAGCAAAGTATACTTTATTCTTTGGTGATCTAGAAGTGAATAGTGAAAAATATCAGTTTTGAAAATGCTCTGGGATTGACTGCGAGTCAATAACTTTGACATTGTTCAAAACTAAATTATAAAAGTTAAACTTTAATATTGCATCGGGATTGACTGCGAGTCTTTAACGATGACAAACAAGCACAGAAAATACGTACAATCTAAAACAGATGTAACGTTAACGTGCAAAATCAATTAAGAAATTTTATTCTTTAATATTGCATCGGGATTGACTGCGAGTCTTTAACGATGACAAACAAGCACAGAAAATACGTACAATCTAAAACAGATGTAACGTTAACGTGCAAAATCAATTAAGAAATTTTATTCTTTAATATTGCATCGGGATTGACTGCGAGTCTTTAACGATGACAAACAAGCACAGAAAATACGTACAATCTAAAACAGATGTAACGTTAACGTGCAAAATCAATTAAGAAATTTTATTCTTTAATATTGCATCGGGATTGACTGCGAGTCTTTAACGATGACAAACAAGCACAGAAAATACGTACAATCTAAAACAGATGTAACGTTAACGTGCAAAATCAATTAAGAAATTTTATTCTTTAATATTGCATCGGGATTGACTGCGAGTCTTTAACGATGACAAACAAGCACAGAAAATACGTACAATCTAAAACAGATGTAACGTTAACGTGCAAAATCAATTAAGAAATTTTATTTCTTACACTACCCTCAGAATTGTTATCTTCACAACCTTAATTACAAATTGTAATTTTAGGTAGCGAAGATCCTGATGTGGTCCCAGGCAATGATAATGAAGCTATTATGGAGCCAATACCCGTGCCAACCGACGTACCACAAGACGTGGAATCGGAATCTGGCGACATTCCTAACCAACACTATGCCCAGGCGGAACCCTGTCCCCCTGAGGCAACTACTGGTAGCATGGAACCTGAGTTAGACTGTTAGATCCTGATCTACTGTCGCCACTCGGTGAATCGACATCAGATTCGCCTGACTACGGCGATAACATTCACGATAATCTATCGCAGTTGTGGCTTCCTTTGCTAAGGAAAGGAATGCCTAAAGAAAACAAGGACAAGGTACTGAAAGAGTACCTTGTGCCAGACAATTGTAGGCTCCTTCAAGCACCCAAGTTGAATGCTGAAATCTCGGCGGCGGTACCGGACATGGTTCGCAACCGCGACAAGACACTTACAGCGTCTCAACAACAGCTAGTGCGGGAATCACCGCCATCAAGGCTCGAGTGAAATTAATCACACCTAGCTCGGACAAGGCATTCATAAATATCATCAACGAGTCCGAACGGGATAAATCACTGTTTGGCTCGTTCTTATCAGAAAAAATTAAAGCCGCCAAGGCCATTGAAAAGCAAGGCCTTTCCATAAAAAAGACCGCAAAGTTTCAAAATCGCCTCAACTTCCTAATACCCGCCAGTCCTACCCGGGAAACTGGAACCTGCCTCCTCGATACCCAGCGAACAGGGGGGGGGGGCGAGGTGCATACAGGAGGCCGATGACGACGGCGGGGAATCGCTGTCCGTACACGATGTCAGCACAGCCGCCACAACGCCCGGCCTCGCAGGACAAACCTCGGGCTCCCGCTCAGCGTCACCGTTAACGCAGGTACATGCGGTTAGACTTACCCAATTTTATGACCGATGGCTAAAAATAACAATGTTGTTCTTGATTGGTTAAAAAATGGTTATCCAATACCCTTTCATACACATGTACGACAATCAATAATACCTAAAAACAACCTATCAAATACTGAGAAATCAGATATGATGAAAGCCGTTATGAAACTCAAATCTTTAGGGGCTATCTCAGAGTGCAATGTGACTAAAGATCAATTTATTTCTAAAATATTCCTCACATTAAAACCTAACGGCGATAAACGCTTTATATTAAACCTAAAAACCTTAAACAAGCTAATCAATAGCGAACATTTTAAAAATGGAGGATTACCGAACAGCATGCAAATTGATACCACGCGATGGATACCTTGCTACCATCGACTTAAAAGAGGCGTATTTCCTCTTAGGCATTAGGCATTCCGACCGTAAATATTTATCAATTTCAGCCCAATAATTCGCTAAGAACATATGGCTTTAATTGCATGCCGTTGGCGTTTGGCTTATCCGTTGCCCCACGGGTATTCACTAAGGTTATGAAGGAAGTCATAACTTACCTCAGACATCACGGTTTTCAGTCAGTTTGTTATTTAGATGACATTTTATGCATTGGAAATACTTACGAGAATGGTCATAATAACGTAAATGAAACTTTGAAACTACTCGAGTTTCTAGGATAATTGACAACAAAGTCAATTACGATAAAAGTATGTTAAAACCGCGACAATTCTGCAAGTACTTAGGATTTTGTTACGATACCAGGTATCTCAGTACCTATACAATTGCCAGCCGATAAGCGACGTAACATCATCGAATTAGTAACAAAATTCACTAAATTACAGCCATGTTCCATCCGCGAATTAGCTCGCTTTATCGGTATTCTAGTCGCCACTAGCCCAGCCCTTAAATACGCTTGGGTATACACTAAGATTTTAGAACGCCAGAAGTTTCTAGCGTTACTTAAGCATAATAATAATTACGAAGCTAAAATTAACCTACCTAATATTATATTAGAGGATCTGAACTGGTGGCTACACGCAACCTTATGCGACAGCCAAATTTTGACATCGAAATCTATACCGACGCGTCGATGTCAGGCTGGGGTTCTGTTTGCAACAACGCTCAAGTACATGGCAAATGGAAGTCTTCAGAAAATTATTGTCATATCAATTACTTAGAGCTGATGGCAGCCTTTCTAGGTTTGAAATCCTCCGCCAGTGATGCAACCAATAAATAAATAAAATAAACAATATTACTGCGCATGGACAACACCACTGCGATCAGTTATATAAATCGTATGGGGGTATTCAATACCCCCACTTAAACGACTTGGCTAGGTCCCTTTGGAAATGTTGTGAACAGCGCAACCTATAGGTCATATACCTATCATACGTAAATTCCAAAGAAAACCGGGCAGACGCCGCGTCTAGAGTAGTCAATCCGGATACTGAATGGTCACTTTCCGATGAAGCATTCCAAGACATTATAAAATATTTTGGTCAACCTGAAATAGACTTATTCGCGTCCCGCGATAATGCGAAGTGTACCACATTCATCTCATGGAAACAAGACCCTGACGCAGCATCCGTAGACGCATTTACGATGGACTGGCAGAGCCATTTCTTCTACGCTTTTCCACCATTTTCCCTGGTATTAAAATGCCTTAGAAAAATTATTGATGACAAATGCACATGGCTTACTAGTTTATCCCAACTGGCCATCACAGCCATGGTTCCCACTATTGCAAAGCCTTATAGTTTCCGACGTTGTTTATAAATTAAGACCCATAAAACCCAAGTACTCCACCGCCTGGAATCCCCAATTGGTTTTAATCCATGTCTCAACATGGTTCCCTAATAGTGAGTTCTAACTCACACAGCTCACAGGGTACAAACGCTGTCTTTAATTAAACTCGAGAACATACTTTTCTCTGATAGCGGCATAAAGATCGTCATAACAGACATCATAAAGACATCCGCACCCGGCAGAGACCAGCCAATATTGTTCTTGCCATACTTCAGGAAAAATACGCGTATATGTCCAGCTACGGTGCTCTCAGGTTATATTTCTATAACTAAAAGCATAAGACCTGAGAGTACAAACAATCTGTTGTTGACGTACAAACGGCCACAAAAACCCACTACCACGCAAACCATCAGTAGATGGATCAAACAAGTCTTGTCAGAAAGCGGCATTGATACCAGTGTATTCGCCGCGCACAGTACACGGCTCGCGTCAACCTCGGCCGCAAGCTTAACCAGGAGTTAATATAGAAACCATTCGCAAAAGCGCAGGGTGGACTATTAGTTCATCTAATTCATTTGCTCGTTTTTATAATAGGTGCGTTATAAACGAAGGCGAATTTGCCAAATCTGTTTGCTTACGATTAGACATACAGACTGATTATTAATTCCTATTAACTATAGGTACCTATTATAAGAATATATTACACTACAGAAATGTTTATTTATGTTATGTTCATGTGATCGATAAGATCTTTATGTTTAGCTCGTTGAAGTTAATTCGAAATAAGTAAATATAAATGTAACGTACCATTACGGAAACATAAGTATAACTATAAGGCTGATTTGTCTATAGGTAAATAAAACCATAATGTTTAAAACCTTATTGTTTTCCATTTCAAAACTTTCTGACTCTTAACATCTACATTGTTATAATCATATCTGAAAAATGAAGCAACGAGTTATAATATATGATCAAACGAACTTCCAAGTGAAGTTCGATCATTATTATGATGAGTTGCTTCATTTGAAGATAATATGATCACCCTCCCTCCCTGACGCTTGAAGATTCCCAGATATAGAGAAAGTTTTATATCATACTCATGACTCTAAAAAATGAGCTACACGTCAAAGTGTCAACCGAGGTGCAGTCAGACCGGAATTACGTCACCTAATAGTTTTAAAAAATCTTTAAAATATGTGCGAAGTTACCAAGTAAGTAGGGAAACTACATTGTTATAATCATATCTTCAAATGAAGCAACTCATCATAATAATGATCGAACTTCACTTGGAAGTGCGCGACGTTTGACTTCAAGATTATCCCTGCCAGCACTTTTAATCACTTTCGGCGTATATTTACTTTGGAAAACACGGATCACAGCACACTCTTTTGACACCTGAAATAAACGTCTAGATAGCGGCAAACTATTATTTCCGATTTCGGCCGCGCGCAGACTCATTCTGCCGCTGAGTTGTTTTCCACCGTAAGAAACATAAGATCTTAGTAAAGATTATAATCGTTCAGTCTTGCGTGTAGCACGCTCAGTTAAAATCGCGAAAGCATGTTGTGTCTGGCACACAAAGTCAGTGAAAATCGGGTCTTACTCGCTTGAAAATCCAGTTAGGAAGATTTCTTGGTCCCAAATGTTAGTTGGTTCAAATCACTCAATGGTTGAATGTCGTGAGGAAAGTTTGAGTGTGAATGTGGATAGCTATAAGGGTAGGGGAAGACCAAAGAAAAGATGGATGAAAGAAAAGAAAGAAAATACATCTATTTAGCACAGACTAAAAGACACAATTCATTTGATACATACATCAGATAAAAACAAAAAAGGAAAAGTCCGATGTAAGAAATTAGCAGGAAAGTGTGCCTCACGGCTGCGCCAAAAAGCCCAGTTCAGTAAAATTGCCAGACAACTAGTGCCTGACGCTGGTTTTCAACTGGACCTGGATGGATAAAAGATGTTATGGCTAGAAAGGGGGTGACTACCGAGATGACGACTAATAGAGAAGTATGTAAAAAGAGACATGTTGACATGACACCGACCACAAATAATAATATAATAATAATATAATATTCCACAACTATCACACAACGCCGTCTAGTCTCAAGCTAAGCAGAGCTTGTGTTATGAGTACTAGACAACTGATAAACATACTTATATATTTCTAAATACATACATATATAAATAAATTGGGATAAGAGCGGGACAATGATGTTTCTCCGAATATTTTGTTAAAACAAAAATCAAATAATTATAGATAATTTACTTACTTATAGGAGATGATATTTAAGATATCAAGTTTTATTGAAAGGAGACTTGACGGGGTATTCGTCGAAACGCACCAACTTTGAAACGCACCAAATGAAACATCTATCGATAATATCATTTATTACCCAGAGAACCGAATGAAGGAGGTCTTTGACTTTTTGAACTTTCGGCACCTCATCATAAAATTGTTTAAGGAGCCTCTACGAGTTGGTCACGAGATAATTGGCAAAGACTATCACCTTATTTCTGAATTGTCGGCCCCTCGTACGGCTCCAAAGGATTCCGGACCTTTGGAAGGCGTACGAGGGGTCCCAAGATAATTGGCAAAGACTATCACCCTGTTTCTAAATTGAGAATTTGAAGTTTTAAACTTTACTTTAGCATTTCTTGAAGTTAAAGTCCGCGGAATTCAAAATTTCTTTGAAAATAACGTAAGAGATTTTGTATTTGGCTTTCACCTTAATGCTTTCACCTTAAGTTAAGATGATTGAAAAATCATCGATAATACTACTTTCATAATAAGAATTGACCTAAAATGTCATGATATCATGAAATAGTCATTCAATAGGGTAATTTGAACTTAGGAAGTTGTATTCATCATCTGCCTAAGTAGCCTTATTTCCCGTACCTGTGTTGGGGTCGGCTTTCAGTTTAACCGGATGCAACTGAATACCAGTATTTTTGATTATTAATCATTCTTCCGGAAAAAGAGTTCCTGGAAGGACTTGGGGGAGGCCTTTGCCCAGCAGTGGGACAGTACCTAAAGGCTAAAAAAAAACATAAACAAACAATTTTTTTGAAGAGTTGTATGCTTGTATATTTATAGCTTGTATCTATATTAGTGCTTCTTCATAACCAGTCTATAATGTTACCACTGCTGGGATACAGGCTTCCTCTCTGAGAGAGGGAGTAGGCCATAATCCACCACGCGGGCCCAGTGCGGAACGAAACTAATTATTCATAAATTCTATATTAAGATATTTTTTCTGCGCCTGCGCGATGAAAAGATAATTTTAGCACAGATTGCTCGTTTAATATAACCGTTATTTATTGCAGCGACCCACATACTTATGTGTTATTAATTCATTAATAAAAAATAAGAACATTAGGTGTAGTGCATGTTTTAAGCTAACGTTTCACTTTAGGCCGGCAACACGCGGTCAGTTTTGCTGTCAACAAAGCGAGAGTCGATTACCAAAGGCGTATGGATTGCCCATTTATGCAGGGTGCATCAGAAAGGTGTGGTTAAACTTGGAGGGGTCATTTGATGATTTCCCATCCACAAAAAAAAAGAAGAAAAAAAAAGAAAAGGGTGTGGGTCAGACCATCAAACTGAACAACTTTCTCTATGGGACCAACATCGTAATCGTGTAAAATTGTATGAAATTTGCGATCCATGACCGTGTATTGCAAGCCTCCAGTGAAACGTCGCGTAAGCGCTATTTTGACAGTTTCCTTCCCCATTGCAAAGCTTCAAACTGTCAGTTCATGTTGGCCATGTGTTGCCAGCCTAACATTTCTGCATAAATTTTGCATTGATGACATCAATACAAGTGTGTGTGAAGCTTTCGCAAAGGAAGGATCAAGCGAGCCAAATGAAATGCCGGTAAAAGTTTGTCTTGAAGGAAAGAGAATGTTATCCAAATAATTTAATAGACTTACCTAGAAGTTACGCTAACAATAAATTTAAGGCATTTAATTCTGGCTAATGACTACTGTCAAGATGTAGGTAATTAATAGAAACAGTGGTTTTTTTTTCATACAAGTTACATGATTTAATTTAAATAATACAAGTAGGTGTTAGTCTACAAACATGGTTAGGTACGGTAGTTTGTCCGGCTGGCTTTTTGCTAAAGCCAACCGACCTACGAGAATCCATACTAATATTATAAATTCGAAAGTAACTCTGTCTGTCTGTCTGTATCTTACCTTTTCACGCCTAAACCACTGAACGGATTTCGATAAAATTTAGCAGAGAGATAGATTGCATCCCGGGGAAGGACATAGGATAGTTTTTATCGACACACCTTGCGGGCGAAGGCGCGGGCGGAAGCTAGTATTTTATATGTTTATGGCATGTAGATGAAGATTCTAATCTTCTAAATGTTATGTAGATAATAAAGACTCAGTTTGGAGAGCTGACAGAAAGCGTCAAGAAGTGAAACTAAGTGGATTGTTTGATATGAATAATTACGAAATTAATGTGAAATACGCCTTTGTTAATTTAATCGACCCGGTACAGTGTGACAGGACATCGACGCGCAACTTGTTAGGGGCTGTCCATTAATCACGTGAGGCTCGAAAGGGAGGGAGGGGTCCATAAAAAATCAGGAATTATCACAAGGGGGTGTAGTAATATATCACGTGTATTAATTTTTTCGGCAAACTCGCGATACTCAACCGAAAAGCGGCGTTACGTGTATTTATTTTTTCGTCGCGTACAAAATCGAAAGCGGCTCGAAGTGTGACTTTGAATCGCCCGCCCTTGCCATGTATTTAAAAAAAAAAATGATTGTTTATAGGTAGGTACTAAAAAATTCACGTAATATATATTTAGTCTGAAACCTCACCATGTATCACCAAGGGGGAGGGGGGCTTAAAAAATGCCAAAAAAACATCACGTGATTAATGGACGGCCTCTTATCATGGACTCAAGTCTACGATTCTGAACTTGCACCATAGTTGCGTAACACACGATCAATCACAATCTGTTTCATTTTGACAGTTCAACAACATTCATTGCAATAATTACGTTGTTGAGCAGACACATTTTTTGAACATATGAAGCAATGGATTAGCGATCTGTTTCAAAATAATTCAGATTATGATTGATTGTGCGATTTAGGGTGCTGAGTCGAAATTTATAGTCTCTAGACTGTACATGACGCTCAAACTGAAACCATGACATCATGTGCTGAATTCATGGTTTCAGTTTGCGCGTCATGTACAGACGCCAGCACATCAAGTTACTACAATCTGTCAGATTTCTTTAATAGATTTTCGACTTTATTGCTGAAACATAAGGTTCAAGGTTGATTGGGAAAATCTGACAGTTTCGGGTAGGTTGACCTGCTGGCGTCTGTACAGTCAACAAAAGAGATAGGTATGCAGGATCGTCGGATATAGTTGAAATTTAGTAAGAAACCGATGGATGTTGTCGACTGAAATTTAATTTGATAAATCAGCCGTTTGTTTTCTATTAATAAAATTACATTTTATTTGAGAACATCTATCGGTTTCTTACTAAACTTCAACTATTTCCGACGATCCTGCATACTTATTTCTTTTGTTGACTGTACATGCCACCCTGTTTATGGGCCCGTAGCCCTTAAAGTAGGCAGTTATTTTTCACAAAAATGCAACAGCAATAAAAAGCTCCAAAAAGATTCGTGTATGTGTATTTTTCATGTGCAACACGTCTATCATGAATTTCTTTATACAAAAATATTTTTGTAGATAAGGTGAAATTCTCCGCCCAAACATACAATATCGTGCTTTTAATAACAATATTGTGTTTAATGGCGAAGCGATTAATATTAATTGATACAAACAACAATAAATAACAATCACTTCGACGGGCATAAAATTTTTAATTCATTTTACTTTTCGAAATATGTATAGAAAGAAAGGTTGATTAAAATAGAATTTATTTATTTACATTTTAACGAGTATAAAATAACAAAATTGTCCATTAATAATTCGTTATGGAAGTCTGTTCGAAGACTCAATTAATATTAAAGCGAAAGTTAAGGCTTTTTGCGTACCTAGCAAAAACTAAAAACATTTAATGAAATGAGCTTTAAGATCATAATTTCAGAAAACAAACTACTTACCTATCTGTAAATTAAAAAAAAATGTAATAACTTAGAGGTACACAGACAGTTTATACAAATTAATAACATGCAAATACAGCAACAAAAAAATTATAAATGATGCTCAAATCTTTGCGCTGACAACACAACCAGTGTAACTTGACATTTCAAGATGGCGCAGCTTACAGTGTCGTATTATACTATACTTATTTAATAATAGTAATTAAAAGAGATAAATTCAAGGTAAAAGAGATCAACCAAATTGGTACTGAGTTGTACATGCCTAAATTTTTTATATTATATCAAGCATCAAATTATAAATTATTATCAGCAAAACTGGGAATTGTAACTAGTAGGATAACAAAAAAAATAGGTTTTAAAGGTAATAATTGTGTTAACCAAAAATAACTTGTAAAGGAACGCATGAAATAATGTGAATCTGTTTTTAGTTGTAGTTTGTTTGTATGTAGGGGATAATCTCCGGAATAATCAGTTAGATTTAAAAAAATATTTTTGCATTATGATAGCCCAATTCTTATAACATCACGCTAGGTCCATAAGGATCGGTTCCTTAGGGTCCTAAAAAAGAAAAAAAGTCAGAAAGAACGCTAAGCGAATACGAAGTAGTAGCGCGGGTCCGCGGTACTATGCGACGGGGTGGGTCCAGGAATAACAAATTTTACGCAGAAGAAGTTGCGGGCAGAAACTAGTTCTTTAAGGGTAAGCCCCTTAAAGAACTAGTTTCTGCCCGCAACTTCTTCTTCAAGGACCTAAACGCAAAAAAAAAACGCAAGTTTGAGAAACAATAAAAGTAGGTATATGATCGACTAAACAGTAAACAAAATCAGAAAAATACATAATATACTTCAGGATATATGGCTAGGTTGGTAGTGTGTTGAAAACATAATACAACTAATTTGATACGATAGAAAAAAATCATGAAAATACCTCTAAACACTTTCCTTTTACAATAAAAACCATACTAATATACATACATTATACTACTACTAAAACACTATTGTTTTAATTTTTTAGTCCAAACAATCGATTTTTTGTAATTAAATAATTGCTTCATATTTTGCAATAAATTACCAGCGTTGTGTCATCGCGCTTCTCTTTCTTTTCTATGCAGTCCGACAGTGACCACGCTTTAGGTATGTAAGCCCTATGCCGGAAGTGGCCGGAACGTAGATCTACACGAGACACAATGGCTTTTTAATTGTTTCTGTAATTACGGCATTCAACTGGTTAATAAAGCGCATTCTTTATTAGTTTGCTCACAAGCTGGCACCCCACCCACCTGGTGGTCACCGCTGCAGTACCAGAAGCATCGCAGATGCATTGCTAGCTCAAACACCGCCACGCCATGTCCTTTCATTGATATTGTGCGTCGAGTCGTTGAGCTCCTCAAGTTTCTAGTTGAGCTACACGATTACTGACAAATGCTTGCACTGACTGGACCGGTCCAATTAAATAAATATGTAAGTCTGCACGATAACCAGTTTGGTTTTAGACCTCAATTGTCTACAGAAAGTGTTATACTCAGGATACTATACGGATAGTAGGACCCCGGCGTATGATATCCTTTGAGATAAGCTGAACAGCATTAACCTGCCGCGTGAACTTATGACTATCTTCAAGTATTGGTATACGCATCGGGTCAACAGCGTTAGGTGGGTGGGGTCAATGTCGGAGCCATATCAGCTGGTGGAGTGAGGCAGGACGGATTGACCTCGTCCTATACTTTCAACCCCTACATGGACGCGATGATCGTCGCGCGTTTGCGTCAACAATCTAAGTTAAGCTGATGACATGGTGCTGCTGAGCGCCTCGGTCTGTGGTTTGGGGACCCTGATACAGGTCTGTGAGAACTACGCAGATAGGCACGGGCTAAAATATAATGTTAGCAAGAGTAAATGCATGATTTTTGGAGCCAGCGGTGCCAAATGCCTGGAAAATGTACCACCAGTATTTCTCAATGATGTTGCCCTAGACAGAGTGGACCATTTTAAATATCTAGGGCATAAATAAAAATCTTATAAATCTCAGCTGGTATAACAAATAAAAATATCATGAATTGAGTGAAGGCGCTGAAATCTGAGATACAGGTGAAAGTAGTTCAAAACTTCGGAGTGAACCGTACACCCGATTACCTAATTATCTTTTTCGGACGAGAAGTAACACATCGGGAGTAGAGACAATTGTCAAATCGTGTTGTCATTCATTCATTGTTCGGGCCCCAAATTAATCTTATATCTGTAGGTGATACGGTGTAGGAAGAGCACGCAACTTCGACCAAAACTGGGAATAAGCCTCCAGAACGCAGCAACGCAGCTTGGTGTCAGACATTATGTGCAGGCGTTGCACGGGGGGGGTTCCGGAATTGGTCTTTTAAGAGGAGCCGGGACCACCCCTATATGCTGATGGTTATCACCGGGGTGGTTTTAGTGAGGTAAAAATCCCACATTCCTCGACCCCGGAGGTGGGGTGCCTTTTGAAGATTTCCCCCCGACAACAAAAAAATAGGTATGCCTATGCTGGTAGAACTTTTCCGAAAAAAGATCTTCACAAAGAGCTCCTACTACCTACTACAATGAGGTGTCCAATTTCGTCGCATCATCATCATCTGCCTAGCCTTTTCCCAACTATGTTGGGGTCGGTTTCCAGTCTAACCGGATGCAGCTGAATACCAGTATTTTACATGGAGCGACTGCCTACCTGACCTCCACAAGCCAGTTACTGGGTAATGCGATTCCCCTTATATAAGACTGGTTGTCAGACTTTCGGGCTTCTGATTACCCGTAACGACTGTCAAAGATCCACGAATGACAACCGGGACCAACGGTTTAACGTGCTTTCCGAGGCACGGAGGGGTCTCGGTATGTAAAGATGGTCACCCATGCACAGACCAACCTCGGCAAGCGTAACTTAACCTGACCGATCGACGTGTGCGGCTGTCATTGTTTAGCCACGGGCCCCTCTCCGTCGCATACCCAGATTAATTGGGTACTTTGATCATTCCTTAAGTGTTGCACATTTATCAAACCTATTCGCAATGACAGTACGTAAATATGATAAATAACTATTGCCTATTTACTGTTAAAAGGCAACAAGCGATGTTTTAATCTTTCTAAAAGTATTGTTGGCGATATGGCGGTGCCAGTTATCATTATTATTCATTTTTAATACTCATTGTGGGTAGAAAGAAAAAAAAAATAAACCTGACAATGTATTTTGACCTCCTAACTTCATGAAGAGACAATAGCTCAACGGTCTAGTCGTCGAAAGCGCTACTGCGGAGCATAAGGTCCTGGGTTCAATTCCCAGGTCGGTTAAAGCGTTATAGGGTTTTTCAAACCGGAATGAGAAAGTTTTTTTTTTTCTTCTTTATTTAAGGGGACTCGGTCAACAATGACGATGTCGCCCCGTAATTCAACAATGGAGTGGAAGCAGAATCCAGCTATTGCTGGGTGGTGCTTCCGCTCCGTAAATGGCACATGTATAACGCACACAACTTCCTGGCCCCCTCCGAAAAGGGGAAGGCCAGGAAGCTGCTGCATAACCCTATGTTGTACTGCGAATCCCCCGAAGTGGAAAGTTTATAGTGGATAAGACAGAGATTAAAACAGAAGACTAACAAGCAGGGGATCGAGGAGGAGGGGGGGTTCAGGGGATCAGTACGGAATAACTCGAATTTTCTCAGTAGCCAGTGTGACGCAACTGTCTAATAAAAAGTCGGTTAAAAAAGAAACTATGAAACGTGCACTAAACATAATGGCGGCTATCGCTGTCTCGCTTTAACATCTATTCGACTCTATCATGTTTAGTACATCCCTATCTTGTTATTATGTTGGCAGCTTTACGTCATGTCTGCAGTCTGTGTTATTTTTGTTTTGTTGGTATTCAGTTTTAGTGCACGTTTCATACAAGCGACGTTTTTCAACTTTTTCTATGGGAGTTCCGTCTCTTATATATGTTTACATGTTTACTTACTCTATGTCAGTAGCAGCACGGAGTCTGGATGTGTGCCCGGTTCATGACAATAGGCTCGCCCCTTATTACATGGGACTTAAACATAACTGGCGAAAGTCCTATGGGTGCACCTCAGCCTAACCCTTCGGAGAGTGCGAGCATGGTATTATGTTATATACAGTCAAGCTACCCGAAACTGTCAAATTTTCCCAATCAACTTTGAACCTTATGCTTTAGCGATAAAGTTGAAAAACTATTAAAGAAATTTGGCAGATTGTAGTAGCTTGATGTGCTGCGTATGGTTAAAAGGCGTTGCAATCATGGGGTCATCCCCAACTCTTATAGCCAATATTTATTTATTTATTACAGCATGGAAGACAGAATGATGACAGACTCATGGAAAACAAAAAAGACAGCATGGAAGCTCAAAAAAACTGGTCAAGTGCGACTCGGACTCGCACACGAAGGGTTCCGTACCACAAGGCAAAAAGACCGAAAAAAACACGTTTGTCATTATTTCATAATTTAGAGTTAATTTCTTTTTGAAGTCGGTTAAATTTTTTTAAATTAGTTACTTTTTTATTTCGTAATTATTAGTTTTAAGTAAAAACTGGATTATTTGTTAGTAATAAGTAGGTAATAGTTTTGTTGTAAATATAGCACTAGAATTTGACCAAGGTTTTTAGATGTTTTCCCTTTGACACTACACCCGTAGCTCATATCAATAAGCCAGGCCGTCACACTTACACGTATTAGTCCATATCTTGAAAATTACTGAATCGATTTTGATGAAACTTGCACTGTTCCCTAAGTTGAAGTAAATGTAAGCCAACCAAAATCGATCCGATTAATAGTTGCGGAGAAATGCGTGGACAAACATACAACGTGGCAATGCTGCCAGCCTTTTGGGCAATGTTCCTGTTGACAGCGATGCGGACGAATTTTTTGATGCCCTATGATCATGTTGCTTATTTTTTTTCATATAAATGTACATATTATTATTATTTTAAATAGGTATTAGCATAAATTATGTAAATACAGGGTGGGCCATGAATTAGTTAACATTTGAAAAAATCGTATAAAAAAAACCATTTAACATATTTTAGAAATCGTTTATTTACGAGAAAGCTAATTAGTTGTAATTTTTTTTTTTTTAATTATTTCGTCTAAATGACCACCGTTTCGGTTTTTGCACTCATCTAAGCGAGTCCTAAAGTTTTCGAATACTCTTCTGCAAAGAGGCCGCGAGATCGCCGACATCTCTTCGATGATTTTTTCTTTAAGTTGACGCAGTGTATTCGGTTTATCAATGTAGACACGACTCTTTAAATAACCCCATAAAAAGAAGTCTGCTGGTGATAGATCTGGACTTCTGGGTGGCCATGGGATGTCACCCCGTCTGGATATCAGCTTTTCCGGAAACATGTCTTTGACCACCGGCAAGGACTCGTTCGATGTATGACACGTAGCTCCATCTTGTTGAAACCATGTGTTACGATTATAGCCAGCAAATTCCAGTAGCATCGGTGCTAAGAACTCCCGTTACATTTTCACATACTCGGCAGAATTAACAGTAACTGAACGGCCTCGAGAATCTTCAAAAAAGTAAGGTCCGATGATTCCTTTTGCTGAAATTGCAGCCCATACAGTTACCTTGGGAGAGTGAAGTGGCCTCTCATGTTTAGCTTTAGGATTTTCGCTGCTCCAATACCTGCAATTCTGTTTGTTTACATGTCCATTTAGGTGGAAATGGGCTTCGTCAGAGAATAAGATGTTGTGAAAATTACTGAATCGAGTTAACATTGTTTCGGCATATGACTTACGCAAATTTAAATCATTAGGGTTTAGTTCTTGCACTAGCTGGATCTTATATGGATGTAATTTCAAATCTAATTTCAAAATACGGCGTAATGATGTGCGGGATAATCCTAATTCAGCCGAACGTTTGCGTGTCGATAAATCTGGATCACGTCGAACAGAAGCGGAAACTTGCTGCACGTTCTCTTCGCTCCGAGAAGTCCGCGGGCCGCCGGTTTGTTTCACATTTAGTGTAGATCCCGTCTCTTCGAACTTCTTCACCCATTTCTTTATTAAAGGAGCACTTGGACACTGACTTAAGTCGTGTAAACCATATTCAACGCGAAATAAGCGTCTCACAGTAATGAGCGAAAAGTTGTTTAAATAAAACTGTTTCACGCAGTAAGCGCGTTGCGGCCCCGTGAAGCGATCCATTGCGACTAAATTTCCAAGAAGCGAGCTAGTGCCCCCGCCCGCGCCCGCGCCCCGCGCGGCAATAGTTTGCGCGGTAAGTTACATTTAAATGTTAACGAATTCTTGGCCCACCCTGTATTATAGTTAAAAACATACAATACATACATACATCTATAAAATTTTGTATATTTGTTCAGAAGCCCTAATAGATTGTCATATTATGTGAATATAATGCAGTTTCAATAATATTACATAAGTACATAGGTACCTACGTGTCGTATTGATAACCTCCTTTTTTTTGAAGTCGGTAAAAATAGGTAGAATAATAGTTTCTGCTCGCATGTTTATTTTAATTAACACCAGGCTCTTGTTATAGATACAGTTATAGGCCATAATTTTAGACAGTAAATACAAAAAACATGATTATAATTATCTGACATCTGAACGTTGCGTGGAACGGAACGGCATTTTTACCAAGTTCAAAAAAGGAGGTTATTTTTCGCAACTATAACGCGAAGGAGAGATTTAGAAATTGGGGTTAAAATTAGAATTGCCAATAAAATATGGTGCGTAAAATTTAATCGTCCGATTCGTGTTAGAATCGAAATAATTATGCGCAGGTATATAAATAACAGGATATTGTAAGCCATCAGGCCGTATTATGAAGTACTAATGGCATAATTATTGCCGTAGCAAAAAAGAGATGGTGCTATCGGCATTCTATAGCTCCGTCTCTCTCTCACACAGAAAAAATGGTGGCATTAAAACGTAAGGTAATTTACTGAAAAAAAGTAATATACACAATTACATAGAATAGATAGAAAGAATATTTCAATTAAAATCTCTCGCTCATAAAAAATCGAAATAGATTACAGATGTCTATCAAAGTGTTTTTTTTAGGTTCCGTATTCCGTACCCAAAGAGTGCCAACGGGACCCTATTACTAAGGCTCCGCTGTCCGTCCATCACATCAGGGCTGTACGTTTTGACACTTGAAAGACACTTGAAATTATTACTCGTACAAAGTGTGTAGGTACTACTATGACCGCCATAGTAAAATAAACTTAAACTAAAATATTAAAGGGATCCTCATAATAAAAAGGTTTTTTTTCTAAAGTATAAAAAAATGTAGTGTTAAATATTGGACGGTGGTACGGAACCCTTCATGTGCGAGTCCGAATGCACTAGGCCGCTGTTTTACTAAGATTGCCTAAAAAATAAGCGGTAAAAAGGGCGTGTACAGATAACCCGCGCTTACCACGCACAGGACCCGCACACGCGTTGTGCCCGCCTTACACACCCGCGCTCGCCACGCGCAAAATCAGCGCACGCCTCGCACCCGCTTATACTACTAGTGAGAGTGACTGGACTACTTCGTTTATTTTACTTCGGCATGAGGCGGGCGCGTGGCGTGTGCGGTTGGACTTCGATAAATGCAATTTGAGATCTATTGTGATGTAGACTCAAATTATATACAACAAATTTCAAAGCGAGTTAGACGCGGGTGCTGAGTGCTGACGCGCGTGGCGTGCGCTTAGCGGGCGCGTGTCGTCTGAACAACTTTGGGTGGTAGAGGTCACAACACCAAGTAATTTTTCAAGACCGTACTTTAACCTACTTAGTTTCAAACATTTTTCGCATGCATTACTTTACAAGCAATTTCCTTAGCCACTTTATAAAAGAAAAACATTAAAACCAAGATAAAAATAAAGGTCAAATACCAGTCTAAATAATGGCCAACCTTGGTGGCCAATGTTTGCACTCAGACACGCATCAATAGATTGCGTGGCTAGCTGGACTAAAATGTAAGCAAAGTTACGGTTTTCGCGGAGGCCGCCACGAAGCGGCCGCAGTGACAGCTGTCATAAAAAAGACGGCGCCGAGGTTTGACTTTTCGTTGTCAAAAACGCTCTCTTCCCTAGAGAGCGACGCGCACTTTACTTGTGGTAACCAAGTTAACAAATGAGTACAGTCAACAGCAAAAGTAGATGATCAAAATCAGAAATTCAATACTAATTAACGGAGTTCGCGTCAGAACTGTGTGGCAGAGCTGTTGCTGTTGTTGTTGTTGAGCTGTGTGCAGAGACTGTGTGGCTGTGTGGCAGAGTTCTGACGCGAACTCCGTTCATTAGTATTGAATTTCTGATTTTAATCATCTACTCTTGCTGTTGACTGTGCCACAAGTAAAGCGCGCGTCGCTTCGTGAGATAAAAATAGGTACTGTAGTACTGGTAGACGCCGACGATGCGATACCATGGGCTGTGTTAGCCATATTAAAAAATATTTCGAGCACTCTATCTCACACTTCTTATCACACACATGTCGTGCGCGCTGTCTTTGTCTAGATTTAACAACAGATAGAAATAGGCCTAAGGGCCTGTGCACACCAAGTTTTTTAAACGCGCCGCTGACGCGCGTTTGTAGCGATACAGACGCGATACGCACGCGAGTCAGACGCAGCCCGTAGGCCTTCGGTCCTGTGCACACCACGTTTTTTAAACGCGCCGTTGACGAGCGTTTAAGAAACGTGCGTCGACGGCGCGCTTTTATCCTACAGAAGGTCTACTAGCTGTGTCTGACTCGCGTGCGTATCGCGTCTGTATCGCTACAAACGCGCGTCAGTGGCGCGTTTAAAAAATGTGGTGTGCACAGGCCCTTAGGGGCTTTCAAATACCGGAAGTAAGTTTAAAATCGTGCAAAAATAAACGTAAGCGCAACTCGTGTTCCTACTTTCGAACAAACTATACATGTAATGTGCATTAACGTTGTTCTCATAATCAATCATCTGCCTAGCCTTTTCTCAACTATGTTAAAGTTGGCTTCCAGTCTAACCGGATGCAGCTGGATACCTGTATTTACACGGAGCGACTGCCCATCTGACCTCCACAACACAGTTACTGTGTAACACGCCTTGGCAAGACTGGTTGTCAGGAGACTTTAGGGATTCTGTCAAAGATCTACAAATGACAAACGGGACCCACGGCTCGCGACGACGGGGCGAATACGTGAGGAAAATAAATCGTAGAACCCAGTTTCCGGGGTCAGATAGGCAGTCGCTTCATGTAAAATACTGCATCCGGTGAGACTGGAAGCTGATCTTGAGATTTCTTTTGCTCACGTCAATCCGCCCAGCCTCTTCCCAAGTATGTTGGATTAACTTGAGCAAAACAAATCTAACGGTCCATGCAATTTCAGGTTCTAGACATTGGACACAACAGTGCAAGTAGACTGGAATGATCATTAGCATTTCTAGATTTAATTAACATAACTGTATACCGTTTAGTTGATAATTGAAATTAATTTGACGTAAGTAGACTAATCCCTGTTTTTTCGGGTACACGGCGTTTTTTATACGCGCCTTCCATGTAACGAGGTTCGACGACGCGTTTTCTGTCTTGAAAAAACAGCACTATAGGCCGACTGCTTATCTGAGACGTTGGCTGACCCCCGGCGTAGGTGTGAGATTTAACACCGGGGTGGTTTTTAGTCAGTTGACAGACCCCGCCTCCCGCCCTAGGGCGGCGGACATCCATATGGATTTTCCCGCCCGCAATCAAAAAATAAATAAATAAGGTAGCTGCGCAGTGCGGGAGGGCTGATAGTTGTCACAAGTTGACGAATCACTGAACTCTCGTATCACGTTACCACACCCCTCCCGCACTGCGCTGCTACCTCAGGCAACGTCTCAGTTAAGCGGTCGGACTATAGTTGTGCTTGCAGCGTCGTTTCCTCCAAGTTTCGTTTTTTCCAAGTTAAAACTGCACCCTGTTTGCGTAACATATTTTCAATCACATTCCGAGAGTTTTAAAGGATATTTGTAATCCTTTATAGGTTTGAAAGATTCGTCTGCTGAACAACGTAAATAACGCAATTGCGATCAATTGTCATTTTATGTGTGCGATGGCTTTCATTTTGACAGTTCAACAACATTCATTGCGTTATTTACGTTGCTGAGTAGACAAATTTTCCGAACATAAGAAGCAATGGATTATCCTTAAGCAATATCCTTCAGATTGTGATTGATAGTGTGTTATGATGCAATTATGGTGCTGTTCTAAGTTTGATAATTTCGTGGTCTAGCTTGGCATATAATTTTTTTTTGCCTATACTGTCCCACTGCTGGGCAAAGGCCTCCCCCAGCATTATTTTTATCTTATCAAAACGAAAAAATTGTCATCGGCCTCTTTACTAGTAAGAGTCGCAAGCGCAAGATTAAATGTTTTTTAAATGACCACCTTCACTTTGCTACGTTTGTCACCTTTCATAATAATCCCACAATTCATAAAAAAATGTCTATTATGACATTATAGAATGCTATAAAAAATTTAACAGTTATTTATTTATCGATTTATAATAAAAATAAGCTCAAATAAATCATCGTTAACTTTTTATTGTGTCAACTATTTTTGCTCCAAAATCGACAATCTTAACACCATTTTTATGTCAACTTTTTATATGATTTTGTCGTTAGTATGCGATGCTATTATTATATGAAGGCAACACAAGTAAGTGTTGCTTTCACATTCTGGTTTATGTAACAACGTGGTATGAAATTTTATGAATATTTTGTAACATCTTGCGTGATCGTATATTTTTATTGTTATTTAAACATTTTCTTTTACAATGTCATAAAAACCGATTATTGGTTATAAAGTGTTCTGCAATCTACATGATTGACGTGGGCCCAAGCGCTGCTGACCCTTACCGTTCCGCTAGCGCTCATGACATTCGGCCAAACAAAGTTGCAGGTTAAAAAAAAAGAATCCAAAGAAACTATAGACAGTTTTCTTTTAGGCGTTACACAGTGGGTTATATTAATTGCTTTTAATTGTTTTAAGCTATTTAGAGCAGTGGTGGCCCAGTGGTAACGTCCCCGACTTACGAGTTGTAGGTCGTGGGTTCGAACCCAGCCAGCCGCTTTACTTTGTGTAAATAATTTCAACACCACTGCTCTCAAAACGGTAAAGGAAACCAAATATTCGAAGGCATGTGACATCTACCAACCCGCACTGGGCCCGCGTGGTGGATAACTGCCTACTCCCTCTCGAAGAGAGGAGGCCTGTGTCCCAGCAGTGGGACCATTATAGGCAGAATATGCTAAGCCATTTACAAATTACTTTAGAACTTAGACTTATCTAACTACGATTTGGAAATGCAACGGTAAGCCGCATGTCCAATTGTCACCAAAATGTATGCATCTGTCACGTTAAAATACGTCAAAAAGACGCATACTAATCGATTATGTCCAGAACAGAAATGGTTCTCATTCTCATGCGATTTTATGGAGACGAATGGGTGTAACATATCTTAGCTACCACACTAGAAGGTCTAAAACTATCATATATCTATGGGTCACACAGACATGTAACGAAAAGCTACTTTGTTTTATACTATTTATAGATTAATAGATTTATTATTTTTATTTATTATGAGCCCGTGTTGTCCCACTGCAGGGCAAAGGCCTCTCTTCCCTCTTTCCACTTTTCCCGGTCTACTGCGATTGTGGGGAAGGAGTCCAGCTCATCCCGCCATCTCTTTCTGGGCCTGCCGCGCAGTCGTTTGCTGCCATTGGGGATCCAGATTATAGATATAATATAAATAAAAATAAACCGGAGAATATGAAACCGAAAGCTACCATGTTCATAAAACGGTAAATCTTTACGCAAAACAAAACTAAGATTCAGCCTAGGAAGTTTCACTCTTAATATTATTAAAACAACGTGCTCATTAGCAAGTATAATTAGTTTATTTTCATTGATATTCAGCAGCATCCGGTTAGACTGGAAGCCGACCCCAACATATTTGGGAAAAAGGCTAGACAGATGATGATGATGAATATAATGACATTATACGACATTAATACATTACATTTAATGTGCATGTGTGTGTGCACCACGATGTAGTAAAAGTGGCATTTCCATTCACTGGGAATGTCTTTTTAATATCTAATGCGCTAGCGTTTACTTTTACACCATTTATTTATCAATCTATATTATACTACTAATAATAAAGCTGAACAGTTCGGGATGTACTCGGTTTTAATGATATCCGATATGTCAGTGAGTGATGGCAAAGTATTCTGTTTGTGTTTTGTTTTCACTTTTGTCGGCACTCCCGGAGTGCCACTGTTCTTTTTTTGTTAGCCTAATAGCCTACTGCTGGGCAAAGGCCCCCCCTCCAAATCCTACCAGGAACTTTTTCCTCGCGCCACCTCGAACTAGCCCTCGCGGTACGCGTCCAGGTCATCTCGCCATCTCTTTCTGGGTCGTTGTAGTTAACTTTTCAAAAATACAGCTGGTTATTAATAAAAGAACCTAGAATTCATTATTCGTTCGAAATATTGTCCAAAGATTTATGGACGGATAAAACATAAAATTCTCGCGCATGATATCTATTAATTTTGCCTATAAATATTAATCCGTACTAAATTCTGGGTGTGTCCAGTTGGCGAAAATATAAAAGTGATTTCATTTAAGTTTCACTATGTGGACTCGCGTAAAAATCTTGGCGTATTCAGATGACGAAATAATAAGTGATACTATTTTGAGTTTCACCAACTGGACACACGTGTTCAGTCTCTCGTATCGAGTTGGTGAAAAACCCAACATTGAAAGTAACTCTGAAAAATTAGGCGAGGAGATAGATGGCATCCTGGGGAATGACATATATGTATACCTATGCAACTTTTTGTCCCGGGAGCACTTTCCTGTGGGATTATTTTCGACATACACGCAGGCGGAGCCGCAGGCAGAAGCTAGTTTAAAAAAATTATGCGTCACGATGATATGCAGATTTCATAGAAAATAATATTAAGTCAATGTTATGAGAACGTGAGCAAACTGTATAAAACACCTTGGTTTGGCATTGATGGTGTGACCATGTGTGTACAAATCGATTCTACCTTGCAGGCCATAACCTTTACCATTTATAATACAGTAACGTCCAGCCGGTCGATTCTGTAAAAATCACACCGTGAAAACTTAGATGAAGTTTGTTTTTGCTAGGAATTGACACTAATGACAGCTCACTCCACGCTCACTTCACCTAAGTTTTCACGGTGAGATTTTGGCAGAATAGCACCGCAGTATGGGAATCAACGAAGATTTTTCAACGAAGTTTTTTCGACGATTTTTTTTTTTAGAAAAGTTTCAGAGGGGCCTTAAGTCATTGGGTCAGTCAGCCACTGCATAAAGGCTCCTACAAACAGGTGCGACACGCGATACAATCGTCGTGTCGCGCCTCTTTGAAGGAGCCTTAAATGTGTCAATTTCATTTAGTAGACATGCACCCGATGTCTGATTTAAGAAATTTGAGTTTAAAACTTTTCTTTAGCATTACTTAAGAGGGAAGTGCCAGAGCAGCCCCCGAAATTATTTTTTTACAATTTGCAGGTCAGTGTCAGGTTGTATGTTGAACAAAATATGATTTGTGAACGTAACAAATATGACTACAGAATTATAATTATTAAAATCATCAATACAAGTTCTTATACTTCTATAGAATGACATTTCTGAAATATCAATCAATAGGATTATATACTTAGAGGGTTGTAGTGCCTACCTTAGTGCATCCCCTATAAGTAGACCTGCACCCGTTGCCTAATTTTAGAATTTTAAGTTGAGATAATGGTCAAACTTTACTTTAGCGTCATTTGCAAAAAGACGTCAGATATTTTGAATTTCGCGCGCTACATTGAAGGAATCACCTAAAGTTGAGTTTGTCAACTTTTCAACTTCAAATTCTCATTTCAGAAACTGGGTATTAGTGCTAGTGGCACCAGAGTGCAGAGTGCTGAGTGAGAGTGCAGCGTGAGTATATCCGTTGCATTAAAGTCAAAGGTATCTAGATTCCTTTGACTTTTTAGATTTTATTTCTAGTTTTAGTTCTAGAACTTACAATCTAACACATAATAAAATCTTTAACGGAGCAATACAGCCGAGCAACTAATAAAAATATCATTGTATCCCATCTCAAGACACTTAATGTAAAACCGGCATCATAAATTAGCTTCATCCGGAACATCATGATAGATATAATTGGCGACAAATAAAAAAAAAAACGCTATCCTCCCATACCTACTGTTATTTGAAAATATTGTAAAAGCCAATTAGTAGGTTAAAATTGGGGTTTCCAGATCACATAAGATCTGAAAACCCGCAATTTTCACTCATTCATCATCTCATTCATTCAACTTCATAATATTCACTTAGATTAGATCCTAAAACCTACAGTTTTCATCATTCATTCATTCATGAGTGTTGTATTCAGAAAGCTCTATTCAAATGAGTGTTGTATTCAGAATCCCTTATTCAAAGTGAAGGTTGCATTCAAGATCCTCTATTCAAAATGATTGTATTCAGAATCCTCTATTAAAAATGAGTGTTGTATTACCCGCAATTTTCACTCATTCATCATTTCGAACTGAATGATTTGAATAATCAATTTATATATATATATTTTTTTTTTTTTTTTTTTACTTTTTATGGCTAGGTTGTGGTTGGTATCGTGACAAAAGAAACAAAGTAGGTATGCTGTCAACTAAGTAACACATTTAATTATTATTTATAAAAAGCACGAGAAGAATAAATAATCGGTTACAAAACATTTGATTTCTTGATCCACAGTTGACATGTCATCATAAACATTTTCCATAATTGCATAGGCTTCAGACATTGTTTTCGGTTGGGCGAGCTTGAATCGCTTTCTAAAGAAATTAATACGGTTCTCATAGTAACCCTTTACCCTTGATAAGTGACTTAAACGTGAATCAAGACAATTCAGTAAATGATGCAGACACCACCACTCTTCACAACAGATGACGATCGATTTCGTTCCAATGTCAATTATGACGAATTTTTTGCTTCCTTCTTCATGTTCAGGCAGGTTTATATAATTGATCACTTGTTTTTCTCGTTGCTGCTGCTGCTGCTGCTGCTTTGGTAAAGGAATTGAACCAGATGTGAAGAATCCTGATATTTCAGAGGCGTTTTCCATAAATATCATGTCCCACTCGTCTTTAGTTAATGTTATCCGATTAGCGATATCAATGCACTCTTCCAGTAATCCATTGATTTCATTTGATGGCTTCAAATATGTTTTAATATATGGAATCGTGGAGCTGGAAATTTGATACATATACTTGCAAAGTTCAAAATGCAAGGTTGGAATCGATGGAGTATATGATGGTTGTATAAACTGATCCATGTTGTCGCTATAAGTGTTGATGATTAACTGTTCTCTCAACTACACTGACTGCTCTTTTCATTCACATGAAACGACTTCTAATGAATTTAGTCAAAGTCTCATTTCGAATCGTGAAATATAGGGATTGATCTAGTGGCTCATATGTTTATCTATTCAGATTATAGTACAGTTATTTATCATTTATATGCCGATGTTCCGACACTTTGGTGAACAATCTATGTTCATATCGTTAACTCGGGAGAGTATTAGCTCTCTTTTGCCACTTTTAAAGACAAATTCTTGAATGCATCATGCATGTTTTGATAGAATACATCTTCTTGCGTTGTATCTTTGACCTGAGGTTTTGATGAATCTGCGCTCGATTTTTTATGAGCGGGCTGCATATCACGGACAAATATAGCCTCATCTTTAGCGTTCTGAATAATAATTTTACAAATATCTTTGACCTGAGGTTTTGATGAATCTGCGCTCGATTTTTTATGAGCGGGCTGCATATCACGGGCAAATATAGCCTCACCTTTAGCGTTCTGAATAATAATTTTACAAATGTCTTCAGAAGTATATTTCACTGAATCTTGCATAGTAGCTAATATAATTTATTTTTAAATTATTTAAAGCAGTCTATGATACAACCTTTTAACTATAATTGTAGGCATCGAATGACACATAAAATTACTGTAAGTAATTTATAGTTACTTAGGCTCCATTGCTAATAGCATTTAGTAGCATAGTCAGCCAACAATCAATCTATCCTCCTCCACTTTAGAATAATTTTATATTTTTGTTTCTTTTAAAAATAGACGTTTTGGTTTGTCAACATAATCCGTTCCTTTCACAGCATTCAAATAACAACACTGAGGAAATTGTATGGTATGTTGCATCCAAGGATCATCGTAAATCTCCCAATCTTCTATAACACCTCCACATGAGAAACATGCTGCTTTGTCATTTACACCATCCCCACAATAAAAAAATCCCGCGTCAGCCATTTCCATTACCAATCTTCTCCTTGAATCAGCCGTTGCCCAATAGTAACGAAATGAAAATTCACGCATTTTATATGCATTAAACAGGTCATATCGAGGATTGTATTTATTTTGAGACATGTTCTTGATACAGATAATTATAAATGTATAATGACATCGCGCAGCTGATACCAGCAACTTATAACGATTAACATTGGACGGGATTGGTGGGGATAGGAAACTGTTACCTGTTACCCAATTGTGAAAAATTAAACAAGAAAAATATTTACTTCAAAAATTTATTATCTATACACCATTTATTATTATCTATACACCATTTATATAAACATATTACATTTTTTAAAGCACAAATTGTATCATGATAAATACAACTATACACATCATGAGAACGTTCATATTTATTGTACAAGCCTAATAAATTAGGACAACCTTCATCTTCTAAATTATTTATATTATTATTATTTGAAATTTTTTTTAACCACAACACTTTTTCTAAACCTTTTGTGTAAACACTTTTATCTTGTAAAATATCTGCAATTAAATTCTGATGATTTGAGTAAGGCACAAATCCGTCTCTCCAGTATATCTTTCTATTACGTTCAATCCAACTGACTTGCCGTTTTTCAGGTTTCGTCAAATCGTAAAATGGAAATGGTGGCTTAATTAAAAACACCTGAATTTTTTTATTGCATAATACAGCAATTTCTTTAATGATAAATTCATTTGTTTCTGTTTTAAAACCTTGAACATCTACTATGGCAGTCATGATAACCTGCGCACTATGTTACTCAATGGTTTATATTCCACAAGTCGGTCGTTAATAATTAAACAATATCCAGTTGTGTTATCTGGTATTGGCAGTGAACATTCAATCTCCAGCCGCACATCTACGGGGCCTGTTTTCAAACTATCGTTTTGTCTTGAACAGTCTATGATAAAGAGAGGAGCCTTGTCCTTGAAACCGACCAAATCAAGCAACGGGTCTGCAGGACAGTTGTAATACGACTGACGAAATTTCACATACATTTCATATAATATATTGTATTTGTTCTCAGAAAAATTTAAGCTTAGAGGCTCGTAAGGATAATACTGTGAATTCAAAAAAAGTGTTACGTTGGAAACCTCACAGTGATCAAACAGAGAACTGTCTTTGGTTTTACTATTTTTTCTGTTGGTTTGCAAGCAAAAAATTACATATCGAGGTTTCTCTAATTGCGATGCAGTCTTAACTGACCAAGAATGTTTGGTAGTTTTAGGGAGCAAAGGATACTCATACAAATCCCAATTTCGAAACGCTATCTGAATAGGTTTATCTCTTTCCAAGTGTTTTAGTAGTGTCAGTCGTTCTCGGTCCGACACTTTTATATGTGGTACACGCCATTGCAATCTTTGTATGTCTATTTGAAAATGCGCAATATCATCAGTCGCTATGATACTGTTTAAGTTAGAGTTACTTCTATTCAGAATAAGTTCATGTTTACAATTTATCACAATTTTATTGTAATCCTCCGCAAATCCTAAAATCTTATTAAGAGGTACAATAGCACTAAAATTACCATCATTTTTTAATCCACTTATGTTCCAACCCCACAAGGCAGCAACTTTATTCTCTCCATCATTCATTGAAACGTATGACTTTATTGTCGACGTTATTCCAGAATTTTTGATGCGATCTATTTCAATACCATTTATTTCGTATCTGATATCTTGAAACAAAAACATAACAGGGTTGTTACTAAACGTAATATTTTTCTTAATCGGTTTTCCATCTTTGTCGAAGAACTTGGCTTGGCCCTCGACGTATATTGAACTGGCTGACGGTAACACGTATATGTCTTGTTGGTGTATGGGAATTCTGATTTCATCGTTTTCTCTAAAGCTGTTAGTGTAGGGATTGTATGAGTGGACTTCATAGCTTTCAATCGAACTATCGAAGTGGGGTAATTCAGTAATTTGTAGTATATTCATACTTTAAAACCTAGCGCTTTAAGAAAATCTTTATTTGCTTCACTCAATATCTTCACTTTTTTCTTACGTCTATGCACCTTAATGGTCGTAGATGGAATAAGACGTTTGATTTTCACTGGGGTGTTTTTATAATATACTATCATTTTGTTTTTCTTAAATGAAGGCGTAATTGAATATGTTCTTCACCAAAGTTAATACAGTTACCAAGTTGATCAACAATCTTAACAGATATTGATGAAATTAGATTTTTGTTTATTGGAAAGTAAACAACGTTTTGCGGTATTTCTATGTACCGGTTACCTGGAGCGGTATCACTTACAAATTCGTGAATAAAATGAGTTGGTAATCCGTTGCAGTATGAACCGTGAACAAGATCACATTCGATTCTAATTACTGATAGATAGTTTCTATTGATGGTCACATTTGGTCTAGAATTTAATACTGAAAAGTATAGCAAACCGCACTCGTATTGATCGGATAAATGTAGAGGTGGTTGAAAATACGAAACCAATTCAGATTTATTTCCAGAGATGGTAACCGTAGTAGACATGCTTTCATACTGAAGTCTTAAAGAAGATCCTGTTTATTTTATTCATTGACTACACCAAAACTTCTTTAAGAAATTCAAACATAGATGTCCACAATTAAAGGGGTGATCACGTTGTATATTTTCATAATTATATTGGACTTTAGGCCCTACGTATTTTATAAATTCCTTGGGAGGTTTCAGATTTCCATAACTGTCGAAATACTCAATATAATCATTATATTTTGCATAGGCTACCCAATGAGAACCAGGGTTTTTAGAACTATCTAAATTAATAACTCCGCATTCTTTTACAAAAGGGCATTTAGGGAGCTCATCTCTCATAAAGACACCTCTAAAATAAGGAATACTATTTCCATATTTCAAAATGTCTATGTTAGTTAAGGCTCGTTTGGGTAGCCGATATTTTAGTTTTTTTCTTTCGATACAAAAATTCCAAGCCCATTTCTATGCGGTTTAAGGTGTAATCCTTTCCCAATGCAAAGCGCTTCCATTTTTTCATTGTGTCTCTTCGATTCATCCAACAATTTTTTTGCCATCTTGAATTCGTTAATGGTTTTAGCAATACCAGCTGCACCACCTGCTAAAGCCCCTGCCGCTGATAATCCCGCAAATATAGGAATCAACGGCAATATTCCCCCAGTTTTTGGTATAGGAATAACACGAGGAAGTTTAATAGATGAATCATCAGCTAATTCTCTGGCAGCGGCGATAGCCAATTCTATAGCCATCTTTTTACTTTTTGGTTTTAATTTTTTCATGTGTCTCTTGGTTTTAGAAATAACGTTTTTTAATTTACTTTTTAACCCTTTTCCAGGTGTAACTTTTCGACAGCGCTTTGTACTACTACTGCTACTACTTTTCAGACCAGAACCAGTTTTAATTTTTGTCGACATAGCCCTGCTTACTAATCGTGCTGCAAATTTTTCACCCACACTCGCATCCGAAGCAACTACTCGTTCTTTCGCCATATTTAACAAAATTAAATCAGCTTCGTGTCCATCCTTTAAGTTTGATGATTTGTGATAGGCAATGTCGTGATCTTTGCAATATTCGTCCAATTTATTTATTCCGTTATCTCCTTGTGTAAGCCTTTTAATTAATTTTGTACCAGGACCACAATAATTGTATCCTGGTAAGTGTAATTCAAAAGGTAAGTGATTTATAATCCAATTGAGAAGACTACTCTCTCCAATACACATTATAAGACTGATTAATCTGGATTGAGCAGTTTGTTAAATACCTATAATTTGAATTGTCGTTAGTTATTTTAATATTTATGATAATATATTTGATTTATCAATCCAACTATTTTCAGCTGAAGACAAACCCAGCCATTTTACTAAAACCCTGTTACCTTTTCTTCTAAGAACTTTCTCCACTAGATACACATTTGAATGTTTTGTTTTTTGAAGCTCTTGCGCATAAAATGCACCTAAAATAGGCTGACCTCTGATTGTATCTTCTATTAAGTAGGTGATAGGAGTTGTATTTTGTATCATTCGAATTTTAAATATTTCTGTAGACCAGTTGGGAGTGTAACCTTTTTCAAATGTTCCTTTGTACTTACTGATACGCACATAATCACCAATTTTATATTTGCTTTTAATATTATGATTTTTTACGAACCTTGAATACCTTTCTAATATATATTTTTTATTAATGTTATCCACATTAGCAGGAACTTCATCAATTGTTCGATGATAAGTGTGATTGTATTTGTAAATAACATTATTAAGAGTGCTATTTAACCAATTGTAGCTGCCTCTTAAACTAAATTCCTTATAGAGTTTCGATTTCAATGTCCTGATAAATCGCTCTACTATTGAAGCCTTTTTTGTTGAGAAGGTTGAGTAATGATTAATGTGATAAGTTTTCATAAGCTTCTGAAATTGATTATTGTAAAATTCTGTTCCATTATCCGTTTGCAGATTTTTAGGAACACGCCCTTTATCCAATAATTTCTTAAAAGAGCTACATACATCATCTTTGGTTTTACTTTTTAGAGGAAAAGTCCAAGCATATTTCGAGAATGTGTCAATAATAGCAAGAATAAATGTGTAATTTTTATTTTGCTTTGAAATTGATTGCATATCGATTAAGTCTGCTTGCCATAGGTCATCTATATCTTTCATAATAACACATCTTCGTGGAAAGTTTACCCTCGCATTTTTATGAATTTCGTTTACCACGTCGGCTTTGCTCATGTTCACAATTCAGTACATTTCTTTTGAATCCGTCTATAATACTGAATGACAATTTTGTCATAGTGAGTATTTATTCTTTAATTATGCCAGCTTCTTTCAATTCTTCAACTATCGATAAAATTTCATTATCATGGTTTGTGTTGCCAGCATCTCTGGAAGCAACTAATAATTTCAATCTCTCAACCAGTTCGTTAGGGTCATCCCAATATACCAATTCAGTGTTATTTTTGTATTTTTTTTGAGTTGGTAAGCTCCCTCCAGTGTGAAAATTTTCATTTAATGATTCAGAAAATAATGGTTTGATTACTTCACGATATTTTATTCCCTTATCGCCTCTTATTTGCCCATCAGGATTAAAATCTCTCTTATGAGCATTTGTATAATGCAGCATGTCCTTATAGACAAGTCTATCTTTGCTCGATATTAATTTTAAATCAGGTTTTCTTCGAAGTAAAAGTTCTTTCAAGCCAGGGGATAAATTATAGGATTTGTCACCGACTTTAATTAAAATGACACTGTCGTCATTCAAACTATCGATTTTAGAAAATGAGACTACTGAATTACCCATTAGCAATGTTTTGTTTACACTTCTTATTCCAAACGGTATATTTACACCATCATACATATCATGGATATCACGGCCCTCTAGAGAAATTTCTAAATCATCCGGTATTTCTTTTGTAGGAGACTTTTTAAGCACTTGTGCAGAATTCAGTTTTGGATCGTAGCAGTCTTCAAACTTTGTAGATGAACTAGTATTAATGTCATCCAATTCAATGTCGTCAGAATTTGGGGGTGATGTATTTTGTAAAGGCTTTATATTCGAATCGACTAGTGCTTTAAGGGGATCTGTGACGGTTTTTAGCATTTTATCAAGTGACAAGTTCATAGAGTGTTCACGGTTCTTCATTTGTTTTATTTTATTCTTTATGGAGTCTACAGACTTCATTAATTCTATTTTAATATTCTTTTCCATGTTGTATAACAAGTGTGCTCAGCCAAAGAAGATATAATACTAAGTTAGATTTATATGCCATTGATTTATATAATTACGCATTTTCACTCAAAATTTAAAAAAACAATCTAAATTCTGTCTATACCTTCCATTATTTAATGAGGAGTCTTTGCAAATACTAACAAAGTTATATGGCTCTCTCCAAACTATATTACAAATATTCTTGAATTGATTCCAGGACATATCAGAACTAACATGCTCTTCATAAATATGTTTTAAGTTTACGTCGTCTTGTTTAAATATTATAAGAAAGTTTGCATTATCACGCAGCAACTGTTTCGGAATTTTAGAGTATGTTTGACATAAATAAAAGCAATCGATTTGTTTATGTCTACCCATAGAGAAGTAATTACGAATGTTTATTTGATTTTCACATGCCACGTCATCGAAAATAAACACAGAATTTGTTAGTGCTTCATGCGGGGCTATGACTTCTTTATTATCATTAAATTCATGAAACTTAACCTGATGCACTCTCTTTAAAACTTCTCGTAGGAACCTGTATTTTGGTTGAAAATTTGTTTTCGAGTACAGATAAAGATTTTGAAATTTTAGACCATTCTCATGTAACAATAAACTAAGCACTACGTTTGTTTTTCCACAATTTGAGGGACCACATATAATACAACGAATCGTATTTGGCAACAAAATGCTGTGTCTAATGTGGTTATCTGAGTCACCAAGATTTATATGATTAACATTAAGTGATGTGTGTTGTTTGATCAACTTCATTTTGACTATTAATTCAATTTTACCTATACATAGATATATAAAGCATAAGTGCTTAACAATTTCATTTTTATACCTGCTGTAAATAATTGATGTTTATGGTATTTTTATATTTGTGATAATTCCTAAAGATGAATAAAATGAAGAACACTGTAAGGCCATAACAAGAATAGAAAGTCATGCATCAGATAGGTATAAATGTTTTATTCAGATATTACATAATTATTTAAATACGAAAATCACTAAATTAGTAATGCTACACTTATACTAATATTATAAACAAAGATTATAATAACATTACAATTTATTGATATAAACATAATTATTTATATTTAGAAATTAGTTCTCAAAATAAAGTTTCACAGTGACCCCAAGGTAAAGTTTCAATTAGATTCGTGAGTATTTGTCTCTTATCATCATTTCTATTTAATACTACTTTATGAATTTCTTGAGAGTACAGTACATGTTTGAGTGATTTAATTACATTCATTTTACATTTAAAATTGACATTATTTGTTAAAGCTTTACTGTAGTGAGATAATTCTAATCGATTAGTAACAGCTTTAGATATTCCTTTTGCTTTTGTGATGCGAGTTTTTGAAGTGATTATACAATATAGTTTAGCTCTCAGTCCTACAAATTCGCTAATGATGTCACCTCCGAGTTCATCTTTAAATAGTCCTGGAATTTTAGTATTTACTCTTGGCATGCTGTAACAATTATCAGGCTGGAAATTACTTGTATCAAATTTTGCAACATCATTTTTTATGTCTTCATAAAAATCCTCTGTATTTACAAAATAAAGAAGACTGTCTGTGTCTGTATAACACAGTCTTGCACGAGTTTTATATTTATTTTTAATAAAGTTGTAGTGAAATTTATACAAATGTTCCTTTGCGAATTCTAGAACTGTAAACCCAATGTAGATAGGGCGATCTAAAATAATTTTTTCAGGAGTTAATTGAATAGCAACAAAATTTTCAGAAAAGATCGCAATGCTTTTCAGATTTGGTTTTGCAATTAATTTTTCTGCACCTTGGTGCTTGTTAGTTTTATTCTTGTAATCATCCCACATGGTAACTAATTTGACATTAACCTGTTTGCGTCTATTTTCAATAGTTTTTCCGAATATAGCATTATTAAGTAGTTTGAAAAAGTCTTTCTCAAATACGGTTGTTGAAGCTTGACGTAATGTAGTATTCAAGTCAATATATTTTTGTAAATAGTTTTCTTGTTTAAAAGTTAAAATACGGTGAATTTTTTTCAAAACTAGTCCATTCAATAAACATGCCTTTAAATGAACATAATGTATTACATAGTTGAATTTGTCGTATAAACTAGCTATTAATTTAGGTGTTTTGCCTCCAGGAGGTGTGAACCTCTCGGGGGCAAAAGGTAAATCACTATGTGTATTATGTAAACTCTCAGGATATATTAAATCAACTTCTAAAATATATCCATATTCAGAATCATCTGATATTGATAACACATTTATTGTCTTAATCTCATCGATTGTCAAAAAACGGAAATCTGAAATAGGCATTTTCTTCGTCATTGCGTAACCATATAAATTGTTACAGTCAAGATAAATCAAATAAGTCGATTTTTGAGAAGCATCATAATTTGGTAAATATTTATTATTAGCTTGAGCATGGCGAAGAGAACATTGTGCCAAGCCTCCTCGTATTCCCTTTTCCAAAAATTCATACATTTCTAAACTATGAATTAATTCTAATTGAACGCCTGTGTACAGTAGCATTGCATCCCAGCTTAAACTAGGTGCAGTAATGTAATACGTTGGATCAAGTTGATAATGATCCAGACAAGTCTGTCTAAATTTTTCGAATACGTCAGAAAGAAGTAATACGTCGGTCTTTAAATATAAATCTGTATATTCTCCAAGTGATTTAATATTAAATGATTGCCAAACAGATTGTGCGTACACGTATTCATCATCGCTAATATGTTGACAATTCAAACTGTTATAGAAACAAACTTTCGATGGAAGTTGAGTCTCGTTATATTTTGAGTATGCATTCATATAATCGTAGGGATAAATTCCTTTTTGTCGTAACAATGTTAACTGGTTATAACTAATATCTGGAAATTCTTTTGATAAATTAACAAAGTCGGTTTCATTCAAATTATTTACTAATGTGCTTAAACTTGAATTAAGAAATTGATAAGAATCTATGAACTTAACTTGAATTGGCCTTGATTTTAATGTATTCTTAGTATGGAGTACTTTTGTGAATGACATATACGTTTCTTTGGATTTTGGTATAATTTTAAAAGCACCTTCATACTTCGATAACTCTTTTATAAATAAGTGAGAGTCATAGCCGGATAGGTTATGAAAAATAACAGGCACAAAAGGGCAAACTCTTAACATTAAATTACAATGAGAGTGTGCTGCGCCTCGGTATTGTGATGTAATGTGATCATGATCCATTACTTTATCGTCAAAGAGCAAATAATTACAGATATGACATGTAGTGGCATTTTTGTAATCGTTTTCTTGGGTCTTAGTTAAAGGTGTCATAGGCATTTTATTTAATAAGATACTGTGAATGTACTCCAAATCTCTTATTAAATATTTTATAAATACTTCTACACAATCAGCTCCTCTATAAGTAACATACTTATTCAGATCCGTATTGTGTGAACAACAAATATAGTAACCAAAACATGAAGGTTCGTGAACCTTATAGGTACGAGTATTTTCGGTTACATTTATGTTGCAGTTTAGTAAAAGACTTTCAAAATCGGCATATATAACGAAATTAATTTTTTGTTTTCTTTCGAAGTTCTTAAATTGAAGAATACTATTTTTTTCAGGTAACATTGTCAAAATCTTAGGACACTTATTATGGGCACTATATCTCGTTTCACTCGTGAAAACTTGTAAGCATGTCTCACAAAGGTACATTTTACCTTTATGTTTACTTATTTGACGTTTGATCAATCTCAATAGATTTTTTATTAAGCAATAATGCCCTTTACCTTTTTGTTCAAAGTACAATAAATTGACATGCTGGTGTTTTCTTAAACTTGTCACATATAAAGGACCAGTGACCATGTTTTTATTATCTAATCCATATATATTAATACTTATGTCTGGATTTAAATTTTCTAATATTTTAATATCTTTGCATGATGGGGGAAATGATAGACCATCAATATTTAAAACTTTTGAAAAATGTGGATATGAACTTGTTCTGCAAACATTAATTTGGGTGGGATATAATGCTGCGACAATACTCCATAAAAAGCAGTTGTTATCGCTGTTTTTAATATTTAAACAACTTCTAGTTTTTTTTATTACTTGCGGTAAATCTATATAGGTGCCACCTTTCAAAGGAGAGTATTTGTTAAGGTTAATTTCTAGATGACTTATAAATAAACAAGACCAACCAGATTCACGATGTTGGAACTCTGAGAGCTTTCTGTCAAATGTATTTATTGTTTTCAAATATAATTCATTTATATCTGTATTATTATAAACAATTTCATATTTTGTGTTGAATGATTTAAGCTGTTGCTCATCTGATTTTGGAAGAATGAAATATGCAAAAAGCTCAAAGTTTAATTTAACACAATTATGTTTTATCAAACAATCGTTAATTAGTCTTATGACCTTAAGCTGATTATCCATTAGGAATTCCTCAGGTGTTAGGTATTCCATTGATGGATTCAGTTTGTAACTTATTATTCTATTTTTAAAAGCCGTGGCTATTATATCGATATTTTCAATTTCAGTTTTTAGTATGCAATTAGATTTATGCAAATTCGTTCTCAAATGATACTGATATTCAATTTTAGGTATTTCAATGTGACATTTTTGACATATTATTATATCATTATTATTTGTTCTGATTCCGGGTCTAGGTGTAACTGTAAGAAAGAAAGAAAAAAAACCATGAACATTAAATAAAATTTGATATAATATGAATTATCCACTATTAATACTTAATTTCTATAACCGATTACATGATTTATTTATATGCATAAGTAAGTACCGGCTAAGGTTGCTATTGCATTATAATAGATTAACACCTTAGATCTATTTATTCTTATTTATTTATCTAAGTATAGCAATAGTGTCTTCTATAATAATGTAATCGCAATCTGCCTATTATTTGTTACATAATTTTACTATTACTAAACTTGAAATAAAAAGATAATATCTTAATTAATATGAGAGTAATACAAAAAAGTGTGTATAAGTGAATAGGCATGTTTTAAATTGGGATGAGTACCTACTTTTGTAATTAAGTACTATTTTAATAATAGTTACTTACAAATGTTGGTGGGCACTTAACATACTCTTTACGTGTAGCTATAATAAAATTAGACAAATGCTGCCAAGCATCTGTATTGTCAAAGGTTTGATTTTTAAGCGTGACAATTGCTTGGCGCCACCTATTCATTGGCGGAACTTTCTCTATTTCATCGCTCCGGTATATTTTCAAATCAATATAGTGCGTTCCCGGCTTGTTTTCGTGGGTTTGGCGCGAATGGCCGTTTGCAAGGCGTCGTGTTATATATGAAGGTAACGGTGTTTTACCAGTAACTGCAGGAACCGCTTTCTCGTCGTCCTCGCTATCGGTTCCAAACAGGTCGTATACCGTGCACTTCCTCGGTGGGATGGGTTTGATATGCGGCTTCTTTGAAGCTGATGGACGGGACGGCACGGCAGGCGTCGCGGAAGTGGACGGCGCTGGCACCGGACTTGCTCTCGATGGTGACGACCACGACCCTCGTGCCGGCTCTGTCGTGCGAGTTGATGTGTGCTTCCTTTTTCGTCCGTCATGCTTCTTTTTTGGGACCTGAGGTTCCTCGTCGACGTCGGAGGGAAAAAGTGTCTCGGCGTTTTCGTGCGACCTGAAATGGAGTGAAACAAATAAATAAATATATTACAATAAAATAACGATTCAAGCACACATCCCACTTCGACATGTCAGGTAGGTACACTAATCTAATTAATTATTATTTTATTATTGTCTATCTATCTACATCTAATATTGAAATATATCTTTTTTAGAATACTGAAACATGACCATCACAGAAATAATACTCTATTAAACCACAATACTATAACACGCTAGATTAACTAATCAACATAAATAGAAAAAAACAGATGGGATGGGGATCGAACCCTTGGCCCTTAGCTGTTTGCTGCAACTAGTCAACTACATACAATACATTGCTACTACTGCGATAGTAAAAATAAGTTAATGTATATTTTAATAAAAAAACTACTTACATTTTCCTTATTGCAGGTTGATTCTTGGTAAGTACTTGATGTTGATCTGGAGCTCCTGGTAGCTGAAGTGATGCTCCTAATTCACTCTCCAATCTTTAAATAGCCGGGATCCACGTGAGGTTTTTCCATATATGTAATGCACGCGACACCCTAAAATCCTGACTCAGGACTTCTTCACGAGACAAATGCTTTGCAATCATATTCAAAGCTACAAATCTCAACCTTATATTATGATATCTAAAGTGTAAATTAATATTTAACTACATTCCAAGTCCTACATACTAGTTAAATACCGCGACTTCGCTTTAATAATATTTATTTTATTTTATTACAACATTAACATTATTATTATTCATTTATTCTATACTAATATAACACAGTAAGAGAATTACCCGACTGTGTCAAGCAAAAGACGGTGACATTACCGGTGAACATTATCTACCTTTCTTTTGGTGATTTAAAAATTATAAGTTTGAAGAATAAGATAATAATAGCAGGCAAAACTAGGTGTAACAATAGTATGTCGATATTGCTATTTTGTTTTTATCCATCTCCTTATAAAATTAGAACTTACATTGCAAATTAGACATACTACTTACATGCGACGGTTTTGCTTGTCGAATTTTCTCAAGAAAATGTATGAAAAAATTACAGTGAACAAACGTACAGTAGTGTTTATATTATCAATATATATTTATAGTAAACAATAAAATGTTTGGCGCCGTGATGTCTTGAGGTTTCAATTTCAATCCATCTCCATAAATAAAATTAGAACTTACATTGCAAATTAGACATACTACTTTCATGCGATGGTTTTGCTTGCCGAATCTTCTCAATAAAAATGTATGAAAAAAGTACAGTGAACAAACGTACAGTAGTGTTTATTTTATCAATATGTATTTATAGTAAACAATAAATTGTTTGGCGCCGTGATGTCTTGAGGTTTCAATTTCACCATACCATTTTTGTCCGGAATATCAACATCTAACAAAAAATTTACGACTTTGAACTCTATACATTAAAATTAACTTATATATAAATTGATAAATTATTTTAAAGTTGATCATTCAATTTCTGCTCCTGCCGACTCCTGAGTCCTGACTGGAAAAAAAAACGGTACCTTTGCGTAATGTCGGTAAGTGTTAATATTTTCTTTAACTTTAACAATATTTTATCTAACAATTAAAATATTACATTATTTTTTATCTACATATAAAACGTATTATTTGATTGATTATTGTAAACGGCTCAAACATACATAATACGTTCTCGACATCAGAGTTTTCGAATCAAACGTATACTTACCTAATAGAACACGACTTTAATTGCATTGTATTTTTTTTTATTTTAAGGACTCCGAAAACGACCTCTTCAACTTCGTTCCTATGAATACTGTGGTAGGACAGAATTATGAAAACCAACTGAATCTGGAGGGCCCCCGCAGCAAACAGCTCAAGAGAAGTTCAACAGCTACATTCACCTCTGTAAAAAAACTTACGCGTGGTGCTAAAGTGATCAGGATCGAAGTTTATGATGTAGAACATTTTCCAGATACCATAAGTTCGCTATGTATGTGATGCCGAATTGTGTGTGCAGCATGTAGTTAAAAACATATTCATGGACGATATTTATAAATCGGTTAAAGAAATTGCTGTAAAAGTATCAAATAATATGTCGTAAAATAAATCATAATCCTTTTTAAATGATAAAGTATTTTTATTTTAACCATTCACATAAGCACCCCCCCATTTAATAGTTCTTTTACGTCACGAAGCGACATCATGTGACTCTTAAATCTTTGAGGGTAAGGTTGAAAGCCGAATAATTCACGTCGCTTCGTGAAATAAAAGAACTCTACCAACTTTTAAAACACGTATATAAAAATAGTTGATATACTGTATGCACTCTCTAATACAAATAGGTATCAATACTTCATCTATGCACCTAGCTTCTGACGTTTCATAACTGTTCATGTAGGTTTATGTGAAACAAAATATTTTGATTTTGATAGATCAAGACTTCAATTTATTAAAGAGAAAAGCTTTTAAAATAAAATGATGTATTCAGTCTCATTTCAATAACTTGAATACAACATTCAATTTCAATAAAGGATTCTGAATACAACACTCATTTTGAATAAAGGATTCTGAATACAATCATTTTGAATACCTAGAGGATTCTGAATACAATCATTTTGAATAGAGGATTCTGAATGCAACCTTCACTTTGAATAAAGGATTCTGAATACAACACTCATTTGAATAGAGGTTTCTGAATACAACACTCATGAATGAATGAATGGTGAAAACTAGGTTTTAGGATCTAATCTAAGTGAATAATATGAAATTGAATGAATGAGATGATGAATGAGTGAAAATTGCGGGTTTCCAGATCTTATGTGATCTGGAAACCCCAATTTTAACCTACTCCAATTATTTTTAAAAAGAGTAACCGTGGAGTTTCTTGCCGGTTCTTCTCCATAGGAAACGACCAATTGGAACCGTGCACCTAGCTTCTAACGTTTCATAAGTGCCCATGTAGGCTTATGTGAAATAAAATATTTTGATTTTGAATAGTTTAAAATCTAATATGAAATTTTAAAAGCTCATTAAAAATTTTTTGCTGCCAAAATAAAATGCTTAGCTCTGGGCACCAATAAATAAATCCCAACGCCCCGCTTTCTAACCCCGCGCCGCCTACTAGCCCCTGCGGGGTTAGTAGGCGGGGCGGCCACCATGATTCGATTCTCAATTCGATTTTAATAATCGATTATTCCTAGGCCTCCCACAAGGTGGACCGACGACCTTGTGAAGGCCGCAGGAACCCGTTGGATGCGAGAAGCACAGAACCGGTCGAAGTGGAAGTGCTTGGGGGAGGCCTATGTCCAGCAGTGGACGTCTTTTGGCTGAAATGATGATGATGATGAATCGATTATTCGTAGTTTATTTATTTATTTAAACTTTTCGCACAAAAAAGGTACAAAGGCGGACTTAATGCGTAGTTCCATTTTCAAAAATCCCATTTTTTTACCGACTTCACAAAAAGGAGGACGTACTTATGTTCGGGTGTTTGTATGTTTTTTTTTTTTTGTATGTTTGTTCATCGAATACTCCGCCAATTGTCGACGGATTTTCAAAATTCTTTTTTTGTTCGAAAGTAGATAGTTCTGAGGTGGTCCCATTGTCACCAAGTTAGGATCTGATGATGGGATCTTAGAGAAATCGAGGGCAACCCTCAAATTTTATAGGCTCACTTATTGTTTTTCGCATATTTTATGAAGTATCTTATGTATTTGTGTATGGTTGTCACCATCTCAGGTAGCTGGGCTGATGATGGAAGGTACAACTCCTTAACAGTAAGAAGTTACTCGAACAGGCAAGGACTGTTTTATAGTAAATTGTTTTGAGGTTTGATAGGGAATTTGCCACATTTGGTCTCATGATCATCAAGTCATGACCTGATGCTACCTAACTCCTCGACAACTAACAGCAGACATATCGTGTTTAGGCTCATTGAAAAGGGCTCGATGTGTGGATAAACGTACTGTTACTGAGGAACACCGAAGACCTGATGCTGAAGCCAGGAGCATCAGAAAAAGTACAAACCTTGAAATTACAGCACCGTAATCGTGTTTGGGCTCATTTTAAACAGGACTAATTTTAAGTTTAATGCAATGTTGACATAAGTCTGGCCTGATGCTGCAGCCAGGATTGTCAGCATCTAATCTAAAAACGAATAAAAGGAGAACTCCTCAACAATTAACGTCCCTGCATCGAGAAAAGGAATATTTTATAAAAAGGCGATGGGCAAGTTGACATTAGGCTATTGTAACTTAGATAAATTATAAATAGACCCACTAAAAAGCGAGTAATAAAAACTTTTTAACAAAAAAAAAACCGACTTCCAAAAAAAACACTACAAACTGAAAAATAACTTTAATTTCGGAAGTCGGTGGCAAAAACTAAAATACTGATCCCTAAGATACCGACTTCCGAAATTAAAGTTATTTTTCAGTTTGTAGTGTTTTTTTTGGAAGTCGGTTTTTATTTTGTCATTTTGAGCGTTTATCCGTAAACAACTAGAACCTTTTACGTAAAATCTTTTTCTACAGATCTATTTTTTTATTCTTGTTACATCTCTTTGTTGAAGATCTTACTATTAAAAGCGAACTATTTAAATGATGTACTTTAGACATTTTTATTATCATTTTTATTAATAATTGAACGTAACATTATGATTTTTGTACTTTGAATTATATTATTAATTTGTACGCCTTTCTAGGCAAAACATGCTCAAACTTTTTTTGCAATCGTTACAACTGATTGTAAACCTACATGTGTTTTTGACAAATAAATATATTATCATATCGTGGTTCAACGCCAACATTCTCTTTATTCACGACTAAGTAGTTATCACCCTTTTTTCTGATCTAGTTAAGGCTCCGACAGACAGGCTCGACGCGACAGTGCGACGCGATTCTGGGGGTTTACTCCGAAGCGGTTAACCACTGTATCGGCCGAATGTTCGGTCATTTTCTACTACTATTAATATTTCCTGTATTGACTATTGGTCCCGACCAAACTGTGCCAATCCGAACCTTTTTAGAACCCTTAACCCTTTTTTTACCTTTTTTTTTAAATTCGTAGTAGGACAACAATATTCGAATCAGAAAATGACCGAACATTCGGCCGATACAGTGGTTAACCGCTTCGGAGTAGACCCCCTGGTAAAACAATTTCCATAAAGTTGTCATAGAAACTATTCTACAAGAGTCAGGTCCTGCCTGTCTGTGGAAGCCTTTAGTCGCATCTCTAAAAACCTCTGTAACTTTACAAAAAAACAGTTCCTACTGCTTCTTTCAATTATCTTTTATACAATTTTGACGGTCGGCTGCCTTTTTGCAAAAGCTTTTACTGCTCCATTCAAATGCCTTGTTACGGCCTATTTGGTTTTATTATTGAAGCAAATTGATTCGTGATGTTCTATGTACCTAGATAGTTATCAATGTAGCTTTTTGTAGATTGCTTTTTATTCTATACTGGTGTCTGCCCGCAACTGCGACCACTTTCTTGTTTCCCCGACTTTCCCTACGATGCGTCGTTCTTGAGATATATGCGAAAAACCCAAAAGTGGGGACTTAGTGTCCCCCCCCCCCCCCTACTCCTAGACGTCTGAACTTTTAGTATGTGTACTTCTTAAGCACCTTGTTCTGTTCATTTTTGTGAAGAAATCGCTGGTCCCTGCTCCCCGCACTGCAACTCTTTTATTGACCAACCAACAAGTTTGTCAAAAATTCTGTTTGACATGGCATTTAAGTTTGATGATTTATGGCTGGTCAGTTTAATACCCACAAGCTCTTTTACAAGCGTCATACAAAACCTACTTTGTATACAAGAAGAAACAATACAATATAAACTGTACAAGTACCGTCCTATGTTTGCAATCTCTACAAAAGCTATTCAAATAACAACATAACAATTTTACGCGACTTTCTCCAATTTAAACAACAGAAACAAAGTAATTTGGAGTTTTCCAACCATTACGTACGTATTTTTTAAAGGAACAGTATACAAATAGCAATAAATTAAATGCTGGGATGAAATAGAATGCGAACCACTAAAGATGTGTATCGTTTATCATTTCGCATATATAATTGCTAATTTTAAAAACTCGTCTGTCACGGTTACGACTGCGAATCGCGTCGGTGAGTTCATGGCCTTATGTTATTATTACAACATTAGCATACAGAAATGGCGTTTTTAAAACAGTTTGTCGAGAACGATGTCGTTGAAATTGGGGAAATTATTCATTGATTGTTTTAATTTTACTTTCATGGAGTTTCTATGGTTTCTATATTAAGAGTTATAACGCTTATCATAACGTGATATTTAAGAAAATACATATAGTATTAAGATGCCATATTTTTGGAAGTTTTTTTTAACAAGTATTTTATAATCTAATAAAAAAAAAATAATTGAAAATGGTCTTAAAAATATACCTACTGGCAGCTAAAGTATAATAATAGTTTTCCATTTGAAGAAGTTATATGACATTTATTGGAAACTCTCTAAAATACGAACTCAATTTTGTGATTACCCACAACATACAAAGGGCTTTGAAGGTCCGTGACAAATGTGAAATAATCACACTGAATGTTTAGAATAATCAAACTTCTACGCTACAAGCAGCGGAGTAATTGCGTACCTAACACACTAACAGTAGGAATGGCTTTCATTTTGACAGTTCAACAACATTCATTGCGTTATTTACGTTGTTGAGCAGACACATTTTGCGAACATAATTATTATTATATGTTAGGATTAGCTTACACTTCAAAAAAAAAAAAAAAATACAGGGTGTTATTGAATTAACCCAAAACCTCTTAAGAGGTCATTGTACTCATCATTATGAACAACTTTTACTATGGGAACAAAACCTGAAATCACCAAAAAAAATCAGCTGTTCCCTACATTTATGTTCGCATAACTCGTCAAAATGTAGGGAACAGCTGATTTCAGGTTCAGAAAAATCAGAAATTCATAATAATAATATTATTATTATGAATTTCTGATTTTGATCATCTACTTTTGCTGTTGACTGTACTACCTCTTTCTTTCTGGAACTTGGAAGTAAAAGTTTCATTATTTTAGAGATTGTCCATCAATCTGTCTAGCCTTTTTACAACTATGTTGAGGTCGGATGCAGCTACCAGTATTTTATACAACATTATTTTTAGTACATGCGAAACCCGAAACACGTGTTTAGTATTTTTAAAAAACTCTATGGCCCATAACTCCTTAATAGGTACCAACTCTTAACATCTTACACACGTGATAACTTTTAAACGAAATATCCGATTGAGATGAAACAAAAAGTATTTTACTTCTTCATAAATACTCTTGATAACATAATGCTTAATTTCGATAAAGATTAATATTACGATACATATTTAACGTAGTTTTTTTTTCTTCAGACGATTTAATAATTATTTTGAACACAAAATCGGTTATTGTGATTAAACCATGATAGCTAGACATATGTTCTCGCGGACTTTTTTGTAGGTCTTAATGGGCTCTACAAACCCGTAGTACATTATTTTGTTCTATTGTCAATAGTTTTTGCAGCGCACGCAAAAATAGGTTTTCGATTTTACACCTTGTGTTACAAAATAGCAATTTTATTACGGATCCCTAATTTTGAAGAAAAAAAATATAGCCTATAGCCTTCCTCGATAAATGGACTACCCAACACTAAAATAATCATTCAAATCGGACCAGTAGTTCCAGAGATTAGCGCGTTCAAACAAACAAACAAACAAACAAACAAACTCTGCAGCTTTATAATATTAGTATAGATAAGGCTGAAGAGTTTGTTTGTTTGAACGCGATAATCTCTTTAACTACCGGTCAGATTTGAATTCTTTTTGCATTTGATAGCCCAATTCTTGAGGAAGGCTATAGGCTATTTAACATCATGCTATGACCCTTAGGAGCCGAGCAAAAAGAAAAAAACTCAGAGTGAACGGTAAGCGAATACGAAGTGTTGCGACGCGACGGGGTGGGGGTACAAGAAATTTCACGCGGACGAAGTCGCGGGCAGAAGCTAGTCATGGATAACTTTTACTAAGGGACCAAAGCGGCGATCGCGAAAAAAAAATCAGCTGCTCCCTACATTTTGACGAGTTATGCGAATATAAATATGTAGGGAACAGCTGATTTTGTTTTCGCGATTTCAGGCTTGGTCCCATAGTAAAAGTTGTTCATAATGATGAGTACAATCTCCCATTTCGGTTTGTCGCATGTTTTCAATTTCACCCTGTATTACTATTGTATGACCCACAGAGTAGGTACTTTTTGATAGGCTGAAAGTATGACTATCAATGTAATTATGCAACAGCTAAACAGAATATTGAATTAAAATGTAGGTAAGTAGGTATTAAGTTAAATAAAAGGGTTTTTTTTTTATAAACATTGGTAAGTTAAGTATTTGTCGTTTATACGTCTATTAACTATAACCAGTAGATTTCGCAAAGGACTTTGAACTTCAAATTCCATTTACGAACATCAAAAACCGACTTCCAAAAAAAACACTACAAAGTGAAAAATAACTTTTATTTCGGAAGTCGGTGTCTTTGGATCTGTATTTTAGTGTTTTGCCACCGACTTCCGAAATAAAAGTTATTTTTCACTTTGTAGTGTTTTTTTTGGAAGTCGGTTTTTTTTTTTGTTAAAAAGTTTTTATTTCTCGGTTTTTAGTGTGTCTGTTTATAATGTATCTAAGTTACAATAGCCTAATGCCAACTTGCTCATCGCCTTTTACAAAATATTGCTTTTCCCGATGCAGGGACGTTAATTGTTGAGGAGTTCTCCTGGTATTCCACCATCAGCTCCGTTTCACCATTCGCATTGTGACGAGCATAACTTGCTTAGTAACCATATTAAAGTAAGTAATCGAATCGCAAACCGGTAAATACTTATTATTGAGTAGTTCGGGTGGCCATCTGTGGTTTTCATCATCAGTTCCATTTCACCAAATGATGCTTTCCGAGAGCAAATGCACGAGTTACTATAAAAAATACCCAAATCGCTATAGGTGTGCCTATAATACTTGAAGAGTTCCTTCGATTTCTCCAGGATCCCATCATCAGATCCTGACCTGATGACAATGGGACCACCTGGAAAGTATACCCTTTCAAACAAATAAATAATTTTTGAAATCGGTTCAGCCGTCTCCGAGTAATCGGGGAACATACATAAAAAAAAAAAAAAAAAAAAAAAAAAAGGTTCCGACGAATTGAGAACCTCCTCCTTTTTGAAGTCGGATAAAAATAAAGCCATTTTAACTCCGAACGACTTATGTATAATCAGCCTGTGAAATCGTAACCACAGACGTAACAGCGCCATAAAAAAACAACTTGACAAGTAGGCCAGCATAATTCCAAATGACACTGAACAAAAGGCAAAGGCGAGTGAAAGAAGGCCGAGAGGCAAACGCATCGACACACAGAGCCAATTCGGAACATGTTCGGAAGTATGACAGTGACGTAACCAAAACTGTTACGTCGTGTTAAGCAATGAAAGCGGTTTTAAACAGTTTTAAAATAGAACGAGTGGCTAATAAGCGTTGTTTTCTTGTATATTTCGAGTGAAATTAATTATTGTTTGATCTTCTTAATTTATTTATTTATTTAATTAAGTACTCCTACTGGTACGCCTTCCAGCAATTACACCAGCGGAGCGAAAAAATTATCTATACTAATATTATAAAGCTGCAGAGTTTGTTTGTTTGTTTGTTTGTTTGTTTGTTTGAACGCGCTAATCTCTGGAACTACTGGTCCGATTTGAATGATTCTTTTAGTGTTGGGTAGTCCATTTATCGAGGAAGGCTATAGGCTATATTTTTTTTTGTTCAAAATTAGGGATCCGTAATAAAATTGCTATTTTGTAACACAAGGTGTAAAATCGAAAACCTATTTTTGCGTGCGCTGCAAAAACTATTGACAATAGAACAAAATGATGTACTACGGGTTTGTAGAGCCCATTAAGACCTACAAAAAAGTCCGCGAGAACATATATCTAGCTATCATGGTTTAATCACAATAACCGATTTTGTGTTCAAAATAATTATTAAATCGTCTGAAGAAAAAAAAACTACGTTACATATGTATCGTAATATTAATCTTTATCGAAATTAAGCATTATGTTATCAAGAGTATTTATGAAGAAGTAAAATACTTTTTGTTTCATCTCAATCGGATATTTCGTTTAAAAGTTATCACGTGTGTAAGATGTTAAGAGTTGGTACCTATTAAGGAGTTATGGGCCATAGAGTTTTTTATCTATACTAATAATAAAGCTGAAGAGTTTGTTTGTTTGAACGCGATAATCTCTGGAACTACCGGTCAGATTTGAAAAAAATATTTTTGCATTTGATAGCCCAATTCTTGAGGAAGGCTATAGGCTATTTAACATCACGCTATGACCCTTAGGAGCCGAGCAAAAAGAAAAAAACTCAGAGTGAACGGTAAGCGAATACGAAGTGTTGCGACGCGACGGGGTGGGGGTACAAGAAATTTCACGCGGACGAAGTCGCGGGCAGAAGCTAGTATAAAATAATAATTATCATAACATTATGTAGATTTTATTAATTAGATGCACAGATAGATAAGATTACTTCCGTAACATTTGGAGAAGTGTTATGGACTGGTTACGGTGGAGTTTCTTGCCCATTCTTCTGCATACGAAACTACCTTTTGGCGACTAGAATCAATTAAAGTAGACGGCACGGTTGGCGCAATGGTTAAGCGATTGACTGCTGCGCTGCGTGTCGCGGGTTCGATTCCCGCACGGAACAAATATTTGTATGACCTATAAGTAGTTGTTCCGGGTCTGGCTGTTTGTGTATGTGAGTTTAAATGTTTGTAAACGCATCGACAATACAGGAGAAATTCCTAGTGTGGGGCAAAGTTTAAAAAAAAAAAAAAAATTGGTTCTATTTTATTGTATGTACATTTTGTCGGTTTTAAAGTGTCTTTTTTGTTCCTATTTGAAATAAATGCTTTGACTTATGGCTTAGAATTTATTCAGGGCCCGCAGACTCTGACAGTTTATCTCATCTGAATCAGGGCTTCAACTGAAAATGACGTCGCTGAAAATTAATAGGCTGCTGGGTACCTATACCTACTCAACTGTGGGAAAATCAAAATTTGATTTATAACAATAGAAAAAGTAATTGTGTCTCATTAGTCGTAGTTGAGCTCCTACGATGCTACAACCCTTGGTAGATCGGCACCCTAATTGTGTACCACACTATCAATCTCAATTTGAATCATTTTGACGCTTATTGCTAATCCATTGCTCCTTATGTTCGAAAAATGTGTCTGCTCAACAACGTAAATAACGCAATGAATGTTGTTGAACTGTCAAAATGAAACCCATTGCTACTGATAGTGTGTTACGCAATTACCCTGCAGGTAGGTCATACTGGTGGAAAATGGTCACCGACAATGCTTTATCTATTTAGGTAGGTATATAAGCACTTTTTATGTCGGGACGTCCGCGGACATTCTGAGCATACAGCCCTGCTACCAATCTTACAGTACAGTTCATCTTTTTACCACGAAATGAGCTATATGTCAACCGAATGCAACTCAAATGAAACTGTTCAACTAACCTTTATAATATTTTTAACAAAGGAAAAGAGGGGCCTGGTCCCTCTTTTCCATTGGGCACTCTGGGCAAGTGCCCAGGGCCCCGCGATCTTCGGGGGCCCCGGGGTTCCATTAAACGCATTATTATTAGTGGCCCAGGGGCCCCGTGATCCTTATGTGCCCAGGGCCTTCAATAGGTTAAAGACGGCGCGGCCCTGCAAAGGACCACAGACCTACTTTCTCAGGTAGGTACCTACCTACTTCTCAAGGTACTCGAATTATCTAACTACGATCGACATCGAGCGTTCACTTCCCAGTGCAACGCAATGGGTTATAAATCGCCAGATAACTTGCGCAATAACCCGCTTTCACTAGCGCATGCGCGTAATAGAAATTGTAGCGAGCGAAATGTTACGAGATTCGACTGAAATTAGGTAGTGTTTTATTTTATTTGAAGGAGATTGTTTTGATCTTGTTTCAGTGTTTACTTTGGTGCGGTGATTTTTATTTATCCTTTTCGTTATTACCTCTTTTCATTTTACGCCTATTTTTCGCTTTCGTATTTATAATTTGCTCTCATGAACTTAAATATTGTCTGGTAATGAGCAGTTTACCGCCAAGAGTCTGTCGGACGTCACTAACGGCCGAACCCAATATCCTATCCTATTTCTACTGATGGTATCCAGTACAAATTATAACTGCCAGTATAATATGATCACACAGATCTCTACTGATATACTTTGATTATTGGGACGTTAAAACCAGAGAAATATAGTTTTTTCTACCTGCGAAGGTTCCATACAACTTGATTCCTACCGGCTTCCCTTTGAAAAATAGCACAGTCAGTATTCTATAGACAAATAATATAATCTTATTAAAGATATTACCTCCTACAAAAATTGACCCTTCGCTACTGACCTCCAGTACTATGCCAAAACTGGTGATAGATAGGTAATCGGGTTCGGTCGTAAGATACATACCTACCTAAAGATAAGGTATAAAGAAGAAGGTATTAAGTAAGAAGGTATTAATAAGTATTATAAGTATTACCAAGAGTTAGGTATATTAAGACAATATTTAAGTGAAAAAAAATTGAGACAATAATGTTTACCCAGCTATCAACTACGGTCTACGAGTAGCTACAAAACAAATTGTTTACGAAAATTCTGAAAATATAAAAGATATTTTTTTAAGTTTTCAAACCCTCCAGATTTTTTGTATGACCTTGGCTAAGGGCAACGCCCAAGGCAGTTTTAAAATTTCTAAAGACAGTACAAAATAAAACCATTAAAGTTAAATAATTGCATAATCATCCTCGTTAACATCTAAAAAAGAAATGAACTTATCTGCTGCCCTAAAAAGAGCGCTCTAATCTGTCATGCCATTACATTCTCACAAAAAAGTACGCGGACGTTACATAAAACCTACTGGGTTATTTTAAATTGGCTAGCTAAACTTCGCAGACGCGATGGGTATCGATATATAGGGTGACTGGTAATTAGTGACCGATACTTAAACACGTGATTTTACTCATCATTATGAACAACTTTTACTATGGGACCAAACCTGAAATCGCGAAAAAAAAAAATCTGCTGTTCCCTACATTTATGTTCGTTTAACTCGTCAAAATGTAGGGAACAGCAGATTTTTTTTATCGGTCACTAATTACCAGTCACCCTATATAAACACGATAAAATTAAAAGATTTGACGTTTTTTGGGAGGTCAACGACCGCTTTAGTGTTGTTACTTACTTGAAGTATGAGTTGAGAAAAACTGTTTTCTTATGTTTCATCGTGTTTAGATATAGGTACAGTACAGTACGATATCACGTCTGTGAAGATTACAAAAACAAAAAAAAAACAGATTATTTAAACTGATAAGTATTTCAATTGTCAAGTTACTACCACATTGCGGTTGATGATCTAACAAAAAATCATCAAATTAATTTATTTTTTGTTTTTTCATGTTGTATATCAATACAATCGGTAATTCGGTAGGTACCCATCGAGTCTGTGTAGTTTAGCTAGCCAATTTAAAATAACCCTGTAAGTATATTAAAGGGTTATTACCATGTAATGTGTATGATTACACGGTGAATAGAAGAAAAGTAGCGCCATTAGTCGTGTCGTAGATGCGTACTGTGTCACTCTCACTTGTAAGTAATCTTTTATTTATCAAAACATACAGTTTCTCTATGATTAGGGGCAATAGAGGTGTAATGACTGCTGGGTAACTAGTGATTGAGACCGTCGATTATCAATTGTTACGGAATTAGGTGCCACTCTAGTGGACTGAACCGTCAGTCCACCAGATTGGTGTCTATGAATATCTTTAAGAACTTCACATAGGTACATGAAATTGTTTCATGGATATTCAGCTACCAAAAAAGATAGGTAGATACCTATTTAAAGCTGTATCACCCATTGGGATTACCCATTGGCAAAAATGACGAACTTCCATACAACCTTTCATACCCTATTTCACCCCTTTGAGACCCCCTAGATGGGTATCACACTAATATTATAAAGGCGAAAGTTTGTGAGTGTGTGTTTATAATATGTTTGTTACTTCTTCACGCTCAAACGGCTGGACCAATTTTGATAAAATTTTGTATGGAGGTAGCTGACACCCTGGATTAACATATATTTTTATTCCGATATTCCTATGAGATCGACATTTACGCGGGTGAAACAGCGGGACGCAGCTAGTTTCTAATAGTTCTTCCTTAGTGCTCAATTTCGCTATGTGAGGAACTCTTGTGCAAAATTTCAAGCTTCTAGACCCAGTGGCTTAGGCTCTGCGTTGTCGGTCAGGGAATAAATTCAAGATTCTGTCTAGTTGTGGCCTAAAGCTGATTCCCAAAAAAATATGTTGAGCCTACGTTACATCACACTAATATTATAAAGGCGAAAGTTTGTGAGTGTGTGTGAGGGTGTGTGTGTGGGGGTGTGTTTATATGTTTGTTACTTCTTCACGCTCAAACGGCTGGACCAATTTTGATAAAATATTGTATGGAGGTACCCGACACCCTGGATTAACATATATTTTTATTCCGATATAGGAATATCGAATGGGATCGACATTTACGCGGGTGAAACCGCGGGGCGCAGCTAGTTACTTATACAGGGTGTCCCAAAAGGTTACGAAGCTGGGAAGGGGGGTGATAGGGGTGGTCACAAGGGTCACCAGAAAAAAAAAAAAAAAAAATTAAAAAATTTTAGTTTTTAAAAATTTCTTTTTTTAAACAACCAGAGGGGATTATTTTTTTATTTTTCTGGTGACCCTTGTGACCAGCCCTATCACCCCCTTCCCAGCTACGTAACCTTTTGGGACACCCTGTATATATGTCAACCAAAACTGTCCATATCACCGACATATTTGACATGCATGAATTACTTTTAAGCATGACACCTGTCAAGCTAAAGACTAGGCTTAGCAAAAACAGCCTTGCGTCAACAGCGACGGCCATAACGACTGTTTGATTGGAAGCAACTCAAGCTATTTCGATGTTAATTATAACAAAAACTGGAGAAACTTCCGAGGTGTTTACAACCCAATTACTCGCGTAATCTCAAATAGGAATATTTATGACAGTAATAGATCAAATACTGTCTTCACCGTATCAATTGACAGTCTGACATGGGCCTTATGATGACTATCACATTAGATGATAATTATAGTGTGTTCATTTCGTAGTGATTGATTTGACACCGTGCGTATTGCTTTTAGAGTTGTGGCATAATAAAAATCGAAAGTTTAATCGATTATTGATAATAGTAATTATACGTACGGTCGATCTAAATTTGAAGATTTATTATTTTGTTTACTATTACCACTAACATTTGTTTTTACAGGTTTGCCTTTTCAATTGTCCTATTTGTTATAACTTGAATACGATAAAATGAATATACGATGCGTTGAACCCTCGATCAAACAAACATTCGATATTTTGAACACTCGATGTATTGAGTGTACGATATATTGATTCGATATTATAAACGTTCGAGTATTTAGGCTTTCGATCTATAGTGTTCGATAAATTGATAGTCGATTATTTGGCATTCGATTTGGCATAGTACACCCGTTCCGGAAACCCTGCTACATAAAAATTTTCCCTCTTTATAATATTATATACTCCAATCGAAATAAGATTAGACATTTAAAGAAACCTTTTTTACAGTCCGTTTAACCGAATTTTAATTCTATTGCGTAGGTGGCATGACAAATGGCAGCTGCAGTAAACAGTTGGTATTCTAACCACTTTTTTGCTTTTAATGCCATCCTTATGCCTACAGTATAGAAGTCAAAATCGGTTGAACGGACTGTGAAAAAGGTTTACCTATTTAAATGTCTATATTTTTTTTTATAGAGTATGGTACCTATAGATAAACATTACTATTTGATCAACATTACCAAGGCCTCAGTAATTTCTGGTCAACGACACTTAATAAAATCAGCACCACACCAGATCTGTTTAGTTTAAACTGGTTTAATCAAATATACCTGACTCAATATAAATATTTAGTAGCTCAAACAAATATTAATTTGACCATACGGAAATCGAAATCACACTACGGCAACGATACGTCAAAACAAACTGTCAAATGAAGAAATAAAAAGTCAACACAAACCTAATAATACGTCATAATGTCGCAATTCGTCGCTTAGGGCAATCAATCCATCAATGGAGCTGTTGAGGCTATGAGCTATTAATTATATAGTAGATACGTAATATTGCTTGTCGTCATTACACTTAATGATCTGTGAATTTAACATGGGTAGGTTGTGTCGGGTGAAGAAAAAGTTAGACGATGATAACTGAAGTAGGTACTGACGCCATTACATCAAGCTACCCGAAACTGTCAAATTTTCTCAATCAACTTTTAACCTTACGTTTTAGCGATAAAGTTGAAAATCTATTAAAGAAATTTGACAGATTGTAGTAGCTTCATGTGCTGGCGTCTGTACATATGTATAAACATCTGCCTTTCCCAACTATATTGGGGTCAGCTTCTAGTCTATCCACATGCACATGAATACCAGTATTTCAACTTGGAACACCACAACCCCGTTAGCATGACAAACTCTCAACCGGCAAGGATTGTTTTTTCACTCCTATACGGAGTGAAAAATAATTATCTATAATTATTGACAAAGCTGTCAAAAGCATTATCATCTTCTAAACTACAACTTCAACAGGCTACGATAGGTGACGTATACTAAAGAGATTACTCACAAATATTCAGTTTTTGAGAGCAGTGGTGGCCAAGTGGTGACGGCCGCGACTTATGAGTTGTAGGTCGTAGGTTCGAACCCAGACAGGCGCTTTACTTTGTGTAAATTATTTCATCACCACTGCTCTCAAAACGGTGAAGGAAAACATCGTGAGGAAACCGGCATGTCCTAGAACCAAAAATTCGAAGACATGTGACATCTGCCAATCCGCACTGGGCCAGCGTGGTGGATTACGGCCCACTCCCTCTTACCGAGAGGAGGCCTGTGTCCCAGCAGTGGGAACATTATAGGCTGATTATGGTTATGGTATGGTTATTTAGTTTTTATGCAGCTACTATTAAATGATGCCCCAGTTAGCTTAATTGAGGTGCCACTTTTGACACCAAACTGGTACCTATTATGACAAAACTATGTAACATTTGTCGACAAAAATTATATAAGAATGGTGAACAACTAACTGCGCCTCGCGGTTTCACCCGCATATGTCTTGATCCCGTTGTAATATGGACATAAAAAGTATCCTATTAGGTATGTCTTACTTCAGGTCATGGTCTACGGTAGACCATGACCTGGAGTAAGTCTACCCCTGTGCCAAATTTCATCCAAATCCGTTCACCCGTTTTAGCGTAAAAGTGTAACTAACAAACAAACAAAAAATTAAATCTTTTCTCTTTATAATACTAGTTTATAGTTTACTAGCTGCGCCACGCGGTTTCACCCGCGTAAATGTCGATCCCGTGGGAATAAAAGTAGCCTATATGTTAATGAAATTGTAAAAAGTCAGATGCCGATGAAAATCAAAAGCAAAGTTATGGACTCGTGTATTTTGCCATCGCTTACCTACGCTTGCCAAACATGGAAGTTCACCAAAACAATAAAAAATAAAATCACGTCCTGCCAGCGAAGCATGGAGAGAAGTGTCGCTAAAATCAGGAAGTGTCAAAAAATTCGTCACACTACCATCAGGCAAAAGACAGGAGTGAAAGATGCTCTCACCTGTGCTCTAAAATTAAAATGGAGATGGGCAGGACACATAGCGAGAATGAGCGACGATCGATGGACAATTCGCATGACCTCATGGCCAGGTCCTACAGGCACTCGGAAAAGAGGAAGACCTGTAACTAGATGGGCAGACGACATCACACGAGTCGCTGGCAAAAACTGGCTGACAGAAGCCAAAGACCGAGATCGATGGTGTTCTCTGGAGGAGGCCTTCACCCTCACTACTTGAGGGGTTCATGCATGCTATTTATTTAATTAATTTTTTATTAACATTTTGATTTTTAAATTAATATTAAACGTAATTTAGAATAATTATAAACATTAGAATCACTCAAATTGAATTTATACTTTTTTAACTATTTTAATTTATACATTTTAACTATTATTATTCTTTAATTATTATGTAACGATAGTAACGACTTACTCATCTACCAATTATTTTTAAATCATTACATTTTACAAAAATACACAATACATGTAAAATGTTAAAAAAATAATTTTGAATGCATGAAATAAAAGGCTTTTTATTTTATTTTTTTATTTATATGTTAATCCAGGGTGTCAGCTACCTCCATACAAAATTTTATCAATATTGGTTCAGCCGTTTGAACGTGAAGAAGTAACAAACATATAAACACACACCCCCCTCCCACACACACACACACCCCCACACACTCACAAACTTTCGCCTTTATAATATTCACTATTATTAACCTCCTGCAGTTACTTTGTCTAAATCACACTGTGATTTAGACAAAGTAACTGCAGGAGGTTACCTCTTTAATTATCATCATCGGCGTAGCTTTTTCCCAACTATGTTGGGGTCGGCTTCCAGTATAACCGGCAGCTGAATACCAGTATTTTGACATGGAGTGAATGTAATCAGGATGGCAACAACCGATTTATCCTTTAAAGTTAAGGTTCGCGAGCACATTCGCAAGAAGCTGGCAGTATCATCACAACGGTAATATTTTCTCATTGTTTGTCTTATTTATTTTTAGTAAGTCTATTCATGTATTTATGTATATTTATTTGTGCTAATAATTATATGTAATTAGGTATATATTCTATTCATAGTTTTAGTAGGTTTATGCATATCTTTATATTTAAAATATTTATTCCTCAATTTTCACGATTGCACCTACCACTGTTTGTCTCTGCATCACCCAAAGGTTGACTGGTAGAAAATGCCTATGGCATTAAGTCCGCATGTGCTTGAAGTATTAAATAAATAAATGCCTATCTGACCTCCACAACCCAGTTACTGAGTAAGATACCCCTTGGTAAGACTGGTTGTCAGAGTTTTGGGCTTCTTCTTTAATGTATGTGAGTAATTAAAACGTAATTATTCGAGTAATGACTTAATATAAACGGTACTTACCTCTGGTATCGATGAGCGATGCTTTCATATTGTGTAATCATTTAATTGGCAACAACAGACTGCACTCCAAGTCTTTCTTGTTAAAGACCCCATTTATAAAAAAAAAATGCATCGTAATTTGCACAGAATTAGCAAGCTGCTGTGTTCACACATTAACAATTTTTTCACAAATTTTCAAACCGGCACCCCAATAGGCTATTTGACTGGTTTCTGATAAACATCTCAGATTATTTAATGGTGTCTAACGAGCCCACAAAAACCTATTACTTCAAATTGCATAATGTATTTCTTTTAAAAAATAGTAAATAAAAATGTACTGTTTAAATAAGCCGCCAAAACGCTATCTTTAACAATATGGCGTCGTGACGTCACGATTCACGTAAACAAACGTTGAAACGGTCGACATACTAGACAAAAGTCATCTGTTCTGTCAACGATAGACAGAAATTTACTAAATCATGACGTCATCTTAAGTTCAGCCAATCCAGACCGTTTTCGATTACGTGGCGCCAGATTTAAAAAGATGAAGTTTTTTCGGGATTTTTTTTATAAATAATACATTGTTTTGTAGTAAAATTAATGCAAATCGATTTTAAAAGCGATAATCTACACGAGTGTCAATAATTATGACCTTATTTTTTACATTGTCAAATAGCCTATTGCGTAACACACTATTACTCTCAATTTGAATCATTTTGAAGCTTACTTATTTCTAATCCATTGCTTCATATGTTCGAAAAATTTGTCTGCTCAGCAACGCAAAAAACGCAATGAATGTTGTTGAACTATCAAAATGGAACCCATTGCTACTGTCAGATGTACGAAAGTAAACGAAGCAACAGGAGTGTGTAAGGATCGTAGCAGGTTCTTTAGCTTTTGCCTACCCTTTTAATTTTTTTTATTATTCTCCATCGACGATTTTCTTCAAACCTTCAGCTACCTACAATCCTACATCAAACACCTGCATCCTAATGTAACTACATGAGTGATGAGTCCAGTTTCAGGAGTGAACTTTAAAGGTCATAGCAAGGTGCCGATCCCTTTCCGATTTGATACGTGTGCCTCTGTCAGTCGAACAGTGGCTTCCTCCTAATAATATAATTAATTCGGAAGTGTGTTTATTTGTCCGTCTTTGACGCAGCAACGGCGCACCGGAGCGACGTGATTTTTCACGTAAATATATGCCGCAGGGTAAAATAGACTATATGAAATGAAATGGAATTTAAAAAAAAATGCACGATTCCTGTATAAAAAAATACGAAAGTCGAGGCTTAAAACTAGTGTTCAATACAACTACGACGTACCTGAGTAAGTCCAAGCCTGTAGCTGGTGACGTCCAGGTCCAGGGTCAACAGCATGTCGTCCACTATCTGCCGATCGGAGACAGCCGGCTGCTGCACCGTGTCTGAGTCTTCGCTTTCTGACGTGGCTAGGAGACGGTACCTGGGAAGAACATGAGGTTTTAGTTTTGGTAACAATTTAATTGTCAATAGGGCCCAATATAAAATTATAGTGTTATATATTGTGTAATACATAACGACGCGGCGCGTTTATAATTAAACGCATTCATTTATTTCTTTTCCAGAGAGCGGTGGTGGCCAAGTGGTAACGGCCGCGACTTAAGAGTTGTAGGTCGTAGGTTCGAACCCAGACAGGCGCTTTACTTTGTGTAAATTATTTCATCACCACTGCTGTCAAAACGGTGAAGGAAAACATCGTGAGGAAACCGGCATGTCTGAACCAAAAATTCGAAGACATGTGACATCTGTCAATCCGCACTGGGCCCGCGTGGTGGATAACGGCCCACTCCCTCTCACCGAGAGGTGGCCTGTGTCCCAGCAGTGGGAACATTATAGGCTGATTATTATTTATTTCTTGGTCTCCATTGGCTTTGACACTCCATTTTCATTACTTACAACATATTTTATTTTAAATTCAATAAGGTGATTGCTTCGTGTAAAAGCTTTCCTAAGTAATGTGCAGTTACTACTTTTTAGCTAATATCTTTTTGGAAAATAATGAAAACTAAAATCGTATTACCTGCGCGCAAACTCAGAAAGCGGCATGTGTTCTGGGAAGCCCTGCTTGTACAATCTTGCCGCATCCAATAGTTGGAAACCACGGAACTGAGGACAAATACATAGGTTTAAAGATATTTATATCTCATAAGACCATCAGTTTCATCACAAAGATAGCTGATGTCACTTGGAAAGCTGCCACGCTAAAATGGAACTGGGCTGGACACATCTGCCGCATGTCAGACGAACAATGGGCCAAACTTACGACCCAAATGGGTCCCTCTTCATGGGAAACGACATCGTGGCAGGCCCAGACGGAGATGGCGGGATGAGCTGGACTCCTTCAACGAGAACTGGTCCTTAGCAGCTTTGAACAGAGAGAAGTGGAAAGAGAGTAGGGAGGCCTTTGCCCTCCAGTGCATCAAAGGCTAATAACAATAATATAAGAACTTAAATAACATAGTTCACTTAAAAAATTAGATACAAAGTGCTTAAATCTAAATGATAAATAATAATATCATATTTGCCTCTGGGGCGTTGTCGACTTTACAAGGTACAGACACATCAAGCTACTACAATCTGTCAAATTTCTTTAATAGATTTTCAAATTTATCGCTAAAGCATAAGGTTCAAAGTTGATTGGGAAAATTTGACAGTTTCGGGTAGCTTGATGTGCTGGCATCTGTAAAAACATGTTTCTTAAGTTTTTTTTACATCAAGTTAGTTATACGAAAAAACAACTAAGTACGCTAATTTTATATCAGTTTTTTTGAGAGACAGAGAGAGATCGTTGACAAGGTACGATTCTTACGATCGAAGCAAAAACGGCGCATGAGTCTAGAGCACAGACTGTCTAATGTGTATACCACGGATTGAGCTATTTTCAGTTTCATGTTCACTATGTCCAGCAGTGGGCTCTGTTAGGTACCTGTGATCGTAACAGCGGCACGTTGACGTCGTCCGCGACGTCAGTGGGCTGGTTGGTCAGCAGACAGCACACGAAGTGCACGCCCGCCGTGCCGCAGCGACGGAGTGTGTCCACTATACCGTCCGCCACGAATTTAGCTTGTAATGCTGTTGAGCGACGCTTCATGCCTGCTGTGCCTGGAAAAAAAAAGATATTTTTTATAGTGTGGTATCATGGCATAGTAAAGACAAAAAAAAAATTAAAAGGTATGGAGTATTTCTTATTTTTTTTTTTAGGTTTTCAGTCCCTTTCAAATAATAAAATCAAAGGAAACCCAAAATAAACCTTCTACGACCTCTTATTGCATCATCATCATTTCAGCCGAAAGACGTCCACTGCTGGACATAGGCCTCTCCGAAGCACCTCCACTTCGACCGGTTCTGTGCTTCTCGCATCCAACGGGTTTCTGCGGCCTTCTCAAGGTCGTCGGTCCACCTTGTGGGAGGCCTTCTAAGGCTACGTCTTCCGTCCGGTACGCGGTCGCCACTCCAGAACCTTTCGGCCCCAGTACGGCTTATTGCTTGTGAGGTGCCATTTAATGATAAAAGGAAAGTGTTTGACGGATCACTTACCAGAGGTCAGGGTGCGTCGTATAGAGCTGGCTCGTCGCAGGGTGGATGCATCACCAACAGCAGCCGACCACGCGCTGATACCGCAGGCCCCGCGCGCCCATGAGGATAGGCGACCGATCTCTTCACTGAAATAAAAGACAAATGTTATTATAACTGTAGCGGTATCTACAACGCCACATGCGAACAACGCGTCATACTGACGTCACGCAAAATCCTGCATCTCGCAAGCAGAGTTTACCGCGCAACTAGCATAGATACAATGGCCCGACATGAATCATCGGGCATTTGCCGTCTGGTCGGAGGATCCTCCCTTTTCTATAGAGTATGAGTGAACTTTACACCCTATTCCTCATACCTCTATATAACAAAAAGGAAACCTGTGCTTTACGTAAAAGTCACATAAATCTAACTTTCCAATTATTTTTCCGTCCGTTTTATAAAAATTTGTTCGCATTTTAAAGCAAAAGATTTTTTTATAATCGGTTTCTCCTTTCTTGTCTGCAAGATTGATCTATTTATATTTATAAATACTTTATTGTACACCAGAAAATACATAACAAAAAATTATTAATACAAAACATACAATGGGCGGCCTGTAATGGCCAATAAAAAAATAAAATATGTTTATAATAGGGCAAGATCCATAACAATGCACCGATTTCTTATTAATAACTTACTTTTGGCTTTCTTGCAATAACGTCAATGACTTCTTGGTAACAGGGTTTTCTCGGCTTGCCTTCACCCAGCCAGTCACATCGTATAAAACTGGGTTGGTGCCCTGAAAATAATAATATTATACACGTTATATGCCTTGTTGGTATTTTATGTAAATACAAAGTTTTTAGTAGCAGTTGCAAAAGTTGCTGCTGCTGAATGACAGCTGGTATTCTATATGTATTAAAAGAGGACGGTGACATAGCGCCTATCTGGACAAAGGTATTCCTTTTATTATGTAGAAATTACTCACATTTGTAAATAGAACCATATTAATCCAAAAATAGAGTTGAATCTCATCTGTAAGTGCTGCAGCACAGATTGTATGGCATGCTCTCTTGATGAGGTAGTGCATATAATTGGGAGCGCCGTAGTGCGTCATCATTCGTTGTAAATGGAACCGTATGTACCCACAAATAGAGTTATATCTCACCTGTAAGTATTGCAGCACAAACTGCCTGACATGCGGTACCTTCTTGATGAGGTAGTGCGTGTGATTGGGCGCGCCGTAGTGCGTCATCACTGTCTTGTAAATAGAACCGTATAACTCTACAAATAGAGTTCAATCTCACCTGTAAGTGCTGCAGCACGAACTGTCTGGCATGCGGCGCCTTCTTGATGAGGTAGTGCGTGTGATTGGGCGCGCCGTAGTGCGTCATCACTGTCTTGTAAATAGAACCGTATAGCTCTACAAATAGAGTTCAATCTCATCTGTAAATGCTGTAGCACAAACTGTCTGGCATGCGGCGCCTTCTTGATGAGGTAGTGCGTGTGATTGGGCGCGCCGTAGTGCGTCATCACTGTCTTGTAAATAGAACCGTATAACTCTACAAATAGAGTTCAATCTCACCTGTAAGTGCTGCAGCACGAACTGTCTGGCATGCGGCGCCTTCTTGATGAGGTAGTGCGTGTGATTGGGCGCGCCGTAGTGCGTCATCACTGTCTTGTAAATAGAACCGTATAGCTCTACAAATAGAGTTCAATCTCATCTGTAAATGCTGTAGCACAAACTGTCTGGCATGCGGCGCATTCTTGAAGAGGCAGTGCGTGTGATTGGGCGCGCCGTAGTACGTCATCAGTCACTGTAAATAGAACCGTATCGCTCTACAAATAGAGTTCAATCTCACCTGTAAGTGCTGCAGCACGAACTGTCTGGCATGCGGCGCCTTCTTGATGAGGTAGTGCGTGTGATTGGGCGCGCCGTAGTACGCCATCAGTCACTGTAAATAGAACCGTATCGCTCTACAAATAGAGTTCAATCTCACCTGTAAGTGCTGCAGCACGAACTGTCTGGCATGCGGCGCCTTCTTGATGAGGTAGTGCGTATGATTGGGCGCGCCGTAGTGCGTCATCACTCTCTCTAGGAATGTGTCGTCTGATGAGCCGGGGTACATAGATTCTTCGTCTAGAAGCCTGTGGGAATTAATAATGGATGAATCAATAGTATTTTGGAAGCTGCCCATTTCGCCAAAATCGCAAAAATTACATTTTGGGTGACATTTGGGTTCTATCAATCAATGGACTCCGCCTACAATAGTGTCATGTGGATATACATAGGCTTCTCCCAAGATTTCGATATCAAAATTCTAGTCCTAGAACCAAAATTCGTAAACATGTGACATCCACCAACCCGCACTGGGCCCGCGTGGTGGATTACAGTCCACTCCCTCTCACAGAAAGGAGGCCTGTGTCCCAGCAGTGGGGACGTTCTAGCCTGATTCTGCTAAGTAAATGTCTTACCATAATAATCCCCGGCGGTCGCACTCCCGCAGATCAGCTTGAGAGCTTCGTACAATCGTGTTTTGTGGAGCTTTGTCTAACAGCTCCACCATCGGGCCAGGGTTCACGGTTTCCGATAACCAGTCTGTAATAAATAAACGCACTATTAGCTTGGTACCATAAAATATAGAAACAATACACGCAATATTAGCTTGGTATCATAAAATATAGCAACGCGACATAATTATTAAAAAAATATAAAATTTTTGTCGTAAGAGCGTTAACGTCGTACGGCATTTTAAACAAACTCTCAAGCCCTTGTTTTTCGAAATTAATGAACCGATTTGAATGAAACTTCATACGCATAAGCAGGATACAAAGGTCTAAAAAGTTACTTAAGAACATTTTCGAAAAATAGTGTTACAGCCAAATTAGACCGATTTTAAATTTTCCATAGGAACAGAGGTTTCCCGTTATCTTTTTTTAAATAAGACATTTCGTTAACCATCCGTTTGAAAGAACCGGCCCTTATGTGTTGTTATTGTAAGAGTTAATTTTACACAATAAGTAAACGTTTTCATTTATAAACATTACCTTCTTCAGCTCCATCATCAAGTGTGATTCCTTCTTGTGCGTATCGTTCACGTGGAGCCACCAGCAATGCTTCGTGGAACATCGCTTGCAAGCGCTCCTGAAAAACGAAAAGAAAGCTTTAGGTTATAGGTAATACGGGCTGGTGTCCGCAACTCCACGTCAATGCGCGTATTTTGCGTAAGGATAAGATAAGATAACTTTACTTTACTTTTTGTTACAGCTTTGGTTAGTTTTTTAGAAGAGAAAATCGACGCCCAATCTTATTGAGGCTGAAATTGCAAAACGGCAAAGGTACAGTCAACAGCAAAAGTAGATGATAAAAGTCAGAAATTCAATACTAATGAACGGAGTTCGCGTCAGAACTGTGTGGCGTCGAAGTACTACTACTTAGAATAGTTACTACGTAGAATACTTTTGAATCACTTCGACGCCACACAGTTCTGACGCGAACTCCGTTCATTAGTATTGAATTTCTGATTTTGATCATCTACTTTTGCTGTTGACTGTACCAGGCTAACGAGAGAAATGTCGGCTGTTAAAACCCACTCAGTGCATTATTCTTAACGCCCCATGCCTTGTACGCACGGCTACACATCAAGCTATACTTAACCAGTATAAGCTGACTTCTGATTGTACCAAAACCTTAAACAATGCGAGGTCAGCTAAAACTGGAAATGTATAACTTGATGTGCCGCCGTGTGTACTAACAAAATACTATAATTCCTTTTAAAAAAATACTCATCCTACTATCCTACTAATATTATAAATGTGAAAGTTTGTGTGAAGATGTTTTGATGTTTGTTACTCAATAACGCGTAAACCGTTGAACAGATTTAGATGAAATTTGGTATAGAGATAGTTTGAGTCCCGGGAAAGGACATAGGTTTTTATCCCGATATTCCCACGAAATCGCTACTTACGCGGGTCAAACCGCAGGGCGCTGCCAGTATGTAATACACAAAACAAAGTTATTAAAAGTAGCACTTACTTGTAAATAGTTGGAGAGTAACTTCGACAGCGGAGCGCCGCTTTGTTGTCCGGCACACATTGGATTGTCAGCTCCTGGTGTATCCAGCAATAAGATGGATGCTGATGTTCGTGCTGAAGTTGATAGACTCCTGGAAGGTTATCAAATAAATAAATAATAATAGTAAATTATTTATTTTGGACCAAACACAAACGACCAAACCTGCCAAACTGTAAACTAAAGTTGTCAAAATGAGTTTACTTTACAGCAAAGAACAGGCCCGAGATCTTCTCCCGTGATGCAGATGCAGAACTCGCGACCGATTTCACTCTGTGTTTTCTTTCGTTAGTCTTTCATGTTGAGTTTCATGAGTTTTGTTTAAATTATTATGAGAAAGCTCAAGCAATGTCGAAAAGTTTAGCCAGTTAGCAAAGTTGTTAGTGGAGCTCCATTATTGCGGATACTTTAAACACTCCTTTAATTTACCTGTTTATTTTTTTTTTACCTGTTGACTAATGCGGCAATAATGTTGAATGTCTCATTGTACAGACCGGTGACAAAGGCATCTACTGCCTCTGTACCAGACATCTCGCGTTCGTTCGAAGGTGATGGCGTTCTGAAATGTTCACAACAAGGTAAGTCACTTGAACATCGAACTGGCATTTAATTTTATGCTTAGGACCAGTTCATCTCTTTAAAATCAGATCACTTAGTGCATCAGTAGGATCTAGTTTACACACTGCATGTTTTGGGACACAGAGGGCAGGATAGGAGGTGGAGCATGGTTTGTGACATAGCTCCGCAATCACACCCTTCTGCCGTTGCGTCAAGGTAGCCCCATTTTACCAGGTTGGACTTACCTGGTAAAATGACCTCTGTGTCCCAAAACATGCAGTCAAAGTGACCTCTGCGCTGCCACCGACAACGCCGTGGAAGTGGCAAAGTTTTGGGAAAACAAGATTTAAAATACAGTCGTGCCAGCGACACGAAGAAGAAGAAGCAGTTTACACACTTCTAGTCTTAAAAGGCTTTTAAGAAACTCAGTCAGCTTACACGATTACAACAAAGTCCAAATAGATAAGGATTAACTCCATCCTTGTTTTTAAAAGCCAGTTTAATTGAATACATATAAATTCTAGCTCTCATGGTAAACTTGCTTGATTAATAAGGCTTCCCTAAAGGGGTGAGTAAACAATTTATTTACCTCAGATTTGAGTTAGGTTGCGGCGAGGTGGGCACAGTGACGAACACGGCTCGTGCGAGCTCCTCCGTGCCGACGCCCAGCAACCGCGCCGCGCGCTGTCCGCAGCCTGTGCTCAGGAACTGGTACTTTATACCAGAGCCGGTGTTGGCTGGAAAAATAATAGTTATGGGCGTTTAGGGACACGGAAACGAAAGATCAAAAACAAAACAGAAGAAAAACATTTTCTTTTTCGTGGACAATGTTCACATATTTTTTTGTTACGACTGAAAATCTTTATATTTCAAAAACTGACTTGAACGCTTTCAAAATTTTATTTTAAAATTATCCTCTGCACCGCCCCAAATTGTCGTGGGGCCGTCGCATGACGATAATTTGACGTTAATTAGTCTTTGATCAATATCAAAAACCAATTAAAGTCAAATTAGCGTAATGAGTCTTGAAAATTGATAATGGATCCTAAGGAACAAGTCCTTTAACAGCCTCACCTTTAACAGCCCCCGCCCACCCCAAGTGACAGATAGCAGCCATAATCTTCCATATCGCCATCTGTTCGTTCTCAGTGACAGCCAGCAGCTGCAGCGCTTCCTTCAGCGCTGAGAACTCAGCGGGCGCATCCGCTTTGTCAGCGGAAGTCATGAAGGGGTTCGGAGTGTTGATCGGTGATTGGTCGAAAAGCAGCTCGCGGCGGAGGCGGCCGTCGCAGCCGTGGTAGAGGCTGGAAGAAAAGATATAGGAATGCCGTTTTATATTTGTTAGTTGTATTAGTATTGTCGCAGTGGGCACTCAAAAGGTCTATATGTTTTTTCAAACCACGTAAAAGACGAAGGAGATTTTATAGGTTTGTTTGACGCGTTTTTTTTTATCTATATAAATTTTCCAAGTGGGCGTGGATGGCCAAATCCGAAACTATGAGGAATAGCGAAAAGTACTCAAAGAAGTCGTGAGCTCGATTTTGATGAAAACTAAAACTGCATCATTGGATTTTTGAACAATGAATATTTCGATACAACTGCGGCTACACCTAGTTTTAGCCGGGTACAACTAGGTGCAGCCGGTCACATGCGGTTCGTGTGTACTTTGGGAGGCGACGTAGGATACAAGAGCGGGCGAAGGGCACCCCGAGGTTAGGTTTGGTTAAAACTAGGTGTAGCCGCATTTCGATCATTAGCCGTAACATATACAGGGTTATTTGTAAAACACCAGCAACCTCTTAAGAGGTCATTGTACTCATCATTATGAACAACTTTTACTATGGGACCAAACCAGAAATCGCGAAAAAAAAAACAGCTGTTCCCTACATTTCGACGAGTTATACGAACATAAATGTAGGGAACAGCTGATTTTTTTAAGAGGTTGCTGGTGTTTTACAAATAACCCTGTATAAAATACAAAGCCCTGAATGACTGATATATCAACGCACAGCCTAAAGCTAAACCGCTGGTCCTAGAGACATGAAATTTGGATAGTGTGTTCTTTATGAAGAGTAGGTATCCATTAAGAAAGGGTTTTTCGAAATTCCACGCCTAAGAGGGTAAGTGGGGGGAGGGTGAAATTTCACCCGGACGAAGTCGCGGGCAGATGCTAGTACCATATAAGTAATGCTACAGTACTCACGTATGCAGAGCCCTGAGAGGCGCCTGTCCGGGTCTCAAGTCGGGGAGCAGTATTTGTACCGACGCAGCCGCTAGGGCGCCGCCGCCGTCGAAGTCCAGAGATGTTAGGGAGACGAAACGAGATGCATGTGTGTTTGAGCTGGTCCTGTAAACAGAAATATAATTTTAGTAAAGTTAAAGATACGTACAGACTATATATTTCACTGACTTATATAACTGACTACTGTGACTGACTTTATTTGACTTTCTATTTTTTTTTCTGTAAAAAGTGTAAGTATATCTTGGCAAAAATAAAAGTAAAAAAAAAATTGTACAAAATTAAAAAAAAAAAGAACTGGCGCCATGTGATGCTTAAGGTCCTGAATTAAATATTTGGAGTGTGAGACATCTTTTAGAAGGACACATCTCACTAAACAGCCGTTCATAACTTTAACGCCTAATAATACATTAATTGGTATGGGGATACTTTGACCCTGAGGAAAGATATACACTACTTTTTATCGATCGATATACCACGCGGGAGACGCCTCGGGCGGAAGCTAGTCTGAAATAAAGTCTACCCTATTGTAAAACAGTAGGTATCGTATCAAAGGATTTTTTAAGGTCCTGGAATTTATTAAAGTACGCAGTATAGTTTGTGAATCAAACTTAGAAACTTTACCTCTTTATAATATTAGTATAGATCAGAACATGCCAATCCGAGTGTCATGTCACAAATTGTGTATATTGTAGGTTGACTGCCGCGTGGGTCTCGTGAATTTCGCTGCTGTGAGCATTAGTTTAGCAATAATGGACACTAAAAGTCCCATCACTCCTTTCAAATCATTCGTGACGACTGCACTTTTATTATCTTTGTTGATATGTCGTAGGTTTTTTCGGATTGGAAATCTTCAAATTACCTCTCCCGCTCTGGGTGGAGCGGAAGGCAGTGTCAGACTCTTACTGACTAAAACCCACCCGTGTTCCTTCCTCAGCCCTTTATGTTCCGGGCCAGCGCTAACCCTTTCGGAGAATCCCGCTGACCCGACAGTCCCGCCGACCCGATATGTCGTAGGTTTTCCTTTCTTCAAAAATAAATAACAATTATGTGAATATCTATCTCTAACAGCCTTGTCACTCACCGTGTAGACCCAAATAGGTGCAGTACATCGAAGGCAGCATCCAATCGTTCGGGCGTGAGCTTCGAACCCTGTGCAGGGTATGCGCTGGCTAGGTACCACACGCAATGACGCATCGCTGATGTTTTGCCGGATCCGGACCTGTGGGAAGGAGAAAATCATAATTTAATAATTATAACACTAATATTATAAAGGCGAAACTTTGTGAGTGTGTGTGTTTATATGTTTGTTACTTCTTGACGCTCAAACGGCTGGTCCAATTTTGATAAAATTTGGTATGGAGGTAGCTGACACCTTGGATTAACATATAGGCTACTTTTTATCCCGATATTCCCACGGGATCGAAACTTATGCGGGTGACACCGCGGGGCGCAGCTATATCATAAGTTTGTTCAGGAGTTTTATATTTATTGATAATATAAGTAGAAAATAAAATAAAAGTGTATGTTGTTGTCAGTTTTTGTAATAAGAACGTTTACTTTGTCGGATTAGTCCGAAATTTAAAAATGGCTCGATTGTTTAAAGGTGGATCTCAAGATAAACCACATTTTATAATAAGGTCAAAGGCTTTAAGACAGGAATAAAATTTATCATACAATCTAACGCGCGCTAAATGTCTGTCATGTAAACGCAGCTTAAGTTTCAGTATAATCTATCATCCGTATCGAAATATCAGTATGTAAGAGAATAAATTGCCATTTTAAATTAATATTCTGAACTGGAAAGCAATAATTTAAAATGTATAGACGTTATTTTATTACGTTAATATATTATTTTAATAGCAGTAGGTATTTATTAAATTACTTTAGTTTTTCCCACAAATCTATAATAATATTAAAAACGTGTTGGAAGTGATTTTTATAATTAATTATTCAATAAAATATTGTAATTCAATAACTATGCGCCAAACTCGACCTTCAGCATCCTTATTACGTATGCGAATGACGACCGCTAATTTCTATTGCCATACAAATCTTATTCAATAAAAAATATACGCGGCATTTGCTTATCGTTACGCTCTTTATTTTCTATTTTAAAGGCTTTAAGACAGTTTAACGGTCTTAAGGAGGGATAAAAGTAGCTTCAAAGAAAAATCAATCTTGTTTCTTGAAGCATAAAGTTCAAATTTCTTTGTATGGCCTGAGGCGTATAATATCATGATAGGATCTTGAAAACTAATTTCCAAGTGAACTGTTAATAATTATTTATCACTCCATATTTTAACAAGCGGACCTTAATAGATGGCGCCACGCGATAATTTGTCAAAGGAGGTTTTAACAAGATAAATACTTCAACGAAAAAGGTTTTAATAGTCTGCAATTAGCAGTGTTTATTTATTGTCTGTTGGTCTAGTAAATTATAGGTTCTGATTGTAACTTTGGTTGTATGATGCAACATAATCTTTATCTATATATATAAAATGGTAAACTGACTGATTGTTGATATATCAACGCACAGTCTAAACCGCTGCTCCTAGAGACATGAAATTTGGAGGGTGTGTTCTTTGTGAAGAGTAGGTATCCACTAAGAAAGGGTTTTTCGAAATTCCACCCCTAAGAGGGTGAAATTTCACGCGGACGAAGTCGCGGGCAGAAGCTAGTTAAACTATATAACTATAAAACTATATTATTTTTGGCCGATCATATGCACAATATGATCGGCCAAAAATAATATAGTTTTTTTAACTGAAACTTCTATTCGATAATTGGACGAGATTTGAAAGTGAAGAAGCAGAAGCTTGGACGCATCACGATTAGCCACATTTCATTACATGAGAGAAAAAAACGATAACTAACACTAAATCTCTCTCATTCTTTATTTTTTTAGAAGTTTCTCTTCTATCACATGGACGGTGCTGCGCGCGCAATTTTTGTTTCTATAACCAACTGTTCTCACTGACAAGAATATTTTTGTGTTGCACACTCATTGAAAAAAAAAATGCCTATGCCATGCCATGCCTTAATGCCTATGACATTAAGTCCGCCTCTGTACATTTTATGTGCTTGAAGTATTAAATTATGATGTATATGGCTCTTAAAGCGGTTATATTTGAACATACTAACCTGCCAAGGAAGACGATAGCTCTGTCTCTTCGTGAAGCCAGCATACATCGGTGCGTGGACTGAGCCGCTGCGAACACGTGAGGCGGCATGTCATCAGCTCGACAACCACGGAACATTGCTGCCACCTGGAAACGACGACAGATTGGTTATCAGAGATACATAAAGGTGTAATGTAACCTTCTCCCTGACCTTTTTTACAGTTATTATTAGCCTGTGATGTCCCACTGCAGGGCAAAGGCCTCCCTACTCTCTTTCCACTTCTCTCTGTTCAAAGCTGCTAAGGACCAGTTCTTGTTGAAGGAGTCCAGCTCATCCCGCCATCTCCGTCTGGGCCTGCCACGATGTCGTTTACCATTAAGAGGGGACCCATTGGGTCGTAAGTTTGACCCATTGTTCGTCCGACATATTTCTTTTCGGTTATTTTTTTTTAGGTTCATCACTTAGCCATATTAGAATGTTATTTTCGCATTAGACCAAAGAAGCGAAGGATGAACTGTGTGAAAGATGATATGACTAGAAAGGGGGTGACTACCGAGATAACCACTAATAGAGAAGTTTACCTTTTTTTTGACCCCCAATTTAATTGGCATAAGGGCAGGAGAATGATTCAGTAGATATTTTACCTTGTCAGTATAAATAGGAGAGGTGCGCTTCGGCGGGCCGAGTACCAGGAGAGCATTACCGGCGCGAGCGTGCGGTAAACCAGCGGCGAATCGTGAACGCAGCACGTTGAGCGCACCGCATTCGTTCAGGCAGCGCAGCGCCGCAATGTCCTCGCAGCGCTCTAGTTGGGGCGGGTTTGCCTGGAAAGAGATAAGATCGGTTATAAAATTTGGATAACAAGGGCACGAGGCTGCGGCCTATCATTATGAATGGTAAAGACCTGAAAAGTACCCTTAACCTTTTAACCACCCGACTTCATATCAGTTGTCGTGTCTCCAGCGCCCGGCACAGTGAATCGAAAAATAAATACCTACCTGATAGAATATAGCCTAAATAAATAAAAAAGCAGATCATATGAGCTGTGGCATTTGGTCGTAATTATACGACCTTGGCGAAATGCTCACGAAAATATTTGTCCGATTAATCCGGTCCGATTATTATTAAGCGGTTAAAAGGTTAAGGTAGATACCCAATTTCCCATCGGCGTGTTCTAGTTTTGCTGACGTAAAAGATCTAGTAAACTGTTATAGAGTTTAGAATTTTTAGAAACATATTTTTAGATCTTCTTAAGATTAGAAAAAAATTAAGAAACATACAGGAATATATATCAGGTTCTCCTCAAAACTGCCCACAAATTAGATAGTGCAACAGAGTGCTTGTGTAAATTCCTTCAAAGATCTTGCTCCCCCGTTGTACCAAATTACCCACTTTTCTCAATAATATTTTGTGCCTATTCTGATTTATTCCAATGGAAAGAAAGAAATTTTATTTGCTCTGATATGTGTATACATACAGAATTAAAATAAAACATGCATGCAAGATCTTAGATTATAAGTGGCTCACGACATGTCTGCCATTTTTCATGGCGTGCAAATATTTTAGGTAGGTACAATTATAATGACTGAATCAATGATTTTTACACTTACTTATACATTAAATTTAATATCAGTCACACATTGGATGGTATATTTCTATTCATAAATTAGCTGGTAGATAATGGTTTATACCATTATCTCCCATCAAGCCCGCCTGATACATGGCGGGGACGTCAACGCGAAACCTGTTACCATAAATTCAGTACATGTTCTGAACACCCTTACGTTAAAATTTTCGTAGTTTATTAAAAAAAAATATTGCTGTCCCTGCCTTTATTGCACCATTGTGCGTATAAATTTGACTTCATCATTTCAGCCGAAAGGCGTCCACTGCTGGACATAGGCCTCCCCCAAGCACCTCCACTTCGACCGGTTCTGTGCTTCTCGCATCCAACGGGTTCCTGCGGCCTTCACAAGGTCGGTTCTTTGACTTACCTTCTCCAAATCATCTTCATCAACGCTAAGTATCTCGCCAGTCTGCAACACCCGGACTTTGGCCCTGCCAGTGTCTGCCTCTCCATCTCTCACGACCGCCGTGAAGCCGCCGCGGTGCGCCAGCCACATGTGACCGGTCTGCAGCCATTCCTTCTCGCATGCTAGCTGCTCTTCAGATTTCGCCTGAGGAGAAGAAAAATGGATAGTTAGTTATTAGATATATCTGTCTGCAAAAAAAAGAGAGCTCACGTTTGACGTTGATTTTTTTATCCTGGTCTGTCTAAGGATTGACATTACATATCCCATGCCCATATCGTGATGACAGGCACAATAATAATCGTTATTAAAGCATAGTTGTAGTACCAACCACTTGTAGAAACAAGTGGTGTCAATTTTAATATGACTGGTTCTCGTTAGTCATTTGTAGGCCACGTGACCACGTCTAGTAGTTTACTGGCTAAAATGATCTCGGCATTCTTCTAACATTCGTTCTCATGGTTCGAAAATGACACCTTGTGCTTATAGTACTTATTCGATAGTTTCTATAATCCATACCGCCACGTTCGATTACGTTACGAGCTCACAGTAGGTACCAACATATTGCATGTAGCGGATAACAGCTTTTACGACAAACTACGCTCAAGCGTCGACGTAATAATCACTCAACTAATTGAGATCATAGGTGTGTCTAGACTACGGTTCACTGAATATGTAACTGAGCATAGGATTCTTTGAAATTAATTTAATGAATGACGATGGAGCATCCGAGTACGTGACGATACGAAAGATAGAAACCCGAATTGTGTGCCTCGAAAAGATTTGCGTCAAGTCAACATTTTTGGATAGGTTGAATTGAAATATCTTTACAAGTGGCGTGTGGATGGTGTAAAGTTCGACTAACAAAACGGAATTGTCAAATACTTGAGCAGAAACGAATTTCTGTGAGGGCCACTAAAAGCAAACTAAGACAATTATAAAATGGCCTGCAAAGACGATATCCTTTAAGTAGACGTGTTAATAAATAAATTCTGTAAAGTAACAAGTCCACACATCTGCTGGGGAGTTTGTTGCGCCACTTCTTCTCCCCAGCGAAAGCACTAGGAAGTGGTAAAGGGCGGGCGTTTTGGGGGACTGTCTTTTGTAATTCTGACGTTCGAATAAATGACGTGCGTTCGAATTTGAGTAAATGACTTTTAATTTCATCCAAAAGCAAAAGAAAGGCATTGATTCGTTCATCGTACTTATTGTATACCCATAGGTACTTCTAAAGGGAAGTGTTGTCGGCATTAGTTAGCAGGAAAGCTTGTAATTTTCCACCATTAGATTGTTAACGCCGTCCCTAGAAACTAACTGAGGCGTTAATTGCGGGTCCCAAGTGTCAGTGATGGCCGATAATGGTATAGAGGAAGGTTTTTATTGACATTTTATTTTAAGTACTCTTGTAGAGACAGGAGTTATGGATTTTGTGTTAGAAGGGATTTGTTGGACACATTAAAGGAGGATGCAGTGTTAAGATTGTTATGGGGTGTAGACCATATAAGAAAAGGAAGTCTTAAAAAGCGCTTGTAAAAAATATCTTATGTAGATACACAGTTACCTAAATACAATTAATTTGAACCTTGTATAGGTTCAAATTAATTGTATTTAAGTAACTTCACCTTCACCACACACCGCAAAACGTACTAGGAAATCATAAGCTCAGCCTACACTGATCGACGGGTGTATTTCCGTTATTATAAGCTCAATTACTGTTACTACGTAAGTATTTTGTGGAGGTAAAGAATAAGGATTCGCGCCGTGTTCTTGCTTATCCTTGTAATAAGCAAATAACCCTTCATCTAAAGCTAGTATTAGCTTCCCATTACTGCCCCATTGTTACCGGCTAGATGCAGCGAAAGACTTGTATTTTATACTAGGAGGGCCACGGGGTTAAATTTATACTAGGAGGGCCTCGGGGTTCATTTTATACTAGGAGGGCCGTTGGGTCTATTTTTTTATCATCATCATCATTTCAGCCTGGAATTACTGACCGCTGGCTTACAGCAAAAAAAATCACCTTAGAACTATAAACAACAGAAAACAATGCTTGTAATGCCAAAAGGGCCTCAGCTCAGCATAATGTCAGATGACAACACAAGGTCACCGCCTACCACAGCCTAAACAGCTGGGTCTAGATTTAGAAGCATATAATTTTGCAAAAAAGTTCCTTATACAGTGGCCTCTAAAATTAGTTGACATTTTTCCACTTCAGCTTACACACATCACATTATAATTTAAAAATTTGTACTGCTATAACGTTTTTATTGACTCATTCAACTACCTTTGACTTATCATAAAAAATAATCAAATAATCCCTTAGGAGTACCTGATTATTTTTTATTTTAAGGGGACTACATGACGTAAAGTGCTGTCACTGTCGGGCTGCATAGAAAAGAAAGAGAAGCGCAATGATACAACGCTGGTAACATAGTGCAAAATATGAAGCAATTGTGTATTTACAAAAAATCTATTATTTGGACTAAAAAATTAAAACACTAGTGCTTTAGTATGTTGCTTGTAGAATAATCTGACCAAAAATCAGAATGATTGTAAGTATAATAGTATGATTTTTATTGCAAAAAGAAAGTTTTTAGAGGTATCTTCATGATTTTTTTCTATCGAATCAAATTCGTTGTATTATGTTTTCAACACACTATCTACTTAGCATATATCCTAAAGAATATTATATATTTTTCTGATTTTAATTTACTGTAGTCGTTCATATACTTTTAAGCATTATAAAACTTGCGTTTTTCCGTTTAGGTCCTGAGGCATCACAGCTGAAGTGGAAAAATGTCAACTAACTCTTGGAGGCCACTGCATAGCGAAAGTGACCACTAAGGAAGGATTTTTGATAGGTAATTCATTCTTTAGAGGATGAAAGTTTTTATGGAAATTCGTCATTATTTCGCCGAGGTTCGCCGTGTGCTAAGTAGAATTAACTTGCAACCGTTTAACGCCACTATTAAAGGACCACCCGGCACCCAGCGATTCATTTGACATTTCGCGCGCCTGTCATTTCGTAATTGACGATTACATCTCAATGTTCAAACATTACATCTGCTGGGAGTGGCAGTGATTCTGTCAAATGTCATGTTTGCGATATTGGACAATCATTGGTTTTCATTTCTTAGTGCAATGCGCAGGATTCGCTAACAAGTCGTCCCGATATTGGTAGGCTTTTGCATTAGTTTTTGGGCATTTCGGGAAAAGTGGATGCTAATAGGAACCACTAACAACATTTTCTAGGAAAGTTAAACTGAGATTGTTGTTTTCCACCAGCATATAATGTTCCCACTGCTGGGACAAAGGCCTCCTCTCGGTAAGAGGGAGTGGGCAGTTATCCACCAGGCGGGCCCAGAGCGGGTTGGTGTATGTAAATGGTTGAATTGTATCAAAATGCTGGAGACCAAATATTTTAACCAAAAGCGGAAGAGCCAATTGGACTACTGTATGCCAGATATGCTAGTTATTATCTCAAGAAGAAGTTAACAGACACAAATTAAACATTCCCGCGATCAAATATTCACTGTTACAAATAAATAACGTTCCACGTCGTCATAACAGTAATATAGCACAAAGTAACTTAGGACACAACCATAACTTAGTTACCAATATTACTGATCGATAAATCTGAAATTACTGCTTGCTAATAAAATAATGGGTAACAAACTTTAGAAGCTGATAAACATTACGGATACATTTGAGACAAGGGAACCGCCAAAGATATTTACAATTCAAGTCCTGAACATTTACTATCTGATGTTGTAAGGTTTAGATGAAATAAGTGCATTTAACAGTCTGTAGCACTTTCTAAAATACAGTACGAAGACCTCGATGACGAAATCGTTCTAGAAGCTTAGTTCCAATCAAACACTTATTTTAATTGTAGTAAACGTAGATAAAATCAACGCAACTAAGTAAAGCAAATAGGTACGCATAGCTACACATAAAGCTACAAAACTTTATAACAGTATAAGTTGACTTCTGATTGTACGAAGAACAATATAAGTTGACTTCTGATTGTACGAAGAACATATACATTGCGAGGTCAGCTAAAACTGGAAATATATAGCTTGATGTGTAGCCGTGTGTACTACAGGTGCTATATTTTATGACGGTACTGGGGAGAGGCTTCCTGACCCACACAAAGAAGATCAACTGAATAAGAAAGCACGTGAAGATTAATCCGTTATAGTTGCATTGCCACAACAGTAAGCTCACTGACAACCTGGTCTTGATCTTCATCCAACTATATTTGCAACCTTGCGAAGAACCAGAGACCAAGCAGTAGACTGATAAGAATAGTCAGATTAACGCAACGGACCGTATAGAAAGACCATAAAAACCCAAAAACAAAACACCGTAAAACGTTATCAAAAAGCGGCAACAGGAGAGTCAATAAAGTTCGTATCGGTACCAGATGGTATCCGGCTGTGGACAGCGATTTGTTAGTTTAATGTAGGTACTACAAATTGTAGATTATTAATACTAAATAAACACGAAAACAAAGAAATATCACCAGGGCTGAGATCTTACAGTACAGTATATTTAGCAGCAAGGCAAGGAAGGATCGTAGCAAGTGGCCTACTGTAGTTTGTGTCTACAACTATGAGGAAAGGGCGTGGAGTTTATATATCTCAAAAAACTATATGTTCCTATCTATTTAGTAGCTGTTTAGCAAAATTCCCTATGAAATTTAGGAGACTCGCGAGAAAAAAATCGTTAATCTCACCACAAGCCTTTCCCTTTCCTAGCCTTTCTTTTCTTTCTTTTTTTTCTGTCAGTTCACTATGTTCATAAATTCCAGGCTTTTTAAAATTGCCTAGTCATTAAATAACACCTTCACTTATGTTGTTCATGAATAGCTAACACATCGTATAACGCAAGGAATTAAAATGTCGTAAAATCTAACATATTCCACAAAAAGTTTAGCGTGGCAAGTTTTAAGATATTCATAATGAACTGCTTAATATTCTGATTCTGAATTGTCTGCTGGTACATAATATTGCTGTACACGTAATTGTTTTTAGTTATTATTTATACTTGAAGGTTACAGAAGTCTAGTATTTTTAGTTATTACACGTCTCACGTAATATTAGTAAAAATATAGGAATATTATAACATTATAAGAATATGATTTTGATCCATTCACAATTAACGTGAATTCGGCCAGAAGGTATTTAAGCCTCAATTTTTTCAAGTAGCGGTAGGTTATATTGTTTGTTTTTGTTATTTTATTATTTTCTATATTATTTTAGTCATATAATTGCGAACTAAGTCATATAATTGCTAAACTAACTAACTAATTTATATTGCTTCTTACTTTAATTAAGGCGATGTGTTTTTTGTTTTTGTGCTCACACCATAAATTATTATTATAAGTCTATACGTAAGGATTTGTAATTGGCTTTCGGTTGACTATGGTCACAGCTATGGTTACCTTTTGTGTTTGTTTTTATTAGCTGTAAGTCGTCCATGTACTAAAATAAATAAATAAAACACACCTTCCAATATACTCGCATAAATAAAAGGATAATCAACGTATTATTGAAATCCCCTTTAACTAACTGACTGACTGACTGCGTCGTTGGTTTAGGTTTAGGTCGCAAGCGCTACTGTTGAGCATGAGGTCCTTCCTGGGTTCGATTCCCAGGTCTGGTAAAGTATTATAAGGGTTTTACCATTATGAATTTCCCAGGTGTAGCCTGGATTCATGTCCGGTTCGCTCCGATGCCATGAGGCTTAAACATTAAAACATACTAACGTGTCTTACCTGGTAAAAAATTAAATTAAAAATTTAAAAAACCCCCGACAAAAATAAAATTAAGGAATCCCTACAAAAAGCATGAAATAAAAAAATAAATTTGAAAAAATCTTATGGAAGTAGGGGGACCTCAGAAGCAGAATAGAAGGTGTTCCACAGAACGGTCCCCCGACTTCCATAAGATTTTTTCAAATTTATTTTTTTATTTCATGCTTTTTGTAGGGATTCCTTAATTTTATTTTTGTCGGGGGTTTTTTAAATTTTTAATTTAATTTTTTATTTCATGCTTTTTGTAGGGACTCCTTAATTTTTGTATTTCATTTCTTTTATTTTCTTCCGTTTTAAGATTCTGGTAATTTGGTGTTTAATCAGATTTTTTATCAGTCAAAAAATATTGATTAATTTATAGTTGAAGAATAATTTTTAAGACTAAACAGATTTTTTTGTTTTATTATATTTTTCAAGTTTTTAGTTTTCATTTCGTTAGGTAGTTAATATTCCTCATTCCCTTTCAATATAGTGTAAATTATTCTACTTGTCAAGCCCTTGCATTTGATACCTATATTGAAGGAGTTGTGAAAAAAAAATGTAATTCGCCATTTTGTGGTGGCGGCCATCTTGGATTTGAAATTGTTAATAGTGTATAGTATTCTACTAGTCAAGCCCTTTCATTTGATACCCATATTGAGGGAGTTGAGAAAAAAAAATGTAATTCGCCACTTTGTTGTGGCGGCCATCTTGGATTCAAAATTTGTTATAATGTATAGTATTCTACTATTGAAGCCCTTTCATTTGATACCCATATTGAGGGAATTGTGAAAAAAATATGTTATCCGCCATTTTGTAGCGGCGGCCATCTTGGACCGATTTTCATCAAACATAGCTAAGAACACTCCCGACTAATACACCTTTCAAACAAAAAAAAACTAAATCAAAATCGGTTCATCCGTTCGGGAGCTACGATGCCACAGACAGACACACACACACACACCCCCACCCCCACACACACACACACACACACCCCCACAGACACGTCAAACTTATAACACCCCGTCGTTTTTGCGTCGGGGGTTAAAAAAAAACTACCTTCAACTCATAGAACTCCACACTGAACATACTGACCGCACAGTCTGATCGAGTATATTGTAAATCATACACATTGAGAAATTACCGTAAGGCTTTACTTGTTAGGTGGTCTGTATATTATTTCTGGAGTGACAGAAATGAAAGTAATACTATCTAGCCTTTTGTAGGATGTTTTGTTGATTATTTTGCCAAGTGTTGTCAAACTGCCAGACTTTTATGCTCTATGGTTGCCACAGATAGCCGAGCATGGGAACTTATTTATACAAAACAAGATTTCCTTCCGCAATTCTGTAGCAATCCCAAGTACTTCTAGTAGGTACTACCAGTACCTGGGATATGTAGGTACTAGGTATGTTCGTCCCTAAGTAAAACATGGATTGAAGATCCGGAGACTATCTACACTACGCATTAAAAAAAAATCCATATTGTTGTATTTTAGAATGAATAATTAATTAGAAACACGTTTGAATTTGAAATACGAGAGGTTTATACGGACCAGTCTTGTCCAAGTTAATACAAAAAAACAACTTCATTAAAAATTAAAAAACTTATGAATCAAATCCACTATACCTAATACAGAAGAACTTTTAAAACATATAAATTATAAACTAATAAGAATCCAAAGTCGTATTTCATGGTAAAATTTGAAAGAAATCAACTCTGTGTAAAGAAAATGAGAAACATTAGTTTGGTTGGTTTGTGATTTTGCATTTATAACAGAAATGGGACCAGTTTAATTTATTGTTTGTGTTATATGTGACAACTTAAGTGTTAATTCATTAGAATATTTGATTACGCTTAATTTAATATTATATTAGATAATGCTTTTAAAATGTTGTATTATTTATTTTTAAGTTATTTAAAAAAGGTGCTTTCTTTCGACTTCTTTCTGTGTCAATTCCAGGTACTACTGTACATACTGGTATTGAGCTGCATCCGGTTAGACTGGAAGTAGTCCCAACATAGTTGGGAAAAGACTAGCAGATGACATTGATAACGAACTTACTATCCTAGATGCTGAGATGAATGTTGACAGTGATAAAGGAGGCTAGCTGCACGTTCCGACTCCAAACATATTGCGATAATGACAACAGGTTGATGATGATAAAGTACTATCATTTTAAACTTGAAACGTATCTACAATAGCACTGCCCAAAACTTCAAAGAAGATGCGTTAATAGTGAAATAAACAATAAAGTCAAATGGTTACAATGTAAAGTTATAGCACAGGAGTGTTTCGATTTAATTTTAGCCTCCGGAAACTTAGCGTTCCAGTTGGCGGATGATGCATTGCTACACCCACGTGGAGCAGGGCTGGTGCTTGCTTTGTGAGAACAAATATTGGGATGGGCACTTGGACACAAATTTCAAGCTTCTATATAGAAGAAGTAAGGTTGATAAGGGTTTTGTAGTTAGCTATCCTCAATCTCTGTCAATAGTGGGAGGTTTCAAAACTGTAGCTGCTCAACATTGGCAATATGGTATACATGATTTGGCACCAAAAACAAATTCTATTTATACGGTCCACCAGTATGAGACCTAACCTATCGTTGGTAACAAACAATAACTAAACCTTTAGGAACTTCTTCTCCACCACCACTGAAATCACCAGGACCTTTTTCATCTCCTTCCTAAACAGCATCATCACAACGTTTTTTAACCATCTAACCACAAACATTACCAAAAATTCTTGTAGTCAACATTTCCCAATCCGCATCTTCTAAACACTCCGTGGGAGGGCAGCCCTATGACCTATATGGCCACCATTTTACGACCATTTTATTGCATCGCAGGTGTCTGAATAAACACTGTTTACGTTTAAGGGTGACCTACTGAGCACATCTGTCCGTACACGGAACAACATTACAAGTTACGACACGTTACTCGTTGTCTGACGGATGCGGCGATATGGGGACCGAATTAGATTTTACTGGTAACTTCAAATGGATGGGAGGTTTCGATATGTGGGTACTGAAAAATGGTGGTGCTTTAGTAGATTATTTTGGGTTTAATGTATATATTGAACTTAAAGTTATGATACAAGATGTTTTTGATGAAGCAATGACTGCAAAGGTTAGCAAGGTTTAGCAAAGGCGAGACAATTAAACAAATATTCCGATAAACTTTTGTCAAATCAAGCAGACAGATTAATCTGTCATGTTTCAATACTAAGAAATAAGAGGAATCATTTCATCAAAGCACAATTATTCTATTTAGATTCTCGGTAGGCTGACAGGCAGACGTTATAACTTGACTGGCTATTGTCGCAAGTCGGATAACAGTAATGGTAAAACTAAAGGCAAATAAACTGTTGAACAACACATGATCGGCAAACAAACAAAGATGAAAAACACTGCTACATGCACACTAATTTACCAATAGGTCTTCGCTCTTGCAAAACATGAATGAATTCATCTTTATAAAAATTACGTTGATCTCATAACAAAAAGGGAGTGCTAGAAAAAAACAAAATGATACCAAAGAAACTCCATAAATAATCATGCTAAGGATACAATACTTGAACGTGTACCACCCAAAGAGAATGTTGGAGTCAGAGCGTGAGGCATATTTTGCACTCCATAATTTTATTACCCACACCCACGTGAAACTCACGAAAACTACACAAAAACACTGATTGCATCTCCTAATGAGCTCCAAAGTAGAGACAAATGCATGGTTTGCGTCAAAATCAACGGCTATTGTTGTGCGGCCCTGACTCGAAGCCCTAATGACTGCAACTCGTGAGTCGCCATATAAAGACGTGGTTTGTGCATATTTTTGATAATAAACAACTACTGACGTAATCGCTTTATTGGTGTCTAACAGTCGGGAACTTGTTTGTTGTGTTAGGAGGAAATATTAAATACCTTATTGATGATATTCTTCAGAAAGGTCAGGTGCGTAGTACTCGCAACGAGCGTGTGCATATATGACAAAATCTATGAACGTAAACGAGGCAAAAGGAGTATGTAAGGATCGTAGCAAGTGGCGTTCTGTATTTTCTGCCTACCCCCAAGAAAGGCGTCAGTTTATGTATGTACATATTATGTTTACTGAAGAATAGGTTGATTGAATAAACCATAGGTTCGATTTAACCATAGCGCAAAGTAGGCGAAAAGCTAGAGAGGAAAATTGAAGTAAGTTGTTTCTCCTTCTCCTACTTGCAATCAGCAAATAGATGCTCGAATATTCTAATAATAAAGCTCAAGAGTTTGTTTGTTCGTTTGTTTGAACGCGCTAATCTCTGGAACCCCCAGACGAATTTGAAAAATTATTTTTGCATATGATAGCCCAATTCCTGAGGAAGGCTATATACGGGCTATTTAACATTACGCTAGGTCACTTAGGAGCTGAGCAAAGAGAAATAAAGTCGGAGAGAACACTAAGCGAAAACGAAGTAACAGTGCGGGCGGGCGATGCGATGCAACAGTGCAGGCGGGCGATGCGATGCAACAGGGTGGGGCGGAACAAGAATTCCACGCTGACGAAGTCGTGGGCATAAGCTAGTGCAAGAAGAAAACGGATTAGGTAAAGATCAAAGCACGTGGTGCTCAGTACTCACTGCTTACCTTTTTGAAACAGAAGCGTGACAATATGTAGAAATAAACCATAACAACTAAGTATTGCTATTGGATGGTGTCTACCATGAGCTTATCCAAACTTTCAGTAAATTAAATAAACTTGTTAAACATAATATGGAAAGAAATATACCAAAGAATAAAAATAATATTAAAACCTTGTTTGGACTGCATCCAAAATTGAAGAGTTGTTACGATAAGAGGTAAAAAGTGCAGTTATTTAACCTGAAGAGACTCACGAGTTGGGCAGAGTTCCAATACAATTATGTGGATGTCACAAGTGCTTCCAAACTTATTTACGTGATAGTGATAAAAATAGAAGATGTTAACTCCTTATCTGAGGGTGTTTTTGCCATGAAACATTTTCAAAAATGGGAAGTCGGTTTATGCGACTATTTCAATTTATGCACGAAAAGGATACCAACTTATTATACACTAGCTGACCCGGCAAACGTTGTTTTGCCATATCAATTATTTCTAGCTGCCCGGCACTACTTCGTCCGCGAGGTGTTCTACCCCTTACCCTACCCTACCCCTACCCTACTCCTACACTACTCCTACCCTACTCCTATCCTACTCCTACACTACTCCTACCCTGATCCTATCCTACTCCTACCCTACTTCTACCCTACTCCTAACCTACTCCTACCCAACTCCTACCCTACTCCTAACCTACTCCCACACTACTCCTACCCATAAGTAAATAATAAAAGTATAAATAGTAAGTAAAGTATTAAATACTATGTCCGTCTAAAACCGGATAAAAGGTATCCTATGTCCGTCTCCTGGTTCTAAGCTACCTCCCCACCAATTTTCAGCCAAATCGGTTTAGCCATTCTTGAGTTATAAATAGTGTAACTAACACGACTTTCTTTTATATTTATAGATTATAATCATTATCATTGCTTTTTTAAATAACACAGACAGAAGTATCAGAGTTAATAATACACATAATATTATTTTAAAGATCACAATATGTTTTCGTTAGTACTATATCGCGCCAATAGATGTCGTTACGTGTTTCCACTTATTGCAATAAAAAGTTGTTATAGAATGATATTTTTTTGATAGACTGAAGCGATTGCGATGAAACAAAGACTAATCACTACTCCGAGTTCTCCACTATATTTGAGTATAAAAATGAACCATATTGGTTCGGTACTTTTTACGTTGAACCTGTTCAAATAAAAAATCTGTCACATCCAAACAGACAAACCGACAAACAGACAAAAATTCCAAAAATTGGTGAAATGGCATCTGTTGGTTATCCTTTAACACCCCACCTATTATATTTTCAATGTACAGAAACGCCTCGTCTACAGATTTATTATATGTATAGATATAGATATAGAAGAAGATATAGATAGATATAGAAGATATATTTCTATGGATACCACTGTTAAAGTTCAGATTCGTGGCTCCGATGGACCATTGTCGCTTTCCATCAGGCGTGATCAAGGTCAAGAGCAGGCCCATTCGCAATCAAAATAAAACGTTAACATTTATGTGATAATGACAACTTCCTGATATCGATACCTATAATTAAGAAAGTAAACACGACTAGACGAACATTACAAACAGACACTTCAGTTTTATTTATTTGTATGTACTCGTATGTATGTATATTGATTCCAAAAACAAAATCAGAAACAGATTTAGCTAGTGAGTATCGACACTTTAATAAAAAAGTTAATCAGACACACATATCCAGCATAGAATGGATGCAACCCAAACGATGTTACCAAACCGTTTGACATTTTCCACAATCGTAAAACTAGTCATTTTATAGACTCCAAACAGCTAATGGTAATAGTGGAAGAGATCCAAGCCATATTGGATGGATTCGATTACAAATCTTATAAAACATCATGTAGTGAACACACTCAAGACTCCAGTAAAAGTTAACAAACAACAAAAAAGTAAATGTAGCTATGAATAATTGTAACAATACAAAAAAGAAAGTTCACAAAATCTTAAGCATACATAGATTAAAATGGATCCTTCAAGCCACCAATGAGACATTTCCAAGACAAGGCAGGAGAGCAAGACATTAAAATCAGTAGCAACTATTTTGTTTTAGACTGTAGTAGGCTATCAAATGCCTAACTAAAATTGTACAAGACCGACTTATTCCCGCTACCGTTCACCATCCAACCCAATATTTTACAGACGGAATTTCAAATACGCAAAGTTAAACCAGCTGTCTAATTTAGTAACAGTCTAAGACAAAAGGCTGGCACTGCCAACTAATGTTAACACCAGTCACGCTAAACAACCGGATTCTGGGCTTAAAGCGTACATTTCAGGAATTCCAAGTAATCTAGTAAAATGTTTGCAGTCCAGATCGATTTATATAATATTAGACAATAGGAATTCGATCGAATGCTGGAAAGGTATTTACCGATGGTTGAAGAAGAATTTAAACACTTTTGAATCACTCTGTAGGAGGCTGCTTTGTAAAATCTGTATACTTATAATAAAGCTGAAAAGTTTGTTTGTTTGAAAGCGCTAATCTCGGTAACTACCACTCGGATTTTAAAAAATCTTTTTCATTTGATATCCTAATTTTTGAGGACGGCTCTAGGCTCGCACATCACGCTAGGATCCTTAGGAGCCGAGCAAAAACAAAAAAAGTCAGAAAGAACGCTAAGCAAAAACGAAGTAATAGGGCGATACAATTGACGGGGTAAGTCCGGGGAACAAGAAATCTTCGGGCGGAAATGATTACTAAATAAATGTCAGACAACAGAATGTTACATGAGACGCCTAATACAATTAATGAGGTGGATACACTTTTGACGACAAGGACATTTTTGTGCTAGTTTTGAGCTGGAATAGGTGCAGATTAAATATAATTACAGCCATCTTCATATTCAAGCTCGTAACTGCTTACTGTAAACATTGTTTCACATAAGTACTACTAACCATAAACCTACTTAAAGTGATTTGGGATTATCATAAACAGCCGAATCTTTTTTCGGCTAATATGTTGGGACACATAGCATACTAGCTGACCCGCCGAACTTCGTACCGCCTCAGAATGAATAAATATTGTGTTATTTCATTTTGTGATTTTTTTTTTAGTTTTTCTATGTGCGAGGAAAAATCTCGGCGAATGAATTTTTTTTATCGAAATCAGTCAATCTGTTCTCGAGATATCATCAAAAAAGTCGTTCCATACAAAATGTATGAGAAAATGAATTATTTTCATTATTTTTTCTTCTTCGTAAAACTTTTCCATGTTTTTATAGTTATTCGGCTATAAAAATCGGTCCAGCCGTTCTTGAGTTATAAATGGAGTTAGGAACTAAACAGACTTTGTTTTATTAATAAAAATAGATAAAGTTTTACCAGAAGCTGCTAACCTATTTGGTGATAATGCTATTTAATATTCATCATTCATATCATTTCATCAAAGGGAATTTCGTTCATCGAAAGCATATGCCCCGGAGCCATAGCGCCAATACTGAAAATCGATTTATTATTGTTAGCAACGCCCATTTACTATCGTAATCTAGGACATTAGAATTAATATATAAATATTACGATATTTAATTTTATTGTACCTCATAAAATTGTATTGCAAGTTGAACACGATTAAACAAATTTTAAATTATGGGGCTTTGTGTCCTTTTATGGGTTTCTCATTGTCAGTGACCCGACTAATAATTTAAGACTAAAATATATTTAAGTACACTAAATCGTGCTTGCAGCATTGTTGTGTATTTAACAAACGACGGTAACCAGAACAGTTAAAATTAATAAGGATTTAAGAAACGAACAAAGCAGACTGATTAATGGATCAAGAAGTCTTTACTATCACGCTAATCAAAGAGCTATTTATTTATTCAAGCTTACATGCAACACATTAAATAATAGAATCCCAAGGCATTGTACAGAGCAATTTACAAACGGTAGAATAAAATATCAAAATTGGTTACACAGATACACACGTTAAACTTATAATACCCTCTATTTCCGTTGGGGATTAAAAAGTCATCGCATATATTCAAAGTACAACTCAAGACATCACCATATAAGAATGTAAATTATCAATAGAAAACTAGTAGTCTCAATAATTGACTGCATGTTCAATTACTGAGGCTACTAGTTTTCTATAGGCATGAATGATACAATAAATGAAGCTCTTTCAAACCAAAGCACCGACAAGACAACTCACCACTGTCGAGAAAGTCTTCAAGCTTGTCAGGGTGTTATTAGTCGTAATGGTGGCGACAGTAATGATCTAAGTGATCTTACTGCAGCACAGGAAACCGATAGTTATCGATCTGTTCATGCTACTATAATATTGGAACGGGCGAGGGTGAGGCTGGTAATTATGATGATGATTAGTAGGTTAATGTTAAGTGTGAAGTAGGACGTGGAGGAAAGTTGTTATGTATGTGGAGTGTAGCAGATAAAGTTCAAGGGCGAGAGGAATCAGACATCTATACAAATAAATAAAATTGAAGTGGCGGTTTGTAATGTCAAAATAACAAATATTTTTTTCTGTCTGTTTTGGATAATCTCAGAAATAGCTGGACCGATTTTGATGGGACTTTCACATCGACATCCATGCGAACGAAGTCGCGGACAGTTTTAAATATTGTTGTGAGAAAACATAGAGAAGTACAAATTGGAAGCAAACCATTAGAACAGTAATGAAGAACCAACTCAGTAAAGAATCAATGAAATAAAACCTTTGAGTGAACAAAATAATTTAAAATGACACATACGTGAAAATTAAATAGGTACTCCATTGTAAGGCTGTCTTTCCACTAGAGATGAGCCAGGATGCGTAGCGAGGGATGTGTGTGAAATCAACCAATAAAATCGCTTCAGTAGCTTGAACTAAGTTAGCGTTGGTATTGGTTAGTTTTATTTTACACACATCCCTCGCTACGCATCCTCGCTCATCTCTAGTGGAAAGACAGCCTAAGTATTAAGAGGGCGCCGACAAAATGCCGACCGCACAGTGGCGCCCTCATCGTTTGTTTGGTTATTTCTTTTATTTTAGAATGAAAATGCAGAAAATAAGCACGTTAAGTTGTGCTCCACAAGATTATACGTTAATATTATTATACAAGGTATATTGTTTAGTTTTATTATAATCACTAAAGCGGAAAATAGTGGCCACTATTTTCCGTTTTAGTGATTGAAATAACCAAGCAAACGATGAGGGCGCCACTAGGCGGTCGGCGTAGCCTTAAATATTTCATACCCTTTCCAATAGACTTTATGACCTTGAACACAATAAAAACACAAATTATCACATACCACGACATCCATGATGTAACAATGAAAGCAATGTAGATGTTACAAAAGTGCCAATGTTCACACATATAGCAATACTGGCCACAGTCGTGATTCGAGAACAAATGGTGAATTAACATGGCCATGTGATAGATATGAAGTATTTGTTGGTGGAGTATCAATTTCGTGGGTTAAGTGTGAAAATAGAGATAACATTACTTTAAAGAGAGGGAGTAATTGGTGTGATAAAGTTTGATAGACATTATCATCATTAGGAAATGCATCTTTACTCTTGTTATATAGAACATTGTTGTTTTGAACATCATCATAAATCATAATTGCACATTTATGATTGATATGAATATAGAAGAAGCCGCACAAACGCCTTTAATTACATCAAACATTATATCCCGTTAAGAACAGATGTTAAATCGACCCTAAAGCTTTGGTTTCGGCAATAACGGCTGTCCAAACTCCAAATACAGAGCGTTTCTTGACACCTGAATGTCAAATACTGATGAAAATGACAGATTTTCATGACGTCTGTTATAATATGATGAAACCGCTCTTCAAGATATCAGGTATGATTCAACATCTACCTTAATTAACTGAATAGCTATCTACCTGAATCTAGATCCCATCTGAAGGCCAATTCCTGTAATTAAAAATGATCAAAATCTAGTCGCAATCTCATCTCAACGACAATTAATGTCAAAAACTTAGGGAAATTAGAGGTATTTTTGACAGATTGAGACTGAGATCAGACTTTGACTTTGTTTTAAATTAAGAGAATTGCCCATCTGTTGATTGCTAAATCATCATCATCATCTGCCTAGCCTTTTCCCAACTATTTTGGGGTTGGCTTCTGGTCTAACAGGATGCAGCTGAATACCAAACAATTATTTACCAATGTCGATTGCTAAAATTAAATATTAAAATTTTCGATAAGCTCTTCTCTTGACACGAAATTTCATGACGCGGTTCACCTGGCCAAGGATAGACAGAGAAGGCGAAACATCGTCAGGGAAAAGATGTTTTCAAGGGAGGTTCACGACCCTCAATAATGAGGAGCACGACTTGAGGAGGAGGATTGCTAAATATTAAACACCAATGCAATACGCTATATAAAAAAGAAGATTACGCACATCAGCCTATCTACGTTTCCATCTATCTAGCCAACAGTTGTAGAATTTAACAATTTTATCCCCATTAGAAAATCGTTTACAATCGGTTAACTTGCAGCAGCCAGCTATAAATCTTAGTCAGTCGACGGCCGATGGCTTTTAATTCCCCTATTTAAAGGTGAATTTATAGAAACGTTTACATTATTATGTTATTATGTGTGTCCTTTGCAATTATTGGATTCTAGTGCATGGCTTTATTAACATAATAAAGTATTTATTGAATGATAAAATAGCATTGTACAGACGCCAGCACATCAAGCTACCCGAAACTGTCAAATTTTCCCAATCAACGTTGAAACTTATGCTCTAGCGATAAAGTTGAAAATCTATTAAACAAATTTGACAGATTGTAGTAACTTGATGTGCTGGCATCTGTACATTATTTAACTTTCTGGGTATTAGAAAACTAGCTTCTGTTCGTGACTTCGTCCGAGTGTAATTTCTTGTTCCCTCGACCCCGTCGCGCGTCGCATTGCATGCGCTATTACTTCGTTTTAGCTTAGCGTTCTTTGTGATTTTTCTTGTTTTTGCTCGGCTCCTAGAGGATGTAGCGTGATGTTAATTTGCCTATAACCGTCCTCAAGAATTAAGCTATCAAATGAAAAAGATTTTTTCAAATCAAACTCTTCAGCCTTATTAGTAGTACAGATACAGATTGGAAGGCCTCCCACAAGGTGGTCCGACGACCTTGTTAAGGCCGCATAAACCCGTTGGATGCGAGAAGAGCAAAACCGGTCGAAGTGGAGGTGCTTGGGGGAGGCCTATGTCCAGCAGTGGACGTCTTTCGGCTGAAATGATGGTGATGATGATGATACAGATTGGAACTGTGCACTGAAAATTCATAGCCTTTTACTGCAATATGATGCAATTTTAGCTGTTGCGCCATCATTTCTGGACGCTATAGATATTCCACTCAAAACTACGTCATTTATGACGCAAACCAATGTAATCAAGACGACTTTAACATTTGCAATCTGCATCATGACGCTAAGATAAAATAATTAGTGTATACTTATGGTGGTGATGATAAAGCGCCTCTATGACGACATACGTCACACATGGAACACAGATGATCACAAAAAGAAATTAGTAGGGTAACTGCGTAGCACATTATCAGTAGGAATTTTGACAGTTCAACAACATTCATTGCGTTATTTATGTTGTTGAGCAGACACATTTTTAGAGGATATGAAGCAATGGATTAGCAATATCCTTCAAAATGATTCAGATCACGATTTTGTGTTACCCAATTAGAGTGCAGTTCATTATGGATAACCTAGCTGGATATGGAATCATACTTAGATTCCCTAAAGTTGGATACTTCCCGATGACTCTAATTAGAAAATGCATTTAGTTGCCTATATGGTATCACTTTCGTTCTAAAGCTAAGAGCACTTGAGTGACTAAACAAAAATCGGTCAGTGCCACTGACCGGTTTTTGTTTAGTCACTCAAGTGCTCGTTTTTTTTTTTTTCGGATGGGAAATCCTCAAATGTCCCCTCCCGCTCTGGGTGGAGCGGAAGGGAGTGTCAGACTCTTACTGACTAAAACCCACAAGTGTTCCTTCCTTAGCCCTTTATGTTCCGGGCCAGCGGTAAACCTTTCGGACAATCCCGCTGACCCGGCAGGCTTCGGCCCTAAGGGTAAGAATGGGTCATCTTAGGGAAAAATTTTCTTGATCTACTTTATTTATAGTTTTATTGTTTATTTTTAATAGGGTGTTATTGCCAAGTTTTTTTGCTGCGAATATAGTAAGTAAATAAATAAATAAATTTACAACGAATATATGATAAATGAATATTTATATGATTTTCGTGATTTATATGAGTGTCGTCTTAGGGGCGGAGTTTATTTCTTTCTTTAACACAATTTTCAAAATACTTTTATCGCTATTAAAGCCTCTTCATCCGGTAAGTAGTAAAACCAAAATCATTCTCTTTTGCGTTACTATTTAAAACCCACTAAACATGCCTCAGCTTTGAGATTCCATCACGTTTTCCAACGTCCCCATGACACACCGCGCCCAAAATGGCGCCTGTTTTGATCCACACTACATCGGATTAGAGATGATGTGCTTGTTGATAATCTGCGTTACGTTTTGAGTAGTAATTATATAAACTATGGCCGCCTGTATAATACTACAGTACTCACAAGTGTTACAGTTGAATTGGGCGAAGCCTAGTACAAGCTGCTGTTTTGTCTTCTGGCAACGAAATTTAATTGATTGATAAAAGCTACTGAGCTTTTGCCTTCGATCATAATATGTATATGTAATACAAGCTTCTGTCCGAGTGAAATTTTATGTTTTAAGTAACATGAAGTATATTATGACACTCGACGGCAATATGGCCGAAATCTGTTTAAAAAAAATCTCCGAAAATTTGTATGTCCTCTGCCCCTCATCACTGTCATGTTCAGTCCAAAAATGTGGCAAGCTTCCCATTAGTAAAAGAATTTCGAAATCCCCTACATACAAATTCACACCTCTTTATAATATTAGTATGGATAAGAAGTATCAAACCGCTGTAAGACTCTTGTTTCCCCGGAGAAAAGTACCTAGTTGCGTTTTGCCAAAAGTCTTTGGTGTCTCACCGTTAGTAGTAAAAAATACTCACATCATGCTTTAATATTTTATATCGATGAGATATTAGTTAATGTAGGACGCACAAACAATCTTAAAATTCCCAAATCCGATTTAGAATAGGATAATAAATCAAGCGATTTGTGAAAACATCGCAATAACTTACGAAATACGTGTTCCTTCGTAATGGTAGAATATTGCGCACGATTTTTCTTAGAAATACATACTTAAAGATGTATTAGAAAGGAAAGGATTAATATTTAAGGATATTTCTTGAAGGTAAGGAGAAGAAAAAATGTCGTTAGGCTTAAATTCTTCTCCTAAGAAAGATCCGATTTTAGACAAACATCAATAACATTAATACTGTCAAACTATATTGAGATCTTTTGGTGAGTGATAAACTGATAACATTTTAGGGACCATACCATAACCATAATCAGTCTATAATGTTCCCACTGCTGGGACACAGGCCATTTTAGGGACCACGAACTAAAAATGATCTAGCATCTTTCCGAGTTCATCTTCGCTTCGCCTGAAATCGCCAATCCGCCTTGAGCAAGCGTGATGCGATGCTCTTCCCTGTAAGACAAGAGGCTTTTGCCCAGCAGTGGGACAATAATAGGCTGGTATTATTATCTAACAAAGAAATTAACGAGACCTAAAAATTTATATTAGGTATTGCAGACGATGCAGTTTGGAAGACCACGACAAAGCTTTAAAGATACTCTAATAACGAAAGAAAACGTAAACAAGTCAGAGATCACTTACTGAATGAAGCCAATCAATCGTCGTAGTCCATAAACGCTGTAAGAGCATGCCATAAACAGAATAATTATAGAATTTCTCTTCAACACAAGATCGTTGCTGCACTATGGTAGATAACGCACTAGCTAGTTTTGCTGCAGCGGGACGATTGTCTACATCATTGTAGTGTTATATGCCACGCCACATACACAGTTGCCAAAGCTTAATTCCAAACTAAGCGACCAAGTTTGTAGCTTCCAGACAAATATCTCGAACTTCCAAGTATTTGTGATCGCAATGTAAAAGAGTAAGGTATGTCTAAAATAACGTATTGATGGAAAAGCATACCTAGTCCTGAACGGGCTCTGCATCAAAATTTGCTGAGGGCCCTCTTTACCCGAATGCGCGAAGCTAGTAGCGGGTCTAAATACTACGGCCACTAATGTTTCCAACATTGTCTTGGCCGTAATAGAATTTAGATTGATTTATAAAGTTAATCCTGGTTCAGTACAATTTACAAGTGAACGTCTTTGAACGATAATAAAACTTGTTAGTGGAACAAGAGCAAAAGCTCAGGCTACAAAGCTGTGGTCATCACCTACACAAACGCAGTTGACTGCAGCAGTTTAACAGCCCTGTGCGTTACCAGTACAAGGATTTAGAAACGCTCAGTGCATCAAAATGGAAACCCGACGCGACAGAAAAGGCACCGGCTGACTCATTAGTTATGTCAAATGTTAACGTAGTTTATTTTAGAAACTAGCGCTTTGGGTTGCTTATTAATTCATGCTGTAATCAGAAATATGTAATACGTGGGTTTGGTGTTGGTTGCTAGTTTAGACACACCGAAAACGCGGAAATGCAAACCCCTGGAAGGAGGAACAAGGGAAGAATGTTGCTCACATTCTACACAGATACACTACTTCGGGAGGAAGACATTGGGATTCGACAACCTCGACAACCCTTCCTTTCTAAAAAACTAACATTTTAAAACTAGGTGAAGATGAGACATAGTATGCCTAGACCAGTAAAGGGTATGAAATAATCAATAATCACGATTGAATAACAGATAACAGACACACAATAGATACTCACAACTTTTTGCCGCCAAAATAACCGTCACCCGACCACAGACAAACAAAAGAAAATCAGAGGCATCAAAACCGTCACTATTATTTAATCCCTCTTCTGCCTACGCGGTCAGAATACATATTAGGAAGACAGGAAGCATGCTCAACATTCCACACACATCGTGGCGGCCATTTTAGGAACTTTATCCGTAGAACATAAAGTGCATTACATATAGGTCGGGTCGGATATAATATGGTAAGTACGATGCAGGCAAATGCGGACATTGGATGTGCAGGTTGAATAGCTAAATAGACGTGGAATGTCTGTTTATGTTTTAATTATAGGGATTTGAATAAAGGGTTTGACGTCTATAGTTACTTGATTGATAGATTATTGTATAGCGTTTTCTCTCTCCCTTAGAGAGAGAAATAAGTTTTATTGTATTTTGCAGACGTATAGTTTTCGAAATTGCACCTACCTGTTTATCTCTGCATCACCCAAAGTTTGACTGGTAGAATATGCCTATGGCATCAAGTCCGCCCCTAAACATTTCTGTGCGTGAAGTATTAAATTAACATAACTATTATCTAACCCTCAGGCCGTGGGGTCCAAATGCTCATGGCCTTTACATGCTCATAAGGAAATCTCGAAACGGCTGGTTGACACTTCTCGTGACCCAAGGGCTGGCTTTTACCTTGGGCAGAAGCTAAGCATTGCCATACAACGTGGCAATGCTGTCAGTTTCTTGGGTACATTACCAGTCGACAGCGATGCAGATGAAATTGTGATTTAGTGCCAAGAGCTCATTGAATGATTGATTAATGATTTATATTATCTAGCGATCTGTCACTTGCAGTTTGGATAATGGTTTATCAACATTTAATATTTGTATGACCTACAAGTAGTTTTTCGGAACTGTCGTAAAAAATCATGAAGATATCTCTAAAAACTTTCTTTTTACAATAAAAACCATACTAATACACATACAATCATTCTGATTTTTTGTCAGATTATTCTACAAGCAATAAAACACTAGTGTTTAAATTTTGTAGTCCAAACAATAAATTTTATGTAATTAAATAATTGCTTCACATTTTGCAATATTTTCTTTTTACAAAAAAAACCATAGGTACTAATACTCGTATACATACAATCATTCTGATGTTTTGTCAGATTATTCTACAAGCAACATACTAAAACACTAATGTTTATTTTTATTTTTTAGTCCAAACAGATTTTTTGTAAATAAATAATTGCTTCACATTTTGCAGTAAATTACCAGCGTTGTGTCATCGCGCTTCTGTTTCTTTTCTATGCAGTCCGACAGTGACCACGCTTGGTCATGAAAACCCCATAAAGTTAAAGCTACTGTTTCCTTAGTAAAGCAGTCTTTAGGGATGCGAAACACACAGTTCCGGAAAAATTATTGACTGTACCCACGATGCAGAAGTGGAAGTGACATGTCACAGAAAAAGCCAGCTGTTTTTATTAAAACACTGTTTCTCAATTTATGGTACATACGAGTACATACATCGGGTTTTTAATAAATTCCGGTTTCTTCGCTGTTGGTTTTCTTTAAAAATAATTATTGTTATTATTTCAGTGGCATTCGTCTCTTTTTACCGACTTCACAAAAAGGAGGAGGTACTATGTTCGGCTGTTTGTGTTTTTTTTTTGTTTGTATGTTTGTTCATCGAATACTCCGCCAATTGTCGACGGATTTTCAAAATTCTTTTTTTGTTCGAAAGTAGATAGTTCTGAAGTGGTCCCACTGTCACCAAGTTAGGATCTGATGATGGGATCTTAGAGAAATCGAGGGCAACCCTCAAATTTTATAGGCTCACTTATTGTTTTTCGCATATTTTATGAAGTATCTTGTGTATTTGCGTATGGTTGTCACCATCTCAGGTAGCTGGGTTGATGATGGAAGGTACAACTCCTTAACAGTAAGAAGTTACTCGAACAGGCAAGGACTGTTTTTGTAAATTGTTTTGATGTTTGATAGGGCATTTGCCACATTTGGTCTCATGATCATCAAGTCATGACCTGATGCTGCAATCAGGATAGTCTGCAGAGTACCTAACTCCTCGACAACTAACAGCAGATATATCGTGTTTAGGCTCATTGAAAAGGGCTCGATGTGTGGATAAACGTAGGGGAATGAGGGGTGAAATCGGACAGGGGGTGAAACCAGGTAGTTGCTATTTCATTACTCCGCGTACAGCTATTTCGCTCTAGCTTGCAGTGAAATACGCGCGAATGCTTACTTAGTGCAGTTGCAAATGGCGGCGACGGTAACATCTCAGCGCGTGCGTCTATAAACGAAAATTGTAAACAAAGGTAAGATAACTAATATTTTGACTTTTTAAAAATGTTATCATTAAGTTTAGCTATGTGCTATCTTAAACAGTTGTATTTTTTATGAAGCAATATATATTTAACCTTTTAAAACGGTATTTGTTGTTGCTATGAGTGTAAACATAATCTCTGTTAGTATTGCAATTTCAAACATGGCACCTGTGGGGTACAAGCGGACGGGGTGATTTCGACTATCCGGTTTCACCCCGATTGATTTTATATGTAGGTATTGCGGGCATTTGTTTTATTCCTCTGTTTAAATACTATTTTTTTACTTTTACAGAGTGCGAGCGTCAACATGCCACGAACATAATTATGTGAGAAAGTCAAATAGGCTGCAGTGGTCGGAGTCAGACATGCTTTTAGCAGATTGATGCATTGGTACCATCAATGCACTGCTTGTCTTAAATGGGCTCACGAAAGTTGCATCAGTTGTTCTGAGCAAGAATTATATTTTTTGTATGCAAAAACTGCGAATAATTTGATTATTTAGTTTTATTATTAGTATCTGTATTCACCCCTTGAATAAAAAATGCCTATCCGGTTTGACCCATAGGTATGGGGTGAATTCGGATTTATAATTTTTATTAAAACAATTTTATTTTGTAATTACTAAGATTGATCTCAAACATTTTTTTGCCAAAGTTATGCCTAAGGTATACTTAGACATTTATGACATTGATTACCTCAATAAATATCATAGTGATTTATTTATTGTGTATTTTTCTTAACTATCCGGTGTCCCCCCACCTTCCCCGGAATGAGGGGTGAAATCGGACAGGGGGTGAAACCAGGTAGTTGCTATTTCATTACTCCGCGTACAGCTATTTCGCTCTAGCTTGCAGTGAAATACGCGCGAATGCTTACTTAGTGCAGTTGCAAATGGCGGCGACGGTAACATCTCAGCGCGTGCGTCTATAAACGAAAATTGTAAACAAAGGTAAGATAACTAATATTTTGACTTTTTAAAAATGTTATCATTAAGTTTAGCTATGTGCTATCTTAAACAGTTGTATTTTTTATGAAGCAATATATATTTAACCTTTTAAAACGGTATTTTTTGTTGCTATGAGTGTAAACATAATCTCTGTTAGTATTGCAATTTCAAACATGGCACCTGTGGGGTACAAGCGGACGGGGTGATTTCGACTATCCGGTTTCACCCCGATTGATTTTATATGTAGGTATTGCGGGCATTTGTTTTATTCCTCTGTTTAATTACTATTTTTTTACTTTTACAGAGTGCGAGCGTCAACATGCCACGAACATAATTATGTGAGAAAGTCAAATAGGCTGCAGTGGTCGGAGTCAGACATGCTTTTAGCAGATTGATGCATTGGTACCATCAATGCACTGCTTGTCTTAAATGGGCTCACGAAAGTTGCATCAGTTGTTCTGAGCAAGAATTATATTTTTTGTATGCAAAAACTGCGAATAATTTGATTATTTAGTTTTATTATTAGTATCTGTATTCACCCCTTGAATAAAAAATGCCTATCCGGTTTGACCCATAGGTATGGGGTGAATTCGGATTTATAATTTTTATTAAAACAATTTTATTTTGTAATTACTAAGATTGATCTCAAACATTTTTTTGCCAAAGTTATGCCTAAGGTATACTTAGACATTTATGACATTGATTACCTCAATAAATATCATAGTGATTTATTTATTGTGTATTTTTCTTAACTATCCGGTGTCCCCCCACCTTCCCCGGAATGAGGGGTGAAATCGGACAGGGGGTGAAACCAGGTAGTTGCTATTTCATTACTCCGCGTACAGCTATTTCGCTCTAGCTTGCAGTGAAATACGCGCGAATGCTTACTTAGTGCAGTTGCAAATGGCGGCGACGGTAACATCTCAGCGCGTGCGTCTATAAACGAAAATTGTAAACAAAGGTAAGATAACTAATATTTTGACTTTTTAAAAATGTTATCATTAAGTTTAGCTATGTGCTATCTTAAACAGTTGTATTTTTTATGAAGCAATATATATTTAACCTTTTAAAACGGTATTTTTTGTTGCTATGAGTGTAAACATAATCTCTGTTAGTATTGCAATTTCAAACATGGCACCTGTGGGGTACAAGCGGACGGGGTGATTTCGACTATCCGGTTTCACCCCGATTGATTTTATATGTAGGTATTGCGGGCATTTGTTTTATTCCTCTGTTTAATTACTATTTTTTTACTTTTACAGAGTGCGAGCGTCAACATGCCACGAACATAATTATGTGAGAAAGTCAAATAGGCTGCAGTGGTCGGAGTCAGACATGCTTTTAGCAGATTGATGCATTGGTACCATCAATGCACTGCTTGTCTTAAATGGGCTCACGAAAGTTGCATCAGTTGTTCTGAGCAAGAATTATATTTTTTGTATGCAAAAACTGCGAATAATTTGATTATTTAGTTTTATTATTAGTATCTGTATTCACCCCTTGAATAAAAAATGCCTATCCGGTTTGACCCATAGGTATGGGGTGAATTCGGATTTATAATTTTTATTAAAACAATTTTATTTTGTAATTACTAAGATTGATCTCAAACATTTTTTTGCCAAAGTTATGCCTAAGGTATACTTAGACATTTATGACATTGATTACCTCAATAAATATCATAGTGATTTATTTATTGTGTATTTTTCTTAACTATCCGGTGTCCCCCCACCTTCCCCTACTGTTAATGAGGAACACCGAAGTACATAGAGACCTCATGCTAAAGCCAGGAGCATCAGAAAAAGTACCTACAAACCTTGAAATTATAGCACCGTAGTCGTGTTTGGGCTCATTTTAAACAGGACTAAATTTTAAGTTCAATGCAATGTTGACATAAGTCTGGCCTGATGCTGCAGCCAGGATTTTCAGCTAGGAGAGTAGAATACTAGGAGAACTCCTCAACAATTAACGTCCCTGCATCGGGAAAAGCAATATTTTGTAAAAGGTGATCAGCAGTTGACATTAGGCTATTGTAACTTAGATAAATTACAAACTGACCCACTAAAAAGTAAAAAATAAAAACTTTTTTACAAAAAAAACAACCGACTTCCAAAAAACACTATAAAGTGAAAAATAATAAAAGTAAGTAAGGGAAGTCGGTGGCAAAAAACAAATCCAAAGACACCGACTTCCGAAATTAAAGTTATTTTTCACATTATAGTGTTTTTTGGAAGTCGGTTGTTTTTTTTGTAAAAAAGTTTTTAATAACAACATCAAAAACAATCCCACGTTTCTCACATAAATAATGTTAAACTTAGTACACTGGCGAGCATATTGTGCGCAGTTTACAATGTATTGTAATGAAACTGAATACAAATGGGACGTCACCATATCTCCTGCCGTATCTCATGTAGACTCACTGCACGCCAGTGTATTTGTCTACTGCTTGAAAGAAGATATATTGTGTCTACCGGAAAATTAATACAGTGAAATGTTTTGTTGTATGAATAAAAGGAAGGATTTTTCAGCAGACTTTTATGGAGTCTTTATAGTTTTTGTGTAATACTTGTTTTTATTCGCTTGTTTGGCGCCGACTCAAAATTACTTAGGTATACGAGTGAGTTGCATCAGCTAACTATAACCATAACCAATCCAATGACAGCCGTCAAATCTCCGGTTAAGCAAAATTCGGGTTGCATCGGTTTGAGAATTGTTAAAATGACGTCATAAATAACTATAACAAGCCATTTTTAACTATAATCAAAGCTTTGACAGACGTCAAATCTCCGGTTAAGCGAAATTCGGGTTGCATCGTTTTAACTTTTGTCACAATTGTTAAAATGACGTCACACATAACTATAACATTAATCGACCAATTTCGGCCGGTTAAGGGCTATAGTTACGGTTAGTGTCATTGTAATGTCATCTGCTTTGCAGTTGTAACCTATAAAAATATTGTGTTGTTGAATAAAGTACCTATTAAAACAAATTAGGTATGTCTTTACTCCGCGAAATATTGTGGGAATAAAGCTCTAATAGCGATGATAGTGACAGTGAATCCGATTTACCAGTTAGGAAGAGAAAAAAAATCACCATCGCATTGATCGATTTCATAATGTGTGATGAGAATTAATTTTTGGAAATATTCCGGATTTTTAGTTCCCAAGGGTTCTTGTTTCCAGCAAGGGAGGACCCTTGCTGAAAACAAGAACCCCTGAGAACATTTTACTGAAGAATATCGATTTCTAATTTCAGTTTTTACATTTTTAGTTCTAGCTTCACTGTTGCTCTTCACTGTGTTGCTTTAATTGCCAAAGAAACTTAAGCTCTAGCGTATGCTTCTGCGTATTCTTCTGATTTTTTGGTTCTAGGACATGCCGGTTTCCTCACGATGTTTTCCTTCACCGTTTTGAGAGCAGTGGTGATGAAATAATTTACACAAAGTAAAGTGCCTGTCTAAAAGCATTACATCGAATCTAATACTAGAATGTCACAATGCGCTCGAGCGGGTAACGGTATCGAACTGCAATACAGTGACACTACAATGGATAAAAGGACACAGTGGATCGCTAGGCAACGACGCAGCTGACGAGCTGGCCAGACGGGCTTCCAGTATGTCAGTCTGTGGACCGGAACCTATCGTGCCCATCCCCTTCAACCAACTACGCAGGTGGCTACAGGAGCACACCCATACACAAGCAGAAAGCTGGTGGACGTCGTCATCAGGCTGCAGGCAGTCCAAAGAAGCCATGCCGTCATTGAATGGCAGGCTAACCAGGCGCCTACTACGACTGGACAGGAAAGGCCTGCGCCTGGTGACGGGGACCATCACGGGACACTGCTCACTAAATAAACACTTTTACACATTAGGCATAACAGACAGTCCTCTGTGCAGGGCTTGCATGGAGGCTGATGAAACCATTGCGCATGTGCTCTTTGAGTGCGCAGGCGTCACCCAGATAAGGTCAGAAACCCTCGGGACACCCAGATCGTACACAGATGTTCTCAACAGACCAGGAGATTTGATCAGCTTCTGGAGGGAGGTGGGCTGGTTGGAATAACCACCGACGGCCGACGCACAATGGTCCACTGAAGGACTAAGTGCGGAAACCAAACCCTTAACATAAAACATAGTGCCTGTCTGGGTTCAAACCTACGACCTACAAGCTGTAAGTCGCATCTGTTACGATGGACACACCACTGCTCAGCGAGTAGGGGTGTTTTCAAACGTTCAAAAAAAAAAAACACAAATTGTACATAACAAAGCATTTTTATTACTGTAAGTACCTACTTATATTAATTTCAACGTCACACGACTTAGAAGTAGGTAATATTTCATCTAAAAAATATGCAGGTCGCTCCACCGATGAAAATACATAAATACCGCATGCTCAACATTACATGTGCACAACAGCCAACTATACCAACGTCTGCCCACCAAACAGTTGCAACCTTGCAACAGCATCCAGCAAGAGCAGCTCGGTGTTATAAGCGTTTTCTAACTAATATTATTATTGTTCTTTTTGGTGTGCTGGAATCCACTGCAAAATAATGTTCTTTCCCGCATTCATCAGGCACAGTATGCGTTTGCTGTGAAAATCGCCATAGAATGTAAATATTCCTGTATCCAAATCTCCATAATGTATAACAGTTTCAATACTTTCTTGCATTGTCTATACGCACTTTCGTTAAACTGCACAGATGATTTGATTTGCGTTCGTGAATCCATGCGTTCACAAGTTACCGCACATCTGCAGCAGTCTCGGGCAATGTTTTCGCACATTGCGTTGCAATCTTACTGAACAATTAACACAACAACCTTCTGGAGTAAATGCTGTAATGAATTTTCCAATAATACAATCCTTCAATTACACACAGGAAAACAGAAATATCAATTTCATGCAATTCGAAAGAAACGGAAAAATAAAATGAATGTTATTATCACTTGACACTTGTGTTTCTGACAGTGTCAGATAGTGATGCGGCTCGATTTTATTTAACTCGTTACTGAAATAAATAAAAAATCGCGTGCATTTTCTCTCGATGTGCCACTCGATTTAGTTGTGATTAGATAAATATCACCAACACTGCCACACTAGTTAACTATCATTCTTGGATAAATAAACCAGGTAATAAATATATTTCGTGTAATAAACCGTCATAATACTGTGATGTACAGAGTCACAGAGTTTTAATAAGAGAAAATACATGTTCTGTGGGTTAGTGCTGTCAGATAATAAAGTGTAATTTGTCATTAAATCGTCACTGATTTTATCAGATCAATCTCATAATCAGTGGAATGTGAGTAAGACAAAAAGCTCTTTACAAAGTCGAACAAAGCTAATCTTAGCCGAATTATTATTATTAACAGCCATTTCTGTCCCACTGCAGGGCAAAGGCCTCCCTTCCCTCAGTCACTGACTTAAACATCTTGTTACATTACCAATATAGAACGGTTACTGTATTTTTGATCTTGCTATGATTCTGTTATTGAGTTTTTAATTTACATAATCGAGACAATCGAGTGCCTGACCATTAATGACTGAGTAACATCACTAGTGTCAAACAAAGAAAGCGTGATGACAACAAGTTTGAAGTGTTGCCCTTGTCAAAAAATTACCCACGTACATTTTGGGGAAATATGACGTCTTATCACTTGTCACCCTTTTAACTTTAACTGTAAAACATGTAAAATATATGACGGTGCAACAGCGGATAGTAGATTCTATAGTTAGAGTTATGGTTACGATTAAATTTAATTTTGACGCAAACTATAACGGAGCTATTGATGCAACCCACCCTTACTTACATTAGTTTAAGAACTTAGTTATTAAGGTTAAATAAGAAAGGTTTATTATTTTATGCTTTTCAGGTTTTTTCGGCGGTTTAATTTTTTTGTTAAAATGTTTTTATTTATCGCTTTTTAGTGGCTTATAAATTATCTAAGTTACAATGGCATAGTGTCAACTTGCTCATCAACTTTTGCAAAATATTGCTTTTCCCGATGCAGGGACGTTAATTGTTGAAGAGTTCTCCTGGTACTCCACCATCAGCTCCATTTCACCATTCGCATTGTGACGAGCATACATTGTTTAGCAACCATATTAAAGTAATCGAATAGCAACCCGTGAAATATTTATCATTGAGTAGTTCCGATGGCCATCTGTGGTCTTCATCATCAGCTCCACTTTACCAAATGATGATTTCCAAGAGCAAATGCTCAAGTTACTTTAAAAAATACACAAATCGCTATAGGTTTGCCTATAAAATTTGAGGGTTTCCCTCGATTTCCATGGGATCCTCTCATCAGATTCCAACTTGATGGCAATAGGACCACCTCGAGAGTATACCCTTTCAAACGAAAAAAGAATTATCAAATTCGGACTACTCTGTAAAAAGTTTACATTAAAAATATATATATATTACGCGTCGACTTGTGAACCTCCTCCGTTCTTTTTCGTCGGTTAAAAATAATAGTTATCTGTATCAAACATTCTCATTCACCTTTCATCGGTCCCACCGTCTGGATGAAACAAGTTTTCATTCACACAAAGGTGTTGAAAGCAAAATAATAAAACTCCTCAACGGTATGCCTTTGCACTGACGTCTGCTGTCAGTTCGGACATCAACTACCGGCGGATTGTGCTCATCACGTGCTGATCATAACCTAGTGACGAACTTAAGGTTGTAAATCTTTTTCTCCCGTAATAGATTTAACGATTATTCGTTTCACAATCATTGATGCGGTTGCCAGGTTTGGTGATAACTGATTTAAGTATTTATTGCTGTGGTGTTTCAATGAGATTTCTTTGTTAAAAAATGTTCAAAAATCCACTGAACTGATAAAGGATTTACAAAACCCGATAAAAGCGGATTATTCCGCTTAGGAATAACAAAAGCAAATATGGTTTAAAATCCTTCGTTATATTGGCAGGTTATCTTCCTCGTGTTGCAAACGGTAAAATAAAACAACTAGAGTTGTTGATTTGACCCGATCCTTGCTCGAGGCAGCTCGTGCCGCTGAGCCTGTAGCTTCATCATCATCTGCCTAGCCTTTTCCCAACTATGTTGGGGTCGGCTTCCAGTTTAGCCGGATGCAGCTGAATACCAGTATTTTACATGGAGTGACTGCCTATCTGACCTCTACAGCCTGTAGCTTCATATTCGTCCCAAATTAATCCGATCCAGCCAGTCTCTTGCTGCCCTCCCCAGCGACACCCTAAGCTGAGATCCATATCCCCCCGGGGAGCGCCCTTAGCGTGAAATCGCGTAGGTAGTTTTTAAGTGTTTCAAGCCCTGGCTTTGAGACACCCCCAGGCAACAACCTTCTAGGTTGCCCTGCGAGATGCCATCCCCTCGTGTTGGACAAGCTTATTAAGTTCAGTAGAAAAAGTAATTGTGTCTAATTAGTGAAAGTTGAGCTACTTATTTAAAAAAGAAAAAAATTGACTACGGAGCCCTAAGAAGCGAGAATATCTTTTGACAGCCATAATTATAGGATACAAAGTGCCATAGAGGACCATAGAATGAACGAGAAGTCTTCAAGCGCAGAATCAACAAAAATAACTGACCCATCAATGAGATAACTACCAAATCTCCAAAGTCAATAAATACGCAATAATCACTATACATCATACACTTGAAAGAAGTACAGAGCATTATAACGGAACAGAAGCGCGTAAGTAAGTAGTTGTCTTATCGAAACATTTATTTATAGTTGACTGATTAATGAACGAGTTCAATGAACGGAAAGTGAATGCAATTGAGTGAATGAATGTTTAGCGTAAGATTGTAAGTGTTCAGTGTGGCTACGATATCGATAGATGTATCGTATCGATCGATTTATCGGTTAGTTGATTTTTATGAGAGCCAATGTGCAAAGTTTAGATATTGAATTTCGTGAGGAATAGTAACATAATATCATCATCATCACGCCTGTATTCGCTAAAGGGTTAGGTAGAGGACTAACTAATAGTACACCCACATATCGCCAGTAATGTTTAAATCCCATGTAATAGGGGACGAGCCTGTTGCCATCAACCATGCACGAATCCAAACTCCGAACTGCTATTGACAAATTCCAGATGGAAAAACCCAATAACACTTTTCCCGACACGGGAATCGAACCCAAGACCTCGCGATGCTCGCTGAGCATGCTCAGCAGCAGCACTTACGACTACTAGACCAACGAGGCAGTCAACTATATTTTCTTTTATTAATGCGAAGTTGGGGAAGAAAAAAGGGGAGGCCTTTGCTCAGCAGTGGGACACAAAATAGACTAATAAAAAAAAATGCGAAGTACTTTTGTCATCTTGAAATTACTCCTAAGTACTATTTGAACCTTGACAGATAGACAGAATAGTCTTTATTATGTACACCATAAATGCCTACCTTGCTCTTAGTTTTCGATGATTTTATTAATGTCTTGAAGCTGACTCAAAATCTTTGACGTAAGTAGACTAATATCTTCCTCAACCAATCTAACATTCAAGCGGTAGTGAACCCCCCCCCCCCCCCTTAGACAAAAATAAACTCATTCATCCCCACATCACGTGCTCAAATAATAAATAAAACAAAAACACATCGCACACAAACAATAGACACGTTTCTTGGAAGGCTCGCCGGTTGGTAGCAACCTAGCAACCGTGGCAGCTGATCGACAAATCCGGCGCATTCATGCGTTTGCGCAACGCGACGGGACTGTCTAATATGGTGGTTGAAAGAGCGGTTGTCGGGGATTTCTTTGGGGTCTAAACCGAAAGCAGAAATTCGTGATACGAAAAGAGGGTGTGTGCTTATGACCACACGAAATTGGTTTATATGAGCCGAGTATACACGATTCAGCGCCGAGTATACGCGATTCAGCGTCATCCACTGACTGGAGCCGAATATACACGAATTAGCATCACCAACCGACTGGAGCCGAGTATACGCGAATCAGCATCACCAACCGACTTGAGCCGAGTATACGCGATTCAGCGCCGAGTATACGAGATTCAGCATCACCAACCGACTGGAGCCGAGATGACGAGATTGAGCATCACCAACCGACTGGAGCCGAGATGACGAGATTGAGCATCACCAACCGACTGGACCCGAGTATACGCGAATCAGCATCACCAACCGACTGGAGCCGAGATTGAGCATCACCAACCGACTAGAGCCGATTATACGCAATTCAGCGAATAGTTGAGCTCCTTAAGTCTTGAGTTGAGCTGCACGATTTTTGACAAATGCGTGCACTGACTGGACAGGTCCTCTCAATCTGTGTGGTTCTTTCCTCAAAAGACCACCTCAGACATCGATCTACATGGTCTTCATATAACCTGACCAAGATTATGTCTGGACTTTAAAAGAGACTGTGACCTCTGAGTTTGTTTCGGCCTTTCTTCTCAGAGTAGTCAGATAGGAAACGCCGACTTCATCTAGTTATAAAAAACATGACTGACGTGTAAAAGTGTTTGTACAAACCTACTTACAAAACCTACTTACAAAATAAATCATTTCAAATCATTTCATTTCATTTCATTTCATTTCAGCGTCACCGACCGACTGGAGCCGAGTATACTATACGCGATTCAACGTCACCGGTCTGAGTGTGACGGTTCAGTTTCGTTCACTGTTCAGAAAGAGCGCAAGTGCACTTACAGAAGTTTTCACTTCAAACATTATTTTCCATACTGGAACTTAGTAAAACTAAAGGCGGCAAAGAAAACAGTGGCACCAATTGAAAAACATTCGTTTTAAGGTTAATGACAGGATATGACGAAGAGGTGTTTCCTTGAAGAAATGTAAATTTCATTAAACATAACTTAGAAAATACTTGTCAAAAACCTTCCGGCCTCGATCCATTTTAGACAAGTTCACTTTGAATGATATTCTACTGAATATCATTCAAAGTGAACGTTTGGGAGTTTTTAAAGAGGACCTCTCAAAGCTAAGATGTCCAATTCGACTAATATTTTCACTTAAAAGAGGCTCCGCGGAATTGCTTGCCCGTTCTTCTCCATAGGAACCTATTATGCATTGGAATGGGCAAATAGTTTCATCTTTCTGACTGATCGACCGGCGCCTCTTGACAATTCAAAAGTGCCTGTGATTGGTCTATTTGAAATAAATGCTCTGAGTTGGTTCTCTATATTTCCGATCTCACTTGGCTTAATGCATGATGCCTTCAAATATATTTAATACTAGCTTCCGCCCGCGGCTTCACCCGCGATGTATGTCGATAAAATCATATGCCCTTCCCCGGGATGCAATCTATCTCTCCGCCAAATTTTATCGAAATCCGTTCAGTGGTTTAGGCGTGAAAAGGCAACATACAGCCAGACAGACCGAGTTACCTACTTTCGAATTTATAATATTAGTATAGTATGGATACACTTTCTACCTACCCGTATCTCCCCAATAATCTACATACACATACACATTAAAACAATAGACGAATTTCTTGGAACGCTCGCTTAGTGGCAGCTGATCGACAAATCCGTCGCGCATTGCGTTTGCGCAACACGCGTGGGCGACAGTTACTTACTGTGAACCGGCCGGCGAGTCGGTGACACTGCGCAAGTTGATAAGGTAGGTTATGGCAGAAGTTCAAGTAGATCGAACAAATTAATATGTAAGGAGGTACTCTATTAAAAAGGTGGAAATAGAGAGAGCAGTTGACTGAAGAATATGATTTTAAACCCCTTTGACCTTTATGTTCAGAATAATGAACGAGAGGAATGGAGACTGGTTTCTGTGGTAGGTATAGTATTTTTTATCAGTATAGTGTTTTCCTTGTGGTTACAAAGTGTATAAACATGGTGTGAATGTGTGTAAGCGCAAGAGCACTCGGTACCGTCCGAGACATTGGCAAAGTCAGAAGTCTGTGTTATGTGCTGACGCTATTCGCCGTCACGCACACATTCACAGCATGTTTGACCACTTGGTTATCACAAGTAAAGCGCACGTCGCTTTGTGAGGTAAAAATACTGTACGTGTCCTAGGTTAGACTCCCGTATGGAACAAGTATTTGTATGGCCAACAAAATTGTGTCTGGTCTTGGTGGTTGAGTTTTCTTAAGTTTTTTTTAAAGTCATTGTTGTCTGTAAATTTACCTACTACACTATACAGAACATATTGGCTCAAAGATATCAGAAAACCTTCCTATTTCAGTCGCTATAAGCTTAAACGTAAAGCATTTTTTGAAAACGAAGATTTTTCAAGATAGAACTACTAGCTCCACTGTTCTATGGCATGCGCTCGAGCACATTTTAGTAACTTGTAAACGTTGCAATACCAAATCTGTTATGGTTAATATAACAAGCGACTGTTACAGATTCATTGACTAATTCCTTCTACATAAATCTTGTCATTCAACTTTGTTAATTAAACACAATAACGTTGTAGTTAAATGTACGCTTTTTGACAAGATTAAGTACTTAGCTGGTTTGACAATGACAGCAGTTTGTCCAAGTGTCCAGTGTCTGATTTGTAAATCTGCTGTCTAATATCAAATCATTACCTCTCCTTCTCCCTTTAAATCAATCTAAAGGGTTTCTTTAAAAGATCGCTTTTAGCGATAAGACCAACCATTGTGTCACCCTATGTAAAATTCTACATTCATATCTGTAATTTGTATGGTGTACATAAAGACTATTCTATTTTTAAGTTAGCTATTGAGACTTGAGATTGGTTCGAAGAAATAGCAACAGCCAACAGTAAGTTTACGAGTTAAAAGCATAGATATTAAAAATCTGAGTGTAACTTTCTTGTTTATAATCTAGGTACTTAAAAAAAACTACATTTAGTATAATTCAAATGTCAGCATAGCTGCTTTTGAGTTTCTTCGAAGTCAAATCAGGTGGTGCAAAAGAGACTCCACGAATGAATATAAACAAGTTTAAATAAAGAGCACAAGGGTACACTAAAGAGCCGATCTCCATGTCTGGCAAGTCCGATGAACAGAGGCAGTCATCCTCGCTTACAACAAACAATGCTATGAACCTGGATGAGGCTGACACAGGACGTGGAGATTGGTACATGAAAAGAGAGGCCTATGTACAGCAATGGGTGTACACGGGCTGTGGATGATAATCATGAATCCAAAAACCTCGTTTCAACCCGTAAGAATTTGAAACGGTAAAACACCAAAATAATATTCCATATCAATCACAGCATGACGTGGCATAATAAATTTACATTATGTCGATACTAAACCATACATATGCGTCATTTTGTAAGGAAATCGTAGTGTGTAGGCGAGTGCACGGCTTTGTGCCGCCAATGTCATACTTGTGCGGCGATCGTGTGAAATATGAACGAGTATTGCTTCAGATTGGATATTTTTATAGATACTCTGAGATAGATTTGTTGAGTAAGTCACCTTTAGTATTCATGTAGAAGGATGAGACGACTTGAAAGGCATTCGAGACTGTTCTAGATGGTCTAAGATCAGAAACGGCTGCAGTTATACAAACTCTTGAACAGATTTAAAATATATATATACCAATGTTTACGTTAGCATAGGAGAAGATAAGGGCTTTGGTTACTGTTGCTGACAAGTGGTAAGGGGGTGTTAAAAAGTAATTTATAAAATGTATCCCATTAAAAAAGACGATAGCTGATATTGATACATGGACAGAAATTAACAGATCACTCTTACCACTACGAAACATACATTTTAAAGAAATGAACTTTCGAGAAAATAATACAATGAACGACGAAGTGGCTTGAAAAGTTATTGATATTATTAGTAACGGTAATCAAGAAAATTATGACGAATTAAACAACAGTCCCCAATCTAGTACTGCATTTATCATAAACTGTCCACAGGATAATCATATCCTTATTCAAAGAAAGATACTCAACAAAAACAGCTGCACATCAGCCACTGCTACACATTCCACACTCTTCCGCAAACAGCCATCCTGTCCAACCAGTTGCACTTAAGACATCAATACTAAACCAAGTCCTCATAGCTGTTGACATGCAATTATAACAGACGAGAGCCATGTAGGGGGTCCCGTCACAGATAGCCAAGCAAACCACTGCCTGTATCTCTAGCCAATCGCACACAGACAAACAAAACACTAACGTATTCAAAATTCAACGGGGATTATAGGGGAATCACTCGCAAAGAACTTCTTCTTCAAAGTTCGTTTGAAGCAGGTTTGTATGTGTGAGTGCATCAAACGCTGTAGGTAAGAAGTTGCCTGCCAGTACGTGATCTCTGGTCCCGTTGAAATCTTGTGGATTCCTGACCACTCCCTAAAAGGGATGATACGGATCATGGACGTGATTAAACGGATGGAATGAAGAATGGATCCTATGTTAATTAATTAATTTCTTTAATGGATGAACGGAGGTGGCTAGATTCTTGAGAATCGATACTTTGTGATGTTGGTATTGGCAGTTGTTCAGAAACTTTTCCAACGGATACAAAATTGATTGAGGACACAATATGCGGAGTAATTGCGTAACACCCTAAGAGTAGCAATGGCTTTCGTTTTGACAGTTCAACAACATTGTTTCCGTTGTTAAGCAGACGAATTTTTGAAGCAATGGATTACCAATATCCTAAGTATCGATTCTCAAGAATCTAGACGGAGGTGGCTAGATTCTTGAGAATCGATACTTTGTGATGTTGGTATTGGCAGTTGTTCAGAAACTTTTCCAACGGATACAAAATTGATTGAGGACACAATATGCGGAGTAATTGCGTAACACCCTAAGAGTAGCAATGGCTTTCGTTTTGACAGTTCAACAACATTCTTTCCGTTGTTAAGCAGACGAATTTTTGAAGCAATGGATTACCAATATCCTTCAAAATCAGATTGTGATTGATGTGTTACGCAATTAGGGTGCCGATCTTGATTCATACAGACCTTACAGAAATATTTGCTGTTACAGAAATCTAGTCCTACGTTAAATAAGCTTTTGGCTCCGCCAGGTTCTCAAATTTTCAGTGACAATTATTTTAATTAACCAACGTGTTGGTCCCAAGTTTGGGCTCAAGCAAATTCATCAGCAAACAAGAGATCGAGATACGATCTTAATTTGGACAAATTGGGTAATTGATTTGAATTTGTCCAACGTTTATAATTTAGACACCACACAAACACATGGTACTGAAATAGAATCGCTTGATTGCTTGCTTGTGTAAGCATTACACAGATAGACGCTTATTCATGCACATATGGGATAAGGGAAAGATGGTTGATGATTATGCGTAGACCAAAATACTTTTATAAACTTATAAAGGGTCATATTTCTGGGAAAGTCCACTTCAGCGGTAATCCACTAATGTTCCGTTCCTATAAAAAAAACGAATTGATTTGCTTACCAATGGTAGCATTTTTTATTGCCAAACTGGGCATATAAATAGATTCGTAAGCTAACTTTACCTGTGATAGCTACTTCTATATGGGAGGGTCTACTATGCAAAGCTATAAGGTCTTTGCTTCATTATTGGTAAAGATACAAGAGTCTTCATTTAATTCAATAACGGTCCGTAAATTATAGGAATCGGCCATTACTACTATTTCAGCAGTCATTCACTAATTAGGAACTATCACTTCTAGTGTAAATAAACACATCGCTGAAATCAAATCTAACGAACCAAAATAAATGGTTCCTGGAATGCATGGAAGCTGGTTTTGAACTTAAACTAATCATACCTCATTACAGATGGTTCTACTTTAAGTTGTTGAAAGATGATGAAACCAAAATCCAGCATGCTTACCTGTAACAAAAGGAAACATAATTATATAAAGAGTCAATAAAAACTATGGTAAAAAAATGGTACTCGTCATTACCGTCAGAACTCAGAGCTGAGATTGATACAACATGAAGTAATTAATTACGAGAGCAGTGATGGCCCAGTGGTAACGGCCGCGGCTTACGAGTTGTAGAACGTAGGTTCGAACCCAGACAGGCGCTTCACTTCAACACCACTGCTCTCAAAAACGGTAAAGGATAACATCGTAAGGAAACCGGCATGCCCTAGAACCAAAATTCGAAGACTTGTGACCCAACCTGGGCCTGCAAGGTGGTTTACAGCCCACTCCCTCTCATATAGAGGAGGCCTGTGTCCCAGCAGTGGGAACATTACAAGCTGATTATGCATTAATTACGACAAGGCGTCGTGTGCTGCCCTGCCTAACAGTTCGCCATTGAAATATAGCATTTTAGGGATACAACTTTTATTAGAAACACCTATTTTATCTTCAGCTGACACGAAATAACACTGGCATCAACATCTTCGAAGCTAGTTGCATCCAATATATCTATAAATCGATAAAATTAAAAAATCATAATAGCAACTTAATTTCATATTCAAATAGTCGAACATTCAAATAAATTCTCGCATAATCGCATTTAAAAAATGTCAATCGCCATTCTCACAAATAACGAGTTACAAAACTTGTTAAATACATAGAAACGTGGTAGTAATGGCATATTTTTTTCTATCGTTATTTATTTCAAAATTGAGTCAAGGAAATCTAGCTCTATCACATATATCATGCATAATACTCTTGGTACACAAGCTCAGATCTTCAAAAGTGCCGATGCGATAAGATCTGCTCAGGCGCAGGTAGGATCACCCACTTTCGCCAAACATGTCTGCAGTTTAAGGTCTTACATATTAGGAATGGTATCATGGACATTTTAGAATTATAATTTAAGATGAATATTAATTAAATCATTATGAAGATTAAGAAAATGGTAGAATTGACGATAGAAAACATCGTAGGAAGAAATGATAAAAGAAGTACAGCTTTATAAAACATTAAGAATAAAATCGAAAATTCACGAGACATCACTGAAAAGTTGCAAGACAATAGCCGAGATTGCTGTTTCCATTGTTTACCAACTAGTTATGAATACAGAGCTAGACAAACCATTACAAATCAAAGAAAATACAGACGCAGAGGCAAAACAACCAGCTGTTTAACAGCGCTAAAACAATCGGCGAAATATTTTGGACACGCATCATAATTACAATAATTTACATATCCTATGAGTTTCACAATAGGCCCGTCTCGTGTAGGAGACAAATTATGCTTGACATTAGCGTGCCCTTGCAAACTCCCTTCTAATTGCTGAGGAACATCAGTGCGAAGAAGTTATTTAAATATTACGTCAATTGTTTCTAGAGATGCTTTGGGCGAGTCTATGTCTTGGGCAACCTTATCACGTTCATTCGCGTTATTTTTCAATGGGCATGTTTTTAGATGAGCTCATTTAACTACTTTACATTTTTCATCAGTAAGATGGTATGGAAGGAAAAAAACTTGTTACGTATATCTCAAATAAATTGAGATAAGGCCACGAGGATGACGATCGCTGCTTAAAAGAGATTATGTCCAACTAGCTTTCTGCCTGCGACTTCGTCCGCGTGAAATTTCTTGTTCCCCTGACCTTGCCCGTCGCATCGCATCGCCTGCCCGCATTATTACTTCGTTTTTGCTTAGCGTTCTACGTTTTTTCGTTTTGCTCGGACCCTAAGGACCATATTATGTTTAATAACCTATAGCCGATCCTGGAGGAATCAAGGATCGGGCTATCAAACGCAAAAATATTTATTTAAATCTGAACTACCAGTCGTAGTTCCAGAGATTAGAGCGTTCAAACGAACAAACAAACAAAGATCAAACAAATTGTTTAGCTTTATTGTTAGTATAGATATAGATTCAAAATCTGCTGCTATTGCAATGATATACAACAGGTCAGGTCATGCGCAGACAATGTCTAGTTGTGACGATATTTTTTAATTTATATTAATGGTCTTAATTTACATTAATTCACTATTAAAGACGCGATAAAGAGAAATGATGATGAAGATAAGAATAATATTAAACCTTGTATTTAGATGTGGACTAGAATTTCTTGAAAGCAAGCCCGTTAAATTTAATTGTCCTAATCATAAAAAGTTACCAAATATTTCATGGCAATCTCTTTTTAATGTCAAAGCGACCAAAACAAGATGACTAATATATCATCATCATCATCATTTCAGCCAAAAGACGTCCACTGCTGGACATAGGCTTCCCCCAAGCACTTCCACCTCGACCGGTTCTGTGCTTCTCGCATCCAACGGGTTCCATCGACTAATATATGCTGAAGTATATTTGCTTATTTGCTTCCTAAGTTTGAACGCAAACAACCGTCTAAACATTCTTAACGCAGAGATTTATCGCAAATAAATTCATTTGAAGGCATCCAATTCACATTTCGCAACTAAGTGTAGGAGACAAATTATTCAGCAGATTAACAATGAATCTAAAGACGTTGCGACATGCTATTGTTTGCTGATACATATTGCTGCTGCTCTAGCATTAGCTTAAGATCTGGCGCACATATGCGATTTTTAATGGGACACTTCATTTATTTGATTTATAATGAAAGTAGTGCTTTCTCTACTGACTTTTCTGTAGGATTAGCATCATTACTTAACTAGCTGGATAATAAGCCGCTAACATGTAAACACAAATCAATTACACTTAATTGTTGGCTTTCAATTAAATGTCTGACTAAACTAATTTATCGCTGTCTTATTCTAAAAGCAACAACTTACGTAAGCAACACAAATAATTCACACAATAATATGCAGTCTAATAAAATAAAATAGTAACATCAAAGACTCAATAAACCTAACGATAATATACAATCATTCGATCGTAAAGTCCTTTCACACAGCAATGATGAATCGTCTAATGCAAATATAGTAAATATTGACCAACACAATGGTACTGACAAATCGATTCATAAAGATCGTTTATCGAGTTACACCGATACTTGATTGTCAGTCAATTTCTATGACCTATAGTGATTGATGGGCTTGGCTAGAGATCGGATAAGATTTGTGGAGCTAAGATAGGAGAAAGGCATCAACAGAGTAAAACTTGAAAATGATTTAATAACAGGTGAAGGTAATAAAAATAACGATTAACGTAAACTTTTAATTTCACAGGAACTGTTATTATTTAGTAATATCGTACAGAAGTGGAAGAATTTTTTTTGAGAGATATCGATAATCGAAGCTACACAAATTCGAATATGTAAATTTCGCATCTCGGTAGTAAAAATCACATGATATGCCAAAAATATTTGCTAACAGACATAACTGGTTTTTATGTATATTGCTAAGCATTCTTTAAATAACACTACTTGATTATATACATATTTTTACACTGCGAAGAAATATATCTGAGACTCTATTAGAGATTTAATTTGATGAAAAATGTAGTAAGCACAATTACGGAATTATGGAGGATTGGCAGTTTATTTATCTCGATTGGTAGCAGACGGCACCCATCTAGATGGACCAACGCTTAAAAAGATGACTGGGACAGACTGCGATGCGAAAGGCGGCGGACAGGGTGTTGTGGCGCATCCTGAAAGAGTCCTATGAGCAGCAGTAGACTACGATAGGCTGAGAAGACTTTGTAGTTTATCCAAATCTGTCAAATCAAATCAAATCAAATCATTTATTTGCTTAATACAGGTATAAACCGATGTTACAAATAAATATAAAGTACACTGTATCATTACCTAATAAGGTGTGCAAATATTTATATTATTATTATTAATTTGATTAAACAATTATTAAAATGACATTACAAAATTATTATAATAAAAAATAAATTAATTTATTCAAAATGCTACAAATGTCAAAGTTTTAAACATAAAAATTGTCAGATGAATTACCTATATAATATAATTCATGTCATAGACTTAACACTCAAAAAAAAAAAAAACACTTATATAAATTAAATTAAGATAGGTATTGGTCCAAATTAATATAAAACTATACAGGTGCCAAGTTCAATTATTATAGAATGTCACCCTATTTTTATTGTCATATTATTCAAGGTCAATAATCAAGGTCAATAAATTACTAGTGTATATCTATATTCTTATCCTGTAAGTACTCCTTGACACTATAGTAACCACGGATATCGAGGGATATGGCATGGAGGCGTGGCGCGTGTCGCCTGGTTAAGATCAACCTGACCATGTGTTGCTATGCGCGACGGGCGTGGCGGCGATAAACACCGTTGCCATAAGTTTGCATCGAAACGTGTAGTGTTATTTCGTATTTTTACAAAATGCCGAATTGTACCGTCCTTATTTGCAAAAATAGAGCAATCACAACAAACCTTAAGACAAGTGGCGTGTCCTACCACCGGTAAGTAAAAAATTACTGCACTAATTATAATATTTATGGATTTTACCAATATTTCATTGTGAAATATTTTTGAGATAACATGAAAAAATTGCCTAGCAACGGACCCATGTCAAATAATGTACTAGTGATGCGTAGCGCTGATATATGAATATCGATAACTGTTAGTTTTCCTAAATACGAAATTATATTAAGAACCATTATTACTAGAATTAATACATTTTATTTCAGTTTCTCAAAAGATCCAGAAATTAAAAATAAATGGATAGATGCAACAGGCAGGGAAAATAATTGGTTTCCCTCAAACCAAACTGTAATTTGTTCTGTACATTTTAAAGAGGATTGTTTTATGTCGTCCGCGATAAGACACATGCTTTTTAAGTGGGCTGTACCTACACTCAAATTAAGATACGTATGAAACCGTAAGTTAACTATTATTAGTACAGCCACGTACAAAAGTATTATGCATGTTTACTTGATAATAAAAATAAGAGATAGGAATTCCAAGATCTTTTATGGTACAACACGTGTCATACTCACTTAAATGTCTCACCGATGGTGGCGCTTGTGTTGGATCATTCGGTTCCCTACGAAATGGTTGAGCTGGATGGTGCTGATACACGCGTCATGTTCGTGAACGGCGGGCCGGCGCCGCGGAAGGTTGAGACTGGTCATATCTTAACTGCCAAGGCTTATTTTTAATCTTACACGAGTATTTTGGTTAGATTAAAATGGCTTGTTAATTAATTGGTAATTAATTATTAGGAACCTGGTTATTTTAATAAAAGTTTTTTTTTAATGTTCAATGGGATAATTGAATTTTTGTTTTAACGATAGTTAAATAGTTTTAATTTTACGTAAGAGAGAAACTAAAGAAACGACTTATTTACTTAAATGTCATTTGCAAACAAATATAATTTATATTATTACGTGATTTGGTTTTATTGGTTTTTAATACACCACATTGAAAACCAGAAAATAAACAATACTAAATACACCTAAAACCCAAAAACACTTCTCTTTTTTGTAGTTGATTTCTATCGATATTTTTATCGATCAAATATTTCTATTAACCCATCTTCCCTAGCTGATGCTAGAATTGCATGTGTGCATTCAGTGACTCTATCTATACTTTCTAGTGCCCGCCCCTTTTGAGCATGTGTGCAATAAGATATCACAAAAGTGTTATGCTTGTTTTCTTGTGTGCGTGCGAAAAAAGCCGCCCTTTTTGATAATGTGTGCCGTTTCTATTTCTTTTGTTTTTGTGGGAGTTTCCGAGGCGGGGAAAATGTGGCGACACTTGAACTTGAACAAATATGCAGTGAAGGCATATCTCCGGATATCTATGATAGTAACATTTATTCACTAGGAATTTTTGCAGCTTGCTGTGTTTAGTAGGAACGAAGATTGGGGCAAAAAGTGTTTTTTTTTTGTTTTAGCCTATACTGTCCCACTGCTGGGCAAAGGCCTCCCCGAAATCCAAAGGAACTCTTTTCAAACGGTGTTTATTTTGGAAGAATTGGAAAATATATCACCAGTATAAGGATATTATTATATATTCATTTCTATGCAATATAATTACCTATTTTAAATGTGGCTAAAGTTTCTGTTTCTATTAAATACTTTGAGATTTTATTATAATTTTAATTGCAGCTCCATGAAATTGAGAAAAAAATATAGATTATCATGACAATGCAATATCAAAACGTGTCGAAAAAAGGTCAAATCTGTAAATGTCAGAATAACGTTGAAATAAAAAAAACACATTCAATATTAAATATCTCTTCCTGTTTGGTAGGTAATAAAATTCTATTTACTCTTAAATAAATTGCAAACTGTAGTTTTGTATAATTTAGAAGCATTTTTTTTTTTTTTTTTGTAAATGTAAGAACCATGTTTCCGTTTATTATGATTTTTTGATGTTGACTTGAAATAGCATGGCAGTTGAGAACGTGTCATGCTCACTTAAATGTCTCACCGATGGTGGCGCGTGTGTTGGATCATTCGGTTCCCTACAAAATGGTTGAGCTGGATGGTGCTGATCCACGCGTCATGTTCGTGAACGGGCGCCGTCGGTTGAGACTGGTCATCTCTTAACTGCCAAGGCTTATTTTTAATCTTATGTCTTGAATTCTTTCTTCATTTCTGTCTTTTTTACATTGTTCTCACATATAGAAGCAATAAGAATAATGTACCCAGGATTTTGTAATATCTTGATTTAAAAGAGTGTCCATGGAGTTTCTTGTCCGTTCTTCTCCATAGAGATCTACGCTTTGGAATGGGCGACTAGCTTCAACTTTCTGACTAACTGACAGACTATTTAATTTTGACAATTCAAAAGTGCCTGTACAAGGTTTAATTGAAATAAATGATTTGAGTTTGAGTTTTTGAGTTTGACCGTCCACTCCGCGAGGCGGAGTCAATTGTCATTGTCACGTCATTTGCCACAGGGCTGCCAACCCTAAAATATAAATAATGTTTGTAGTTAGTGATGCAAGCATTTTATTTTTAAACACTTTATAAATTAAAAGGGGCAGCTCTAAAAAAAAATTAAATGCCCAAAAACATCAAAATAATTGCCCTCTTTCAGCCCATATAGCTCAGAAAGCTGTTTAAATTTTCAATTATTTTAGTACCAAGCCCCATACATTTATTGAACGTCTGCTTTTACAAACAAACCAGCACCCAAATTGCATAACACACTTTTAATCACAATCCAAGGACTTTGATGTAAATTCTTAATCCATTAATTGATAGGTTTGAAATTCGTATGGTCAACAACGTAAATAGCGCAATGATCGTGGCTGAACTGCCAAAACTAAAGACATTGTGATCAAATTTCATTTTATATGTGTTACGCAATTACACCGCAGGCAGGGGTACAAAAAAGTAACAAATTCATAGATATTGATTGTAATCTGTAATATTATATCAGCCGTAATAAACTCAATGACCTTGAATAAATAAATACAAAAATAACGGACGAAGGCGTACGTAATTGCTATTTGTTTTCCAACAAGGAAACCGAACTGATTTGCATTGAGTTAGCTAACGATCTTTGTATAATCTTCAATGGTAGCGTCATGTGTGCTATAGATTATTGTAATATGGTTTTTATGAGACAATATGGAGGAGACACAGTATTATTAGTTCTAGGTAATGCTGCTAATTGTTATGCAGTCACGACTGAAGTTATACAGATTGAAGGTTACAATACTGTTAAAGAAAATAATGGAGAATAGACTGCTTTTGTTCCAGAGGAAAAACAAAGCAATGAAATAAGTCAACAGAACCAGGAAAGTATTATAAATAAATAATCAAATCGAAGGATTTAGGTCTTTATCGACACTGATGTAAAGATTTATTAGTTAAATGATATACAAGGCTCCGGTTATTTCTTAGAACAAAAAGCTTTAACAATTAAAAAAGAGTCATTGGCTTCTACTTTACATTATTTCATCATCACTGCTCTCAAAACGGTAAAGGAAAACATCGCGAGGAAACCGGCATGTCCTAGAACCAAAAATTCGTGTACATGTGATATCCGCCAATCCGCAATGGGCCCGTGTGGTGGATTTGGATTGGACCCACTTCATCTCACAGAGAGGAGGCCTATGTACCAGCAGTGGGAACATTATAGGCTGATTATTGGCTTCTACATTAAGATAAATGTCTTCATTTTCTTTCTTGTCCTTCAGAAAAGTTATTTAAGTAAGGACAACAGACTCTTAAGTTTATGATACATCACCATCAAGGGAATGCTTGATACTTCGTATGACATAAATCAAGCAAGGACTAGTCCTGGACTACTACATTGTCTCACAATGTCGCAACGCGGTACCCACGCTCCGTTTGTTACTGACAACACGATATACAGATCTGCGCTTAATTTGTATTCTCATGTCTCCCTACGTTTTATTATGTAAGCTACGTTGCAAATCAGCGGCACTGGTGATTTGCATTAAGTCCTTGTTGTGTTTTGTTTACTGGTATCCTGCTAGACTTTGTGGAAACTTTGAAGGAAGGTCGGATTGAGGATAGGCAAAAAGAAATGCTCTAGTATTTTGCACTTTATGTGGACGTGATGAGAGTATTAATAAATGATGTAACCAAGGACGTGGTTAAAGAATTGTATTAGGAGAAGGTCGTCATTTCAAATGCAATTTTCATTGCGACGTATGATATGGAACATTCTCAGCTTGCTTATTTCATAAGGAAGCGGCGAATAATCCGAATAGTATAAAAGTTCTACAAAACAGGAAATCTCACAAGCTTATGAAGCCATCATCCAGTCTCACCGGATGCCGCTGAATACCAGTACTTTACATGAAGCGACTGCCTATCTGATCTCCACCACCCAGTTACTGGGTATCCCTTGGTTGTTAGACTTTTATCGGTTATAACGATTGCCAAAAGTTCCACGAATGACAGCATGACATGGACAGGTCTTTATATGTAAAGATGGTCACCACTCCACGGACCAACCGCGGCAAGCGTAGCTTAACCTGCTCGACCCGTGCGGCTGTTATCACATAGCCACAAGCCCCTCTTCCGAGCCCCTTAGCCCCTCTTCCGAGACCCTTAGCCCCTCAGCTAAAATCTCACAAGCCAAGCACATTTAAACGTTATAACAGGATTTTTATGAGCAGTGGTGGCCCAGTGGTAACCACAGTGACTTACGAGATATAGGTAGTAGGTTCGAACCCAGACAGGCGCTTTTCTTTGTGTAAATTATTTCATCACCACTGCTCTCAAAATGGTGAAGGAAAACATCGTGAGGAAACCGGCATGTCTTAGAACCAAAAATTCGAAGAAATGTGACATCTACCAACCCGCACTGGGCCGGCGTGATGGATTACGGCCCACTCCCTCTCGCCGAGAGATGGCCCGAGTCCCAGCACTGGGAACATTATAAATGCTAGTTGTACTTGTGCTAACTCAAACCAAATAATCATTACAACAGAATTTCTCTTACTTCAACACGCAAAATTATAGAACGATCTACTCTTAAACCTAACACAGGAAAATCAATCCAATCAACCCATATGCCAGTAAATCACAGAGCGGCTCTCGCCAGCGGCGTCCGGTTCGTCACGGTCCGGACGAAGCCGTCCGTTACGTGGCGATCCGTGACCCGGTCGACCTGATCGTGATCAAATCGAAAGTGTGCGCGATATGGCAGTAATGATTGTGTGAACTCTTGAAATATGGCCAAATGTAATTGACTTATTGGATTTGACCATACTTTTGATGTTTGATGTCTGTTTTCAGGTTCGAGCTGATTTGATCTTGGTGAAAGTGGAAGATTATACACGACTAGATTTAGGTTTAGAGAAGTACAATATACAAGTACATTAAAGATGTTCTACTAAACACTGGATTTGTTGGTCTGAAATCGCCAACAAGCATTGAGCTGACCTGTTAGTAGTACATGCATGATACTTCTGGGGACTCAGTTATACGCCTCAATCATATTATTTACTGTTGCCATGTAAATGTTATTTTCAAAACTGTCTTCTTTAAAAGGAAAGTGCAGAGCAAAAAATATCAACAAACAAACAAAAATACTTTTAGCGATAACAGCGATACTATCTCCCTGCAAAGGAACCACGTTTATCTTTTATTCCTAGCAAACATTATGGAAGACCATTTGCGCTTAAGTGTGTCATCTGTAAGCAAACAGTTTGTTTGACCGAGATAAGATTAAACGCATTTACACTTTTTAAATTTATGATTATAGAAGTAAAAATCCGAGTAGCCCTAGGGGCTTAGGATTTGCGCATTTCCTTACGTACATAAGTACGACGGTCGGAAATGGGTTATATCTACGTAAAATTGAAGTAGCTAGACGCAAGTTTTTGTAATTTTAGGCGCTGGTTGTCAAAGTTGGTCAAAGAAAAGGTATGAAAACTGCGTGCGCCGATCGGCGCTGGCACATCGGCGCCGGTTACCAGCGTTCTTCATGAATACACCCTAAAGTACCAACCTAAAATTGGTGTTAAGGTAGGTAATGACTCAATCCTAGAAGTAAAAATGTAGATATAGAAGAACTAGATCCAATAATATCTCTAACTACCATCGTGACCCCTTCGTAATGACCAGTTGAATCATCGACAGTAAGTCAGCAATCTACCTGCCAAATACAAGTGAGCTATCAAAGATCAGTGGGCGCCCCGGGCCTGATGATTGACGGCTTCGAGAGAGCTACTTAAGTTAGCTGATACGGAGTGTTTACATCATCATTGACGACTGAGGAATGGCATCGGGTATATGAGAGTGCTTTGTTAATATAAATTGCGGGGGTGTGTCGCTAACACGCCTGAGGGTCAGGCGGTTAGATATTAATGTAATGAAATTCTATTTTTTTTTTAAGACACGATGTAGAATGTCATGTCAAAATTCATCAAATAGTTTTAAAGCTTTACAAGAGTGCAAAGACAGACGTATTTGGGCGACTTCGTTTTTTAGAATTTAGAGAAGTGTCTGCATTCAGAATTGTTCTAATCCTTATCGGAATTGAAAGACAAACGCGGTTCCGTGACTTAATTTTATACGATTTAGAAAAAAGTGAACACAATAATGTAATAGTCCTCTTTATTCAGACTTGTGTGAATATACTAGTATAGTAGTACTTACCAATAAAAATGGTGGCTCTTGTTGAGTAGACAGTTCACTCCAAGGCCTAAGTAAGGCCCTTTCAGCATCAGCTCCAGCCAAAGCAAAGCTCACACCATATCTTCGCCAAAGCGAGAGCTCATACAGCTTCTTCCACGGTATTCCATCGTTCTTCGTAGTCTTCTTTCGGATGCTTCCTCTGAATGATGGAGACCTTACAAATGGTTCAGCTGGTATCCCTTTCTTGCTGGCACCCCTCCATGGAGGTTTAGTGCCATTCACATTTGGTTTTCCATTACTAGCAGTGCTACCTAAAGAGCCTTTTCGTTGCAGCCCAGGTTTCGTTTGAGTCGGAGTTTTCCTCTTTTCGTCAAAAAGCACAGCGTTGGCTAGCTCTTCGTCATGATTAGAACCATCTGATTTCACTTCTTCGATGGTAACCACAGCAGATTTCCTTTCTCTGTAGCTCCCTCGAATTGGAGTTCTACTGAAGGGTTGTTTCACCTTTTCGCCATCGACTTCGTCTTGGAGTGCAGATATGACGCTGTCATCAGCGTATCTCATTCGAGCAGTTTTCATCAGGGATGCTTTAGTATTCTGTGCAAACAAGCGCTCACACGGATCTGTCAGTTTGTTTTGATCTGAACGAGATTTGAAAGTGTTCTCTGAATCAGTATCGCTATGACCTTCGTAAGAGCTAGTACTGTTACTGAAACTTTTGCTATACAATCCGTCATTATTTTTGACAGAATTGTGATTATTCTTATCAGCTTCCTGGATCTCTATAATGCATTCATTGCGGAAAGATTTACGAGACTGCAGACTGGTATTTGAATCCGACTTTGTTAACGGATTATGTTTGTGGTCAGCGCATCCATTTGCATGTGCTTTGCCTGTACAGTGTTTGTGGATTTTTGCCAAAGCGGCCAATGTTTTGTTGCCGTTAGGTGACACCTCGTCGCCGCAGCGGAGCGACTGCTCAAAGGATCCTTGCACGTGGAACATTCTTCACTTATTTTCTGTCTCAGGCGGACATAGACCCACCACGCTTGGCATTTTAAGAGGTCAGAGTTCTGTAGATCGGATCATATCGAATGTCACTGCACAATGAGAGCATTTACTTGAGTTATGGGTTTTACGGTGCAGATCGGCGCGATAAAATCGATCATAAGGTATATCAGCGGCGCGTGATCATAACGAATCGTGAGCATGCGCTGTGTGGCGCTAAATATAACAAAATATTGTTACAAACGAATTATGGGCGTTTGACATTTGCGTCGTGGTAATTATTTAGGGCATAAAGATAGATTTGACGTTAGGCAAAATTAGATTGATATCTACTATTAAATTATGAAACTATAAACGAAAATGCAAATACCCTTTAACTATGACTTACAATATCCTCAATTTTTATGAACGTGTAAAGAATATAGTAACATTTAATTGCATTTCCTTTATTAAAGCCTTTCACCTAAGTATCACGGGTAACATGTGGCGTGACCTAAACATAATAATATTCAAGTATTAACCGTTGTCATGTCTTTACCAACAACGCGTGGCAGAGCCGCACGCACTCAACGTTCACGCAAATTGCTAGACGATTAGTTCAATACTTAAATTATAGTAGTTGGGTTTAAAGAGAAATATCCGGTATTAAGTTGAGACTTAAGTAGAATTGTGGGAGGCGGAGAAACGAGATTGATACGAAACATACGTCTTTAGCATAAGCATTGAAATGTTTAAAGTAGGTGATTTTATTTCGACAAGATCATTCATCTAAATAATGTTGGACAAAGATAAAGGAGTCTAATTTGTTAGATTGTTCGAAAATTTCGTAAGGGTCAGCTTAAGCTTATTAGAGGCCATATTTAAGGATTTCCATAACCACGATAACCTTGTTAAATTAGCCAAAGTATTAACCTCCTCAAGAAGATTATTAAAAGATATTAATCAAACAAAATGAAAAAAAAAGGATTCTGTTGGATTAAAAGCCCGCTATTGAGGCCAACATAATAAATTAGGTGCAGTTTTATGAAATTAGTTACAAGTGTTGAACATTATTGATTCAGCTGGCGGTCACGACATTTTAGAACCGTGTACTGGGTACCGTGTACCAAATTATGTATGCTAAGAAACTAACTTTTATAACCCTTAATTGATAGATTATAATCACGAGAAAGAAACATGGTATATTTCTGCACGTTTGCGAATCAAACATCAAATTATATTATTTATATTTCATGATTTCGAGTTTGGCTGCTTATTAACTACATAAATAAAATGCGCTGGTTCTTGGTAGTAAAACAAAAGTATAATGTCAATCAGAAGTAGAAACCAAAAGGTAGAAAAAGCATAGACAAAATTAATAAAAAGGTAAAATATCAAAAGGAAGAAAAGGCTTGAACACTGCTCATTTAGTATCACTTAGGAATCTAAGTGCTTTATAATGTGCTTTTGATTTTGATGATACTAATGAACCCAGGACAGAAAGACGAAATAATCATGAGCCTGATTATAAAAGAGCAAAGCAGAATCCAAACGCACATAATGGAGAGAAAAGAACGTTTAGCCGACGACGGCGCGTAGTAGACGTTTTTCTTTCTTTTAGAACTAAACAAATCATAACTAAACTTAAAAATCTGCGTAAAATTTTAACAGAATAGACATTAACTTTCTTTTTTAACAAGATTATAGCACGTAGGAGATACTTAAACATGCAGCAAAAGAAAACAATGCTGCTACCCACACAATTTTTACAGACAAGCTTAACATATATCAAGAACGACCCGTGGGTGATCTTACTCATATGTCAGCGAATATTTATCACCAATCAGTCCAAATGAAAACCAATGATACATACGATTGGCCTTTACTTTCTACTAAAGAAAACGTACCAATAATATCGGAGATAGATGATATTATAAATTGCATTATGTTAACACATAGTCAAGTGCTCTTACATCATAGTGCGTAGGTTTTATTGCATAGCCAAAAACTCAATGATTCTGGTTTTATGAAAGCTGAATTTGATAATGTTGCCGTGGTTTCGAGTTTCGTGATTTTGTTGATACTTTTGATGGTTGCAGTTGATCTTTGAAAACGTAATGAAGAATTTGGAATAATGCAACTCAACTTAGTCCAACGAAATTGTATTAGCTGATTCAAATAAAATCCGCCATCATGCCCCTTGTGTTTAATATTTAATTTCTTCGAATCGACCACTTAGCGCTAAATAGCGTTTGTAAATAATAATTTTGCTACACAGTTGCTTAGTAATTTGTTAAAATTTGACGCTTATAAATAAGACTGAACGTAATTATGTATCTTTTCTCCAACAAAATGCAGCGAATCTGCAAAAATAATCAAGAAAGCCGAAAAAACGCTCAAGACAACTAATCTATTACAAAAATAAAACGCCATCAAATCACTATCTCGTATCAATATTTGAACAACTTCTATACTCACATCTAGGTTCCATACACCTGATCGTGGGAAACACTTTCGTTTTTTTATCATATAGCGCATTTGGGTTAGATTTATTTTACGACTTAACTAAACTTAATGGTGATAGCAATAATTGTAACGATCATAATGACGTGAGGCATGTATATAAAGCACTCACTAAGTAAGTCAAATGTTCTTTACGGACCTTTACTGGACACAAAATTTAATTCACTAGTTTTTCTCAGATTATCTTGTGATGCAAACCTGTTTTTACTTCCTACTCGTCAAACATGTTATTAGCAATTAAGCAGGAAAACTGATAAAATATCGTGATTTGAGAGGAACTGTTAAGGTCGAAAACTAAATTTTAATGTGTAATTTTCTATTTACATTAACATACACATAGTTTCACTTAACTTGATTACAAAGTATTGATTACTCACAATATTAGTGCAGATGAAGATTAAATAAAGGGTGGGCGAAAGTGGACCTTGGTCCAGGTGAAATACGAAAACGTTTGATCTCATTTAGATTTTTGTTGTAACAACGTATTTGGGTCTTTAATTACACAATTTTATGAAACTCACATTTATATTTATTTTTTTAATTATTCTAACCCTCATTTAACCTACATCCTGAGACTTCATTAGATTGTATTGCTGACCCTAAAAATCTAACTTCTGAGACACAAAAAATAAAGTTGCGCAGCAAAAACTTACAACCCAGCCCCAAAGATAACAAAAGAACTTAAATCTAAAGTAAACCAAAACCAATAAAATAAATAGTAACCAAAGGCTACAGACAAACGCACTCAGAGACCAGATAAGCATTGTAAACACATAGTAAAGAAACGAAACTATCATTGGTATTGGTCAACGATTTCATGCAAATCGCACAAGCGACACAGATCCCACCTATTCGATAATATTGAAATTGGTCTTGCATAATTTCGCGTAATCCACTAACACACGGGATCTATAAGTATTTGAAATTGGTGTTCTTGACGTATTTTCCTATTCTGCAATATTTGTTTACTTAAATTATATTATGAAAGATCTAACACGAAGGTAAAAATATCATTTACCAGGAAATGAAAATAATGACTATTTGATAGACGAAGAGTTTCGCAAGGCATATTACTTGGCCCACATGAAACTTTCAATTTGTCGTCTGATTCCTAATGTGACATCAATTTAGCTTGGAATTCACAAGGTATATTACTCGGGCCAAATAAAATTTTGAATTTCCCGTCAGATTGCTAATGAAATATTGCTTGCTTGTATCGTGAGACAATGGACATGTGACATACTATAAAGCAGCTAGTTAGTCAATCTCGCCGATCGCTCGTGACTGCCAACTTACTCTTCGACTGATTCGCTTATAACGATAGCTGATCCTGGACTGAATGTAAAATACTACTGTTTACCCATACAGTTCATTGATTTACGCAACTCTTTCATAAACATCCTTGATATAATGTTTACAATCGATAAAGATCATTAAATTATGAAATCAGTTGCAAATGTTTTTGCATAGTATTTCAGAAGAGTTATTAATATGGTAACTAAATGTGACATTTTAATCTAGTACTAAGTCTACTTTGGATCCACTGTATTTGTTCTATAATAACCTTATCTGCTTTGGTAAAGGTCATATCTTTTACCAACATGTTCGAACTTATACATGTTATATTAAGATTCTATGTCATGATAACTACATGATTATAATCTTCTTTTGCCCACAGTATAATTTCTTTTAATTACAAAATCTGTTTAAAAACTTAGTAACATCAACATTTATTAGTAATTAACCCGAATATTATTTAAATATCTGCCGAATACCTCTTGCCATTATAAATGTTAATGCTATGATAAAACAGATAATTTCTCCATGAAATTCTTAATAGAATTAATATGATTTAAGTCTATAACTTCGTCATATAAATAAGATGTAGTAGAATGTGGATATATCAAAAATTACAAATGATTATAGTCGGTGACACTCCGGCCCTTTTAAGCTATAAATTATAATTAGCAATAAAAAATGTTGAGAATGTGAATTTGAACAGTTCTAATTTACACGTGCAATAAGTTCTAGCGGCCTCAGTTGATTAAAGGGCCCAAGAGACATAAAACAAGATGTCTTCTATTCATATGAAAGTGCTCTGTGACACTGAATGACTGACAGACAGACCACATGCAGATGATAGAACAAGTTTGGGAAGTGTTTAGAGATTCACAAAGAAAATATTAAATTCATCATTATATTCATTCATGATTCTATTGGTTGTTTCACTTATTCCGGTTTATTTGGGGTCGGCGGAACATGTCTTCTTCTTTCATACTTCTCTAGGTAATTTTAATTCCACAGCCAAACTAGTAAAGTTTGTCCAGGCATCAGACAATTAGCAGCCAAAACAATAACAAATACAAAAAAATACCTTATTTCACTAAACGAAAACTGCACTTTGCCTAGACCAAAGAAACAAATGCAAAAAGACTTGATGCTACAAATTACAAAAGTCAATCGCTACAAGATCAAGGTAAACAGTGAGGCTGTCTATTCTTGGAGCAAGTTGCATAATCATTAAAGATAAGATTAATTAGCAAAGCTACCATCTTATCTAGAACAATCATGTGAATGATGACGGCGAAATTACGTACGTGAATATCGTCATGCAATCATTTCTTCCTCCGTGATGATTTGGGCAAAAATACGTTAGTAAGGTTTCATCGCATCATCATTATAGCGTAAAACCAAATGCTCATTACACAACGACGTCTTAAAAACCACAGCCGTAACTTGAATGTAAAACTAAATCCGCTAAAATCACATAATTAACAACAGAAAAAACGAAGAGTTCGTTCAAAAGAAATAAAAACACAGTGATGATTAAAATAACAAAAACAACGATTAGAGCCCTCGTAAAAATACAAGAAACTACTAAGGTACCTTGAACCACAAAGCTCTAAGAATCAACAAACTAAAGACACACACATAGACATTAATTATAATCCTAACAAGTAATGAAGATGCTTCACAAGAAGTCTGAAGAAGCGCCAGTAAATTACAATTTGCTAATCTAATTCAAAATTCTAGATAACAAATCCCAAATAAACCTATCAAAAACATTTAACACCGATAGATATCTAACAACAACAAAAAAACTAGCACCAGACCAAAATAGTGCGGACCAAAGGACCAGTATTTAAATAAAAAAAGAACATAACTCAAGGAACAGTCCCAAATGAGACAGAAACTGTAATTTATTCAACGACTCGTCTAGCGCCGGAGCTAATATTAAATATTCTTTTTTTTTTACTTCTGAGAAAATGTTATACTTACCTATGTATCAAGCATTGCGATTGCGTTCGAAGAATCATAATAATATCTTTACGTTGAGGTGTTAATAAATGTACGCATTATGGATTCTAAGTCATATAGCAGTGGTAATGATGATTTCCGGAAAACCACTTGCAGTTTCAATAATGACTTTATTTCCTAGGATTTACAGCTAAGTACTTACTACTCTTCAAAGATGCTTAAGTTCAAACAAAAACTATCACTGTCTCAGATCGTAGAAAGGTCATAGCTACAAACATTGATATTAATAATAATAGTAACTAAAGCCCATTAATAAAAACGAGCCAAATGAAAAAATATGTGTTGACCAGTCGACAAAATTAGTATTGAATGAATTTAAAATGTTATGCATAACATATTTGTAGAACGCAATATAAATATCTGACCCCCAAAATTATCTCTTCTAAGCACAATCAATTTCAAACCAGCTTTTAAAAAAGCCGCACATTATATCAACAATTTAACAGCCATTTGTTAAATCTATAAGTTATTAACATTCTACAAAATCTCATGAATATTGGTTCAAAGTTTATACGCACTTGACCGGTTTATCGATGCAAAATTACATAATCAAATACCAAGCCTCGAGTTTTTCTATATCCAATATAAAATCGTTGAAATATGTCTCTGAATGGTAGAACGAGAAACGGTCTTCGAAGGCCGTCTAAACGCTGATATGCCTTTAAAAGAAAAATAATTATATTAAAGAATTAGCTATGTATGGCGCCAGACTCTGTATTATGGATTACCCTTAATAATCAATCTTCCATGGCGTCATAAAAGGCTATAAAGACCTTCCTTTGTTTACCACATTCCATCATCTACCCTTAGGTCGGCTAAATCGAGATGTAAAGATATACATACATTAGTTCATGTAAGCAATAATAATGAATTGTTGGAAAAACTACTAAGTGATCATAACCAAAAAGAAGTTAACGTGAATAAACAAAAATATTAATAAATCGAATTAACTAAGTTACCTCATTACCTGACACAAACGATACATTTGATTTAGATAAAATAATACACAAGTAAGATATACATAGTACACCACGTTCATTAGTTCCTGTGGGCAATAATGGATTCATAGAAAAACTACTAACTGGTCATAACTAAAAAAAAAATGTGAATTAAGGAAAAGATAAGTAAAAAGAATGGAATAACCTGCTATAAACGATAATCATGGATTTAGATAAAATAATACACAAGAGAGAAATAAAGGCAAAAAACATCTAACAGAAGATTTTAGTACAAATAAAACCGAAATGCATGAAAAAAGAAACAGTTCCAACGAACCGGCGGCATACCCAAAACGCATTAAATAAATTCAACTTTGCAAAAAAGGTTTGACACTTTTATTCTTCCTCGAACTCCGCAAAAACCTTTGCATGACATTTCGTTACTATTAATCAAGTTATGCATTTGTTTTTATTTCCATCTTAGCAGTATAGCATACAAGTGAGAAACTATTTATTTTTATTTATTTAGAAACTAGAAGAGAATTAAAGCTAAATTTTAAACAAAGATGCTGATGTCTTTGACCACTTACTGGTATCCAAGGCCGAGTCTGTTGATTCCATCATTTACAAAATCTATAGGATCGACTTACCTAGTTCGATAGATAGATGACCTAGAACAAGAGGCAGAGAAAGGCTGTATGCAGAAGGCGGTACTTGAGAGAGACTTATGTGCAGCAGTGAACTGCGATGATAGACATGACCTAAGGCTGATTGATAGGATAACCAACGAATAGTCAGTAATTATTCTGCTATTACTTAACTCCAAGATACCCGTACCATGTAAAATATCCTGTAAGACAAATCGCCTATTAATCTTGACGATAACAATCATATTTGTTGGCTTGTATTAAACAGGTTCGACAGAATCTTTCAACACAATCTTTTGATACTTCATCGCAAGTCACGGCTTCTTGGAAATTAATCATCGGATATGTAAGCAAAAGGGTGTATTAACATGACTTCGGCCATCATATTTTTATGATTTTATAATGACACGTGCCAAAGATTACGAAATATATTGACTACCTTAACTCAGTCCGAGCACACCGATGTCAACCGGTATAATCTGTAAAAATCTCACCGCGAAAACTTGTGAAGTGGCTGTCATTCCACCTGATGCTAGGGATTGACACTATTGACAGCTCACTTCGCCTAACACTGGCGGAAGTTCCAAATGAAAACATAAATAAAACAGTAGTAGGGATCGGTTCGAAAATACATTCATAGGAAACGGGATCGAGCACATCTGCTGATAGCGAAAAAGGGAAGCAAGCTTCCGATGGAAACTCAGAGAACGTCGCATGCCTTGCAACTGCACCATGTCTCGATCAACATTGCTCATCGTGCTAAAATAACATCCATCTTTGTTTTAAGTCCAATAGTACCTAAAATATTTAAGTAGGATGAAGTAGCAAACATAAACTTATACAATGTGGAGGTAATACTAATGCATAAAAGTATTTTGTAACTATCCAAATAAATCTAAGCACCGAAATTAAAAAGTTTTTTTCAAAGGAACTAAATAGTGTGGGTCGCTGACTAAACTATTGGATAATATATTTGATTGAATTTTCGTATGCAGACTGGGAACGTCATTCGCAGTTTAATATATTGCCGTTTTGTCGTTTCCCATGTATAACATTCAACATTAGTTAAAGGAGAGGATCAAAACAAGGCAAAGAAGAGCCACAAAACAAGAAACACATAATGAAGAATTATAATAAAAAAACAATAATCGACTTGAACACCAAACAACGAAACGGAACACCAAAATTAATACACCACTTAACGATTTTTTCAGTCTCAAACCAAAATAAAGATTTTCTCTGAAGATCTAAAAATACATCGCCGACATTAATTCCACTTAAGTTGAAAAGAAAGCCGTCTCGTGGTCGTTCCCTTGGGTTGTAATAATAACGTTTAAATGAGCAAACACGGCTCAATTAACAAAGTACAAGGTACATATCAGGTGATGATCGTATCATTTATATTGTGCGGTACTTGACCAATCTGAGAATGATCTTTAAAATGTTGGTCCTTAGCAGTGGCCCTTGGGTAACCATCCTAAGATTTGCGACGAAAGTCTGATTTCTGAGGTTAAAAATAAAGCTTCAGAAAGTAGTAATAATGTTTCGAGTCATACATTTGGACATTATTGCCATCGCGGCCAAAACCTGGATGAGGCTGGCACAGGAGCGTGGCACTACAAAAGAGAGGCCTTCGCCCAGCAGTGGGTGACGTCAGGCTTTGGATGATGATGATGATAAATGAGATACAGGAGTTTACTTTTGAACCAATAGATGAGCCCTGAGCCTTGTTTAAGACCCTTCAAAGTGAGAGTACTCGATTCCGAAGCCAAAGCTCACCAGCCAGAGAAGTTAGTTCGATGACTCTTGAGAAGCCGTAAACTATATATTTTCTAGTAGAATTTGTCTTAATTAAACCTTGACTTTCACTAACAAGCTTAACAGTTCTTGTAGAAACGATTGCTCCAAAGATTGCAAGAATGCAGCAACAATTAGAAATGCAAGGAATGTCGGAACCGTTTTATCGTACATAATAGATTCTCGTTTGTGTACTACTGTTTGAAAATCAATTCTAATATATTTATAAGACGGCATTTAATTCTTTGAAATTAACATTTAACTTCTTTTGTTTGAGACTCGTTTCTTCTTCGTTGGTGGTGGTGGTCGTAAGACCTGCTATATATGATATGATAGATGCTGCTATGCTGCATAAGGTCCGGGGTTCGATTCCTAGGTCGCGCAAAGTGCTATTGGGTTTTTCTATCAGGAATTTCTTAGTAGGAGACCGGATTTTGCATATGGGCCCGGTTGATGGCAATAGGTTCGCCCCCTGTTACATGAAATTTAAATGTAGCTGGTGAAATATGGGTGTACTGTAAGTACACTTTTGCCTAACCCTACGGGAAAATAACGCGAGATGTTATGTTTGAATGTAAACTTCAGTAGAAAATGCAAGTAGCGATACTTGTTATTCTGAAAAACTGACCAAACTTTGCGATATTTCTATAGTTTCCAAAATTATATCTAATCCGCATTCGCGATTTAATTTGACAAAAATGTAAACAAATATGAGTTTATGGAAAAATAACTTTAAATCCTACACAATAAAGTTCAGTTTACGCTACTACTTCAAACATTTTTATAACCTTTTCAATAGTGCTAGTCACTCTGAAATCAACTTAATTACCATTAAAATAAAGTTGATATTTATTTAACTTGAAATTACTTTAATTTGAAACATAAGTTTGAATAGACTAGATTCATAGGTTCGATAAAACTAAACTTAGTTTTAAAAATCCACATACTTTTCAATGAACAGTAGGTAGTCGTTACGACACTGGAATACATAACACAAATACATTGTATAATAAAATGTTTGCCACGTAATTCGTCTCACGGTACGTATGCTAATCTTGGCAACACCTGTGGGCATTTGCATATGGCAACTCTGACGGTAAATAGGCGGTTAGCACATGTAGTATTTAAAATGTTTATGAAGAGAGTTTATTTATGTCTGAATTCTGTCAAAGTTCAGAGCAATATCTAAAAGGAATATTTCTTAGATAATTATATGGAACATAAGGATCAATATAATTAATCTGTCTAGTCTTTTCCCAACTGTTGGGATCGGCTTCCAGTCTAACCGGCTGCAGCTGAACACGATTGTTTTACATGGAGCGACTGCGTACCTGACCTCTACAACCCAGTTACAGGGTAGCACAATACCCCTTGGTAAGGCTGGTTGTCACCCATCCAAGGGCCAACCTCGGCAAGCGTTGCTTTACCTTGAAGATAGACCCGTGCGGCTGTTATTATTTAGCCACGAACCCCTGACATAAGGATCAATAGTGATAATTATATCAATACCTACCACTAATCACTTTCAGAGAGTTCTATGAGAAGTGTTCACCGCTTTACTTATCTATGCTACTTAAACCTACACGAAAATAACCAAATTAGCCAATTAGTACCACAATGAAGGCTTGATTTCCGTTCCACATTGCCCAATACTAACTTTAGGTACAGTCTCAACTACCTTCCAAATTCGACACAGGACTTAATATTAGAGCTAGATTCTAGCCTAGACTGCTTTACAAACTAGCCCGCCTCTTAATTAAAGAGCGGGATACAATACTAGCTAAGTGTTTATCTCAAGCCCCGCACTTAAACGTAATCAAAGCCATTTCGTTGCATAATAATAGGCAACAGATATCAATGCAACACAATAAGTATTTGTGACCGGTTATCCTTCACATGATACTAAGGTGCAAATGTCAATTGTATTATGTATTATTTTAATGCCTATATTGGCGTGTTGGTGGATGAAAACATCCAATACTAATAATATCAACATCACGTATAACACACTAACATCACGCAATTCAATATTTCATAAATTTTTCGAACATATGAAGCAATGGATTACTCAAATCATTCCTGGTTCCTGCACTGTTGTGTGAAGCAAATAATACAACAAACGATTAAAATAGACTTCATAAGCGGCCAGTTTGAGTATTTTTTATTGTTGTTTTATGTTTAATAGTAAAACAAGCCTTAGGTTTTACCTGACGTCCGTCGTGAGAAATTACTTGCTAATCGTTATTTGTTGAAAATACCATTTAACTACGATCGTGTACAAAATAACTGTAGGATTATCAAAATGTAATACTGAAATTAATCTAGAAGTAATAATTAAGGGAAAAATAATAAATTTAAGGAAATGGCTTAACGTAATTTAACCTTGAGCCCAACGAAAAAAAACAGTATTATTCGAAATACCAATAGATTGTAAGGAAGGAAAACTAATAACAAGGAAATACCTAAATTAGTCATCGCCCTGCAATCTTTTCTCATGATGATCTTAATACAGAAAACAAAACAAAATCACAATTATGACATGGAGATAGCGTCAACAATAACATTCAATTCAGGTCTCCAAATACAACAAAATTTAATAATGAAATAACACATATACGTAAGTACTGCCCACTGAGACTCGCGACGTAGAAGCAACACAGTATGACTCCATATAAATAGAACCTATTTACATGAAAATAACCCGCTCCGCTGTACGTTCCACAAACGCTAGCAAACAATCTGACAGACTGTCACTTTTGTATGGAAAAACAAGAATAATAAACAGGGAAAACTTTAGAAACCATATGTTTACTGGTGTAATGTTACAGTATTTACCTTTTTGGATTGAAAATAGTATGACTTATAAGGAGTATGTTGTCTTGTATGAAGCTGTAGGTACTAGGAGCATAGATAATGGAAAGAGTATTCTTTGGGATGGTATATAGAATGTCAATAGTGACAAGAGCTAAATAATGCCGGGTACAGATGGCGAAACGTAACATGACATATAAAACAAATTGGCCGTAATAATTTATGCCACGTAACACAACTAGGCGAATTTTATTTCAACGTGTGTTACATAAGAGATCCAACTCAAAACAAGAACTGATTGGATGCGGAAGGACCAAAAGGCTAAGAAACTGGTGTTATGGGTCAAGTTGAGAGATAACGATTTTCATCTAGGGAAGGAACGCAAGTAGATAAACCTTCGCTCTTAATTCAGGAGGAATAAAGAATTGGTAGTGTGAGTATATCTAATGTAACTACTGATGCTGTTACGAATATTAAATCAGTAATTAAATTACAATCATCCTTCCTAACATCTTTACATATGTAGTATATATAACAAAGTCGCCGAAATGTCTATACGCGCATAACTTCCAAATGACTGCACCAAATTGAATAATTCTTTTTTTGTTGTGTTCGGAATTGCCAGGACAAGGTTTGTATGTAAGAAAATTTAGGAATAAAAAAAAAACTGCACTCTTGCGACACTGGAGCAGTCCGCTAGTAGTATGGCTCAGGCGCTGCAATTGACTGCAACCTATCACAACTTTCAGAAATGACATTCAACTTTATCATAGCTTGTTTGACTCATACGATGATAAGAAAGATGGTATTAAAAACCATAAAACTATTTAAGCCATGGAGCCTTGGCATCATAAGTAGTAAAGACTTGGGGTAAACGAGTCAGATAACGAGGCCCGAGATAGGCACATTTATAGCTGAACTAATATTTACTGATCCCACAAAATATTTTAACATAGCAGATTGAGGGCTTTTGTATCCAAAATTCTTAAGAGATCATCTGTTTATATTAAAACCATAATATTTTGAGAGGTCATCAAAAATATTGAGGACAGCCGCTCTAAATATTTTTATTGGAATATAAACGAGTATGATAGCAATAATGTGCTGAAGATGAAGTGTTATTGGGGAGGTCTATGCCCAGCACTAGACTGACGTATCTACACTGTGGCTCCAAATATTATCTATTTAGATGAATTTATGATGATAGCGTAATTACGGCTTTTTTTTTTCGGCGGGAAAGCTTCAAAAGGCACCCGACCTCCGGGGAGGGAGGAAGGGTCGGGGAGTGTGGGATTTTTACCTCACTAAAACCACCCCGGTGATCACTATCAGCACATAGGGGTAGTCCCGGTTCCTCTTAAAAGACCAATTCCGGAAGCCCCCCGTGCAGCGCCGGTAAGACACATCCCTGGGGAGACTGTAATGGGGCCTCCCCTGAGCCTCGCTATGCACGGCAGCACGTGACCACTGTGTCACCGTCCTCCCTGGGGTCACTTGCGTTTACGACGTACCTACGGCATTTCATACAAACTTTCAAGCCCTTATTTTTCGAAATGAATGGCCGATTTTAATGAAACTTCATACGCTTATGCAGGATACAAAGGTCTACAAAAGTTACTTAAGAACATTTTCGAAAAACAGTGTTACAGCCAAATTAGACCGATTTTAAATTTTCCATAGAAACAGAGATTTCCAGTTATGTTTTTTTAAATAAGACATTTCGCTTGCTTAAGACCAAACTGGCCTTAAGTCTTAAGGTTTTTTTTTTGGAGTCATCGACCGCAGGTAGTGTACCTACTCTATTTTTTTATTTTATCATGTTTAGTAATCGATACCCATCACATCTGCGGAGTTTCTCTAGCTAATTTAATTTCACTCTGTATCTCTGTATCGAAGCTCCCAAATCAACAGAATACAACCTACACCTGACTTGAACTTAGGTTAAGACATAATTAAAGTACAGTAATTTACAATACAGCACCAATAAAGTGTATAATTGAGTGTACAGTCGAAGTTTACGGCTTATCAGCTGATCAGCAAGTTCAACTAAATGCTGGCGATGTGCCGGAAATAAAAAACAGTTAACCTAGCGATTTTATTGACTTGCTTAAGTGAGGCTGTGGTCAATTGGACAGCGATACGTTGACGAAGGAGAGAGTATATAATAAAGAGAGAGATGGATAGATAGATAAATCCCTGACGTTTTGTCGTTTTTATTTGATTAGTACCTTGTTGTCTTTGATGGGTTTTCACCACGTAGTGTTCGCTGTGACAAGGTCATCGACGGAACGGGGTGCGGATATGGAGCTATGTCGCAAACTATGCTCCACCTCCTATGCTACCCTCTGTATCCCAAAACTTGCAGCGAAGTGAAGTTTTGGGCCAACAAGATTTGAGAAAAGTCGTGGCACGAAGTGCGAAGAAGAAGAAGTGACAAAGTAAAGAAAAGTCTATATTTTTTGTTCAGATTAATGGCTTTAAACTTGTAGATACTCATATTGTGTTTGAGGAGTGACAAAATAAACTATAAACTGGACCACAACATTATCTTTTAAAAACCATACATTTCAATTAAAAGTTCATCAAAGGGCTCAACTCTAAACGGTTTTTTACCTATCATCAAAAAAACATCGACTTTTTTTTAATGCGACTGGAATAGTCGCTTAAACTTCAAGCGTGGCTTTCACACGCGCTCACTCGAACCCCAGCCTTATCCTCAATCAACTTTACACTAGTGAAAACAAAACCGCCCCCGCACTACCCACACTTTCGCCTGTACAGTCAACAAAAGAGATCGTTATGTATACACGCGAGAAATAAACAAAACATATTTGCACTGCTCAGGCATATTACAATATTCATTAACATTTTGTGCAACACAATTCGAAAAATGATGTCAAAGATGAATAAATTTGTAATAGTCTCACGTCTGACCAGCACCCTAATTGCGTAATACACTATCAATCACAATCAGAATTTTGAAGAATATTGCTAATCCATTGCCTTGTATGTTCGAAAAATTTGTCTTCTCAACAACGTAAATAACGCAATGAATGCTGTTGTACTGTCAAAATGAAACTCATTGCTTCTGCTAGTGTGTTACGCAATTAACCCGCTATATCTCATCTTTTAGAGATTGGTGCACGCAAGAAGCAACCTTTTTACTAGAACCCTAGAAGGTCTAGAGTAACAATCATCATCATTCTTGGATCTTTGACAGTCGTTACGGGTAGTCAGAAGCCCGAAAGTCTGACAACCAGTCTTACCAAGGGGTATCGTATTACCCAGTAACTGGGTTGTGGAGGTCAGATAGGCAGTCGCTCCATGTAAAATACTGGTATTCAGCTGCATCCGGTTAGACTGGAAGCCGTCCCCAACATAGTTGGGAAAAGGCTAGGTAGATGATGATATAGCTCTGAATGAACGCGGCAAAATAGAGAGTTCTCTACGAAAATGTATTGGAAGCTGTCAAACATCTGTCAAATCCAGTAGGTACATTTCATGAGTGTAATACTGCTGTTGACCGTACGTCGTCCAATTTCACGCTACACGCTCCGTCCGTTAGTGACAAGCTCACTCGATTTCACTAAATACTACTCGATTAGCGTGACCAACTAATTGTTCGAACATTAAATAGGTAAGTGATGATAACAAGAATTTGAGAAGATTAATGAAGAGCGAATAATGATTGTACATGGGCAAAAAGTGGGTTGGTATGGGTTAATTGCTCAAGACCAATGGTAGAAAAAATATTGGTAGAATTGAAGGAAAACTATAGCGTAAATACGTTTACTACTACGTTTTAATCTAGATCCGGTTTGGGCCAACGGTTTCACCAGCTACTTCTAAACTAAGAGAACAAGAATTCCGTTAGCGAAGCTCATCACGCGAAATGGCCAATAAATACAAGAGGCACTAAGAAGCAAAGAGGTTTCATGATCGCTGTATTTTCAAAATTCGAATTCGCACCGCATGAAACGAAATAAAAAAGCATGGAAGTAGTAGGTACAAGCGCTTGACAGGTATTTACTACTTCCATGAAAGAAAGCGATTGTACTTTTTTCTGCCGCTGAAAAATAATCTGACAGGTAGGAAAAATGTAGGTAAAAATAATCTGAAAAATAGGTTGACAGTTTCTATTCAAATCAGGCAAACCTTATCACCTACCAGATTGATTATAAAGTGATCAATTAATATGCAAAATGTCTATGGGCCACCATTATATCTGGCATTTAATTGTTATTTTAATTACAACAGGTCCCAATCAAACGTGCTTTGATTTAATTAATAATTTAGCTCAATAAAGTGTGGACCGTGTAATAAACTAATTATTTCATCAGGTTCGTTCATCAGCTACCGGGGGCCATGTTGTGTTATGGACTTGGTTAATTGCCATTACTTATCTATAGCCTACGGGTAAAAGTTACGTATCAATCAGTTTTAGGGTTAGCAGACAATGAGAACTCTCAAGATCTTCGCCAACAATACAGCTTGAATAGTTAGGCCCGTCGCAGAATCCGTCACACTTCTCTTATTATGATCCTTTATTTATCTAATACTAGGCTTTTGGCCACTTTGCATTTGTGTGTGTATTCTTTACTTTATAATGTGGGTCTAATTTTGTGCGGAAAAACAATTTTTCTTTCTTTTATTTTCTTTTCTCATTTGTAACTACCTATACTTTAAGAAGGCCTGTTGCATCACTTCCGGATAAGTTCAAGCTAAATAAACCAAACAACAAAACACAACCCTACCGCCAAATACCTGCAATCGCGCTTGCGACCACTTAGACTTGCATCTTAACCAATGAGGGAAAATGCTCAAAAGTCGAGTTTGCGACCATTAGATCAAAGAGGAAAGTCAAGAAAGAAAGAAAACACATTCTCCTGTCAAACAACCCATCAATCAAACTTGGTAGCCCTAACCGCAGACGCACATTGTGTTTACTGGTATTATGCGCGTGGGCAGATCTCAAGTGCAGTGAAATTTTTGTGCAAACAACTACTAGGTAAGGTAGTGAGCGAAGTTACACATATTAGTTTACAACTTATTAGTTGCGTTGTTATTTGAACTGGCTGGACAGTTGAGAGAAAATACGAGAAACGTTTAAGGCTATTCGTGAAGGGGCTTGCGCTAAGGAAGCCCGCGAAAGTCAAATTTTCTTACGTTTTATATGAACTGGGAGTAGCATTATATGAACTGAAACTGCAAATTGGAAAAAAACGTAAGAAAATTTGAATTTTGCAGGCTATCCTGGCGCTTCCCCCTTATCTCAAAAACGAAGTTAATCTTCTTCATATCTTGTCTAAATCAAGCCATGCTCAATCGCAAGCAAAATAAAGTTAGAAGATAATTACTTTTCTCTGGAATTTTTTACCTCCTGAGATAAAAATAACAAGACCTACGCCAGAAACTACATATACTTAATGTTGATCGCGATTATTTTAGAATTTTTAAACCAAATGGCTCGTACAAGAGGTAGTACGAAGCAAAGGGGTTCTATTATTTCTAGCTTTTCAAAATTCGAATTCACCCAGCATGAAACGAAACAAAATAAAGCATGGACATAGTAAGTATAGGTACTAGACCGGTACTTACTACTTCCATGGAAGAAAGCGATTGCATTTTTTCTACCTAATAATCTATCTATATCACTCAAGCTTCAAAACCTATTATTTTTATTATTATTATTAGTGCTCAATTCTCCACATATCCTCGCAATACGAAACACATTTAATATAAAAATAAAGCAAGCCACGTTCATTCCACACACGGCGTCTTAACGTTCATCGTACGAAAATAATCTAGCCACGAGCCACCGACGTATCCCCAATTAGGGCTGTCACTGCGTCCAACCATTTTATTATTGTCATAATTTGATAAAATTTATGTGTCGTCACTTTACGGACGTCCGGTGTCATGAAATTGTCTTTTTGGAGTAAGTACCTAAGTATATTAGAAATGGTTGAGTACCTACTTCGTTAGTATATTTAGTTTAATGTTGGTATGGTAAGACTGATTATAATGCGCGTGGTGGTAGTTAGGTAGGTAATAAAGTTATAGTCAAGTGCGGCGAGCTGTCACACTGACACTATATAAAATTTCGAGGTATTTGTACCCATGAAATGATCATATGCCATGCTGATGCATCATAAGTAGGATATTTGGTACTTAAAAGCACAGTAACAGTGACAATCTCCCGGAGACAAAGGAAACATGAAGAGAAAGTGAACCTAAAGCAAGAAATTTACATCATATAGGCAGGCAGGGACATCAACGCGCAAATTGTAACCATGAATTCAGCACATGATTCTAGGAGTGCCGAGATTAAGACTACTTGATGCCTTAAGCAAACCACGCCTGTAGGCCTTCCTATCCAGTAGATATCCACTAGTCACCGCGATTTGTAAAGATTGGCGCACATCTATAGCTAACGTGACTTTTGGGTCTTGCAATATCTTGCTGATAAAAAACAGCCTTGCCTTTCATGTGCTAGCAAATACTGTTTCGGTGCTGTTTCTGCCTTATGGTGCCCCCCTAGACGTGATTCCTTAAGCAATTGCTTAATTTGCTTATGGGCTAATCCGGCACTGGATTCTAGACCTGCAGCGTAGAAAATTATCGCCAGTTATAAAAAAAAAACCGACTGTTTCATAGTAAAGTGCATACCTAACCGCCAAAATGTATGAAACAGCAATTTTTTTAAATAACCTTCGAAAAATTTCAACGCCGGTTCAGAATCATGTACTGGATTCATGATAACGGGTTGCGCGTGTGCGTTGTCCCTATCGCCCTTTCTATGAGAGCACTTTTATTCTGACTACTCTAAAATAGTAGTTTGTACACTCTATTTATTTATTTATTTATATAACAATGCTTGCTGCACTTACAGTAAATACCAAAGCGCGCAGCAAGCCAACAACATAACATTTAACTAAAAAACTTAACTTATTTTCTTCGTTGGTGCTTAAAGGTTCAACTGCGAATTGGACATCTTTTTGAACATTGGATCAATCGCGCATAAAGGCTTCTTTCTATAGGGGTAGAAAGAAGCTATTGATTCACAGAAGTAGGAGTGAGAAGTATGGAAGATAAAACACGTTTCGTCGACCCCAAATAAATTGGGATGGGCAGGAGAATGAAAATGATAAATGTGAAAAAAAAACACCAAACTTTTTATTTCAGATCTTTTTTCTCTGGACTCTTTCCAGACTTGTGCCAACCCTGTATCCCTCTTCCCTTTTATAGCGAGACAGTTACATGGAGCGCATACCGCGACTTCCGAAGGATCCGATGGCACATTCATTGTCTTTTTGCGCAAGCGCAGCACATAAATATGTGTCAAGTTGATGGCTACATAGTGTGCTGTTAGACTGCAAATAATGTTTCAGGAAATGTCTAAAGACTTAATGAAAGCTCGTTTTACGAAAGTAACCGGAATGTTTTGTGCATTTTCCAAAAGTGTAATCTCGAAAAATCTGATAATTTCGGAATACTATACAGGGTTATTGGTAAAACATTAAGAACCTCTTAAGAGGTCATTGTAATCATCATTATGAACAACTTTTACTATGGGACCAAACTTGAAATCTTCTTGTATGTCGATAAAAACTATCCTACTTCCTTCCCCAGGATTCAATCTAACTCTCTGCCAAATTTTATCGAAATCCGTTCAGTGGCTTAGACGTGAAAAGGTAACATACAGGCAGACAGACAGACAAGATTTACTTTTGAATTTATAATATTAGTATAGATGAGTGAGAGAATATAAGGTAAGTGTCTAAGAATAATGTGATATACTCGTAAAGTGCATTTATGTAAGAAATAGTGAGAACTAATTATAACACACTAATCACTCGAGGAGTCCGGAAAACGTCCATCTCACTGTGACGTCGGCATGAGGATGAAGTTATTGAATCAGAGGTGCCAACATAACGACAAGTTTCTTAGGAAGGGGCATCCAAGGTCGAGCCTCTTTTTCTATTAAATTATAGCTACGAGTATGCTTATGAAACTAATAGCCTATTTCCCAGTGTCCAGATCGACACCATCTAGGTACTTGAAATAAAAACAACAGAATTTGAATGACTATCTGCCGAAAAAGTTGTTTATTTATATACTTTCCCTCTTACATCTATCTTTACAGGGTAACCTATGGCTATGTATAAAGCAAATTCATTGTTAAGTTAAACAGAATTCACGAAGAGATTGTGAAAAAACCCTCAAGTTATCCATATCCAGGCTTCTAAGTAAATGTTCTCCTGAAAAGGTCAGTCTGAGTGAGTTAAATATAGTCTCATACACTCATCTCTTTGCTAACTCCAATTTTACATCTTAAACATTCTTCGCCGTCTCCCTAAGAAGGCATGTGAAGAATCCGAACATTGGCATTTCGGAAAGCCATTAAGTTTGTGTTGTCTGTAAGTAAACCACCAAATACCGGCCACCTACATGAAAACATAGACACTTCATCATTTTAACTGACATTAGATTCTATCGTTTATGGAAAAATTATCTAACAATATTGACATTAATTTTAATCTTGCTCGTGTTTGATGGTAATGGGAATCGATTTGATTCGTTTTCTTTATTTCTAATGAGCAATTCAAATGATCACTAATGATTAATCTCGGAATCCATTCAGGATTCAGATTCAATAGAATAGAATAGAATTCAGATTCAATTCTATTTTGTTGTAATTTTTGATGTTCAAATCTGCCTTTTATATGCCTATTTGAAATAAATGCTTTGACTTTTTGACGTTGATTTATATGGATGATTTTTAGAAAGGATTACTTCAAGGGATAAAACATGATTTTCTCTTGTTTACGAGTACCCTATAGGATTCGAGAAGCTGCCTGTCAAAGTTAAATGTATTTAAGTTTTCGTAGGTTTTTTTTAATGGAGTTCAAAATTGCTGGCTTCGGATGAGACCTAAAGGTCGCAAAGGCTCTTAACGATAAGAACAGCCATTGTGTAAACCTTTAAAAAAAAACTACATTTATATTTGCATTTTATATGGTGTACATAATAAAGAGTATTCTATTTTATTTTAAAGATATCATCTGTGGATCAAATAATATTTTTTGTTTCGCGATAATTAAAATGAGGAGAGGACCTTTTTATAACCTAAGTCGATTATAACTTATATTCCAATTCCATTATCAACACTGGATCAAGGTCCATGAAGGAGCCCATGATAATTTTAGACGTTGTTTTCAATAGCAAAGGTGCTGACAAAACCGTACCAATTTAATACATAACGTTAACACCTTAAAACCATATCATTACTACCTAGTTATATTAAATAACAGTTATTATCTCACTAATATCTAACGCACGTCTGTCAATTACACAGCATCCAGTTACAAACCGCAGCTAAACCCGTCCATTACTTAATCAATTAACCAAGACGAGAATACATTAAATTACAATGTCAAAACGACTTTGTGCAACCGAATAACAAGCGTGAAACAGTTGACAGATGTCATGCTGACAACTGACAAAAAAAAATGTTCCTGTTTTACGCTTAACTATTGCGTAGCGAACACTTGGTTTTGAATTAAGAACCGATATGCACCGTTAAAACCACTCTCGAAATTCGGAAATCACAGCACTGCACTGAAAACCATTTTTGAAAACAATCGATATTCAAACCGATTAAATTCTTATTGAAAACAAAACAAACTTCACAAAAAATTACCGATTATAAAAACGTCCAATCCTAAGTTCGATATTCGTATTCGTGTCGTAACGGACAGCGACGCGTGCGCAGTGTTCGCGGCGCAGATTTTAACTGTTTAGTCGAGGAGTTTAGTTCGGCGCGTATCTCTATATCTGTACTATGGCAAACATTGTATATCTTGATAAGTGGAGCCTTTAGGATCTGTTGTTTTATGCATGGTGTGGTATCTTTTATGTCACTTTGGAGTAATTAGGAATTTATGGTAATGTTGTGGCTGATGTACAGACGCCAGCACATTCAGCTACCCGAAACTGTCAAATTTTCCCAATAAACTTTGATCCTTATGCTTTAGCGATAAAGTTGAAAATCTATTAAAGAAATTTAACAGATTGTAGTAGCTTGATGTGCTGGCGTCTGTACATTGGCATCAAGAGAATGCATGTTTACGATTAATGAATAATATTGGTGTTCCAAGAATCAATTGCTGATTTTGACAATTTATCTTTGAAAAAAAGGTACAAACAAAAAAATGGTAGAAAGATTTTTTAATCTTCCTAGTCGGCCTTAATAACTTCTGAAAGTTTAAGTTTCTATGCTAGAAGCTGCAGTACTTTTGACTGAAACTTTCGGACGCTATCATTAAATTTTATACCACAAGATTCTTATTTTATTTATTTACACACAAAATAATATATTGTCATTGTAAATTTTTTGGTAAGTATCGGTAAATAAATAGATGGTAGTAGTGTATAATTGGGGTTCCTGGATCAGAGATCCAGGAACCCCAATTATACTTGAAGATTTGTTATCATTCAATCAATAAATTTAAACCTACATCAACTATTACAGTTCTTTTATGAACTATTTGATGTGCTTATGTGAAAGGTTGAATAAATAAAAATACTTTATCATTTAATAACGATTATGTTTTATTTACAACATATTATTTGATACTTTTACAGCAATTTCTTTAACCCCCCAATTTTACACTATTCAGTCATTCTAATATTTTAATCATCTATTTCATCATTCAATCATTCTAGTATTTTTAAGGTGTTAATGATCCATTCAGTTATTCTAGTATTTCATCATCACTTTTTATATGATTGGAATGGAAAGGTCTTTCAACCTGATTTAAATAAAAGGAATTTCATCTTCTGGTAGAATCTCGTAGCATATAATGTCTTCTGAACCAGGTATCATTATTTCATGCATTATAGTTACTTAGACACCATTGCTTTTAGTGACTTATTCAGCACATAATCAATCTATCCTGCTCCACTTAGAAAAATTTTATACTTTTGTTTCTTTAAAAAAATGACGCTTGGATTTATCAACATAATCCGTTCCTTTCACAGCGTTCAAATAACAACATTGAGGAAAATGTATAGCATGTTGCATCCAGGGATCATCGTAAATCTCCCAATCTTCTATAACACCTCCACATGAGAAACACGCTGCTTTATCATTTACACTATTTCCATAATAAAAAAATCCGGCTTCAGCCATTTCCATCACCAACCTTCTCCTTGAATTAGCCGTTGCCCAATAATGTCTAAATGAAATCTCACGCATTTTATACGCATTATACATATCATAACGAGGGCTACATTTATTTTGAGACATGTTCTGACTCACTATATAGTTCTTCATACAGATAATTATAAAGGTGAAATGATATCGTACTGCGGTAGCCAGCAATTTATAATGATTAACATTTGAGGGGATTGGTAGGGATAGAGGATTTGAAAATTAAACAAGCTAATATTTATTTCAAAAATTTATTATCTATACACCATTTATTTAAACATATTACATTTTTTAAAGCACATATTTTATCATGATAAATACAACTATACACATCATGGGAATGTTCATATTTATTGTACAAGCTTAATAAATTAGGACAACCTTCATCTTCTAAATTATTTATATTCTTATTATTATTATTCAAAATATTTTTTAACCACAACACTTTTTCTAAACCTTTGGTGTAAACACTTTTATCTCTTAAAATATCTACAATCAAATTCTGATGATTTGAGTAGGGCACAAATCCGTCTCCCCAGTATATCCTTCTATTACGTTCAATCCAACTGACTTGTCGTTTTTCAGGTTTCGTTAAATCGTGAAATGGAAATGGTGGCTTAATTAAGAACACCTGAATTTTTTTATTTAACAATACAGCAAATTCTTTAATTATAAATTCATTTGTTTCTGTTTTAAAACCTTGAACATCTACAATGGCTGTCATGATAATCTGCGCACTATGTTACTTAAAGGTTTATATTCCACAAGTCGATCGTTAATAATTAAACAATATCCAGTTGTGTTATCTGGTATTGGTGCTGAACAATCAATCTCCAACCGTACATCTACGGGGCCTGTTTTCAAACTATCGTTTTGTCTTGAACAGTCTATAATAAAGAGAGGGGCCTTCTCCTTGAAATCAACCAAATTAAGCAAGGGGTCTACAGGACAATTGTAATACGACTGACGAAATTTCACGTACATTTCATATAATATATTGTATTTGTTCTCAGAAAAATTTAAGCTTAGAGGCTCGTAAGGATAATACTGTGAATTCAAAAATAGTGTTACGTTAGTAACCCCACAATGATCAAACAGAGAACTGTCTTTAGTTTTATTATTTTTTCTGTTGGTTTGCAAGCAAAAAATTACATATCGAGGTTTCTCTAATTGCGATGCAGTCTTAACTGACCAAGAATGTTTTGTAGTTTTAGGGAGCAAAGGATACTCATATAAATCCCAATTTCGAAACGCTATTTGAATAGGTTTATCTCTCTCCAAGTGTTTTAGTAGTGTCAGTCGTTCACGGTCTGACACTTTTATATGTGGTACACGCCATTGCAATCTTTGTATGTCTATTTGAAAATGCGCAATATCATCAGTTGCTATGATACTGTTTAAGTTAGAGTTACCTCTGTTCAAAATAAGTTCATGTTTACAATTTATCACAATTTTATTGTAATCCTCCGCAAATCCTAAAATCTTATTAAGAGGTACAATAGCACTAAAATGACCATCACTTTTGAATCCATCTAGGTTCCAACCCCACAAAGCAGCAACTTTATTTTCTCCATCATTCATTGAAACGTATGACTTTATTGTCGACGTTATTCCAGAATTTTTAATGCGATCTATTTCAATACCATTTATTTCGTATCGGATATCTTGAAACAAAAACATAACAGGGTTGTTACTGAACGTAATATTTTTCTTAATCGGTTTTCCATCTTTGTCGAAGAACTTTGCTTGACCCTCGACGTAAATTGAACTGGCTGATGGTAACACGTATATGTCTTGTTGGTGTATGGGAATTCTGATTTCATCGTTTTCTCTAAAGCTGTTAGTGTAGGGATTGTATGTGTGGACTTCATAGCTTTCAATCGAACTATCGAAGTGAGGTAATTCAGTAATTTGTAGTATATTCATACTTTAAACCCTAAGGCTTTAAGAAAATCTCTATTTGATTTAGTTAATTTCTTTACGTTTTTCTTACGTCTGCGCACCTTAATGGTTGTTGACGTAATAGGACGTTTTATTTTCACTGGAGGGTTTTTATAATATACTATCATTTTGATTTTCTTAGATGAAGACGTAATTGAATATGTTCTTCACCAAAGTCAATACAGGAACCAAACTGATCTACAATCCTGACAGATATGGATGAAATTATATTTTTGTTCACTGGGAAGTAAATAACGTTCTGTGGTATTTCTGTGTAGCCGTGACTTGAAGCAGTATCAGATATAAATTCATGAATAAAATGAGTCGGTAATCCGTTGTAATATGAACCGTGCACAAGATCACATTCGATTCTGATAGATGTTAAACTGCTGTTATTAACAGGCACATTCGGTCTTGTTTTTAATACTGAAAAGTATAGTAATCCGCACTCGTATTGATCAGACAAATGAAGAGGTGGTTGAAAATACGAGACCAGTTCTGATTTATTTCCAGAGATGGTAATCGTAGTAGACATGCTTGCATACTGAACTCTTTTAAATGATTCTGTTTATTTTATTTTATTTCTTGATTATACCAAAAATTCTTTAAGAAATTTAAACATAGATGTCCACAGTTGAAGGGGTGATCACGTTGTATATTTTCATAATTATATTGAATGTTAGAACCTACATATTTTATAAATTCCTTTGGAGGTTTAAGATTTCCATAACTGTCGAAATACTCAACATAATCATTATATTTTGCATAGGCTACCCAATGAGAACCAGAATTTTTAGAACTATCTAAATTAATAACTCCACATTCTTTTTTATAAGGATATTTTGGGAGTTCATCTCTCATATAGACACCTCTAAAATAAGGAATTCTATTTCCGTACTTTAAAATGTCAAAGTTAGTTAAGGCCCGTTTGGGTAGCCGATATCTTAGTTTTTTTCTTTTGATACGAAAATTCCAAGACCGCCTTTATGTGGTTTAAGGTGTAGTCCTTTCCCAATACATAGAGCTTCCATTTTTTCATTATGTCTCCTCGATTCCTGATACAGTTTTTTAGCTATTTTGAATTCATTTATGGTTTTAACAATACCAGCTGCACCGCCTGCTAAAGCTCCCGCCGCTGATAATCCCGCAAAAATAGGAATCAAAGGTAATACTCCTCCAGTTTTCGGAATAGGAATAACACGAGGGAGCTTAATCGATGAATCATCAGCTAATTCTCTGGTAGCGGCAATAGCTAATTCTATAGCCATTTTCTTGCTCTTAGGTTTTAATTTTTTTATGCGTCTTTTTGCTTTTGTAATAACAGATTTTAATTTACTTTTTAATCCTTTTCCAGATGTAGCTTTTGGAAAACGATTTTTGCTCAAACCAGAACCAGTTTTAATTTTTGCCGACATAGCCTTACTTACTAAGCGTGCCGCGAGTCTTTCGTCTATACTGGCATCGGAAGCAACCGCTCGCTCTTTCGCCATTTTTAACAAAATTAAATCAGCCTTATGTCGATCTTTCAGGTTTGATGACTTGTGATATGCAATATCGTGATCTTTGCAATATTCGTCCAACTTATTCACACCGTTATCTCCCCGTGCAAGTCTTTTTACTAATTTTGTACCAGGACCACAGTAATTATATCCTGGTAAGTGTAATTCAAATGGTAAATTATTAATAAGCCAATTGAGTAGACTACTCTCTCCAAAACACATAATAAGACTGATGATCCCGGTTTGAATAATTTAATAAATAGTTATCGATTCGAGTTTGTTGCTAATATTATTTATAATATTACATTCGATTTATCAATCCAACTGCTTTCAGCTGAAGACAAACCTAACCATTTTACTAAAACTCTGTTACCTTTTCTTCTAAGAACTTTCTCAACTAAATATACATTGGGATGTTTTGTTTTTTGAAGTTCTTGTGTATAAAATGCACCTAAAATAGGGTGACCTCTGATAGTATCTTCAATTAAGTAAGTTATGGGAGTTGTTTTTTGTATTTTACGAATTTTAAATATTTCTGTTGACCAGTTGGGAGTGTAACCTTTTTCAAATGTTCCTTTGTATTTACTGATACGCACATAATCACCTACTTTGTACTTACTTTTTAAATTATATATTTTTTGCAACTTAAAATACCTTTCTAATATAATTTTTTTATTAATATTGTCCACATTAGCAGGGATTTCATTAATAGTGCGATGGTGAGTGTGATTGTATTTGTAAATAACATCATTTAGGGTATTATTTATCCAATTGTAATTGCCTTTTAAACTAAATTCCTTATAAACTTTAGATTTCAATGTCCTGATAAATCGTTCAACTATTGAAGCCTTTTTTGTTGAGAAGGTTGAATAATGGTTAATATTATATGATTTCATAAGCTTCTGAAATTTGTTATTATAGAATTCTGTTCCATTATCCGTTTGCAGATTTTTAGGAACACGCCCTTTATCCAACAAAGTTTTGAAGGAGTTACACACATCTTCTTTGGTTTTACTTCTCATAGGAAAGGCCCAAGCATATTTCGAAAATGTATCAATAACGGCAAGAATATATCTGTATTTTTTATTTTCTTTTGAAATTGATTGCATATCAATTAAGTCTGCTTGCCACAAGTCATCTATATCTTTCATGATAACATGTCTTCGTGGATAGTTCACCCTCGCATTTTTATGAATTTCATTTACCACGTCAGCTTTGCTCATGTTCACAATTCAGTATACTTGTCTTGAAATTAGCTATTATACTGAATAAAAAGCATACTATTATGACTATTTATTATTTAATTATATCAGCTTCTTTTAATTCTTCGATTATTGATAAAATTTCATTATCATGGTTTGTATTACCAGCATCTCGGGAAGCAATTAATAGTTTCAATCTGTCAACCAGTTCGTTAGGATCATCCCAATATACCAAGTCAGTGTTATTTTTGTATTTCTTTAGCGTTGGTAAGCTTCCTCCAAATTTAGTGCTAATAATGTTGTTTAACGATTCGGAAAACAATGGTCTAATAATTTCACGATATTTTATACCTTTATCACCTCTAATTTGTCCATTAGGATTGAAATCTCTCTTATGTGCATTTGTATAATGCAACATATCTTTATAGACAAGTTTATCTTTGCTCGATATTAGTTTCAAATCAGGTTTTCTTCGAAGTAAAAGTTCTTTTAAACCAGGGGTTAAATTGTAGCTTTTGTCACCAACTTTAATTAAAATTACATTATCATCATTCACACTATCTATTTTAGAAAATGAAACTATTGAATTACCCATTAGTAATTTTTTGTTCGCACTCCTTATTCCAAATGGTATATTTACCCCATCATAAATATCATGGATATCACAGCCCTCTAATGATATTTCTAAATCTTCCAGTAATTCTGTCTGCGGAGACTTTTTAACGATCTGCACAGAATTCAGTTCTGAATCGCTGCATTCCTCAAACTTTGTAGATGAGCTAGTATGAATGTCATCCAATTCCATGTCTTCAAAATTAGAGGGTGTATTTTCAAAATTTTGTATTTTTTCTATTGTTTTGCTCGAATCAACTAGGGTTTTAAGAGGATCTGTGACAGGTTTTAACATTTTGTCAAATGACAAGTTCATTGAGTGTTCCCGGTTTTTCATTTGTTTTATTTTATTCTTTATGGAGTCTACAGACTTCATTAATTCTATTTTAATATTTTTCTCCATGTTGTACTTATCAACTGCATTAACTAACATTAACTTACAACTGTATTAAGCTAAAGAACAAATTATACTGAATTTGATTTTGCATGTTATTGACTTATAATGTGTATATAAACAGTCAGTCAAATTTAAAAAACATATCAAAATTCTGTCTGTACCTTCCGTTATTTAATGACGATTCTTTATTAATAAGTAGAAAATTATAAGGTTTACTCCAGACAGTTTTACAGAGATTTCTGAACTCTTTCCACTGTAAATCAGAACTAACATGCTCTTCATAAATATGCTTTAAATTCACATCATCTTGTTTGAATATAATAAGAAAATTAACATTGTCACGTAACAATTGCTTTGGAATTTTAGAATAGGTTTGAGACAAATAGAAACAATCTATTTGTTTATGTCTACCCATACAGAAATAATTGCGAATATTTATTTGATTTTCACATGCAACATCATCGAAAATAAATACAGAATTTGTTAACGCTTCACTCGGAGAAATGACATCTTTATCATCATTGAACTCGTAGAAATTAACCTGTGGTACTCTTTTCAATACTTCTGTCAAGAAACGGTATTTAGGTTGAAAATAAGTTTTAGAGTAAAGATACAGATTTCTAAATTTGAGCCCATTTTGATGCAGCAGTAAGCTTATCATTACATTCGTTTTGCCACAGTTTGATGGACCACATATTATACAACGAATGGTATTAGGCAATAAAGCGCTATGCCTGATGTGGTCAACGGAGTCACTTAATTTTATATTACTAATATTAAGAGATATGGGTTGCTTAATCAACTTCATCTTACCTATTAATTCGAAAACTGTTTAACATGAATATTTATACTGGATTAACTAAATTATGTGCAAAAGAAAGATGGTATTCTCATATTTCAAATTTATACTTAATATGTAATCTGAGTTATGTAGTGTACTTATAAAATAAGCAATCACTTCATTTCATTGCCATCTTTTCCATAAAGAAGTCGCTTCGTATTGCTTTCATTTATCAAAACATTGTTAAGGTAACTATATTGAAATTTAATTTTTGGTTATTTGATCTAATAATATAAATAATAATTATAATGAAATAATAATATTGCTTACTGTTTTCACAGCATCATGTCACGCTCACCATCCTACAGTCCTGTTTTAGATACTACAAGTATTAACCCTCAGTGTCACGTAAGTATCTAAGCTAGTTTTGTTATTATCAATTAAATTCATAGTTGGTGTTGTTTAATAACAAAAAAATCTTTGTCTTTCAGAATTTGATTACCGATCCTGTTATGAATCCTTTCTACTATGCTCAAGATGGAGAGAGTTGGTTTACTAAAGTAGCAGCAAATGCATGTAATGAGAGTCATCAACAAAAATTAGAAGAACAAAAACAAAAAAAGAAGAAAACTAAATCAAAATCTTTCAAAAACACATCATTTATCATACGTAAAGAGCCAGGACATGTTCGCCAACTAATAAAAATAATTATACATGATTTGGATGATCGTCACATAGATGAAATAGACACTGACCCTGATAGTGCAAGCGTGAATATACAGTATTTAGTTAAAAGTGATTATGATAATATCATGAGTGAAACTGAGCTCTTAGTAAGTAAAATAGTTAAAAAGTTAAGTTCGACTTAATGTTACGGATGAAAATGTTATTTATTAGGTCTGTGCAAGTTTGTGTCTAGAGTTTATTACTAATAAATGTATTTATATATTTAAGTTCAACATAATAAAAAAGAAACATTATAAACTGTGTTTTATTAACAAATAATAAAATCTTAATTGAAGCAATAAAATAAGTAAAATTTACATACCTATCAATGATAATATATAATAATAATAATAAAGTTTAAGTACCAAAGTTCTATTCAAAATTGGAATGAGAAGGAATAATAATCAAAATTCAAATTAAATAAATGTTTTACTTAAATATTATTAATTAAAATATACTTATATTGCTTCTTTCATTTGAAATTCACATTTCCATTTCAATTTGAAACGAATGATAATTTATATCTACTTTAAAGGAATCAAATGAAAAGTCAAGTAATGTTTTGTGAATATATTATTAGTAAATATTTTAACATACTTATACAATTTTATTTATTTCATCATGTGTATGTACTTAAGTAATTAAATTATCAAAGGACATTTATATATAAACTAATTAACATATGTAATTACAATGCCCCCAGGGAACAGTCTCAATTTGATTTGATACAGTTTGCCTTTTATCATCTATTCTATTCAAGACTACTTTATTTACTTCTTGCGAGTAAAGCACATGTTTCATTGATTTGATCATATTCATTTTACGCTTAAGTGTAAAGTTATTAAACAAAACGTTCTTATAGTCATGTGGGTACAAACATCTTGTAACAGGTTTAGACACGCCTTTAGCTTTATTAATTTGTGTATTCAATGATTTAATACAATACAGTTTTGCTCTTAAACCTATAAATTCAGTAATTGGATCTCCACCTAATTCATCCTTAAATAAACCGGGAATGCTTTTATTCACCTTAGGGATACTGTAATGATTATTAGTTTCAAAATTACTCGTATCGAATTCCGACAAATTATCACACATATCTTTATAAAAATCTTCAGTATGTATCAAATATAATAAACTATCTGTATCAGTGTAACACAATTTAGCATTACTGCCATATTTTTTCTTAATGTAATTATAATGAAAGTTATATACATGTTGCTTAGAGTATTCTAATACCGAAAATCCAATATATATTGGTCTATCTAAAACAAGTTTCTCAGGACTCAGCTGTACAGCTATAAAATTTTCATTAAATATAGAAACACTTTTTAAATTAGGTTTTGTAATTAATTTCTCAGCACCAATTAATTTATTCGTTTTATTCGAAGTGTCACTCCATTTGGCAACTAATTTTACGTCAACATGCTTACGTTTATTTTCTATTGTTTTACCAAATATGGAGTTATTTAATAGTTTGAAAAAATCTCTTTCAAATGATGTTATAGCTGCTTGCCTTAATCTTGTATTCAGATCTATATACTTTTTCAAAAAACTTTCTTGTTTAAAACAAAGAATCCTATGAATTTTTTTCAACACAAGACCATTTTTAATACACTCTTTTAAATGACTGAAATGAATGATGTAATTATATTTATCATATAAATTTGCAATTAGTTTTTGAGTTTTCCCTCCAATAGGTTTAAATTTCTCAGGAGTGAAAGGCAAGTCACTATGTGAATTATGTAAATGATCTGGATACGCTAAATCTACTTCTAAAATGTATCCATACTCCCCATCATCAGGGACATTAAGTATATTAAACTTTTCCATATCATTATTTGTCATGAATTTAAATCCTGATATCGGTAATTTTTTCATCATAGCATATCCGTAAAGGTTATTACAGTCCAAATATATTAAATATGTTGATGGTTTTGAATTATCGAAATCAGGTAAATAAATATTATTAGCTTTAGCGTATCGGTGAGAACATTGAGCTAATCCTCCTCGTATTCCTTTTTCCAACATTTCATAAATTTCTATATCATGAATCAATTCTAACTGCACGCCTGTATAAAGTAACATAGCATCCCAGCTCAATCCAGGTGACGTTACATAATATGCAGGGTCGAGTTTATAATACTGTAAACAGATATTTCTAAAATTTTCAAATATATCACATAATAACAGTACATCACACTTTAAATACAAGTCTGTATATTCACCGAGAGAACTTATATTAAAATACTTCCAAACAGTCCGAGCATGTTCATATTCAGCGTCAGTTATATGTTTCATTTGTAAAGTGTTGTAAAAATTATTCTTAGCAGGCAATTGTGTTTCATTGTATGTTTGCCATGAACAGATGTATTCATACGGATATATGCCTTTCCTTCGCAGTAAATTGAATTGATTTTTGTCGGGGAAATGTGATGATAAATGAATAAAATCATTCTCAGTTAAACTTTTGCATAGATTGTCAAGACTTGAACTAAGAAATTGAAAAGAGTCTATGAATTTTAACTGTATTGGTTTACATCCTTTTTCCATATTTATTATTTTTGTTATAGTTAAATACTTTTCTTTAGTTTGTGCTATAACTTTTATCTCACCATCGTATTTTGATAATTCTGTTATAAATATATGAGAATCATAGCCAGCTAAATTGTGAAAAATTATAGGTATAAAGGGGCAAACTCTATAAATTAAATTACAATGCGAATGTGCTGCGCCTCTGTACTCGGATGTGATGTGGTCATGATCACAAACCTTATCATCAAATAACAAATTATTACAAATATGGCATGTAGTTGCTGTACGATAATTATTAATTTGCTCTCTCGTCATAGAACGCATTGGTTTCTTCGTCATCAAAATTCTATTAATCAATTTCGCTTCCGCTATAACTTTTTTAACAAATACTTCCACACAGTTAGGTCCTCTATATGTAACGTATTTATTTAAACTACTATCATGTGAGCAACAGACATAAAATGCAAAACAAGATGGTTGATGTAATTTCTTCTTTATAGTATTTTTATCACACTGTTCTATTTCATAGTCCATTAATATACTTTCAAAGTCAGCGTATATAATAAAATTAATTTTTTGCTTTCGTTCATAGTTTTTAAATTGTAATGCACTGTTTTTGTCAGGTAGTATAGTTAAAATTTTGGAGCAACTATGAGAATGATACTTTGTTTCCGAGGTAAAAAACTGTAAACAAGTCTCACATAAATACATTCGACCTTTATGGTATGAAACTTGTCGTTGCACTAAACGTAAAAGGTTTTTAATTAAACAGTAATGACTTTTTCTGTTTTTTTCAAAATACAGTAAGTTAATATGTTTATCTTTTTTACAGTTCGTCACATAAAGAGGGCCAGTTACAGTACAGTTTTCATTTAATCCGTAAACATTAACACTTAGCTCACAGTTATTCTTTTCAAATAATTTGATGTCGTTAAATGAAGGTGGAAATGAAATTCCTTCTAGATTAAATATTGAACTAAAATGTGGATAGGAGTTCGTTCTGCAGACATTATTTTTGGCAGGATATAACGCTGCGACTATACTCCACAAAAAACAATACTCATCATTATTCTGTATATTCAAACAACTTTTTGTATTTTTAATAACATCAGGTAGGTCCAAATAAGTACCACCCCGCAAAGGGCAATATTTATTTATATTTATTTCCAAATGACTTATGGATACAAATGACCATCCAGATTCACAATGCTCGAATTCAGTAAGTTTTCTTTTAAATACTTCTATTATTTTTGAGTATATATTATTGAAATCAGTACTATTGTATATAATCTCATATCTCGTATTAAACGACTTTAACTGCTGCTCATTTGATTTAGGTAACATAAAATAAGCAAACAGTTCAAAATTAACTTTGATAGATGTATTTTTCGACAGTAAAAACTTAATAATTTCTGAGATATATTGTCGCTTATCATCTAAGAACGCCTCTGGTATGAGGTTCTCGTCTTCTATAGATGGATTTAAGCGATAAGTCATAATTCTATTCTTAAAAGCTGTTGCTATAATTTCAACATTTTCAAACCTTGATTTCATTAGACAATTCGATTTATGGATATTAGTTCTCTTATGGTATCTATATTTGTGTTCGGGAATCTCAAGTTTACATTTGTCACAATAAATAGTCTTTGATAAACATTTGGGTTCATAAACATTCGTATTATATTCTTGTTCTGGGATATCAAATTGAGTTGTATCATTATTTATAATAACATTAGAATTTTGCGAGATGTAATCGGCAGGTTGAACTGGAAACAAAAACAACGAATGTTACACATATAACATTATTTAATGAATATAATTAATCGATTACATAAAGTTTTAAAATTAATACTAATAGTTTAACACTAAAAATGTTACAATAAAATATTTGCACATATTATAATTATTATTTAGCCGTGAATACCTATATGGATAATACAATTTAATTTTTTTATTGATAGGAGTTTATAAATGTTGGAGTTAGATTTTTGAACTCTTTTCTAGTGCTTGCGATAAAAGCGTTCATATGATTCCAGGCATCTGAATCCTCATCAGTTTTATTTTTAATGGTTATAATAGAATGACGCCATCTATTTACAGGCTGTACACGCTCTATCTCATCAGATCTATAAATTTTAACTTCAATATAAAACGCACCTTTCTTCTTTTCATCCATTTGACGGGAAAAGCCGTTTGCCAATCTCCTCGTGATGTACGAGTAAATAGCAGGAGGCTTCTTCTCCGCAGTGATTTCAAACGCGTCGTCATCGCTGTCGCTCCCAAACAGCTCACGAGCAGTAGCCTTGGTCACAGGAGTGATGGGGTGAATCTTCTGTTTCTTGCTTGTGGATGGTTGCGAGCTGCTCATTGACGCTAGCTTACGTTTCTTCTGCTCCTTCGGCTTGGTTTTCACTGGTGTGTCACTCACCGATTCGTCTTCCGATGGGAATAGATGGTCGGCTGTGTTCTTAGACCTGAGAAAATACAAAATCAAAAGTCAACAATTATGATTGAGTAGTCGAAAAATAGGACGAATGTAATAATTGAATGATTGAATACTAGGAAATAAATGAAACATTAATTTATTAATTGCGTGTTCACTTGATTAAATGGATACTAAAACAATTGAATTGTGGCAAATGAACATAGTAAGTAATGCATCACGTAGAAATTCTTATAGAAGAATTAGTAATAGATATGTTGCTAAATATATTTAATTTAAAAAAAAAAAAATAATGGGAAGTACTTACATTTTAGCAGGTTGATTTTCCTCAGGAAGGTTGACGTTAAGATGTGGCTGCTCTTAGCAGAAGAATTCATATGATCCAGATTCTTCAGGGCAGCTCTTAAATAGGAGTAAATCCACGTAGTGGTATTCCATTTAAGGAATAGGGCACGTGTAACTAAAATGCTTTGTCAGATATGCCACCCAAATTGAAGTAAGTAATTTAAGTAGCAGAAAAATTACTGAGCAATACGAGATCATGTAATTTCAACTTTATGTACACCATATAGAACATAAAATAGAATATGATGATAAGGATAGTGAATTATATATCTAAGTAGAATTGTTTCTCACTAAAATTATCATAGGTATTGTTTATACTAGCATTTAATTTATTTTTAAAGTAATGTAAGTAGGGAGGTATGCTAGAATTGAACGTAACATTTAATGAATCGATATGTTGTGGTAGACCTCATGAAGTATTAAAATTTATTGTGGGTACGTATCTCGTTTGTATGTTTGTTATTCAATCACACAAAACTGGCTGAACAGATTTTTATAACACAAATAGTCTACAATCGGGACCTATCTTTCTAATATATATTTAAAAAGAGGAGGCAAACCCAGGCATAACAATAGTATGCCGATTTGCTATTTTGTTTTGATCCGTTTCCATATAGAGAATTACAACATCATCTCCTTATAGAGAATCACAACTTTGCAAAATCATTAACAATGACATACTACTTGCATACGATGATTTTGCCTGCCACATCTTTATAATAAAATGTATGAAAAGATTACAGCGAACAAACGTACTGTAGTATTTATTTTATCAATATATACTTACGGTAAACAATAAAATGTTTGGTGCCGTGATGTCTTGGGGTTTCAATTTCAGCATACCATTTTGTCTAGAATATCAACATTCAACAAAAAAACATACGACTTTGAACTCTATTGATTAACATTAAATTAAAATATAAATTGATAAAAAAACATAAAATCGATCATTTTATTTCTGCATGTCCTCCCGAGTACTGACTGGATAGAACGTTATTATCGTGAAATGTCGGTAAGTGTGATAATATTTTTAATTTAATAGTACCTATTATTACTAATAATAAAAATGCAATAATAAGTAGCCATTATAGGTGTCGCGTACACTACTTTCAATATTTGTTCAATATAATGCTTTGCTCAATCAAAATGTTTGTATTAAGATTTGAGACTTATTTAAACAAGAATTCTTTTTTTTTGTTTTTTTCAGGACACTGATGATCTATTCAATTTTGTACCAATGAATCAACCAGCAGTTCAACAATCATCAGGACAGAAAACTCTGGGTCTTACTCGTAAGAGACCAAGAACAGATCAAAAGTTGTTTCAATATATAAAGAAACCTGTAACGTGCGGGACAAAAATAATCAAGATCGAAATTTACGATACGGACAATTTTCCAAAATCTGAACAACCAATATGTAATTGTGAAGCTGATCTGTGTGTTCAGCATGTTGTAAAATCCATATTATATGATGACATATATTCCAGTACGAGGGATTTAATAGCGAGAATTCAGGATGACATCGATCCAAAAGCGTAGATTGAATAATATACCGTTCGAAGATACCTAATTAATAAGTCGTTATGCAACTATGTAATATAATTAAATTGGTTTTATTTAAAATAAAAGAATACCAAGAAAAGTTCATTTTATTTCTATTATGAATTCCTATTTTAATATAAAGTACTTAATAAAACAGTTTAGCGTGAATAGCCACTGTGCTATAATATAAGGCATGAGCGCATTCCATATTCAATGCTCTGCCGCGCTGCGTCGTATAGAGTAGGCACTGTGTATTACTGATAGGTACCTAACTACTTAAATATGCACACTTGAATAGTGGAGTGATCACTACTGAGTATGAGGTCTTCGGTTCGATCCTATTTTCTTAAACATAACTGAAGCGAAATGTGGTCCATGGGGTCCTTAATGACTGAATGATTGAATATTAGACCAAATAGTTCCCATTTCTGAATACAATGAATGATAGGGTAAATTGAGTGTTTCTGGATCTCACCCCAAAGTATGAATTTATTGATTGAATGATAACCCATAAGTATAATTGGGGTTCCTGGATCTCTGATCCAGGAACCCCAATTATACACTACTGATGGTGTACTCCCAACTAGCACACTAGTGGCAATAGCAGCCTATTTTGCAACTTTTAGCTGTACAGCAGCGCTTTAGGGGTTCAGAAAGTGGTTTTAAGTTCTACTATTGCTTCCGTAACTGCTCATAGCTGTAAATATCACTACGGGTAGCAGAAACTGAACCAAATGCCACTCTAGGTTTTATAAGAGTTCATTTTACAACCCATTTGCCGTCTATAGCTTTAAAAGAGAGTTAAAACATGTACGTTAAAACTTAAAGCTGCTAAAAAGCTTCTATTGCCGCTGCTGTACGCTTCAGAACTGCACAAAGACTTTAATTGCAGACTTTTTAACGGAACTGTTTATAAGATATATTTATCACTGTTCTGCCACTGAAAGTTTCATTGCAGAAGTGATTTGTTCTTTTGCGCAGACTTAAGTAGGAATTTGATCGACTGTTTTACTAATAGTGCCATTAAGGCTTCACAATAGAAGCAGGAGAGTAATGGACATTGCCTACTCATTTGGATACATTCTGCTATTTTTATTGGAGAAATCACATTTTATAAAATATTTAAGCCAGTTTTAGAGAAATATGGATCTGAAAGCATGGAAGTTCTAACAAAGAACTGGTGGATATCGCAAGAAAGTACGGAGAGTTTATCAGAATATGCAGAAATTAAAATCGGCCAAGTGCGTGTCGGGCCACGCACGTCGCACAGTGTAGGGTTCCGTAGTTATAGCCCGTTGTCACAATATAGTACGTTTCTGTTGTTCTTTATTCTGAATTTAATGAATATATGTAATGGTAAAGATATTAGGAGTTAATGGTTATAATAACAAAAATCGACTTTAAATTTGAATACCTTGCAAGAAAATCTTAACACTTCGCCTCTTGTATAATTGTATTGGTGAATTGAAAATAAAAAAATATTTGAGATAAAATCAACTTGTTTTATTGGCAAATTGGCTCATAATTGACATTATTAAAATAATTAAACTAGGTAAATTCAAAAATAACAACAGTATAAACAATATTTGCACAACATTGTGTCTTTTGTCTCATTCTCTTCATGTGTCTGACATGGTGAATCGAAACAGACCAAATATTTGAATAAAAAACAATATGTTTCTTTGGAAAATTGGCCCTTACTTACATAATAGACATAGTCAACACGTTTATTAATAATAAAAATAAATATTCGGGACATTTCACATACACAGACGCACTACGAACTACGCCAACAGGCCTGTCAATCTAGGATAACTTTAAAGTAGCAATATAAATTAATCTACGTATGGCTATAAATTTCAGTCTTATTAGTTATACCACCTCTATATAATCAGTGTTTTTGTTCGGCCAGTGTAACATTCCATGTTTTTCCCACTTAGATGGACAGATGCAATGTTCTTGTTTATTTTGTTGTTCATTATAAGTTTGAATTATTTTGAAAGGCATTCTGAAAACATGGTAAGACATAGTGAGTGTAAAACAATTGAAAGAGCGAAAGTATAGAAGCAGCTACAAATGATCATCGTATTTTAGGGTTTTCAACGAGTTCTACGGATCTCTAAACAAATAACCATTAGTGTGGTTCGATATCTGCAGTAAGTACGAAATAAAAGTAATTGTAAAGACTTGAACTGTATTAGTGGTACAGGTATTACTTGGACCTTCAGAAGAGAGAAACTTAGCGCTTGGACGCGCAGAGAGCAAGTATTAAGGTTGAAGTTGCAAGTTAAAGCTGCTTCTCATAGACGACATGTTTACAAGACAATTATTTATCATTACCTGAGAAATTTATAGGTTTTTATCGCAATTTGTAGTAAAATATAACTAAACATAGAACCAGCAACTTACTAAATACAAATGTAGTCAAGTATGTAATTTCAATATCGTGTAGTATGTGATATAATAATATTTATATAATAATATTTTACATATTTTACGATATTCTGAGGCAATTATTGAGGCGCGTTAAAAATACTCCAATAATATCAACTATATGCACGATAAACTGATCTGCGTTTGTAGCCACTTGCATATAATACAAAATATATCTCAAAAACACTTACCTTCACTTCACTTATTATTTATTTGTATTCAGTAAAGTCTGACTCAGGAACAACAGATGTATTTAATAAATTAGAGACAAGGTGAATGATCAGTGATCCTTTATTCGTTCAGTTATACCTGTCATTCATTCAATAAGCGCCACAAGAGCTTTAGTGTGGTGTTAATTATTAGTTGCAGAACTATAGATTGCAAAAAGTTGTGCCCCTTTGGCTCCAAAGCGGCTGCATAAGGTCTGCAGTGCACGCTCTGGCGCTTGAGCTTGGCGCCTTTGGGAATAATCGGATTAGCTCCAAAGCTCTTAAGCAACCAGTTTGTGCTAGTTGGGCTCGTAGGTATACAAAATGTATTTTTGTATCTTAAACAACCTCTTTCTCTATAATCTTTATCCATACTAATTACTAATATGTACTAATATTATTATAAATGCGAAAGTGTGTCTGTTACCTCTTCACGCTTAAACCGCTAAGCCGATTGAGATGAAAATACTTTTGTATAGATATAGTTTGAGTCCCGGGAAAGGACATAGGCTAGGTTTTATTCCCACGGGATCGAAACTTATGGGGGTGAGACCACGGTGCGCAGCTAGTTTTTATATAAATAGATAATTATTAAATATTCCAAAACATGGGTAATTTCCTGTCTAATCTACGATTGAACTAAAGCATGAAATAGTTAATTAAATTCTAAAATATACGTCGTACAAAACTATGACTTCCATAGTACAAAAATAGCTATAAAAAGGACATCAGTAGTAAAGTTGGACGGAAACACACTTCATCGGCTACCCCATGTATTAAATCTGTATGTGAAGCGTGACTTTTTGATTATTCCAATGTTATATGAAGTTTTGATGATCCATAGCCCTGCCTACCACTTTTATTGAATAGAAATGTGTGTGAGACACACACATTCTCATTCTCTGTCTTTTGGTAAGTTTACGGTAAGTACACAAGGTTACTACTTCAAGACTCTCGATTCTTCAACCGGTAACCACCTAGCATAAGCGCCTATAATGTTCCCACTGCTGGGACACAAGCCACCTCTCTGTGAGAGGGAGTGGGCCGTAATCCGCCACGCGGGCCCAGTGCGGGTTGGTAGACGTCACATGTCTTTGAATTTTTAGTTTTAGGACATGTCGGTTTCCTCACGATGTTTTCCTTCACCGTTTTGAGAGCAGTGGTGATGAAATTATTTTCACAAAGTAAAGCGAAGGCCTGTTCGAACCCACGACCTACACTTTGTAAGTCGCGGCCGTTACCAATGAGCCACCACTGCTCATGGTGTACCTATAGTAGGTACACGCTACACCCAAATTTCGCCAGTTATGTCCTTGTATTAGAGGGGAGCTTGCTGCCATCAACCGGGTATAAAACCAGACTCCGGGCTGCTACGGAAAACCCAATAACACATTGCTCAACCTGAAAATCGAACCCAGAACCGCAAGCTCAGCAGTAGCGCTAGCGACCACTAGACCAATGAGGCAGACCACATTTTAAAATCATCATCTGCCTGCCTTTTCAAAACTAATTATGTTGGGGTCGGCTTCCAGTCTAACCGGATGCATCTGGATACCAGTATTTTACATGGAGCGACACACCACACCACATCCACCACTACATTTTAAAATACCACTTAATTTCACTTATACGAGTATACTCTTCTCGTTATTAGTTGGATACATTTCTCTAATAAACCATATCGGTGGTCAGTTCAAACTAGATCAGACACGCCATCTGTGTAGCTAAACTAATTAGTAAGGAATCTGTAATGTTAAATAGATTATCTAACGTTTGATCACACAATAAATGAGATTCATTCATAGTTTCCAACTGAAATAAAGCATTTTCTTTATACAACAATGTGCCCGCTTTTCCTTACTGTCATCTCCTATTCCCCTGGGATGATGTTTCAATAATTCTTCCTTACTTTGCTTTTTAAGAAACTCCTGAGTCCTGTGCACTTATGGATGTCTAGGTTGAGCATTGTCTGACAGTAAATAATTGAATTTTAGATATCTATCAATAAGATTAATGACGACTTTCAATTTCCCTACGTAAGTAAAAATAAATCGCTAATATTATGATTAGTTTCTATGATCATCGGTCAGTCAGTTTCACTGTCTGCGAAGCAGAATCTAACAATCACCAAAAACCATTATTGTTTGGTCTATGGTACTACAAACGGGGGGTCTAAAAAGGCTACTTTGGCAGAATCATAAAAGGGTAACATTATGATTCATAATGGACAGTTAACTGTTAAGTTAATCGTATCAAATCCCATTGGTGAAGGATTTTTAATTTTTTTTTTTTTTTTGTCTGTGCTAAAATACCAATCAATCCAATCCCAATCTCTTTGATTATACCTACGTAGTGCAGCGAAAAAAAGAAAAACACGGACTGTCTTCGCCATATTATGTTATCCTTTTATGATTCTGCCAAAGTGGGCTTTTTAGGCCCCCAGGATATAAGGACTTACTCTACTGACTTTAATAATATTCGGAAGTAAGAAAGTAGGTAATATTTTTCAAGACTTCTACAAACTTGAATCAGGTCACAAATATCTGGAAATCCTGCACCAGAATTCCAATAACCGAGCCGAGCCCCGAGCACTGGATAGTTGCCGTAACTTCGAATTGGGTTGAATTCCATTTTGGCTGGAATTGAGGGCAAATCCGGGCGTTGCTCATATTGTTTTGAAATAATTTGGCAATTTTAAGTTCCACGCCCCTAAACTTGCGTCTAACCTGCTAGAATATGTATTGTAGCTTAAGAAGTATTAAGCTCTGATATTTACATACATTTTGAAATACCAAATCAGGTATGTTAGGAAATACTTATCAAATAGAAATGTCATATAAACCATTCGGAAAAAAGTTCGTGGCAAGTAAGGATCGAAGCTGGATGCTCAGTGGTATCGGCCGCGACTTACCGACTTGTAGGTCGTGGTTTGTATGTACCAAGAAAGGCGCTTTACTTTGTGTAAATTATTTCATCATCACTTCTCTCAAAACGGTGAAGGAAAACATTGTGAGGAAACCGGCATGTCCTAGAACCAAAATTTCGAAGACCAACACGCACTGGGCCCGCATGGTAGATTTATTTTCGTCCCTCTCACAGAGAGAGTCCTGTGTCCCAGCAGTGGGAACATTAAAGGCTGATTATGTTATGTAAGGACGAAACGACGAAATTATCCAGGTATATAATATCTTACGTATGGAGATGACTCCATACGTAAGATATTATATACCTGGAAATAATACCAAGGAATGCAGACGACCATGAGGTCGTCTGCATTCCTTGGTATTATTTTACGGCTTAGACACATGCAATTAGTGTGAGGTGTTTACTCAATTAATTATATCTCGCTCAACCTACATCAAAAGTCCAATTTAAATCCTCTAATAAACTCCCTTTGGTGCACCGTAATCTATAGACTCATGGTATCCGTGTCACCGAAAGGGACAACAAATTCCGACAATTTTCATCATACTTACCTACTATCATTTTTACAGCTTATTATACTACACCGCAAATGTACTATTAATGAATTATGCACGAAAAAGATCTTATTTACCGTTTAATCGCGGTTTAGTTTTTATTAATTAATTCATAATTTTTATTATTTCATTCATAAACGTCAAACTTGTTGTGCACATTGATGCGCTTAGCCGACACGCAGTAAGGGACAGAAATATTCTTACTCTGTCTCTTTTCTTTGCTAGTGACGTTATTAAAATTCTCTTTTTCTTGTGCGAATGAAAAAGAAGATATGTAGCAGTCTATAGTTTACTCTGTCTACGGATGCACCGCTATCTAATCTGAGCCAGATAATGCACAAACTAAACAAGGACAAGAGATTACAGAGATTCCTTTGAACTTTTATGAAATTAACTTATAACTTTATGTAAGTACTTAGATACAATTTTATCAGACGATTAGAAATATTAATTAAAAGTTATCAGAGTTTTATGAAAGACGCTCATTGTGACTGCAATTATGCCATTCTACATTGCGTCTAAACGTCGCTCGGTAGCAGTTTTGTAAAACTTAGCGCAATGAAAATCAGTACCTACAATCCATCTGCGACAGATAAAGAACTAACTGCACGCCTGTAAATAAAGAAAATGTAGAGAAGGAAGCGAACAAGAAACAGGAAAAATTGGTTAAGCATATCTTAAAGTAGAGGACTACTTCGGACTTCGGCTTCCCAGCTAAATGGAGATATTATTATACCTACGGGATTGTCGGGAAACGGGAAACGGAAGCTGCCATCCGGCCGAGACGAGTGGCGCTAGGATTAGAACAAATGCAAGTAAAGATAATAAAAATGCCCGAGCGGCTATATGGACTTTTATTGAATTATTATTATTTTGATATTTTCACATTTCCTTCGAGTTTGTTCCTATAAAAATGCAGCTGATTCTTAACTTACTTTCGCGCTATCTAGTGTCGAATAACCGAAACACTAGTTCCAAGTTCACATCACAGAGGGCAGTTTTTACTAAAACCGCTACTCGCCGCTAGATGGCGTGACTGTGGTCGAGCTAAAACTCTACGTCATACGAACGACCAATGAAAACGATGGAATGCACAAACAAAAGAGCAACATCGTTAGGTTGTGACGTCGTGCTGCGCAGCGCGGCTATTTTCGTTCCTCTGATAGGCAGCGGACATTTTGTTTTGATATTGTGACGCAAGCGAAAACGGAGTTGGAAATGCCTTTGAACGCGGTTGGCTGGACCTCGGAGGAAGACGAGAAACTTGTGGATTTAGTGGAGCCTCATAGTTTTTTGTACAATGTGTACGATCCGTCTCGGAAAAACATATTAGCGAGGGAGTCTACATGGCAGGAAATAGCGGAGCAACTGTCGAAGCCAGGTAAGCGTCCATTCGTTATTTTTTACTGTGAATCGGCCGTGCTGCAGAGAACAACCGCAAGGCTCTCAATGTGTTATTGAATTAGATTTCGAAAAAAGTGGATTTACTTGTTTAGTTCATCAAGTTTCGCGTGGATTTTGGTCCCTAACCCCGATTTAGCACAGAGTGACCTATATTTTGTATAATTGGCGACATATTGTCTACGTATTGGGAGGCAGTTGTAATATTTTTAGACTCGTATAAATATCAGCTGATTGGTGTTGTCATCCGAATATAAACAATCTTGACCTGTCGGAGTAATTTAATAAGTGAATGTTTGGCCTTGTGGGCTTCGGTAATCGATATTCTTGAGCTAACAAGTGACGAATATCTTTTTGGTATGTAGGTATGTTATTTCATAGAAGCTAACTGGTGAAAAAATAACCTAAATTGTATCGGAAATTATTGAAATAACACTATTCTAATGTGGGTGTTGATAATGTGTTGTGATTACTATGACTACCATTAGGCAACTGAAGCAAAAAAAAAATAAGGAGGTCAAACCAGATCAAATCATTCATAAGTGATAAACTTAAATTGGCTGTTCACCCTTCAATGGGAACTTCTTAAAGCCAAACCAACTTTCGAAAACCAAGCCTGGTGGTTTATATTATTTATTAAGTAGTGTTTTCTGGTGTAAAAAATTCACATTCACATTATAAACATCCCGTATGGACCAACATTTTTGGGCTAAAATATAATGTCACAATTGTAACAACAAGGTGGGGTTCTGCAGTTATTTCGTGAGTTTATGTATGTAATTCTTACAACACAAACTTAACACATCTTCATACTATTTCCAGTGGAGGAATGCAAGAAACGCTGGCGGGGTCTCCGCGATGGCTACACACGGATCAAGCGCTTAGGGACAATGCATCGGACCAAGGTGGTCATAAATGAAAAGCTGCAGTTCCTGGACGCAACGTTAGCTGACAGCAGCGAGGAGACAGTACAGATGGAGGAAGCGATAGAAGAGCAACCGGTTCTGGATGAGACGGTTGCCACAGAGCAGCAGGTTATTACTGATAACCAGGAGTATTATGAGGTGATTATAGAATACTCTTTTTTATGTACACCATATAAATTACAGATATAAATGTAGAAATTTTACAAAGGATGACAAAATATGGGTGGTATTATCACTAAGAGCATTACCAACCCGCACTTGGCCTGCTTGGTGGATTACAGCCCACTCCCTTTCACTGAGAGAGGTCTGTGTCCTAGCAGTGGGAATATCGAAAGCTGATTATGCATAAACATTATTGTGTGTGACATCACTACACTAAAAACTAGACATTGGATACGCTGATTGAAAACAGCTAAAGTAAAAGTTTGCAGTACTGCATACCCCTACCCTATTTCAAGATAAACAAATATCAACTTTATTTCATGATAATTAAGTTTATTTCAGAGTGACTAGCACTATTGACAAAGTTATAAAAAAATTTGAAGTTGTAGAGCAAACTGAACCTTATTGTGTAGGAATTAAAGTTATGTTTCCATTAATTCATATTTGTTTACATTTTTGGCAAATAAATCACGAATGCACGGTACATAAAAAGTTGTTCTATTAGACGAAAACCCATGTCGTAAGTATACAGGGTGGCAGGCAAGGCCCCCCATTGACGAGCAACCTGTTACCATGGTTTCAGTACATGATTCTGAACCGAGAAATTTTTCATTGGTTATTTTAAAGAAAATTAGTGGATCACACATTTTGACCTATTGCACTTTTCTGTGAAACAACTGATTTCTGTTTCACTGAAAAAAAAAATTTTATTTAATAACCAATGAAAAATTTCTACTCTATGAGGGTTTAGAATCATGTGCTGAATTCATGGTTTCAGTTTGCTCGTTGATTCCCTGCCACACTGTATTTCATGCAGAATAAATTCTTATAAAATACTGTTATCATACTATTATTAATTTAATAAAGAAGTCATTTTGATCATTTTATGAAATCATTCCCACAGAAGCATTTTTGCTTAGGTTAATTTTACTAAGTTTGTGTTATAAATATAAGCATATATTTATATATAAGCATTAACATTAAGACATTATAATTTTCAGATCACCGTTGTGGAAGGACCTCAAGCACCTCTAAAACCATACATCAAAATTCTGCCAAAACAAGAGATTAGTGAACCGCCAAAGAAAATATGCAGAAAGAATGCAGGCCGAAAGAAAGCTATACCAGTGCCCAAAAACATACCACCTATAAAAATACTACCAAAACCAATACTCATGAATGGACCAAAAATAGTCCAATATATAGAAGATCCAAAGCTACCAGAGCAGAGATCGCAGACCATAGATAAACTCATAGAGAAAATATTGAAAGAAAATACCAATGAAATAGATGTTTTCTTTCGCAGCATGGCAGCTAGTGTCAAAAAGTTACAACCTAATCTTATACCTAAAGTTAAAATGGAAGTGTGCAATGTTATTGCTAAGTATGAAATGCAAAGTTTTGACAAGAATCTGAACTTTTAAACACTACATTTTGATGGAAATTGTACTCATGAAAATTCTTAAATATGTGTCCTATGACCTATGTGTAAAGTTCATTATTGGCTGTACTGCTAGTGGACAAAAAATGAACTATGGAAATGCAATACTAAGATTTAAATGTATAAATAAAGGGTGGAATTTGGCAGAGCAAGATGTACTAATCGAATATTTCTGATAACAGAATGGTCAACATGATCACTAGTCACTGTGAAACGCCCACCTGACAAAGGCTAGATTAAATGGAGATTGGACATAAATACATGTTAAATCTATACAAATATCGACCAAAATGGTTCCAATAAAATCTAGGCTGTTTATAGATACAGTACATTTGCCCACACAGTCGTCATTATTTTTTTAAAACGTGTTTATTGAATTTCGAATCTCCATTCAAACTAGCGCCATCGATGTATAATGGCAACTTTTGTAACTAACATTTTGTTCTCGTTTACGCAAAAATAAACGGATATTATATTCACTTGTGATAAAGACTTCTAGTGTAGAATATTACTTTTGACATACTGAGTATGAAAACAATTGTTATAAATAATGTTTTATTGAACAGATACGGTATTACTGATCTTATTATAATAAAAAATACTATAAGTAACTCTGATTTTTTTCTTGTTAGTAACTACCTATTAATTACATAAATGTACACTAATTGAAATTAGCATTATGATTATTACAGCAAGTAAAACCTGCTAATTGTAACAAGGTTGGAGTTTATTCAATACTAGCTGCGCCCCGCGGATTTTTCCCGCTTAAGTTGCGATCCCGAGGGAATATCGGGATAAAATGTATCCTATGTCCTTTCCCGGGACTCAAACTCTCTCTATACCAAATTTCATCTAAATCGGTCCAGCGATTTAAGCGTGAAGAGGTAACAGACAGACAGACCTTCGGATTTAAAATATTAGTATAGATTTACACTTTCATAGAGCAATCATACAGGCTGACCATGAATTTAGCATAATGTCTTGTATCATTTTAGACCCCCTACCATAGACATTTTCAGATCAGCTGTTTCATAGTAATATATTATTCTAGACGGGGGGTCTAGAATGATATTAGGGGTACCATAGACATTTTCAGATCAGTTGTTTCATAGAAAACCTACGCTGTCAAAATGTAAAATGCAAATTTTTCAATGGTTCAGAATCGTGGGGAATCCATGCTAATAGGTTGCGCGTCAGTGTCCCAAACTGGTTTTAATTTTGACGTGACAACGTCTTAAATTAGGTTGCGACTGGGAGTCACTTATGAAAAAGTGTAACGCTCGGTAACGTTACGATGAGTCACCGAACGAGAGAGAGGCCCGCCGAATGCCTTGCGTCTCTCTCCCACTCAACTATGATCGGATGATCGGTCGTTGTCACGTAAAATCTTCGCCCGTAAAACCGACTTTACAGGCAACCATTTTTTTTTTTTGTGTTCAAGCATAAGCGTAGGAGGTTGCTGCACACCCCCCACCCTATTTCAAGTTAAACAAATATCAACTTTATTTCAATTACAATTAAGTTGATTTCAGAGTGACCAGCACTATTGAAAAAGTTATAAAAATGTTTTGAAGTTGTAGCGTAAACTGGACTTTAATGTGTAGGAATTTAAGTTATTTTCCCATTAATTCACATTTGTTTACATTTTTGGCAAATAAATAATCGCGAACGCAGATTACTTATATGTTCAGTGGTGTACTATAGCTACAATTCTACCCAACCCTTTGGGAAACACAGGCGTTATGATATGTTAGTAAGTATTTTTCAAAACATAAATTTATTTTTAGGCTAAATAATAACAGCCGCACAGGTCGATAGATCAGGTTAAGCTACGCTTGCCGCGGTTGGTCTGTGGATGGGTGACCAGCTTTACATACCGTGATCCCGCCGTGCCTTGGAAAGCACGTTAAGCCGTTGGTCCCAGCTATCATTCGTGGATCTTTGACAGTCGTTACGGGTAGTCAGAAGCCCGAAGGTCTGACAACCAGTTTTAACAAGGGGTAACGTACTGCCCAGTAATTGGGTTGTGGAGGTCAGATAGGCAGTCGCTCCATGTAAAATACTGGTATTCAGCTGCATCCGGTTAGACTAGAAGCCGACCCCAACATAGTTGGGAAAAGGCTAGGCAGATGAATGCTCTCAAATTACTCTCTACCTACAGCAGAGTGAGTAATATCTCAGCATTCATTCATCTTTATTATTCGTGGAAACAAATGAAAACGAATGTTTATTCGTTCATTCATTCAAGTGAGCGGTGAGAATAATGGACGCATTGTGAACGTGTTCAAAAGTCATAATTTTAGTTCTACGAATTATCGGCGAAAAGCTTTGTGTAGGTATGTCTGCTGTAGTATAGTTTCTAGTCTAAATATAAACATTCTGGTGCTTATTTTATGAAAGATATAGGTACTGGCAGTTTCTTTTAATGTAATGGTATCCATCTATAGTCGGACTTTTAATTAGCTGCAGTAAAATGACAGCTTATGTGTAAATGACTGAAATTGGCGTCTTTCTGTTTGTTTTTTCGCGGCCATCAACCAAATCTTGTTTTTCTAGTACAGAATATTGTAACAAACGAAACTCATTTAACAAGCATAATCTCTAAACTCTGTCCGAAATGAGTTATTAAGAAGTGTCATTTTACTGCAGCTAATTAAAAGTCGGACTAAGTATAGACCATGAGACTGATTTTTAATTTGCTAGACCAAAATGACAGCTGCGATCATTACATTGTCAGTCCCAATGATATTATAATTTAAGTAAATTTTACACTTCTATTATCATTGGTTAGTCGTGTATTTATTGATTTTTGAACGCTGCACGCTGTATGTAAGCGTCAGATCTTCGGTAGGAATTTTAGCTTGTATAACTGCTCACATTTTATGTAAGTAAGCGGGTAGGTAGGTACTAAGGCTTCACTACGCCACAAATCACATAAATTCGTTTAGCGATAAACGATTTAAATAATATTTTGAACATATTTCTGTCTCTATTAACTTCACAGCATCTTGAATCAATTGACAGTAACAGTACGATGACGAAATTCGATATGCGAAAACCACATCGTTTGCGGTGCAAGCCGCCCCTAAGAATAAGTCAACATAAAAAAGGAAAAAATAAATAAATAAAGGATAATGAGAAAAGACATTTTGCGAATGTGTCATTTTGCGTCAATATGTCATTTGCGAATGTGGCATTGTGCGCCGAATCCATTTTAAACAGTCTTTTTTTTTCGATTTCTGTAAGTAATTTAATTACCCAAATCCAAATTTCCGAAGCAGTTAGCTACTCCATGAGCATGCAACGAGGAAACGAGAAGCTTCAACAAGTAATAGAAAAAGAAATTCACATAACTGCCTGGCGACGCGCATAATTGCATTTCCCTTCTCGCATCGGCTTTTCAATTATTTCACGGACTAACGAGCCATTCGTTAAAGGGCTGACTTTGACTTTCTCACGTAACTATACGGCACTAGATAGCTACTCTTTTCGATATAGTAGGTGACAGCCAATCAACAATGGAACTTCCATTTTCTCAGCGTGTCGATGGCAATCTAAATCATCATCATCATCATCATTTCAGCCGAAAGACGTCCACTGCTGGACATAGGCCTCCCCCAAGCACTTCCACTTCGACCGGTTCTGTGCTTCTCGCATCCAACGGGTTCCTGCGGCCTTCACAAGGTCGTCGGTCCACCTTGTGGGAGGCCTTCCAACGCTACGTCTTCCGGTACGCGGTCGCCACTCCAGAACCTTTCGGCCCCATCGGCCATCTGTTCAGAATCAGAACAGAATCTAAATGGACTCGGCCTAAAATTCGGCTACGTGTTTGGCGCCATCACTGGCGTCCATCACTTGATGTAACGTGCAGCTGACAGGACACGTAGGACATGATATGAAGTGTCCCATCGTTTGTGGAACAGCACTACAAACGATGGGACTTCCATAATCCATACTAATATTATAAATGCGAAAGAGTGTCTTTCTCTTACCTCTTCACGCTTAAACCGCTGAATCCATTTAGATGAAATTTAGATAATTTAGAGATAGTTTGAGTCCCGCGGGATAGGACATAGTATATTTTTTATCGGCATACCTTGCGGGTGGAAGCTAGTAGTATATACATTTTTCCAATAGTCACATATTGTGTTGAGTCTAGTATGATTTTCCTTGCTCTATGCTATTAAAATATATTTCTTTAAAGCTGATGTTAAATACAGCTTCCAAAAAGCAACATCGACTTTTTGAAACCTGTGTTGTTTGTCTTATCTACAAAACTGTCAACGTTTTCAAATCTTTACGGGCAGGACTACAAGCATCTAGTTACAAAACACGCATTCTGAAGAGACCTAGAACTAAACATATCTACCTAGAAATAGTACGTAAGTACAGTCAACAAAAGAGATAAGTATGCAGGATTGTCGGATATAGTTGAAGCTTATTAAGAAACCGATGGATGTTCTCGAATAAAATTTAATTTGATTAATAGAAAACAAACAGCTCATTTATAAAAAAAAACAGTCGACAACATCAATCTGTTTCTTACTAAACTTCAACTATATCCGACGAGCCTGCATACTTATCTCTTTTGTTGACTGTACGTAAATTGTGAAGTTCTGTAGGACCGCGTAGTGCCTACTCGTAACTACGAGTATGACTTGTATAGAAACGTCTAGACGACCTAACACGGGTCGTCGAGCTCTGCCTGTAAAATTAATGAACGGATTCACTGTTACAGCTGCGATTTAGTTTAAATTGTTAATTGGATGACTGCAGTGTTACATAGTAGGAGTGGCTGTGATTGGACCAATTAGCTGGTTAGAAATTAGAACAGTTATTTGGTATAGAATTCGGTCGCGATTTGACGCCTAGGTTTTTCAAAACGGGCTTTTTATGCACCCCCGAAAACCCTAGCCGTTCTCAAAACGGAGAATGCAACATCTTGAGGAAACCGGCATTTGATAGAACCAAAAATTCGAAGACGTGTGGCAGCTACGAATCCGCACTGGGTCCGCGTGGTGGATTACGGCCCACTCCCTCTGACAGAGGCCTGTGTCCCAGCAGTGGGAACGTTATAGGCTGATTAAGTATATAAAGCCAAATTTATACGATGCAACTTTCATGCCTGTGGCATACAATAAAATTGAAGCAACAATATGGCTTGCATGGATACTAATATTATTAAATCGAAAGTAACTGTCTGTCTGTCTGTATGTTACCTTTTCACGCCTATACCACTGATCGGATTTCGATAAAATTTGGCAGAGAGATAGATTACATCCCGGGGAAGGACATAGGATAGTTTTTATCCCGATATTCCCACGGGATCGACACATATGCGGGTGAAACCGCGGGGCGCTGCTAGTCATATATAAGCACTGTATACACGCTGCAACTTTTATTGTTGCTATGTTATACCACAGGCAATTCAATTGCATCTAGAACTATTGATCTGTGGGTTACAAGTGGACTCTTATTTCAGGTGACATACACCTGAAATAAAGTCCATATTGTGACATTTTAATGCCATCATGATTCTAGTAAGAGATGAAGCATGATCGACAGCACCATCTCTTTTAAGGATGGGAATCATAAAGGCATTAATATTTCAGAATAACCCATAATGTTGGTGAATGAAGAGGGAGACCAAAGAAAAGATGGGGATGATAATACGAATGGAAAGAAAATTAATGATGAGAGACGGTTGACGGGGGAGAATGAAAGAGAAAACATTTTGCGCATGCCCAGTAACATTGGAGATGGAAAGGAAAACGATGCGGAAACACTTACCTACAGTATCGCAACAGCCTGATATGAAGTTAGAGATCGTTCCATACACGATCTTCAAAATGTAAATTTACGGGTACCTAAATTTGAAAGAAGCGACGCCACTCTCATAAAATTCATAAAGTGACTGTTTAGCCGAGAACCTCATCTCGTCTTAGAGTACACAACTTACATAAAAGTGTCGAGCTGAACAAATTTTATGCAGCTAATAAATGAAATTGAGTATTATGAAGTATGGTTATGGTTATAAGAATTCCCAGGAGTGAGTTAAATAGTGAAGTTATGATCGAAACGTTAATAAAATATTGTCTTATTTATAGAGATGATTGGAATAGAGTTTATCCCGGTGTAAGTATTTATAACTCAATCGCACTTTAGCGCTGTCCCGCACCCACGAAATAATTAATGAGCACCTCGCGTGCATCCGAATTCGTGATGGGAATCGAAAACGCATCTGTGTGCAGACTACTAACAAATTCTGGTATTAAATAATCAAAGATGAGCTGTCCGAATATGAATTGTGGAGCTCTCATATTTAAACACATTTAAAAGTAGTCTATACAGAGTGGCAGGGACATTGATCTGCAACCTGTTTCCATGGATCCAATACATGATTCTGGACCTGAAAAAAAACGTTGCAGTTCCATTTCCATACATTTTAACCGCGTAGATATTTCACATTTCTATAAAAAAGCACATTACTTTTTGTTAATTATTATTGACGAAAAATTTCTACGCTAGGATGTTTAGAATCATGTATAGTAGTAAATTAGCCGATTTTAGCTGATCTCGATATTCATGTTTGCCACTCTTCACTACTAATCACTCCATCGGAATATATTGGCCATCAACAAAATTGGCAGCCTCTCGACTCGACGGACGCTGCTCTCGACGGTAAAGTGCAATCAACATGTAGGCAAAGCACGCCATATATTTTGCAGGAGTTTGAGAGTATTTATTTAATGGGAAACTAACTAACATGGCCTAGGAATATTCAATTTGGTGGCGATTGACAAACGTATTGGTGATTGAAGATAGCAGCGCTCTACTGGACCAAGACCACTGAGCAATAGACACAGGCGCGGATCTAGGTTTTCGCTAAAGAGGGGCGGGGCAAATGTTTCTCTCTGAGAGAGGGGGGGAGGAGTATTTGTAAAAGCAACTGAAAGCCTTTCATAAAAAACTTTGGCCTCTCTTTTCCGTAAACATAAGAAAGGACCCCCATTTCGAGTATGACTACTATGCGGTGTCTAGGCTTTCCAAAACGAAGGCGACCCATTATCAAATGGCTTGTACATTAACATTAGTTGAGTAAGATACCAGTTAGCCAGCCGTAAAAAAACAATAAGCTAGGTTGAAATATGTATACTTATCTTTTTAAAAGCTTGCATAGTATGTAACTAGTAAAACTGCCAGACAACAAAAACTGTACGATTTCAATGGAAATATACCAGCCAAGCAAAACAAGATTTTTCTAAAACCCTCACAACAGCTTCAGGCGTAGAAATGTCTAGAAAAACAAAATTCTACCTAGGCATTACGAGCCCCCTCGCAGCCAACCACATCAAAGGGCTGCGGAGTCGACTCTTGAAATACAATGAGCGCACAAACTGCGTAGAGTGGCTGTATTGAATGCACTAGTGTTATGGAATAACGGCAACGCGGCGGGGTTTGGATGTGTGCGTGTGTAATGTAGGGTGTGTGCGTGATTTTAGGCATGTGTGTGTGCCTGCGGATTGTGGATATGATTATTTATGAGTTTGTGGTTGTAAATGTAAGCCCTTGAGGTTTTAGGCTGACCTAATTAGTGAAAAACATTTTGAAGCAACCCGCACTGGGCCCGCGTGGTAGATTACGGTCCGATCCCTCTCACCGACAGGATGCCTGTGTCCCTTTACAGGCTGGACTGGAACTTTATAGACTGATTATGCCGTATGTATAGCCGTAGGTTTTGCTAGGATTCGTGGTTATCCTTCAGTTGTTGGAGCGGAAAGAGATAACAAAATCGTACAAACGGAAAGTGTAAGGTAGGCTATCGCCAAGCTACAACCTGATGCGTTCACATACCTAGAGTACATACAAGTTGAACTAATGCGAGATTCCGCTTATCTTTGCCGATATCGATAGCTGTGGTGACATCAGCAGAAGATGAAGGATGACATTAAAGCGGTGACATCAGCAGAAGGATGACATCAAAGCGGTGACATTAGTAGAGGGATGTAACAGACCAAACAAAACTGCCTTTTCGATTGTTTTTGAGGGATGAAATGTTACTAAAACCTTCAACTATGTATTATTCATTGAACCGAATAGGTGTATGTAAAAACGCACACATTTTTGCACCGACAACTCAATTCCTGCATCGCAAAATAAATTCCGAACTTTATGTTCAACCTCACATGCATTTCAAATGAAAAATCAATATCTTCCAAATAACTAAGCTTCGCCGGCCACTACCACTATATCTAAATTATCACAAATAGGTCTAATGACTCCGATGTGCTCAGTATAATCAACCCTCCTTAGCACGTAGCCGGTGTTATTGTTATATTTATCAAAGGCCTCGATGTAGTATTCAAACAGCCAAATTTTAAATCGAAGCAAACATGTAATAATGTCAGCGCTCACATTTTTGCACCGACAGCTCAATTCCAGCCGGTCGATTCTGTAAAAATCTCACCGTGAAAACTTAGGTGAAGTGAGTTGGCTTTTGCTAGGAATTGACATTATTGACAGCTCACTCCACGCTCACTTCACCTAAGTTTTCACGGTGAGATTTTTACAGAATAGCACCGCTGCATCGTTAGCATCAAAATAAATTCCGAACTTTATGTTCAACCCCAACACTACTGCAGTCTGCATTCCAAATGAAAAATCAATATCTTCCAAATAACTAAGCTTCGCCGGCCACTACCACTATATCTTAATTATCACAAATAGGTCTAAATGACCCCGATGTGCTCAATATAATCAACCCTCCCTAGCCAGTGTCATTGTTATGTATTTATGGTTGGGGTCCGAAAATTACCGAGTAATTTTAAGAACTATTTGGTGATTCGATATGGCTGTTAGGTTGAAAGAAACTGTTTGGAGGGTACTTCTTTCAGTCTATCTTCTTTTTTTGTCCTGGGTTCTATGTCCAGTACGAGCAAAGTGTTATTAGATTTTTCCGTTAGGAAATTCTAAGTGTCTAAACACTATGCCGAAGGTACGCGACCCAAGTTCGGCATGATTACGCCTGCAATGCTAGTTGAATTACTGACACATTATGCCGAAATTACGTTGCGTTAAATAGCATTGCAGGCGTAATCATGCCGAACTTCGGTCGCGTACCTTCGGCATAGTGTGTTTAGACACCATAAAGCAGCCTGGGTGGAGCGGAAGGGAGTGTCAGACTCTTTCTGACTAAAACCCACTCGTGTTCCTTCCTTAGCCCTTTATGTTCCGGGCCAGCGGTAACCCTTTCGGACAATCCCGATGAATCCCAAGTACCTGACTTGGCAATTTGCCAAGTCAGGTACTTGGGATTCATCGTATGTTGCCAATAAGCACTTTCTGGCTTTGACCTATTGCACGGATAGTAAAATAGCTTCTTCTGACTTTCTATATTGACCGTAACTTGATTGCTAAACCAAATTGCCATTCGTCATTTTCATAACTTACGTATTTTATTAATAGTATCGTTCGCAGCTAATAATTTGGAGGCGTAACGTTCGTGCTTGAAAATAGTTCGTCATTTTTTTACAAATGCTTACGATATTGTCTATTATGTAACGCTTGCACTCAAGGAGTATCATTTACTTACATTTTAATGATGTAATGTTACAATATTGAAATACAACCGGTTATAGCTTATGCAGTGAATGGGATGTGCACACGCATAGTAGAAAAAAGTTAATTACTAAGACACATGGTTCATAGATGGATTCTTAGAACTTCTTCGTTGGTAGGTACCTACATGCTTGCACTGATGTTCAAGTGTATACCAACATTGGGATAATTCATTTGTTTATGAGGATTCTGTGCTACTCTATTGAAAGTTCGAGCAGAACAAAATTAAAGTTTGAAACAGTGATAGTTTAAAATAATAGACCAGTGATGTACTTGCGTAACACAATAACAGTAGCAATGGCTTTCATTTATACAGTTGAACAATATTCATTACGTTATTTACGTTGTTGAGTAGACAAATATGAAGCAATGGATTAGCAATATCCTCCAAAATTATTCAGATCGTGATTGAGTGTTTTACGCAATAGGCTATTTGACTGGCTTCTGATAAACATCTCAGATTATTTAATGGTGTCTAACGAGCCCACAAAAACCTATTACTTCAAATTGCATAATGTGTTTTAAAAAATAGTAAATAAAAATGTACTGTTTAAATAAGCCGCCAAAACGCTATCTTTAACAATATGGCGTCGTGACGTCACGATTCACGTAAACAAACGTTGAAACGGTCGAGATACTAGACAAAAGTCATCTGTTCTGTCAACGATAGACAGAAATTTACTAAATCATGACGTCATCTTAAGTTCAGCCAATCCAGACCGTTTTCGATTACGTGGCGCCAGATTTAAAAAGTTGAAGTTTTTTCGGGATTTTTTTTATAAATAATACATTGTTTTGTAGTAAAATTAATGCAAATCGATTTTAAAAGCGATAATCTATACGAGTGTCAATAATTATGACCTTATTTTTTACATTGTCAAATAGCCTATTAGGGTGCTGCAGCCCAATTGCGTGACACGCTTCCTTTCATAATCCGAAGGATTTTGAAGAAAGTTCCATCCATGGCTCATTATGTTTGAAAAGGTTGTCTGCTCGACAACGTAAATAACGCAAGGAATATTGTTAAAGGCCCCTTCAAACAGACGCGACACACGAGAAAATCGCGAGCGTCACAAAGGCACCGCAAGTCGCACAACGAGCGGTGCCTTTGTGTCGCGCGCGATTATATCGCGTGTCGCGCCTGTTTGTAGGAGCCTTAAATTGTCAACATGAAAGGAATTGCAATAGGTACGCAATTATCCCGCTGTCTATATTAGTTGGTTCATTAAATTTTGTGTAGATGTTCTTATAAACCTACTTCTATAGGCATAAAATAAAAGTACCTACCATTACACCTAGACCCCTATCTACTTCATAAGATAAAAAAAGACTTCGATTTTAACACGAACCACAACGGTTAGGTAAGATTGCGATAACCGAGTTTCAGTTACGTTTCAATGACAGCATGTCACAATGTTGCCAACCGACCGAGATCAGGGTTGCCAGATAAAATAATTCCGAATAAAATATTATTCGAAAGCGGGTGCTTTGTAGGTCAGTGAACTGTCTCTGACGTATTCGCCGATATGCAGCTGTTTCGTATGTATGTAAAACAAGTAAAATACATTTCGCAAATCTTGAGAAAAAACCTCCTTTGTAAAAAAAAAAAAGTTTTTTTTCTTACAAAGGAGGTTTTCAGACAGATGTATTTAGTGATTATTATTATTAAATTAATGAGAATATGTCAGATCAATCGACGAACGGTATTCCAAAAGTAAAAGCTCAACAGGTAGGTTATGTATTAACCCTTTTTCTCGAGAACTGATTAACAATTAAAAGTAAGTGAATCATTCAAGAATTAATCCACAGCCTTTTTGCTTGCAACGCCATTTGCTTTCACTAATAACTCTTACTAATTAGGTATTTACAAATTAATGAACCATTTATAGACAGACTATTACACTTTTTGTTTTGAGTGCATGTTTGTAATACTTGTGGTTAAGTAGTAACAGCCGCACGGCTCGATCGATCAGGTTAAGCTACGCTAGCCGCGGTTAGTCCGTGGATGGGTGACCATCTTTACATACCAAGACCCCTCCATGCCTCGGAAAGCACGTTAATCCGTTGGTCCCGGCCATCATTCGTGGATCTTTGACAGTCGTTGCGGGTCGTCTGGTGCCCGCAAGTCTGACAACCAGTCATACCAAAGGGTATCGAATTGTATTACCCAGTTACTGGGTTCTGGAGGTCAGATAGGCAGTCGGTCCATGAAAAATACTGGTAGTCAGCTGCATCCGGTTAGACTGGAAGCCAGCCCCAACGTAGCCGTAGTTGGGAAAAGGTTAGGCAGAAGATGGACTTTTTTGCTATGAAGAGTCTAGACTCGCCTTGCCATGAGGACTTGTCTTTTTGTATGCACTTGTATCTGTGGTAAATAAACACCCAACCAATTTTAGTTTTTTTTTTCTTTCTTTGGTCAAATCTGAAAACCAGTCTCGATACAGCCGCCTTGCTAACAGCTTGCATATTATACCTAATGGTACACCTGCATTTTGGGAGCTATTGAATTTTAACTAATATTTTAGATGCTAAACTCATGCCGTAGCGATTGAACGGATTTGGAATGGGGAAAGGATGTTAAATCACACTAATATTATAAAGGCGAAAGTTTGTGAGGGGGGGTGTGTGTGTGTTTATATGTTTATTACTTCTTCACGCTCAAACGGCAAGACCAATTTTGATAAAATTTTGTATGGAGGTAGCTGACATCCTGGATTACCATATAGGCTACTTTTTATCCCAATATTCCCACGGAATCGAAACTTATGCGGGTGAAACCGCGGGGCGCAGCTAGTGATAAATAATTTTGTAACTGCTACTCACAGTTAGTACAAACACTTTCACACGTCAATCATATTTTTTTTAAACTAGATGAGATTGGCGTTACATTTATATCTGACTATTCTGAGAAAAAGTTAGCGTCCTCAAAATTGAAACCTTGTTGATTGAGACTTGAGACATGTCTCATTTAAAAGGCTATGGTTTCCTGATAATTTTTTACAAAGGTGACAACCGTCAAAATCCTCGGAATCTATAGAACTAGCAACCTAACCTTTATTCATAAACCGTCGCTTAAAGTTAAGGAATGATTAGCGACTGTTTAACCATACGTTTTTGACGTTTAAGGCCTGACTGCACCAACATGCAAACCACCGGTTAGGTATTTAAATGTTGGTGAACACAAGGCCAAACATCACTTAATTTTAATCATCGTTTATAAATAGACCCCTAAGTCTGTATTTCCATAGCGAAGGCATAAAATTGCAGCTTCCCTGCAAGCTTATAACTTGCACAACGCAAAAAGGGGCTTTACAAAACTGCATTTAAAAGCAGCGGTCACAAATGTCACAATACACCGCTATACATTAGAATCCTCCCCCATTCGCAGGCAACAATGAGGAAACAAAACTAAAGTGGGTACTGTGGGTAGGAAACGTTGGAACTAGGAATACGGGAGTCTGCGTTCACAGGATAAAGTGTTATTGAGTAAATTACGAAAAGTTCTATGTTCTATCTACGGGATAATGAGATCATGTTCTGATGTACATTTGATAAATGAGCTGTTTGTTTTCACACTAATATTATAAAGGCGAAAGTTTATGAGTGTGTGTGTGGGGGTGTGTTAATATGTTTGTTACTTCTTCACGCTCAAACGGCTGAACCAATTTTGATGAAATTTTGTATCGGGATAGCTGACACTCTGGATTAACATATAGGCTTTTTATCCCGATATTTCCACGGGATCGACATTTACGCGGGTGCAAACGCGGGGCGCAGCTAGTCTATTAATAAAATTAAATTTTATTCGACAACATCCATCGGTTTATTACTAAACTTCAACTATATCCGACGATCCTGCATACCTAACTCTTTTGCTGACTGTACCTAGGTCTGGCGTGTTATCTAACTGCTGAATAAAAGAAGTTAATACTGTTTTTTAACCGACTTCAAAAAAGGAGGAAGTTCTCAATTAGACGGTATGTTTTTTTTTTTTTTTGTGTGTTTGTTACGCGATTACTCCGCCAATTGCGGACCGATTTTCAAAATTCTTTTTTTGTTCGAAAGGGTATACTCTCGAGGTGGTCCCATTATCATCAAGTTGGAATCTGATGAGAGGATCCCATGGAAATCGAGGGAAACCCTAAAATTTTATAGGCAAAGCTATAGCGATTTGGGTATTTTTTAAAGTAACTTGAGCATTTGCTCTCGGAAATCATCATTTGGTAAAGTGGAGCTGATGATGAAGACCACAGATGGCCATCGGAACTACTCAATGACAAATATTTCACGGGTTGCGATTCGATTACTTTAATATGGTTGCTAAACGATTTATCCTCGTCACAATGCGTATGGTGAGTGGTTGTTGAGGAGTTCTCCTGGTTCTTACTAGGAGAACTCCTCAACAATTAACGTCCCTGCATCGGGAATACCAATATTTTGTAAAAGGTGATGAGCAGTTGACATTAGGCTATTGTAACTTAGATAAATTACAAACTGACCCACTAAAAAGTGAAAAATAAAAACTTTTTTACAAAAAAAACAACCGACTTTAAAAAAACACTATAAAGTGAAAAATAACTTTAATTTCGGAAGTCGGTGGCAAAAAACTAAAATACAAATCCAAAGACACCGACTTCCGAAATTAAAGTTATTTTTCACTTTATAGTGTTTTTTTAAAGTCGGTTGTTTTTTTTGTAAAAAAGTTTTTTTATTATAATCCTAACTAATATTATAAATGCGAAAGTAAGTAAGTTTGTCTGTTTGTTACCTTTTCACGTCTAAACCACTGAACCGTTCATCCTGAAATTTTGCATATAACGTTGTCAGGTGTTCAGAAACGGACATAGGGTACCTTTCATCCAGAAAAAAAGTGCTGTTCCCGAGGAAAACAACAATAACGTTATTATGATAATAGATGGCTCCACGTGTCTTTCGAACGGGATCGACACTTATGCGGGTGAAACCGCGGGTGCTGCTAGTCTATACTACTTAAAAATAAATCTGAAGAGTTTGTTTGCTCGCACTAATCTCTGGAACTACCGGTCAGATTTGAAAAAATATTTTTGCATTTGATAGCCCAATTCTTGAGGAAGGCTAACATCACGCTAGGACCCTTAGAAGCCGAGCAAAAAGATAAAAAGTCAGAAAGAACTACTAATTATAAGCGATAACGAAGTAATAGCGTGGGCAGGTGATGCGATGCGACGAGGTGGGTCGGGGGAACATAAAATTTCACGCGGGCAGAAGCTAGTTATTGTATAACTAGCTATTGCCAGCGGCTTCGCTTGTGTTAAGCGTGAAACGTGCTACCGGGATTTAAAGTATCATAATTATGTCGTAATCGAGTCGTGTCTACCCGTGTGGCAAATTTCATCCAAATTCGTTCAGCCGTTTTTGAAGCAAACATAAAACGAACACCTTTATAATATTAAGTAGTCGGATAATTTGAGATGTCGCAGTTAACAAAGTTACTGCTAGCAATATGAAATTCTGCATTCTGTTTATTTTGGTTTAAAAATCTGGCTATACATCAAGCTATACATATACCCACGGAAATATACCTATACCCTTATAAGCAATTTTCTGATTGTACGAAAAACCCATACTTACAATGCGACGTCAGCTAAAACTAGAAATGCATAGCTTGATGTTTAGCCATGTGAACTAACATAGTAAAAGCTAGTCGGTTTACAAGAACCATCAAAATTAACAACCCATTTCCTTTGCAGCTGCTTTTCATTCATTCACACTTCTGTGTCGAACTAAACTGGATAGAAATCTCATTTGATCGCACTGATTCTTTGGAATGAACAAACCTATTTTCTTTTTTTAAGGGGGAAGCTCTAAGGTGGCCCGCGAAATTTAAATTTTCTTACGTTTTTTGCAATTTGCTCGTCAGTATTAAGTTGTACGTTGATTAAATTATGATTCGCGGTCTTAACAAATATGTATTTACAGAATTATAATCATTAAAGTCATTAACACAACTCTCTAAGACCATGTAATCCCCAAATGTCAAGATTTCATGAAATAGTCATTCTTGGGGATTACATGGTCTTAGAGAGTTGTGTTGATGACTTTAATTATTATAATTCTGTAAATACATATTTGATACGGCCGCGAATCATATTTTAATCAACGTACAACTTAATACTGACCAGCAAATTGCAAAAAACCTAAAAAAAAAATAATTTCGCGGGCTTCCCTGGCGCTTTCGCCTTAAGTGAAAGTTCATAAGCAGTGATTCGATAATTAGTTGAGAATGAAATTTCAAGGACGGGTCACGTTTAGACACATTTCGTTACATGAGAGAGAACAAAAATAAAACTCCCTGTCTTTCGCACTAAACCTCTCTTATTTAAAAAATTAAAAAAAAAAAGTCAAAAGTCATTAAATTTGCATAAAGTTGGTGCAGAAGGTTGGTAAAATGTACAGAATTGTTCTCTTATTCTGCCTTTAATTTCGGCCTTCCATTTCTACAACGTGTTTTTTTTTCTATATAGCCTTTTGGTAACCCTATCAACTCAGGATTATTCGTGCCAGCCAGCATTGCATTACAAGACGAGATAATAAGCCAAAGCAATTTTCAAAATTGGTATAATTTAAATTACTATTATTCGCTTGGCAACCCTATTTAAGATCATTGGCGCCAATAGCTCGAACACATTGTTTTGACATACGCAACCGTGATGTAACTTTAGACTGTGCACAATTTAATGCACTCTGTTGTGAATAATGCTAATAAACCACACGTTTTCTGATATTGTAGGTATTTATATAATACGTTACAAAACATGACCAGAAAAAAACGCCAGAGAAAGGCAGATAATCTCTACGACCTCTACAGCCCGATTCAAACTTTATATATTAACGACAAAGAAGATACGGGCGTCCGAAAGAAGTTGACACTTCAAAACGAGTGTCAAATTCAATTTTTCGGATGGTCGAAAACATATCGGGAGTAGGGACAACTGTCAAATCATGTTGTCATTGATTCTTAGTTCGGGCCCCGAACTAATCAGATGTTTGCAAGTGATACGGAATAGGAAACGCCCGTAACTTCGGCCGGAACTACGGATTTCGGGGTTAGGGAGTAGACCCCTTAGGGCAAGATACGCGATCCGTATTTGTACCAAGCCTGTATTATTGTCAAGTCATATTCATTTATTTGCGTACCACAAAGTAAAAACAAGATGTTATCAAAAAGCTTAGAGCTAAGAGCCATTGTTAGACCCTGCTATAGGGCACAGCAAAAATTGAACTATGTAATGATATATGGTAAGAACCTAATAAAAGGGACAAGCCTGTCTCTTTGCATTAGACACAGTTCTAAAGCGAATCTATATAGTCTGTAACATACTTATAACAATCCACGCGACTACGCGACTGACGCGTGCTCATTAGTCATATTTCATCTCAAGATAACGGCAAACGTTTAAAGAGCACGCGCGGTGTCAGCTCGGATGTTAAAAGTGTGGCAACTCGGCAGCTGAAAGCAGATAATGCATAAGACGGGCGGCTAAGCTGCAGCGCTTGTCGTATTAGTGCAGGCAGGCTGCAGACAGCTGATTAGCGCCTTACTTCCGCAAAAGTTAAGACAGACAGAGCTGCTTTAGACTGAGTAAAAACGGATTTGGGTAAAGCCGACTAACTTATCGAAAATGTAGACTCTAACAGAAGTTCTGAAGTAAAAGTTATATTCGTATGGGTGTAAAACAAAAGATTGAGAGTGGCTGAGGATAAAGCTAATGGAATTATTATCTTCAAGTCATAGTCAAAGCATTTATTTCAATTGAACCATATGTACCTACAGGTACTTTTAAATTGTCAAGAAGTCAGTCAGTTTGACAGAAAGTAGAAGCTAGTTGCCTGTTCCAAAACGAAGATCTCTATGGACGACAGACAAGAAACTCTGTGGACTCTCTTGAACCAATAACATACAATAAAATCGAATAATATACAGAAAGAAAGACGTTGCTGTCCACTAATCATGAACCATTATATTCACTTTTACGTCAATGGTACCCTAATATTTATCAGGAACACGACAATATGAGCATTATTGCAACACCCAATTAAAATAGATCACCTAACAGCTCCTTCGATGGTGTTATCTATAATACTGTAAACAACACGCGACTCGCAATTGATACACACAACATTGCATTTCAACATGAAACTAAAGTAATCTATATTACTAATAAAAAATTTAACGTCCTTTTTGTATGGTATTTTTGTCAAATTTATTCTTTGACCAGTTTAAAACCTCTGTCGGGTCAGCTAGTAATGATTAAAGTTGTCAGCCATTCCATTGTGAATGGCTGAGGATCAATTAACTTAAATACAAATATAATAAGACGTTGCTGTCCACTAAACATAACCATATAGTCCATTTATCAGGATCATCAGCAACTTGATAGAAGTAGTCTTATTGTGACACCCAATTATTAAAATAGATCACCAACAGCTCCTACGATGGTGTAACATCAAAGAATGCAAACACGCGAACCAAAGTGATACACACAACATTGCATGTCAACATGAAACTAGTAAACGAATAATGAATAAAGTTGTGCCGTTTTGCTACAAGTAATTAGCGCAGATACAAACGCTTGTCGACAGCTTGTTTTAATGATAGATATTGTGTAATAGTTTGTAGGCATACACAATTAATTAGTTGTCAATCAAATTGCCTGTGTAAATAAGGAAGAAACTGAGGTTTTGGTTTTAGAAAAGGAATGTGAAGGTTTCGTGTTCAAATTAGTTGACTGGTTAGTTAAGACTTTTAAAGCTAGCGTTTTAGGTTCAACACTAGTGATCTATAGATAAGCATACCTCGGCAATCCACAAACATGTTACCCTATATGAAACCCGAAACGTCAAATCAATGACGTGTAAAAGTGTTTGTAACCTACTAACAGAAATAAAATTATTTATCAATAGACAGTAGGTACCCTACCCATTATTGAAAAGATTTGTCCTGAAGCTTTTGAAGAATCTAATATAGAAAAAAGCAGAGGTGACCCAATTAAAAATTAAATACAAAACAAATCTCACAATAAGACATGACAAATTAGAAATCAGTTTTACAATTCATTAACTACTTTACCCTTGTATTATGAAAATATTCGATAGACAATGAATACAAAACCGCATTCAACAAATTGAGTACAGCACAGATCAAATAATTCAATATATGTACCAATATTCTAGACACAGTCTTTGCTTGTTTACTAAACATGCAATCATCATTTGTTAGTACGATTTGCTTGCATTGCAGCATTCGATTGTGAAAATTAAACAGACACCAAATTAGCATTCAATCATTCTAGATTGTTTACAAATGCCATGTTGGGGAAAACAAAAGGCACTGTTTATTTAGGATTTATTGATCGTGTAAATTTGTAACCAGCTGTTGTGAATGCGTGAGAAACATTTTAAATATTAGCGTTTATTTATCTTGAAGATGATTAGGTAAGAATATTTTGTTTAACGAAAGCCACTTCATCGACTAATAGAAAAGTATGGAAGAAAAATTTATGTTGTGCCGATCCTAAATAAATTGGGTTAAGGGTAAGAGAATGATGAAGATGATGAAAAGTCATATGTTTCATCGATAATGATGATGACGATGTATCAGTCTATTTTCTGTTTATGTTGTTTGGTATGGGATTAGGACTCTCCCAATATTTGTATAAGGGCTGATTTTTCATTAGTCAGGTAACTTTTATCTGAGGAATATCTAAATATTGCAGTTTGACAGTTTTTTTTATAGAAAATATGTCAAACTGTCATAATTATTCTTCAGATAAAAGTTACTCGACTATTGAAAAATCAGCCCTAAATTCAATCAATGTCAGTAAGTAACCTATTGATATCCCCTGGCATAATCTAGGTTAATGTTGATGCAAGATTTAAAACGGAACTTTCTTAGAATTTCTTAGCATTAAATATTAAAGGACTTATTGTAAGTCCTTACAAAGTCAAGTCGACAGCAGACACAACTTGAGATGAGCCCTTCAAGTAAGCGAGGAAAGTAGATATCTTAAGTAAAAAAGTACAAAACTTGTTATAATAAAGTTCTCTTTGTTTTGGGTTTAAATTGTAAAAAGATTTTTATCGGGTTTTTACAGGCTTTCTACAGCATGAACAACATTGAATTTATCTAAATCAAAATTTTAATTACATTTTGAGAGAAGACGTCTTCACAAGTGATAAGGCTATTCAGGAGTTTAATTGATTTCAATTAATAGATTAGAAATAAACGCTTGTGTTCCTATATTTTGTTTGGCGTTCCCCAAGGAACTAAACTATGTAGGTCAACTTTGCATTATACGAAACACAATAAAAACAGAATTCCAGTACACTCGAAATGGCGATTCCTATTGAATATCCGTTCCTGAATTAAAATAACACGAGGATAATCGCATGATGACTGATGGCAGAATTCTCAAACTGAACAAAATTCACCGTTAAGTGTCATGCTGTCTCTGTGAGTTTCACGTGCAATGTAACGACCGCAACATTTTAAAGAACGTTATATAGATAGGTGCCGTTCAAAAGCCATTATTAAAGTCCCACATACCTGTTGTGACGTAGTGAATCGTCGACTGCCGGACCTGCTAAGAGTGCCACCCCTCACGTTGCTATCAGACAGGTCCACATCACCGCCCCCATCAACTGCCTTCCGTCGAGACAGCTCACACAGCTCCGCTATCGGTTGCACCTGCGTATAATATTTGCATTTAAACTAAGAAAGTTTTGAAAGGGATAAGAAATTCGATCAAGGATGGTAGTGGAGTAGATACTTCGGTTAATATCGTGTAAACAGCTGCAGGGGTTTGCAATTCAACTAAAAAGGGTTCAGGGTTCCGTTGCAGAAATGGATGTGTGTGTTTTGTGATAAGCATGATCAGTTACTTTGAGGTCAAAAAGATATTGGTCAAACGCAAGCCTATGTATACAAAGGATATAATTATATCCGTTTTAAGTTTATTAGGTAACATTTATTCGTTTGTTATTTATATCGTATTCCCATCGAAGTGTTAAACATCTCAATCAATTACTGACAGGGTGCTGGCAGGTATTAGTCAAGTAACTAAAAAAGAAAGATCCTAAATAAGATGTGCAATGTTCAAAATCTCAGTTAATTACATTCCACCGCCACTTTAGAGAAATGTATTTTAAGTTGAAATGTATTATTTTTGTTTTGAGTGACCATTTGTAACAAAAGGGTCCCAATAAGTTTTTGGTTGGAATGGAACATTCAGTTTGTTGTTGAAAAAATTCAAATTAACACTACCTTCACAAACAATAGAACACAGATGCTTCTAAATTCAAAAAACAAACAGACGAATTTAAAAACAGACGTATCGCTTTTACTGCGATGATTGAGTCATCAAGGTATGTCAGTCATTCAGCCAATGAAGACATTTACGTTACAGAAACCTAAATAGTGTTGTACCACTGTTTACAAACCGAGCTCGAAAGTGGTTTTACTTGTAAACACCGGTGCGCGGGAGAAAGTTATGTTATGTACGTGTTGTATGATGAGAGCCAGGGTTAAAGGGAGATATGATTTGTTACCCGGTACCTCTGTGGAAAACTAGGTACTTTACTATCTGAGTTTATCGTCGAAGGAAAACGTCGTAAGAAAATCTGGACTTATCTATAGTATACAAATACATAAAATGTTGGGAACAACTGATTTTTTTTCGCGATTTTGACGAGTTATACGAACATAAATGTAGGGAAGAGCTGATTTTTTTGCGATTTCAGGTTTGGTCCCATAGTAAAAGTTGTTCATAATGATGAGTACAATGACTTCTTAAGAGGTTGTTAATGTTTTACCAATAACCTTGCAGATTCTACTGGCTTACTGCCCTTTAGCCCAACTAGAAGTACACATTTTTAAGTATAAGTTGTCATGTGATTGTAAGAAAAACTTATACAATGCGAGGTCAGCTAAATCTGGAAATGTATAGCTAAATGTGTTGCCGTGTGTACGTAGTGACTTCAAACTTGAAACACTTTATGATATTGGCACTATAACGCCAGGTTTAGGTCTTATAACGGGTTATGAAAACTAAACAAATACCTGCCGTAGTGTCCACTTTCACTTGCGTCTACTGGTATATTAGAATTTAATATGGTCATTAACACCCATGTCAACGTTTTGTAAAAGCCAAAAAAAATCAAGTCTAAATGTTTTTGGCTCAATTCAGGCTGATTTATTATGTCATTATTCAAATGACTGTCAAGGTCAAATAACGAGTCACCATTCACACAATATACATAATTATATTTTAGAAGTATAGCTTATGTTAGGTTCAAAGTTTATTGGGAAAATTTGAGTTTCGGGTAGCTTGATGTGCTGGCGTCTGTACCTACGAAAGTATATTCTCATATTATTTGTTTTATTTAAATATGTGTTTTTAGTTATTTCGGTATCTTTCTGTTAGTTTCTTCTTGTCTGTTTATACACGGTGGCAGGGTGCGTCGACGCGCAACCTGTAACCATGGAATCAGTAAGTAGGTACTTAAATGACTCTGAACCCCAAATGTGTCTAAATATATAATTTATTGCAGTTTTTTTTTCTCGTAAGACCTGAAAATAAACTGAAAATTCTGCTCTGAACTGTACCAATTCTAACCATAAATGCGGCGCGGCGTGCCGGGAACCACTGTGAAGCGAGGAGCGTACTGGGACTGGGAATCGAAGTAAAACGGAAAGCGACATTATGGGAAGCGACGTTCAGGGAAAATATCATCGTCGGTTATAAAATTTTTTGCTGTTCCATACATTTTGAATTTTTTGCTGTTCCATACATTTTGAATTTTTTGCTGTTCCATACATTTTGAATTTTTTGCTGTTCCATACATTTTGACCGCGTAGGTGTTGCCCTTTTCTATGATACAGCAGTTGTTTTTTTATATAAACGACGAAGTATTTCTACGCTTGGAGGTCTAGAATTATGTCCTGAATTCAAGGTTTCAGTTTGCTCGTCGATATCCCTGCAACCCTGTGTTTGTGTACCTAAATAAAAACAATTTATTCATAAAAGTAAACAAAGATGTCTCTGATTGAAATATGGAAGAAAACGAAATGCTGGCAGGAGGAACGAGAAATTGAAGGAGGTTGTCTTGTGGTCACACAAAACCTCTTTCGAAAGCCTATTTTAAATCCAGCACGCGTAGCATGACGACGTTTTGTCGACGGAAGAATAAAACAAAATGACACATTGCCATGCTCAGACGCGTAGAATGCGTACAAATATTTCTGCAATCTGTCATTTTGTCTATTCTTCCGTCGACAAAACCCGTTTCTACGGCGGTCATGCTACGCGTGCTAGGCCAGCTTATCATAATAAAAACGTAATTATTGAAGTCGCAACTAATTCGCTAGTCACGATTGTCTTAACTATAAACTACAGAAATAACTGTTTGTAGGTAACGGTCTAATAGCCGTTTCGAAAGCATTATCTTATTTCCCAGTTTTTTGTCTAATTCACCAGCGTACTGCTGTGTAATAACTTCAAATATCCCGTTGTTACAAGCAACGTGAATAGAAAAAGTTAGGATACGGCATATATTCAACAGAATCATCATCATCATTCTCCTGCCCAATACATTTGAGCATGGCCGTCTTTAACCTATTGGAGGCCCTGGGCACATAAGGATCACGGGGCCCCTGCGTAGATAAGAGACAGTAAGAGAAACATACTAATATTTCATAACTGAGAGGCTAGAAACTTATTGTAAATAGCACTGCAAATAACTTATTTTGTCATTGAATCGGGTACTAATAATGCGTAGAATGGAACGGTGGCTGCAAATAATGTTTTTTATGAGAGCAGGCCGGGGCCCCCGAAGATCGCGGGGCTCTGGGCACTTGCCCAGAGTGCCCAATGGAAAAGGGAATACCTACTTGAGTGCGAAAGCCGTATCATCGAATTTTGTTTCTTCGAAAACCTTTCAACGACATCTCTATACTGCGACGCCTTGTTAAATCGACGCCTTGTTACTGCGATATTTCGTTACATCTAAAAACTGTACTTACTGCGAACGATTTTACTGCGTAAATATCATACTGCGAAGCCTTGTTCAATCGATGTCACGTTACTGTGATGTTACTTAGGAAAACTTACTTCGGACGACCTTACGGCAATAACCAAGAACATCGATTTTCTTTTCCAAATGAATACCTACATTTTTCACATTTCTTTAAAAGCAGAGAGCGACAACTTAACTTAACTTTGCAATGATCTACAATCTTTACTTTTACACTGATGTTCATGACAGATGGCGGTCATAATAAAACAAATGAATGCAGTCAATGTATCCAATGCAATATTTGAAACTTCCTTCTACGTGCATAAAACCAGTGTATCATTTCATAAAACTGAATTCCATCGCTTACTTGAAATTCGTTTATTTTACGATAAGTTATCGTAAATCGCTTTATCAATTTGATAAGTACTCCAAAAAATATGCAAGACAATGCCATGAAACATGATCACATAGGTAATTAAGTGAAACGTGACTCCTAATTAGTTCCCCGAAACATTATGAACACTGACACACTTAATTAATGTTAATTAATACTTTGAAACTCACCTTAATAGTGACGGAGTCATGACTTCCCTTGATGAGATCAATGACCTCTTCTCGGCTCTTCTCTTCAACGTTAACACCGTTCACTTCCAAGAGTCTATCACCAGGTAGCAGTCCAGTCTCACTAGCTCCAGGATAGGATCCTGGTTCAGCCAGAATTACAGCTTTGAACGTCAATTTGCTAACCATTCCGATGTTATTGCACTTATTGTCACCATTGAGAAGGGCGTTGTCATGCCCATTAATATCTCCAATGAAGATTCTTTCTTGAACCATCGCCCTACGAAGACTGAATCCAAAGTCATTCCTAGGAGCCTTCTGTCTCTGGATCGTGAGATATCTAGGCTTCGGTAGTCGCACAGGAGACAATGAAGGAAGAGGTAAGTAAACATCATCGAAGTTGCTAGTCCTGGACCATCGATGGAACCCTTGAGACTCGCCGACAGGTGAGGTAGAAAACGGTGGAGTAGCGAATGAAGAGTTCGTTGTCGTATCAGTAAGGGAATCAGCGCTTGGAGACGTGGACGTCACTCCAAGGTAGCTGTTCCCATTCGTCTTTGGTGCCTCGTCAACATCCTGGGTAGTGATCGACGGGTTCGAGTTATTCTTATAGTTTTTGTACTGCGTCTCCACAGGGCTATGAATTACTTTTTTGGTAAAGTTCTGTACATGTTGCATATCGTCGCTGGACGAGGTGCTTTTAGAAGGCGGAATACCGTATGCCATCAGCTCATTCTGCTGAGTATTTCTGGACAATAGATTGGAGTCCTGACCATTCGACACGTTATCAACTGCATCGTTGCTTTGGACATTGTTTTCTACAGAATTTGAACTAGTATTGCTGAGTCGTGGACCTTTAAGGATGCCACGTTTTGGAGGACGCGGTGGTATAGGAGGTAGATTTGGCGGTTGTCTTGGGCTGGTGTTGGCATTATTCGGATTATTTAATGAATTTAGTGACGTCTCGGAGCTGTCGGATTGTAGGACTCCTTCCTTCTTGCTCCAAGTGTGAGTTGTGGGGTACCCGGGCGACAGGTGGTTATTTTCGTCGCTCAGATTGGAGTTGGACCCCGAGGTAGGTATGAGCGGGTAATTGGAATAATTTGAATCTTGTTCCAGGTGGGCGAACAGCGATGCGGTGTAGTCAGCTGTGATGCCCGAGGGCAGTTTCTCCTTTTCCTTGCGTCTGCCCCGCAATTTCAGCGATCGTCGAACCTGTGAACGATAAAAGTAATTTTAGTGAATTGTTGGTCAAATCTGTTCGATACGGCTCAATGGGCATGAAGGTTAAATCTAACAGTTAATAGAATGGCTACATCTAATCTAGAGAACATGACAGAATATTTGAATGGCATAGTAAATTGTAACACTAAGCATAATCTGATCGCTTTAAACGAGCAAGTCACTCGCAAATGGGAAACTGATGTAGTGGACAAAACAGTAGCCGAAGTAATTTGTCAAACATCTGACGCTTGGGGAAATAATGTTAATATCGGTATAGGAGACGGGGCACACGAAATTGATCTTTACGATGACGTGATAAAGATAATATTCGTTGGAAGAGTAAAATTTTGCAAATGGGCTGATGACTCTCAGTTTCAAGATCGCGAGACGTATAGCAGTATTGTATAAGGTTAAAAAGCCTGACGAGTTCTGCAATTTGGGAGCGACATTCTTCACGACGAAGCCTCATGAATACCGCCAACGAAAGTGTATCAGAAAACCAGTTCTCTTCCGAATTGATTGTAACTGAAGATTGTTGACATGGCCTTCTACATATTAAATTAAATTATAGTATATCAGTAGGTTAACAAGGCTTCTAAGATGCAGTTAAACAAATAATTAATTATTACAAAATTTTGTCGAAATACCTGTCAACATAATAATTATGTATAAAAATGTAATTTGTGGAGATAAATTAAACTAAATTTACTTTTTAACACGTTGAATTAGATATTTTTATTTGGCACACAAATTCAATTTCATCCTGTCTAAGATGACTTAAATAGGAATGCTATAAACGTGAAATATGAATGTTTAATGCAAATTATACGAACGAACGCACTAACTAGAACAGACAATAATTAGTTTATCAACTAAACCGTAACGAAGCAAGTGATAATTGGCCTTTTATTGAACACAGGAGGTTTATTGTATAAAATAAAATAAAAAAAACTGTAGTCTAGGTATACAATATCTAAACCTACTACAGGTATTCCCATTTTGTTTCTCTTTACTGATAATAACCGTTTTCTCTACAGTTCTTATGGAAGCAATCCCTTTATGATCATTTACCTTTATTTTAGCAACAACATAATTTCATAATTATAAATAACTAATGCAGGAGGGGACGTCCTAGGACATACATACACTACTCCATACATGTTTACAGGTGGTTAAAAACTTGCCCGCTAAAATTACGTCAATTTACGTCAGGCGCTGATTAATTTGACAGGACTAAACTAACATTTATGATGCACTGAACTTAAATTCAGTTTAGTTTGTGAACAAGGGAATCGGCACCAATATCTAATACAGAAAAATTTAAACCTTACTTAAAATGAGCGTTCTCAACCTACAGTAAATAATTCAATAGGCGCTTCACACAGCGGAACAGTCTTCCCTACCATAATTGGATGAAATCGTACAACCTATCAAGGCTGGATTTATTGATTAGAATCTTTCTAACAACACTGTAATTGTAGGTAAGCAGACGAGGGTCTATCAGACCGTCAGATGCGGTCTGATAGACCCGAACAACAAAGTCTTATAGTGAAAGGCGAACTGTTTACGTTCAATTAAAAAACTATTAACTGGTTTAAAGATGGAAGAAAGGTGATTGTGTTTTGTTTAGATGTTAAATGTTAGGGGAAGATCTTCAAGATTTTCGATGGTGTACATTAAAAAAAAAAGAACTGATTACCAGAAGTTTATAATGCCATATTAGAAAGAAAAAGAATCAGGGGAAACCTTTGTGAGTCATTGTTGGGATCATAGAAATATTTATATCTATGGCCGTACAATGTGGAGACAATAATACGACAATAAATGAGAACACTGCCACTGGCAATACTAATGTACAATATACAATACACTAATACAATAAACAAACTAAGCATCATCATCAGATCATCATCTGCCTAGCCTTTTCCCAACTGTGTTGGGGTCGGCTTCCAGTCTAACCGGATGCAGCGGAATACCAGTATCCGTCATTAGATAATAAACGAAATTTAATTTATTGTCTCCAGTTCCACCTTGTATAATGACTCTTGGACTGCTCTGTCTGTCGTCGTGTCACAGTTTTATGTTACTTTATGGAAAAGTTGAAGAATGCATTTAATTATGTGTTATATTTAACGCCAATCATTGACTTAACGTTTTTAAATGCCAATTCAATGAGTATAATTAATTAAACACGCCTAATAAGTTCATCAGATTTTTTAATTCAATCCTTTCTTACCGTTTCTAATGAAAAAGTTTGTAAAGAAAAGTACAATTAATTGATTGAAATCGACACTCTATTGTTATAGTCAAGATCCCCGCGATACAATTTTACTACGCTCATAAAATATTGCACGTAGTATTTTTTCACAATGCCTTTACATTCATTATCTTTATCATTACTAGCGACACGCCCCCCTGTGTCGCACGGTTTTTAGACTTGACAAAACATCGATATATTCTTTATTATAATTATGTAAGTTTAATATCAGTGTATTATACATATATATACCTAAACCTTCCAGAATTAGTTATCTTAACAATTGTGAAAACCGCACCAAAATCCGTTGCGAAATTTAAAAGAACAACGCGGTCACACAGACACTAAAGCAAAGCATAACCAGCCTATAATGATCCCCCTACTGGGACACAGGCCTTCTCTCTTCGAGAGACAGTGGGCCATAATTTACAATGTAGGCCCAGTGCGGATAGGTAGATGTCACATGTCTTAATTTTTTATTCTAGAACATTCCCTTTACCGTTTTAAGAGACACGAAAACCGACATCTATAATTTAAAAAAAAACATCACAACTGCAGCTATAAAGCCGCGTATAATAAACGTAGTGTGCCCTAAAACAATTACAATTTAGGTTTTAGATAAAACGAAGGAACGTACCCATCCAACATAATAGGCTATTTGACTGGTTTCTGATAAACATCTCAGATTATTTAATGGTGTCTAACGAGCCCACAAAAACCTATTACTTCAAATTGCATAATGTATTTCTTTTAAAAAATAGTAAATAAAAATGTACTGTTTAAATAAGCCGCCAAAACGCTATCTTTAACAATATGGCGTCGTGACGTCACGATTCACGTAAACAAACGTTGAAACGGTCGAGTCGAGATACTAGACAAAAGTCATCTGTTCTGTCAAAGATAGACAGAAATTTACTAAATCATGACGCCATCTTAAGTTCAGCCAATCCAGACCGTTTTCGATTACGTGGCGCCAGATTTAAAAAGATGAAGTTTTTTCAGGATATTTTTTATAAATAATACATTGTTTTGTAGTCAAATTAATGCAAATCGATTTTAAAAGCGATAATCTATACGAGTGTCAATAATTATGACCTTATTTTTTACATTGTCAAATAGCCTATTATATTAATTAACAGTACTCTTATTTCACCGACCCATTTTAATGACAAATGAAAACCAAACACAACTTTCAATGCTAAACTTGTAACTAATGAAAATCAAGAAGTATTTAGTGCAGTAGGCATCTGTGGTAACAAAACCCGGCTTGGCTTGCCTAGCATTCTATTGAAACTCTACGCTACGCTAGCCCAGCTCAAGGTCAAAGTCAACCACAGACGTGCTGTCTTCTGTACTACCAAACAACTGAAGAAGTAATCAACACTGAAAAAGGTCCACCAGTTCGAGTTTCATTCACCAAAACTACGAAATCGAAAAACAAAAGAACACACACTTACAGTAAACAAAATAATTAATACCAAAGCTGTCAATGCAAATCCCATCATCTTCAATCCGGAAGAATCCATGCTAAACCTGACGTCCATGCCACTAGATCACTACTAAACGAATGGAAAACAAAACGAATTGTAAACGAGAACAATAGCAGAATGTGCTGTTGTTGACAAGAACTTTAATAAACATATTTGGTTGGATAAATATGTGCCGGAATTTCGTCCCACTGCTGGTACACAGGCCTCCTCTTCGAGAGGGAGGGGGGCTGTAACAACCACGCGGGCTCAGTGCGGGTTGGTACATGTCACATGTCTTCGAATTTTTGGTTCTGGGACATGCTGGTTTCTTCACGATGTTTTCCTTCACCGTTTTAAAAGCAGTGGTGATAAAATTATTCACAAAAAGTAAAGCGCTTGGCTGGATTCGAACCCTATTTGAAAAGAACTTGGAAATAAAGTTACACTGTAATGTAACGTAAATGGCAAGCGTGGTTAGCTTGAGTATATCTTTGTGTGGAAAATTTTGTAAAACTTCTCCTGTAATAATGACACTTAATTTCTCTAGACACTTACTTTGGGGGAACCGGCAACTGAAAAGTTGTGTGGAAATCGGTTGTCATGGTATGGGCCTATCATGCGGAGGAATGAGGAAAATGTCGTCAGGAAAGTTTTAAGTATGAATGTCGATGCCTAAAAAAGTAGGGGAAGACCAAAGAAACGATGGATGGACTTTGTGAATGATGATATGCACCCTAATTGCGTAACACATTATCAATGGGAATCGGTTTCATTTTGACAGTTCAACAACATTCATTGCATTATTTAGGTGCTGAGCAGACAAATTTTTCGAACTTATGAAGCAATGGATTAGCAATTTGCTTCAAAATGATTCAAATTCCGATTGATAGTGTGTTACGCAATTAGGGTGATGGTTAGAAAGGGGGTGACTACCGAGATGACGACTAATACAGAAGTATGGAAGAAAGAGTCATGTTATGCCGAACCCAAATAAATTTAGATAAGGGCAGGAGAAGATGACTTTTTTGGGGAACCAAATTGATATCTGAACAAATTTTTGGATCCTGAATTATCCTTGTATGCAATAAAGTACATCTATCTTGATTCTATATATTCATCCATCAGTCAGAGGTGGAGGAGAACCGTTCGCGGTACCTTTTATTTTTAATATTTCAGCCATGAAGTTTTTGTTATCTTTATTTGCGAGCACGCTCCCGGTTGTCTAGCCCTGGTCTGTAAGCCTGGGAATTCTCCTTCATCACTTTAGTACGTTTTCAATGAACCAACGCAGGGCGGGCCGCACCGCACTTTTTATGCGAAAATGCGTTGCGCTGCAGCCTGTAATGTGTGCTTGGCTTTAAAAATCATTTGTGTAAAAGTAGTGCAGTTACAACTTAGATTTAAAAATGTTTCCAGAATAATCCTTATAACAATGAGGTAGGTATTTTATTATAAATGACAGGTTTTCTATCGAAGAAATTGCTTTTAGAGTGCATTTTGTACCATTCTAGTAAAATATTGAATGAATGATTGTGTCTTGACTCCTGAATATTATCTTTTTGTTCCTTACAGTACTTATACAACAAAGAATATCTATCTATTTATCTATATATTATATCCATCCATTGGTCAGAGGTTAAGTACATATCTTTTATTTATTTCTATTTCAGCTATGGAGGTTTTGTTTCTTTTTTTTTGCGAGCCGGCAAACACCCGGTTGTCTAGCCAGTGTCTGTAAACCCAAGTATTTGGGCCTCGTCCAAATGCTCGGCTAACGAATGGCTGTGTACTTGTACTAGCACGGTAGAGAATAGGAGGATTGTGCTAAGCCGTGCACAGTTAAGAGTAGTTATATTTTTTTTTGTAGCTTGCAGTGCTTAGGGGCTTTAAAAGAAATTCCTAATCCATTCCGTCATAGGTTTATAAAATTCGTCTGCTCGACAAAGTAAACAACACAATGAACGTGGTTGAACTGTCAAAACACACATACAATGGCAATTTCCCCGTAGGTATGATAGTAATTCGGTAGAGAGTAGATTGTTTCCCTTCTATGTGCCATATATATCAGTAAACATGAAAGTACTAAAGTATAGTCTACTATACAATGTGGAGACGACAATAAATGAAAACACTGGCAATACTAATGCATTTGCATAGAAATATTTTGAATCTATCAAGTAAATTCTAACATCAAAATTTAAAAAAGTGATTTTTTCTGGGTTCTTAAGGGTTTTGCCAATCTTTGACTAGCTATAGTGACTAAACTATTAGATATATTTAATTGTATTTTCGTATGCAGACTGGGAACGACATTATATATGCGAAGTTTAATAAATGTAGTATTGTCGTCTCCACTTTGTATATAAAAAAAAAGTCCTCCAGACCGTATTTCGGCCACGGCGGCCAATCTCAACGGAGACTAGCCTTCGGCGCGGGAGATATTATAGTGCACAAGTATGCGCGCAGACACAGGTGCACTCCCTCTTCCCTCACTCTCATAGTCCGATGGGACGGCAATCCGACACGACCGGAGAGAGATCAGGCGCAGGACCAACGGCTTAACGTGCTTTCTGAGGCACGGGGTATCACACCGCCAACTTCCAAACTCCGGGCTGTTACTAAGAAATTCCTAATGGAAAAACTCAATAACACTTTGCCCGAACCGGGAATCGAACCCGGGACCCCACGCTCAGCAGTCGCGCTTGCGACCACGAGACCAACGGGGCAGTATATATTCCTCAATTGTCAATACTTCTCACCCTAATTAACTGCTCGTTCCGCAGCTGGCTACATGAGCGCGGCAAGCGGAACGTCCATATAATGTGGAAACTTGACGATGAATCTCTTAGAACCGTTAGATGTGAAGTGACCGTCTTGTGTACTTAACTAAACAATGAAGATTTGAGTAAAATTATGTAGTTACAGAAGCTGGTGGCATTAAAGTAACAACGGTTTGGGAGATCACTCAATAATCCAATACTTTGCATTTGCATAATGGGTGTGTAGTAAGCTGAGGTTCTGTATCTTTTGTGGTGGTGATTCGATGTTTTGTGAATTTGTAGATGTGTCGAGAAGCGTAATGTTTGTTCTAGTGTATACAATAGTAGTACATATATATATTTATACAGGGTGATTGGAAGATGGGTGCAAAGCTTTAAGGCGAAGATAGTACAGACAATTTAGAACCATTTAAGCCATGGTTGTCTTAGACGAAGTCTTACTACTTTTTTTTTACCAATTTCTTAAGATTTTTTTCAAAAATTCCTAAAGTTTTAACTAAACTATTTATTTATGGCCAAATTGAATGATAAACGAATTCATTTTTATTGTATTTAATTAAAGTAATGTGTAAGCAATCTAGCAAAACATGTTATAGGCCTCTGTGTCGTTAGACATTTTTTTTACAGATATTTAAAGTTCATAACAAATTTTAAAATTTATAAATACTTTTTGTAAACCTTATTTTAAAAATCACGGAGCGTGCTTTTTTTGTTCAAACCTTTTTGAAAACATGCTTGATAATCGCTCTTTCTTTTGAGGTAACATTTACGCAGATATCGTACAAATTATTGAAATTAGGACCTAAAAACCAATTTAAGGGAGAAATTTTAAATTTTAGGCAGTCTAAATAAAACAACATTTGAATTAAATTTATTTATGTTTCATGGTCAAAATGTTGTCCGTGATTCCTAATACAAGCACGGCTCCGTCTTCTCACTTCTATTGTTGTTATTTTCAACATCATATCTCCAGCTTCATTGTTTCAAACTCTGAATTCATTCTCTCTGTCAGTTCTTCTCTCGTGTTTATTTCAACATTCGTAAACACTAGCTCCTTGGCCCGGCCCCACACGAAAAAGTCCAGCAGGGTCAGATCTGGTGAGCGAGCGGGCCAAGGGATGGGTCCATCTCTGCCAATCCAGCTGTCAGGAAAGCAATTATTTAAGTGTTCCCCATGTGTTGTGTGGGTTATGAAAGTTTGTAATGCCCTCCCTAGAAAATTTGCTTTCATCCGTCCACAAGATTGATTTCAAATTATAGTTTTCTAGGGAGGGCATTAAAAACTTTCATAACCTTCATGAATGGGCCGCCAAAGACAACAATCCACATTTTAAGAAGCAGGTGTCGTTTCAGAGGAAATTCTGGAGGCTGGAGTAATTTGCAGGACGTTGATTGGGCCCCACTTCTTACCGGAGACTTTCAATGGTGAAAATGATTTGCACTTTCTACAAGTGGATTTACCAGAGCTGATAGAGAAACCGGTGTCCCGATATTCGCAAGAGACAGTACAGTCATCTTTCAGCAAGACGGCTGTCCAACGCATTGGATGTTAAATGTAAGGGAACACTTAAATAATTGTTTTCCTGACAGCTGGATTGGCAGAGATGGACCCATCCCTTGGCCCGCTCACTCACCAGATCTGACCCTGCTGGACTTTTTCGTGTGGGGCCGGGCCAAGGAGCTAGTGTATACGAATGTTGAAATAAACACGAGAGAAGAACTGATAGAGAGAATGAATTCAGAGTTTGAAACAATGAAGCTGGAGATGATGTTGAAAATAACAACAACAGAAGTGAGAAGACGGAGCCGTGCTTGTATTAGGAATCACGGACAACATTTTGACCATGAAACATAAATAAATTTAATTCAAATGTTGTTTTATTTAGACTGCCTAAAATTTAAAACTTCTCCCTTAAATTTGTTTTTAGGTCCTAATTTCAATAATTTGTAAGATATCTGCGTAAATGTTACCTCAAAAGAAAGAGCGATTATCAAGCATGTTTTCAAAAAGGTTTGAACAAAAAAAGCACGCTCCGTGATTTTTAAAATAAGGTTTACAAAAAGTATTTATAAATTTTAAAATTTGTTATGAACTTTAAATGTCTGTAAAAAAAATGTCTAACGACACAGAGGCCTAAAACATGTTTTGCTAGATTGCTTACACATTACTTTAATTAAATACAATAAAAATGAATTCGTTTATCATTCAATTTGGCCATAAATAAGTAGTTTAGTTAAAACTTTGGGAATTTTCGAAAAAAATCTTAAGAAATTGGTAAAAAAAAAGTGGTAAGACTTCGTCTAAGACAACCATGGCTTAAATGGTTCTGAATTACCTGTACTATCATCGCCTTAAAGCTTTGCACCCATCTTCCAATCACCCTGTATAACCCGTAATAGTATAAAAAAGATATAAATCTATAAATATAAAAATCAATTGCCGTGCGTTAGTCTTGCAAAAACTCGAAAATGATTTGACTTGGTTTTGTTCGCCTCTCAATATTCGAGTGGTTTTTATATAATTTTTTGACGAAAAATCGAAGAAATAAAAATTTTGTCCAATATTATTATATCCTTTATTTCATTGTATACACATAAATTATATTTTTAAATAAGTATTAGGATATAAAAAATATAAAAACATTTAAAAAATTATTAAATATAAGTATTATTATTAATTTATTATATTATATATTTATTAGGTGAATAGATAGATAGATCTCTCAAATTAACCCGTAATGGTACACTAGAGGCAACATTACACTTCTCGACACCTTTACAGATGCACATGTATCACATATCGAATCACATTCAAATCGATTCACACATTTTCACAGATATAATCGCAGATTGCATCGTACGTACACACTAACGGAACTTCGGGCAAAGATCGAATTTGTCCGCCATTCCCATTGTGTTCCGAGGTTGATTTATATTCTGCTAGCAGGGAATGGTCCCCTTTCAATGTTTGGATAGTGGATTTCCGAAGGAGAACAATAGATTTCCGAAGCATATTACTTAATTCAATAAATTAGATCAAGATGTTGGTTTCGCATTTCTGAGAGGATAGTTTCTGAGTTCCGATGTCGATGATGATTTATTTTATTTATTAGTATTTCCTTTATTTCTACAGCTGATTTTAAATTGAAGACATTGGCGCCGATTCTATTGTTCACAAACTAAACTAAATTTAAGTTCATGCATCTCTTTCTTTCTATTTCATTAAGAAAAGGACAGAAGATAAATATTAGTTTAGTCCTGTCAAATTAAGATACTCCATAGACAATTTAGACAAGATTAAAAAATTGGCTATTAAAAATACGTCAATTTGCGTCAGGCGCCGACTAATTTGACAGGACTAAACTAATATTTATCTTCTGTCCTTTTCGTAATGAAATAGAAAGAAAAAGATGCCCGAGCTTAAATTTAGTTTAGTTTGTGAACAACAGAATCGGCGCCATTGTCCACCATTTTAAGAAATTATATTTATTTCCGTAAACTGGTTCAACAGATCACTTTTACACGTCAAAATTAATTATGTTTTTATAACTAGATGAGTTCAGTGTTTCCTAACTGACTACTCTGGGAAGAAAGACCGAAACAAACTCAGAGGTCACGTCTCTTTTAAATTCCTGACATAATCCTAGTCAGGCCTATAGATGCTGGCGGGAAACATTCCGAATCATTCCCGTCGAATACTTCGGAAGTATTCCGAAATATTCCGAAACTTTGGGAATATTTCAACTGTCAAAAAAAAAACCAGGAAAATCGACCTTGCTACCTATTTCGCGCTTGGAAGTTGTAAATTATATTATCTTTAGTTGTGTTGTGAGCGGTAGGTACTTATATTAAGTTTATAGTTGTGCTTGTGAGTGCACGTCGCATCCAATAAGTAGGCACCTATCTAAAATCAAAAGAATAAAAATCCTGTTATTCGCAGGCTAACATATCTACCTATAAAAATATCAACATATACTTAACTAGCTTTTGCCCGCGACTTCGTCCGCGTGAAATTTCATCTTCCCCGCGTTCACCCTCTTAGGGGTTGAATTTCGAAAAATCCTTCCTTATTCCTTGTCTACATTATAAAAGGAACCTCTGTGCAAAATTTCAGCTTTCTAGGTCCAAGGGTTTGGGCTGGGCGTTGATGAGTCAGTCAATCAGTCAGTCAGGACTTTTCTTTTTATTTATATTTATATATATATAGATTTTCCTCTAAAAATTTCGAAAATGTAATCTAATTATCATTTATTTAGATAAATAAGGATTCGGGTCAATTTTCAAGTTTATTAACCAAAAAACAAATGATTAGGATTTTTCATATAAACTGTATTCCCGCTTTTCACCCCCACAGGGGTGGAATTTCCAAAAATCGTTTGGGATATGTTCATTACTTGACTCAAAGATTATTTATACCAATTTTCGAGTTAATCAAGCCACGCAGTAAAATCCTCGCCTGTATAATTAACTACCCCTTTTCACCCCGTTAAGGGTAGATTTTCGGAAAACCCTGATACACGTCATTCTTTATTTTTGATCTTAAGTATAAATACTGAGTTTCGAGTTAATCGGACCGCGCGTTAAAATTCTTCCATACAAATTTTGACACCCCCCAATCCTCCTTTAGGGGGTAGTTTAGAAAAACAAAAAATGCCAAACTTCATAATTTACTTACATAAGTATTCGTGCAAAGTTTCAAGTTTATTAACTGAAGGAATAAGATTTTTCATACAAACGAAATCCCCCCTTTTCACCCCCTTAAAGGTTGAATTTCCAAAAACCCCTTCTTAGTGCTCCCCTACATTAAAAAAGGAAGCCGTGTGCAAAATTCCACATTCCTAGACCCAGTAGTTTCGGCTGTGCGTTGATATGTCAGTCAGTCAGTCAGTCAGTCAGTTTCTCCTTTTATATATATAGATAAATCCCATTCATAATAAAATAAACATTTATATTTTACTTACGTATGTGCCACTGAACAATATTAACTCGCCCACCAGCACCACACCACAAACAAACACGTTTATTCCCCATTGAATTATTCGGGCGCAACATTGAAACATTCGGAAACATTCGATTGCGGGGTATGAATCTTTCTCGCGCGGGCGAAAACTTCTTAGGGGAGCATCTCCCCTCTTGCCGCACCCCACACCGCCATCGCCTGCACGCAAGCAAGACTCGGCGGAAACATTCGATTGCGGGGTATGAATCTTTCTCGCGCGGGCGAAAACTTCTCAGGGGAGCATCTCCCCTCTTGCCGCACCCCGCACCGCCATTGCCTGCACCTGCGCGCACGACTCGTGGCAGTCGGGCTCGGGCGCGCGCGGCGCGGCAATGTAGTCTTTGGGCGCGGCGCGGCGGCAGCGGCATGCAGAGGGGCAGAGCCGGCGGCGATCGACGATCGATGCAAAATGTGATTTTTCAGCAAAAAAAAATAAAAATCTTAATTAAACTCATTTTGAATAATTCTGACTTAAAGAAACTTTCCCAGAAGTATTCCGGAATTATTCAGAATGTTTCAGAAGTTTTGCAACTATAGTCAGGCCATAAGAAGACAGTATTGCAGGTTAATGTCTGATATGGTCTTTTGAGGAGAGAACCATAAAGATTTGAGTAGACTTGTACCTACAGTCAGTGCACGCATTTGTCGGTAATCGTGTACGATAACTCAGAAATTAAGAAGCTCAATAGATTATTTTTCCAAATTCTACAGTATGAAATTGAATATGTGCGCCAAATTAACACATCTAATAATACAACGTGTTAAATGGAAATTTTAGAGGGATGCACAATTGCACATACGTGCGCGTAAGCAAGCTATTTGGCAACGCCGCGCCGCCGTCGCACGCCCTTTCTTTCGTAGGAACGGTCATAAAAAGTAATTTAAAAAAATTAAACCGACTTCAAAAAGAAATTAACTCAAAATTATGAAATAACTTTAATTTCGGAAGTCGGTGTCTTGGGATCTGTATTTTAGTTTTTTGCCACCGACTTCCGAAATTAAAGTTATTTCATAATTTTAAGTTAATTTCTTTTTAAATTACGGTTTAATTTTTTTAAATTACTTTTTATTTGGTAATTTTTAGTTGTTGCACTAGAATTTGACCAAGGTTTTGAGATATTTTCCCTTTGACACTACACCCGTAGCTCGTATCAATCAGCCAGGCCGTCACACTTTCACGTCTTAGTCCATATCTTGAAAATTACTGGATCGATTTTGATGAAACTTGCACTGTTCCCTAAGTTGAAGTAAATGTAAGCCAATAAAAAAAGAATGGTCACGATCCGATAAATAGTTATGAGATAGGAGATATGCGTGGACAAACATACATACATACGTCTATAAAATTTTGTATATTTGTTTGGAAGCCCTAATAGATTGTCATATGTGAATATAATGCAATTCCAATAATATTACATACATACGTATCGAATTGATAACCTCCTTTTTTTTGAAGTCGGTAAAAATTAGGTAAATACCGCTAGTTCAACGCGTTGCCAACTTGCTTCATGTTGTGAACTCTGTGATGAATGGATTGCTTATCGGGCACGCGCTAAAATTGTATTGATTTTCTTATTTGTTTTGATAGATTATCATTTTAAAAATATACTGGAACGACGATAATTCGTGTCTACTTGAAGGCAATAACTTAGTTTGCACTACCTTAGACGATAATTACACGATTTTTTCCAGAATGTTGATTTGGGAAATGATATTTATAATGATTAGGTATAGACGCTAGCACACCAAGTTACTACAATCTGTCAAATTTCTTTAACCTTTTGAACGCCAGAGCATAAACGCACGCGCGTGCCCTCCACGCCAAGCCACAATTTTAAATATTTAAGGTATACAAATAAAAACACACAAAAGTAATCATTTAATTGTTTATTTCGTGATAAAGTGCACCGCATTTTTTGTCACATATTTGTGTCGCTGGCGTACAGGGCACGCGCTTGCTTGTCACGTATATGTGACAATGGCGTTCAAAAGGTTAATAGATTTTCAACTTTATCGCGAAATCGCTATACAGCATAAGGTTCAAGGTTGATTGGGAAAATTTGACAGTTTTGGGTAGCTTGACGTGCTGGCGTCTGTACGTAACAGTTACTGCACCTCCTATTTCGAGCTGGCGCAAGTTTTCAACTTCATCCTGTATAATTAATTTTTGTCTCCTCAGGGCAACATTGAGTATCTCCCTAAATTCCATAATTCATTTCGGTCTCCTTACATTTCCGTTTCAATGTGAATATTTTATCCTACTTGGCGAGTCCCCATCCCAACGGAACTTACTATCTGATAGGATGAAACAGTGTCGCTTTCTCTATGCAAACTTACATAATCCCCTTGAGAATAATCGTATAATAGACTTTCCAGTTGTTATACGAACCTCCAGGCGGGCGTTGTATGGAAATCGAAATTAAATATGCTTACTGTTCTAGAAACAGACTCTGGGACCAAACCTGAAATCGCGAAAAAAAAGTCAGCTGTTCCTTACATTTTTTTTTAACTCGTCAAAATGTAGGGAACAGCTGATTTTTTTTTCGCGATTTCAGGTTTGGTCCCATAGTAAAAGTTGTTCATAATGATGAGTACAATGACCTCTTAAGAGGTTGTTAATGTTTTACCAATAACCCTGTATATAGCTAAATGCGTTTCCAAAGAAATTATGAAGATATTCTATTACAACGGGATATAACACATTGCTCTTTAAAGACAACTCTAGGACCGTTCCCCACTTTGTATACAAAGGAGTTGATGTTAGACGTAATTCGTTGGAATTCCACTTTGTTTATGCGCGTACGCACCCAGAATAAACGGACTAATCTTATACAAACTAAGTTCACAAATAAAGACGGTTTTAAGTAGTTGTGCGACCGATATAACTGTACTTGTAGTGATTGAAGTGTGCTTGTTTTAACTGAGCCGTATTTTAACGCCTCATTGGTCATTTTGCCTGCGCTTTGTCAATTAAGAATTCACTATAGGGCCTTCTTAGTTTACTAATAGAATACCCATGAAGCTGACATAGCAGAGTAGGCAAGCAAGGTGAAGTGGCAGTGGGGTGGCCATGTTTGTCGAAGGACCGATGGCCGGTGGAGCAGACCGTGTATCGACAAGCGTAGCGTCGGCAGACCCAGCTAGATGGACCGACGACCTTAAGAAGGTGGCTGGGGCCTGGGAGTAAGAGTTCGGATCATATCAATGACAATCTAGGAATCTGACTGAATACAGTTAGATTTATAGTTGTTGTCGTGTCAGTTTCTACAATGGAGGCTTTGTCCCTTACAAGGAACAACAACCAAGTGCTTATCTATATAAATATATTATTGACTATATGAATATATTGTAATGCGTATTTGCATGGGAAAGCCCCGAAAATTACGATATTAAATAAAGCCAATCCCATACAATACAATGGCGCCGATTCTGTTGTTCACAAACTAAGCTAAATTTAAGTTCAGGCATCTTTTTCTTTCTATTTCATTAAGAAAAGGACAGAAGATAAATATTAGTTTAGTCCTGTCAAATTAGTCAGCGCCTGACGTAAATTGACGTATTTTTGGTAGCCAACTTTTTAATCTCGTCTAAATTGTCTATGGAGTATCTTAATTTGACAGGACTAAACTAATATTTATCTTCTGTCCTTTTCTTAATGAAATAGAAAGAAAAAGATGCATGAACTTAAATTTAGTTTAGTTTGTGAACAACAGAATCGGCGCCATTGTCATTCAATGATTATATCACTTGAAGGGCTTAAATTGCTCATCACTTCACTATCAAAGGGTATCGTTAACGATAAGCCACTCGATGAAAGCAAATCCGTGATATCATAGACAAAACGAACAATCGATTCTCATTAATGTGACGGACGTATATTGTCCATCGATGCGTTCTCATTGATCAGGGGCAGCATGCTAATCTAGGTCAATGTGTATGAGATGCATGTCATTCTGTACCAGTTCAATTAAGTTTGCATTGTAGAAGACCTTGAGTAAAGCGTGCGTCGATAGCTTGATATTTGAATTTAGAAGTGGCTGCGTCACGTCACTATTTTGGTCTCTATCAAGATTGTTGATTGATGGAATTCCTGCAACGGGATCGCGATGTTTTCTAATAAAATTACAATTGGCTTGTTCAATGAAATCTCCAAACGGCTGATTGCCACTTCCTGTGACCCAAAGGCTGGCTTTTACCTTGGCCCGAGGATAAGCATTGCCATACAACGTAGCAAAGCCGCTAGTCTCTTGGGTACATTACCAGTCGACAGCGATGCGGAGGAATATTTCGACGCCATATTTTAGTTTGTTAATAGTTTTAGTTAGGTAAGGTTTTTGTTTTTAAGTAGGTACTTCTAAATGGGCCTGCTCTTGAACACGATTATGCTTGATGGAAAGCGATGGATGAGGCCTATGATGGAACGAGTGTGCCCAGAAGACGCCCGCACCTGTTCACTCTTGCTTCGAAGGATATTATATTTTTACTAGCTGCGCCCCGCGGTTTCACCCGCGTAAATGTCGATCCCGTAGGAATATCGGGATAAAAAGTAGCCTATATGTTAATCCAGGGTGTCAGCTACCTCCATACAAAATTTTATCAAAATTGGTCTAGCCGTTTGAGCGTGAAGAAGTAACAAACATATAAACACACACACACACCCCCACACTCACAAACTTTCGCCTTTATAATATTAGTGTGATTTTAATAGTTTTTTTTTGTATTAGAAGTATATGGCCTTTGCCCAGCAGTGGGACAGCATAGGCTAGCAAAAATATTTTTTTTGGAAGTATGTCTACTTTAATAAATAAACCTAGGGTTCTTGATAATATCTGTGGTTCATTACAGTCCAATATATTTATTTTACTTCTGAGTCTGAAGTATGGAAGAAAAAGACATGTTGCGCAAATCCCAAATTAATTTGAATATAAGCAAGAGAATGATCTTATTTTACCTCCAATCTTCAATCAGAGTGATCTTTATTCTTGTTATTATTAGGTTGTTATCAGTAAAATAACTTTCAAAGGACTGCAGGTTCAAGAACTTGACCCTGGCGATACTTTAGCAGATTATAAGGAGAACAAAGCTGAAGTAAGACAAATTTTCAATGACGTGTCTGAAGACTCCATTGATGCAAGATTAAGAACAGTGAGTTACTTGCAATCTATTTCTAAGCTGAAAACGTGGCACACAAGACAAGACTAAGGGCGCTTCGGCACCGCAGCGGTCCGACACGAAACGTCTAAATTGAAAGCGCCCTTATGTCAAGCTAAACTATTTCCGAGCCCTTTACTCAATTGCTTATTCGTGTAAATTGTGGCATCGGAACAGATGTGGGGGACATCAAGCACTATCTATTGCTCCCTTCACTATTCGGGCCCGTGGCTAAATGCTTGGGGTTCGAAAATTACAGAGTAATTTTAAGAACTATTGGTGATTGCGGCTGTTGGACTTGAGAATTTTTTCAATATATTCACTGTGATTCAGATTAATTTATTTGAGCTTTCTAAGATCTTTTTTCAGGACGGATCGATCGATCGAAGGTTATGCTACGCTTGCCGCGGTCGGTTCCTGGATGGGTGACCCATTACATATCGAGACCCCTCCGTGCCTCGGAAAACACGTTTTGGTCCAAGCTGGGATACGTAGATCTTTGACAGTCGTTACGGGTCGTCAGAAATCCGAAGTCTCGACATCCAGTCTTATCAAGGGATATCGTGTTACTTACCCAGTAACTGGGTTGTGGAAATCAGATAGCAGTCGCTCCATGTAAAATGCTGGTATTCAGCTGCATCCGGTTAGTCTGGAAGCTGACCCCAATACAGTTGATAAAAGGCTAGGCAGATTGATTTTTTGCTCCATTGACAGTTCACTTCACTAAACAAGCATTTTCCTATTTCATTCAGCAAACGGTACTACAAAATCTACCGCAACATTTAACTGTCGCTCATCAAAAACAAATAAAGACATGGATAATAATGCAAATCTTACATTTTACGGGTCCAAATTCCATTCGTTTTAAGTACAGAGCAAAGAACAAGTGAATGCAAACAACCTCGCACTTTTGACCTATTGCGACACTCCCTCTCTGAGGATTTGGAAATATCAGATCTATGGTAAGGCAGGGCCCGTATTGCCAATCCGCTACTTAATTTAAGGGGCTTACAGGACCTAAACACAAAAAACGCAAGTTTTAGAAACAATAAAGTATATGATAGACTACAGTAAACAAAATCAGAAAAATATACGATATTCTTCAGGATATATGCTAGGTAGATAGTGTGTTGAAAACATAATACAATTAATTTGATACGATAGAAAAAAAACATGAAGATACCTCTAAAAACTCTCTTTTTACAATAAAAACCATACCTACTACTATACATACAGTCAGATTTTTTGTCGGATTATTTTCTACAAGCAACATACGAAAACATGTTTTAATTTTTTTGTAGATTTTTGTAATTAAATAATTGCTTCATATTTTGAAATAAATTACCAGTTGTGTCATCGTGCTTCTCTTTCTTTTCTATAAGAAAGACTACGGGGTGTTTGCCTAACCCACATAAAATTACTGATCGCAATTTCTTTCATTTTGACAGTTCAGCCACGTTCATTGCGTTATTTACGTTGTCGAACAGACGAATTTTTCAAACTTACGAAGCAATGGATTAGTAGTTTCCTTAAAAACCTTCGCATTGTTATTGAAAGAGTGTTATTTCACACAAACGTATATCTGACTCAATATTTAGATGCTTACAAGTATACCAACATGACTTCCACAACCGAAACAAAAAATCCAAAAGAACATGAAGAAGTAAGAAGGAAAAAAACTTGGTATTCCGATCCGAATTATCAGTGCCGATATAGGCACCGAAAGCGAATCGGAACCTTGGGCCCAGCCTTAAATCTAAAATAAAGTGATGGAAATCTTTGACATTTCACTGTCGTGATGTTGAACAATCCTACAAAATGCCACTATCTGTTTGTTTTGATCAATAAATCTTGAACATGCGTAATGCGGTCACGCGCAAGAATTTGATGCGTAAGTGAAGCTTGGGACCAGCCTTAAATCTAAAATAAAGTGATGGAAATCTTTGACATTTCACTGTCGTGATATTGAACAATCCTACAAATGCCACTATTTGTTTGTTTTGATCAATAAATCTTGATCATGCGAAATGCGGTCATGCGCAAGAATTTGATGCGTAAGTAACTTCATGGCGTTTCTATTTCATTATAATTAATTATGTAAGTAAGTACTAGTAAGTAGGATAGTTCTGGGTGGTCTCGGCTACTAGTTAGTTGACCCCTACAGGAGTACAGGCCAACATTCTGTAAAGCTTGTACTCTCGTATCTTTTGATAAGATCGGAGCGTTGCGCGTTGTTTCATAGCTTAGCATAATGAATCGTTCCAATAATAGGTATTTTACATCTATTATTAATTTGTAAGATTAGTACCAAACAAAAACCATAGTTTTAATTTAAAAGTTCAGGAAACAGAAGAGGAATCCTAAAAAAAATGAAACGAAACGTATCGAAATCAATCAATTTGCTTAGCATTTTCCCAACTATGTTGGGGTCGGCTTCCAGTCTACCCGGATGTAGCTGGATACCAGTATTCTACATGGAGCGACTGCCTATCAGATCCGTTTGTTAGACTCGTGCTTCCTCGACTACCCGTAACGACTGAAAAAGATCTACGAATGACAGCCGGGACCAACGGCTTAACGTGCTTTCCAAATCACGGAGGGACTGAGGAATTATAAGCACTGGATGATTTATTTTACCGTCTAGAAAGTTTTACAGCTAAATAATAGCAGCCGCATAAGTCGATCGAAGGTTAAGTTACACTTGCTGCAATTGGTAAGTGGATGGGTGACCATCCGTTACATATAGGTACTGGATGATATTTTTAGTCTCGAAATTTTTACAGGGTGTTCTACGCATGAATATGAACAACTTTCAATATGGGACTAACTCTGAAGTCACGAAAAAAAATCAGCTGTTTCATACATTTTGGTCTTTTTTTTGTATTAAACAGCTGATTTTTTTTAACCTAAAAATCAATATTTTTTATCTTTGTTTACATATCGATAAACATCACGTCTGAGGAGTTTCGTTAGCTAATTTTATTTGACGCTATTATACCGTACTTTTAGAGACTGTAAAAACTTGTAGGCTTGTTTTTGACTGGGTGTGTCCGCATAATTATTTTGAGGAACGCTTTTTGTGATCATCAATAGCCATCGGAAGCCTTACATAGATGTAAAAAAACTGGAAACTAAATTAACTGTTCTTAGACTTAAACGGTGAATGAACTTTTGATCGGCTTACATTATAATGGGATTAACTAAATATTCCTCGACTTTTCATTAGCCTGCTCAATTTTATACTCTTTTTTTTCGATCGACGGTCTGAACTCCTGAACGACCTCTATTGATATTATTTTCACTCTAATGTAAATTGTAATGCTAAATCAGACTGCTTTTAAATATACAGGGCTATTGGTAAAACATTAAGAACCTCTTAAGAGGTCATTGTACTCATCATTATGAACAACTTTTACTATGGGACCAAAATTTAAATCGCGAAAACAAAATCCGCTGTTCCCTACATTTTGACGAGTTATACGAACATAAATGTAGGGAACAGCTGATTTTTTTTCGCGATTTCAGGTTTGGTCCCATAGTAAAAGTTGTTCATAATGATGAGTACAAGGTTGTTAATGTTTTACGAATAACCCTGTAGATACAAAAATTATTGTCGTTTGTTAGTCTCGCAAAAACTTAAAAATGGCTTGACCGATTGTGATGAAACTTTGGTAAGTTGTGTGCCCCGGACAAGGACCCTATCAAAAAAATATGAAAAGGACATATAATTATAGATGGGCAATCCACCGGGGTTTAAACCCGATGAACTGCCCGTCTATAATTGTAACGCATGGGAAAGGCTAAAACCTATGCTATATTTATTACCCTTGAAAATATTCATCGAGAACGAAAACTACAGAAGAAAGAAAGGAAGATCATCATCATCTGCCTAGCCTTTTCTCGACTATGTTGGGGTCGGCTTCCAGTCTAACCGGATGCAGCTGAATACCAGTATTTAAGAAAGAACGGAAGATACGAACGCAAATCTATTCTTAGGCCCAGACTACACAACTCTAATTACAAACGGAAACAAAACAATTAACCCATCAAAGTCGAGACAAACAAGACAAATTAATAAGTGTTCCGCTGTTCCAATTAATTACAAAAAACAGAGCACGTCCCGACACGTCACACCGGTCCCAATGAAAATAAAGAAACCGTCGAGTATAAACAGCCTGAAAACCGGAAGAACTTGTTCAAGAATTGAAATTCGACGGAGCGACCATAACCACAGCCAAGCGAATTCCAATAATTCAGTCAATCAATGTAGCTGTGTCTTTATTCGTCTTTATTCCCTGCCCGCGACTTCGTCCGCGTGAAAACTTAACATAATAATATCATGGCTAAAAACGATTCATAGACGACTCCGCCTTGGAGTGTAAATGTGGTTCTGTTCCACAAACGATGGGACACGATATTGTCCTGCGTTTCCTGTCAGCTGCACGTTACAGGAACTGGTGGACTCTGGTGATGGCGCCAAACTAAACTTATGTTTAGGTCCCATGTAACAGGAGGCGAGCCTATTGCCATCAACCGGGCACGAGTCCAGATTCAGGCCGGCTACTGAGAAATTCAAACAAAACCCAATAACACTTTGCCCGACCTGGGAATTGAACCCAGGACCTCAGGTAGCGCTTGCGACCACTAGACCAACGAGGGTCATCATCATCATCAGCCTATAATGTTCCCACTACTGGGACACAGGCCTCCTCTCAATGAGAGGGAGTGGGCCGTAATCCACCACGCGGGCCCAGTGCGGGTTGGTGGATGTCACATGTCTTCGAATTTTTGGTTCTAGGACATGCCGGTTTCCTCACGATGTTTTCCTTCACCGTTTTGAGAGCAGTGGTGATGAAATAACTTACACAAAGTAAAGCGCCTGTCTGGGTTCGAACCTACGACCTACAACTCGTAAGTCGTGTCCGTGACCACTGGGCCACCACTGCTCGACGAGGGTCAGTACCTAACAAAATGGTTTTGACATAAAATATAACCTACTAACAGCGCCAGGCGGTTTCACCCGCATAAGTGTCGATCAAGGGTGAATGTCGGGATAAAAACTATCCTATGTCCTTTCCCGGGACTCAACCTATCTCTATGCTTACCAAATTTCATCTAAATCGTTTCAGCGGTTTAAGCGTGTAGAGGTAACAGACAGACAGACAGAATATTAGTATGGATAATACTCAGCAATACTATGATCTTTATACTGTGGCAATACTGTACCTTCCTATTAGGGAAAGAATTTTCGGAATCGGATCAGAGGGGTAATAAGAATAACGTAACACACGTAGTTTGACAGTTCAACAACATTCATTGCGTTATTTACGTTGTTGAGCAGATTTATTTTACGAACATTTGAAGCAATGGATTAGTAGTATCCTTCAAAATGATACAGATTAAGAATAGATAAGTGTGTTACGCAAGTAGGGCATTGCATACAAAATATTACAAACCCATAAATATTGCCTCTTCATAATATTAGCATAGACTTTTATTGGGATCATTAAGAGATTTCCATTTAACCGATCTTTTAACAGTTATAGAAATTATAGAAACTTAATTGATTACATAGGCATTTTTATGGATAATAGTTTCTGAATTTGCATGATTTGTATTGGAGTCCAGTTATTTTGAATTTATTATGGGCGTGCGAGTTTCCTCTAGACTAGGTGGGCTCGTTTATTACTTTTTGATTATAATTGCGTAGGTATATTATGGATAACGCGTCAGCCTACATTTACTATGATGATGTGTAACTGTTTCAGGGTTATTGGCAAAACATTAACAACCTCTTAAGAGGTCATTGTACTCATCATTATGAACAACTTTTGCTATGGAACCAAACCTGAAATCGCGAAAAAGAAATCAGCTGTTCCCTACATTTTGACGAGTTATACGAACATAAAGTAGGGAAATGTATAACAGCTGATTTTTTTTTCGCGACTTCAAGTTTGGTCCCATAGGAAAACTTGCCTGGCTTAGTCACTGCGACCAATTCGGCTCGCGCGTGGTTCGTCACAGTTCCGACATGTCATCATCATCATCATCTGCCTGCCTTTTCCCAAGTATGTTGGGGTCGGCTTCCAATCTAACCTCATGAAGCTGAATACGAGTATTTTACATGGAGCGACTGCCTATCTGACCTCCACAACCCAGTTACACCCAGTAACTGGGTTTTGGAGGTCACATAGGCATACCTATAGGGAAGTCAAAGCTCGTCCCAAAATATCCTGTAGTGTCAGCACATAGATTAAGCAGAATGGTGGTCCAATCAAAGCACAAACGTAAAAATACTTATTTTGTACCTACTTCTTTCAAACTCACCTCCTCAAGCCTCAGCGGCTCCTCCAGCCCGGCCGCTATCCTCTCCCGTTTCTCTCTCTCTTTCCTTTCCTTCTTCTCTCGTTTCCGCCTCTCTTTCTCTCCGTCCCGCTCCTCACCGCCCCCCACATCCCCGCCAGTCAACACCGCGGTCTTTTTCATGAAGTTAAACATGGCGGTTTGGCTCTGAAACGAAAAAGAAGGTTTTATTTAGTTATTTGTTTATGTTTATTTAAAAGGTGATGACTGTTGGTAGAGAGATGTTATGATCATCGTCATCATCTGCCACACCTTTTCCTAACTATGTTGGGGTCAGCTTCAGTCTAACCCGGTGCAGCAGAAAATCTGAATTTTACATGGTGCGACTTCCTATCTGACCTTAACAACAAATACTAAAAACAGAATAAAATTAAAACTTAAGGGTGCTCCCATGCAACAAACGCGATTTTTTCTGCGTTTTTGTCTTGTGGTATGGAACCCTTCGTGTGCGAGTCCGACTCGCACTTGGCCAGTTTTTTTTTGTCCGTCGACTAGGAGTTCGTTCCGAAAAAGGGGCCATTGTGTTTATCAATAGCCCTACTATCTTCCTTCCTGCCAAAAGACCCAACAACGTCCTAATTGCAACACATTCCTAACCGCAGTAGCTATCATTTCGGCAGTCCCACGAACAAAAGTGCAACGAACTCTTCGTTGCACTTTTCACCGTGTTTTAATTTTTTTTTGTACAGTCACGAGCATAAGTATGTATACACTTGGCTTTATTCAAAGACGATTTTCTCCTTTAGTTTTGAATGAAATTTTATGTTATTAAGTACGATCAAAGTATTTTCGAGCCCATAGGTTTGTGTAAAGTGTCGTATTTCAACGTTGCATTCGTTATTTCACGAAAAAATCGACATTGAAAGTTGCCAAGTGTTGACATATTAGTGCTCGTGACTGTACATAGCTGTGTCATTTTATGATACAGACAGCCAGCACATCAAGCTACCCGAAACTGTCAAATTTTCCCAATCAACTTTGAACCTTATGTTTAAGCGATAAAGTCGAAAATCTATTAAAGAAATTTGACAGATTGTAGTAGCTTGATGTGCTGGCGTCTGTACATACTAGCAGCGCCCCACGGTTTCACCCGCGTAAATGTCGATCCCGTGGGAATATCGGGATAGAAACTATCCTATGTCCTTTTTCGTTCAAAGTTGATTGGGAAAATTAGACAGTTTCGGGTAACTTGGTGTGCTGGCGTCTGTACATTCAGGGTCAAGTTAAATTAGCTAGCGAAACTTCGCAGACGTCATGAGTATCGATATCTAAAGATGATGAAACAAAAAAGAAATTTAGCGAAGCAGGGGCGAGTCGCTAGCCTTTTATAAAACTAACGTTGACTATCCTTGTTTCTTAAAAAAGTAGATGATGTTTTTTCTCCTAATAACACTAATTACCAAAAAGTAATAAAAAATAAAAATAAATGACCTATGGATTATGCCATAGAGATTATAGCCATAGATTTAGCTATAGAGTAGCAAAAATTGAAGGCAATTTTTTTTTTCTAATTACAAACGATTCGAAGCGTAGCTATAGCGAATCAATGACAATAACACTTTTGATAAAAAAAGAAACGATAGTCATGCGTAGATTGGCGCATGCACAATTAGTTTAGTCACACTGAAGAATACAAATTCATTGGTTATCTCTGGAAATTACAAATTATTGCTTAAGATCAATTTAATGCGGCAACTCTTCTTATGAGTAGAGAATCAGGATTTTGAGCCTGCTTATCAATTACTAGTAGCTTCTGCCCGCGACTCCGTTCGCGTGAAATTCCAAACCCAAATTCCAACCAAACATAAGTATCTACCGTAGGACAAAAACTTCCCTCAGCAGAAGAACTCGACACAAAAGGACCAATAATCTACACACGCCATACCATAACACCTATACCACACCACTTTGTTTAACAGAACTGTCGGGACTTCGGGACCATACAACAATACCTCAAACAGCACACAGGCCCTTGAGTAGAGAAGCAACAGAGACCCAACTTCCATGCAATGCCTTTTGGCACGCATATAAAGTTCGATGGTGTATATAAGCAAGGGGGGGCGCAGCAACTGGATGAGAGTGGTCGAGGGATCGGGCGAAATGGCGTGCAAAAGTAGACGCCTGTGTCCAGCAATGGGTAGAGATATAGGCGGATGGTGGGGATATAATCTCTGGTGGCCAACATTTCGGTAAGTAAGCAGTACTCGCTCACATGTTACTGTTTCTACACCAGCCGATCTATTCTATATACATAGATCGCAATACGAAAACTAAGGTGATGTGAGCTTGAAGTGAGCTGTCAATCAATAGTATCAATCCCTAGCATCAGGTGGAATGGAATGACAGCTTACTTCACCTTAGTTCTCACAGGGAGATTTTTACAGAATAGATCAGCAGATAATTATCGTATTAAGCTTGCACACCTCATCATCTACCTAGCCTTTTCCTAAGTATATATGATCAGCTTCCAGTCTAACCGGATGTAGCTGAATACCAGTATTTTACACGGAGCGACTGCCTATCTGACCTCCACGACCTACCCCTTGGTAAGACTGGTTGTCAGATTTTCGGGCTTCTGACTACCTAACCTACCCGTAACGACTATCAAACATCCACGAATGACAGCCGGGACCAACGGCTTAACGTGCTTTCCGAGCCACGGAGGGGTCTCGGTATGTAAAGATGGTCACCCCTTCCACAGACCAACCGCGGCAAGCGTAGCTTAACCTGACCGATCGACCTGTGCGGCTGTTATTATTTAGCCACGGACCCCTCTTCTTGGAAGGGAAGAGGAAGAAGCTTGCACACCTACTCCACTAAACTATAAAAATCTAACCATGAAAACTCCTTAGTCGACATTATTGACAGCTCACTTCACCTTTGAAGTGAGCTGTCAATAGTGTCAAGCTCTAGTACCAGGTGAAATGACAACTAACTTCACCATGTTTTCATAGTGAGATTTTTACAGAATAGATCAGCAGATTATTATTGTATGAAGCTGGCATTCCGATGGATAACATACTCGGTGCCACAATCCCACATCTCGTTCTCGTCCCTTTGATTTAGTTAAAGTGCGCTGGATATCCGAGCAACTATAATCTTTGACTGCGCGGCAGCCGACCCATAAAATTGATTGACGCAAGCGCAGTCGCATTTATTTACAGCTCAGATGTTTTTAACTTTGTTGCGCTTTTGAAGACGAGAAAGATGAAGGTGAGTAAGCCTAATGCAAATATTCAGGGTGGCAGGGACATCAACACGCAATCTGTAACCATAACCATGAATTCAGAACATGATTCTAGTAAAATCATATTCGTAGAAATTTTTCGTCGGTTTCAAAAAAAAAAATCTGCTGTTTCCTACAAAAGTGCAGGAACTACGCGGTCAAAATGTATGGAAGCTAATTTCTTTTTAAATAACCGACAAAAAAAATCTAGCGGCGCCGCGTCGTCGCCCGCGTGAGGCCGCGTGGTATGTCGATAAAAAGTAGTCATGTCCTCCCCCAAAGTTCAAAGTCCATGCCAAATTTCATCAAAATCGGTCCAGCCGTTTCGGAGGTTAGCCGGAACAAACAGACAGACAAAGACAACATTTTTAAAAATTGTGTTTTGTTATAGTGCTGTATGTATGCTTTCATATGCATTTAGTAAAAAGCTGTTATTTTGACATGGCAAACAGGCACTTCAATTTCATTTATTTGTATTGATACTGAAGACATAAAATACCAAATAAATAAATAAGTAAGTAGGTAATAAATTCTTATAGATACATCAGGGGAGGAGGTAATACGATCTCCTCAGAGACAACCACAAGACACACAACATACAGACTACACTCAAGATGATTTGATTGAACATTATGCAATCAGCGCAGATCAAAGAGGATTGGATATTATTATACGATAGCAAAAAAAAATATTAGAGACGCCTTTTTTTTTGGATGTAACATCATTCATATTGAGTTTGTTCGCATTATCCATAGGTACCAATATTATAAATGCGAAAGTGTGTCCGTCTGTTACCTCGGGCCTGTGCACATTCCGTTTTTTATACAGACGCGATACGCACGCGAGTCAGACGCAGCCTGTAGACCTGTACGATAAAAGCGCGCCGTCGACGATGCACGTTTCTAAAACGCGCCGTCGACGACGCACGTTTCTAAAACGCGCGTCAACGGCGCGTTTAAAAAACGTGGTGTGCACAGGCCCTAAATGCTCCTTTAAACAGGCGCGACACGCGATAAAATCGTGCGCGACACTAAGGCACTGCAAGTCGCGCAACGAGCGGTGCCTTTGTGTCGGGCGCGATTATTTCGCGTATCGCGCCTGTTTGTAGGAGCCTTAAACCGTTGAACCGATGTAGATGAAATTTGGTATAATAGTAGATTATGCACCGAGGGGCTAAAGTTGTGTCTTATGTCACGGGCGTCATATTGAATCTCGAGCGCAATGAAGTATTCGGGATTTAACTCACGAGCGAAGCGAGGGAGTTAATACAAGAATCCTGAATGCAGCGAGGGATTCAAGTTAGCCCAAGGCAAAGACACCTTTAGCCCAGAGGAGGATACTCTACTTTTTACACCTACTGTGAGAAAATAATAGCCATAGTACGAAAAACAAAATAGAACTGGTTCCGAAATGGACTTGACGCCTTTCGTACTTTTCCATTTTTGGAAATTGTCGTAGGCTTTTATATAAGTTTCCTTTGACTTTTCCGGCAGTAAATAATTGGAAATATTATTAGCTTCGGTTGTAATGAATTCAGGAGTACAATCACTTTCATCACTCGACATTTTATAATACTTTGTTGATAAATTTAAAGTTTAAATGCCAAAAGTTCGCGCCTTTATTGCGTCTACCAATAAGTAGCCAAGACACGATCAATTCGATTTAAAAAAATAAGAAGTCTCTTCTACGGTTTTGTCGTGTGTGTCTATTGATATCACTCTCATGGAAGTGGCGTTTGTGTAAACTAAGCTTTATACAGGGCTGGTAGAATGGTTTTGGATGAATGTCCGTACTTATGCATTTTGAATTTAGAAAGTCATTGGAGACGCTCGTGAAAATAGAGTATTTTTGATAAAATGTGATAAATCGACTGTAGTATAGATAGGTTTTATTATTTATTTATTTATTCACAAAATCCACAGCAATCTTTGCGCAGTTTACTTAAATTAACTAATGTTACAGCCAATTACTATTACGGTATTAGGGCGCGGTACGGTATTTGTTATTATTAATGTCAGTTTTAATGTTATTCCATTCCTTTTTAAAAATGGTTCGTAGTTATCTAATTATTGTTACAATATTATGTCTTCGAAAACATGGCAACGATATGAAGTAGCAGTCGTTATGATTTTGTAGGAAATCGAGAATATCATCCACGCGTAGTAAGGGTATCGAGAATACCTTTCCTCTTTCTGGCACCAAAGGGTGTTTGTTAGTACTATACTGCCAATTTAGCTGAGCATCTGAGATTCCAAATTCAAATCACATTATTGACCAGCGGGTCATAATGAAATCCAGTACAACATTATTGACCGGCTGTGCCCCCGGCCACTAATGACTCACTTTAGGTTTTTAAGGTTGCTTGACATATAATTTGACATTTTCGAGTAGGTGGTGTGAAAAGATAGTTTGAGTCCCGGGAAAGGAAATAGGATACTTTTTATCCCGATATTCCCACGGGATCGACGCTTGGGCGGGTGACACCTCGGGGCGCTGCTAGTAATAATAATAAATTGTTTTATTTGGGACAACACAACCATTTTTTTTTTATCTTGATGAAATTAAATAAGCATTTTCGTTAATTTACTTCGCACACGTAGCCCTAAGATCTCTAATGAGGTCACAGATAGTTTGTAGCCAACGCAGTATAGAGATTACCTTAGGACACGCGTAGTTAGGAATTATAAGAACGAAGAAAGTGGAGAAAATCCCTATCAAATATGTAGCTTTAGTAGCTAAGCCCTAATTGGTATTCTCTTGGCAGACTTTTAACTAAGGGACGATTCAGAGACGAAACTTAGCGAAACCGACGCATCCATCTGTCAAAATGATATTGACAGATCGCTAAGTTTCAGCCCTGCAGCTTACACCAAAGCAAGTAACGTTCCAGGTCTTGTGGTCGCGAGTGGTCAGCTGAGCACTGCCAAACCACGGGCATCCTAGGTTCCATCTCCAGGTGAGGTCTGGCAGTGTTTTTGGGTTTTACAAATAGGAATTTCTCAATCTCGGTAGCAATTTGGAATCGTTTCGTGTCCGTTTGATGGCAATAGGCTCGCCCCTATTACATACGACTTAACCTAACGGGCGAAATGTGGACGTTCTCTACACCTCTGTCTAAAGCCCGACCTTTTTAGGGGGCAGTCGGATTAGCCCCTAAGCAAATTAACCTTTTGAACGTCATTGTCACATATACGTGACAAGCAAGCGCGTGCCCTGTACGCCAGCGACACAAATATGTGACAAAAAATGCGGTGCACTTTATCACGAAATAAACAATTAAATCATTACTTTTGTGTGTTTTTATTTGTATACCTTAAATATTTAAAATTGTGGCTTGGCGTGGAGGGCACGCGCGTGCCTTTATGCTCTGGCGTTCAACAGGTTAAGCAATTGCACGGGGGGCACCATAAGGCAGAAACAGCACCGAAACAGTATTTGCTAGCAGACGAATGGTAAGGCTGTGTATCAGCAAGATATTACAAGACCCAAAAGTCACTCTAGCTAGAGATGTGCGCCAATCTTTACAAATCGCTCGTCGATGTTTTGGCAAAATACGAGGTGACTAGTGGATAGGAGGACCCTACAGGCGTACAGGCTTGGATTGCTTAGGGCATCAAGTAATCTTAATCCGGTACTGAACGCAGTAGGCGTAATGTTAGTATGTTAGCAGATGAGTCGGTGCATTATAAGGCGTTTGAACTTTGTGTCATTAGTAGAAACAAAAAACATCATTATCTTATCGCTGTATGCAATTATGTCTTTAACAAATAGTTGGTTGTAAACAGGAGTAATTAGGTTTCATCCTCATTATGATATGTCAGGCGCTGTGTGAAGGCTCCCGCAGACAGGCGCACGCGACGGTGCGAGTGGTGCGACGCGATTCTGGTAAAACAATTTTTTCATAGAAATTATTCTACTAGTCACGTCGCGCTGTTGTGTCGCGCCAGTAACAAACGCTTAAAGGCTCTCGCAGACGCGAGAGCCTTTAAGCGTTTGTTTACTTTTAATGCAAAAAATGGGGGTATTCCTCGAAACGCACCAAATGAAACGTCTATCGATATCATTTATTACGAATCCTTCATGCTCTTCTCTATGTTTCATCGTTGAAGCATTTCGAGGAATAAAATTATAATATTTTTATTAATTTTTTTTTTTTTTTTCGAGAAATACTTTTGGTGCGTTTCGAGGAAAACCTCAAAAAACTGGGACCAATTTTGCACTGGGTTAATTTATTTTGGCATGAACGTCACGGTCGGCTAAACTAATAAAAGCTAAAAGTTTTTTAGCTTTTATTAGTTTAGTTTAGTGTAGGTATTATTAATTATTAGAACTATCTAATAAAGAGAGCAGTGGTGGGCCAGTGGGAACGGCCCCGAATTGCGAGTTGTAGGTCGTGTGTTCGAACCCAGGCAGGCGCTTCACTTTGTGTAAACTATTTCATCACCACTACTCTCAAAACGATGAAGGAAAACATCGTGAGGAAACCGGCATGTCCTAGAACCAAAGATTCTAAGACGTGACATCTAGCAACCCGCACTGGGTGGATTATAGCCCACAACCTCTCAAAGAGAGGAGGCCAGACCTGTGTCCCAGGAGTGGGAATATTATAGGCTGATTATTATACTTTATACAAAGACTATCTAGAGATATCTTGGGAAAGAAACTACCATACCAAGGATGATTATCCTTGGTATGGTAACTTTTGGTTTGACCCCTGACAATCCCGTCGTCAAATGATGTGATAAATAGTTAGTGTTTTTAGTGAGTCTCCTAACTTATAATTCAGGTCATTAAAACACTTCGTAAATATCCACTTTAATTAATTAAACAACCTACTTTCTGAACAATATTGTTATCAGTAGGTACACAACGACATATTAACAAACTATACATTTCCAGTTTTAGTTGACCTCGCATTGTATAGGGTTTTCGTACAATGTGAAGTCAACTTAAACTGGAAATGTATGGCTTGATATGTCGCGGACTCGCGGCGAGTACTCATTCAATAAATATTGTTTGCTTATCCAGTATCAACGACATTTATTACTTCTAATAACCGTTAATTACCTAGTAGGCGAATAGGTTAACTACCCGTCTCTACTTGTTTAATGCTGTTATTACATCCTTACTTAGATATAATATTCTAAATACGAAATTGTGTCTGTCAGAGTGTCTGTTACATCTTCCCGCTTAAACAGCTGAACCTAATAACCCTGTAATACTAATGTGAGGGTTTTCTGTACGAGATACTTCTCATAACATAGTGCGTGCCTATGACTATTCATAGTATTCATTAATTATAAGATCAAGCCTGTATTCCCCGAAGGGGTAGTTACACCCACCCTCCACCACCACACCCACAAACTACCCCCTCATTTCGCCAGTCAAGTGTCAGTCTCACTTCCAACCGAGCAGGTAATATGGTCATTAATAATGAAAAGTTTAATTAACCACTATTTTACCCCTACCCAGAATTAGGTCACCATAAATGCCATTTTACAATACAACCAACCATGTAAAAATAAAAACACGCGAGTCCCAGGTAAATAAAATACAAAGTATTCTCCTGACGTCACTAAAAATAACAACAATAGTAACACGTACGGTCCCGTTATATATAACAGCGATGGTATCTTTATAACTGTCAACGCATTCTGTGCGTTTAGTGTGTTGTGTCGGGTTAGAAGAGCATACAAATTAAAGTGACAGTGTCAGGGTTAGCGTTTACTGATGAGTTACAAGACCTACAAGTTATTCGTACCGAAAGTACGGAATCGGAGGTGCTAGGTGTGATATAGTTAAGTGTTAAACTGAACGCAGAAAAGTTGGGACAATGACTGGTGAATCAATTATATGTGATATGCATATTTAAAGGGATCGGGATCATGTTCCTGGTGATAATGGCTCCAGGGAAAAGAATTAGGAGATCTCAAAAGATTTTTTATTGACTTTACTACAAGCTATTAAATTTCTTTAATAGATTTTCAACTTATAAGGTTCAAGGTTGATTAGGAAAATTTGACAGTTTCGGGTAGCTTGATGTGCTGGCGTGGTACATGAGTTCCTAACTTTCTACCACAGTCATTTTGAGCAACTATTTCATTTGAAAACTCTTCGTGACCAAAAAGGTCTGACTGTAGTCAGTGCATAGCTCATTGCTGGTCTGTCGGTTCAGTGCTAATCTGTTCACCATCATGAGTTAAATTATCAGACACAAGAGAAGATAATAAAGAAAATACAATCTAACCATGAACTGAAATTGTAGTAGACGCCATTATTATTGACAATAATAATATGGATAATGTAACTCACGTGTTGTAGGCCCATCTTTGTACGAATGCCAAATCAGAATCACTGTAGGTACCTAAATATTTATTATTTCAGCCAACACTCACGGCACTACACCATATTTCAATCCGTACCAATGACAAAATGCGAACACACTAAGGTAAAATGTTAACCTACCGTTGTATTACAAAAATAGCTAATGAGGTGATCGGCCGTCCCAAAATAGTGCAGTTTATCAACTGTTATCTAACCACAACGATGCTAATATTAGGGATTCCAATATTTATTTTTAAAACATCTGAAAATCGTTTGGGGAAAACAGCCAGTCCTCTGGAATGGTATAAGGAAAACCAGTAATTTGAGTTCAATTTCTTTGCACCTGACGATTCAATGACAAGTATAATATCAGAGGAGAAATTCTCGTAATTTGAAGAACAGTCTGTGGGTATAATTGCGTAACACACTAACAGTAGCAATGGCTTTCAATTTGACAGTTCAACAACATACATTGCGTTATTTACGTTTATTTGGTGGGAGAAAATTATATTATTATAGCTTGCCTGTAATTGTCCCCCTGCAAAGACAAAGACAAAGACCGCCCTCCTTTCCCACTATCAGTCCCGGTTCTGCGCCATTTCATGCCAATTCCTAAGGAAGACAGCCAAGTCCATCCATTCAAGGGAGGAAATTAACTTGAATAATATCGTCCAAAGATATTCTAGACGACATCGCTCAGAAATCAGAAAACATGCAGAATTTCAACAATTTCCCATATCCTAAAAAGAGCAATATTTACTTAGAACCTTGCTAAACAGTCTTTGTTAAACGAACTGTTTGCTCTAAAAATAGTAGGATGAAGACGAAATGTTTCTATCTGTAAATGTTCACGTTCCGAACAGTCTTAACGTTGTTACTTTTAACTGTAGTTTTCATTCACATAATTATACAAGAATTCCTCATTCATTCGGTATCTGAACGAAAAAAGAATGCCACTAGTCAAAATGAGGTTGAACCAAGAGTCATTATGACTGTTGTGTTTAGGGTGTCGAAAATACGGAGGTCGTTGTGAATTAAAATTCTCTTGTTAAACAATTAGTTGCTTTAAAATAAATCATTAAAAAAAACTGACTCTAAGGACCATGCAACACATGAGACATGAGAACATTGCAAAATGCTAAGATGACGGCTGCATCACATCATCTGTAATAATAATTATAATGCCAATCCTCCTAATAGAATGTCGTTTATTCACACATTAAACGAATAAAATAATCCTCGTATCTTACATGAAACACAAAAAAACGGGCAAGTGCCAGTTGGACTAGCACACGAATTGTTCCGTACTCCCGTACAATATTTTACATAATACTACAATTAAAAAAACACGTTTCTTTTATGGGATACCCCCTCTGATTTTTAAATTTATTTTATTTGTATTATTTGTTGGTATAGCAGTCATATAATAGCAGTACACACACACTCTTCAAATTGCAAGTGTCTACCTATTACGGTTCAAAAGATACAACCCTGTGACAGACGAACGGACGGACGGACAGCGGAGTCTTAGTTAGCAAAAAATCTAGACAACTGGTCTTTTGATACGAGTTTTTGCAAATCCGTAAAGTAACGTTATAAATTATAATAGGTCAGGTTTAGGTATAAATTTAAAAAAAATATAATTAGCATAGATAATGCCAAGACCCGGTAACATAATAACGGGCCAAAATGAGTCATAGGGCAAGCTGACAAGGTTATTCGAAAATACTTTAGATTGTGGTCAAATAGGAAATGTTTTGACAAAAAATAGTCTTTGTTTTAAGAGGATTCACTTTCAAGGTCCTTGCTATTAATTTGTCTTAGACCGCACCTAGGTCTAGGAGAATCTTAGTCATCATCGTCTGTTTCAGTCCACAATTAAATACTCTTTCGCGTTAAACACTGCTTGGTTTACGGGTTGCCAGGAATTTGGGGTTTTTTTTCTCCCAGGTCATCACCACCTTATGAAACAGAGAATATGATGGGTGCCACTGATGCCGCAATCAACGTAACCACCTACTGGGCTCAAACAATATAAAATATCGAAGAAGAGTAGGTACCATCGACACGAAAAGAAGAAGAGAAGATTAAGCAGATTTAACAAAATAGCGATGAATTTGACTGTGGTCAGTGTCCCTTACGAAGTCTTGAACGTAAATGACACTGATCAGCACCCTAATTACATAACACACTATTAATCACAATCTGAATCATTTTGAAGGATAATGTTAAACCATTGCTTCGTAAGTTCGAAAAATTTGTCTGTTCAACACCGTAAATAACGCAATGAATGTCGATGAACTGTCAAAATGAAAGCCATTGCTACTGATAGTGTAATTACCCCGCAGATCACAGCCAAATTCCCAAAAATTCCCAAAATGCTTTTGGATGCAACAATTGCCATCAAATACTGACGGATGCCTGTCTCTAACACCTTTTTGAGACTATTAAAACTCATTTCAAACACACACAAATCCACTCGATCCAAATCAAGAGTGTCACATACCAGGAGAGGACATGATATATCCTCCGTGCGTGGTATTAACAAGCATCATATTCATATTACGGTCAGTGGGCGTTGACCCGGTTGGTCCTGAGTGTAAGAGTGCCAGACTAGGAGTCGCCGCGTCACGGGCACAGACTGATTATGATGCGTACACTTTTATGTTCGAATCAATTGGTGTAAGTACTTGAAGAAATGTAGGCGTAGTTGATGGGTTAAGAAGTGTTTTGATGGGGGATCAAAATGATTGAAGAGTTGGGTCAGCTGGAACCGTAACTGTTTTAGGTCAAATAAGATTTTAATACTATAAATTGAAAAGAGTATGCTTAGATGGTTTGATCATGTTGAGAAGATAAGTTAAGGGGACTAACAAAAGTTATTGACAAGGCAGATGTGAGTGGAAAGGGATGCCGGAAGGGGACGCCCTAGAAGGACATGCATAAAGTGACCTTATTGGTGATGTTCTTCAGCCTTATCAGCTGCGTAGTACTCGCAACCAGCATGCGAGTATGACCAGATTTATGAACGTAAACGAAGTAAAAAGGAAATCGTAGCCGATGGTGTTCAGTAGTTTCTACCTACCCACCCCCAAGGGAACAATTCAAAATAATTTAAAAAAGTGCAAAGCATTCTGTTATATGCCAATTGTTTGTTCTGTTAAATCTGAACGTGTGTCTCGAAAGACCAAAGACTTTGGTATGAAAATATGAATGACTTATACAGTATTAGCGGCCCGCCCCAGCTTCGCACAGGTGCAATTATTTTTTCGAATTTCCGAAATTTTCTTTCATACAAACCTTGTCCTGGCAGTACCGAACACAACAAAAAAAGAATTATCCAATTTGGTGCAGTAATTCGGAAGTTATTCGAGTACAGACATTTTGGCGACTTTGTTTTATACTATGTAAGGAAGGATTTTATCTAATACTAGCTTCTGCCTGCAACTTTGTCCGCGTGGTAATCAACTATACTATAAAACATACCCTATGGCACTCGGCAATGGGGTAGCTTTCTGCCAGCGAAAGAATTTTCGTAATCGGATCAGTACTTCTAGAGATTGAGTATAAAACGTCGATGGTTATAAGAGTAGAGGAAAACCAAAGAAACGATGGATGGACTGTGTGAATGATGATATGGTTAGAAAGGGGGGGTGACTACCGAGATGACGACTAATAGAGAAGAATGGAAAAAAAGACAAGTTGCGCCGACCGACCTCAAAAAAATTGGGGTATTCCCCGAAACGCACCAACTTTGAAACGCACCAAAAGTATTCCTCGAAAAAAAAATTATAATTTTATTTTTTTCATCAACGATGAAACAATGAAGGATTCGTAATGAGTGATATCGATAGATGTTTCATTTGGTGCGTTTCAAAGTTGGTGCGTTTCGAGGAATACCCCAAAAAATGGGATAAGGGCTGGAAAATGTTGATGACTTCTAAAGATTACTTACCTCCTACTACCTCCATTAGTACCAGTGAATGTCCCGCCTGCAATCGGTAGACAAACAGAAGCAATGCGGCCATTAAGATAGTAGTTAGTAGTGTAATAGAAACCCAATAAAAGCCGTTTTGTTCCGGTCAATGAACAAATAGTCGGTTTCGAACAAGATCCGATGACAGCATTGACAGCGCGTGCGCTACTCGACCAAGGAGTCCGATTTTATGCGTCGTCACTTTTTTATAATAGAATAATTGACAAGCTTTTTATAATTGTAATACTAGCTGTCTTTTGAATTTGCTTTTAACAACAGAAGCCATCTGGTCTTATACTATACTAAATTTGAACATTACAAACAGACATGATCAGGAAAGGTTTAGAAATGTTTGTTTAAAAGTTTTCTGGTACTCAAAATAGGCATTATTTTGCGGTCAATTACTTTCATTTCGGTAGTAGGTAGCAAACAACGAAAATGCGAACCCAACGACACCGACTTCCGAAATTAAAGTTATTTTTCACTTTGTAGTCTTATTTGGAAGTCGGTTGTTTCTTTTTGTGAATTTTTTTTTGTAACAATTCAATAACATTCATTGCCTTTTTTACGTCGTTGAGCAGACAATTTTTTCGAACATATAAAGCAATGGATTAGCAATATCCTTTTACTCAGAATGTGATCAACATTCAATGGCTGGCGCTTATACACTGCTCCAAACTTCGAAATAAGCTACTAGGAATATACTAAAATAATATAGTATACCTATATATATATGAGGGACAAAAGGCGTCCCAAATACGGTCAATGGTCAATGAACCGTGTCGTTTTCAACTCAATGACAGCGCGTCGAAGGACCAAAGGGTCTATTCTAAATGCAATTGACTACCAGACTGGAATACTAGGACAGCCAGATTTTATTTGGCTATAATATCTACGTAGGTACACCTACCTACCTTACGGAAGTATGTCAAAGTATCGTATCAAATAATCGTAATGGCGATATACCCCCACCCCCGTGTAGCATCATCCCACACATCGCTCGCCCGGGCTTTTAATTCGTATTCGCTTAGCGATCTTTCTGACCTTTTTTTCTTTTTGCTCGTCTCCTAAGGGTCGTAGCATGATGTTAAATAGCCTTCCTCAAGAATAGGGCTATGAAATACAAAAATAATATTTAAAATCCGACTGGTAGATCCAGAAATTCGCACGTTTAAACAAACAAATTCTTCAGCTTTATTTTATTAGTATCGATAGTATAGATAACAGTTTTGTGCCTGTCCATGAATTTGCTGAAATGTGTGCATTTAAATAAATTCTTTCAACCATATTTGTAACAATAATCTACTAATAAACAAACACACAACACAGGTGAAAGACGACTAAATCTAAATGAAAATAATCACCAAGGAGCATTGATTTAAATTAAAATACCACTACCTACAAGGTGACTCAAACTACAACTTACAGTTACGTGAATGGAAGACTAATACTACGTGTAAGAATTTAGTAACTGCTACGATCAATTCATACTTCTTTTGCAAGAACATTGGTGAAATAAGGTCACTATTATTATGTCCTTCTAAGGCGTCCCTTCCCGGCGTTTCCACTCACATTGTATATATAATGTCTTAATCGCCTTTCACTTATCCTCTCAACATGCCAAAACCATCGAAGCATATACTCTTTTAAATTTTTGTCAATATATCTTCTTTTAAACCATTGCGGTTTAAAAGAAGATATACTGACAAAAATTTAAGAAGAAGTCCTTAAAGAAGAAGATAATAACAATATCAATATTATACTATAGAAATGGCCTTAGAGAACGCTTCCAAAAGATACAAACGACGTGGAGTCGAGTCAGACATTATCAAAACAGACTATCGAAAGAATAATTTTTTAACTGACACTTCCGAAGTAAATCTTATCAAATTCCATCAATCAACTCTCGCCAAATCAATCCCACTACCACAACATACCAATAAAGAAACAATAACACTAGAAATAGAAACTAAACAAAAACGTAAACGAGCAAGCCGATAATACGACAATTCAATTAGACAGTAGAAACGCGTCAGTACTTAATGGCTACTCCTAATAGCATTAACAGACATAAAAGGAGTTTAGCTCAGCTATAAATCACAGTTATTGACTTGGTTAATGTGGGTCTACAACTAAAGACCACGAAGGGAAAGGAGAAAGATTAGACCAACGACTTTAGCAGGATATATGATAGAACAATTAGAAATGTACCAAAACACCAAACATTAGGATGCGTGGTGCATCAATATTCTTGGTCCTTCGATCTATCTCGATTGGCTCCCGCGGGGGTAATTGCGTAACACACTAACAAGAGAAATGGCTTTCATTTTGACAGTTTCAACAACATTCATTGCGTAATTTACGTTGTCGAGTAGACTTAGGGTGCCATATAGGATTGACTAGAAAAATCTGGCTTGTTATTTGTTCCATTCTTGTTAGGAGACGTTGTTCCACTCAGTGCTATTTCAATAGAAATTGGTATTTAATTTCATTATAAAACACTAAAAAAAACGCAAATAAAATCAGTATTAAGTTGTACGTTGATTAAAATATGATTCGCGGTCGTAACAAATATGTATTTACAGAATTATAATCATTAAAGTCATCAACACAACTCACTAAGACTATGTAATCCCCAAGAATGACTATTTCATGAAATCTTGACATTTGAATTAACGTACAACTTAATACTGACCAGCAAATTGCAAAAAACGTAAGAAAATTTGAATTTCGCGGGCCACCTTAGAGCTTCCCCCTTAACACAAAAACATTACACCATTAACATTAGCATGTCGTATTGTGTGTTATGTATTCGAGTTGTTTTAGTATATTCCGCACGCGTTACTGACAGCGGAATAGCGGTAACTCGCGTCACCATCGGCATAAATATTTGTTGGACATCTACTATACATAATAATAACATAGTACAGAAGAATTTTTGTCCGTTTGTCTGTTTGCCTGGACGTATGTTCCGGATTGGCTCAAAAACAGCTGAACGGATTTGGCTGAAATTTGGATTGGATCCAGGAATAACATATAGAGTACTTGTAATTCACCGGGATTACAAGTACGTTCCCGTGGGATATTTTCCGACATCCATGCGGTCAAAAGCTAGTAGTATAATATAAAATATAGCGCCAATACTGCCAATCGGTTAAATGCTTTTACGATTTCACGTCCAATGAGAAATGTTACGTTTTTTTATGGCTCGTAACATTACATTGGCTTAAAGTTTAGAGGAACATAAAACTTCTTAAATGTCTGCTTGTGGAAAATCATTACAGAATTAAGATTTTACATAAGTGTTACTGTTTCTTAGCATGTTGATGGTAAACTCAATTGTTTTAGCCTAGATTAGAAATTAGAACCGGCTGTCATTCGTAGATCTTTGACTGTCAAAGATCTACGAATGACAGCCGGTTACGGGTACCTAGTCAGAAGCCCAAAAGTCTGACAACCAGTCTTAACAAGAGGTAACCTGTTACCCAGTAACTGGGTTGTGTGGAGGTCAGATAGGCGGTAGCTCTATGTTAAATACTAGTATACACCTGCATCTGGTTAGACTGGAAGTCAACCCCAATATAGAAAAAGGCTGGACAATTACTTTGTTCCATAAGTTCCTCTAACGTGAATGTATAAGAGCACGCATATGACAGAGGACACGTTATAAAGTACCCCTTCGTTTGGGGAACTGCACCATGAAGGCTTATAATTTTTGGGTAGCATTGACCGCTTGAAATCCAATTAAATACAGTGAAATTGATTCATATGAATATAAGAACAACGATGAATTAAGAAAATATAGTTGAAAGCAACGGATTCTGTTGATATCGAAGAATTTCGCCAAGTAGGCCGCTGCAAACTTAATCTGGTGAAATGTAACATTATCGATACATCCAACATCCAGTTCAAGTACGATGGTCCTGAACAAAGTATACCCCATCTGCTAGTGTCCTAATCTCCATTCACTTGCACCCTAGACGAACTGAACAACGCCTCCGACGCCACAATAAACGTGGCCACCTACTGGGCCCAAACAGTATAAGTAACATAGATGTACCGCCGAAACGAAAACCAAAAGAAAAAGTTTAAATCTCAATTAAAACAATCTATTTCATGATCTACAAAAAAACGCCACATTACACTTTCATAAAGGATAAGTCATCCAACTCAGCAAAAAAAAAATACAAACCCAGCACGAGTTCATAAAAAAAATCTAGTACGTATCAAAGAAAGAATGCTTAAATTATTGTAATGGAATCACTATAAATAGATACGAGATGAATCATTCACTTGCTCATTCAATTAGATTGAATCTTTTTTATTGAGATTGAGACCAGTAATGAGCGATCATTGTATACGCAAGTATGACACAAGAAAAAATGTAACGCGTGAAGGAACAAAAAAATTGTTTGCTTCTAAAATTGCGAATTCACGCTCACTTGGATATTTTATACGGGAGAGCAGAACTGTTTCGACATTCATACTAGCTGGGATTTGAATGAGTCCTAGTGGATACATGTGGCAGAATTGAATGGAATGGAGCATCCTTCGTCTGGCGACGAGATTGGTGGCATTGTTACTAACACGGGTAGAACCTGGATGAGGCTGGCACAGGAACATAAACAGGAGCGTGGGGATTGGGACAACAAAAGAGAGGCGCTCAGTAGTGGGTGAAGTTGGGCTGTTGGTGATGATGACGACGTGGAATATATCCCTGACGGAGTGGAGGCGTACAGATTTGATAACATATAATTACGTTTTGACCAGTGCGTGTTGCCAGTGTTGACGTAAGGCACTGAAACGTGGTCGCTCACAATGGGCCTTATTAGAAGGCTGAAAGTCACCCAAAGGGCAATGGAGAGGGCTATGCTTGGAGTTTCCCTGCGTGATCGCATCAGAAATTAATAGATCCGCAGGAGAACCAAGGTAACCGGCATAGCCCGAATAATTGGCAAACTTAAGTGGCAATGGGCAGGGCACATTGCTCGCAGAACAGATGGCCGATGGAAAGAGAAAATACTTACCAATAAATGGCCTATAGTGGGAGTTGGGACGAAAAACGTTGAAGATGATATTAACCTTATTTTGAACGGAAAAGTAAGACTCAAAACTGCTTCTTATTTTGCACTTAAACAAGAATGTTGCTACTATTGTGGAAAAGACAAGAAGAAATATAAACATAGGAGCGGTTAGAAGAAGATTAGACCAAGAAAGGCAATGGTTCTCAACGAACCTTCCAGACTCACTGGCTCCAACGAGATTACAGAATTAGTACTTAAAGATACTATACTACTTATATAGTGTACTTAAAGATTATGTCAATTATATATAAGTACATTGTATCCTAGATTACTAAGTACTCAAACGATAGATATCATATCACTAGTCTATGGCGTGTACACTCTACAAATCCATAGATATGTAAGTATATACTTTTCATTTCCAATATCGTACTCAAGCATTTATTTATACAGCCTTAAAAGGATGACTCATGGTTTTATTAAAACAATACAGTATTTCTGTGACTTGAAAATCAAGAATGTAAACGAGAAGCAACGAGTTTTCTAGAGGTGTGGTCCTTTTGACTTTATTATTATTTAACACCGTTACATTGGTCTTTAGAGACCACTTTCCAATAACAATAATGTGAATATTATTCTTACCTTTTTTTTAGCATTGCAATACTAGGAATTTCCGCTCCTCTTTTTAGCACCTATACAAGGTGTAACAGAATATACGCAATTCCTGAAAGTAGTTTGTCCATAATTGACTATTGAATCGATTTCAGTAACTTTCAATATAATATTTTTTTTAAACTATGTATTTTGCCATACGGCCGCCAGCTGGGCAGTAAACTAAACTAAATCTTTAAAATTTTAAATGCATAAATAATAGTTAGCTTTCATTGTATTATGCTTTTCTCTCTCTAATTGGGGTGTATGAATGAGGTCTTGCGTTAATTATGTTACATACACATTGTTAATGTATAATTCATACTAACCCACTTTGAAAACCAATACAACCGTTGAACGTTTTTATTATTATAGTCCATCTTTAACACCACTGATTCCAATATTTATTCATCATTATTTTCAAAAAAACTACTTGGTGCACAGGTTTCACCGACTTACTATACAAATGACGATTCACAGTATAAACTTACACTGAAGCAAAAAATTACTCATCTTCAAATTTGGTCTACGCACTCCATACTACAAATAGTACGCACTAGAGCTTCATCAACATTCACGATTTACATAAATTCACATTCCAATACCAAAAAGCATCTTTTGTTTATATTTTTTCTTGAAATATTTGACATTTCGAACAAGTCTCGTCCACTCGATTCTCCAAGTACATAAAACAACTTTTTTCTTGTCTCTGAACATGTACGCAGGACACAAAGCGACATCGATCGCGGTACTGCGGCATGAAACGGCGCGTGCGCCGCCCGCAACAATACCTTGGAATGCGACGCAACTCGCCGTGTATTAATTACTGACTGCAGTTATATCATAAGTTACCGGTAAGTGAATGTAGGGTATTGTGTAGGTAGGTCACTTTACAGTGTTGAATGAGTAATAAATACTTTACTACCGGGTAGTACCTAAATTGATTAACAAGACCTAATGTTTGCATTGCACAATCATTACTTCTCTTGACCAAAAGTGACGTGAATACAATTCGGCAAATAAATACTTACCTACAAACGAAACGACGACAAAACTTTAAAAGGAATTTTAACATTGAAATAATATAGTTTGTTGACAAAATGGACTCTAAACATTTAAAGATTAAGTGCCCTTGTTGGCAACAAACTATATTATTTCAACGTTAAAATCCATTTTAAAGTTTCATCCCCATTCACCCCTGCCTTTACCTCGTTTAGTAGTACATGCAGTAGGGATGCGTACGCTAGATTGGTAATTAGAACACTCAAATCTCTTCAAGCGGCCAAAACCGCAGAAAATAATTAAAATAAGCAAAGCTCCGACAACAAACATGACATACGAACTAAGGTAGTAGTTAACACAGAAATTATTACTGAGCATGAGGTCCGGGGCACTATTCTCAGGTCGGACAAAGTGTTATTGGGTTTTACTATCTGGAATTTCTGAGTAGCAGTCCGGAGTCTGGATATGTGGCCGGTTGGTGGCAATAGGCTCGCCCCCTATTACATAACCGGCGAAATGTGAGTGTACTATGGGCACACCCATAGATATAAGAAAGAACTGTTTTTTATATTTCTACAGGTACACCTCTGCCCAACCTTTCGGGGAAACAAGGCGTGATGTTTCACGATTTCAAGCATGTATAAACAACTACCACAAAACATACAACTTTAATTTAAACAATGTACACGAGACTATAATAATAATGTATATATATTTATATAATGTCTCAATTAATATAAAAACTGGAGAATGTATCAACCATGTATCAGAACAGGTGCAGCATGAGTCAGCAACTCAGCATACGACATGCTTGAACTTGAAAATATAACTGAAGCAGGTTGTCATAACATTGATGAGTAGAATACACGGGGTGTAGGAAACTTCTTTGTTTCAAGTGTTACGCAAATACGCAACTGGTTTGTATGGTTGCCTTGCGATACGATGGTGATGACAATCATCTCAACTAGACAATCTCATCACTCACAACACTTTCTGTACGGGACCTCTTGAAAGGCTTGGTTTTTGGGTTGCGTAGGGATGCAAAATAACGATGAAGAGGTTCAGTTCGAAACCAGCGTCAGACACTAGTTCTCGGGTACTTTTGCCGAACTGGGCCTATTTGGCACAGCCCTGAGGCACACAATACTGTAAACTATAACTGTGTACTATAACCAAGTTTTTTTCTGTATGTTTTGTGCGTATATTGTCCCCCCCCCTAAACCTTCTTTCTTTCATTAATAAATTGTCTCTATAACACATGAAATGAGGGTTCGTTAATAAAAAAGCAGCATCGAAAAGCACTTTGCTCGATCTAGGAATTGAGCAGGATCTCCACCATTATTGTTATTTGAAATGGGTTTGCTCTTGACTGTAGTCTAGGTCAGAGGTGACAGAGACAATGTCGACGATGGAGTGAGCTTACCCAAAAGAAGCCTGATCACTCAAACTTTAAAGAGATTGGACCAATGAGGCAGTCCCGTGGAAAGGTTTAAAGACCTCAAACGCTTGCCAATGGACATGACAACATAAGCCAACTACATGGCAGAGTCTTCAACACAACAGACGCAGTCGGTACAATCACACACAATTTGATTCGCACGCACACCAGGGTTCAACCACCTCGTTACGTAATCAGAGAGCCACGGTAATGCTTTTTCATCTGTTTCTCTACTCGTTTACATGTAGGGCTGTCTATATGTAGTTATGTATGGAGAAATGTTTTTGCAAGATGAAGCAATTTTTACGACTGAACATGGGAGTTTTTTGTGAGTCTTTGTTAGTGAGTGAATTTGTTTATTGATTTAAGCAAAATTTTCTAACCTCGCAGAATTCGAAAGAAAGTCTGTCTGTCTGTGTGTTACCTTTTCACGCCTAAACCACTGAACGGATTTCGATAAAATTTGGCAGACATAGATTGCATCCCGGGGAAGGACAGGATATAGGATAATTTTTATGGACATACCTCGCGGGCGAAGCCACGAGCGGAAGCTAGTAAGTATTATAATAATCAATCTGAATATTCCAAAAGAAACAATATTATGTCGACAAGTACAAGTAAGTACTTTCGACGTGATTTTAGATTCGCTAATTATATTTATCACCAAAAACATTTTCATGTAAAATGTTGCCTAGACGAGACCAAAGTTATCAGATTTCATGTAGAGCTAAGCTTCTAACTCTACACGCCCTAACTCTACAAGCCCTAACTTCACAAACTCTACACCTTAGTCAAAATATGAGGCTTGAGCGTTTCGTTACTACAAGAACTACTTATTGTATAACAGAAAAGTAATTATTATCTCCTTTATTCATTTACATACATCTTATTTTATTGTATTTTTAAATATTTCTTAATAAATAAAAGTAAGTATAAAAAACATTTAAAAATATAAAAAAATAGTTGTCCGCCGGTGTCGGGAGCAGGGTCCAAGCTACCGGTGGTTAGGGCTCCAGAGACAGGAACCTCCTCACAATGCGAGCCGTATCAAGGAGTACTGCCTTCTGAATCAGGCCCTTGATCCAACCGCCTAACGAGAGCCTCGATAGATGTTGATCGAGGCTTTCGGCTATCAGTCCATTGGCCGATACGACAATCGGCACAATGATAGCCGAGCTCACATTCCACATGTCAACAACCTCGTGAGCTAAGTCGAGATATTTATTATTATTATTAGCCTGTGGTGTCCCACTGCAGGGCAAAGGCCTCCCTACTCTCTTTCCACTTCTCTCTGTTCAAAGCTGTTAAGGACCAGTTCTTGTTGAAGGAGTCCAGCTCATCCCGCCATCTCCGTCTGGGCCTGCCACGATGTCGTTTGCCATTAAGTGGGACCCATTGGGTCGTAAGTTTGGCCCATTGTTCGTCTGACATGCGGCAGATGTGTCCAGCCCAGTTCCATTTTAGCGTGGCAGCTTTCCAAGTGACATCAGTTATCTTTGTGATGGAACGGATGGTCGTATTCCTAACTCGGTCTGTTAGTTTGATACCCAGAATACTCCGTTCCATAGCCCTCTGGCAAACCTCGAGCGTGGACCTCTGCTGATTTGTCAAAGTAATAAACAGTGAATAAATTTTTCACCTTACGCCCATGTGACGGTAGCGAAACGGCCAAGCCACATTGACCCAGAACCAAAAATACGAAGACATGTGACATCTACCAACGCACACTTTGCCCGTGGTGGATTACGTTACGGCCCACTCCTTCTTAGGGTCAGTTCACACCGAGACGCGACGCGACGCGCAGTTTTCAAGATAGAAATACAATTACAGACCTTATCTACCTACTACGTCGAGCTACGCAGCGCGGCGCCGCCGCCGCCGCCGCGCGGCGTAGTTCACTGAATCGTGTACCTTTTTGTGTAGTAGATAAGGTCTGTAATTGTATTTCTATCTGGAAAACTGCGCGTCGCGTCGCGTCTCGGTGTGAACTGACCCTTATCGAGAGGAGGCCTGTGTCCCAGCAATGGGAACATTATGGGCTGATTATCCGGTTGAATGCCGGAATTACAGAAACAATTAAAAACCCATTGTGTCTCGCGTGTATATAGGTACGTTCCGGCATACTAAGGGTTATTAAGTATTTTGATAGCCCTATTAATCGCGTTACGAGCCAGTGTGTTGATCCACAACAGCTGAGTCAGACGAAACAAGTGTGCGTCACTAAAACAACGAATTTAATTAGCCCATTATCATAATTTCACGCTTAGCATCACGAACATGCTAGCATGCAATTAGTATTAAAACAGCGATACATTTACTCCTATAAATGTATCGAAAGAGATACAATTCTATATACAAAGGAGTACCACTCTTTAAAGTTTTTCTTCTTGCATGTCGTCGACTTCTGTGTTTTGCGGGTAACCCGTTTTTTTGAACGCATATTATTTTAGCACTAGCTTCTGCCCGCGACATCGTACGCGTGAAATTTCACCCTCCCTTATTCACCCTCTTAGGGTGGAATTTTGAAAAGCCCTTTCTTGGTGGATACTTAATCTTCACAAAGAACACACCCTCCAAATTTCATGTTTCTAGGACCAGCGGTTTAGGCTGTGCGTTAATATTATCAGTCAGTCAGGACTTTGAATTTTATATAGATAGGAGCAAAGTTTATAAATTTCGTTATGCTTTTCAACAACAACTGTAAAATTTTCAGTCACCATCAACAGTTCATTCTATTACTAAGGCCTCACTTTTATCTACGGCTTTTTCAAATTTAGCTTTACTATCTTCGGGACATTTCTTTATGTGTTCGGCAAGCCTGTTCGCGAGCGACATGAATTTCAGGTCCTTCTTAGATTTGACAAGCTAACAATAAAATACCGAAAAAAAAAAAAACACTCTGCCTGTCAGTGCCAGCCCTTACGCATCATATGCTACGGGATGATGAGAATAACAACGTAAACGGACGAGAACGCACACAAATAACTTGAGAGTAAAAACAAACAGTTTAGTAGTGTAAACTTTTATCGCTTCATTGGTTTGTGTATCATTTGGAAATGTAACATATGTACCATTGTGGAGACTGCATTCACCCATATGTGGCATACCAATGCAATGCGATGATTGCGATGTGCGCTTTTATATTTTCTAATGGTGCGTCCACATCTGGCGAATGTGCCGCGAATGTGCAGCTCGCGAGCCGTTTGCGCTGCGCGCGTGCATTTTTGTTCGTGCGCCGCTCCTGCGCCGCCCGCGCGCAGTTCACGCGCGGCCTAAGCGCCGTACGCGATCAGCGCGCGGGTGAGCCAGTAAACGGAACTGCAAGTGCGAGAATTGAGTGCACGCAGATCGCGCGCCGCGCGCACGCCTTATACGAGCCTTGCATGAGTTGCGCTAAAGAGGCGCACCAAACCATTGCCGTGACTGCACGCGCGCAGCTCGCAAGCGGCTCGCGAGCTGCACATTTGCGGCACATTCGCCAGATGTGGACGCACCATAACGTGACGATATTATTGTGGACGTCCAGGTCACGGTATCATAACACAGGGAAATAAAATGTATAGAAATTTATATGAAGACACTATTAAATTTCCGTCCACAATAACGTTATAATGTGCACGTTCCATACATGGTCGGTGCCGTGGACGTCTACGATAAATTAATATTGCCACATTAGAGATTAGCGCATTTTGGGGAGTACTTAGTTACTATGCTGGTGATTCATGTTATAGATGCTTAGTAGAAAAAGTGAGTTTTTTTTTTATTTTAATTCGACCGTCTAACTAGATATGATCCAAATATTCAGTGCATGCATAAGCAAACCATTTTAAAAGACAATCATCAAGGATGTCATAAATTAAATTCCCAATCCCACTAATCTTTTGCGACACCCATGCGCGAAGACGTCAGAAAATCAGGAATATTTCTATAGTTTCCCCAAAGAAAGAAAAACTTCTTGGCAAAATCTGCGACAATCATGAACAAACAACTACAAAATTCTAAAAGAAACCTCACCAATTCTTCCGACATTCCTTTCACGGGTCGAATGTCTCGACAGCTGACAGTCATGTACCTAATCAGTCAGACTCACCAGGAAGTATCAGACTGCCGCATGCCTTAGCGCCATTGAGCGAAAACTTGGGGCTCGAGAATTAATCGGATAGATAAGGGAAATGTAATTAATCGTTTAAGGATGCGGCGTCGTGAGACTTTAGAATGAATTTTGTTGAAAAGGATTTGGATATAATTGTAATTAATGCACCATTGTATAGAGTTGAGTTAGGGGGATAATTTATATTATGATAAAGTTGATAAATATAATTTCTCGATAAAAGCTTACCTTACTTAATAAGATCTATGATCAGCTACCATTCCAACCAAGGTTGGATTATTGCTACGAGAGAAGTGTCTTGTCGACACGTTCCACCAGCCTAAGGACAGATTTGGGGCGAATAGATACAGCGATAGGAAAAAAACGACCTCGAGCTCTACAAAAACAAAAACTACGCAAGAACTGGCAACAATGAACAGTTTTCCGCTGCAGTGGAACAATGCTAGCACGAAATTAAAATTCAGCCCCCCAAAGATTGAATTTGTAAGTAAACCCGTTCTCTCCTACAAGCTGAGCAGCCAAAGCTTGATATTTGAATAATATACAACACGGTTTTTTGTATCAAGGTGCTTTCATATGGAAACTGTTTGATACACATACGACATATACATTGTGCGTTCGACTTGGATGAAACAAGGAAGTATCACTGTATCTGAGCGGTTAGCGTCGCAGCCGCATGCCTCGCAATCAGGCAGCGAAAACAGATCGGTTGTGAAGAATCATGACTTTAGATAAGTAGTTAGAGGTATTGCAGTATTATTGTCTTTATTATAAACATAAATTACAGAAACATTGGAGTGAATGATAGCGTGACGGTTGACAGGGGAGAATGGAATAAGAAAACGTGTTGCGCCGACCCCAAGTAACATGGGATAAGGGCAGGAAGATGATGATGAAATTACAGAAACATTGTAACAATATTACAAGGACAGCTAATGTTCAAAGGCGAGCTTAACCCAGAATTGGGTTTTCTGTCAGCAAATCTCAGTGCGACAGCGAAATAAAATAACATCAGCCGGTAACCGTCTACCTCAGAAGAGAACTATATATACCTACTGAACAGTCTTAAGGGTTAATTTTCTTTAACACAACTATCTGTTCAACGATCAGTTGGTTTCAGGTTTCTACAAAGTTCTACAGCCTCTGGTTTCTCTTGTATTCAATCCGTCTCAGCTGTCTTTCTTAAGGTCATCAGACCATTAGGACATTGCTTAATTCGTGGCTTTCACTTAAGGACTTGACTGCTACAGCGGTCATCGGTTTTTGCAGGCATGGTTGCGAAGCTGTTGATTCAAAAGAATCCATCTTTAGATGGGGTCTATGAAAACAAGGCATTCTTGATTGCCATGTTTGCCGAGCACTTTCCTTTAAGTGTAGTTGATGCTCCTCAGTTGAATTCAGAAGGTATAAAGATAAGCATCTTTCTAACTTATGAACTCCTGGTATTTTCCACAACCTTTGCCTCTTTTAATGACATTCTGGAAAAGTGTCAGAACGTGCTTACCTTCTCTTGGTTACCTTTTACAATAATACCAATAAACTAATAATAAAGATGAACTCGCTAATCTCTGGAACTACCACGCGTGTCGGATTTGAAATATTCTTTTTGCATTTGGTAGCCAAATTATTGTGGAAGGAGACATACTATTTAATTTCACGCTATAACCCTTGGGAGCCGAGCAAAAAGGGAAAACGTCTGAAACACCGCTAAGCGAAAACGAAGTAATAGTGCGGGCCAGCGATGCGATGCGACGCGGTGAGTCTGGGCCGAAATTTCACGAGGACAATGGCGCGGGCGAAAAATCTACATACCTAAGTACAAAACAGTGTTCCCGACCAATTCGTAAGAGGAAAATCCTTAATGAGCTCATATTATATCTCGACAGTTCTCGTCCAATGAATAGTGTTTGATTAATAGGTTACTAGGCTAACTCAAAGATTTATCCTCGGTTATAATAATATTCATTTGCTTCCTCGTCAATAATAATAGGTATTTAAAAATTAAGTAACAGGAATAACATGCCGCGGGATTATTCCTTTTTGATTCATTTATGCAATACTTTTTAGGGCTCCGTACCCAAAGGATAAAAACGGGACCCTATTACTGAGACTTCGCTGTCTGTCCGTCCGTCTGTCTGTCTGTCACTAGGCTGTATCTCAAGAACCGCGATAGCTAGACAGTTGAAATTTTCACAAATTATGTATTTCTATTGCCGCTTTAACAACAAATACTAAAAACAAAATAAAATAAATATTTAAGGGGGGCTCCCATACAACAAATGTGTTTGTTTCGGCGATTTTGCCTTGTGGTACGGAACCCTTCGTGTGCGAGTCCGACTCGTAGATATTTATTTTATTTTGTTTTTAGTATTTGTTGTTATAGCGGCAACAGAAATACATAATTTGTGAAAATTTCAACTGTCTAGCTATCGCGGTTCTTGAGATACAGCCTGGTGACAGACAGACGGACGGACAGACAGCGAAGTCTTAGTAACAGGGTCCCGTTTTTACCCTTTGGGTACGGTACCCTAAAAACGCTCCATCATAAAGTCGATGTTTCATATCAAGAACGTACATCTTCAGATAGTACCTTTTACAATATGTGTACTTGTGTAGTCCATCTTTTTTTTTGTTTTGTCGGGGGGAAACCTTCAAAAGGCCCCCGACCTCCGGGGAGGGAGATCGGGGAGTGTGGGATTTTTACCTCACCAAAACCACCCCGGTGATCACCATCAGCACATAGGGGTGGTCCCGGTTCCTATTAAAATACCAATTCCGGAACCCCCCCGTGCAACGCCTGTAAAGCACATCCCTGGGGAGACTGTAAAGGGGCCTCCCCTGAGCCTCGCTGTGCATGGCAGCACGTGACCACTGTGCCACCGCCTACCCTGGGGTCACTTGGTGGACGGACAGAGTCCCCATTCTGTGCGCCCGCAACCCCAAAGTGTAGTCCATCTACGAGTACAATGATTTACTTATCATTACATTGCAAAACAAAACGTGGAAACCTATCAATTTCCATGTCATTCAGTTCCAGAACTCTAATAATGGACCGTTTAGAGCAAATGAATGAATGAGACTATTGTGGTAGTAAGCCTCTATAGTCTATGATCATGGGAAAACTGTTACTGTTTCCAATTGTATGGAAACAACGAAACAACACTAGTGGTTATGAGATAAAGATCGCAAGTTCTCAAGTAGATCACCTATGTGATTTACGCAACTAAGTCTCAAATATTTTTTCCACCTCAAGTGCCAATACTGGCAACCAAGTGTCAATTGACTTTTTTTTAGCTTCCTGCTATCTACGTTGGTAAATAAAAACTGGCCAAGTGCGAGTCGGACTCGCACACGAAGGGTTCCGTACCACAAGGCAAAAACGCCGGCATAAACACGTTTGTTGTATGGGAGCCCCCCTAAAATATTTATTTTAATCCGTTTTTAGGGTTCCGTACCCAAAGGGTAAAAACGAAACCCTATTACTAAGACTTCGCTGTCCGTCCGTCTGTCTGTCACCAGGCTGTATCTCAAGAACCGCGGTAGCTAGACAGTTGAAATTTTCACAGATGATGTATTTCTGTTGCCGCTATAACAACAAATACTAAAAACAAAATAAAATAAATATTTAAGGGGGGCTCCCATACAACAAACGTGTTTTTTTCGGCGTTTTTGCCTTGTGGTACGGAACCCTTCGTGTGCGAGTCCGACTCGCACTTGGCCAGTTTTTAGTATTTGCTGTTATAGCGGCAACAGAAATACATCATCAACTGTCTAGATATCACGGTTCATGAGACTGATACAGCCTGGTGACAGACAGACGGACGGACAGTGGAGTCTTAGTAATAGGGTCCCGTTTTTACCCTTTGGGTACGGAACCCTAAAAATGAATGCCTACCTACTTTATTCAACCTATATACTTGTTATTTATAAATATAGCATGTAATGTGTAGGTATTCTTTGTTGGAGATCATAATAAAATTAAAATAAAATAACCAGTGCACAAACCATGTAACCATGAATTCAAAATTAATGATTCTAGACCCTCAGGCGTAGAAATTTTTCGTCGAATAAAAAAACAATTGTTGTTTCATACATTTTGACCGCATAAGTAGGTATTGCACTTTTATGAAACAGCAATTTTTTTTTTTGTTAACCGACGATACTTAATTGAATTTCTACGTCTAGAATCACACTATAAATATTATAAAGGCGAAAGTTTGTGAGTGTGGGGGTGTGTTTATATGTTTGTTACTTCTTCACGCTCAAACGGCTGGACAAATTTTGATAAAATTTGGTATGGAGGTAGCTGACACCCTGGATTAACATATACTTAGGCTACTTTTTATCCCAATATTCCGACGGAATCGAAACTTATGCGGATGAAACCGCGGGCCGCAGCTAGTCATATTATACTGAACCCAAGGTTACAGTTTGCGCAATGGTTATTTTTTTTCCTGCCTATACCTAAACGAATATTTTTTACAATCGCGAAGTAAACTACTAAAGTATTACCATGGTCGACTGGCTATAAGTCATTGACCTTTACTTTATGTAAACGAAATGGCCATCTTTATCATACCAGCTTTTTTTTTTTTTCGCTGAGTAATGACGTTACGCATCTCCGCTCGTCGGGGGAAGAGACGGAGTATGTGGGACTCCCTGCCAGGGTGGCAGTATACCCACTAAAACTCAGCGGTGTTCCCTCATCGCCTTGATGGGGAGGTCATGGGAATCCGGCTCAGCCTTTGCATCCAGCTGCGTAACATCCACTGATGTAGATGACAAGCACATCACATGGGCGTAAGGTGAAAATTTATTCACCGTTCATTACTTTTCTGTTATACAATAGTTCTTGTAGTAACGAAACGGCCAAGCCTCATATTTTGACTAAGGTGTAGAGTTTGTGAAGTTAGGGTGTGTGAGTTAGAAGCGTGGCTCTACATGAGATCTGATAACTTTTTGGCAGTGCGAGCCATATGTGGTCTCGTCTTGGCAACATTTTACATGAAAATGTTTTTGGTGGGATAATTCTTTAATCACACAAGATTCTTCAACGCCACATTCTTCAAAAGTCAAGGACATCATAAACAAACAATAAAATTAATCTCACACAGAACTCGCCGAAAAAAAGCCGTTTTACGCATCAAACTCTCATCAAGTCACTACTGGGGGGCCCGTTAGGTATCTGCAGTACAATTTACATCCGATCGTCCGTCCGTCCGGTCGTCTCGGTCAATGTACCCGATTGTCATGGAACGGAACACAGGAAGCATAGACAATATTTAGGGGAGAGGGGAAGACGTAAGTACTTTTTTTTGACAGTGACATTAAAGGCTGAATAGAAACATATCATTGCCTTTTTAAACTTTTCGTCAGTGTACATACATAGTGTATAGGCAGAATGAAGACTATTCTATGCCTTTAAAAAAATGTATGTCTTTGTATGGTTGTTGTATGGATTTCATATGCTAAGCAGCACTGTAATAGGATGGTCATGTCGATTATGTTGAATGTGTTTCTAACTTGTTGTGCTTCCGACGACATTCCGGTCACATCGGATGTATTGACCATAGTGGTTTTGAATTGCAGTATTCCATTTAATATTAGTCACTTTTTTTTTTTTTTTTTTTTTTTCGTGAATTTTATTTCTACTACTACTTCCTAGTCCTGAAAGTCCTGTCAAAATCGGTCCAGCCGTTTCGAAGATTCGCCGGAACAAAAAGACAGACAGACAAAACATTTAAAATTGTTTTTTTTTTGTTTTAAATACCGTATCTATATATACTAACTAGCTTCTGCCCGCGACTTCGTCCGCGTGAAATTTCTTGTACCCCCACCCCGTCGCGTCGCAACACTTCGTATTCGCTTACCGTTCACTCTGAGTTTTTTTCTTTTTGCTCGGCTCCTAAGGGTCATAGCGTGATGTTAAATAGCATATAGCCTTCCTCAAGAATTGGGCTATCAAATACAAAAAGAATTCAAATCTGAGATAAAAAACTCTATGGCCCATAACTCCTTAATAGGTACCAACTCTTAACATCTTACACACGTGATAACTTTTAAACGAAATATCCGATTGAGATGAAACAAAAAGTATTTTACTTCTTCGTAAATACTCTTGATAACATAATGCTTAATTTCGATAAAGATTAATATTACGATACATATTTAAAGTAGTTTTTTTTTCTTCAGACGATTTAATAATTATTTTGAACACAAAATCGGTTATTGTGATTAAACCATGATAGCTGGATATATGTTCTCGCGGACTTTTTTGTAGGTCTTAATAGGCTCTACAAACCCGTAGTACATAATTTTGTTCTATTGTCAATAGTTTTTGCAGCGCACGCAAAAATAGGTTTTCGATTTTACACCTTGTGTTACAAAATAGCAATTTTATTACGGATCCCTAATTTTGAAAAAAAAAATATAGCCTATAGCCTTCCTCAATAAATGGACTACACAACACTAAAAGAATCATTCAAATCGGACCAGTAGTTCCAGAGATTAGCGCGTTCAAACAAACAAACAAACAAACAAACAAACAAACTCTGCAGCTTTATAATATTAGTATATATCTATACTAATATTATAAAGCTGCAGAGTTTGTTTGTTTGTTTGTTTGTTTGAACGCGCTAATCTCTGGAACTACTGGTCCGATTTGAATGATTATTTTAGTGCTGGGTAGTCCATTTATCGAGGAAGGCTATAGGCTATATTTTTTTTCTTCAAAATTAGGGATCCGTAATAAAATTGCTATTTTGTAACACAAGGTGTAAAATCGAAAACCTATTTTTGCGTGCGCTGCAAAAACTATTGACAATAGAACAAAATAATGTACTACGGGTTTGTAGAGCCCATTAAGACCTACAAAAAAGTCCGCGAGAACATATATCTAGCTATCATGGTTTAATCACAATAACCGATTTTGTGTTCAAAATAATTATTAAATCGTCTGAAGAAAAAAAACTACGTTAAATATGTATCGTAATATTAATCTTTATCGAAATTAAGCATTATGTTATCAAGAGTATTTATGAAGAAGTAAAATACTTTTTGTTTCATCTCAATCGGATATTTCGTTTAAAAGTTATCACGTGTGTAAGATGTTAAGAGTTGGTACCTATTAAGGAGCTAGGGGCCATAGAGTTTTTTATCTATACTAATAATAAAGCTGAAGAGTTTGTTTGTTTGAACGCGATAATCTCTTTAACTACCGGTCAGATTTGAATTCTTTTTGCATTTGATAGCCCAATTCTTGAGGAAGGCTATAGGCTATTTAACATCACGCTATGACCCATAAGAGCCGAGCAAAAAGAAAAAAAAACTCAGAGTGAACGGTAAGCGAATACGAAGTGTTGCGACGCGACGGGGTGGGGGTACAAGAAATTTCACGCGGACGAAGTCGCGGGCAGAAGCTAGTAGATAATAAAGCTGAAGAGTTTGTTTGTTTGAACGCGATAATCTCTGGAACTACCGATCAGATTTGAAAAAATCTTTTTGCATTTGATAGCCCAATTCTTGAGAAAGGCTATAGGCTATTTAATATCACGCTATGACCCTTAGGAGCCGAGCAAAACGAAAAAAAGTCAGAATGAACGCTAAGCGAATACGAAGAGTTGCGACGGGGTGGGGGTACAAGAAATTTCACGCGGACGAAGTCGCGGGCAGAAGCTAGTATATTTCATATGCATTTAGCAAAAAGCTGCTATTTTGATATTACAGACAGGCACTTCATTGTATTTATTTGTATAGATGGTGTTTTTAGCCAACACCTAAACTAATTTAATTGAAGGGCCAGCCAAGATTTAGGGATATTCAATTTCATAAAGGGTATTGAACAGAAGACTTAAAAGTGCCTAAAAATGTCCCCCCAAAAGACAGAGGTACACTTGGACACCCGAGTACCGCAACAATGAATTTCCTCAAGTAAATAAACAGATATTGATTAGGCCACCCTCGTTTTTCCCAAGAGTGCAGTAAAACAAGGTCGGGACGAGTTTTTCGGCTTCCCTATCAGAAACTCAGTAGTAGCGCGGAGCCTGAATTTGTGGCCGGTTGATGGCAGAGAGCAGTGGTGGCCCAGTGGTCACGGACACGACTTACGATTTGTAGGTCGTAGGTTCGAACCCACACAGACGATTTACTTTGTGTAAATTATTTCATCACCACTGCTCTCAAAACGGTGAAGGAAAACATCGTGAGGAAACCGGCATGTTCTAGAACCAAAAACTCGAAGACATGTGACCTCCACCAACCCGCAGTGGGCCCGCGTGGTGGATTACGTCCCACTCCCTCTCATTGAGAGGAGCCTGTGTCCCAGCAGTGGGAACATTAGAGGCTGATTATGGATGGCAATAGGCTCGCCCCCTATTACATGGGACTTAAACATAACTGGCGAGATGTGGGGGTAGTATAGTAGCAAAGGGTCAATTTTTGTACGAGGTAAGCCGGAGTATAGAACACTGATTGTGCCATTGTTCAAAGGGAAGCCGGTAGGAATGGAGTTGTATGGAACCTTCGCCACTGGTGTACTATAGGTACACCGCTGGCTAACCCCCCGGGGCAGGAAAAATGTCTTTGCGTTGGTGACTAAAGGTAATCCTTGTTCTAGGCATTCTAGGTCTGGATGCTTACGAACGAATACGCGAGATTTGGCCCTTTTTAGGGTTCCGTACCCAAAGGGTAAAAACGGGACCCTATTATTAGGACTCCATTGTCCGTCCGTCTGTCTGTCACCAGGCTGTATCTCAAGAACCCCGATAGCTAGATAGTTGAAATTTTCACAAATTATGTATTTCTGTTGCCGCTATAACAACAAATACTAAAAACAAAATAAATATTTAAGGGGGGCTCCCATACAACAAACGTGTTTTTTCGGTGTTTTTGCCTTGTGGTACGGAACTCTTCGTGTGCGAGTCCGACTCGCACTTGGCCAGTTTTCTATCCATAACGCGCATTCTTATACAGTGTTGTTTGTATAATTTTAAGTTACCCTTTTATTTTATTACTAGCTTCAGTCCGCGGCTTCACCCGCGAGTTATGTCGATATAAACTATCCTATGTCCTTCCCCGGGATGCAATCTATGTATCTGCCAAATTTTATCGAAATCCGTTCAGTGGTTTAGGCGTGAAAAGGTAACATACATAGAGACGGCACGGTTGGCGCAGTGGTTAAGCGATTGACTGCTGCGCTGCGTGTCACGGGTTCGATTCCCGCACGGAACAAATATTTGTATGACCTACAAGTAGTTGTTCCGGGTCTGGCTGTTTGTGTATGTGAATTTAAATGTTTGTAAACGCACCCACAATACAGGAGAAATTCCTAGTGTGGGGCAACGTTTTAAAAAAAAAAAAAAGACAGACAGAGTTACTTTCGAATTTATAATATTAGTAAGTATGGATTTTGTATTTATTTTTTGTGAGTTTGTATGAAGTAGGTAATCTTCGGAACTATCAGTCGTATTTGAAAAATTCTATTTGCATTTGATAGCCCAATTCTTGAGGAAGGCTAAAGGTTATTCAACATCACGCTAAGACCCTTAGGAGTCGAAGAAAAAGGAAAGTCAGAAAGAACGCTAAGCCAAAACGAAATAATAGCGCGGACAGGCGATGCGATGCGACAGGGTGGGTCGGGGGAACAAGAAACTTCACGCGGACGAAGTCGCGGGCAGAATCCAGTACAAGATAATATCGATGGGTCCTACGTATATGGGCCAATGCAACATTTTCACTTTTTTGTGTAAAAATACTATTTTTTGCTGCAGTAAAAAGGCTTATGTGGCACAATTTTAAACGTATAAAGGCCACGAACATGTGTTACAATAACTGTGCAAAGTTTCAAAAACATCAATTCAAGCATGTAAAAAAAATATCAAATTGAAACTTTGAGAGCCTCTATTGGAAAGTTGTCAATTTGCACATTGGCCCTTATACATAGTACCCATCGATATACTGAATGAAATACGGTTACGAGCCCCAACGAAGGTGTCTATAATGTATAACTTTACTCACCTGTAGCTACATAATACAGTACAGTTATCCATAAAGGAGATTTTATTACGCGCAATTTTAATTTACGACTGTGTTATTTTAAGTTCGCATGTTTATAATTGACTGTAAAATGAACAGTTTGTACGTATACTTGTATCAACATTAACCTATTTTTTTAATTCTTGCTTCCATAGAAGTCTTATCAAAGTACTCTGTGATAGACTATCTCAATCTGACACTTTCTTCTAGTTCACTTTTCTCTCTGCTGCCTCAAAAAGTTTTGATATTCAATGAGCGAGTTTAAGGTTCCACTAATCAGTCATGTCATATGGAGTTTACTCCACTGATTGACAGTGTACAGCAAAAAATTATATCTACTTGTCTCGTCTCTAGCCGTGATCGGACACAGAATTTAAAAAAAAGATTGTGGGCGTCGAAACTTCCATAAGATTTTTAACGCATCTTTGGGCGTAAATAAATAACTCCCGGAGTATGAAAATGGCAAAATTGTTACCGTACAGGGATAGATAATTTATTCAATAATCAACATTATTGTAATCAATATCTTTATTAAATAATAAAACAAAGTACAGCATCGGTTTCGTTATATTAACACATTCAGTCCGCCTAGATATTTCTTCAATTCATTCTCAAGAAAAACTGATCCGACTGTAGATTTTTCTAAAGTTTTACGTTTTCCAAGGAAGCGTTCGGGAAGTATTGATCCCTCCGACTACAGCGCCAGCCTGGAAGGAATGTTATGCAGTTTTCTTGAGTAATATTAAGTAGTCAGCTTTTACGGCAATACGTAGGCAGAGGTTATAATTACATTCTCTTACAAAGTTGATAACAACGAGGGAACAGCGGGGTAATTAAGTGTTATTCGGTGGTAACAGCATTGGCTTTTCATTTTGGCAGTTCCACAACATTCATTGCGTTACTTACGTTGTTGAGCAATCTTAATTTTCGAACATGAAGCAATGGATTGGCATTTGGCAATAAACTTCAAAATGATTCAGATGGTGATGATGTGTCAGTCCATCGGGAATCCACAAACTTCAGTGACGGAAATAAGCCAAAAAACAAAAAAAAACAATATTTTTCTCTGAATCATCGTAACATTACATTCCAAAACCAAATAATAAACAAATGCTAATCAACATCAAAGTGACCGGGTGACCCATGTCGGAAATGGTCGGATATTTCCGTACTATGTCGGGTAACATTTCTCAACGCACATTGGATAGTAGAGAACGCCTATTTCAAGACTAGAAGGTCAATGTCTGCTGTTTACGAGCACATGTATGTATTGTAAAGAATAATTATGAACGAGGCCATAAAGGCAGCGGTAGCGGACTGGTTAGAAAATATACCCTACTAGCTTCTGCCCGCGACTTCGTCCGCGTTAAATTTCTTGCTCCCCCGACCCAACCCCGTCGCATCGCATCGCCTGAACGCGCTATTACTTTCCGACTTTTTTGTTTTTAATCGGCTCCTAAGGGCCCTAGCTTGAAGCCTTGTTCAAGAATTGGGCAATCAAATGCAAATTTTTCAAATCCTACTGGAAGTTCCAGATTTTAGCACAATCAAACAAACTCCAACTTAATTATTAGTATAGATTGACAACTGTTTTGAAGTATTCTCGTGCTGTTCATAAATAATTTACGATAGTAAAAATAACAGGACCTAGTTATGCGCAAGCACCAAAGCGGGGAAGAGCGGGGAGCAAGAAATTTTACGCGGACGAAGTCGCGGGCAGAAGCTAGTATAACATAAGAAAAGAGAATCGACCTCGTAGAGGAAAACAGAAAGTAGAAACGGCCACCGTTATGGTGTCTGAAGTGAACATTTTCCCGAATTACCTGCGGCGTGCAAGAGGGGAGAATTCACGAAATATTGGGGTGTAAATAATTCAAGTCAAGTACTCTCCAAGAAAAGCCCAAGTTTGGATTACTCAGAACCCTTCTGAAGGGGGATTTCTACATACCTACGACAGCCCGTGTCAAGAGTTTGTAAAACAAAGGATTTACAAAAATCTTGCTAAGCTCCTTGTTGCACTCTTTGTAGACCGATTTTGATACCGACAACCTCGATTTTTTTCAAAAGTAAATGCCACTGCAGTGTTCTTCGTATAGACATTTATTAAGGAGGATAAAGATATATGCACTGAATAAAGTTCTAACACTAAATAAACTATTAAAATATAATATCCTAAATTCCTAACCCCTACCTAACTATACCTATTAAAATTGCATCGAAAAATTCTTCCGCATCGCTGTCGACTGGCAATGTACCCAAGAGACTTGCGGCATTGCCGCGTTGTATGGCAATACGCAGCTTCTGGCCAAGGTAAAAGCCAGTCCTTGGGTCACGGGTCAGTCATTTGGAGATTTCGTTGAACAGACCATGAGCACTTGAACTCCACGGGCTGAGGGTTTCTTTAACTTGCCAAGATACTCTTTGGTGAAAAGAAAAACCTTGACATTTTTACAGTGCTAAAATCGAAAATAAATATAGCGTCGATCGCCTATATACACTGCCTACACGGCGAATAAACTGTAGATTTTCACGGCAAGAAAAACGAGTGTGTAAAAATGGCCTCATTGTGTGACCGTTCATCGCTTTCTTAGGATAAAGAAAGAAACAAAAAGTATTTATTGCGACTCGTACAGGAAGATCACAAACTAAACACAGTAAAATAAAGATCCAAGTTATACAATAAAAAAAAAGTAACAAAAGGAAAATGAAACAGAAAGTTCTATACGAGGCCAAAAGGCTCCTATCTCAGCATGATGCTGCGACATTAAAAAAATAAATGTCACAGCGCTGATATTCAGATAGGCCCCGCTGTGATGTCACGGGCAGTATACCAAAGGTGGTTTCCCGCTGTTTTCGTGGCCCAAAGTAAAACGACGCTATACCTACACCCAATTTAGCAGCATGATTCACAAATGTTATAATAACTACCTACGTTAATCGCGGAAACTGTATTTAGAACGTGCTATTCCGAAAGTTCGCGGCTTCATTTGTGCGAAAATGTGCTCGTTTGGTGCGAAAACACAGTTATAGCGAGCATCATTTTGATCTGACCGCACAACTTCGTACCGCTATTGAAATATTTTCTTCAGTTTTTTTCGTTATGTTTTCCTATGTTGTAGTTATTCTGCTATTCCGAGCAGAGACAAATCAAAGATTATAAAATATAGGTCCCGCCGTTCTTGAGTTATAAATGGTGAAACTAACCCGACTTTGTTTTATTTATATTTTTTGACTTACGCAAACAAATGATTTAATTCCAATCATTTGTTATTTCAATGGCCGAAAATCTGACGTTTGCGTGACTTCACTGTCATTGTGTCATTTCTTTGATAAAAACTGTTTGATATCTTCTATACAGATTTCATAAACAAAGATTTATTATTAGATAGGTAAAGGTAATGTAACACAGCGATGACGGAAGTTAAAAAAAATGTTTACAGTATCAGAAATGTCGACACTTCATAGACTCGAACGATTAAAGGAAGTCTAGTCGTTTAATATCCAGACTCTATGGAATTCGTGCTATTACCTTTTAATATTTCCTTTTGATATTAGTATCATAAACAAAAATGTGTTAAGTAATCAATTTCATATCGTCCCGCGTCCGGGTAGTTAAAGTGTATTTCGTAATACTTCAGCGACGGTTTTCTGAAGAGCGATGACCGCCACATGCGGCAGTAGTGTCCAAATACCGAGTGTTTTTTGACACCTTAATGTCATATACTGGTGAAAATGACAAATTTTCATGACAACACACTAATCACACTAATATTATAAAGGCGAATTTTGTGAGTGTGTTTGTTACTTCTTCACGCACAAACGGCTGTACGGATTTGGATGAAATTTGTCACACAGATAGTTTATAACCAGGATTGACATATAGGATTTTTATCCCGATATTCCCACGGGATCGAAACATATGCAGGTGAAACCGCGGGGCGCTGCTAATCTGTTAGAAATATGACAGAAACGCTTTTCTAGGAAACCGTAGCTTTGCATAAGCAGCCTATAATGTTCCCACAGTTGGGACACAGGCCTGCTCTCTCGGAAACGAGAGTCCGGGCTGTAATCCACCACGCATGCAGTGCGGGTTGGTAGATGTCACAATGTCTTCGAATTTTTGGTTCTAGGGTTCCTCACGATGTTTTCCTTCATCGTTTTGACTGTTTTGAGAGCAGTGGTGATGAAATTATTTACAGAAAGTAAAGCGCCTGCCTGGGTTCGAACCCATGACCGACTCGTAAGTCGGGGCCGTTACCACTGGGCCACCAATGCTCCCGAGCCCGACGGTAGCTTTACACGTACCTAATACTATAGAATCGTCACTCAACATACAACATAATTATAAAACAGCAATATAAGTTGGACGAAAGATTGGTAGTAAGCAACAATATTCCGTCCAAGGATGACTTTTTCGGCAATAACCCTAAACTTATACCTAACTAGCTTCTGTCCGCGACTTCGTTCGCGTGAAATTTCGGCCCCTGACCCATCTCGTCGCATCCCATCGCTCTCTACTACTTCGTTTTCGCTTAGCGTTTATTCTGACTTTTTTCCTTTTGCTTGGCTCCTAAGAGTTGTAGCGTAATGTTAAAAGCCTATAACCTTCCTCAAGATATGGGTTATCAAATCCAAAAAGAATTTTTCAAATCTGACCGCTACTTCCGAAGATTACTCCTTTCATACAAACATATAAACAAACAAATACCTCATTATAATATTAGATGGGCATACACACTGCCAAGTATGTAAAATAAAAAAATGTAAATGTAAAAAAAATTAATGTCCAAAAGCGGGCATTTACATATGAAAAACCTTCTAATATTCACAGGGAAAAATCTTAAGCTCCATGAAATCTCAAAGATTGCACCGGACGGAATAAACTCAAAGAAAAATGCAATATCGAAGACATGAAAGGACATTATAACGGAGAGCATCTAGTGAGAGAGCTGAATTTATTACTAGGACATCTTATACACAAATATGTAGGCTAGTAGGTACCAATAGAATGAACAATAGTACTACAACCACATGATCAATTGATGCCAATAATCGTTTCGAAGATCATTCATGGCTCAATTGTGGCATCAAATTGTTAGGTCACGCTTTTCTCGTCTATAAATTTTCTTACAATAGCAAAGAAAAGGTGACTAATGGGTTAATGGACACATCAATGACTAGGCTCGACCTTTGGTCCTTAAACTAGGCAACGCGATGCTTGGGGACATGAATTAACTAGATTACATAAAGTGGGGAAGGACAGGACATCGGGTTAAAAATGGCCGAGTAGGGTTTTGTCCAAATAGTGGCCAAGGTTAGGTCCGAAAGCGCGTTTCGTGAACTTGGGTGATGTCACCGTAAAAGTTGCGGGAAAAACCTGGACGAGACACGTACGGATTCGTGGAGAATGGAATGCAAAGAAGAGTGTCCGCGGAGTTTCTTGCCCGTTCTTCTCTATAGGAACCTACTACGCTTTGTAATGGGCAACTAGCTTCAGCTTTTGACTATGTCGGACCCCTTGACAATTCAAAAGGGCCTGTAATTGGTTTAGTTTAAATAAATGCTTTGAGTTTGAAATGGAAAGGAGGCCTATACTATATCCCGTAGAGGGGTGATTTCGGGCTGAAATAGTGATGATGAGTCCAGGTGGAACTGAAGAAAGCTTTTTATCAAATTCCCGTTCGAAAGTTCAGTTTTGCTCTCATCCATCTAAACTCACTTTAGATTCTAAAGTATAATATCCAACTAAGTAGTTATATGTATATTTGCATTCAAACGATCACACGTCAGTTGATCGATTGCCGTAAATTGCTCACAGATGCGCATAACTAATGTTCGATAGCAATTTGCTATTAGAAATCGTTTCATCTAATGGGTCTTAAAGAGCTTTTCAATGTAAACGTTGTCTCACGTTCTTGGCATGAGAGATGTTGCCTAAGTAGACGTCCATGGCTGTTGAAGACTCACATAAGGCATATTTTGGGTCTAAAACTATCAGAGAAACCAAGAAATACTCCAATTTTCATTACAATTTCTCTTCTACGTTTCATTCATTCGGTTCTCCCAGAGTCCCAGTATTCCCGGTGTTATTAAAATAGCCCATCTAATAGACTCGTTATAAACACAGCCCGGGATACCGGCAGGTTAGTGGAACAACGAACGTTTACACGAAACGGTAGCATCAAATAGAGAGGTAATTAACATCATCCTGTGTTATTAGCAAATTGAGCTGTATTCAGTTTTGAACAAAGCGGTTGTCCTAGTTCGTTAATGAGTACAGTATATGATAGCTACTTTTGAGATCAGCCGACCTATTCTGTAAAAATCGCACCGTAAAAACTTAGGTGAAGTGATTTAAGTAAATTTAAAATTATTGTGACGACTAAATAAGTAATTTATTCCATATAATTTATGTTTTTTTAACTGCATATTCTTCGTTTTCCTATTGTAATACCTAATTAATATTAAAACTTGTCTGCTACATCCTGTCTTTGTTTTTGGTAACCATGTTGCGGCAACGAATAATTTTATAAAGCCCAGAGCGTGCATCTTTGTCAAGAAAGTTTTAGCCGCCCCATGATGTGATCCTTCATTCCACCTGATGCTAGGGATTAACCCTATTGACAGCTCACATCAAGCGCATCATGCTTTGTTTTAAGGTACTGCACAAATTTCTCAATTTTTATTGAGCCCCAACAACTCTTTCCCAGAATGTCAGATGGGCGAAGCGACGGAAACACTCCAGTCAGACCAAGCTTTATTTTCTTTCTTTTCACGTTTACCTAGTTAAGTAATTCGCATCTTTATAGATGTCGAAAGCCAACCTAGAATACTTAATGAGAAAACTCGTCAACCAACAAAACGAGCAAAGAAAAGGACCACAGCATAATGACACTGAACGCTTAGCGTCTCAGAGCGACGTAACTGCACGTAATATAAGGTATGCAAGTGGCGCAAACGCAATGCCGGTCATGCAAATATTACCAATAGTGTTGGCAATACTCAAAGTCGCGTAGCACTTAGCAACCAGTCTCCGAGGGTTAAAGATCACAGTTTCGCTTTGTTAGGAACAGGTGGTACTCAGATACTACCATCATCATCATCTGCCTAGCCTTTTCCCAACTACGTTGGGGTCGGCTTCCAGTCTAACCGGATGCAGCTGAATACCAGTATTTAACATGGAGCGACTACCTATCTGACCTCCATAACCCAGTTACTGGGTAATACGATACCCCTTTGTCTGTTGTCTTTGTCTGTTTGTCTGTTGTCAGACTTTCGGGCATCTGACTGCCCGTAACGACGGTTAAAGATCCACGAATGACAGCCGGGACCAGCGGCTTAACGTGCTTTCCGAGGCACGGAGGGGTATGTGAAAATGGTCACCCATCCACAGATTAACCGCGGCAAGCGTAGCTTAACATGATCGATCGACCTGTGCGGATGTTATTATTTAGCCACGGGCCCTTCACCACCAGATACATTGGTAGTGGTAACTTTAAATTTATTAACTCTCTTCAGTCGGTCGAGCAGTGGTGGCCCAGAGGTAACGGCCCCAACTTATGACTTGTATGTAGGTCGTGGATCCGAACCCAGGCAAGCGCTTTACTTTGTGTAAATATTTCATCACCACTGCTCTCAAACCGGTGAAGGAAAACATCGTGAGGAAACAAGCATGTACTAGAACTACAAGTTCCAAGACATGTAACATCTAACAACCCGCACTGGGCCCGTGTGGTAGATCACCAGTTCACAACCCATCCTCGAAGAGAGGAGGCCTGTGTCCCAACAGTGGCACTCATATCATTTGGTTTTAATAGGTTTTTATTGAAGTGAAAACTTCTTAGGCGCGTTGGGCATTTTTGAGATGGGAAAAAACCATTGAACTCGCGCCACTGTTACCGTAAGCGACACCGCGCGTGTTTTGTTTATAAGACGATTCAAGAAATACCCGCTCGGATGTGTTCGGCTGTCCTCGGGATGTACTCGGTTTTAATGTATATCCGATAATGTCAGTGAGTGATGGCACAATACTGTGTTTGTGTTTGGTTTTCGCTTCTGTCGGCACTCCCGGGGTGCCACTGTTTTTTTTTATTTATCCTTTTGATATTATTTTATATTTCGTTAATGTGAGGACTTTGCAGGCCTTCTTGACTCTGACTCTGTAGACCATTTTTTTATATTATTACCTGATAGATACTTGTTGACAGGCCTACGCTGTCCTCCCATATAGGTATGGGAGGACAGCGTCAAAAAAAAAAAAACTAATAATTGGCTTGTACAGACGCCAGCACATCAAGTTACTACAATCTGTCAGATTTCTTTAATAGATTTTCAACTTTATTGCTAAAACATAAGGTTCAAGGTTGATTGGGAAAATCTGACAGTTTCGGGTAGGTTGACCTGCTGGCGTCTGTACAATGTTTTCAAGTGACAGTAGGCTGTCACTTGAAAACATTGTAAAAGCCAATTATTTTTAAAAGAGTAACCGTGGGTGGAGTTTCTTGCCAGCTCTTCTCCATAGGAAACGACCAATTAGAACCGTGCACCTAGCTTCTGACGTTTCATAAGTGCCCATGTAGGTTTATGTGAAATAAAATATTTTAATTTCGACTGGGAACCATAGATATATGAAGTGGGAACATTACTGTTTACTATTAAGGTTCAAACGTGGTAAATACACTGTGACAATACTAAGAAGACATGTAAACTCCATGCACATTAGCTCCAGCTAAGAGTGAAAACTTCATATAATGATTTTAATTTTTTATAGCTCAGAGAACTCCACTATACTATAAATTTTAAAGTAGTTTCAGTGCTGCTTATTTTCCTTACAATAAACTGAGTTTTATTACAGTGAGTAATTCTGCAAAATAGGGTAATAAACTTAATTTTAGACTTTCCAGTCGGCTGCTACGGCAATTATGCCTTTTAGATCGGTATAAGCTTCATGACTGCCTGTGCCTGAAGTATTTTATCTCGTTCATCGTAACTGTTCCAACTCGCATGCCTACTGTTGGAATGTCTTGCAAGCGACTTTCTATCTACCTACAATGATAAGCAATACGGTAATGATCGTTCATAAAATTAAATGCCACTACCTCTTTTCTAGGAGTTAAGTTTAGTAGTAAATTGTTAGATTTGGGGCAGAAAAAAGCTCAACTTTTTAGACAATGGTTGGACTAAATGAAATAGCCATCAACAACTGCAAATAGCACCAATGACTTCAGAAAATACAGCTAACCGTCTCACAAAAACAACAACTGTAGGTAACAAGCTTACAAGCCTCGGAAAAGCCGGAAGAAAGCGAACAGAACAAACCTTTTAATACCCTCTGTCGCACAAAGGGGTAAAGCACACAGTCTAACAAAGAGCTTCACTGGAAGTGGGTCAATTAGACAGCTGAACAACGCTTCCACACGTTAATACAACCTTCCTATGTCGTATAGAGCGAGCTAGACTTAACGTGTGTTTTGCAAGCTCTGTGATATAAGATGCCATTGGAATTACATTGTCGACTTCGGCATGCAATGTGTGGGGTAAATAGTCTGAATTGTGGAGGTGAATAACCTAAGCGATGACAGAATTGTGATAAAAATTAAAGGTATGCAAAGACTGATGATTAAGTAGATATAGCATTTTGTTCATATCCACGTGAAATTGTATAAAAGCCAAAAATTAAACGAGAGGCATGGCGAGAGATGACAGCCGGGTTGTATGACCAAAAGCTTGTTTATTTTCTTTTGACTGTACTTACCTGTCAAAAAGAGTAACCTAGATAAAGTGGATAAGACAGATTAAAACAGAAGACGAACTAGCAGGGGATCGAGGAGGGCGGGTGGAGGGGGGTTCAGGGGATCAGACCGGAATAAATCTCCATATCTTGGAGTAAGAACCTTTTCTTAAAATAATGAAGTCAGTGCTTCCGATAGCGGATAGCCGAGCCTTAGATTTAGGCTTAGACTTTTAATAATTTTGGATACTAGGTCTTTGACGCGTAAACTGTAACCATGAATTCAGCACATGATTCGACCCCCTACCGTAGAAATCTTTCGCCGGTTAAAATATGTTGTTTCATAGAAACGTGCAATACTGCGAGGTCTAAATGTATGGGGAACAGCAAAATTTTGATTTTGAGGAGCAAAAACGCACGGGGATTCGGAATCATGAACTGATCATGGTAACAGGTTACGCGTCGATGTCCTGCCACCCTGTAGAGGCTAATAGAAGCTTGGACTCAATTTCGGCAATTTTAAACCAAGGTAAGAAGTAATTTTCATTTGCAGACTTCGTAACGTAACGTAATTCCCCAAAAACAGCAAAAGCAATTTGAGTTCAATTTACCTAGACTACACGGTTTAATTTTACGGCTGAACTTTTTACAGATCGTAATCAGATGTTTTAAGCGTCTAGACTGAAAGGTAGACTCATTTACATAAAATTGGGGTTCGTGGCAACGGTACCAAGAATACTGCGAAGGTAGGTACATCTACCTGTATTATGTGCGCAGTGTGCGCTGAAGCACGCTGCGGAATATCAAATAAGTACGTCCTCCTCTAACAACACTTGCACTGGACTGTATTATTTTTGCAACTGATAGCCCAATTCTTGAGGAAGGCTATTTAACATTACGCTAGGACCCTTAGAAGCCAAGTAACCAGAAACAAAAAGTCAGAAGGAATGCTAAGCGAAAATGAAGTAAAAGCGCGGGCAGAAGCTATATTAGTAATCGGAACTACTGTATTAGTAATCGGACCATGAAACAATGCACATCTTCCTAGAACTTAGCTAAATAAAATCGTTTTACCGTCTCTTTGGAATTGTGTCACGAGTCTGACACTGTAAGCTGCAAAATCATAGTGTCAAAGCAGCCAAATCAATGATTTCAAAAGTAAGGATACGCCCGTCTGAACATTTTACATAGAAGTTCTTCGTTCGAAGTTCGCGCGCACAACTGTCAAATGAGTCGCGTTGGCCCTAAAACCGTCATTTTAGGGCCACGGCGTTGGTGCCATTTACTTGCGCCGTTAGCCCGGTCCTTACGCTAGTAATATATATGTCAATGAGCAAAATCTTCACCTTGGAGTCCTTGGAGTTAGGACCCTTTTAAACGCTGAAATAAGGTTTATTTTTGGCCTTCTCCGGATTCTCATGATACCCATTTCGTTGTTGGTGTGTAGTTATCCTTCTCTTTTCCCGCATGACGGATTTATTGTGGGGTGACATCAATACAACATGGGTACGTGAAAACGTCCAACGGCATCGCGGAAGACCCAAGCGTAGATGGCGAGACGAACTTGACGCCTATAGCCGGGGTTGGTTCCTATTGACTCAAGATCAAGTTGGAAAAAGTAAAGGGAGGTTTTGGCCCTGCAGTACTATACAATGATTATTATTATATAAATATATACAATGATTCGTGCCCAATTGATAGCAATATAGGCTCGCCCCCTATTAAAATCATTATTCATCAAAAGTCTTTCTCGCCATCATCATCTTCCTGCCCATATCCCATGTTACTTGGAGTCGGCGCAACACGTTTCCTTCTTCCATTCTCCCCTGTCACACTATCATTCACTCCCTTCTCTTTTATATCATTCCTCACACAATCCATCCCTCTTTTCTTCTGCCTTCCTCTCCCTCTCCATCCATCAACATGTATATTCATCACTCTTTTAGTCACATGCGTTTCGTCCCTTCTCCTCACATGCCCATACCTACAAAGCCAAACGATTTCCTTTCAACTTTTCTGTCACTGGCGCCACTTTCAAACTTCCTCTTATATACTAATTTCTTACTTTATCCATTCTCGTCACTCCACAAGTCTTTCTATTATCTTCAAAAGATATCCGATCTTTCTCGCAAACAAAATAACTTCTCCAGCCAGTCACACATTCTCACAATGAACACGAGTACATTCACAAAGCGCGTAAGCGCTGTGATCCCAATGTCAACCGGTACATGTGCATTGCACATTGCGGACCGGATGACGTCATTATGCGCCAGTGCCATGTTATGCACCAACTAGTACCTAAGCTAAGTGGAACACTATTGTGGGATGTTGTGTTGTGGGTTAGGGTTTGCACTTCCGTAAGTGGTAGGTACTTAGTACTTAGAGTTTCGTGAAGATGTTTGGGTTCATACGCAGATAGATGGTGCTGATCCATGCGTCATGTTCGTGAACGGCCGCTGTCAGTTGGGACTGGTCATCTCTTAATTGCCACGGCATATTTTTTTTGTTGTGTTGAATTGTCTTAAATTTTGCTCAGGACCTGATTTAACGTGCACGGCTCGTAACAATCTTCTCGCATAAGTATTATGTACTTAGATATAGATAAAAAAAAATAATGATGTAAACCTAACTTTGTAATATATTTTGATTTAAAAGAGTGTCCATGGAGTTTCCAGCTTTCTTCTCCATAGGAACCTACTACTTCAGCTCTCTGATGTGCATTGTAAATGATTTATATTAAAATAAAAGTTTTGTGTTTGAGGTTGATAGGATTCAGTGTGTTCTTGTCACCAGAAAACAGCCGACACAATGACGCTTTAATTGAGTCAACTGTTTTGGAACCCACAACGAAGGCAAACAGAAAAAAAACAGTGGCACTCCCGTGAGTGCCGACAGAAGTGAAAACAAAACACAAACAGAATACTTCGCCATCACTCACTGACCTATCGGAATATACATTAAAACCGAGTACATCCCGAGGACAGCCGAACACATCCGAAGCGGGTATTTCCTGAATCGTCTTATAAACAAAACACGCGCGGTGTCGCTTACGGTAACAGTGGCGCGAGTTAACTGGTTTTTCAAAAAAAGCCCAACGCGCCTAAACAAGTTTTCACTTTTAAAAAAAACATTAAGTAAGTATTATTTAATGTAGCAGGTATCCATTTAATTATCACTCGGTAACTAATAACTAGTCGGTCACAATAAGCCAATAACTGACATAATTATTGTCAATCACGCTTCTAAAATCGTGACATTGTAATTATTATTCGCCATTCAAGGTTCTTTACCACGTGTACAAAAAAAAAAGGCGCCGTCGCGTCGGTCCAAAGTTCCCTCTTTCCTTTTCTGATGCAAAAATCTAGTTACGTTTGACAATATTCATAAATCTTCGCTATAAGGGGGCATAAGGTGGAAGAGGGCAAAACGGAATAGTGGAGGAGGTAGATATAAGTAATACCGCGGTGGAAAACAAAAAATGGTAAACATAGTAATTTATTGGTAAACATGGTGCACCACGAAAGTTGGATCAAAGGAAGGGGAAATTTTTCGAATATATTAGGATCCGACAGAACTGCAACTTTCGACATTGATTTATCGAGCAAAGGTACGTGTAGGTCATCATCATTCTCCTGTCTTTATAGCAATATATTTATACAGTGTGTTACGTAAAGGGTATGGACATATCAAACACACTGATTCTTTTGGTGATAATGAACTACATGGCAACATTTTTTAATACCTATACCTACATAATTAGAAAGTTAAAAAACATTTAACTAAAAATCCAAATGCTTCCAATTGAATTCTACACATCACTAGACCAAGTCAGCGGATCGGTGTCAATAAACTACACACAAAAGAACAACTCGGTAAAAGATTTGTTTCTCCTGGTACTATTTGCTAAATGGGTTCCGCATGTTAGTTTTATTCCACAAAATATTACACATTTGAACACAAATGAGTTACTTGTTTTTTAGTAAAAAAACGTGCTGCCTAGTATGTATCTACGTAATTATTAATACAGTATGAGTATTTTTTTTTCTTTCATAAAATCTTTTAAATATCAACTAAAACACTCCTAAAAGCTGTAGCCCAAATTTTCTATGAATTAAATGACTACATGCAGTCATCATCAGTTATCCAACTAAGTTCAATAAATTTTCTATGTCAGCAATAATAACAATTTTCGTGCAAATCTCCTTTAAGTTTAGCATAATCATCCTTTTTTGTTTTTTTGACATTGTAACTAACTGAGATAAATGGCTGTCAAAAGTGTGTTAAAACTACAATAATAGGAAACTACAAAACTACTCAATACAAAAAAAAAACATTCGATAAAGTTGAAAATGAACCCTAGAAAACTTTCTTACGTAACTTATGTGTGTCCTGGTACAAATAATGCCAGAGGGTTCAGCACTTAATTTTATTTTTAGTAAATTTTTAAATTGAATATGTAGGTGTTATGGCTGTAGTTACTTCTTAACAACCGCTGACATCGCATACCGCTAATAATATCAAAAACAATTGAATTATTAAATGTATCCAAACACGTCACTTTGTTTACAGTTGTCCCGTTGTCCGATCGTCGATGACAGGCGCGTGCGCCGTCGTGTTTGAACGGGAAGTGTTTAAATTTTCCGTAATCAGCGAATGTCTCCATCATATGCAAGAGAAGTTATTCACTTCATGAGTAACGGAAATTTTCAGAGTAATAATACTGAACCCTAATTTCTGTACTTTTACAATCATGTAGGATAACAAAGGTTACCCACACAGTGATGTTTAGGGTCAATGAGGCAGTTTTCTGCTTTTTATGAAATTATTTTTTCATTTTGATTTACAGCAGCATTTTGCTTAATTGTTTTATGTTCAAAACTTTTGTTTATTTCCTGATTATCTCCAATATCCATGTAAGCAAAGTTTAGCAACTAAAACTTACTTGTTCATTTCAAAATAAACTTTTAGTGAACAATAATTACAATGTTTGTAAGTATTGTTCATTTAATTAAGGTTAATTTTCAAATGGATTTATCATTTTCGTGTATTAACGCATGAAAGATGCTTCTTATGACGTGTTTCGTGTCGTAAGTCGGTCAATTTATTATGAAAGAAAAAAAAATCGAAAGCAATAATTGGGTCAGTTACCCTTAGTACTAGGATAATAGGATATCCGACTTTTTTCGTGTGCTTTTTAGTCGCTCTCTGTCTGTATCGGTGTGAAGTTGTGATTAGCAGATCAGTGATCGTTGTAGAAATTTTCGTGAAAATGTCGTCACGCAGTAATAGCGAATACTATGAGATGATGATGTGTACGCAGTGGAGTGTGATACCGTGCTCGAAATGGAAGTGCGAATTAAAAACGCCTTCAGGAGTGTAACGCCGGATATGCTCCGCAATGTTCAGCGAAATCTGAACGAGAGTGCGGCTTTGTGCGTACAACGCCAAGGCCAGCACATTGAACCTCACCTTTAAAATGTAAGTTACTTTAAAAAAATTCATTTATCAACTTATTCTTAATTTTTTACATAATTATTACGTTTCCCGTAACATCGTAGGCAAAGAAAGGGGCCGCGCCGCGCGCGGTGCTCTTTTACGATTCGGGGATTTCCCGATCGCCGCGGCGCCGCCGTGATGTGCGTGTGTGCTAGGCGCACAGACACGTAATGGATAATGTTAATGACCCTCGTAGTGCGGTGACACATTTGTTATGATTTCAATTTAATAAACTATCGAAATAAAAAAAATATTATGCATTTTCAAAGTTATTGCTTTTGAGCTGAAACTTTGCACATAGATTCTGGACCAGATACACTCTTCAACCCGTTTGTATGGATATACCCTTTCCGTAACACGCTGTATAATATATTTGGTTTTCGGTGCAACATGTCTTTTCTTTCATACTTCTCTATTAGTTGTCAGCTCGGTAGTCACCCCCTTTCTAACCATAAAATATTTCACACAGTCCATTCTCATCCGTAGCAAATAGTAAGTGTAGTGGTATTTACTGGTAATTAAATTAAGAACACGACCAAGAATAAGTTTTATTTTTACCCACTTAAAAAAAAACGCGGTTATTAAAATAACTGTTTATTTCAAGCCAGTAAAATAAAAAAACTGGCCAAGTGCGAGTCGGACTCGCACACGAAGGGTTTCGTACCACAGGGCAAAAACGAGGAGCCCCCTTAAATATTTATTTTATTTTGTTTTGTTTTTAGGATTTGTTGTTATAGCGACAACAGAAATACATCACTATCGATATACTAACAAAAGAAACGCACTTCTCAACTTTTTGAAATTGTCGAAAATGGATGTTGGAATATTCCATGGTATTTTAGCCAAGCCTACTTCTAAAGCAGCAAAAATATTGTATACTTTTTTATTATTTAGGTAATAAATTAGATTATGTTAAGTTTTCTATGACTAAGATAAGTTTATTTAGTTTAGTTAGTAAGTTGTTATTTGTAAAAGCACGATGGGATTGACATCGTCGCATAAGCGTCCAAAAATCCCTTAAATAATACAGATAAAAAATAAAGGATTCGTTGTTATAGCGGCAACAGAAATACATCATCTGTGAAAATGTCAACTGTCTAGCTATCACGGTTCATGAGATACAGCCTGGTGACAGACAGACAGTGGAGTCTCAGTAATAGGTTCCCGTGTTTACCCTTTGGGTACGGAACCCAAAAAATGACAGCTACATCAAATAAAGGTAGCTATCAAAAGCATTATTCAATAACCAATTATTTATTCGCTTTCTATTTCTAGACGGTTGAATTTATTTATTTCATAACACCTAAAGGCTAGAACCAAGATTGTGTTGTAGATAAAATGTTTCGTTCACATTGAGTTCAAGGACGACTACCTAAGTGGCTTACGAACGTTTACGACGTACGGCATTTCATACAAACTTTCAAGCACTTGTTTACATACGCATAAGCAGGATACAAAGGTCTAAAAAGTTAGTTAAGAACATTTTCGAAAAATTGTGTTACAGCCAAATTAGACCGATTTAAATTTTCAATGGAAACAGATTTCTAGTTATCTTTTTTTAAATAAGACATTTCGAAAATGTTCTAGGGAATGTTTAGTGAAATTTTAAAAGTTCGTTGCACCCAAAATTCACGAGGGGAGACTTGCATTAAAGATCAGATGGACAGTCAAAACTGAAGTGATATCAGAAGAATAAGAAGGAACGAAGGTTTCAGGGTTCTTCTCTTTGTTATAAGTGATAACAACTTTGTTTAATGATTTCAAGAAGAGACAGTTTGGATTGATTGACACATGTCTTATTACAAAACAAAATCTAACTTTAGTTCTAGCCTAAATCTTTGAGCCAGTATTTGTATTTCGAACTTTATTTCGATTTAGGCAAAGTACTTGAAACTATAATGACAACTTAGCACCGAACTAAGTTATCATTCTTGTCTAAACAACTGCATTTCTATAACGGTTACGTTCTTAATTCAATAACTGCCTCGGTGGTTAAAACCAGCAGGGTAATTGCGTAACACACTATCAGTAGCAATGGGTTTGATTTTGACAGTTCAACAACATTCATTGCGTTATTTACGTTGTTGAGCAGACACACTTTTCGTACATAAGGAGCAATGGATTAGTAATAAGCTTCAAAATGATTCAAATTGAGAGTAATAGTGTATTACGCAATTAGGGTGCTGATCTAAAAAAACTTTGTTTTGTAATAAGGGGGACAGTGTTTAACCGAAAGTAGAGTTAATTTACCTTTTCCTCGTAGTTTGGTTTTAGTAGGTAGAGGTACACGTATAATGTCTATTGCTTAGTCAAATATGTACCTACTTTAATCTATGTAGTTCAACATGGCGATACTGCGACAGTTACAATGCGCAACTGATGGCGTACCGTGTTCAACACCTAATAATTCAGCTTAAACTATACACGCAATACAGACCAAGTTCCAGTTACTTTAGTCATGGAAAGCGAAGAAGTTATAATTGGTTACCTAATGAATAATGCTTTTGATAGAATACCTAGTAACTTTCTTTGACGCGGCTGTCATATTTTTATTTTTACTGGTTTGAAATAAACAGCATTATTCTTGGTAGTGTTCTTAATTGAATTTCCAGTAAGTACCTATACATGTACTTTATACATTCATTATGACAACGACGAACGCGGATATCAGTAGGTACTTACCTACTTGTTTATGATTTATTTTTCAAAGATATTAAGTAAGTGGGTAGTCGGTTAAGTATTTAAACATGAATGAGCTTAGTCATAATTTGTTTACAAATATGCGCCTACACTTTTTAGATAGAGCCCACGATTTTTGTAAGTTGTTTTATTTTAGAATATTAGTCTTAAATAATACTTACCTACTGTAACAGAATCAGTAGGTACCTACTATATTACGAGAATCGAATTGACGATGGCTTAGGCTTAGGCCATACATGGGCACAAAAATCTAAACAAATCAAACAGCAATTTCCACCTAAATTACCTAAATAATAGACAATAGAACCCATAATTTAAAAAAATATTGCGCGAAAATAAATTTATCATTTTCTCTGTCATCTCAGCTAGAAGTGTTTATCAAGATCGTTTAATCTTTTAATAAAGCGCTTAGACACGTCTCAGTCAATGACGTCCAAACCAGACTGTGTCAACAGCCAGGGTATAAGGGGTCACAGCCAGGGTATAAAGGGTCACAGCTCAGCTGACACCCAGCCGGGCGAGGTATCGATTTGTCTTCCCCGCACTTGCTTCACGCGTCCCCCTAAATTACGCTCACTCCTTCGGAAAAGCTTCTTAAAAGAAATTAGAGGGTAAAGGTATACCGAATATTTTTTTTATTTCAGCCATTCTGGTACTCTGGCTGGTAGTGTTAATAGTTTACTGGTTGGCGAGAAAAAGTTGTGATATCAATTTTCAAATTTTTTTTTACGTTCGCGTGTATCCATTTATGAACACACATCAACATTTTTTTTAAATATATTAAGTACCTACCTACCGTTCATAATGTACCTACATGCAATGTTTTCGTAAGTAGGTAAGTAAATCACGTTTAGTTTACAGAATTTTTTATTTAACTTGTAAATAAAATAGGTTCATTACTTATTTTAACAGTGTCAATTTATCCTCAACCTCCTTTTTTTACCTTATAATTTTATATTTATGTAAATTTTGACTGCCACAGCATGTAGCATAATCAGGCTATAATGTTCCCACTGCTGGGAGACAGGCCTCGTCTCTGTGAGAGGAAGTGGGCCGTAATCCACTACGCGGGCCCAGTGCGGGTTGTTCTTGTTAGATATCACATATCATCGAATTTTTGGTTCTAGGACATGCCGGTTTCCTCACGATCTTTTCCTTCACCGTTTTGAGAGCAGTGGTGATGAAATAATTTACACACAGCATGTGCTAATAATTAAATCCACATACATCATTAATGTTGCCTTCAATATTAATAGTTGCGACATATTGCTAATTGATTGCCCTGACCACCGTGCACCGTAACAAACTAGTTTTTCCTTACTATTGATTTATTGCAGTGAGTCATTCCAACTAGTTAAAAGGTAAAGTAGAAAAATAAATTGTAGTCCAAAAATATATTTAACTAGCTTCTGCCCGCGACTTCGTTCGTCCGTGTGAAATTTTGGCCCCCGACATTGCTGTCGCATCTCATCGCTAGCCCGTGCTACTACTTCGTTTTCGCTTATCGTTCTTTCTTTTTTCCATTTGCTCGGCTCCTAAGGGTCGTAGCGTGATGTTAAATAGCCTATAACCTTCCTCGAGAATTGGGCTATCAACTGCAAAAGTAATTTTTCAAAACTCGACTACTTAGTAGTTATTACCTCCTACATACAAACACATTTTACCTCGTTATAATATTACAATTAATTAATAATTAATTAATATATTAATAAGTACAGGAGTATAGATATAGTAGTACAGACAATACCCATGTTATTTTTTAAAAAGTTTGCATACCTAATGCAGTATGTATCCATACTAATATTATAAATGCGAAAGTAGGTAAGTAAGTATCTCTGTCTGTTACTTTTTCACGCCTTGAATGGATTTCAATAAAATTTGGGACACAGGACACAGGTAGATCAGGGGACCAGGGTTTGGACACAGGATACTTTTAATCCCGGTAGTATGTTCCGGTGGGATAATTTCTGATCACCACAGGGGTGAACTCATGGGCAAAAACTAGCCTTACTTTTTTAATACTTATGTTTATTTTTGAAAACAGTAGCAGATGAATGACCAATTTCTTCTTAAAAAAATCTTAAGAAAAAAAAAAGGCATGTCATAGTTTTGCTGCAGAAAGACTTCTCAAAATTAATTACTATGCATTGCATAACTTTACTTAGGTATTAAACAATTACTTAAGTATATATATTTTTTAATTAAGTAAGTATAATGGCGCCATTTTATTTTTAGATGACATAATATGAGGGTTGATTAACTTTCCTGTGACCCTCAAACAGGTTCATGTCAGTTCATTGGACATCATATCAACGGGTGCATGTCAAAAGTAATATAATTTCTAGTAAAGCAGGTACCTTAGTGTGATAAAGATGGAATGTTTGTATTCTTACAGGCTAAGGTTAAATTGTATACTTACTATCACCTAGAATTGTAATTAATTAGGTAAATAATTGGATCTTGTACTATATTGTATAGTATTATTTGGTACACTAGTGTCATTAGTCATAAATAATATGTTGATGTATTTTCTAGTACCTACTGTAAACGTTGCAAATTACACAAATTAAAATGTAGTAATACATATTACACAGACTCCTACTCCCTCTCACAGAGAGAAGGCCTGCCTGTGCCCCATCAGTTGGAAGGTAATAGACTGATTATGGGATAAGGGGAAAGAAAAACTAGAGAAGGACATAGAATACTTTTTATCTTAGTACCTACATGAAGTTGTCCCCTTACGATGTATAAGCGCAACCTTCGGTAGCTAGTGAAATAATAGTGTGGTTTTATTATTACTTGCCCTTACTTACAGCTGGAAAAAGGGCTCCACGTACAACCCTGCTAAGTCCTTCCAAGTACTTATTAGATTCTATGTTATTTTAGAGGTAAATTCAAATGACAAGTATTTAAATTTGAAGTGAGATCATAAACAAAATCTTTTATAATTAAACTCATTGTGTTGTCACTGTTTATAAATATCTAGGTACATCAATGACATACCTACTTACCTAACACACTTTCCTTGCTATTAATTAAAAATAAACAAATGGTCAGAGCAAGTACCTATTTTTATAGTGCAGTACCTATGTTATGTCAAATATTAAGATAATCTATTTGAATATAAAAAAGTTTATGGTTCTTGTAAAAGGAAGTTCTAAGAAGAAAATATTAGGATACTCTATAATAAGTACACCAAACAAATTTACAGATAAAAATGCAAAAAAAAAAAACAGTTAAGAAGGTAATTTATTAAAAGAGGTCTTCCTTCTGGAATGGACCTTATTCTGGCCAGCAGAAGGCTTTCATTAAGCTGATCAGGACTAGTAGTCTGCAGTCTACTGAAATTAATAATGCTAAGATAACTTTTCATAAATGAACACAATTTTTTTCTAATTCATTCAATAGGCTTATGAATAAATTTTGTAACATAAATCTGTCTAATAGTGTGAAATATTATAAAATAAATAATTAGGTACCTACAATAATTATGTAAGTTTTTAAATAAATGCCAACCTCAAGTTATTGATGTGTTTGGATTAATGAGTTGCCTGTGATGATGTTTATACATAAAAAAAAACACATTTTAAATTACACTATTTATTTGTAGGTAATGTACCTACCTATATTATTTTATTATTGATGATAACTCCATGGAAATTTTGAGAAGAATCCAAGAATGCAGCATGGTATAGGTACCTTTATATTCCAAAGTTTTATTGATTGATTTTCAATAATGACAAAATCTAAAGAATCTAGGTACTTACCTACCAAACCCAATAATACATTAGACGGTCCTTATAGTAAAATTTTACTATTGCATAAAATTTAGAAGGTCAAAAAGTACAGGAAAAGCGGAGCTAAGATGTAGGTATATTTAAATTTCCAATATTTTTTTTAAATTATAAGAACTGCCATTGACTTCTAAATTACTAAGAACTGCCAACAGGAATCAGTAAGTTTTTTTTTCTAAATATTAGGTAAGTTGCCGAAGGTAAGACGCTACAGCCTACCTACATGCTCGCTATATAAAATTTTAAGTAATCGTTCGTAAAAAAAGTAACCCCGACTGTAACTTAAACTTGCAGTTAGACAATAGATTTCACTGATCGTAATATTTCGTAAGCGGTTAGTGTAAATATTTACTCACTTGTGCGTATTTTTAATCCGAATAGGCAACTGTGTAATCCTCACACACCAAACTGTGGTTACACACAATACACATCACAAATTCCAGGCATTATTTATCCACATACATCTAACAATACACGAAAAAGGACACTTTTATCACACCGGCATTGTAATTTTGTTGTTTTAGAATAAAAATATTACACGAAACTCATCGTTTACACAGAATTCCGGAATAGTTTACTTTGACAGATGTCGTATATTATCGATAATTGTTAAAATCGCGTTCCGTACACCGCAAAATGCGAACGTATCCACTTTTATCACGGTACGGATAAACTAAACACGATCTACACGCAGCGGGACGCGTCGAGCAACGCCCGCAAAACCTCTATACCCCGATCAAATTCAAAAGTTGAGGTAACCGTGCTGAGTTTAAGTGGTACCGGTGACTATAGAATTTTATTGTATAAAACCTGTCATACGAGAATAGTGATTGTGCGCTGTTGTCAAAGTGAGAAAAATGTGGACATAACTTTGACACTGCAGGATAGTAAAATGAAACAAAACTAATGTTTCTATCGGTTTCTATGAGAGATCATTTTAAACCTGAATCACAGATGGATGTGCAAGTACTTGCAGATCCCGGTTTCATTCACGGAACCCCAAATGTCAAACATTCCTACTTTAAGATAGGAATCTCGTAGGAATGCATATCTACCTTTTACCTAATTATTTTAACAAAATAAATAAATTACTCGCAATAGATAAATATAATACAATCAGTCAAATATTTTTTTCAGTTAAAGATAATGAAAAATGTTTTTTAAACGATAAAGTGACATCTAGCATCAAGTAGCGTAATAATTTGGATGAACAGCTAATATAATGGTTTTAGATATCGTTACTAGATGTCGTTATTTGCAGAAACTTATAGTAGTAGGACTACTCGCTACTAGATGGCTCTATTCCATACGAATAGAATATATGTCGCAGCCAATCTAATTACCCGTTCTTTTTCTTCCTAAAAATAATACGTGTAACTTGAACATACAGGATTCCGTGATAGATTTTAGTAATCGGTAGCAGTTTATTGTAGTACCTACTTTAATTCACTCACATCTTGATGTTGGGTTTGTAAACTTGGGTTTCGGTTCGAAACACGCGCTCCAAAACAAATGTAGCTGACTTGCATTGGCGTAGCAGGATTTAGTCTAGCCGTCCATCTGAACTAACCTCAATCATTTAATGAGAGATCAAAAAAGACGCTTCGTAATAAATAATCCCAGCCCCTGACTAGGTACAAACCTTAGGTACATCTTGGCCTATATGTAGGTACGGCTCTTTAAAAAAAGCAATTAAACAGTAAGTAATTCTTCAATACTGACGATGTTTCTAGGGTGGACAAAGAAGTTTCTAGGGTAGGCATTGCCCACCCTTGCCCCCCTAGCTACGCCCATGCTGACGTGGCTCAAAAGGCTGCCCAACTTAAATGGGATTGGCCCAAATAGCACAGAACTGGTGCCCTGAGACACTGAAGCGGGGTCGCGGCAAACCTCGTTGGAAATGGCGGGACGGGACGCGCAAGCTCGCGAAAGATGGAAGAAGTAATAGAAATATATTTATCTATGGAAGGAGTGGACCGGCCTTTGTTCAGGAGTGGGACAGCGTAGTACCTACCATAGGCAAGTAGGTAAAGCGTTACTTATCTTCATTTTTTTCCGGCGAAATGAATGCGGATAATGTTTTAGTTTTACCTACGTTCCTATTTTGATCTATCTCAACCACATTCATGTTTAATGAATTAATAATTCATGTGACGCGAGTATAAAGTTAAACTACCGACTACTAAATATTTCTTGGTAAATATGTTTTAATGAGAGAGCAGACGTGGTGTGGCCACGGCCTCGACTTACGAGTTGTAAGGTCGTAGGTTCGAACCCAGGCAGGCGCTTTACTTTGCGTAAATAATTTCATCACTACTCTCAAAACGGTGAAGGAAAACATCGTGAGGAAACCGGCATGTCCTAGAACCAAAAAATCAAAGACATGTGATATCCACCAACTGGGCCCGCGTGGTGGATTACGATCCACTTCTCTCACAGAGGACCACAGGCGTCCTCTGTGGGAATATTATAGGCTGATTAAGCCATATTATAATGTAGGTAATAACTATGTTGTACCTAAGTAAGGAACAATAAAAACCCAACATTTACAAAAAACCTTTTTATTTAAATATGCACTGAAAAACTTATACAACAGTTGAAAACATGAAGACTAATACGCGAATGCGTAAGAAAACTTTGGCAAATACAATGAAAATACAAAAATAACTTTTATTTCATGATGTTTACGAACCAAATTCGAACGTATACGACGCTAGTAGCCTAATAACATAATTTATAGAATAGTTGTGCAGAGTAGACACAGGTAGGGCTCCGCCCCGCAGTCTTTTGAAGCAGTTTATTGGACCTTGTAGAGCCTGGTGCAAGTCACGTCCTTCGCGGTCATCACCTGGAAAAGAGAGTTAATAAGATTATAACATTGTTTTAAACATAACTGGCAAAATGTGGGAATAACGGGGAACACCTACAAACGATGATGTACCTGGGTATTTTAAAATGGCCCGCTCGAATCCTGTAGTCTACTCCCTAATCACGAAATTCGTAGTTTTGGCCGAAGATACGAGCGATTACTACTATCACCTACGGATATAAGATCAGTTTGGGGCTCAACCTAAGAATGAATGACAACGATTTGACAGGTGTCCCTACTCTCGATATGTTTTTGCCCGTCCAAAAAAGTAAATTAATCGGGTGTAGGTATGGTTCGCTACCCTAAGAGGTAATAAATCATATGAAGCTACAATCTCCGCCACGTAACTTGGCAAGAGTCGTTAGATGCGTTTTTCCTTTAGTTAACTTTCTTGTAAACAGAAATGTTTAAAAAAATTACTCCCACTACACCAAAACCTTGCCAAGTTACGTGCCTGTAGCAGGACGTGAAGTCTTTTGAAAGGGGTGTGTTTTGTGGAAAAATGCTGGGTCCTTAGAAGCTTGCGAAGTTGCGAACTATTTTCGGAGGGGCCCTTATCTTCTTTGACAGACTTCAAGACTAGGCCAACTGATTATCATGGGCTGTGTTTCGGCTTCTTCGCCAACCATCGCCAAAAACGATGTTATTGCTCTTCCATTTAAAATTTATGGCTGTTTAACAAACCAACCATAAACATGAGATTTTTTTTTTCAGGCTTTTAGAATCCGGGGTCAGTCGTGCAATGCATAAATCAATAGATGCACCTGGCAAGCGTAATACTAATAACATACAATCAAGGGCTTCAGTAGGTGATAAACATTTTATTAATACGTTTATATGCTACTGTCCTATTGTCTACCATAATAGGATGAGGATAGATGATGCAGAGTTGCATGATGTATCCTAATTTAAAGGCACACTTGACATATATAAAGCCTACATGATATCTTCCCCCCACCTACTCACTAACTACCACCAAACGAGCATCTTCCTGCAGGGTGTAACCTTCCCTGGTCCACTTGGAAGTCCCTGAACAGTCTCCGAACCCAAGTGGGGAAGATGTAAGTCGAATCTGGTAAAGTGGGGCTACCTCGACGGAACGGCAGCAGGGTGTGGTCACATGTGAAGCTGTGTTATAAACTATGCACCACCTCCTATGCTGACTTTACAAATGGCAGGATATGAAGTGGTGCATAGTTTGTCCCAAAACCTGCAGCCAAAGTGACCTCTGCGCTGCCACCGATAACGCCGTGGAAGTGGCGAAGATTTGGGCAAAAAATTTTTTTATAACTATCGTGCCAGCGACAAATAGAAGAAGCCCAAGTGATAGATAACTCTACGGCTAGATTCCGAGATAAAAGTTAACAGAAGGCCAATTCTCGTAATTTAAAACGTTCAAAATATAGTCGCAGTCTCATCTTGGCGACAAACAACTGTCAAAAATGTAGGGCAATTAGAGGTATTTCTGACAGAATGAGACTGAGATCAGACTGAACATTCTTAACATTACGAGAATTGCCCCACAGATGTTACAACAGCTAGGTCATGAAAATTAAGTTTACTAGTAAAATTCAAAGTCCTGACTGACTGATATATCAACGCACAGCCTAAACCGCAGGTCCTAGAGACATGCAATTTGGAGGGTGTGTTCTTTGTGAAGAGTAGGTATCCAATAAGAAAGGGTTTTTCGAAATTCCACCCCTAAGAGGGTGAATGGGGGGAGGGTGAAATTTCACGCAGACGAAGTCGCGGGCAGAAGCTAGTCGCCTATATGTGGCAGGGCCAGAAACAAAGTGACTGGATAAGCTGGACGTCTCTAATGACTGGCCCGAAATTGCAATAGATCGAGGAAAGTGCACAGAGGGAAGGGCCTCTAAAGTAATAGCTAAAATCCAATTAAAATAAAACTCATAATATGTCTTTTACAATAAGAACGTTTCTTGTAAAGATTAAACATTTACTTAATAGGTACTAATAAAAACTATTAAATTCTCGACCACGCATCGAGGTTCCATTTCTTCTTGTACCGACTATGGTGGGTTATTGCTCAAATGTTTAAATAGGCAATGTTACGATAATTCCGTTGAACTCACCGAGCCTACTGACTAACGGAATAATAATTAAAATAACACCAAAACAAACAAACATTCGTAGGAAATGTAGGAATCCGTGAAATCAATTTGATATCAAGCTTGTTCAATTTTACAACAACCGTATAATTTTCGAGTTTATGGCACAATTAGATGATAACAATGTACTGTTGATTTATGGACAGAAAAATTTATAATTTGTTATTACGTTCTAGAATTTTTTGTTAGGTTGGCTTAGCTAGTGCAATCTTCTTTGGTCAGGTAACGTGTAAGACTGAGGTTGTCCATTTTGTAATCGCTGAAGGCTTATAGTAGACAGCTACTTACTATTTTATTTCTAGAATTTTTTTAATCGACGTTTTTATTTCTTTAACACGTTCCGGCGCGGTAACGGCTGTAACCCTATTTTAAAAGTTCACGGAATGACAGTACGGCGACAGTCGTATAGTTTGGTACTTTCTTTCCGTCAAACACGGCTACCGCAGACCGCAGTGTAAAATTTATTTGCTTATTGTATAGACTTTATGCTTAAAGCAATAATATATTTTAACACAGATGTAATGATATGGACGATACAAGTTTTATTTGATGGCGGTGTGATACCCCCGTGTCTCGGAAACCACGTTATGCCGATGTTCCTGCGCCTGATCTCTCTCCGGACGTGTCAGATTGCGTGCCGCGTCCCATCGGACAATGAGAGTGAGGCAAGAAGGAGTGCACCTGTCTGTCATACACTTTGGCACTTATCTCCCGCTCCAAAAGCTAGTCTCGTATGCGATTGGTCGCCTCGGCCACGAAATAGGGTCTGAAAGACTATTATGACTCTTTAATGGTATATTATACTTACAGCCTTCATCTCCTCGGGTCCGAATTCTCTGATATAGCTGATCTCCACGCCATCGGCAGACTTCTGGATCTGCTTCAGAGTGTTGCCCTCGAACGTGCATACAGACTTCACCTGCAATTTGAAATGAGAAAAGTTTAGGCTTTGCTACTACATCAGTTGTTTCGTTGTTGTTATCTTGGGATATATTTACAAGTTTTATTATTATCTCCTTTATTCATTTAAATTCTTATAAATTATATTTTTAAATATTAGTATAAAGAAATATAAAAACATTTAAAAATATAAAAAATAGTAGCCCACCGGTATCGGGAAAAGGGTCCAAGCTACCGGCGGTCAGGGCTCCAGAGAGAGGAACCTCCTAACTATTCGGGCCGTGTCCAGAAGTACCGCTTTCTGGATCAAGCCCTTGATCCAGCTGCCCAACGAGAGCCTCCTCAGGTGTTGGTCGAGGCTCTTGGCAATTAAACCATTGGCTGTCACAACTATCGGCACAATGATCGCTGAGTCCACATCCCACATGTCGACAACCTCGTGAGCCAAGTCAAGATACTTGATTTGTTTATCTTTCTCGGCTTTCACGAGGTTCCCATCATGCGGGACGGTTATGTCAACAATCATTGCGCGCCGCTCTGGTCGATCCACCACCACTATATCAGGCTTATTGGCAACAATAGTCCTGTCAGTGATGATGGATCGATCCCAATATAATGTGATATCACCATTTTCGAGAACTGGGTCGGGCACATACCTGTAGTACGGCACCTCCGATTCCACAAGGTTGTATTTCAGAGCAAGTTGCTGATGGATTATCCTGGCTACAAGGTTGTGTCTATGCAAGTACTCTTCGTTAGCTAGACGAGAACACCCGGAGATAATATGCCTGATTGATTCTCCCGGCCGGTGGCATGCCCGACAGATGTCAACCGTGCCGTCTTTCACAATAAATCTCCGGTAATTGTTCGTCATCATAACTTCGTCCATAATTGCACAGACAAAACCTTCGGTTTCCCCAAAGAGGTCACCGAAACGCAGCCAGGCTACGGACGCTAATAGATCAACATCGGGTCCATGTAGGGCCCGGAAAAAGCGTCCGTGAAGCTCCTTACTCTGCCATACCTCCATGCGATCATTAGTGTCAAGCACTACTGGCTTGCGCCAGTTCTCTTTAGCCAAGGAGAGCGGGGTGAGGCCCTTGTCCACGGCGACTACATCTCGATGCATCCCCACGTCGGTTTCTAGAAAATATTCCCTGAGACTGCATATCTCGCGATTGTGGAGGGTCTTAGCGTTTAAAAACCCTCGACCTCCACACTTTCGCGGGATATACAGCCTCATTACCGATGACCGTGGGTGATGCATTCGATTTGCAGTCAGCAACGTACGGACCCTCCTATCCAGGGCGTCGAGTTCGGTCTGAGTCCATTTGAGTATGCCAAAAGAGTACATCAAAACCGGCATGACCCAACCGTTGAAGGCGCGCACCTTGTTTCCGCCTGATAGAAGACTATTAAGTACTTTTTTCAGGCGGCCAAAGAAGCGCTCCTTCAACGATTGCTTCATGTCAGTAACATTGATGCCTAACGCTTCCGACATACCCAAATACTTATAGGTTTCGGATGCGGAGAGGGTTCTAAGGTTTGTGGAATCCGAGAGTTGGGTTCCCACGGATTCAACAATCTCCCCTCGCTTTACATGCATGACCGCACATTTGTCCACACCAAATTCCATCCTGATGGCGCTACTGAAAGTTTGAGTTACTTTCAGTAGCTCCATTAGTTGCAAATTGTTGGGGGCAAAGAGTTTTAGGTCATCCATGTAGAGGAGGTGCGATATAACCTGACCACCTCTCCTCAGCCGATAGCCTAGACCTGAATCCTCCAGCAGCGTGCTTAGGGGATTCAAGGCTAAGCAGAACCAAAGCGGACTCAAACTATCACCCTGAAATATGCCTCGCTCGATCCTTATCGGTTCGCTATTCCTCTGAATATTTCGACATCCTGGATATCGAAGGACCGTCCTCCATTGCCCCATACACGACATCAGGAAGGTGCGCAGAGTTGCATCTACTTTGTACAACTCCAACACCCTCATGAGCCATGTATGTGGCACCGAGTCATAGGCCTTCTTATAATCTATCCAGCATGTCGACAGATCCTTTCGGGAACGACGAACCTGTTGGCTAATGGCCATATCAATGAGGAGCAGCTCCTTAGTACCCCGGGACCCGTTCTTACATCCATTTTGAGAGACAGACATGATGGAGTTGGTGTCTATATGTTTGTTAATTTTAGTTCTCAAAATGGATGTAAGAACTTTATAGACCGTCGGTAAACAAGTGATCGGTCTATAATTTTTGGGATCCGCGGTACTACCTGATTTATGGAGCAGGTGGGTTATTCCTGTCGTTAGGAACTGGGGCAGTGACCCTGACTCTAAGGCTGACTGGAACTGGGATGCCAAGCAGGCGTGCGACCCTTGGAACCATTTTATCCAAAAGTTGTGCAGCCCGTCCGGCCCTGGAGATTTCCAGTTAGGCAACGGTCGGACTGCACGAGCAACATCTTGGGGGCTGATGGTAAGTACCCCCATTTCTGGTATTAGATCGCACGCTCGCTCAATCTTCCCAGTCCAATCACCCTCGGTGTGACTGACAGGCACCGACCAGATGTTTCGCCAGAACGAGCACATGGCGTCATCATCCGGTAGGCACGTGTCAGTAACACCTTGGTCCGGTCGCTCCCAAGCCCTATAAACCCACCTTTCATCACTCTGGAATGTGCGATTCTGAGTGTATCGCTCCACTCGCCGCCTGTATCGACGAATACGGTTCGCCCATGCATACACTTTCTGCTTCAGGAAGTCGATGCGCTCCGTGACACAAGACATATAGTCTTGAGGACTGATATCAGTCCCCAAGAATGCCCGTCTCACAAAGCGCATCACTCTAGGGCGAGTATTGCCCTCCCTGAAGCAGATTAGTTTGCCAATGAGCGCTCTGGCCCCACCAATACGGCGTTCAATTCTGCACTGCCAAGCTGGTACGGCTGGTTTCGGTCGTGTAGCTCTAGAGTCATTGGCAAATTTGACATGAGCTACACGACATGCCGCTGCAGCCGCGCAGTACAGAATCGAATGAGCATCGGTGAGGTCTTCGCAGCCATCAAAATAGTTTGACAACTGCGAATCCAGAACCGCCACCAGCGCCCTATTTTTGTTATGCATGGGCAAACGAGGTAAGCGTGGCCTAAGTTCGGGTGACATGAAGCGATATTCCCGAATCGCATCCTCCAAAGCACTCCTCAATTCCTCATTACATTGGGTACTTACGTTTGTAGCCCTGTCATTACTCCCCTCGTCAGCATGACTTGTATCAGACTGCGGTAGTAGTACAGCAGTCTGCGACTGGGGAGTGATGACATGGCTACTCTGCATTTCACTTCGCAGGCGATCAAGTACAGTGTCATCCAACATATGGTTACGCTGAATGACACGCACCTGATCCGATAATCGTTGTGCCGAAACGTTGACAGCTGGTTCAAGCACCTGAAACAGAGAGAGCATCCGAACACGGTACGCGGTCAGATTGTTTCCCCCCTCTGTAGCCCCATAGTATGAGCGCATGACATTTTCATTGATGGATCGTGTCCATCTCATGCGCTGCACACTTCCGCCGGGAGCTGGGACCCTATCAGAGGCCGGTGGGCCTCGAGGTCCTAAGCCGTCCGGCGGCCGGCGTCCTCCCCGTCGACGAGCAGGTGGTGGCGTCGTGGGCGGAGAGAAATACTCGTCGCTCGAGCTCGACGCAACTGCCGCGGTCGGTGTCGTCACAGCGCTCACAGTGGGGCTGGATACCGGCGGCGGCGAGGCGGAGCTGAGCGAAGAGTCCGGAGGTGGAAGGCGTGCGAGACGTCTAGCGGCGGCAGATCGTGTCAACATTTTCTATTTTCCTTCTTCGTTTTTATCGGAGGTGACATGACAAATGTCACCTCCTCTGGTTCGGCAATTTTTGATTTAGATTTATCAAAATTATGGTCATTGTAAGTACTATTTTATGGTATGGTATTATATGGTATTTGGGCTATGGCTGTAGTATTTTAAAATACTTCTAAAAACTGCTTTTATAAATTGATTTCGGAAAATGGTTCAAAATGACGACTCGTTGACATTGGTGTTGCCAGTATTATTATTATTATTATTATTATTATTTATTATTGATCAAGTAACATAGACTCAATTACAATACAATTTTAGGCATACAATGTCAGAAGTAATAATTACACTTAAAAACAAAAATAAATAAATAAATTAAATTAATAGAAAATAGAAGAATTACATTAAATTAGATAAATAACAAAAATTAAATTAAATTAGATAATAACAACAATTAAATTAAAAATTAAATTAAATTAAATAATTTAATTAATTTAATTAATTATTTGTTTATGCTCTGATATCTGAAACTCCATAGTTAAAGGTGACACACCAAAGCCGCTTCAGAACGTTACAACTCTGCAAGTCGGACAACTTTTGCTTAAAATTAGCGGCTGCTACGCCTAAGCTTTGGTGTGTAGACCTAGACACATTAAGTTTACAATATGCCTTGCACAAAGAGGTTTTTATGAAAGTGACAATTTTTACCCGGCTACGGCAGAGACGAAGGTTTATGAATCTCACTGGCTATGTAGGTACTTGTATTTAAGTTAGTTGGTACCTATTTATTAACAAATACAGTGTCATTGATTGGAGATTAGAGTGTCCTAGGGTAGGATATTTGGGCGTGACTTTTTAGCGTAAAGTAAAAGATGTCGGTGACTCTTACCTTGGCGCCATCAGCCCTCTCCTCATCGAACTCTTCGCCGGGCTTGAACTTGCACTCCGTGGTCTTGAAGGTGGAGGACGTGACCAGGTTGTAGTTGTCTCCGTCTTTGCGAAGCTCTACCGTGGGAGTGACAGCGTTGGCGGCTTTACGGGTGATGAGGCCCACACCTAATGGAAGAAAGAAACGAGGATTTAGAAGGTGTGACTAGAAAATAGATTTTTCTTCTCTTGGATCCGCACTAAAGCATAGAAGCTGTGGTAAAATTAGTTGCTATTGCTGACTAGCAAGAAATTTTTGGTGGTAGTGGAGCTGACTGTTCAGGGTGTATCGGACGTATTTCACTAAAAACTAACGCACAAGAAGTGTCTGCGTCGTGCCTCGCTGACTGGTGTTATGTAGCCAGTCACGAAACCGGCGGTACAAGACACCCTTTCGGCCAGAACTCTTCCTTGAGGAACTTCTCGAGATGATGTGTCGGAACACGCATCACGAACGACTTGAAGTTCGTGTTGTGACGCGACTCCAACATCTCGACCCTCAAAGTCCAGTTGGTCTTCACACGCATGTACTAATTAGGTAGCAATTTAGGGAACTAGCAAAGGATGGCCCTATATGGGAAATTATCACGTGAACAATCCCGGACTTAGTCTTGTGCTCTCTAATTCTTACTGGCCACCAACTTTTACTGTTTTCCTCTCATTGAAACATGTTCTTACATGAAGCGACTGCCTATTTGACCTCTTCAACCCAGTTGCTGGGTAATACGATACGGTGTTAGTGTTACGTAAACATAGCCAGTATTATTTGGCTGGTGATGAATTGAGGAACCAGAATGAATATACTAGATTTGATTTAATGTTGACAATTTGCCTTGGAAAACGGCGCTGCCATTGAGTGCCAAGATATACTGGATAATTATAACCTATTTTACAATAATTATATTTCGTACGTTTCATTCTTCAGATAAATAATAGACACATGTAGTACCTTCATTGTACTGGCAACTTCGCACTTATTAATATTAGGGTAGATTGAAAAAACTTCCCGGCTTGCGCTCCGTCCAGCCAGCCGCAACGGCGGCAAGGCTCCTCATTCTTTTATTGTGCGCGGCAACAAGCACTCACTCTTCAATACTTTTATATATTCAGTGATATTTCGTTAAAGTTATCTTCAAATTACTTTTTCAATATGTCTAAGCGTAGCGCTGACAATAAAATTAGTTACTATGAAAATAAAATTAAAAGACTTAAAGAATGTGCAAACAAAAAACGAAGTCGTGTGATTATATATTCATCTTCGTCGGATTCCGAGAAAAACGAAGGTTAGTTATGATGTATTTTTTTATTAAGTGATTTCGTGTACGAGTTGCAACCACAAAACTGTGTATACGTGATACCTTTTATATTCTTTTCACGTGGTTCAAAATAAATAATTTAGCATCTCTAAGCTAGCCTGGAGGATATCACTTTGAGGGTATCACGAAGGTATAGCATGATGTGTAAAATATGCCTGGAGGTTGACTGCGGGTCAACACGAGGGTTTAAAAAACGTTTATAAAACGCTTGGCCAGTTTGTTTACATTTGAAACGTTGATCGTTTCAGACGACGGAACCATGCAAGATGATATCACGGCGATGCAGCTTCACGTTCCAGTTGAGTCTCATGATGTTCAAGAAAACACTGAAATGACTCCAGAGGCGCCGATTCAACTAGCGCAGGATGATTCTCCGCAGCTCGATCCGGAATTACTATCAGCGCTGGGCGATACCACGGATGAACAGCCGATTTACGGCGAAAACATACACAACACTTTGGCACAACGTTGGATTCCTTTACTAAAAAAAGGACTTGCCAAGGATCTCAAGGAAAAAATACTTAAGGAGTATCAGATTCCAGAGAACTGCAAACTCCTTAGGGCGCCAACTTTGAATCCGGAAATTAAGGCTGCCGTCTCGGAAATTATTATTAACCGTGATAAAAATATACAGTTGAAACAAGATCAACTAGGCCTCGGTATAAGCGCGCTTAATAAAGCTATTACCCAGCTTCTTCTGGGAGATGATAAAATTCAGGCTATTAAGATTCTTTCAGATAGCTGTAGGATCCTGACCGACTTACATTATACCGAAACTCAGGTGAGGACAAAACTCATCACTCCCTGTCTGGACAAGTCTTTTACGCCACTTATAAAAGACCACGAAAGAGACGAGACGCTTTTCGGAGAAAAGCTCTCAGAAACCATAAAAGCTTCTAAAGCTATTGAGCGACAAGGATCGCTGATTAAAAAATCCGCTCAAAGGGCGACGTCTTTGCCCGCACCCACAGCTGGACCATCGACAGCGAGGACTCGGTTTTCGGGAAACGGGACTGGCCCCCCTCGTTATGTCTCGGCGAGCAGGGGGGGGCGAGGAGGATATCTACGAGCAGCGACAGCATACCGTCGGCAGCCGACAACGACGCGACCTCGAGCTTCCCCCAACCAGGGCAAGCACCGTGCCCAGACTCGACGTTAGCGATACAGGTACACGCAGGTCGTTTACAATATTTTTACAAATGTTGGATGAACATTACTAGTAATAGTACAATCTTGAATTGGATTAAAAATGGCTACATGATTCCATTTTCTAAAAAAGTGTACCAACATGTTGTACCCTGTAACACGTTTAGGAATGAAGAACAGAGAGATATGTCTGTAGCGATCGACAACTTGTTACAATTAGGCGCGATACATGAATGTGAGCCACAATCAGATCAATTTATTTCTAAAATATTTTTAACTTCAAAATCAAATGGTGGAAAACGATTTATTCTAAACTTAAAATTGTTAAATAAATTTCGAAAAAAGCTCTTTACAACCATCACAACAGACTAAATTCCTAGGTTTTAATTATAACACTAATAACATGTCTTTATCCTTACCGAATGATAAACGAGTACATATTTCAAAATTAGTTAAAAAATTTATTCCCTTACCACGTTGCACTATTAAAGACTTTGCCAGTTTAATCGGCGTTTTATCATCCGCCTGTCCGGCGGTTAAATACGGTTGGGTGTATACTAAACGTCTCGAGAGACAAAAGTACTTAGCATTAAACGCCTATAAAACATATGAATCCAAATTTAATCTTTCGCCTATAATTCTGCCGGATCTGGAATGGTGGTCTCAGAACATTTTTTCAACATCTACTTCCTTAAGGCCTGATAAGTTTCAACTAGAAATTTTTACAGACGCCTCCAGGTCTGGCTGGGGCGCATTTTGCGATAACGAAAGAGTTAACGGTAAATGGAAGTCAACCGAGTTAAAATTCCATATCAACTATTTAGAGCTGCTGGCAGTGTTTTTTGGCCTCAAATGTTTTGCATGCGACATACGTAACTGTTCCATTCTATTACGTATCGATAATACCACAGCATTAAGCTACGTAAATCGCATGGGTGGTATCCAATACTCCCATTTAAACGACTTGACACGAGAAATCTGGCGTTGGTGCGAAGAGCGAAATTTATTTTTAACTGCCTCTTATATTAAAAGTAAAGATAATAAAGAAGCTGATGAAGAATCTCGCAAAATTAACAAAGACATAGAACTAAAATTGTCGGATGAAGTATTTGATACAATTAAGACTAAATTAGGTAAACCAGATATCGATTTATTCGCTTCTCGCACCAATGCCAAATGTCATCAATACGTATCATGGAAACCAGACCCAGATGCTATAGCAATAGACGCGTTCACAATTCCATGGAATAACATGTTCTTTTATGCCTTCCCACCGTTTTCCCTAATATTAAAATGTTTAGAAAAAATCATTATAGATAAGGCTGAAGGCATACTTGTCTTTCCCTATTGGCCTTCGCAACCCTGGTTCCCTCTATTACAAAAATTGCTCACTTCAGATACTTTATTTATAAATTCCGAAAATAACAATATATGGTCTTCCTCTAGGAACCCACAAATCAAAGGAGTTACCCTGGGTGTAGCGAAGCTCTCAGGAACGCGTTCATAAAACGAGGTGTCCCAATGGCCTCTCTGGATTTAATGATGGCATCTTTAGCTAAGAACACATTGAAACAATATAGTGTGGCCTTAAAAAATTGGTGGCAATATTGCCTTAAGAATGAAATAGATCCATACAAATCTTGTATACCGTCAGTGTTATCATTCTTAACGGAACAGTTTGATAAAGGTGCAGCTTACGGCTCTCTTAATAGTTACCGTTCGGCTTTAAGTTTATTATTTGGTGATGATTTAGGATCTCATGAACAGATCAAAAGGCTATTAAAAGGAACGTATAAATTAAGGCCAAACATCCCAAAATACGCATCTACGTGGAACCCTCAAATAGTTTTACAACACATCGCTCAATGGGGACCTAATATAGAATTACCTTTAAAAAAGATTTCCCAGAAGCTTGTAATGTTATTAGCCTTATGCACAGCTCACAGGGCGCAAACAATTACATCTATTAAAATTAAAAACATTCATATTTGCCCTAACGGGGTCAACATTATAATTACCGATATTATTAAAACATCTGCTGTCGGTCGTGACCAACCAATTTTATTCCTGCCTTACTTCAACGAAAATATAAATATTTGTCCAGCAACAACTTTGAAAGATTATTTGTCGGTTACAAAAGATTTAAGGCCAAATACAGTTGAAAATCTTCTGATAACATACAAGCGACCTTATAAGGCCACCTGCACACAAACCATCAGCCGATGGATAAAGCAGGTGCTCGCGGAGAGCGGCGTGGATGTGTCGGCGTTCGGTGCACACAGCACCCGACACGCTGCCACATCCACGGCGCGCACGCGAGGCATCTCGCTTGACGTCATCAGGAAGACTGTTGGTTGGTCGTAATCGTCGCAGACGTTTGCAAAATTCTATAATCGTCCAGTGAGCGATGATTCTTGTTTCGCAAGATCAGTTCTTCTCCCTGGTTAACAACCGGGACTTTATGAACTGCGATTAGAGTATTCATTTATCTGATTGTTCCTGTTTTTCTTATGAAGTGTCTAAATTAATGTTATAAAAAAAAAAAAACCTTTTTATGTTTTGTACAAATTTAAGAATGTTAAGAGTTGTGTTGAGTAATTAAATTATTTCTAGTAGTAAACCACTAGTTTTAATCTTATTCATTTAATACTATCTAGTTACAAAATTTTTAATCTCTAAACATCTACATGTGTCTATTATTTATCTGAAGAATGAAACGTACGAAATATAATTGATGATTAAACGAACTTACCTGTAAGTGAAGTTCTATCCCAATTATATGAGTACGTTTCATTCGAAGATAAAGGTCCCTCCCTTCCCGGAGCCCTTAATCTAAAAATTTTGTAATAGGACTCTAAAGAATGAGGAGCCTTGCCGCCGTTGCGGCTGGCTGGACGGAGCGCAAGCCGGGAAGTTTTTTCAATCTACCCTAATATTAATAAGTGCGAAGTTGCCAGTACAATGAAGGTACTACATGTGTCTATTATTTATCTTCGAATGAAACGTACTCATATAATTGGGATAGAACTTCACTTACAGGTAAGTTCGTTTAATCATCAATAATTCTATTTGCACCCGTTGTAAAGAGCTTTTATTTAATGCATCAAAGTCTGGTTGCTGAAGTGGTTTCGCATTTGTTATCATCGCCATTAGTTCTGCCAAGCCAAGAGTCGAATGAAGCCTACACAATGCGGTACTCCTGGATCCAGCGAATTTTATAACCCCGGCGTCTAATTGTAGTTTGGATTTGGACACTTCCCCGACCAGACAACTATTTTCGATATTTTAAGATTGTTTTTTAATAATGATACTAGCTAATGCGTTGCAATGCCTTTTTAATGTTTTTTTGTTAGGAACTTTCTCTGGCACGCACACACAACAACTTACCAAAGTTTCATCACAATCGGTCGAGCCATTTGAGAGTTTTTGCGAGACTAAGAAAGAAGATAGAGATTTCATACTTCACTACTGTGACAGGAAATAGAAGTAAGATGCACACAGTCTTTCTGTGACAAATATAAACTTGAACTTTGTATTCGAGATGACTAGTTAATAGTTATTTACAGAACAAAACAACGTTTGGACTTTGCATGGAGGGCATGTGGCATAATTATGTATTGTAATTTGTTCACACGATATACGAGGTCAATTATTTTGCAAGTTATATAGTCATTTAGACGATGTAGATGAATTAATTAGCATAGCAAGTATGTAAAGAAAAGCATACCTGCATAATTTCAAGTGTTCATAGAAAGTGGTCCTATATTTGGGTGTTAGTGGCTCTTTAGGCAAGTGGATTATGAGGCAAGCAGAGATTTAAGCTCCTAGTTAGGGACTTCATAATTATATTGAGCTGTGAGGTTTTTGAAAAGATTTTAATAATAATAATATTCCACAACTATCACACAACGCCGTCTAGTCTCAAGCTAAGCAGAGCTTGTGTTATGAGTACTAGACAACTGATAAACATACTTATATATTTCTAAATACATACATATATAGATAAATTACACCCAGACACAGAACAAATCCTCCAATCCTTCTTATAACAAAAACAGAACGAACGAACTAGCAGGGGATCGAGGAGGGGGGGGGGTGGAGGGGGGTTCAGGGGATCCATAGATATCCGAGGGGATCAGACCGGAATAAATCAAAACTTCAACTATTGGAGACCACTAGTCGAGCTTTAATAATTTTAATTTTGTGTGGATATTGATTGTCATGTTCATGTGTGGCAGTAGAGGAATGGGGTAAATGTCGTGAGGACAGTTTAGGGTATGAATGTGGATAGGGGAAGACCAAATAAACGATGGATTGACTGTGAAAGATGTTATGGAGCTGACTACCGAGATGACGACTAATAGCGAAGTACAGATACCGCCATCCACGAAGACGCGCCCCACTCTTCTTCCTAATCGCTTACAGTAAGCACAAGTGTGCAACATTCCGCTAGTGTTTTAGTTGCGTCGATACATAGTAATTGCTTATTAGTGGGTAATTAGTGTACATTTGCATAAAAAAAAAAAACACTAGCGGAATAAACTAGCGAGGCCGTGGCTTCTCAACGTGCAGAAATCCTCGGTACAATGAGGTCGCTCCGCGAAGCCTGCGAAGCTCCCAGGAAGCTTCTGTGCTTTTGGGCGGAGCTAGGCTGGCTCTGTTAGCCAGAATCCCCACGCACAACGGACCGAATGGGAGTCTAAGTGCGGAAAAGGGAATCATTATCATAATTGTACTATTTAGTACCTAGGCTTAAAAAAATTTTACCTTCTTCAGAACGAAGTTATTTCGAAATTGAGGTACACCCGCCATATTGACGTCAATATGGCGGGTGTTCTATAGTATTTTACTCATAAAATATAATTACACCAAAAAAATGTACCTAAAATGTACTATTTAGTATCTAGGTTTAAAACAATTGTACCTTCTTCAGAACGAAATTGTATTAAAATTAAGGTAGGTACCTACACCCGCCATATTGACGTCATGATGGCGGGTGTTCTATAGTATATTCTGCCGTCATAAAGAAAAAGGGCACAACTAAATTTTTTTTCAAAATTGAGTTATATACATATTTGGAATCAGAAAAAAAGGCGTATTAAATTAGCCAGTTTTTTTACTAAATTTTGGAAAAAAATGTTAGTTGTGCCCTTTTTCTTTATGACGGCAGTATTATATTTGCCCAATTCTTGAGGAACGCTATAGGCTATTTAACATCACGCTATAACCCTTAGGAGCCGAGCAAAAAGAAAAAAAAGTCAAAGAACGCTAAGCAAAAACGAAGTGAGAGCGCTGGCAGGCGATGCGATGCGATGCGATGGGGTGGGTCGGGGTACAAGAAATTTCACGCACTCGTGGGCAGAAGCAAGTAATATGTATCTACTTATATAGATAAAAACAAAACTCCAATCATAATTAGTGCAAGTTGAGCACAGAACAGTTATCATAGCAATGAGCTAACGACCTGTAGAAATAACTCACATAATAACATGAGGTGATGTGATAAGGTCTGCCCTTATCACATCACCTCATGAGTGTAAGTCACTCTCGGAGGGAGGGTCAACGTTTTCCTTACTGATAACCTATTGATTGAGATAAAGGGAAACATAACCTTTGTTGACCGGAATAATCATAGAAATGTTAATATGTACATGTATGGTATATCTATGGGAATAATGCAATATATTTAAGTCGGTAAGTTTTTTATTTGTTAAACATAGGTGTAGGTAACAATAGATGCTTGAGGGTGGGAGGGGGGAGAGGGGCTTGTGGCTAAGTAATAACAGCCGCACGGGTCGATCGATCAGGTTAAGCTACGCTTGCCGCGGATGGTCCGTGGATGGGTGACCATCTTCACATATCAAGATCCCTCTGTGCCTCGGAAAGCACGATAAGCTGTTGGTCTCGGCTGTCATTCGTGGATATTTGACAGTAGTTACGGGTCGACAGAAGCCCGAAAATCTGACAACCAGTTTTGCCAAGGGGCATCGTATTACCCAGTAACTGGGTCGTGGAGATCAGATTCGCTCCATGTAAAATACTGGTATTCAGCTGCATCCGGTTAGACTGAAAGCCGACCCCAACATAGTTGGTAAAAGGCTAGGCAGATGATGATGTATAGGTAGTGTAAAAATAGATGTTATAAATATAATTGGCACAGAAATCTATGATTCCAGATTTTGTGTTAGCATTAAGGACGCGTTTACGAATTGACGCGCTTCAATTTTAGGTATTGAGTCTCACTACTACACGTGCACGGCTCACACACACAGCGACATGCGCGAAGCGGTGAAATTATGAGTAAACTGACACGACTTGATACTTGAGCCTAATTTTATTTAATTTTTGCCATGTATTTTTTTTTAATATTTACTTAATTTCACTGGACAGTGATTAATCAAGTACTTGCCAAAGTACGTACCTATGTATTAATTGGAACTAATAGCCGAGCTGAGCTAGATGTGCCGAGTTTGGGCTCATTTCAATAGTTATGTTGAGACCTTACCTCCGGACTTGATGGAGTGACCTGCAGGTGTAATTCAAAGACTACTACTGGAACTAATAGCCGAGCTGAGCTAGGTGTGCTGAGTTTCGGCCCTTTTTGGTAGTTATGTTGAGACCTTACCTCCGGACTAGATCGCGTGACCTGCAGGTGTACTTCGAAGACTGCTACTGGAACTAATAGCCGAGCTGAGCTAGGTGTGCCGAGTTTGGGCACATTTCGTTGGTTATGTTGAGACCTTACCTCCGGACTTGATGGAGTGACCTGCAGGTGTACTTCGAAGACTGCTACTGGAACTAATAGCCGAGCTGAGCTAGGTGTGCCGAGTTTGGGCTCATTACGTTAGTTATGTTGAGACCTTACCTCCGGACTTGATGGAGTGACCTGCAGGTGTAATTCGAAGACTGCTACTGGAACTAATAGCCGAGCTGAGCTAGGTGTGCCGAGTTTGGGCTCATTTCGTTGGTTATGTTGAGACCTTACCTCCGGACTTGATGGAGTGACCTGCAGGTGTACTTCGAAGACTGCTACTGGAACTAATAGCCGAGCTGAGCTAGGTGTGCCGAGTTTGGGCTCATTACGTTAGTTATGTTGAGACCTTACCTCCGGACTTGATGAAGTGACCTGCAGGTGTAATTCGAAGACTGCTACTGGAACTAATAGCCGAGCTGAGCTAGGTGTGCCGAGTTTCGGCCCTTTTTGGTAGTTATGTTGAGACCTTACCTCCGGACTAGATCGCGTGACCTGCAGGTGTACTTCGAAGACTGCTACTGGAACTAATAGCCGAGCTGAGCTAGGTGTGCCGAGTTTGGGCTCATTTCGTTGGTTATGTTGAGACCTTACCTCCGGAGGTAAGGTACACCTTCAGGTCACTCCATCCAGTCCGGAGGTAAGGTCTCAACATAACTACCAAAAAGGGCCGAAACTCGGCACACCTAGCTCAGCTCGGCTATTAGTTCCAGTAGCAGTCTTTCAAGTACACCTGCAGATCACTCCATCAAGTCCGGAGGTAAGGTCTCAACATAACCAACGAAATGAGCCCAAACTCGGCACACCTAGCTCAGCTCGGCTATTAGTTCCAGTAGCAGTCTTCGAAGTACACCTGCAGGTCACTCCATCAGGTCCGGAGGTAAGGTCTCAACATAACCAACGAAATGAGCCCAAACTCGGCACACCTAGCTCAGCTCGGCTATTAGTTCCAGTAGCAGTCTTCGAATTACACCTGCAGGTCACTCCATCAAGTCCGGAGGTAAGGTCTCTACATAACTAACGAAATGAGCCCAAACTCGGCACACCTAGCTCAGCTCGGCTATTAGTTCCAGTAGCAGTCTTCGAAGTACACCTGCAGGTCACGCGATCTAGTCCGGAGGTAAGGTCTCAACATAACTACCAAAAAGGGCCGAAACTCGGCACACCTAGCTCAGCTCGGCTATTAGTTCCAGTAACAGTCTTCGAAGTACACCTGCAGGTCACTCCATCAGGTCCGGAGGTAAGGTCTCAACATAACCAACGAAATGAGCCCAAACTCGGCACACCTAGCTCAGCTCGGCTATTAGTTCCAGTAGCAGTCTTCGAATTACACCTGCAGGTCACTCCATCAAGTCCGGAGGTAAGGTCTCTACATAACTAACGAAATGAGCCCAAACTCGGCACACCTAGCTCAGCTCGGCTATTAGTTCCAGTAGCAGTCTTCGAAGTACACCTGCAGGTCACGCGATCTAGTCCGGAGGTAAGGTCTCAACATAACTACCAAAAAGGGCCGAAACTCGGCACACCTAGCTCAGCTCGGCTATTAGTTCCAGTAGCAGTCTTCGAAGTACACCTGCAGGTCACTCCATCAGGTCCGGAGGTAAGGTCTCAACATAACCAACGAAATGAGCCCAAACTCGGCACACCTAGCTCAGCTCGGCTATTAGTTAAAGTAGCAGTCTTCGAAGTACACCTGCAGGTCACTCCATCAAGTCCGGAGGTAAGGTCTCAACATAACTAACGAAATGAGCCCAAACTCGGCACACCTAGCTCAGCTCGGCTATTAGTTCCAGTAGCAGTCTTCGAAGTACACCTGCAGGTCACTCCATCAAGTCCGGAGGTAAGGTCTCATCATAACTAACGAAATGAGCCCAAACTCGGCACACCTAGCTCAGCTCGGCTATTAGTTCCAGTAGCAGTCTTCGAAGTACACCTGCAGGTCACTCCATCAAGTCCGGAGGTAAGGTCTCAACATAACTAACGAAATGAGCCCAAACTCGGCACATCTAGCTCAGCTCGGCTATTAGTTCCAGTAGCAGTCTTCGAAGTACACCTGCAGGTCACTCCATCAAGTCCGAAACGAAATAATAATATTATGAATTTATAATCCCTACTTACTTCTAGAAAAATTATAAGACTGTGAATAAAATCTCTCCTTGGGTAGTAGGTACATTATAGAATGCGTGAAGTATCATGTTTGGTATGTCAAATATTTTGTATCCGTACAGCGATCTTTTTCAGCACAAGCTGCTGCTTACAAGCGACACAGAGTCCACTCACGACGGCGGCCGAGCGCAGACTAATATTTCATTACAAATTTTTGTGCAATAAACCAAGACAGTGACCAGTAAAATAACCCTTATTTCAATCCAATAAGATTCACGCGTTACAGCTAAATATGTGAAAAAATAGACTCTGATTTTTATTTTTTTCTGAGCCTATTTGTAACATTTTGATAGTTCTTTTTAGTACCTTTTTGAGTTGAACATGTCTGCTTACATAAAATATTTTTAAATAAATAAATTTATGTTATTAAATAGTAGAAAAATATCCCCAAAGTCAGCACGATATCGTCGATTTTGTGTGAAGAGGCAACGGAAATTATTTTTTACTATATTAAAAACCAACATTTTTTAATAAAAAATAGCTACCATTTGAAGATGAAGGAGTAAACTATCTGTGGTAATTATTAGTTACATTTGGTTTAGTCTCATTTTGCTGCAAAGTGTACCGTAAAACTACTTATTTTTGTCAGATTCGTAAACGCGTCCTTAAATGACAAGCTACCTACATACCTGTTATTACCTACCTATGTAAGTATTTAATCTTCACAAAACCTGTAATTTTCAGCAAATAAATTATTTCTACTCTTATCTTTCTTTGGACCTAGTCACCTAGGTATATCGACTGCTAGGCTGGTAGGTAACAGTAAGAACTAACACCAAAATAACCGTGCTTAAAACATCAGAAATCAACCAAACTAACCAATCATTTCAATTACAACTTCCTATAAAGTGTTGAAACCTATTTAATAATGTGCACTTCGGTTCCTATTTCCATTGGTCGTTTCATTTTGTACTTACGACGACCTACGAGTCGTTGACATGCTGATTTCTAGATTTAGCTTTTATGTACCTTTAAAGCCGATATCAAATGATTAACTTTTTGTTAATTTTTGCCTTTTATTTGCCAATCTTTCACTCGAAGTGAAACGTCTGAACATAAAATGAATCAAAAGTTAAAAATGAATTGATTAAAGTGCTTACACAGGAGCAGTCGACGTGTCGGCGCAACACTACTGGTTTCTATGTATTACTAAGAAATACCTTCAGTAGCTAGCGACAAACAGGCGCGACACGCGATAAAATCGCGCGCGACACAAAGGCACCGCAAGTCGCGCAACGAGCGGTGCTTTTCTGTCGCGCGCGATTATATTGCGTGTCGCGCCTGTTTGTAGGAGCCTTTAGTATATAGTGTCGCGGCGACACGTCGCCTGCAGATGCTACCTGCAATCGGCTACGGAGAAGTATGAAGGAAAAAGACATGTTGCGCCAACCCCTATATAACTCACAAAAGAAAAAGGGTATCAGACCGGAATGAGAAAGTTTATAGTGGATAAGACAGAGATTAAGGCCTGAAACTGCGTTAAGCGGGGCCCGCGACGGGCAACCGTCGCGTGTCTACGCGCGTGGACACGCGGGTGGGCTCCGTGGCTACGCGACGGTCCCCGTCGCGGGGACCCGTCGCGGAGACCGATTTACGCAGTGTCGCTAGTTCAATTTTAACGGTGTGCTTGTATAGTCGTGTCGATGGAGAACTTAATATATTATACGTAGCAAAACGACGACTAGCAAAAAAACCGTATCACCTAGCGTTATTAACTGAACAAGCCCGTGCGTGTTCCCGCTGGCGGGGACCGCACGTGCCCCCGCGACGGGTTCCGTCGCACGGAGGCGTGCCCCGTTGCGTGGGTGCGGGGCGCGCCTCCCCGTGACGGACACCCGCGCTGGTCCCCGCGACGGAGCACTTTTGTATGAAACCGCGCGGGTGCCCGCTTAACACAGTTTCAGGCCTAAAACAGAAGAATAACTAGCAGGGGATCTAGAGGGGGTGGAGGGGGGTTTAGGGGATCAGACCAGAAGGGCAGGAGAACAATGTTAGAGGTTACATAGCCAACTTTTTACATGATTTTTCATGTAAATAAGGAAGATTGTTGTTGGAAATTGATTATGAATCAACGTTTTATGGTTTTCTTCTAATACAACGTAGTTAGTTGGAAAGAAGGATGTTTTCACACTATCAGCCGGTAGGCGAAGACGACCATTGTTGGGAACTGATAAACATCCTCAATATTGTATCACAATATTGATGTAGGTATCTGCTTCCTTAGACTTGACTTTACCTGCACTATACCTGTGATTATCTAAATTCTAAACAATACTAACCTAACAATCAAAACCCTAGGTTCTCAACGTGGGCGATATCGCCCCTCGTGGGCGTTTGAGACTTTCAGGGGGGCAGTAGAAGACCCAGAGAAAAATATATATCTTATCTTACAACTCTATATAACGTTAACACGTATATTATATGTTTAAGTAATCGTGCTAATAGCTATTTTAAATTCGCGACAAGTACCTGAATTTAAAAAAAAAATGGTATTTCCATTGATTCTCTTTTTTATTATGTATACAAGACCTTGTAAAACATTTTAAAAGAGTAACGGTGGAGTTTCTTGCCCATTCTTCTCCATACGAAAACTACCTTTTGGAATGGGCGACTAGAATCATTTCTATTTAGTTTTTTTTTGACGTTCAGAAGTGCCTTTAATGTGCCCATTTGAAATAAATGATTTGACTTTACTTATATTAAATAGAGGAAAATAATATATACGAAAATAATCTCACAATGGGTATTTCTTTTTTATTGTTATAAAGCTCAAGCTGACCACCTGAGTTCTTGAGAACTAACTCACTTTTTACTTATTTAAGTACTTAAGTATGTAAGTTGTTCATTATGTGAATGATGATATGGCTAAAAAGGGGGTGACTACCAAGATGACGACTGATAAGCAAAGTACGACATATTGCGCCGACCTCAAATAAATTAAGTTATCATTGCTTTCTGCATTATTTGTTTAATACCTATAGGTAAGATACCTCTTGGCAGATTGCCCACAAGCAGAAGGGAACCTTTTGCAACAGGTGACCTACAAAACTCGACGAACTCGTTATTTTATGAGCATCGGAGTATTCTTGGCAGAATTATGATACCTATTGTTTTTTTAATACGCATTGATTGGAAAAAAATAATGTGGAATTTTGAGTAAACTGTATGAATATAAGAGTAGGGGAAGATCAAAGAAAGAATGCATGGACTGTGTAAAAGATGACATTATGGCTGGGGTTGTCTGCATTTTCGCCGAAAATTGTTTGCCAGATTTTCACTTGCCAACTAACGTTTCGCAGAATTTTATTTCGCCGAATAATCATTTGCCATTTTATCATATAATTTTGGTTTATTTTCCAACCTCACAGCTACCAACTGTACGTTTGGTCTGCTTTTCATAATAACACTTTTTAAAATGCCAACTTATAAGTAGCAGAATGTTTTAATTTGCTCAGAATGATTTAGTTGTTTATTGTTTACGAAATCTTCTTTAATAATTATGTAATATAATGGGCAAAGAACCGTGTAAAGGGTTAAACCATTAACTTAAAACCCTTACTTTAAAAATAACCTTAACCAAACCGATCCTCGGGGTGCCCTTCGCTCGCTCTTGCATCCTATGTCGACGCAGAAAAATTATTATGACGATTCATTACAACAGACTGCGACTAACTTAAAAACGTCTGTGCTAATGAAACCTAGTTAGGTATTAAAGTACCTAAGTCTGTGACTAAACCCCATTGTCTGCGCTCCTAGGATATGTTAGATAATACTAATAATAATGATGCATTTCAAGTTCACATGATTCATCTCACGAGGTCACCCCTGTGTCAGTTATTAACATATTTTATCTACATTGCAAATTTTTATCTTGTGTCTGGCTGTCTGGATAAAATGGTAATCCCATCTGAGCTGCATTATCGGATTAAATAATATATCGTCTAATCTACTCATTTTGTCGTCACACAATGGGTGCCCGAAGACGGGCGTCGTCGCCGAGAGAGGCTTGGAAAACGCCGGTTATACGTTTCCGGGAGATTGACTGGAGAAGTCTTATTGGAAGTGATTAAATTTTTCGCTCACAAAACAGGTACAAAAGCGGTCTTAATGCTCTACCATTCAACCAAGGGTGAAGAGATTAGATGGCAGGATTTGGCAGGTGCTATGGTTGAGAGGAACAATGATAAAATAATTATCAGTGTTATTGAGATTTTCCATTCATCAGGAATGTCTCAGTAGTAGCCAGTCAGTAGTCTAAATTTATGTCCGGTTGAAGGCAATAGGCCTGTCCCCTATTACATGGGACTTACACTTAACTGGCGAAACGTGGGTGTTTATACTATTAGGTACCTACCCCTCTGCCTAACCTTTCGAGGAGTTGAGGCGTGATGTTATGTTATTTAGCCGGAGAAGGCAACACAAAAGGAGACCTATTCCCATCAGTAAGACAGAACAAGTTGAAGAAAAAAAAAACTTATTTAGAGTTTTGGGAGCTATGCTGGGCATGTGACAAGGAGGGAAAACGCAAAGAGTGTTGAATATAAATGTTGATGGATGGAGAGGGAGAGGAAGGCCAAATAAAACATGGATGGATTGGGTGAGGAATGATATGAAAGAGAAGGGAGTGAATGATAGCGTGAAGGTCGACAGGAGAGAATGGAAGAACAAAACGCGTTGCGCCGACCCCAAGTAACATGGGGCCAGGACAGGAAGTTGATGATGTCCTAGTATTATCCTAGGACTAGGAGATAGGAGAGGCATTCACTCCAGACTACGTTAGATGTGTTTTTTTCATTTTTGTTAGCCTATACTGTCCCACAGCTGGACAAAGGCCTCCCCCAAATCCTTCCAGGAACTCTTTTCCCACGCTACCACGAACCAGCCCTCGCGGTACGCGTCCACGTCAAGAGATGGCGAGGGTTCCATTATTCAACCAATTATCTTGCGATGCGAATCGATTTATTCCTGTCCAAGCCCCTGAACCCCCCCCCCCCCCCCTTTTTCCGTGTACGTCATTGCTTGCCAACATTTTGAATGAAACTGACAGTTCGAAAAGGTGACATGTGCCCGGTATGTGGGAAAGGAATTTGTTTGAAAAAAATGGTTGCCTGTAAAGTCGGTTTTACGGGCGAAGATTTTACGTGACAACGACCGATCATCCGATCATAGTTGAGTGGGAGAGAGACGCAAGGCATTCGGCGGGCCTCTCTCTCGTTCGGTGACTCATCGTAACGTTACCGAGCGTTACACTTTTTCATAAGTGACTCCCAGTCGCAACCTAATTTAAGACGTTGTCACGTCAAAATTCTTTAACGTTATCAGTCCTTGGTTTATCTACCTAGGTACTTTGCAAGAAATCATGACCTAAGATCTGCATGTAACGTTTAGCTAATTAAAGAACATCGCATTAGCTTAATAATCAAGCCGTTAATTTGCATAACACAATATTCATTGTTTATTTCATTTCCAAGATGGCGGTATTCTGGTTCAATCTATGTCTATGGTTTCAATGTAAAACCTTTATAGGTAGGTATATCGATCTTAGACTATTTGGTGCTTCCATGAATAGTTGATAAGTTGATGGCATAATTATGAGACAAGCTCTAATTCAGCCTTTCACAGTTATTTTACTTCTGATTTTGCATCACTGTCCAAATCACTGTGATCTTTATTCTCATTCCATTAAGGTGCTATTCGCTTGCTGCCACTGACAAATCTGTCAAAATCATTGTGATCTTTATTCTCATTCCATTAAGGTGCTGTTTGGTTGCTGCCACTGACAAGTCTGTCAAAATCATTGTCATCTTTATTTTCATTCCATTAAGGTGCTGTGTGGTTGCTGCCACTGACAAGTTTGTCAAAATAATTGTGATCTTTATTCTCATTCCATTAAGGTGCTGTTTGGTGGCTGCCACTGACAAATTTGTCAAAATCTATGTGATCTTTATTCTCATTCCATTAAAGTGCTGTTTGGTTGCTGCCACTGACAAATCTGTCAAAATCATTGTGATCTTTATTCTCATTCCATTAAGGTGCTGTTCGGTTGCTGCCACTGACAAATCTGTCAAAATCATTGTGATCTTTATTCTCATTCCATTAAGGTGCTGTGTGGTGGCTGCCACTGACAAATTTGTCAAAATCTATGTGATCTTTATTCTCATTCCATTAAAGTGCTGTTTGGTTGCTGCCACTGACAAATCTGTCAAAATCATTGTGATCTTTATTCTCGTTGCAATAATGTTGCGGTTAGGTAAATTAATAACTGAAGGGACTGTTGCTATAGCTGATAATTATGTGGATGTCATGATGTAAAAAAATGTAGATCCGATTCTACATAGGAATAACTAAGTAGGTATTCGTTTTAATGGAACGACCCGGTGATATAAGGACAAGGAGACCTTATAGTAACCGATATGAACCTAGGCAATATCTAAGTACCTAGGTACCGTATAAGGCAAGTCCCGGTGGGCTAACGCATCGGCTCAGGCCAGGAATGCACGCGCAGGAATGCGGTTCCTCGAGTGCAGCAACAGTTAGAAACCTTAGTCTAGTCTAGCTAACCACCCACGTAGAATATGACTAACTTCCCGCCAATTCTGACTCCAATTACGAATTCCGAAGATTCGTGTTACAATTACAGACGGCTAATGAGCATCCGTAGGTATTGTACCAAAGAGGAGGGCACTTTGCCGCCAAAACAAACGCATATTTCCATAGATATGTATCAGATTTCCGTATAACAAAACATAATAATATAGTGGAAATCGTTCACTGTAAAAATCAGTCGCAAGTTCCTCCGGAGCGTATCTCATCTCGCCTCCAATTACTATCAACACGCAGAGATGAATCGATAAACAATTCTGCGCTCCCATTGGATAAATAGTGGGCGCGGCACGACGCCATTGGTCGGTGTCGCGTGGTGTGACGTCAAGGCCGATGACCTTTAAATTGGCGCAATTTTTCAATTTAGAACATAGTCGGAGGAAAGTTTTTGTCAATCAAATATCCATTTGTTTGAATTATAGAGAGGCACTTATCGATCATAGATACACACAGTACTTGAACTAGAATGAATAAATTTGATTCCTTTGCCCTTGATTTATTCTGGAAAAAGGCGCCTACTAGAGGCTACTTTAAATTTTTTATTGATTTATGTCCTAATAAAATGTCATAAACACGGCAAAATCTAATAAAACACCGTTCACCACGGGTTCTTATTTTATAAGGAAGTAAGTAGGTATTAGGTTTTATCAGATATTAGTTATCTAATTATCTTACCAAAAGTTAATATTTATTTAAATTATTAGGTTAACAAGTCGGGCCCTTTGAAGTATCATTTTTTATCGCTAGCCGATAGTTCTGAAAAATGTTACCATTATGATTTGTGATTTTCCATACACAAGTAATACGAAGTACTTATGTAAATAAAAGAGGTGTGACAAAAAAAATGATAAGATAGGTTGTAAGTAGGTACATTATTATTATCTCTGTGACATACTCAGTATCTCAAGTATCTTTCGTTATCTGAGGTGAGTAGGTACACCCTAAAAAACTGGCCAAGTGCGAGTCGGACTCGCACACGAAGGGTTCCGTACCACGAGGCAAAAAAGCCGAAAAAAAAAGTTTGTTGTATGGGAAATACTAAAAACAGAATAAAATAAATATTTAAGGGGGCCTTAAATATTTATTTTATTCTGTTTTTAGTATTTGTTGTTATAGCGGCAACAGAAATACATCATCTGTCTAGCTATCACGGTCCATGAGATACAGCCTAGTGACAGACGGACAGCCGGACAGTGGAGTCTTAGTAATAGAGTCCCGTTCTGACCCTTTGGAGACGGCTTAATCAATCTGTCAAATTATAAGAAAAGTAGAAAAAAGGAAAATCTGCCACTCAAGGTCAACTGAGTTCAACATTCAGTCTGTAACAAACTGAATCCTTAGCATCCGTTTTATTTTGTTCTGTAAGTAGTTTTGTACAAACAGTTTTACACGTCAATGCGTGTGTGAATGACATCTCACTTCACCTAATGCGGGCCATACACGATCAAGTTCACCGTCCGTCAAGTTTGCAGCGGACTTGAAGCCGCGTCCAGTATACGTGACCGTGTATGGCTATGGGTAATGGGTATGCATGTTATGTAGCCATACACCGTCAAGTTTACTGGACGCGGCTTCAAGTCCGCTGCAAACTTGACAAGTGAACTTGATCGTGAGTGTCCCGCATAAGTTCTCAAGGTGAGGTTTTTACAGAATAGATTTGCAGATATTTTGTCGCATCCAAACTAGGTACCCAAATAGGTACTATTAATAAGTATGTTTGATGTTATGCCACTTCACACCTCTGATCTCTGATAAATTTTATTTTTTTAACTCGTCTGGCGTCTGCTGCTTATCTAAAGACGTGGCAAATTGATGTTGATGCAACTTGGCCGAGGCAAAGTTATCTCAATGTTTCATAGAAAATACATGAGTAGCAACACAAAGAAAATGACCACTGAACTGATTGTTTAAAAAAAATCGATTAAAGCTTTGGTTTCCGGATAACGGCTCCTACAAACAGGCGCGACACGCGATATAATCGCGCGCGACACAAAGGCACCGCTCGTTGCGCGACTTGCGGTGCCTTTGTGTCGCGCGCGATTTTATCGCGTGTCGCGCCTGTTTGTGTCCAAATACAGAGCTTGTTTTGACACATTAATGTCAAATATTGGCGAAAATTACACATTTTCATGACGTCTGTTATAATGTGACGGAACCACTGTCCTGGGAAACCGTAGCTTTACCTATTTTTAACGCGATTTTAAACGTTCGTCAGAGGAAATAAGTTATAAATATTTTCAGAGAAAATAAATAAAAATATTTTTTGCATTTACTTAGGTTACCGAAGTAGGTATGAAATTAACAATAGATCTACAGTATTAGCTGAACAAGATTAAAAAAGACAATGACCTATAGTTACATACCAATTCCATGCAATGAACACATTCACTAGTGTACTGCACAGAGCAAAATAACACCACTAACACTCACTCATTACCAGTCTAACGAACCGAAAATAGTTATTTCGTTCAGTCGTTCATCATTCTAAGTTTAAAAATAAAAGCGGCGCTAAGATTGAATGCCAGTGAGATAAATACAGAGGTTCAATGTCCATCTACCCACCGTATCAGTATGCAGCATAATGCACATGATAAAAAAATGGCCGTCGCACTTCTAATAGGTATATTTATGTATGCGTTATGCTTTGCAATGTTCCCCAGTTTCATGATTATCAAAAACAATATATTGTGTTGTTTTAAATTTTTCTTTTTTAGTACGTATAGGTACCTACGTACCCAAAGGGTAAGAACGGGACCCTATTACTAAGACTCCACTGTCCGTCCTGTCCGTCTGTCACCAGGCTGTATCTCATGAACCGTGATAACTAGACAGTTGAAATTTTTACAAAAAAAAAACAGAATAAAATAAATATTTAAGAGCCCCCCTTAAATAGTTATTTTATTCTGTTTTTTTTTTGCATTCTACTAACTTGTTTTTTTCGGCGTTTTTGCCTTGTGGTACGGAACCCTTCGTGTGCGAGTCCGACTTGCACTAGGCCAGTTTTTTATAAGATCGTGCATTTTATTATACAGTGCTCGTAAATGACGTTGAGATAAATAAAGATATACCTATGATTATGATTACGTTTATATTATACTTAAGTAGGTAATTTGTATAATCGTGCGTTTACTGAAATTGAGAAAATTGCCGATTGTTTTATTTTTATTTCAATGTTTTCCGTTTCACAAACTTTGTAGGAAAGACATTTTGTATACGTTTTGTTTAAAATTGTTGATAGGATTAGGAAACAAGACTTTCACCTGCAATTTTCAGGATTATCTAGTCTAGACTAAAAATAGCGTTGAAGTACCATTATGATAATGATTAATAATGTAACCGTCGGAAATAGAAAGATTGTGACTATCTCTTGTATTTAAGTGAAATTGAGAGTTTTAAAATGTCAAGATTATGCAAGGTATACCTATTGTGTGATTAGATCATTCATACTTAAATAAAGTAAGGTAAGAATAAATTACATCATTAAATAATGAGTACCTACATGTTACTAATTGATAACAATTTTATTAGTCTAAACCAAAGTCTAGAACTTTATCAATTTCCAGTAAATATCCCATTGGTTTTAATCCCCTTTTAATTTATCTAAATTAATTAAGGACCTCGGTTTTATGAAATTAGCCTAAAACGATAAAGGCTCACGCAGACAGGCGCGACGCGACTAGTAGAACAATTTCTATGAAAACTTCAAGGAAATTGATCTACCAGAATCGCGTCGCACCGTGCGTCGCGTCGCGTCTGTCTGCGGGAGGTCTGAATTTTTTCATGAATATGTAAGTAGGCTGTGGCAAGTTCACCCATGCCGTGTGACCTTCGGACTTACAAGGAACAACATTTGTAGCTGCTGCAGCTGCTTAGGTGCTTCGGGCTGGATTTTTAGGTGGACTGGTAGTAAAGGCGCCTCAGACATTAAGTCCGCCTTTGTACAGTTTTTTTACGTGTGCATTAAGGGGCTTACATGACCTAAAGCGTGGTCACTGTCGACTGTCGGACTGCATAGAAAATAAAGAGAAGCGCGATGACAACGCTGGTAATTTCTTGCAAAATATGACGCAATTAATTATTTAATTACAAAAAGCTATTGCACTAAAAGAATTAAAACACTAGTATTTCAGTATGTTGCTTGTAGAATAATCTGACACAAAATCAGAATTATTGTATGTGATTTTTATTGTAAACAGAAAGTTTTTAGAGGTATCTTCATGATTTTTTCTATCGTATCAAATTAGTTGTATTATGTTTTCAACACACTATCTACCTAGCATAATATCCTGGAGAATATCATATATTTTTCTGATTTTTTTTATTGTTTATAAAACTTGCGTTTTTGTGTTTAGGTCCTGTAAGCCCCTTTTTTTTTCTTTTTTTTTTTTCGGATGGGGAATCATCAAATGTCCCCTCCCGCTCTGGGTGGAGCGGAAGGGAGTGTCAGACTCTTACTGACTAAAACCCACCCGTGTTCCTTCCTTAGCCCTTTATGTTCCGGGCCAGCGGTAACCCTTTCGGACAATCCCGCTGACCCGGCAGGCTTCGGCCCTATGGGGCTCCTCCTCGATGCTGACATCTCTTTGAGGCGCGCGTGGAACACGTACGCGCCGTCCGGCACGGGCCTGGTCCTGATCGGACGGTGAGCTACCCATTACTGGTAGCAGCTGGATGAGAGTTCCCGAGAAGTGAGCTAATTGGAGAGGTCTATGTCCAGCAGTGGACTGCTGTAGGCTGGTGATGATGAAAGTTTTAATAATTAAATAAATATTAATTTTGTCTATTTTCGTGGATTTTGTTATATTATTGTGGACTTTGTCACGTGTCGTCATAATAATTACGGACAGACCCCTTATTTGCATACAATATAGTACAAAAGTAAAGAAAGTTTTACGTAATAATGGAACTCTTTGACCTTTATATTCAACAAGTTTATTTAAAAAAGCAAAAACGTAATGAAATCTGCTCTAAATAAACAAGTTTGTTAGTACAATTACATAATAGAAACTAAGTGTGTTAACCACGTGTTAACTACCTAGTAGTTCGCGTGCATGTCGAAAACAAATTGGATTTCATGGATTTTATTTATTTTGCGCAGAACCATAATTTATTTTTCTAAAATAAAAGTATAATTATTTTGACATTCTATGCAGTCACTTCAATTTTATTTATTTGTTAGATATGATTTTTTTTTAACGATTAAATTCAAATCCAATTCCATCCATTCCAAGTTCAAATCCAATACCATCAATTAGGTTCATAATTAAGTATAAAAAAATAAAATTAACTAAATAGAACCCTAAATAAATTATGTAAATTACTCTGAGCCTAATTTATTTATTTATTTAAACTTTTCGCACAAAAAAGGTACAAAGGCGGACTTAATGCCTTAGGCATTCTCTACCAGTCAACCAAGGGTGGTGAAGAGATTGGATGAGAATTAATCCTAGTTTTACATCTCCAGGAATTAATCAAGTCTTGTCTTGATTAATTCCTGGTAGGTTAGGTAACCCACCAGTTTGCGTCTTGGACCCAATTTAGTTCTATATAAATATTGTCTCAACAGATGTAAATTTGCTAGGATTAATTAGGCCTACGGTAATTAAATCATTCCCAGTAGCTGAACTAGTAACCGATTTAACATAGCCATTTCATTCAGGATACCCGTTCATCATTCGGTCTCGTGTCGAACGATTCTATCAGTCGATAACTATGGTGAAAATTGCAGAGAGGAAGATTTGAATAATGTGTTAGTAATGTCAGACCATTCCCAAATTTAGGTAGGTACATGTACGAGTATGTTAAAAAACTGGCTAAAAATAATATGCTTAAATTAAGTTTCCACAAACAACATTAATTAGGTAATGAATGCACCAACGAGTATTGAAATTGATTTAAATTTTTGATAAGCACGAATGCAAAGCGGCATATCCCTCAAAAAACATTTTTCCTGTTATTGTCACGGTCTAATGAATGGAATGAAAGTCTAAAAATAGTTTTATTTTGTTAAGTAGGTAATTATTTTTTTAACAATTAAACTAAAATTTAAATCAATTAGCAAAGTTAGTCATCGGAAACTGGAAAGAAGTACTAGGTTGATTTTACATGTTATTATATTTAAGCACTGTGCATGAATTCATTGAAGTACACACTTGCGAAGCAAATTATTTCAATAAATCTTCGTAACGCAAACGCAACGCAATGTCAAGTTCAAATGACAGATTGGATTGTAAAATGGCTGCGTAGGCTTACGCCGACTATATCCGCTACTCTGACTAAAGCAAAGGAAACGACTGACTGCCCAGCCTATTGCCATCAATTGATCTTTGAATCGGTTAAGATGATAAACTGCGTCTATTCTGACTCATCCGATCACATATCTGGGAGGACATTCGTATTCTAAAGCTCAATTTACTGCAACCTATTCATGTATTGATATGTCACTCAATATATAAAATATTCCTGGGAACATTGTATGCAGAATTTAAAAGGACACTGAAGATCAGTTAGTGTTCAGCTATTTGTCCCTATAAATAGAGACGGGTTATCTCCCAACGGCTATATACGAGTATTTCCACTCAAAACAGCCTAGAGAAGTGCCACTGACAGTTATTAATAAATATGTCCAATTCATGAATAAATAGATGCCACAGATAATACTATGTTAAGACTGTCCCACTGCCAAACGCACAATCTTCCCAGATCTATTTACAGACACGGGTGACTGACTTATTTATCAAAGCTCTGCCTGCAACTGACTAGAAATATTGTTTGTCAGAATATTATTTCCATTTGAGGAAGGCTGCTTTCTTTGATGTAGTCCGGTATTGCGTAGACTACGCCGCCGTCTACGCCCCGCAAATCAATAAAATCTCCAGTCCCTGCTACTATACATAAAAATCATACGATGTGACCTCTGACCGTGGGGACCAACAAACGCATGCGAATCAAACATGCACACAAATAGAAAACGGAACTCGCGATCAGTATTGTTATAGAAAATGGGCGCTCTCAACAAACCGTCTCGTATCTTATTGACGGCAATTGAAGCTGATTGTCGTCCATTTTACGACAATTGCCTGACAGTCGGCGGCGTCCAATAGTAGCTTAATCTCTAAACTATGTCGGGATATTCTCATGCGATCTTCCTAATTAATTGAAAGGATATTTCGTTGTGGTAGGTCTTTGAGATATATCACCCGTATTGTTGACTACCCGCATGATTTTTAAACGAATTGATTAAGTAATCAAAGACTGAGATTTTACATAAATGGAGCGAGTCGTTTATTTTTAAGGCCAATGACAGTTTAAAATTATGTAAGAGGACTTTGGAGTTTTGGACGATTGTTCGAAAATCGAAAACCACTTTTGCATAAAATAGATAGGTACATATAATTATCCGCGGTGCCTTATTTTAGTGGAAATATTAGATAATATGTGTTCAAGAAAAAGCTAGTAAAGAAAAGCTTTGAATAATGTCGCAAAAATCATATTATAGCCTTGCCTTATTGTCATAGTCACGCGACGTGCAGCTCCCGATTATTTTGTATTGAATTATTCGTCTTAATTCTTTTTGTATGTACAGTCAACAAAGGAGTTAAGTATACAGGAGCGTCGGATATAGTTGAAGTTTACTAAGAAACCGATGGATGTTCTGGACTGAAATTTAATTTAATAAATGAGCTGTTTGTTTTATATTAATAAACTAAAATTTTATTCGAGAATATCCATCGGTTTCTTAGTAAACTTCAACAATATCCGACGCTCCTGTATACTTAACTCCTTTGTTGACTGTACCTACTCGTTTCTTTCTTTCTGTGAAAAAAACAAATAATTCAAAGCCAGATTCATAGTCTATTTGAACGTCAGTGTGCACTGACATAATTCTCGAATGTAACGTAATCTTGACCACAAGGATATATATATCTCCTCATAAATATTGGTTTGCTCGTAATATCAATTGACAGTCTAAGTACTTACTTACTGTTGCCATGGACATACAGCCAAATATGTCATTTTTGCAGAGGTCGTTAAAAACATAGATACGACGCATCGAGTGCAGATTGAGTGTGCAACGTCCACCTTATCTTTTTTTGAAGTTGTAGAGATAAGTACGAAATAAAAATAACTTGCAGTAATAAAAATAAAAATTTATCGCTGCCATTTCGGGATATTGGCAGTGAATTATTTATTGTTAATCACAGGTTAGTAATCTGGACATCCATACTAATATTATAAATTCGAAAGTAACTCTGTCTGTCTGTCTGTCTGTATGTAACCTTATCACGTTTAAACCACTGAACGGATTTCGATAAAATTTGGCAGAGAGATAAATTGCATCCCGGGAAGGACATAGGATAGTTTTTATCGACATACCTCGCGGGCGAAGCTGCGGGTGGAAGCTATTATAAAATAAGACCATGGTCGTTTTCCACGAAACGATTTTATAGTTATTGTAAAATAAATACGATATCACAGCAAATCTATTATATATATTATTTATGGCCTTTAATGTTCGTTCTAAATAAATATATATGTTAGGTAGGTAAAACTGTAAATATGTAGATTACTATGTTATGAAGACATAACATTTTCCACTACCACATTTTATGGCAACTATTCTGCCGTCAAGTTTTATTGACTTGTAAAGTTGTAAAAGTGTATTATATAACAGTCAATCGTTTCAAAAATAAATACGAATAAGTAGAAGACTAAGAAAAGGGAGAGAGAAAAAAAGGGGGAGGAAAGAGAGAGAGTTAGTTAGAATATGTATGAAAGTGGTAAAAAGGATATTATATTATTTTATTAGTTTTATTTTAAAAGGGTGTCACCGCTTGTCGCTATTTGATTAGAGAATAGCAAGATTGAAAACAGTCTAAGTTAAGTAATTAGATTAAACGAGGCTTTTAATAAAAAAAAACAAAATTTGCTTTGACCCGTTTGCTTGACAGAAACTTTTACCTTTGTATATTACGTGTGATTCGTAAACTGCACGAAATATTTGTCACAAAATCAATTTTGTCGTAGTGTAAATAGTGTTGGCAAGTTTCCGAGTCGACTCGCGAGTCAAAGTCCGCGCTAAGTCCAAGGTCTGAGGGAATCTAACTCTGTATTAAGGCTTGTACACACAGGCGCGACGCGACAGTGCGACGCGATTCTGCGATATATATCCATAGAACAATTTCTATGGAAACGCGCGCGACACTTCACACAGGGGCGACTTGTCGCGCCGCGACGGTTTCGCGGCGCGACGAGTAGCGCGACACCGTGTAGCCGCGATATCGCCGCGATATCGCCGCGATATCGCCGCGACACCATACTAAATGTTCATTTTGTATGGTGTCGCGGCGATATCGCGGCTACACGGTGTAGCGCTTGTGTGAAAGGTGTTGCGGCGCGATAATATCGCAGAATCGCCAGGCGACACGTCGCGCGACAAGTCGCGCCGGTGTGTAAGAGCCTTTATGTTTTTATACGTTTTTTTATCTTCTGCATTGTTCAGCATGGGGTTTGAAATAAGAACGAGGCGACCTGGACACTGGCGACCGATCGATGATGAGTAATTCGTATGATTCGATTTTTAAAATGCATCTTTTTTTTAAATATGTATCTGGTAACTTGTTGTTTTGGTACGTACGAAATGCAAATGTATTGTTTTAATGTTCAGTTATCTTATTTCTGTAGGTAAGTAACTAAACGAAAACAAAAACAGACAGTGGCGCCGATTCTGTTGTGTCACAATCACAAACTAAACTTAATTTAAGTTCAGGCACCTTTTTCTTTCTATTTCATTAAGAAAAGGACAGAAGATAAATATTAGTTTAGTCCTGTCAAATTAGTCAGCGCCTGACGTAAATTGACGTATTTTTAATGGCCATTTTTTAAATCTCGTCTAAATTGTCTATGGAGTAACTTAATTTGACAGGACTAAACTAATATTTATCTTCTGTCCTTTTCATAATGAAATAGAAAGAAAAAGATGCATGAACTTAAATTTAGTTTAGTTTGTGAACAACAGAATCGGCGCCAGTGTCCCTTGGCAACGTTTCCCGTTTTTTTGTAATCTCATTCTTATCATAATGAAGTTCAAAGGTCAGTCGCTTTATCCATTAACCATGCTAATTTCCCTCAGACATTGCTATTTCAATCACTTGGATCTAACAAAAACGAGACAACTAAAAAACGTGTCTGTTTTTTTGTTCCATTATCCAATGAAGGAAGTGAATAATTTGTGAGGCACCAAGCTGAAAGATTTTTTATTCACAAACGTTGTTGGATAAGATTGAAAAAACTGTGGAACTTGCATATTGTAAACAGCACGCGAACTTCAAGAAATAACAGTTACCTATAATGTTCGACATCTTCTAATAAGGTTGAGTCGTTATAGGTAGACAATGGAAACTGGTATAAGTTTTCTAGTCGAAAAAAATTAAGAGTTCAGGAAATCTTTTTTCATTAGTACGAGTATAATATGCTGTTTTTTTTTTTGAGAAAATGTTACATATATTCAAGTAACCATTCCAATATTGGTTTCTGCCGCATCCGGTTAGACTGGAAGCCGACCCCAACATAGTTGGGAAAAGGCTAGGCAGATGATGACTCAAGTAATAATTCCCTGAAGGTATGCCAGCTATGTATAAGTTCCTGGAAAATGTTTAATGGAAAAAAAATGTAAAAAAAATTTCAGACCGGCGGAAAAATCCAAAAGAATGGAAAAAAGAATAAGTGGCCATGTCTTCAAATTCTTCGCGGTCATAATCAACCCACTATCTGACCTAATCGAAGTCGATGCTGACCTAACAACGAAGCAGACTCATCAAGAAAGAATGTATCAATTTAACCCATTACCAATGAACAGACTCATTCAACAAGTTATCAATTAAATCGCCATGATCACAAGGGGGCCTGTTGTATCCCCATTGAGCCCCGATAGTGATTAACAATCGGCACACTCATTGCAGGTGGTCAATGTGGTCATATGAGTAGCAGTAAAAGTGAATAATGCCATTTTTCTCTATCTGCAGCCGGTAAAATTTAATGGGTAATTTAGATTATCTCTCCGTTTCGAGAAATTTATGCCAGTATCTTCAGGAAATTCTTGTTATGATAGTTTTTATTGAATTCGGTATTTTTGGATGGAGTTTTTCGCGTTTCTACAGAACTTTGTTGATGCCATTTTACTTGTTTCGCAGGATTTTTGCGAGGTGCTAATTTGAAGAACTAATAACTGAATTTCCAATTTAAGAAATAAACAATTCAGGGTGTGTACTGGCAAAAGTTTCGTAGACGTAACTTGATTACTGATATGCCTTTCCTTGCTTTTCCCTTTGTTCCCAATTTTCCTTATAACTTTAACCATATAGCAGAATAACCGGAAAATTATCAAAATAGTCCCAAGCATGTCACATCACTTAAACTCTTTTTAATTAACAACTCCGCCTCCGTGGGCATCTTAAACAAAAAGGCTTGATTAAATAGACCGGAGGCTGCCCGTCTAAACTTTTTAATTAATAAAAGCAGCACTGAGCACGTACATAGCACGTCAAATATTTTCTGTTATAAAAACTCATTAGTGGGTAGTTGAGAATGAACAATAAATAGGAATGAATGCTCGTAGGCTTCTGAAGCCGGTTTATCGTACTTCTGCAATGCGGTAATAGGTACGTTCGTTTTATGTGCATTACTTTATTGCATAATGCATTTTTCTATACATAACTAAGTAAGTGAACGAAGTTTACAGCAAGATGTAAAAAATTAAAAATATTTTTGCTTGATAACCTGATTTACCCGATTGTACTTACTTAATTACTTACTGTAATTTTTGTAGTTATGTGGGTAATTGTAACTTTTTCGGTAACCAAACTACCTACAGAGCAGATAAGCAGGAAGGATTATTCAGTTATCTTTCTTCCTATCTACAGTCATAATGCAAATTTGCAATGGATTAACTGCCAGGTAAGTATTCTTATTATTAATCAGCACCAAAGGAAAAGGTGCGGTAACAAGTTAACAACTAACTCATATGAAAAAAAAAATTTTTACGAAAAATAAACGCGAACGGCCGCTTCTCCCCAAACAATTCGGGAAAGTATCTGAAAGTCGACAAGAAACAACAGATTGTTTCTGTATACCTACCTAAGTAGAAAAGGCACTCCGCTAACGAACCTAGTACGCTAGACCTGCTAGCTAGGTCAATCGATGATGACCTAAATTTTCTTTCACACAGGACCCAAAAGGCGATTGAGGTACTTACAACACAAAAGAAAATAAAATATAGAACCCTAAACGCCTGAAACATCATTGTCCGTCCAAGGTTTCAGGACAATGGGCGTAACTAATTTGTATGGCCTATAGCTTTATAATACCTATTTCATTACCGGTATAATGTCAGAAGGTAGTTAGTAGGTAGCTACGTATATTATATACAAAGTTATAATGGAGCAATTACTCCTGATATCTCAAATCAACAGATGAGCAGCGTCCATTATCGTGTGCGACAGTTTAATAATTCTTCGATCGCGATTCGCTATTATGTAGTAATTACTGAAGGCAATATATTTTTTTGTAAGTAATACCGATTAAACTTACGCCTAAAATCCCTCGGGATAAAGTCAAAAAGAAAAATCTACCTGCTTTAAACAAAAAGTAAATCGGGCCAAATAACGAAATACATTGATTTATGACGTAGCCCCTTTTCACAGTTGGATTTTGCAGTAAATATTTTATACAGCTTGTTGTTAAATAAAAAAGTAGGAAAATCGTGTATAAGAAAGTGGAAGAATCACAAAATGGTGCTAAGTAGGTAGATGGAATTTTATCGATAGGTATACATTTTGGAGCTAAAATATCCACAAGAAAATTAAAAGAACCTAAAATAACGAGAAGAGAACACCTTTACAGCAGCAAAAATAGAAAAATATTCAAGAAAAAAAGTGCAAAAAGGTGTCGGCTCGCTCCGGCCCGGCCGCGGCGTGGAGGGAGAGCCGAACGACCGGCCGGCATCCGACATTGATTTTTTCCTAGAAGTATTACAATGATAGTACAAATAAACTCACCGATAGCCTTCATGAACTCGTCGAAGTTCTCCGAGGAGACCATCTTGTATTTCTTGCCGACGAATTCCATTTTTTAATATAAAAAATGCTTTTTTTAGTGACTTTAAAAATAAGTGAGTCCGTGCTACCGGTCGGAACTGGAATGAATAAACGCGCCAAACGGTACAACTCCTCGAGAGCTCGCTTCTGCGCATGCGTCAACGAACGAATGAGCGAGATGAACGGAACGAATGAAGTTATTGAACTGAATTGACCTTGACACCGCCCGGCGATTTTATAGTCTGTAGCGGGGCCTGAGAGATGAGGGCGGGGCTGCTGTTGGTTGTGTGCGAGGTTTCGCGAGACCTACGATGTTGTTTACTCAGTAAATTGAATGGTACCTATTATATGAGATGATTATGCGTGGTCTATGGCTTAATCTGGGAATATTGCAAAAGGCTGATACGTTATTTAGGTCATGTTTGCGAAGTAGTGCCAAGAAACTAACAACCGACACTACATTGCTTGTAAACCCCTTAAGATCCTTTTAACCCCTCGCCATTTTTGCAAAAATACTGTTGATTCCCTCCCTTTCCTTCATCGTAGAATATAATGTTGCCATCTCTTTTCAATATTTCTATTCAAAAGCCCCTATAATTTTAGTGGCCGGATGAACCTATTTTGTGTAGTACAATGATTTTGATTGTTAAGTAGGTACTTTAATTCTTTTTTTGTCACATCAAATTATTGAGCACAATGTCATTAAAAATGGATTTTACATAGTTCCCCTACGAATCCGTATGGGAAAGTTTTGGGACTATAGGTAGGTACAGACATATCAAGCTACTACAATCAGATTTTCAACTTTATCGCTGAAGCATAACGTTCAAAGTTGATTGGTAAAATTTGACAGTTTCGGGTAGCTTGATGTGCTGGCGTCTGTACATAGTTTCATTACTTTAAACATTGTAAGTACAGGGTCAAATTAAATAAGCTAGCGAAACTACAGGTGTGACGGGTATCGATACCTAAGCAAGATAAAAAAAAAATTATTTGATTAATTTATTTTTGGGGCCAACGACCGCAGGTAGTGTGGTTTACTTGAAATATTTGGTAAAAACATCAGTTTATTTAGTGTAAACTTTACACATGTTATGAGTAAAACAAAAACTCGTACTTCCAGTACTTAACTACAATACCAGCGGTCATTGACCCCAGAAAAAAGAAATCATCAATCGTTTTTTTATCATGTTTTGTCATCACGTCTATCTGCGGGGTTTCGCTAACGAATTTAATTTGACCTTGTATAATTTAGATAAAAGACCTACCTACCTACACTTAGGAGGACCAACATTATCGAGGACTCCAAATAATAAAACAAGTGCGAGTCAAAATACAACAAGTAAAAATACAACTGAGTATTTTGTGAATATTTCAAGTGCCTACCTGTTGTCATTATTGTTATCGAGCAAAAAAGGGCAAAAAAATCGCGTTTGTTGTACGCCCTTAAATATTTAGTTTATTTTGTTTTTAGTATTTGTTGATAGAGCGGCAACAGAAATATGACATAATTTGTGAAAATTTCAACTGTCTAGCTATCGCGGTTCTTGAGATACAGCCTGGTGACCATAGATATCCGTGGTGACAGACAGACGGACGGACGGACAGACGGACGTACAGATAGCGAAGTCTTAGTAATAGGGTCCCGTTTTTACCCTTTGGGTGCGGAACCCTAATTAGTTTGTTTCCACCAGCAATTCTAAATTCAATCAAAATCCGAAGCGCCTGATTTTAAAAACATAGCATACTTACACGTCCAGATGAACTTGAATTAGTGACTCTGTAGGCGCTATCGTTGGTACTATTTACTCAATTAGGCGCCAGTTTTTCACAGTAATTCACCTTAGATTATGATAAGATCGGCATTTATTAGTTATTCATGTATTTATTTATGTATGTACACACAAAACACTTGATAAAGAAAAATAGATAAAGACAGAAAGCACAAATACTTTTTCATTAGAAACTTATTGCAGACCAGGGGGCCTAAAAAGGCCACTTTGGCAGAATCTTAAAAGGATTACATTATGAATTATATTATGGCGAAGACAGTCCGGGTCTATCTTTTTTTCGCTGCACTACGTAGGTATACATAATCAAAGAGATTGGAATTGGATTTGGATTGGATTGATTGGTATTTTAGCACAGACAAAAAAACAACTGAACAATCCTAACAAGTTTTGAGATAATATAGTACCTATCTGTTATCAACTGATAACATGTGACAGTACATGCTCTGTGGCAGAGGCCCACTCGAGGAGTCGACTTGTACCGGTAACGTTTGGCGTGTTTTGTTTATTCATTCCAGTTCCGACCGGTAGCACGGACTTCTTTATTTTTAAACTCGCTAAAAGCATTTTTATATTAAAAAATGGGGTCTATGGAACTTCATATGGAGGAATTCGTCGGCAAGAAATACAAGATGGTCTCCTCGGAGAACCTCGAAGAGTTCATGAAGGCTATCGGTGAGTTTATTTGTACTATCATTGTAATACTTCTAGGAAAAAATCAATGTTGGATAATCGCCGCGGCGATTATCCCGCGGCGCGAAGAGCCGAACGACCGCGACCGGCGCGCCCGCCGGTCGCGGTCGTTCGGCTCTTCGCGCCGCGGCCACACAGGACACACTGTCACACTGGTCCCGATTTAATAAAAAAATCGGTCAAGAGCGAGTCGGACTCGCGCACCGAGGGTTCCGTACCAACATGTTTCTAACTTTTTTTAAACTTATTTTTCATCGGCGAGACCTATATTCGTCAGAGAATTTTAACACTATGCACTGCGGTGTAGAATATTGCAGTTTTATGTGAGCGCCATCTCTTAACCGATAGTGGGATTAATGAAAAAGATTGTGCTATTTAGAGACTTCGTTTTATTTTTCCTGTAATCTTTACATAAACTTCTATCACATATAATTAATTCAGATTTTTCTCTTTGCAAACTTCGGAGATAAGGGGGCGGAACGGTATTTTTTTTTACATTTTTCATCAAAAGTCGAAAACTATGAGGACTGAAAAAAAAGAAAAAAACGTTTGAGAATATGCAAACTGCACTCTTTCATATGACACCCCACATGCCCTAGAAGCCCCACTTCGAATTTTTCAGACCCCCTTTCAGTCCCGGTTGCAAAAAATATACATATATTTTTTTTTCTTTCTTATTTGCAAAATAGTTGGGCAGCATTAGTAGTTCTTGAGATATCCAGCTGTGACAGACAGACAGACTTAGTCTTACCATAAAGGTTCCGTGTTTACCATTTTGGTACGGAACCCTAAGAAGCAACCATAGCGTTACACACGTATACACTAGCGCCGTTGCGGATTAGCAGGAAAATTAAACAAGCGGGCGGGAATTTTTTAAATACTATTGAAAACAGTGATTGAAGATTGAAGCATGATGAGGATTCATATTATTATAGGGAGAAAGAAGGATCTCCATAAAATTATGAATCCTTTTCATGCTGTGAAACCATGGTATTAATAAAAAACAAATTAAACAATAAGTTAGTATAATCATTTATTTTTTAAGATTCTCATTTTTCTTTCTACAGCCGAGCCTTCTTTTTCTCTTCGTCATCCATTTCTCTATTTTTCAGTGGAATAAATCTTTTAATGCAAATATAAAAAGTGCTGGATTTTAAATGCTTTTTATTCAATTCTAAATGTTTAGGACAATCACAAAGTCTATGATATCTAGCCCAGTTAGAATATTTTGATGAATATTTTCTTTCCAAGCATCATCTTTTAAAGCAAAATCTTTTGTCTGAAACCGTGAAATAGAGGTAGAGGTAGTAGTCCCGGACTATTATCCAAAAAATCCTGCACGAAGAACTCGGCGTAAGCAAGTTGATCTCTCATTGGATACCACATTTGCTTAGTGACGACCAAAAAGCCCGTGTTGGTGTCGCAAAACTCTGCAGCGATTCAACCGAGGAGAGTCAAAACACGTTTATGATATGGTGTGGTGACGAGGCTTGGATATATTATGCTTACGAGATTCTTGCCAGAGAAGCTTGCCAGATTCCAAGCAGCAGTCAACTGTCTGGGTCTTCCAAGATGAGCCAAAACCGACCAAAGTCATACGCTCACGGAGCACTTCAAAAAAAACGTCGCGTCGCCACTATTGTACAGTCACGACTTACGAGTAACACTTGGCAACTTTATATTGCGATCTTTTCACTAAATAACGAATGCAACGTTGAAATACGACAATTTACATAAACGGGTACGTATTTGAATATCGAAGATTAAAATATCGACTGTTAAAATATCGATGTTCGAAACATCGAAAATGGAAATATCGAACGATCATATAACCGAAAATTAAAATATCGAAAGTTTATATTATCGAATGGTTAAATATCCTACGTCCAATATATCTAAAATCTAAATATCTACAAAAGTTACATCGAAAGATCTAAATATCGAATTACAGATTATCGAACGTCCTAAATATCGATGGGTACATAGGTATATTATTTGAACATCGAAAATTAATATACCTACGTGTAAAAATGGGTTAATTTTCAACATTTAATACATTCATTAATTCACCCTAAAAATACGTACAAGTTAAAATATCGAACTGATATAAGTAGTATGAGTGGAAAAAGGTTGCTTCTGCAACGTCTCCGGCGCTACGGGAAGTGCAACCCCTTCGCCCTTGCGTAACAAAGGATAGGCACCCATGTTCACCTCCGCAGCTTCGGCTTGCTGGTCGCCTGGAGGCGACCAGCCTCAGCCGCTACGGTTCCCACGGGTGCCTATGCTTTGTTACAGCGGGTGGGGGTTGCCCTCCCTTCGCGCCTCCGGATTTTTATACACTCTAGGGGTAACAGCCAAAAGACTACGTAAATTCGGGGTGCCCCAATTCGGTTTTGGAACAATTTCGACCTATTTTATCCATTAAAATCAGTGTCCAGTGTACAAGCCTAGGTCAATCGTGAAGGTATTATTTAAATTAAAATATTTTCTTGAAAGTCAATATGTTGTGCAGGTTGTGCTACTAAAGTTAGTGACAGAAACGTATCGCTGCAAAAACCGACTCCACGTAGTCTTGTCTGCCCTACCCCTAGAGTGTAATTTAGAATCGCGTAGTCGCGGAGGGGCGAGGCAGCCCGCGAGCTGAGGAGCAGGTGGTTTTAACACCCGCCGCCGCAGCTGAGGCTGGCCGGCGAAGCCGGCCAACAAGCCGAAGCTGCGGTGGTGGGCGTTTAGACCATCTGCGACGTTAAGCTCGCGTGGGACTGCCGGAGCCCTGCAGCGCCGGAGCCGTGACAGAAGCCATGCTTGCTTGCATGTTGCCATGATTGCTGCATGCTTGTTTGCTAGATGGAAATCAGTTACTAGGTGGGTTACAAAATAAAAACAAGGAAAACCTCATGTATTGTAGGTACTTTAATTATTTTTACATAATAAAAACCGAAACGTAACGTAACGTAGATATTATGAACTTCGATGTATTAAATGTTGATATTTTGAACTTAGGCATAATGTCATTCGATATTTTGAATCATTCGAAATTTTAATCACTCGACATTTCAATCTTCGACGTTTTAAGCGTAGGTATAACAATTTTCGACATTTTGATACAATCGATATTTAAATTTTCGATGTTTTGAACATCGATATTGTAACAGTCGATATTTTAATTTTTGATATTCAAATACGTACCCACATAAACCTATGGGTTTGAAAATACTATGTTCCTAATAATATAAAATTTCATTCAAAAATTAAGGAGAAAATCGCCTTTTAACAAAACCAAGTGTATACATACCTACTTATGCTCGTGACTGTACTAGAAGATCGCAAGACTGTTAACGCTGCTGACTGGTATACCACTGTTTGTTTGCCACAAGTCATCACAGAGTTTCGAAAAAACAACTCAAGACGTCGTATGTTAACTCCCATGACAATGCAAGTTCGCACACCGCCCGCGATACAAAGATGCATAGATTTATAAGAACCAGATGGAGTGTACCGTACAAAACGCAACGTTCAAATTGAATGCATTTTGTAATGCGCGTGTGCGTGCGGACCGCCCACCACAAGTGTATTATTATCGTTTCTGCGTTTGTGTGCGTGACATTTTCTAATACCAGCGCAAAATGATTACCCCAAAATATGGGAAAATTCGGGTAGTTTTCTTATTCATATTGACATAGGTAATTATGTAGTTAATATATGTGTACAAAATGAAACCCGCCTTTTACATTCATACCGAGTGCCTATTATGATAGTTTTTGGAGATTGTTATAATTTTATTTTATAACATGGTTTTCGTAAACATGTGTGAATGAACAAAAAACTTTTAATATCATACTAACATTATAAAGAAGAAAGTTTGTGAGTGGTGTGTGTGCATGTTTCTGTGTATGTTTGTTAGGTACTTCTTCTTAAAGATCGAACGACTGACTGAATGTATTTCTACTTTCGCGCGGGTAAAGCCGCAGGCAGCTATAAAAGAAAAAATAAAATAAAACAACGTATTCAAACTTAAACTCAAAATTATTTATTTCACGGCATGTGTTCATGTGAATTCATGTAGTCCATGAATCCGCGAAGCCTATAGTGTTCTCAAATTCACATTATAAAAAGAAGCTTTAAAAAAATAAAAATAAACCTATCAATAAATGATACACGTATACAATACTAAATTGCTAGTGAAACTAAAATGGCTGTTGTTTAATTAAAATAATAATAATTCGAGCGTACAATTTATTTATTTATAAACCCTGAAATTGTAATTGCTTCCTAAACACTTGCCTTTCTTTTCCTCAAAATTATTTCACCCTATACGCAAGGGCAAAGAGGACGGAGCGCGGGAACACGGCGCTTGATCAAACAAGCCGTAAGCAGCGCGTGCGACGGGGCGCGACCCCTCCCACACCGTCCACATCCCTTAGTCCGTCCGCAGCCGCGCTATCGATCGCGCGTCGCGTCACGCTTGCTCGCAGCGCAGCCCTCGCGCCCGCGCACCACCGCTCATTTTTCGCGCAAGTGTGTAGGTAGTTAGTATTTTAGTGATTATTGTGTAGTGATTATGTCGTACACAAACGTACAGTGGACCGAAATGGTTCGGGTTTACGCCGCGTCGGGTGATAACCTGAACGAGGCTCGAAGAATGTACGCAGAGTTATTCCCTGGACAACCTGTGCCAAACCGTGAAACGTATTGTGTTTTTAATAATAATGTTGATTTCGTAACATTTTACAATATTAAAATATCGCAGCACAAAAAAGGGGTAAAAATATTTCACACTGTACCTTGGCAATACTCAAATATTATGGAGTCGTGTTGTGTATTTATTTAGTTTTCGTAATATTTTCAAAGAAATTCATCATAAAATTGCAAACTTACCTGTGAAAAGTAATGTTCGTATCCTTGTCTTTTTTTGGAGTGTAGTTTTTACACGATTTCACCGCACAAACAGTCATTTTTTCAATTATATTTAACAGCGGTGCGCGCTTTGAACGTCTGTCGCGTAATGGCGGCCTGTGGGCGGGGCTAACGAACGAAGACGCTATTTTTGGTGTCTTTGAATTGGAAGCATTTGGACAGCGCGTACTAGGCATCTGGATGTTTTTAAGCACCCAAAATGTCGAAATTTAAGATTTGCAATTTTGTAAAAGCATTTCAAATATTTGGGGTGAAATTATCCAACATTGACCTTGTAGATAGGTACAGATAAACAATTTCAAGGTTCTCAGTCTCTTGAAGATAGCTCTGAGTCAGATGATGAAGAGACTGAGCCAATGAATCCTGAAGGTTTGCATTTGCTACCTGTGCATTTGAGATGCTGTGCACACACATTGTGCCTTTGTACAACAACAGATGCGAATTTTCATTGTCGGACATTGTCGGATATGCATGCTGTAGTCGTGAATAAATGCAATGTTCTATTGAAGGCTGCAGCACGTCCAAAGAGTGCGGAGATCATTCAAGATGTATTGCAACACACACTAATAATAAATATTAATATTGTATTGTACCTATGTGTTTACATGGACCTTGATGCCTGAAAGAAATTGATAAATAAATAATACTTAATAAGTTATAAAATACCCTCCACTAGTATAAGAACTTACGAGAATACTTGAAGTCTATGTATTTATCTCTTGAAGTTCGTCTGATACACCCTGAATAGTCAGCTCCACTACCACAAGAAATTTGTTGCTAGTCAGCAATAGCAACTAATTTTATCAGAGCTTAGCACAGCACAGCACAGCTTTAGTGCGGATCCAAGAGAAGAAAAATCTATTTTCTAGTCACACCTTCTAAATCCTCGTTTCTTTCTTCCATTAGGTGTGGGCCTCATCGCCCGTAAAGCCGCAAACGCTGTCCCTACCACGATAGAGCTTCGCAAGGACGGAGACAACTACAACCTGGTCACGTCCTCCACCTTCAAGACCACGGAGTGCAAGTTCAAGCCCGGCGAAGAGTTCGATGAGGAAAGGGCTGATGGCACCCAGGTAAGAGTCATCGACATCTTTTACCTTACGCAAAAAAGTCACGACCAAATATCTTACCCTAGGACACTCTACTTAACTCTGCAATCAATGACACTGTATTTGTTAATAAATAACTTAAATACAAGCACCTACATAGCCAGTGAGATTCATAAACCTTCCTCTCTGCCGTAGCCGGGTAAAAATTGTCACTTTCAAAATCATAATAGAGTTGTAGCGTTCTGAAGCGGCCGGGCTTTGGTGTGTCACCTTTATAACTATGGAGTTTCAGATATCAGAGCATTAAAATAAAACTTGTAAGTTTATCCCAAGTTAACAACAACGAAACAGCTAATGTAGTAGCAAAGCCTAAACTTTTCTCATTTCAAATTGCAGGTGAAGTCTGTGTGCACGTTCGAGGGCAACACTCTGAAGCATGTGCAGACGTCAGCCGACGGCGTGGAGGTCAGCTTTATCAGAGAATTCGGACCTGAGGAGATGAAGGCTGTAAGTATAATACTTATACCATCAAAGAGTAATAATAGTCTTCCAGGCCCTATTTCGTGGCCGAGGCGACCAATCTCAACCGAGACTAGCTTTTGGCGCGGGAGATAAGTGCCAAAGTGTATGCGGTAGACACAGGTGCACTCCCTCTTCCCTCACTCTCATTGTCCGATGGGACGGCACGCAATCCGACACGTCCGGAGAGAGATCAGGCGCAGGACCGTGGTTTCCGAGACACGGGGGTATCACACCGCCAACAAATAAAACTTGTATCGTCCATATCATTACATCTGTGTTAAAATAGTGGTTTAAATAAATATTGCATAAAGTCTATACAACAAGCCAATAAATTTTACGCGGTAGCCGTGTTTGACGTAAACAAGGTACCAAATTATACAGCTGTAGCAGTCCATGAACTTTTAAAAACGTCGATGAAAAAAAATAGAGTAGCTGTCTACTCTAAGACTTCAGCGATTAAAAAATGGACGACCCCAGTCTTACACGTTACCTGACCAAAGAAGATGGCACTAGCTAAGTCAACCTAACAGAAAATTCTAGAAATTAATAACAAATTATTCATTTTACTATCCATAAATCAACAGTAGGTACATTGTTATCATCTAATTGTGCCATTAACTCGAAAATTATACGGTTTTTGTAAAATTGGACAAGCTTGATATCAAATTGATTTCACGGATTCCTACGAATGTTTGTTTGTTTTGATGTTATTTTATTTATTATTCCGTTAGTCAGTAGGCTTGGTGAGTTCAACGGAATTATCGTAACATTGCCTATTTAAACATTTGAGCAAAAACATTAAATGAAATAACTTCTCTTCCTGTATAATTATCTCCTTTGTTGACTGTACAACCTATTAAGTAAATTTTTAATCTTTACAAGAAACTTTGTTATTGTAAAAAAACATATTATGAGTTTTGTTTTATTTGGACCCTTTGTGCACTTTCCTCGATCTATTGCAATTTCGGGCTGGCCCGAAATTAAAGACGTCCAGCTTATCCCGTCACTTTATTTCTGGCTCTGCAACTGATAGGCGATTTTTTACTAGTAGGTAAGCTTAATTTTCATGACCTGGCTTTGTAACATCTGAGGGGCAATTCTCGTAATTTTAAGAACGTTCACAGTCTGATCTCAGTCTCAATCTATCAAAAATACCTATAATTGCCCTAAATTTTTAAAATTTTTTTGACATTTTGTTTGTCGCCGAAATGAGACTCCGACTAGATTTTGAACGTTTTAAATTACAAGAATTTATTGGCCTTCTGTTACCTTTTATATCTTGGAATCTAGCTGTAGAGTTATCTATCACTTGGGCGTCTTCTATATGTCGCTGGCACGACAGTTATTTAATTTTCTTTGGCCTAAATCTTCGCCACTTCCACGGCGTTATCGGTGGCAGCGCAGAGGTTACTTTGGCTGCAGGTTTTGGGGCACAAACGGCAGGATAAGAGGTGGAGCATAGTTTGTAACACAGCTCCACATCCTCACCCTGCTGCCGTTCCGTCGAGGTAGCCCCACTTTACCAGGTTCGACTTACATCTTCCCACTTGGGTTCGGAGACTATTCAGGGACTTCCAAGTGGACCAGGGAAGGTTACACCCTGCAGGAAGATGCTCGTTTGGTGGTAGTTAGTGAGTAGATGGGAGGAAGATATCAAGTAGGCTATATATATGTATATATGTCAAGTGTGCCTTTAAATTAGGATGCATCATGCAACTCTGCATCATCTATCCTCATCCTATTATGGTATACAATAGGAAAGTAGCATATAAACATATTAATAAAATGTTTATCACCTACCTAAGCCCTTGATGGTATGTTATTAGTATTACGCTTGCCAGGTGCATCTATTGATTTATGCATTGCACGACTGACCCCGAAATCTGTAAGCCTGAACAAGTTGCTTTCAGATCTTATGGTTGTGATTGGTTAGTTAAACAGCCATAAATGAATAGAAGAGCAATAACATCGTTTGTGGCGATGCAATGTTTGAAGTCCAGCCAATGATAATCAGGGGGCCTAGTCTCCAAGTCCGTCAAAGAAGATACGGGCCCCTCCGTCAGTAGTTCGAAACTTCGGAACGAACGATACACCCGATTTGACTTTTTAGGACGGGCGAAAATATATCAGGAGTAGGGACTAGTAGGAAGGAGTAGGGACTAGTAGGACTGGGTAGGAGTAGGGAACTGTCAAATCGTTGCCATTCATTCTTAGGATAAGCCCCAAACTATTCTAATATCCGTAGATGATACGGTGTCGGAATCGCCCGTATCTTCGGCCGAAACTAGGTATTTAGTGATTAGGGAGTAGACTACAGGATTCGAGCGGGCCATTTTAAAATGAGTACCTAGTTGAGACAATACCCAGGTATATCATTGCTTGTAGGTATTCCCCGTTAGTCCCACGTTTTGCCAGTTATATTTAAAACAATGTTTTATAATCATATCTTTCTTCTCCAGGTGATGACCGCGAAGGGCGTGACTTGCACCAGGATCTACAAGGTCCAATAAACTGCTTCAAAAGACTGCGGGGCGGAGCCCTACCTGTGTCTACTCTGCACAACTATTCTATAAATTATGTCTTTAGGCTATAGCGTCGTATACCTACGTTCGAATTTGGTTCGTACACATCATGATATATTATGAAAGTTTTTTTTTGTATTTTCATTGTATTGTATAATTACATACCACAGATGTGAGTTCTATGTATACTATACCTTATTTACCATTTACCGGGTAATATGTCTTTCATTGACTTGAATGTGCCCTGGCGGCTGATAGTATGTCATGCTCACACAAATGTCTCGCTGACGGTGGCGTGTATGTTGGATCATTTAGCTCCCTTCAAAATGGTTGAGCGGAATGGTGCTGATCTATGCGTCATGTTCGTGAACGGGCGCCGTCAGTTGAGGTTGGTCATCACTTAGCTGCCTCGGCTTATTTTTAATTATTTTATTTTTGGATTGTTGTTTTCTTACTATTTGCTTTTAACGTGACGACTTTCTTTTACATCGTTCTCACATAATTGTAAATTCAACATTAATGATGTAACTAATATTTTTGTAAAAATCCCTATAATTTAAGAGTGTCCATGGAGTTTCTTGCCCGTTCTTCTCCATAGGTACCTATGCTTTGGAATGGGCAACTAGCTTCACATTTTCTGACTTACCGAATTTTTGATAATTCAAAAGTGCCTGTAAATGGTTTAATTGAAATAAATGCTTTGAGTTTTAGTTTGATTTGCCAAAGTTTTCTTACGCATTCGCGTATCGTCTTCATGCTGGTTGTGGTTTTTTTTGACATTGTTCTCATATAAGCAACATGAATACCTAATGTACCCAGGATTTTGTAATATCTTGATTTAAAAGAGTGTCCATGGAGTTTCTTGCCCGTTCTTCTCCATAGAGATCTGCGTTTTGGAATGGGCAACATAGTTGTTGTGAAAAGTATCGTGACAAAGGGATATTTAGCCTGATTGTGTTACTTGGCTAAATAATAACGGACACACGGGTCGATTGATCAGGTTGATTTGTGCCGTGTATGGGTGACCATCTTCATAAGCCATTTATTACACTAATATTATAAAGGCGAAAGTTTGTGAGTGTGTGTGTTTATATGTTTGTTACTTCTTCACGCTCAACCGACTGTAACAATTTTGATGAAATTTGGTATGGAGGTAGCTGACACCCTGGAATAACATATAGGCTACTTTTTATCCCAATATTCCCACGGGATCGAAACTTATGCGGGTGAAACCGCGGGGCGCAGCTAGTTTAAAATAAAATAAAAAACATTACACTATCGAGATCAACTAGCTTCAACTTTCTGACTAACTGACAGACTATTTAATTTTGACAATTCAAAAGTACCTGTACAAGGTTTAATTGAAATAAATGCTTTGAGTTTGAGTTGTGGAGGTCAGATAGGCAGTCGATCCATGTAAAATACTGGTATTCAGCTGCATCCGGTTAGACGGGAAGCCGACCCTAACATAGTTGGGAAAAGGCTAGGCAGATGAGTTGATGAGTTTAAACCTTTCAACATGACTATTTTTTTAAGCAATATTAATGTTGTTTAATTAAAACTTCGGATCAGCTACCCCATTAACTAAATAACCCTCTTAAAGGTATACTTAGCTGTGTATACAGTGTATATAGTTGCAAGTTGTATTTCATCTAAATTAAATCGAGTTTCCACTACGGCGACACGCGGTAGAGGAAAATTGTCGCAGAAAAGTCGACCATGACGCACTGGTTGAACCGTTGAACGTGTTTTTCATTACCAGAACAAGACTTTTGAGAAAAACTATGTAGTTAAATCAGACAAAAATGTGTTAATCAAACTTGAGAAACGTGTAAACTTCACAGACGTTTTAAAAATAATTTAAGTAAGTATTCAAAATTAAAATAATATGTAGACGTAAATAACAAAATTATATCCTAAGATGTAATAAATAAGTGAACACTTGGGATAGACAAACCATTTATTTGGTGCATACAAAAGAAATAGTAGGTAGTAGGTACCACACAAAACCACAATTATTAAAAGACAGTTATTAGGTACAGTCAGCCCCAAAAAGAGGTATATGTCACGGCTAATACCCGAAGTGCGGCTACACCCAGTTTTAGCCGGCCGAAGTGCGGATACACCTAGTTTTAGCCGGCCGAAGTGCGGTAAACCTAGTTTTAGCCGGCCACATGCGGTTCGTGTGTATTTCGGGAGGCGACATAGGATGCAAGAGCAAGCGAAGGGCACCTCGAGGTTCGGTTTGGTTAGGTTCCTTTAAACCCCTTACACAGAAATAGGAGCCCCGCTAAGCGGTGCTCCATCGACGTAGGATGCAAGAGCGAGCGAAGGGCACCCCGAGGTTAGGTTTGGTTTAAACTAGGTTTCCCCCCCGGTGGGTTCCCGCATTGTCGAGGCGGGGGGGCTCAGTAGCCGTGGCTTGGACACCCACGGTGAAGCGAAGAGGAACCCGAGGAGGGGCCGCTCGTCAGGGCTTTTGCCGACAAGCCGACGACGTAGCGGCCAACATGTAGGTTGCGGTGCCGCTTGGGCGACATCGCAACTGAGGCGGACCGCGATGTCGTACCGGAGGCATCGCGGCTGAGGGTTGGAGGCCGCGGCGGGAGAGGAGTGCCGGTATTACGGTGCGCCGCTCTCCCTACCTTCCGCGGCCTTGACGGGGTCGCCACCGTTCGATGGCGGACGCGGTGGGGCCGCAGGGGAAGAGGAGTGTTGGTATGACGTTGGCCACTCTCCCTATCCTCTGCGGCCGAAAATTGGCAGGCGGCGGGGCCAATGACCTGACCCGTCGCAGGGGGACCAAGGGTGGCAGAGACGGGGTCGTCTGGCGCCCATGTGCTGGTTTGGTCCCTGGGGTGGTCACGGCGTGCTATGTGTTCTGGTGCGCCGGTGATGGGGAGTACTCCCCGGAGGAGGGTCCGGTGACGGACAGCCGCGGCGGGTTCACGGATGAGTGCTAACGCGTGCCCGTGTTCCCGCCATAAGCGGCAGAGGAGGACACCGTGGAGTTTTAGTGGGTTAGAGTCCCACATAACTGCACTATCTCCCCGTGGTAGTGCAGAATGCATGAGCATTTCTCCACGTAAAAAAAAAAAATGGTTTAAACTAGGTTTAGCCGCACTTCGGTCATTAGCCGCAACATATACAAGGAACCATTTTATTGTCATTTTATTGTCCTTTGTTACATAACATTGTATTCACAGTACCTACTAGGTCAAAACATAGTATACTTACAATTTATTTTACCAAAACAAAGTAAACATTTCGTCCCAGAACAATGTCCGCAGAAAAGTAACGTTGAAATGATTTTCGTAAAAAAAAACAGACGTTGTAATTTTTGTGATATAGGACATAGATAGTATTTTTTAATCCAACTTAATCTATATACAACCATCGTAGCAAGAAACAGCAAAAGCTCCAAAATCCAGTCCAGACTTTTCGAATGTAGACCTAGTAATAACCGAAAGTTGAAGCAATGATTGAAACCAATATTTTACATGGAGCGACTGCCAACCTGACCTCCACTACCCAGTTACTGGGCAATACGATACCCCCTTTTTGTCCGACTTTCGGGCTTCGGACGACCCATTACAACTGTCAAAGATCCAGGAATGACAGCCGGGCCCAACGGTTAAACGTACTTCTTGTTATTATTTATATAATTAAATTATAAAACACTAGCAGCGCCCCGCGGTTTCACCCGCATAAGTGTCGATCCGATAAAAACAGCGGTGCTATTCTGTAAAAATCTCACCTTGATAACTTGGGTGAAGTGAGCTAAAAGTGAGCTGTCATTAAGTAGTGTCAATCAGGTGGAATGACAGCTCACTCCACCTAACTTCTCACGGTGAGATCCTAACAGAATCGACCGGCTGTACCTACATTGTGGCTAGAAGTTCTGGAAAAAACTATAGGTATGGCCGAGGTAGGCTCTACTCCTAGGGTTGTAGCAATTTTATTAGAACGAAAGAAAGAAAATTGCGTGTCAGACCACGCACAATGAAGGGTTCCGTAGTTAGAATGAATTTATCCCAAGAACAAACTTAACATTGTAGTTGAAAATCATGTTCTCCCATACATTGCAACTGCAAATTTAAGTTGGTGGACTCGTAAACTTGTAAAGCCTTTTTAGCTGTGATAGTTTTCCTTTTAATTTCGATAAGAATACTACTGCCACAAAACACAAACCCGAAATATTTTTGAAAGACCTATTCAACGATACCCAACACCGCGGGGTACCTACACCAGAAAAAAACATACTTTACGTGAAGAGAAGGTACCTTAATTTTTTTTTTTCAAAATTAAATTATAGCTTTCTAGAACTAAAAGTCTCTGGACTAAGCTGGGACGGACGGACTGACGGACAGACGAGATGGTCATGGCAAAAACAAAAAGGTTTCTTGTTGACTACGGAACCCTAAAAAGAACAAGTTGGGGGAAAAGGTTTGAATCATTGAAGATTTTTAGAAGCCTTGGCATACCTAACTGTCCGGATTTTTTTTTTTTTTAAATTGCGCACAGGTAGTTACGCCACGCACATGCGTCATGTATGTCTACGCAAAACGGCCATTGCAACGAAACTGTCACTCCTCTGAAACTCGGAAAACTTATGGAAAAAATATTATTTACATAAGATAGGTAACGTCCGCATTGCTTCAAACTGGAAGTAGGTAATTAAAAATTCATATTGCTCCGAGTAGACTAGACGTAATAAATCGAAACAAACTTGTTTTCGAATGACATCATTTGCGTTTTTATTAAACAACAAAATTATAAGTTTTAGCGAGGCAAAATAAAAAATAAACAAGGTTGTTAAGAATTTATTGAGCTGGTTTCATTCAATATCGCCATCTTATATTTTATTTTAAATCAGACTTCGAGAGAAGAAGTCACGTACTCACGTTTAATATTTAATTCTATATTTAAAAGTAAAAAAAGCACCTTATCGAATTTCTGTAGTCTTTTTTTGTCGCTGTGATGGAACTCCCCTTTAAAATGGGTTCGTTGAGCGCGTGCGCGAACATTTTGACATAGGGCAGTATCTCAGCATCTTTGAGAATTTCAGTGTAGCCGTAGTGGTACTGAAAACGCCCGCGTTTCGCCGCCCCACGTGCACAAATTGAAAAACAACAAATTCACAAACATCACACAATTTCTTTTCCAAGGTAAGTTTTATTCCTAGTATTTTTTCTATAAATTATTGCGAAAATATAATAAATGCCAGAGACAATAGTTTTTTTTCTGTGATAATAATTTTTGGAGCCAAATACTGTTTGGAATAGAAGTTTTTTTTGAATAGAGAATATGTATTTTTTCAAATAAATTGCCTAAAAATGATCCACCTCTGTGAGGGTGGAGGATTTCTGATAAAGTTTTAATGGAATGTTGCCTTTGCTGACCTAGTTACCGGTTTGTTCCACAACAGGAGTACAGGACCGTTAAATCATTATTGTTATCAATGGGGAATATTTTAATCATTTAATTTAATTAGTACGTATAGGGAATAGTATGATTTAATCAATACAATTTGGGAGGACAGACTTTTTTTATATGATTGTTTAATAGGTAAGTATGTAGTAACAGTATAACGTTAATGATCATTTTCCTTTGTTTGTTTTTCCCTTAAGGTTGAAAAATAGCCTACTACTTATTGTAGGTCATTTTAATAGATGAACATTAGGTACTTACTAACTAAGTAGGTACCTACATTTATTAGTAACTAGCTGTGGCTGTGCCCGCGACTTTGTTCGCGTGCATGTCGGAAAACATATTATTGGATTTCATGATTTTTTTTTGCGCGGAACCTTAACTCTTTTTCTAAAATAAAAGTAGCATAAGTTACTCCTTATAACATCAGCTATCTGTCAGTGAAAGTCCCGTCAAAATTGGTCCCATCGTTTCGGTGACTAGCCGGAACAAACAGACAGACAGACAATTATTTTTTTTGTTATAAGTGCCTTTTATTAACAAAAGTTATTCAGCTGCAACCGGTTAGAGTGGAAGCCGACGACCCCAACATAGTTGGGAAAAGGTTAGGTAGGTAGATGATGATGCATTAGTAAAAAAAAATGGTTGCCTGTAAAGTCGGTTTTACGGGCGAAGATTTTACGTGACAACGTCTTTTTCTCGGTAGAATATTTATTGATATGAATATAATTAAATTGCACAATAGGAACAAGGAATTAAATGAAAATAAGAACGTAACGTTACCGAGCGTTACACTTTTTCATAAGTGACTCCCAGCCGCAACCTAATTTAAAATAAGAACGTAACGTTACCGAGCGTTACACTTTTTCATAAGTGACTCCCAGCCGCAACCTAATTTAAGACGTTGTCACGTCAAAAGTTGTTATTTTGCCACTCCAAACAGACATTTAAATTTTATGATATTTGTATAGATTGTATAATATTATGTCTTGGACGATATTGCTACATTTAAAAAAGTCGAGAGGTGTCGTGGTGGGACAACCGTTCAGTAACGAAGTTCCTTTTGCTGTATATTATGTAAGTGGTGTGTGTGTAGTTATTCCGTGTAATATGTAATAGGCACAATGAAATAAATAAAGCCTCATTCGACAAGTTTGAAGAGTAGCAAATTATTATAGATACAATTATAGTCAAGTGCGAGTCGTATATAATTTTTGTCGTCGTTTATCATCATCATCATCATTTCAGCCGAAAGACGTCCACTGCTGGACATAGGCCTCCCCCAAGCACCTCCACTTCGACCGGTTCCGTCGTCGTTTATGAAGAAGTTTAAATAAGAAACATTTTTTAACCGACTTCAAAAGGAGGAGGTTCTCAATTCGACTACATTTTTTATTGTTTTTGTCCTTAAATTGAGCAATTGTGAATCGATTTCGAAAATTCTTAATGGATAGGGTAGGTATGCCTCAGGGGTGGTCCTATATAAATTTAATTAATTTTGCTTGGGTAGTTTTAGAGTTAGCGTCAATAATACGTATTTGTTCAGCTTAGTTTAAATTGATAATGTTATAATAACTTCCTGTCACTGATATTTACATTGCAAGTAGTGTTATACGAATTTGTGTGGGGTAGGTATAACTGAATTTGGAAGTCGGTGGCAATAACCGAAAATGCGGAACCAACCACCGACTTCCGAAATTGAAGTTATTTTTCACTTTGTAGTGTATTTTTGGAAGTCGGTTGTTTTTTTTTTTTTGTAAAAAAGTTTTCTAAAACCTGTATCTATCGTGCGTGAAACATCTTTCCAAAAATCCGTGCATACCCTGGTCAGAAATAAGGTATAGAAATAAAAATAAGACGCATAAAAAGATGATACCTTACGACATAAAAGCGTTCATTAGCATAACCTGACCTTTTTGAATTTATATTTTGAATCGATACCTGAGATGAGCAGGTTTTCCTGCTCAGAATACACCAGAAATCCATACTAATATTATAAATGCGAAAGTGTGTCTGTATGTCTGTCTGTTACCTGTTCACTCTTAAACCGCCGAACCGATTTAGATGAAATTTGGCATAGAGATAGTTTGAGTCCCGCCCGGGAAAGGACATAAACGATCGTTTTTATCCCGATATTCCCACGAGATCGAAACTTATGCGGTTGAAACCGCGGGGCGCTGCTAGTTAATAATAACAGCCACTCGGGTCGATCGAAGGTTAAGCTACGCTTGCTGCGGTCGGTTCGGGGATGGGTGACCATCCATTACACATCGAGATCCCTCCGTGCCTCGGAAAGCACGTTAAGCAGTTGGTCCCGGCTGTCATTCGTAGATCTTTGGCAGTCGTTACCTACGGGTAGTTAGAAGCCCAAAAGCCTAACAACCAGTCTTATCATGTGTCCCAGTAACTGGGTTGTGGAGGTCAGATAAGCGATCGCTCCATGTAAAATACTGGTATTCAGCTGCATCCGGTGAGACAGGAAGCCGACCCCAACATAGTTGGGAAAAGGCTAGGCAGGTACAAACCAACTGGTAGATAAAAGTTCTGGCATAAAATGAGCAAAAATTAATAAACTTTCGAACAATGAAGCGATCCTGTCCAACAGTTTTCAGGAGTATCGAAATTACAACCCAGAAGCTTCGAATTTTCTTTCGTGGCCTTTCGTATTGACCGTCAGTTATCAGCACGCGTAGCATGACGTCGTCTTGTCGATGGAAGAATAGACAAAATGACACATTGCCATCCTTAGACGCTTAGAATGCGGTACAAATACGTGTGACTCTTCATAATGTGCACTGCACATATCTTGTCATGTTTAGTGTCTTTTCTCTCTTTTTGATTGTTTTCGTAATAACTGTATTTAGTACTATTTGTTTTAGTTTAAAATAGGTACAGCCTCTTTATTCTCTTACTGTCTTCTTCTTTGTGTTTCTGAATATTGTGTCTTCACTGTATCAATAACCTTGGTAATCTACAATCACACTACAAGTGGGTAAATGTACAATCCACAACGTTTCCACAAACGTTGTGGATTGTACATTTATCCACTTTCAATGTAATCTTAGGTGTAATATATATTGTACAATTGTTTGTTTTCCCTAACAAAATAAATAAATATCGAAATGAGGGAAACTAAGCTTAATTTTATTGACGGAAAAAATATTAAAAAAAATTAAAAAATTGTAGCATTTTTAAAATTCTTGTTCGCTGCTGTGACAAACAGTCTGTGTAAACAGTCGCCCTCAATTGAGAATTATGTTTTTTTTTTTAACAAAAATCTGATATTTTTTCATAAATTTTTACAATAATTGTAAAATTACTCAATAAAAGCCCCGATTACCTACCCTTTTTTTAATTATTCTCCATCGTATCAGATTTCTAAACGTAAAAATACCATGTTTATAACTCAATCACAACATTTCCTATCAACTGTTAAAGAAAGGCCTTGCAATCCACCATACTTTAGCAGGTAAAGATCCTTTTAAATATTGTTTTATTTTTTCAAATATTTTTTCCGTCGATAAAATTAAGCTATGCTTCCCTCATTTCGTTACTCACACTGTATTTCTGCAATCTGTCATTTTGTCTATTCTTCCGTACACAAACCCCGTTTCTACGGCGGTCATGCTACGCGTGCAGAAAGATTTGAAAAAGTGGTTAGAAAAATCCAGCCAATTGCGAGTCCGACTCGCATTCGAAGGGTTCCACGTACGAGTACCTATGTGTGTGTAAGCGCAGGAGCTCTCGGAACCGTCCGAGATAGTGGCGATGTTGGAAGTGTGTGTATATTGTGCTCTCGCACACATTCACAGCGTGTTTGTACACTTGATTACCACGAGTAAAACGCGAGTCGCTTCGTGTGGTAAAAATACAACATTGTACAAACATAATTGCTGGTAAAGACTTTTAAATTTGGTGTGAAAAATCGCTATTTATGGTAGCGCGCAATGTAACGCACGCAAAACATTGTGCTTGTGGGTGCATACAGCCGCTATGACCTGTTTTTTTGCGGATGGGAAATCATCAAATGACCCCCCCCCCCGCTCTGGGTGGAGCGGAAGAGAGTGTCAGACTCTTACTGACTAAAACCCACCCGTGTTCCTTCCTTAGCCCTTTATGTTCCGGGCCAGCGGTAACCCTTTCGGACAATCCCGCTGCCCAAAAAATTACCCCTTACAGACACACTTACAAATTGTACCTCTTTAATTCGCAACGCAGAGTCCTTCTAGAATCTAGACAAAATACATGAATAAAATAACAAATGTAAGTATACGTACCTATGTTCTAATACTTCTAATACTAGAATGACTGAACGTAACTAATTTACTTTTAGTTATGGTCGCTTAGGTAGTGAATCATAAAACTTTATTGTAGGTAGCTCACATAAATTTGAAAAGTACGTGACGATTACGGGTTCTAAACATTGTAGAATATCTAAGTAAATACTAGCTTGGTATGAAAAACGTTTTATCTGGATTAGTCGACTCTTAAGCGTCAGTTTATTAGGTTTAAACTAAGTGCACTCATTTAACTAGATAGTAAGGATAAGGACGACCTCTTGCAACGGCAAAATTGATGCCAGTTTTAAGTCACACTAGGCGACAGCTAACTGCCTAAATAAAAGTGCGGTGTTGCGTTTTCAACTTACAGCACTGATCCGAGGGTTGGAAATCCTACAGTTCGCTTTAGGTGTCGTGTAGTGTTAGTAAAAACGGGCGGAACTCACAAGTCTCTGTTCTAAGTCCACGTTCGCGCGGAAGTAAAAATATCGCAGCGGGATTTTATCGTGCACTGGATTTTAAACTCTATGTGTTGAGAATACAACAGAGCGCATCCCAGCGCGTTAAAAAAATATACTGTTGACTTTTTCCTAAAGTCTCACAGTTCTCGTCATCATCTTCCTGCCAGTTCCATGTTACTTGGGGTCGACGCAACACGGTTTCTTCATTCATTCTCCCTTGTCAACCATCACGCTATCATTCACTCCCTTCTTTCGTATCATTCCTCACACAATCCATCTTTTCTTTGTCCTTCCTCTCCCTCTCCATTCCTCAACATTTATGTTCATAACGTCTCGCAGACACCTAAAAGACTTTATTTAACGTAGTGTGGAGTAACACGTATTCATTAAATTCATTTAGATCGTGGTGAGATGGGGATATGGCTGTGCATAAAGGTACTTGTGTTATAATTATATTGTGCTGTGTTTGTGGTTAACTAAACTTTTAGGGGTGGATACTCTAGGAAGTAGCGTTTACTCTAGTGTTGTACATAAATGTGGTGTGTGTTATTTTTAGTAGGTAAGTACTTATTGCAAAATGAATTTAGCATCGTGTTTCATTTGAAAAACTAGAAAATAGCTACATTGATGTAGGTAGGTACTAATTTTTCCAACACATTGTGTGTTTGTGGTTTTACAAAACTTTTAGGGGTGCAAAATGCATATAGCATTGTGTAGAGCCTATACTACCTCAAATGGCTTAGCATGATCCTCCGTTATGTCGAAAATACTGCAGCATTAATTTTGAAATAAATATATGCTAAAGTTGAGGATTAATGTAAGGTCTTATGTTAGACGAAAACACGATTCCATAAAATTTTCTCGATAGAAAAAAATTCCAAAGTTACCTCCAAACCGAACAATAAACCGCTGGTATTCAAAAAATACTTCAAATTAGATCATGAAACTTTGCATACTAACTAACTAACTATAAAGCAGGTCTTATGTTAGTTAGTTTTTTTGAATTACCTATATTTTCACCGTAAAAAGCCCAGCACCGGACTCTGTCTCGCTTTCACACAGTCCGCGAGCAGTATCGTGCGAGCGAGATAAAGAGTGAATTTTAGCTGAGGTAGTATAGGATCTTTGGAAAACTAGAAACTAGTTACATTGATGTACTAGTTTTTAGAGCTTAGACCAGTGGTGACCCGAGTGGTAATGGCCGCGACTTACGAGTTGTAGGTCGTAGGTTCGAACCCAGACATGCTCTTTAATTTGTGTAAATTATTTCATCACCACTGCTCTCAAACGGTGAAGGAAAACATCGTGAGGAAACCGGTATGTTCTAAAACCAAAAATTCGAAGACATGTGACGCGCGTGGTGGATTACGGCTCACTCCCTCTCACAGAGAGGAGGCCTGTGTCCCAGCCATCAGTCTATAATGTTCGCAACATTATAGACTGATTATGTACCTATGTATGTAAAAATAGAATCTAATTACCTACATTGATGCACTAGTGTGACACCAACACTTGCGTGTTTGTGGTTGTGGTTAACAAAACTTTTAGGGTTAATAGGGCCCGTGGCTAAATAATAACAGCCGCACAGGTCGATCGATCAGGTTAAGCTACGCTTGCCGCGGTTGGTCTGTGGATGGGTGACCATCTTTACATACCGTGACCCCTCCGTGCCTCGGAAAGCACGTGGTCCTGGCGGTCATTCGTGGATCTTTGACAGTCGTTACGGGTAGTCAGAAGCCCGAAAGTCTGACAACCAGTCTTACCAAGGGGTATCGTATTACCCAGTAACTGGGTTGTGGAGGTCAGATAGGCAGTCGCTCCATGTAAAATACTGGTATTCAGCTGCATCCGGTTAGACTGGAAGCCGACCCCAACATAGTTGGGAAAAGGCTAGGCAGATGATGACTGTAGCGTTGTACTAAAATGTGGTGTGTGTTACCTACTTTTACTGCAGCAAAAAGAATTGAAAACTAGAAATTAGTTACATTGATGTAGGTACTAGTTTTCCCAACACAATGCGGATATTTTGACTGATTTTCTCGTACTCGGAAAGTTTACAGTTTTCAGTATAAATACCTACTGCGCATACTTTCCCTGCATTTTGTTTATCTATGTATACCGTGAACCGTTCCATTGTTACAAAAGTATTTCCATATATCTTAATTACATTATAATCTTTTACTCTTCCTGTTGCCAGTTTTGGACGAGAAACAACTTTAGTTTTTCAACATTAAAGTGATAAAAACAACTCCGTGACTTACAAACCAAACAAAAACATGACCGAAGAATAATGTTCTTTAGAGGATATATAGCGATGCATAAAGAAGTTATCATAACCCCCAAGTCACCGTAGCCCCCTGTGTCCCTTTGTTTCTGCCTGTGCGAGTCCCAATTATTACTTCTTTAGGGTTCCGTACCCAAAGGGTAAAAACGGGACCCTATTACTAAGGCTCCACTGTCCACCTGTCCGTTTGTCACCAGGCTGTATCTCATGAACCGTGATAGCTAGACAGTTGAAATTTTCACAGATGATGTATTTCTGTTGCCGCTATAACAGGCAATACTAAAAACAGAATAAAATAAATATTTAAGGGGGGTTTTTCCATACAACAAACGTGTTTTTTTTGGCGTGTTTGCCTTATGGACTGGTACGGAACCTTTTGTGTGCGAGTCTGACTCGTGGCAAGTTTTTTTCTTTCTAACAACGGGGGAATATGGAAGTTTGCAAGCAAAGCCACAGGCGCAACTCTTCCCATTACGGTTGAGTGCAAAACCAATCAGTTTATAATGATTGCAGATGTGGCAAGCTCCCAACACGTGGAATAAATAAAGATGGTACTCCGGTAGTACGGTATCTGAGCCCCAAGACTACGGTTGTATACTTGCAGCGCCCACGCAGATTTATATCAACAGTTTTATGTTTAAACGAATTGCGGAACTTTCGAGTGATAGGCGGAGGCGTCTGGTAGACTAGTATAATGATTAATCTTTTGCAGTGTTGGATTGCTCCTCCTGTAAGTTTAAATATTGTTTTTTTTTTTTTGCTTTTTCTTCTTCGTTGTTAATTTCATTAGGTCCGGTTTAAATTCCAGTGGAAAGCTGGTGTATTGAGGATGGATTATCTTGTTTTGAATCCCGAAATAAGTGGTTTCGGCCTTCTGTATTCAAAAGTCGAAGTTCCTTGTGGTATATAACCAAGCCTCGTTTGGACCTGCAGGGTAATTGCGTGACACACTATCAGTAACAATAGCTTTCATTTTGACAGTTCAACAACATTCATTGCATTATTTAGGTACTTACGCAACTAGGGTGCTGATTGTAGGCTGGTGGTACCTAGCACCATAATTGCGTACCATACTATCAATCACAATCTGAACCATTTTGAAGGATATTGCTAATCCATTGCTTCATATGTTCGCAAAATGTGTCTGCTCAAGAACGTAAATAACGCAATGAATGTTGTTGAACTGTCAAAACGAATGCCAAAGCTACTGATAGCGTGTTACGCGATTACGAGCAGTATCTAAGTGAGGTATATGGGGAAACCTTGTGTGATCCGGGATGCTTAATATAGGAGAGAAATAGGAACACCAGCTTCGTTCACGGGAGTATAATGGGAATGACAGATTACAAGTTGCATTGTGCCGGAAACAGTTAGTGTTGTAATGCTTATAGACTGTATAAGGTAAAAACACACTACATACATTACACCTCCCCACTTAATTAACAGGTTATCCTGGTTATAATAAATTTCCAACTTACAACTACTAACATATCTTAATGTAACAAATTTCCAACTTACAACTATTAACATAATATCTTATAGGTATAGATATATAGCATTTACTTTTGCTATTGATGGTGGTGTCATTATACTGAGACAATAAACTTAAGTTATACAATGAAATGGCTGTAACTAACTAACAATAAGGCAGTATAGCTCTGCGGAACCTTTGTTCGCCATCGTTAGCCCTACGACTTTGTCTTGGGATCGGAAGAGGCTGATACAACCTCTTCCACTAACTACAATCGCGATTATATAGTTAATCATCATATGTAAATCTCACTACCGGTTTACGATTACGTCTGGGTCGATCCATCAGTGGTGGTGGTGCGAGTGGCGATGGATGTTGTGATCTTTCGACGCTTGACGTTCCAGAGGCCTCACTCGTTATGTTAACCTTATCGCTTAAATCTTTAGATTGTGAAGTACCAACATCTACCGCCCCTCCTGATGTCGGCATGGCATCCTCTACTGCCTGTGCTGGATTTGGTAAAACATTATCTAAAGTGGTACCATCAGAACAAGCAAAATCAGATAATCGGGATCTGCGTTTTATGTGATCTACATGTTTTCTAGTAAGTTGACCGTCACCGTTTTTTACTATATATTCACGCGTACCTGCCCTAGCCTCTATTACACCCTTTACCCATTTATCACCCCTTGCGTAATTCCTAGTCCATACCGTATCTTTCTCAGCTAGCTCTCGAGTTACCCCTCCTGAGTTTACTGTCTGACGCTGTTGAGCTGCCTGAACCCTGTCCTGTATGTCGCGGTCCGTCCGTAATAAATCTAATCGCGTTCGTAATGACCGTCGTTGCAGCAACATGGCCGGTGTTTCTCCTGTAGTACTTTGGGCTGTGTTCCTATAACTAAGTAGGAACGTTTGTACTGCTGCATCAATGTCTTTGTTGTCTCTGTACGCTTTTTTAATTGCCGTTTTACATAATTTCACCGCATTCTCCGCCGCGCCGTTCGATGACGGGTGATAAGCTGGTGAATACCGTTGGCGAATGCCGTTATTTGTCAAAAAGTCGCTAAACTCTTTACTTGTGAATGGTGGCCCTTGGTCGGATACTAATTCTACTGGAAGGCCAAATCTAGCAAAAATAGTACGTAAAACCTTTATCACCTGTGTCGCATTAGTGCTCGTCATTTCATTTACTTCTAGCCACTTCGTAGTTGAATCGATTAGAATCATGAATGTACTTCCTCGATAAGGTCCCATGAAATCGACGTGCAACCGAGTCCATGGCTGCACCATGTGCGGCCAGGGTTGTGGCTGAGCTCGTGGTGGTGCAGCGCCCTCTATCGCGCAAGTCTCGCAACTACGGCATAATTGTTCAATGTCACTATCAATGTTCGGCCACCATACGTAACTACGTGCTATTGATTTTGTTTTAACGATTCCCATGTGGCTTGTATGTAATTGAGCAAGTACCGTTTTCCGTAACGATTGCGGTATAACTATACGATAGCCCCACATTAAGCAGCCACAATCTACGTACAATTCGTTTCGCCTAAGATAATACGGTTTTACTTGTTCATCCATACATAACGTGGGCCAACCCGCCTGCACATAAAGTATAATTCTACTGAGTAGTGTATCGGTCGCAATCTGGTTCCTAATCTCGTGATTTGTTACTGGCAAGAAATCTTCAACAAAGTTTAAATATGTGATCTCTGTGCTCTCGCTCGGTTGTTCACCCTGTGGCAGCCTTGATAAGGCATCAGCACAGTTTTTCTTAGATGATACATATTCAATTTCATAATTGTAACCTGATAATAGAATCGCCCATCGTTGTAATCGCGACGCTGCCATTACCGGAATGCCTACTTTTTTTCCGAAAATATGTGTTAACGGTTTATGATCTGTCCTTAATGCAAACTTACGCCCGTATAGGTACTGATGAAACTTTCTGATTCCGAAAACTATCGCTAGTGCTTCTCTGTCTATTTGTGAATATGCACGCTCGGCCGCACTTAATGATCGCGACGCGTATGCTATCGGACGCTCTCCGGCCGCTGTGATATGCGATATCACTGCACCCACCCCTACGCTGCTTGCATCCGTGGTCAACACTAGTGGAAGATCTGGTGTATAGTGCATCAGTACCTGACCTGAAGCTAGTTGTTGTTTGATTTGTTTGAATGCTTCTTCACATTCACTACCCCAGTTGAAAGGTACCTCTGCTCGGAGTAACTTGTATAGTGGTGCAAGAATTGTACTGACGTTCTTAAGGAATTTGGCATAGTACATCGTCATGCCGAGGAAGGCTCTCAATTCTGAAACATTTGTAGGCGCAGGTGTGTTAATTATAGCTATTACCTTATCCGTGCACGTTTGCACCCCCTCTTTGCTAATAATATGGCCTAAGTAACTTATTCTCTTTGCAAAAAAACTACATTTTTCCTTATTTACCTTGAGACCATTTGCTTGTAAACGATCGAAGACCTTGCATAGATTGTTGATATGCTCCTCTGAGGTAGCACCCGTAATGATAATATCGTCTAAGAATACCCCAACACTAGGTAAATCCCCAAATAGTTGCTCTAACGACCTTTGAAAAATTGCCGGGCTGGATGCTAAACCATACACTAATCGATTAAACATGAACATTCCTTTGTGTGTATTTATGACAGTAAATTTCTTTGACTCGTCCAATTCAAATTGTGCATAAGCTTGAGATAAGTCTATCTTACTAAAGTGTTCACCCCCATGCAAACGAGCCAACAAATCTTCGACTCGTGGTAAGGGATAACGGTCAACTTCCAAAACCTTATTTAATGTTAATTTGTAATCAGCGCAAATTCTGATAGTACCATTTTTTTTTACCACTGGCACGATGGGTGTGGCCCAATCCGAGCGATGCACCGGTGTGAGGATGCCGTCCCGCACCAGCTGCTCCAGGGCATGCTCCACCGGCATGCGCAGCGCATACGCCAGCGGGCGCGCCCTCATGAACACCGGCCGCGCGTTGTCTTTCACATGGATGCTAACTGTACCACCGGTGAATCGACCCAGGCCTTCTTCGAACACCTTACAGTATCTGGAACTGAATTCAGTCATATTAAACCTCTTAATTTGTACCTTATTAACCGACACTACCTCCTCCTTTAAACTAGACAATAGAACTTTCAACTCGGTCATCCACTGCCGACCAATTAATATTGTTTTTCCTCCCTTAATGATATACAAATCTAATTTCCTGCACTTACTGTTATATTCTACATCTGGTTTTATAACCCCAATTGGTTTTACTATTTCCCCTGTATAATATCGTAACACAATATTACATGTATTTATTTTTAAATCACTAAACAGCTGTTTGTAAGTTTCAAGGTTTATACATGATATGGCACTTCCTGTGTCACACTCCATACGCAACTCTCTGTTGTGCACTTTTAATGTCAAAAATATAGGTGGACACTGTTTTAGTGATATATTATTAAATTCGACCACCCTTACCTCGTCACTACGTTCACTATCTGATATGTTTGATGAAGCTTGAACTCCCTCCAAATGATGATGTCCCACTTCTAACGGACATACGCGGCGCAGATGTCCTTGTTTATTGCATACGCGGCACACGTAACGCGAGAATTTACACCACGACGTATCATGGCGGCCTCCACAAGCGTTGCACTGTTGATCCTTTCGAGCACGTTCGCCCGGCGTGGTCGTCGTCGCCTCCTCCTCGCCATGCCGCGATTTGCGCCAACCTGTACGTCGCTGTCCATTCCGCGTCCACGGGCGCCTTTCACCGCGCGCTCCCGCACCTGGTTGCTCCGCCCCACCGCGGCCACCGTTTTGTGTCGACGTTTCCACCGCCAAGCAGTCACTCACCGTGCTCGCTTTATCCGTGACCTTCATGTTGCCCTCTACAACAGCTGCATTTCTCTCGGCCGCTTCCATACTCATAGCCATGCTGAACGCCTTTGTGTAGTCTAACTTTTCTTCGGCGAATAATCGTTGCCGAATTACTTCACTGCTTATGCCGCATACGAATTGATCCCTAATACTCTCTTCCAGCCACGTTCCAAATTCACATGATTTTGTCATTTTCTTGAGAGTTGCCATGTATTCGGCAACGCTTTCACCTTCTTTTTGTTTCCGCTGGTGAAATCTGTATCGCTCGGCTAATACACTCGGCTTCGGTTGTAGATGCTTTTCCATAATGGCGGTTATGTACTCAAAGGTTTTAGTGCCCGGCTTGTCCGGTGTACACAAATTGACTAATAACTCGTAGCTTTCCGCCCCCATCAATGTTATTAACGTTGGCACCTTTAATTCATTTTTAATGTCGTTGACCAAGAAATAATTTTCCATACGTTCTACATATAATCTCCAATCATCCGCCATTCTGAATTCGCCAACTTTGCCGATCGTCATTTTAATTATTTGTATACGTACGTTACACGCTGCTATACGCTGATTTTTAATCCTCGTCGCCACTGAGGTATATGGGGAAACCTTGTGTGATCCGGGATGCTTAATATAGGAGAGAAATAGGAACACCAGCTTCGTTCACGGGAGTATAATGGGAATGACAGATTACAAGTTGCATTGTGCCGGAAACAGTTAGTGTTGTAATGCTTATAGACTGTATAAGGTAAAAACACACTACATACATTACACTAAGTTTTCAGTGTTTAGGAGCATCTAAACCTTGGCTTTTATTAGCTGTAAAAAACGGATCACACGGTACACTAACCTAAATATCATCAAAAAAGCATAATATTCTTTAGATAAACATCGAAATTATAAAAACAAAGCTAAGCTCACATACAGTGCTTCTGTATCCATCCGGTCCCAAAATATTGAGGTCGGCCCAAGTTTCAACTTTTTAAAGCATTTTCATCTTAACTTTTTGTAACCCGGAGTTAAAATTCGGAAGGAATTTCGAGTAACATAGAACTTTATACAGGAAGGCCGAAGCCCATCATTATATTATATAGTAATTTTCGGGATTATTTCATGATTTTTTTCCAGGAATTTCTCAGTAGCATCTCGGGTAAACACAAACACAAATCCAGACTGGATTTGTGCCCGGTTGACGGTAATAATCTTTAAGTCCCAAGGGGGCCCCTTGGGACTTAAAGATAACTGGCATAATAAATATTTACCTTTATTATTATTATTTTTTTCTGAAAGACAGACCTTCTCGGTCGTAACCAAAATCAAGGTTAGGTTAGGTTAGTGTCTTATGAACCTACCTGGTAGACGAAACTGTTAATACATTTACGTGCATTCATTTTGGTCTAATAGGTACATTAGGTATCCTCAGAAATGTAGGGACATTTACCTAAATAAGAGTTACATTACATATTACCTACTCGGTTCCCGGGTACCCGGGTACCCATGTAGGTCTACCCTTTTGTGAACAAACGAAATAGGTACAAAAACACCGAATCCACAGTTCCACAAAGTTAAAATAAACGCCAACGCACAACCCCCATGACATTTTACAAAAAAGAAAATCCCCCGAAGACAGTGACATCTGTCAAGGAAATCGTTTGAAAGATTACTACGCAGGTCCTTACGCGCGAATCCCGTGAAACGTTTGTTAATATCGCGCGATTCACGCGCTCTTAAGCATAAAACAAGATGGCGTCCGGGTAGACTTGTTTATGGCGATATTTACCATACATTTGGTACAATAATTGAGAGGTATTTTTAGTTTGCCAATTGTTGTGCATTTTGCCTGTATTTGTGTTGCATCATCTTATAACGGCAGTGTTTGTGAAATCACTTCAAACTATAAGCATCAGTGTAGCCCTGGCTCTTGTACTAGAAGTTCCTGTATCACAAGGACCAGTTGAATGGATAATGTGAGGAATGATATGAAGGAGAAGGGAGTGAATGATAGCGTTATGGTTGACAGGGGAGAATGGACGAAGAAAACGTTTGCGCCCACCGGCGACCCCAACTAACATAGGGCAAGGGTAGGAAGTTGATGGTTGATGGCAGTTTTTAGTGAGCTCAACGACTCGACGAACAATACCAAAGAAAGGACATGAAGTTACTGAAACTGCCAAATTATCATTAAAACTAACTAGAAAAAAAAATGAACCGAAATGTAAATAACAAGCACTCAGGCAAATAAATAAAAACGCAAACTACAACCAATATTCATTGTACTTTAGGTTTTTCACAAATAATATCTATAACACAAACACTTAATTTCTAAAAGTAAAAGGCTTTAGACCCAACACGGCGCGAAGCTATTTACGTCAAAATTAATGGCCAGTTGGAAAATATAGGTGGGTCATATTCAAAATAATTGTAAGTTACGGATAGGAAACAGATATGAATATTATTTGATTGTAACAGAAAAATAACAGAAAGGAATTATTAGGGCAAGTTTAAATAGCACACGTTTATAACAGGCTACGAGTGCGAAGTCGGTGTGGGTCGCTAGGTGGGTACATAATGAAATAACATTTTGGTGATCGTATTTTAGTTGGTATAATTGCCATAAATTCATCATCATCATTGCCATAATGCCTTATCTCCGAAACTACAGAGCCTAAAATTTTGATATTAATATTAAGGCAAAAGGATTCTAATGATTAGAATTATGTAAAGCCATATTTGTAACGGTCGTGAATCATATTTTAATCAACATACAACTTTACACTGACCTGTAAATTGCAAAAAACCTGAGTCAATTTGAATTTCGCGGGCTACCTTGGCGCATCCCCCTTAACTGATACTGAGACGGCCGACGAGAGGCTGGGTACGCCTCGGCGAGGCTGCGCGGTTAGTATAAAAGGCTCAAGCAGTGAGGACTGAGGATACGCAGTAAAACATGCACACACAGACAATACATGGCACAGCAATGCAATACATGGCACAATATACGCAAACTTTACATACTTCAAATAAATTTAAGTAAGTAAAAAAAAATGTTTTGGCTAACCTGCGGTGCACTAAGTACCTATTAATATTTTATTTTCATTAATTCATACATGAGACAATGTGAATAACGCCTAATCATTCATATCTGTTACATAACGGAAAAAAGTGACAGATAAAATAACGTATATGAATTAATTGCACGTGTCTATCCTACAAATCTATTTATTTCCACACCAATTCACATGATTATACGAATATTTTATAGTTATAACAAATATCACAATACAGCCCTTTCCTAGTATGAGTAATAAAACAGTAAGTACTTAACGCTACTGTAAACGACTCACATTGAATATTTACTTTTAAAAGTCTAATTTTCTTCGACAACGAAACGAGCTGAAAAACTATATTGAACAAAATGGCAAAGCGTTTATTCTTACGCGTCGTGTAGTAACAGCTAGTGAACTAATTTTGCCAGTATTTCAAATTTCTTTATTGCCATGGAAATAATGTTAAAATAGCATAACAGAGAAGAATAACAGATATGTGCAAAATCAGGACACTCATTAATAAATTAAATTTGGAGTACACTAAATAGTATTTTATATTTTGTTTAGTAAAGTGTTGAAAGTTTAAACAATATTCTCTGAATATTTTTTTTTTTTAACTTTTGTGGAATGGTTCATAATTAAATTATTTTTTTTAGTTTACCGTTAAAGACGTGGACATAGAATACTTGTATGAAACGGATCCTACGCAATGTCTGGTTTAATTTTTTGAAATGAATTGTTTAGGTTTACCAAATGTTTCGTTGTTTTTTATTAAGCTCAAATAAATATTTTATCTGTTTGTTTATGAAATTCTAGTCAGTTGCATCTCGTTATGAAAATAATTGGGTTGGACATTAAGACAGTAGTAAATATACAATTATTTTGAATATGACCCAGGTACCTTGTATCTACGCTTTACCTCTTTAGAAATAACTCCTTTTGTAAATGTGGGCAAACATTGTGTTCTGTCTGGGAATTTTCTTTTACATTTGAACATTGATTTTCTGTCAAGACTGGGTTCTGCTGAACACCGACTTCACAACAAAAAGATTTGAACTATCTTTTTGTCAAACTATTTATGATTTGCTGTACAGATTTAGCGATAATAAATTTATCTCACAAAAGAGAGGCTCTATCAAAATAAATAAAGAAGAAAATTGTTTATCTACTTTTACAGAAGACTGGTAGGAAAAGCTTGGATCGCGTAGCAATATTGGCATAGTAAATAAATCCTAGCTACGAAATTAAAAAGTGATTTTTTTCAAGCAACCTAAAATAGTAGTTAAGGGCCGAATATGGGTTTTGCCACGGATATCAATTTTGCCATACAAATATTAAAAAACAACAGAGTTTTGCCAATCTTTGACTAGCTAATAGTGACTAAACTACGGGTTATATTTGATTGAATTTTCGTATGCAGACTGGGAACGTCATTAGATATATGCAGTTTAATTTATTGTTGTATTGTCTTCTCCACCATATATAATTGATAGCCCATCTGTTACAGTCCTGTTAATTACATTTAATTAACACAGAACTGCAACGCAAACTTTGCTGACAGTGATAAATATTCCGCAAACACTCCCGAAATTCGCAGTGTCATGCAGAACCATGCTCACAGCTCCTACTGTTAGCGAAAAAAGTGGACCCAACTAAAATGTTATAACTAAAAGTTGTACCCAAGCTTCCCAGTGCAGCACAATGGTTATTCCATTAATTCCACCGAGTGTGACCTTTCCATCCCGTTGACACAACTCGCGTCGGTCGATAAGTAGTCGCATTGTTGTGTGTTCCTTTCAAACCCAGCTTATGTTGGGCTTAAGCGTTTTATATTAGAAGCTGGGTCGCTGGTCTGTTTGTTATTTCATTAGCATTACAAGTATTGGACCAGGAAAAGGGGACTACAATCTGACAAATGATCTTAATGCATTATGACGCTTTTTATTAAATTTTTGCGTTATTGAGATCATTACCATTATACCATAAATGAACAAAATAGGCCGTTAGATTTTAATTTGGTTCTTTGGGACGAGTCTGGTTTGTTATAAAGAAAAATGCTACCCAAACTTTTTGGGGGACTCGCTCAATGGAACTTTTTATAAGTACCGCGATCAGGAAAATTAATATTCAGCTTTTTTAACTCCTACCCAGTCTGTGATGTCAGGTTTCTCATAGCCACGACATTTTTACGCGTCCTATTTCTTATTTTTTCTTAACAAATTGTTGCAGTTTATATTACACCGGCCGTGGAACTAGCTTGCCAGTAACTGAACGACCCATTTCGCTCGGATGAACCTTTACTGCCTCCACAGAATGATAAGTGGCATACACTTTGTTTTCTTTTTAGTTACAAAGGAAACTGTTAGCAGTTTCACCAGCATGAGTCTCGTTCCCGTGGGAATATTGGGATAAAAAGTATCCTATATCCTAATCCAGCGGAGTACCTAACTGCGTAACGTACTATCAGTAGCAATAGCTTTCATTTTGACAGTCCAAAGTCCACTCCAGTCCAGTTCATGCGTTATTTACGTAAATAACGCTTGAATGTTTGTCGAGCAGACAAATTTTTCGTACTTAAGAACGGATTACGCACTCATAAAATGCAACAACTTTACTAACATTCTTCAAATGATTCAGGTTGAGATTGATAGTGGGATACTCCTGTAGCCTTCTTATCCTATTTGTATAATTGGCTTCGGACGCGATAAAATCTAATGAAAGCCGACTAAATCAATGAAAGGCGTATTATCTAATAAATAACTCTTATTTTTTCCTAGAGTTGGATCTAAAGTCCTTTCACAGTTATTTTAACATTGATTTTGCATCACTGTCCACATCACAGTCATACAAAATCTCGATTCTCATTCTTTTATGGTTGCTGTTGGGTTGCTGCCACTGAAAAGTCTGTCAAAATTATTGTCATCTTTATTCTCCTTAGAATAAGGTTGCTGCCTAACAGTTGCTGCTGACAGAGGTAAAATGACTGTGACCACCCGTTTTTTAACTCATGTGTAATATGTACAGTCCGTTAGTTCTCCAAGCTGACTTCCTTTTCTTTTTCTATCTCTGAAAATAGTAGTTTATATAGGTCTACCAGAATCTCATGGCATTAAAAAAAAATATGTGATTTTCAGATGGATTGACATTGCCATATGAAAATCACAATTTATATAAAATATTCGTGAAGGTCGTATTACCCAGTAACTGGGTTGTGGAGGTCAGATAGGCAGTCGCTCCATGTAAAATACTGGTATTCAGCTGCATCCGGTTAGACTGGAAACCGACCCCAACATAGTTGGGAAAAGGCTAGGCAGATGATGATGACTTTGACGTACCAACGAAGTGTGATCAACATTCTTCTCCATTCTTCATCACAATAGCTATTTAGGTAGGTAGGGGAAAAGGGCCAATTTTAATTTTAGCAATGGATATTAATCCATTACTAAAATTAAAATTGGCCCTTTGGCCTTTGGCTCTTCGATGGTTATCTCTTTTTCTAAATAAAAACAAGGGTTTAAATTATTTCCAAATGTAATGCGTTCACAGATAAATTATTCGAACCAATTCCCTAAATCGGTTTATTTGTTAAGCACGTTCAGCGGATGTGTTTGCGCTTCAAGAGCTCGCTCACGTCAGGAATATGCACAGATATGTTTTAGCAGTCAAAACGGATCATGAATCTTGCCAAATTTACAGTTTACAGTAGGTAATTGCGTTTTAGTAATGATAGGAAACATGAGTAAACAGCGTGTTTAAAATTGCATTATTGTCTGTCAAAGGTAAATATTGCTCTAGTAAGAAAGAAAGAAAGAAAAACTGTTTATTCTGCACAAACAAAACGCACATTGCATATAAAAAATAAAATAATAAAAAAAAAGATAAATATACACACACGACGTAGTCAAATGCCTCGTACTCAAGCTTAAAAAAAATGTTGACAATTTTGTCTATTGCTTGATGTCAGGGCCAGGGACCAAAGACAACACACATTATTTTATTACTTGACATTGACAATAGTTTAGTTTAACTAGTTTACAGTGTATTGCTGCGTACCGCGATAAAGCCAGTTGTGAGCTGTCAAATTAAGATGACACTAATATTAAAACTGATGGCAATAAATTACTTTATATGGTTATTTTCATAATAAGTACCTACCTAATTAAACTGCTCATTTCGTCTGTCTCATTGCGTTAATTAACCTTTACTATAATTACTTTTAATAAAGCTGAAGAGTTTATTTCTTTGTTTGAACGCGCTAATTTCTAGAGCTACCAGTCAGATTTAAACAATTCTTCTTGCATTTTGATAGCCCAATTTTCGAGGAAGCATTTAACATTAGCTATTTAACATCACGCTAGCCTTTGAGCCTAGAAAAAAAAATGGCGGAAAGAACCCCAAAGGTGCAATTTTTTCCAAGATGGACCGCAGGCCGCAAATTGCAGCTGCAGGTTCAAGCGACACTATTGGTTTCTATGTATCTCTATGAAAACTGCGGTCAACCGCAGCCGCTAGCCGCTTTTTCGCCTGCGGTTGCAGTCTGCAGCCCATCTCGGAATTGTACCTTAAGCGAAAACGAAATAAAAATGCGGGCGGGCGATGCGATGTAACACGTTGGGTCGAAGGCCAAGGGAGTTTAATAAAAATGTGGCTGTTAAGGCTCCTACAAACAGGCGCGACACGCGACGCGAATCGCGCGCGACACAAATGCACCGCAAGTCGCGCAACGAGCGGTGCCTTTGTGTCGCGCGCGATTCGCGTCGCGTGTCGCGCCTGTTTGTAGGAGCCTTTATTTAAGTATATTGTGTAGGTATCTTACGACTTCCACGCGAAGGCCCCGTTCACACAATGTCGTGACGACAGCTTATCGTGTCGTTTAAAGCGTCGCCGTCGTGACTTGTATATTTAAATGGAGGTGTTCACATATAGGACTACACGATTAACTGTCGTCCACGGCTTTTTTTTTGCAGTGACGACCGATTGTCAAGTCAATGGAAACTGCTAGCACGACAGTCGTAAAACGATAAAAAAAATGTCACGACTTATGGTGACGACAAATCATGTGCCGATAACGACAAGGCGCGACTATCTATCGTAGCACGTATCACACAAACGACAAGGCGACTGCCGTGAACAGTAAAAATGTCGTCACGATCCAATTGCAACATCTAGATACGACAGTCGTTCAACGATAAAATATTTTGACGACACAGTGACGATCAACAATTAAACAGTCGATATATTGGAAACAGCTAGAGACGACAGTCGTCCAACGATAAATTAATCGTCACGACATAGTGGGAACGCGCCCGTACGAAGTCGCGGGCAGAAGCTAGTTCTTAATACTACAAAAATATTTACAATATAATATTTGAGTAGGTATAATAATGTTAGATGCCCAGTTCCACTATACACTTACGAATCTTACGATGCAATCTATCAATTAAATGTCTTAAAAGGCCACATAACTCGTTTTTATGATTATTACTTTTATAGTTACTTTCAGCAGTGACGCATACAAACTGATATCAAGACAGACTGACATTTAAATGGGCAAAGTCAAACAATTATTTTGTACTTTTTATTACCTATTGATAAGAGTGTCAATCGAATGTTTTTTTTTTTTTTTTTTTAGACACCCACCTAAGTCAAAGCTTGACACTTAATTAATACTTAAGTAATTTTGGTTTACTTTTTTATTCATATTTTTTAAATTTTAGAATACTTATATTTATTTATTTGGTTAGACACACCAGCAGCTAATCAGCTGATGCGTGTGTAATAAATAGCTTGGAGATATGTAACCTGTCCAGTCGATTCTATGTGGGAGCCGTCACAACATTTTCCGGTAGTCTGTGCCATGCTGTTACAACTCGGTTAGACTAGACAATATATTGCTTTAATTAAGTATGTAAATGTCGTGTATTTCTGTAATTGGGATATACATCTTAACTTATACCTATAACTTTAATTAATTCATGTAAAAAGTATTGCGTCTAAGTATAAGTAGGTACTAACAAACAAGAGTCTAGAGGGATCATGATTAGGAAGATCATGAAATACAAAACAAACTATGCTATAAAGCTCCCAATAAGTTTATCTAAAGCTACAAGCTAACATTACAGAATTTAAATTGGCATAATTTAGGTATGTCTGTTCTTTTTACGAACGCTGAAAAAACGAAACAGAAGTCAATAAAAATAAAACAATTCTAACAATGCGTGCTCACGTTTCCCGCGCAATTAAACGTTTGACAGCTGTCAAGCAGTTGATTTTGTATCTGTTTTAACGACTTTCAAAATGGCGGCTATAAATTCGATAAGCTTGTATTTAACTGAATTGACGCAAACTGTCCTTTGAGGTTTGGTTATTTGAAGATTTTGGTTTTAAGAAAAAAACGCAAAAACTGACTCAGGTGTCATTACGATTCAAAGGACAAAAGGTATGAAGGATCCTGATCCTTAATTTTCACGGATCAAAGGATCGAATCAAAGGCCATCGGTGTTCGCCATCGATTTTGACACAGAGAAGGTAGGGTTTAGGGCAGACTTCGGCGTTAATTTGACGTGTTAGGTTAGTTGAACAGCGGTGCTATTCTGTAAAAAATCACCGTGATAACATATGTAAAGTGAGCTTATAGTGAGCTGTCAATAATGTCAACCCCTAGCATCAGGTGGAATGACAGCTCGCTTTGAGCTGACTTCACCTAAGTTATCACGGTGATCTTTTTACAGAATAGCATTACTGAACCACATTAGCTTGTAAAGGTAGACCGATCGATATTATTTATTTATTTAAACTTTTCGCACAAAAAGGTACAAAGGCGGACTTAATGCCTTAGGCATTCTCTAACAGTCAACCAAGGATGGTGAAGAGATTGGATGGCAGGTGATTTATTTGAGAGGAACACTAGATAATAAAACCAAACTATTAAAACGATATTACGATTCTAACACTCAGGTTAACAGTGAACTGTAAATATAACTCCATCAAGAGCACTCCATCGGAAATGAATATCACACAGCCACGGTATTAGGTCCCACATATAGGATAAATATTAGTGTTAACTTGAATGTGTAAGGTTCGTTCAACAGAACCGCAGCAGTTTGTGAAGGTAGACCGATCGATATTTATCCTGTTCCCTCTAAATGCTGCGATGACAGCATCGTAACAGAAAGGATTGTAACTGTTTTACAATCCAATTCCATCAAGAGCAAACAACTCAGCCTATCGTAGTCCACTGCTAGACAGACATAGGCCTCTTCCAGGCTTCGCTACAACACCCTGTCCTCCGCCTTCCGCATCCAGTCAGTCCCATGCAGCGATCTTTTTGAGGTCGTCGGTTCATTTAGCTGGGGGGCGTCCCACACTACGCTTGCCTCGTCTGCTCCTTCGGCCATCAGTACTTCGGCAAACAAACAGCTCACTGCCAATTTAGCTTGTTTACTCTGCAAGCAATGTCGGTAACTCCGGTTCTTTTCCAAGTTACTTCGTTTCTGATTTTATCCTTCAAAGAAACTTCATCAAGAGCACTCCATCGGAAATTGATGTTGTCATCATCATAATCATCATCAGCCTACAGCAGTCCACTACTGGACATAGCCCTCCCCAATTGCACGCCATTTAGGTGGATTCTCGGCAACTCTCATTCAGCTGCTACCAGTCACCCTGCGAAGATAGCTGCTCCTCCTAGCCTGAAGGCGTCCTACCTTACGTTTACCGATTCGCGGTCTCCACTCAAGAACACGTCTACCCCAACGGTCATCGGTTCTACGGCTAATATGACCTGCCGGATCCGACCGATGTCATATACAGTCACGGTATTAGGGGGTATTAGGTCCCACATGGTGCATACCGTCTTCACCGCAAATATTCGTGAATCATTCCCTGCTTTTAGAATATAAACAGATCTCCAATAAGTGTAATCATTCTAGTTAACTTTGGCGAGTAGAATTTAGACAGATTGCTGATATTAACCATAGCCATGTTGGATTCGTAAATAGTTTTGATTGCAAGGTGAAACTCCTTGCCTATTTATGTGAGGGAGAGGTACTTACCTATTTACTTCGGGGTTTTGTAAACAGTTCTCGTTTGGATGATAAGTTTTTATTTCTGGGAGAAGAGAGTATTATGTTTGTGTTACTGCAGCGATCTTTAAAAATGCAGTGGAAAATAATCTGCACAGTTAGGATACTTCTAATCCATTGCTTCATAGGTTTCATTAATTCGTTTGCTCAGCAACGTAAATAACGCAGTGAACGTGGCTGAACTGTCAAAATGCCGTGTCTGAGCTGTCAATAATCATTTGAAAGTTGCGGCAATGTAGCAAATAGCTGTCAAATATTTCGGTATTATGATTTATTAATCTATATTAATGAAATGATGAATAAAAGCTCTGCTGTGTTCTACTAAAATATATAATATTGATAACTAACTTACAGCTATGCATTTTCGGAATGCACCATCTTGACATTAAAATGTGAAAATTAATGTCGTGGTAATTATTTGCGTCAAAAACAAACGTAGCGTTCTTGGCAATATGTAAAAAAATATTGTTGAGAGAATATTCTGTTGCATTTTCAAACAACGAAAACCGAAAGGAAATATAACATCTTCAACCATGCCGCTGTAAATTTCAGTTTGAGCTGAAAATTGAAGCCACAACTTCAGGTTTCTCACTACTTACCTACTTGGAACATTTCATCAATTTATTGGATAGCTTTTGCAATAAATTGGTTACTAACTGAAAGTTAGTTAGCGCTAAAACAACTTCGAAATACGTTTCATCAATCTCTCTGAGTTGTCAGAACTTAGTCGTTAGTTCAGACATACTACTATACCTGTTGTTCTGCGGTTTCTGCAGTCTATTAAATATATTTATATGTACTTAAATTCTTAGAAATAGGTACTGTAGAGGATAAGTTCGAATTACCTATTAACGGAGTAGCCATTTATAAAAAAAAATACCTCAAAATGGCGGCGCTTCCCGCTCCACCGCGCGCGATGCATCACAGTCCTCACTTGGCGTACTTAATTCTTTGATCCTTTAACTATCCAATGATGTAGTTGAATTTAGGATGGAGATGATAGATATGAAGCTGCAACAACAAACTCTATGCCCCGATTTTGCTATCACTGGTTTTTTTGACTTGCCCCTCCACTATGGAAGCAATTGTAAAGACGTATTCACGTCAAAAATTTCCTTGAACACGCTTCCAAATTACCTAAAGCAGCAGTCGGAATCAGCATAAATGCAAAAATGCGTTTATGATGTTTAACTACAGCCTTCGAGAATATACCAAACAGTAATCCCACAGATAATATCGAACAGACAATTATCTACCATGTCCTTACATGTTCTTAAAACGTATATAAACAAACTGCTCCTAAACTTATTGTTACAAAGGAAACAAACATACCGAATTCTAATATTTTAACTTGTGGACTCCAAAGACCCGTCTCGTAATTATTATAGTTGTAAGAACTTTTTAAAACAAAAAAAAATGGTTGCCTGTAAAGTCGGTTTTACGGGCGAAGATTTTACGTGACAACGACCGATCATCCGATCATAGTTGAGTGGGAGAGAGACGCAAGGCATTCGGCGGGCCTCTCTCTCGTTCGGTGACTCATCGTAACGTTACCGAGCGTTACACTTTTTCATAAGTGACTCCCAGTCGCAACCTAATTTAAGACGTTGTCACGTCAAAAAAAAAAAATGGTTGCCTGTAAAGTCGGTTTTACGGGCGAAGATTTTACGTGACAACGTCTTTTTCTCGGTAGAATATTTATTGATATGAATATAATTAAATTGCACAATAGGAACAAGGAATTAAATGAAAATAAGAACGTAACGTTACCGAGCGTTACACTTTTTCATAAGTGACTCCCAGCCGCAACCTAATTTAAAATAAGAACGTAACGTTACCGAGCGTTACACTTTTTCATAAGTGACTCCCAGCCGCAACCTAATTTAAGACGTTGTCACGTCAAAAACGGTTTAAACCACGACCACGTGGGCCGTACATTGATTCTTTACAACTAAACCTACTCGTGATGAATAACACTGCTAGATCCATAGGTTCATGCAATATGGTGTATGTGTAGGTAGGTAGATATATCTATTTTTCTGTGATATTTTGTGCTGTGTTTTCAAGCCCCATTTTGGCCGGGGCGGCTTGTCAACGTCACACACGCATAGCTGCGCCATAAAATATTGACCTATCGCACCGAATTCGTGCGAAGCTCAGTCTTGCAATCTTTTTCCTCATCTCCACATGTGAATTAAATACCAAAACGTGAACCTTGTTTGTTTTTGCAGCGCAAGCTGGGCGGGCGTGGGAACGCCTGCTGCTCCGCGACGAACAAACGCACAAACATATTCTCCGCGGTCAACAATTTCTTCGCTGATTCGCCGTTGGTGAATCAGCTCAAAGGGATCATGGTAAGTGTTACTCAAAGTTATTTTTTAATTGATGTTCTTTCTTCTGAAACGATTAAAAACTTTATTTAAGGGTAATAAGTTGATTTCACAATGGCGCCGATTCTGTTGTGTCACAAACTAAACTAAATTTAAGTTCAGGCATCTTTTTCTTTCCATTTCATTAAGAAAAGGACAGAAGATAAATATTAGTTTAGTCCTGTCAAATTAGTCAGCGCCTGACGTAAATTGACGTATTTTTAATGGCCATTTTTTAAATCTCGTCTAAATTGTCTATGGAGTATCTTAATTTGACAGGACTAAACTAATATTTATCTTCTGTCCTTTTCATAATGAAATAGAAAGAAAAAGATGCATGAACTTAAATTTAGTTTAGTTTGTGAACAACAGAATCGACATTGTATATTCGACATTGTAGCGCAAACTGAACTATATGTGTGGGTTTTAAAATTAATTTTACAAAAAAAGATAATTAGGTACTTATTTGTTTGCATGTTTGGAAACTCAATCACGAACATAGAATAGTTTTAGTTTTCTTTGCTTTCCATAAAAATCCTGGGACCAAATGCTGAAATGTCATCCTAGTGCCGAAAGTTCTACGGTTGGCTGGATAAAAATATAAAAAAAAACATAATTATATGAAAAACCAACTTCTTTCATATATCTATGGTTGCCTAAAATTTGAGTAGACTTGAGAGCCTTTCCGAGGGCTCAGAGGTTGATAAAATGTACCTACTTTGCCATGTTTCAGAAGGTTTCGTCCTTTAATATTCCTAAATAATGAGTTCAATTAACCAAGCTAATTACAAAACCCGACAGAAAACAGATTTTGGTGGCCATTGTTACATGTTTGATGTCGGCGATTTTTGACTGTGTCAGATTGAAATTAGTTATTTACCCGTTATCAGCATCTGACAAGCAACGGCACCTTATAAATTTCATATATCTATGAACGGCACCAAACATTCTGTACCTATAGGTATCGTCTAAAAAAAACTGTTCAGCCGTTTAGGAGCTACGATTGCGCAGACAGACACACAGATTGTTGTGTTGCCAACACACTTAAAACACCTCTCTGTTTCTGTCGGGGGTTGAAAATAGGCATTTGAAGCATTTCAAACAGATTTTTTTTACAATACACTTTCTACCAACAATACAAGGAAATCCGTAGGTAAAATTGTTAAAATACCCGGAATTTATTCCTTTATTGCGCAGATCAAAGTATCGGAAAGGAGCGGATTTCGTGTGAAAATCGCGGGAAAGCGAGGGCTCGGACTGAATGGAAATTTCTCGCATCAGTCCTGCAAATTGCTTTTGAATATGTTACAAATGTGTAGGTACAGGGTTCAATGGAATTCCTGTTTAGAGTTTCATTCGTTTGGAACTCTGGGCTTTTCTGTTTTCTTGTGTAGGTAGACGATGCTCTAGACGGACCATATTTGCGTAACTTTTTTCCTATATTTCAATCACAATTCCAGTCTTTTGAAGGATAGCTAATCAGCTCAGCTAATCCATTGCTTCATAGGTTTGGAAAATTCGTCCGCTTAACAACATAAATAACGCAATGAACGTGGCTGAATTGTCAAACTTAAAGACTTGCGACCAATTGTCATTGTATGTGTGTTACGCAGTTAAAAAAAAGCTCCAAAAAAAAGACGTATATTTGCATAGATAGACGTATATTTGGCTTTTTGAAACAAAGAACTGGCCTTTCTCAGTAATAAACTAATTAAAACAAGAAACAGTCAAGTCGGCACAAAATGATGTGCCTTTCTTGAATAGACATAAACATAACGTCCTGCGGTGTAGGTATATGCGTAACACACTATCAATAGCAATGGGTTTCATTTTGACAGTTCAATAACATTCATTGCGGTTTTACGTTATTGAGCAGACGAATTTTTCGAACTTATAAAGCAATTGATTCGCAATATCCTTCAAAATGATTCAGATTTAGATTGATAGTGTGTTACGCAACTAAGGGTCAGTTCACACGGAGACGCGACGCGACGCGCAATTTTCAAGATAGAAATACAATTAGGTACAGATCTTATCTACTACACTAAAAGGTACACAATTCAGTGTCTACCTACGACGTCGAGCTATGCAGGCGCCGCCGCCGCGCGGCTTAGCTCACGAATTGTGTACCTTTTTGTGTAGTAGATAAGGTCTGTACCTAATTGTATTTCTATCTTGAAAATTGCGCGTCGCGTCGCGTCTCGGTGTGAACTGACCCTAAAGTGTATCTAGGCTTATCTCCCCAAAGGGTTGGGGAGAGCTGTCTCTATATTAATAGACGAAGGAAAGATGTGTTGTGTATGTGGGTGTACCAGAAGTACAGTCACGAGCAATAATATGTCAACACTTGCCAACTTTCTATTGCGATTTTGTCACGAAATAACGAATGCAACGTTTAAATACGACACTTTACATAAACCTATGGGTTCGATAATACTATGTTCGTAATAATATAAAATTTCATTCAAAAATAAAGGAGAAAATCGCCTTTGTATAAAGCCAAATGTATACATACTTATGCTCGTGACTGCATGTACACGCACACGCACATCTTTCTTGAATAGGCGCTTATTCAATCAATTCAAGCTCTCGTAATCCTTTGGTTTGAGCTCAGTAATACTTATTTTGTTTAAAATCTAGACGAACGTTTTAGACCGACTTCATCCATCGAGAACTTGACAGTATCAGAAATACTCCTTTCCTTGGCTCACCGTAGTTTCTTTTACCTGAAAAACTATCTACTGAGTGACTCGTTACCGGTAGTGTAGACCTACGTAAGAGGTGCTCAAGATGCAGTATAAATTCATGACCTACTCTCGGCAGTCTCGGCTTCCGAAGTCGACCTTCCGAATTCGGAAGACAAGGAATATTCTTGACAAGTCAACCTTACCTTTATGTGTCTAAATTCGAAGCAGTTTGTGATGGATTAAATAATGATATGGGTTATGTGGTACCTGAAATAAATGATATTATTATATTATTATTATTAAATCACAAACTGCTTCGAATTTAGACACATTTACATCTGTCATAAAATCAAAGTTTCAGCTCGCCATAGGTACTTACTTATTTGTTTACCAAATCAGACAAGTAAAGACAACTACCTACACTTTACCTACCTACCTAGTTTTTAGGGTGCCGTACCCAAAGGGTAAAAACGGGACCCTATTACTACGACTTCGCTGTCTGTCCGTCCGTCCGTCTGTCTGTCACCAGGCTGTCTCTCAAGAACCGCGATAGCTAGACAGTTAAAATTTTCACAAATTATGTATTTCTGTTGCCGCTATAACAACAAATACTAAAAACAAAATAAAATAAACATTTAAGTGGGGCTCCCATACAACAAACGTGTTTTTTTCGGCGTTTTTGGCTTGTGGTACGGAACCCTTCGTGTGCGAGTCCGACTCGCACTTGGCCAGTTTTTAGGTTTAATTGGGTTCAATAAGTACAAAGCTAAGCAAAGGTTACGCTAACTAATAGAAATCGCCATTTAAAAACTATTAAACAATGTTGCATGACACACAAAGTTATAACCTCATTGTCCTAATGGTAGGTCTGTAATAAAATGTGACAACTTTGTGTTTTTTACTGACGCGGACGTAATAAGTTTTAACATAGATAGTTACGTACAACTAACCTACCTATGTATGTTAAAAATTATCGATTTTAAGACCGAAACAAAAAATTTTTTTAGGTATTCTTGATCAGGCTTAGCTAAAACCTATTTCTTGTCATTTTCTCGAGCAATTACTAGTAATTATGGCTAAATAAGTTTATGTACACACAGCTCCTTTAAGTAGTTACCCCACCAAAAGACATGTGCGTTCAAATCCGTGATAGGCCCAAGTTGGTTTTTGTATTTTGCAAAAACATTTTATTTTAAATAATGTATTGTTTTAGTGAATAAAGAAGTTTAAGTAAGTATTTTTTTTTTAATTCTGTTTTTATTATTGTTTTTTTCAATAAAACAATACTTTTGCGACGACAAGCAACAATAATAGGGTTAACATTTACGACAACTTATTCATCGTCTAAATAGACTGGAGGTTTCAAGACCGCTTACCGTGCATAAGATTGGAAGTTCAAATCCTATATAGGCACGAAATGTGCTTTTTGTTCATTATATTATTTTGATATATATTTCTATTTTGTTTTAAGTAGTAATTATTTATAAAGAATTAAAAAATCAAGAAAAATAAAATACTTTATTAATCATTTAATAATATTTATTATTGCTATTATTTAACAAAACTATGATCTTATTTTACAACAAACAGAACAACTATTTTAGTTCTCATAAAATCAGAAATCATTTAAAAAAATAATTGATAAAATTAGTAGTCGTTTACTCTTCGCCGTTTTAAGTGAACGTATACAAAGTTCTAACTTGAAGGTATGGATTAATTTTATAAAGACAACGTAAGTAAGTAAAATTAATGGATACCCTCAAATTATAACATCTTTCGATTAGACAGGGACCTAAAGATATAATGACTCAGCCGATAGTAGATAACAATTTCATCGCAATTCATATGGGCTCGCTGGCTAGTTCGTCAAACTGCCGGTATGAGTATGACGACGTTCGGTGATGCGATGGTTCGAATCCGAGTCAACACAATGGGCTCTTTTTGAAGTATTCTTTAGATTATTCGTAAGGAATTCAATGTTGTAGCAGTGTAACATTTTAAAACTTGAGGGGTTAGGACATAGTGACGCTTTCTGTACATACGTCTGAGTGGAGTCTGGATTTGCCTTGCTGTGCCCGGTGTATGGGAATAGGCTCGCCCCTTATTCAGGCCCCTCTGGGCAAGTGTCCAGGGCCCGCGATCTTCGGGGGCCCCGGCCTGCTCTCATAAAAAACATTCTTTTCAGCCACCTTTCCTTTCTACGCGTTATTAGTACCCGATTCAATGACTAAATAAGAGTTATTTGCAGTGCGATTTACAATAAGTTTCTAGCCCGTCAGTTATGAAATATTAGTATGTTTCTCTTACTGTCTCTTATCTACGCAGGGGCCCCGTGATCCTTATGTGCCCAGGGCCTCCAATAGGTTAAAGACGGCCCCTGCCCATAATACATGGGGCTTAACCCTTAGTATGCCGGGAACGTAGATCCACGCGAGACACAATGGTTTTTAATTGTTTCTGTAATTACGGCATTCAACCGGTTAAACATAACGAGCGAAATGTGGGTGTACCATAGGCACACCTCTGTCTAACCCTTCAGGAGTTCAGGCGTGATGGTATGTTATCATAACATCACGCTTGTCATCCCCCGAGGGTTTTTTCCCTTGATTTTTACACTTGCGTAAGTATGTAAGTATCAAGGAAAAATATCCAAAAAATAAAGTCCAATAAGGTAAAAACCGTGGTTTAATTCAGCATGCACCGTTTCACTGTATAAATCTTGAAAGGACCACGAGCCTCATCATCAATCAAAATCAAGTCATTTATTCAAATCAACTAACTAAGTAGCACAATACAATAGAAAATCAATTGTCTCATTAGCGGATTGATTGAGAATCATCACTTTTCGAACATCAAAATTACTTAAGAAGACAGTCCCCGAAAACGCCCGCTCCTCGGCACTTCCTGGTTTTTTAGCTGGGAAGAAGTAGTGGCGCAACCAAAGACTATATTCTCTTTGGGTGCAACAAACTCCCCAGCATCGATGAAGGATGCTGAGGACTTTGTTGCGCCAATTCTTCTGATATTCTCTAGGTAAAAGATGAGGCTTTCACTCTGTAGTAACACTGTTAAAAACTCATTGTTCCAGACGAGACAAACTAACAGCAGCGGTGGTGAGCCAGGTCCTCCAGATGAATCCTCTCGTCCTGGCAGCAGAGGCCCTCCAGCTGTGGCGGTCAGCCCTTCTGACAGGTCAGTTTGATCGACTATTGTTGTATTTGGAGCTAGAGGATCAACTTTATTAGTCGTTTAACTCCACAGAGATACATAATTACTATGACGTCACTATAATTATGTCCCTCCTACCCTGTGTGTGTTATCTGTCGGTCGAACACCCATAATAAATATTGCGAAGACACATTTTTTCTGGCCAACCCCACCATTTATAGCTAGCATAAGTTTTATTATAAGGATTAGGTACAGATCTGAAATGTGAACAAGCTCTTATTTAATAAACTATAGTTAGCTTCAGCCCTGCTCAGTTCTAAAAGCGTGCAGTTAATCTTCCGTAGTGACTCAAACCCGCTCAATTTATTTTCCAATCAAGCTTTGAACAGTTTTGATGTCATTACTTTTCCATTAGAATTCAGGGGACCATAGAAAACTCGTTTTTGGGGTTTCGTAGACAAAGGGTGCCAATGGGACCCTATTACTAAGGTTCCACTGTCCGTCCGTCTCTCACAGGGTTGTGTCTTTTGAACCATAACAGGTGGTAACACTTGAAATTTTACTAATATGGTCGCTATAATAGTGTTACGAGCTTCGGGTTCGTGACAATAAAAACTGCCGATTTAATAACCAAAAATAACAATTTATTTTACAACACTAATTACAGCTCAAACAGACTAATTATTAAAACACAATTACACTATTGATCGCACTTGAAGATCGCTTAGATGTTTTCGCTCTTGTCGCTTTATCCAAAACTGTGTCGGTCGTCGCGCATCCCGGACTTATATAGTGCCGCAGATAGTTCGAGAACCTTCCATTGTAGAAACATCTAGAATGTTCGAGTACATACCGGCCCCGACCGACTAGGTGTCGATAGTTCGAGAAAGTTCTACAAAGTTCTAGTATCGAATTTTCTAGAACGATCGTGACTCGACTAGTTCTGCTACTCGATACTAGATGGCGCTAGTGGTACCTAATGTCACCATGTACCAGGCATTAATTGTGGCGCGCAACACTGCCCCCTCCTAAGACATACTCGTCCCGAGCATTATCAGCCCCATAATAACGCGCCAGTCGGTCCACATGGACGATCTTAGGAGTACCTCTTGCACCTTTCTGTATCCGGTAGGTTACGTCATTGATCTTTGTCACAATCCGGTACGGTCCGTCCCATTTAGCTTGAAGCTTAGGAGATTTCCCTTTGCTGCGGACTGGATTGTGCAACCACACTAGTGAACCTTCGTCGAACCCTTTATTGTTCATTTTGCGGTCATATCGGGTTTTCATCTTTTCAGACATTTGCTGGCCCGATTGTCTGACGTGCTCATAAATGTCATTCATTTTGTTCCGCAAGTCATTCGCATAATCGGTTATACTGCGTGGGGCATCAGGTGGTATTCCGGTGATCAGGTCTGCAGGCAGCCGTAATTCTCTTCCAAAGTTTGCGAAAGCGGGTGTCACCGATGTACTTTCGTGAACAGCGCTTCGATATGACAACAAAAACGGTTGTATGTGCTTGTCCCAATCTCGTTGCCGATTTTCCACAACTTTGGCTAGGTACCTCTCCAATGTCTGATTAAATCGTTCCACCATTCCATCCGATTGTGGGTGGTAAGAAGTTGTTCTCGTTTTATGAGTACCCATTACTCGGTAAGTTTCCTGAAATATTTGGGACTCAAAATTCCTTCCCTGATCGCTGTGAATCTCCAAGGGTACTCCAAAACGGCAGAAGACTTCATGGACTAATCTGTCTGCAACTGTCGAAGCTTCTTGATTTGGAATGGCGAAGACTTCCGGCCACTTGGTGAAGTAATCCATCACAACCATGAAATACTTGTTGCCACTTTCACTTACCGGAAACGGCCCCGCAACGTCAAGGGCTATCCTCTCCCATGGTGCACCAACATTGTACAATTTCAATGCACCTCTACTGTGAGTCTGAGGTCCCTTTACAGCTGCACAACTTGTACATTTGCGACACCAGTCCTCGACATCGTCCCGACAGTGGACCCAGTAAAACCGTTCTCGTATCTTCAGTAGAGTCCGTTTTACTCCCAGATGACCTCCTGAACAACCATTATGGTACAGCTGTAGAACATCCGGTACTTGAGCTTTAGGGACAACCATTTGCAAATGACAGCTGTCTCCCCGAGCATTTTCCCATTTACGGCACAGGACTCCATCCTGAATCACCAAGCTGTCCCATTGGGCCCAATAGCTTTTTGTGATCGAACTCATCGCTGAGACGTCACTCCACCTGGGCTTAGGAGCTCTGGCCTTCATCCACTCCAGAATCGGCTTGATGTCCGAATCTTCCTGCTGTGCACGTTGTAGGCTTTCCTTCCACTCGTTGCTGAGGTCTGTCTTGAGCATCCTCACAGGTACGACTTCTTTACTTTCTTGCCTAGTACAATGCTTGCAGTCTTCAGGACAAGGTCTTCTTGACAATGCATCTGCGTTGCCATGTGATTTCCCGCTGCGATGTTCGACCACAAAGTCGTATTCCTGCAGTAGCTCAATCCATCTCGCAACTTGTCCTTCTGGATTTTTGAACTGCAATAGCCATTTCAGTGCAGCATGGTCAGTTCGTACGTGGAATTTCCGCCCCAGAAGATATTTGCTAAAATGCTGCAATGACTTTACCACAGCAAGCAATTCCCGTCTCGTGACACAATAGTTCTTTTCCGGCTTTGACAGCGACTTGCTGAAGTACGCTATCACAACCTCTTGATCACCATTCCGTTGAGACAACACACCGCCAAGTCCTATGTCACTTGCGTCTGTGTCAATTATAAATTCCTTGCCCGCATCAGGGTACCCCAAAATAGGTGTTTTGCACAGACGGTCCTTTAGCTCCTGGAATGCGATGTCGCAACTTTCATCCCAGCAGAAATGTCGCTTCTCTTCGGTTAGCTTATGCAGGGGTTTGGCTATGTCTGCAAAGTTCTTGACAAATCGCCGATAATAGGAGCACAAACCCAAAAATGCTCTGACCTGCGTCTTGTCTTTTGGAACTGGCCAATCCTTGACAGCGGCGATTTTCTCTGGATCCGTGCGGATACCTTCTTCAGACACTACATATCCCAAAAAGCTAACCTGTCGTTTGAATAGTGAACACTTCTTCGGACTTAACTTGAGGTTGGCACTCTGGATCTTCATGAGCACGCGTTCCAGGTTTTGAAGATGTTCTTCAAACGTGCGGCCTACGATGATGATGTCATCCAAGTAGACCAAACAGGCATCGCCAATTAGTCCAGTAAGTACAAGTTCCATCAACCTTTCAAAAGTTGCCGGAGCATTGCACAATCCAAACGGCATAACTTTAAATTGCCACAGACCCTTTCCTGTCGAGAATGCAGTTTTCTCTTTGTCCTTAGGGTCAATTTCGACTTGCCAGTAGCCACTTTTCAGGTCCAGCGTGCTAAACCACTTTACCCCAGTAAGCATGTCCAGCGTGTCATCAATTCTTGGCAAAGGATAGCTGTCCTTCTTTGTAACGTCGTTCAGACGACGATAGTCAACACAAAACCGCATGCTGCCGTCCTTCTTTCTTACCAGCACTACAGGTGAACACCATGGACTAGATGAAGGTTCAATAACACCATCCTTCACCATTCCCTCAATCATGGTTTCCACTTCCTTTTCACGTGCTACCGGCAATCTCCTTGGCCGCTGACGGATAGGCAGTTCTTCTCCTGTGGTTATTTTGTGTTGAACTAAGCCAGTCTTCCCGATGTCAGCATCGTTTGACGAGAAAACATTGGCGTACTTGAGTAACATCTTCTTCGCCTTGACCATTTCATTTTGGGACAGAGCGCTGCGGCAGTCTTCTAAAAGTGTGGTCACTTTCGTTTGTGCATCCTTGCTGAGGGTCCCAGTCGATAGATATTGGCATCGACGCAACCAATCCACTTCCTCGCAAGTACCAAGTAGTGTGCCTTTTTCTATAATCTGTTCCTGATCACAAAGGTTCAGCACACGTACCCCTGAGATGTAGGTGGCTCTGACCAAAGTTCGTGCCACTTTCCATGGAAGGTCATTATCTACCCTTTCCACGAGTACACAACGATGAGTTTGCCTAGGATTCCGAGGAAGACTAACCGGCACAATCGTTTCCGATCTCGGCGGAAGAACAATCTTCTTAAGGCTGTACACATTCCCAGGTAACGCCCCTTCCACGAAAAGTTCCTCTTGTCCACATTTCAAAACACCTTGCTTGACGTCAATCTTGCAACAATTCTTCCTCATAAAGTCAAGGCCCAGGATGCAATCGTCCCACATAGGGGTATTTGACGTCAAAATACGGACAAAATTATTTTGCGGTCTTAAATGACATATAAGTTCAAAACAGTAATATGTATAGTAATATTTAGTTTTTACTAATGTGGTTTGGTAAATGGCAATGAGTGAAACGTATTTAAGCTACTTCTTCAGGAAAAAGTGTAATAAAACATTAAAATTTTAAATAAAACTGTTTATTTCTAGGCTATAATTCCTCAGAGGACGAGTCCCACTCGTCTTCATCGATAGAATTATTTGTTTCCTCCATATCTTCGGTAATTTCAACTTCTTCATTTGATGGAGGCATGGCAAGTTGAGGAGCTTCACTCGGCAATAACATTCCCATGGCTGCTGCGCTAAATGGTCTTGATCTTGTACTTTCTTCCTTATTCTACTCTGACTGATAAAGGGATCTGATGTTAGGAGCAACCTGTTCTGAACGTCTTGGTTGCATTGCTCTGGAGAAAAGTTTCGTGAGAAGTTTTGGCAAAATTGCCGGAAGTATTTATTTCTCGCCTCACCTGCTTCTTCCGACAAGGTTCCGATAGGTAAGAGGGCATGTTGAACCACGAGGAGACCGTGAATCAGTACCTTGTGTACCATGGGCGTCATGGGATGCCAGCAGTGCAACTCTACAGATAGCAATGCTGTATCGTGGCAAAATGTTGCAAATTTTCCAATATTGGAAGTGATTTCCAGTGGGCATCCAATTAGATGCCCACTGGAAATCACTTCAAATATTGCAGCGAATCTTTCTATCATCCTTAGATCGATCCCAAGAATTTCTGAAGAAACTTGCGGAATCTTCGACTTGTCTTCCCGTCATTACTGTTGTCGTCATTGTTGTTACGATTTTTTTTTTATGAAAGCATGTTCAGTCCTGCTGGCCGCAAGCCACTTGGTCTTCATTTCTGATTTAATCTACGAAAATTTGCGGCGAAACTCTTGTATTTGTTCAACGGGAAATGATGGTTTGTTAATTATCGCATTCTCCACAAAAACCCAGTTTTTTTTTAATTCTCTTGCTGTACTAGTTTTGGCCATATTAAATAAACATTCTCATTTCTTAATTCTGACACCAGAACCACCTACAAGAGAAAAAAAGTTGATATTAGAATATGAAGCGCATAATTAATTTTGTTTTGTACAACGACATCGTCAAAGAATAGAAAAAAAAAGATACAATAGGCAAATTTAGGCACCCAATCTTAACTTATTCTAAAAGTAGGATAGTTACACCAACTTACGAAAACAAAACATATACCGGGAAACTCCCAGAAATACAACAAAAACTCTAATGTATATATTTTTGACCCAAAATATCATTAGTTTTATTTGCGGTTCATGATAAGTACGATATCTACTAATATACTCGTATTATTTTGAAATAATTGAGTAATAAATATAGTACATACCTTGTTCAATAGTATCCATCATAAAAATGGTTCTTTAATCCACTCTTAGCTTCACAACTTAGTTCTAAATGCAGGACTTCAAAATCGTTCACTTATTATTTATTTACGTATTCGCTGCAAGGTACTAATATAACGACTTCCTACAACTTAACGCAAGCCTATTAAAATAAAATGACGGTAAATTTATGTTCTCTATGCATTTCGGTACCAATATGTATCAACAGTTTCCGGGATTTGTTTACTTTATAAACATTGACTTATATCCGCGTTTTTGGGTCAAATACCCCTTTGTGCGTCCATTATATCGGCCACGATGACATTATGCAGGTAGATTCTGTTGCCTAGCTTCAACTCTATCTTCTTCTCTCCATAGACGGGTATGCGCTGACCGGTGGCTGTTACCAAATTAATGCGTTCTCGGTTGTATGCGGAGTCCCCAAGGGACCGTCTTGTAAGTTGGGAACTGACAACCGTGCGAGAAGCTCCAGTGTCTATGGTCAGCTTACACGGCGTTCCGTTGACCTCGCCCTTGATGATTAGGCTATTCCCGTCATGGGTTTGTGTGATCGAAACCCTTGGGGCTCTTTGAACATCAGCCAGCACCCGCCCCGCAGTCCTGGCTATTACTCGTTTCCCTGCTGCTGATGCTGGGCGGTGCTGTGCTCTGGAGATCGGCCGTCTTCTCTTTCTGCAGTTCGCTTAGGGCAACTGGATCGAAGGTGGCCCTTTTCGCCACAGCCGTAGCACCTAGGGCTGTACCCTTTATTGCGGTCGCGAACTGTAGCCGCTGCAACCTCCCTGACGCGATGGGAACGATGATCCTGCCGCACAGCTTCCACCTCCAGTGCATGGGCCAAGGCGTCCTTAAGCGTCCCATGGTGACCGAGCCTCACAGCAGCTCTAACTTCAAGGTCGCGGATGCCGTCGATGAATGCCTGCACCAGGTTCCCATCAATAAGCGCAGGTACAGACTGGTACGCTTTACGAACCAGCTTCTCCACTTCAAGGGCCCACTGCTGCAGGTTTTCGTTACTGCGTTGCACGCGATCCTTGAGCTGCGCACGAAACACGTGTTCCAGGTGAGCGTCGCCATACCGAGCCTCCAATGCCTCAAGAAGCTGCTCGTAAGTCACTTCCTTACCGAGAGCTTCCAGAACAGTTAAGGCCTGGTCGCGCAGGCCAAGGGTGAGGGCAGTCATGGCCTGATTTTTATTCCACCCGTTCGCCTTCATGACAGCCTCAAACTGGATTTTGTAGGCCGACCAGGAAGAAGTTCCGTCGAACGGTGGCACTTTGAATCCACGTAGCGAAGGTGTTGTAGCTACGGGAGCTGCGATTCCATCACCAAGTTTGAGGTAATCCAGCGTTTTCTTCACGTCAGCCATCACGGTTAGCTTCACGTCAGCCATCACGTTGTCAACCCGATTATTTACTTGGTCGATTCGGGTTTCGGCTTCCGACAGGCGGTTGTCATATTGAGCAACCTTATCCTTCACCTCCTTCATGTCTTTCCCGAAAGTAGCGTGAAGGTCCTTCATAAGGAGCATCTGCTCTTCCTGGCGGCGCGCCTGCTCCTCCTGTTGGCGGACCTGTTCCTCCTTATCACGCTGGAGCTGTTCTTCCAGCCGACGAGCCTGTTCCTCCTGTCGGCGGGACTGTTCCTCCTGTCGACGAGCCTGTTCCTCCTGTCGACGGGCCTGTTCCTCCTTATCCCGCTGGAGCTGTTCTTCCAACCGACGAGCCTGTTCCTCCTGTCGACGAGCTTGTTCCTCCTTGTCCCGCTGCAGCTGTTCCTCCAACCGACGAGCCTGTTCCTCCTGTCGGCGAGCCTGTTCCTGCAGCATCATCATCAGGGCAGCAAAGTCTGGTGCTGATGATGCTGGAGCAGCTGTGGATGGGCCGGCCTCCGTGGTCGGTAGCTGGCCTTCCGACCTCTGTGGCGTTGCTCCACCGAATCGCCTCTGGTCCGTCTCTTGCTGTCGTTGACTCCGGGTACGGATACCCTCCGTGTCGTCTTTGGGTAAAACCGGCATAATCCTTGCTTCTGACACCAATTGTTACGAGCTTCGGGTTCGTGACAATAAAAACTGCCGATTTAATAACCAAAAATAACAATTTATTTTACAACACTAATTACAGCTCAAACAGACTAATTATTAAAACACAATTACACTATTGATCGCACTTGAAGATCGCTTAGATGTTTTCGCTCTTGTCGCTTTATCCAAAACTGTGTCGGTCGTCGCGCATCCCGGACTTATATAGTGCCGCAGATAGTTCGAGAACCTTCCATTGTAGAAACATCTAGAATGTTCGAGTACATACCGGCCCCGACCGACTAGGTGTCGATAGTTCGAGAAAGTTCTACAAAGTTCTAGTATCGAATTTTCTAGAACGATCGTGACTCGACTAGTTCTGCTACTCGATACTAGATGGCGCTAGTGGTACCTAATGTCACCATGTACCAGGCATTAATTGTGGCGCGCAACAATAGCAACAAATAATGAAAATAAATTAAAGTTAAAAATTACAGGGGGTCTCAATCTCTCTCACGAGAGGAGGCCTGTGTCCCAGCAGTGGGAACATTATAGGCTGATTACACTTAGGGACGGAACCCTTCGCGTACTAGTCCGACTCGCTCGCATCAATCGCTTTTTTATTCATACTTCGATGAAAAAACGAGTCAAAGGCAAAACAGTTTTTCATAGCTAGAAAATAAATAATGTAGGTAGGTGGAACAGCCATTAGAGTCGGTGCAGTTTCGAGATTGGCTATACATCGATTTATTACTTAGTTTAGTACTTTAGTTACCTAGTTTAGTACTTTAGTTACCTAGTAGTTTAGTAGTTACCTAGTTTAGTATTACTTAGTTTAGTTTTTGTCCGAGAGGTAGGTAGTAGGTACAGCCAATAAAAGAGATAAGTATGCAGGATCGTCGGATATAGTTGAAGTTTATTAAGAAACCGCGATGGATGTTGTCGACTGAAATTTAATTTGATAAAATGATAAATGAGCTGTTTGTTTTCTATTAATAAAATAAAATTTTATTCGAGAACATCCATCGGTTTCTTACTAAACTTCAACTTTATCCGACGATCCTGCATACTTATTTCTTTTGTTGACTGTATCATTGGTTAGTGTCTGTTCCTAAGTTCCGCAATTTTTTTTTGCAAGGCTACGGTTTTCTTGGAGAGCGGCGGCCGCAACAACGGCCGCAGTGACAGCTGACATTAAAATGATGGTGGCCGTAACGTAGTGTCCACAATTTACTGGGGAATGACGTCACTGAAACGTTATGTAAGAAGATAAGTCGGTGTGTTTTCCTAGAGAGCGGTGACCACCATATAGGTGGTCACCGCTTTTCTAGTACCTAAACCGATTGCCAAGCCTTTAGAATCTAGATTATAGTGAACTAGCAGCGCCCCGTGGTTCCACCCGCATAAATCTCGATCCCGTGGGAGTATCGGGATAAAAATATATCCTATGTGTAAAAGTTCAAGTTGGATTCGTATCGGCGAAAGACCAAAAAATATCTACGACACTAAACTATCGATCAAACAGCGTTAATGCGTGATACTGAGGTGAGAAGGGTAAGTGAAAGAAAGTAGTTAAGTATAGAAAGAAGGTCACAACCAACCAACCACACGGGCCACCGGCCACAACTACAAATCGACGCCATCGGCGCGCGCGGCATATTTCCTGTAGTTTTCATACATTTTTTTGGACTCGCCGCACACGGTTGACGCCGGTGGCCGCCACATGCTACAAATTGTCGTTCAATCGTCGTTCTAGCTTCTTGTGGCGGCGTTTGTGGCTGTGGCCGGTGGCCCGTGTGCACCCTAAGGGTCCCCGCACACGGGCCACCGGCCACAACCACAAAACGACGCCACCGGCATATTTCCTGTAGTTTTCATACATTTTACATAGACTCGCCGCACACGGTTGACGCCGGTGGCCGCCACACGCTACAAATCTTCTTCTTCTTCTACAAAGCTTTTAGCTTGTTGTGGCGGCGTTTGTGGCTGTGGCCGGTGGCCCGTGTGCACCCTAATTCTACTTATTATGCACGCGTTTCTGTGACAATGAAACGACTTTTCTTTCTTTTTTTCTTCAGTGTTTAAAGAAAAAAAAGAAAGTAAAGTCATTTCTTGCTTCATGCTTCTCTTCAGAAGCAAGGCATTTAAAAACGTGTACAATAATAAAATCTTTCGTAACAAAAAGTTCTAAAAGCAAATGGTCCTAATCAAAACGAGTGCAAGATGTCCTTTTAGCAAATCGTCTTTCGAGCAGTTTGTCATATTTATATATAATCACTATCAGTTTTTATCGTCATGGTTTTATCGGCATTTATTTGAAAGATATCATTGAAATGAAAACTAGCAAAGATCACTGGCACTTAGCAAAAAATCTAAATTTTGTTTTTTTGTCGAAATTGGATCAAGTTGACAAAAAAATTGTTATGTCAATGTCAGTACTGTATATTATTATTACGTAAATTTATTAGACGGCACGGTTGGCGCAGTGGTTAAGCGATTGACTGCTGCGCTGCGTGGCACGGGTTCGATTCCCGTACGGAACAAATATTGGTATGACCTACAAGTAGTTGTTCCGGGTCTGGCTGTTTGTCTATGTGAATTTTAAATGTTTGTAAACGCACCCACAATACAGGAAAAATTCCTAGTGTGGGGCAAAGTTTTTATAAAAAAAAAAAGAAACCGTATTACAATTTTGTTAGTGTATTAAAATATAAGTATTAATTCGACTGCGCCAATAAAACGGACAGACGACTTCTAGCCATAATACGAACACGAGTTCTTAAAATCTAGGTGACTAAAACAGTGTTCATAATCTCAGATATTACATTCCATTCAGTTATCTACTTCAGTGGAATGTATTCGAAGTTGATTTGTTACAGAAAGATTCTAATAGGTTTTTGGTTGCAATGGAATTTGAACTTTGTTGAAGTGAAAACTTCTTCAGGCGCGTTGGGGCATTTTTGAGACGGTAAAAACCATTGAACTCTCGCCACAGTTACCGTAAGCGACACCGCGCGTGTTTTGTTTATAAGACGATTAAATAAAAAATACCCGCTACCGCTTCGGGATGTACTCGGTTTTAATGTATATCCGATATGTCAGTGAGTGATGGCAAAGTATTCTGTTTGTGTTTTGTTTTCACTTCTGTCGGAGGCACTCCCGGAGTGCCAGTTTTTTTTTAATTTGTCGTTCAGTTTGTTGTTTCATATCTTGAAAAAAATATCACAAATCCTGGTTCTAATAAAGCTAAGGTATCACGCCTCTGTGTTGAAGAAATATATAGGGTGACTGGTAATTAGTGACCGATACTTAAACACGTGATTTTACTCATCATTATGAACAACTTTTACTATGGGACTAAACCTGAAATCGCGAAAAAAAAATCAGCTGTTCCCTACATTTATGTTCGTCTAACTCGTCAAAATGTAGAGAATAGCTGTTTTTTTTTTTTCACGATTTCAGGTGTGGTCCCATAGTAAAAGTTGTTCATAATGATGAGTAAAATCACGTGTTTAAGTATCGGTCACTAATTACCAGTCACCCTATATAGGTAGATAGCCAGAAAGGTGTCTTTGCACAAAACAAATACACTTGACACTACCGAAGACAAAACGGATCGATCGCCCTCTAGAGCCGGTTACGCACGGACGACGTTTACGTCTCTTTTATCGTTAATCTTCCGTTAAACTACCGTTGGCTGGTTAGGTGCCAATCTGTGTTTAAAGACGCTGTTGAGGATTTTAAGAGATTGTTAAGGAAACTTTAGTGCTTGTTCACGTAGGAACATGCGGGCGAGTTGACGGGTGCGGGCGCGATGGATTTGGTTCGCCGCACCTGCGTTCTGTACGTGAACACTTGTATACTATGAGCTGTGTGTTTGACCGCGCCCGCGAGTCAACGTGTTCAAGCACGTTAAACTCGCAAACGCAACTGCTTACTTATATTTCCACCGTTGGTGGTAATACAAGTACCTATGCAGTTAACTGTTAACAGTCAACTGCATACTTGTATTTCCACCGTTGCGAGTCGGACTCGCACACGAAGGGTTTCGTACCACAAGGCAAAAACACCAAAAAAAAACACGTTTGTTGTATGGGAGCATTGGGAGTCCCCCTTAAATATTTATTTTATTTTTAGTATTTGTTGTTATAGCGGCAACAGAAATAGGTACATAATTTCTGAAAATTTCAACTGTCTAGCTATCGCGGATCTTGAGATACAGCCTGGTGAGAGACAGACGGACGGACGGACGGACGGACAGACGGGCAGACAGCGAAGTTTTAGTAACTGGGTCCCGTTTTTACCCTTTGGGTACGGAACTCTAAAAAAGAGTCATAATAAAAAACACAAAGCGAAAACAAAGTAATGGCGCGGACAGGCAATACGCACCCTAATTGCGTAACATACTACTTATCAATCTGAATCATTTTGAAGGGTATTGCTAATCCATTGCTTCATAAATGTTCGAAAAATTTGTCTGCTCAACAACGCAAATAACGCAATGAATGTTGTTAAACTGTCATAATGAAAGCGATTACTACTACGACAGTGCGTTACACAATTACCCGCAAGATGCTAAACGTATGCGGTGGGTCGGAGGCGGAAATTTTACGCGGAAAAAGTCGCGGCCAGAAGCTATGATCCATACGTAGGAGTAGCTAACACCTATGCGCAATAATTATGACTTGATATAACTAAACCTTTGTTTTGCAATACATTATTTTCTCAAAGAAAATGGCAAAAAAATCCCACAGAAGAATATACCTAGTGCTATTCTATAAAAATCTCACCGTGATAACTTGGGTGAAGTGAGTTACTATTGACAGCTCACTTCACATAAGTTTTCACGGTGAGATGGTTACAGAATCGCACTGCATGCCGTCATTGGTGTCAATCCCTAGCTTCAGGTGGAATGACAGCTCACTTTTCACCTCACTTCTCACTGTGAGATTCTAACACGACCGGCTGAAGTTCAAATTGTAATAGGTATTTTTACATTTATAATCTCAAGAAACATGAATATTCTGACAATTTGAGCTTCTCCCTGGTTCGGTTCTGTTTTCATTACAATATGACGAAATCCGTTGCGTAGCCTGCTCATAAATTTTTTATTGCCTTTGTTTTATTACTTACGTAGGTACCTACCTACCTACCTATCTACTTGGATTGTTATTATTAAGTACTTAGGTAAGTTACCTACCTTGGTAATGATTAACTAACTATTCATGAACTATTTAAAGAATTTCCTTTTTTTTTTTTTTTTTATTTGAAATGGGTTTTATTCTTGACTCTAGTCTAGGTCAGAGTTGACAGAGACAAAGTCGACGATGGAGTGAGCTCACCCAGAAGAAGCCTGTTCACTCTTACTTTGAAGAGATTCGGGTTGTATGAGCTCGGAAACACAGACGCAGGTAAAGAGTTCCACTCTTTTGCTGTGCGCATTATAAAAGACATTTGAAAACGCTTAGTGCGAATTGGTGGAATAGCAACTAGGTAGGGATGGTAACTTGCAGTGCGTCTGGATGTCCGAAGGTAGAAGGGGGCCGGTGGAATGAGGTCGTGGAGTTCTTGGGCACACTCACCGAAGTACAATCTGTAGAAGACCGACAAGCAGGCAACCTTGCGGCGATGAGCCAAGCTGTGAAGCTTGGCATCCACCAGTTCTTCGTCGCCAATGAGCCTCTTAGCTCTGCGTTCCACCGAGTCAAGCGCGGCAAGTTGATATTTCGCTGAGCCATCCCAAAGGTGGCTGCAATACTCCATGCAGGATCGGACTTGCGCTTTGTAGAGGGTTAAAAGCTGTCCAGGCGTAAAGTATCGCTTTACTCTATTTAGGATGCCCAGCTTCTTGGCCGCAGTTTGGGCTTTGTACACGATGGTAGCGCCGAAGTTGAGACTAGACGTCAACTCCATGCCTAGGAGCTCGAGCCGATCTGTTACAGGAACAGATGTACCCCGGAACAGATGTTTCCTTAGCAGAAAACTCAGCCTCATTAACATTTTGTCCGCCCACAGTAATAAGGACCTAAGTAGAAAAATCCCAACGCCCACGCTCTAAGCTAGGAACATAAAGAACCGGCCAAGTGCGAGACGAACTCGCACAGAAAGGGTTTCGTACCACAAGGCAAAAAACGTTTCTTGTATGGAGACCCAGTTTAATTTTAAACTCTATTTTATTTTTATTACGTGTTATTATAGCAGTAGAAATACATACTCTGAGAAGTACCGAAAATTTCAACTGTCTAAGTACCTATTACTGTTCATGAGATACAGCCCATTGACAGACGGACGGAAGGTCGGACAGCGGAGGCTTTGAAAATGGGTTATTTAAAACCCATTTTCAAAGATCAATTTGCCGACTCGAGCAATTCTTGAACTATGCACCTAGCTCATTGAAACTATTGACTTAAGACAACCGACTCAACTATGTGTAGACCAAGTTTGCTCAAGAAGAGTACCATTGTTTGGACTAACTTGTGGAATTCCTGAGAGCATCAGTCAGTTCTTGGAACACTTGAGGTTATTTAAAAGTATTTTGTGGAAGAAAAGGAAGATTTAATAGGTCGTCCTTGTGGTCGTCCTCTTGAACTCATAACTTTATTTAATTTCTACTCGGAGTTACCTACTTATAAAGCTTACCTACATCCAGTTTCTGGAACGAAAATCAACGACAATCGTAATTAAACTTATGTCAAGGGAGCCGATTGGCTGCTCATAATACCTACAGTCAACCAATTACATACAGCAGTTGACATGTAATGCGTTTGAGAGCAGTGGTGGTTCAGTGGTAGATAACGGCCGCGACTTACGAGTTGTAGGTCGTAGGTTCAAACCAACGACAGGCGCTTTGCTTTGTGTAAATTATTTCATCACCACTGATCCCAAAATGGTGTAGTATAATATCGTGAGGAAACCGGCATGTCCTAGAACCAAAAATTCGTAGACATGTGACTACGCTAGTACCTAATATATAAGTCAATGCATGTAACTAGATAGACCAACCAATTCTAGGCCCGCGTGGTAGATTACGGCCCACTCCGTCTCGCGAAGAGAGGCCTGTGTGTCAGCAGTGGGGACATTACAGGATGATTATGCAAGTATAGTTAGATTACATTCTGGAGTGTCCTATCCTATCCTTTCTTAGGCCCGGCGCCCACTATCGGCATCGGCACGGCTGAGGATTTTTATGCGACGAATAAAAATGTAACTTAATTGTATGACGATAAAATTGAAATTTCAATGATAATTAATCATCGTAGGTGCAAAAATAAAGATAGGGTATCCGACATACCATGCCATTGAAATTTAAATTTTATTGTCATACAATTACTTACCTAAGTTACATTTTTATTCGTCGCATAAAAATCCTGAGCCGTGCCGATGCCGATATTGGGCATAGAAAGGCTACCTTGAACTTTATATATTACTAGCTGCGCCCCGTGGTTTCACCCGCATAGGCTTCGATCCCATTGGAATATCGGGATAAAAAGTAGCCTATAATAATTATGTTAATATACAGGGTGTCAGCTATCTCCATACAAAATTTTATCAAAATTGGTCTAGCCGTTTGAGCGTGATGAAATAACAAACATATAAACACACACGCACCCCCACACTCACAAACTTTCGCCGTTATTATATTAGTGTGATTGTTTTAGCTCTCCATTAACTAAAGGGGTGGCACAGTAACCCCAATGAAAGTCCTCCCATCTCTTCTTCGGCTTCTTCCATCCATAAAACGTTTAGAATCATGAAGATCAAATCGCCGCGCCGCGCGCCGTCTCCCAACGATCCAATTTATAAATTCTATTTGCCGCCCCGGCAAAGTATTGCGAGGCTTGTTCATACAATGTTGGGTCGGCCTGTCGCCCCAGGAATTATCTCATTATGTATGTACAACTAATGTTTACCCAACCCTATGTATTTGCTTTAGGTAGGTACATGTATAAAATATATGAAAGTGAATTCGTTTGCTTTGGGAATTACATTTGGTGAGTTTGTTTGGGATCAATTATAGGTACAACAGCCTAATTGCGTAACACGTCACTATCAATCTCAATCTGATTCAGATTTTGAAGGATAATTTGCTAATCCATTGCTTCAAATGTTCGAAAAATGTTGTCTGGCAACAACAACGTACCTAATGAATGTTGTTGAGGGGGTAGGTATTCCTCGAAACGCACCAACTTTGAATGAAACGCACCAAAAGAATTCCTCGAAAAAAAAAAAAAAATATAATTTTATTTCTCGAAATGCATCAACGATGAAACATATAGAAGAGCATGAAGGATTCGTAATAAATGATATCGATAGACTTTGAATGGTGCGTTTCGAAGAATACCTACCCCGAACTGTCAAAATGAATGCCATTACTACTGATAGTGTGTTACACAATTAGGTACCTACCCCACGGGGTCGAATTTTCGGGTCACCACAGGGTCCACAGGGGTAAGCCTTGTGGTTACTGGTTTGGATCCTCTTAGGTTTGCCGATAGCCGAAATAACTTCGAAGACCTTGAACTAAGAGCGACGTCTATGTTAGGTATGTTCAATTTTCAATGGCTCGCGTCAAAATGCAGATTGCAAGTGCTACATGAAAATAAATAGGTAAACTAATAATCGTTGAATAGAATTGAGATTAGCTTTCATTGAGTGAGAGATACGCTCGTGTAGGTTTAATGTTTTTTTACCTACATATAAATAGTTGGGAAAACCTCTTTTTTTCTAATAGTCATTGTTTGGTGTTAATCACAGATACGCAGTAGTTTTTTATCAACAGAACTAAACAAGTCCTTACACAATATACCTGTCGCAGTATTCTTTTACCAACACAACTAAACGGGACGTTTCTGACCTTGTTTCCAGCCAACAGCTTTCGGAGCAGCCCTCGCCGTCATCGAAGCCACCTCGCCAGGTGACGTTCCTGAAGCCAGCAGCCGACACAACCCTGGATCGAAAGGCCTCCATCGTTGATGAGACGTCCGGAATTACCAGGACGCAGATGAAAGGTACCTATTATAATTAATAAACTAGCGACACGCCCCGCTACGCACGGTTTTACGATTTGACAAAATATCCAGATTTCTTTAATATATTAAGTATTAGGTAACTAGCTTCTGCCCGCGACTTCGTACGCGGATCCTGTTGCTTATGCCAGCGACAACGGGGTCGTCAAAATCGAAGATCTGAAACGTCTGATGTCGAATTCTAAGAACCCGGGGACTGGATAACAACGGGATGCGCGAGACGATTCGAGACGTCATTTTCAGGCAATAATGAACCAATAGGGTGGTAAACTTGGCCTTGCACTTTGAATGTTGGCATAAATGGGCCTTCTGAAATCTGTTTCGCAACAAAAGATGTCATTTGAAAGGCATTATTGTACGAACGTATATTGTCCAAGAAATGTTTTGACTGTGATGGTCACCGATTAGCAGTGATCTTAATATTTCTGGAGGATTTTGTAATATTTCAATATGTACTTTCCCACCTGAGCAACACATACCGTTTGTTTCTTTTTGCTATTTAACAGCTTCACAAAAAGTACAATTTTCAACCATACCTCCGATGGCGGAATACCTATGTGGCGTAGTCAATCATAGCAGTATACGTAAATGCACTCCGTTCCTTATCAACCCATGGAAGGTCGCCATGCCCTACGGCTATATCTTGAGACACATCCGATTCTTCAGATGATATCGACATTCTGTTCAGAGAATGTCGAAGTCGATCAGAATTCAAACGTTCGTTGCGCTCTTTTTAATCTGTCTCTTCATGCCGTACTCCAGCAATTCTTTCTTTCTCACTTTCTGATTATGAATATTTTGTTGTGTGCGTGTTCGGAACAATGTATGATGATCTCACCGTATCAGCGGTCAGTCGCGCATCATATTCTGCACTGGTCTCTAGAGACCTGGATGTAGATGCGTAAATACGCTGAGAACGCAGGCGTGCTTCGCGATCCGAAGAGGTTTCCACGGAGCGAGTTGCAGCCTTATGTTCTCAAACAGCATCAAGTCTCTCCTGACGCTCTTCGGTAGATTCTTGGGATCTTATGATCCTCAATCTTTTAGCTCCTTTGGAACATTGGGAAAGATTTGACCTCTTTCTAGGCATGGTTATAGTTTTATTATGAAGATACCTGATCAATTAAAATCTAAGTGACTGCTCCCCTACCAAGGGTGCCCAGACACGGGATCGTCTGGTGCCCATGTGCTGGTTTGGTCCCTGGGGTGGTCACGGCGTGCTATGTGTTCTGGTGCGCCGGTGATGGGGAGTACTCCCCAGCGGAGGGTCCGGTGACGGACAGCCGCGGCGGGTTCACGGATGAGTGCTAACGCGTGCCCATGTTCCCGCCGTAAGCGGCAGAGGAGGACAAAGTAGAGTTTTAGTGGGTTAGAGTCCCACATAGCTGCACTATCTCCCCGTGGTAGTGCAGAATGCATGAGCATTTCTTCACGTTAAAAAAAATAAATGGGAGTTTTGGCCAGTAGAGTCAAATTTTTAATGATCTATCATCGTCATCGAAAATCAGTCCTAAACTGTTACCGCCTTCACCGCGTGGAGGTGAAATTAGTCATAGCTTTGATTTCTACATCAGATGTTTCTGATCTTCGATTTTTATAAGTCAACAGGAAATGCCCATCAGACCGAATAACTTTTACTAAGACGTCATTCCTATATGTGTTATGGTGTAGCTGGGCTCTTGGAGTTCCCCATCAGGTGTTCCAGATCTTCAAATTTATTCTCTCAGCAGAAAATCCTCATCACGTGGAACAATTTTTGCTATGGTACCATTTTTGTATCTCTTATAGTTAAGCTGGTCTTGTTTCGGTTCTGCATCAGGTGTTCAAGTTTCCAAGATAAATTATAGCCTGAATGTTGTCCAGCCTTATAATAGGTAACTATACAATAAAAAAAAAAACATTCAAATCCGTCCAGTAGTTCCGAAGATCGGACGCGCAGGCCCGAGGCTGATGATGATGATGATGATGGGGCTCCCTTTTCCGCACTTAGACTCCCATTCGGTCCGTTGTGCGTGGGGATTCTGGCTAACAGAGCCAGCCAAGCTCCGCCCAAAAGCACAGAAGCTTCCTGGGAGCTTCGCAGGCTTCGCGGAGCGACCTCATTGTTCCGAGGATTTCTGCACGTTGAGAAGCCACGGCCTCGCATTCCAGGATGACGTGGGCGGCTGATTCCTCGGCGTCAAGGCAGCCCCTGCAAAGGGGGCTGTCTGTGGCGCCTATGTTGAAAAGATGTTTGTTAAGGAGGTTGTGGCCCGTAATTGAACCTATTATTATTCTAAGGTTATTTCTGCTTAGGCTGAGAAGTTTTTTGGTTTTTTTTTTTTTTTTTTTTTTTTTTTTTTTTTTTTTTTTCTTGTCCCTGTGACTTTATCAAATTTCACAGACATTATCATTCTACTTATAAAATACGCTTTACACAATTCAAAAACTACCCTGAAGGGTCCTACATAAATTATTTACTGCTATACTATTTCGACATATTGTACATTTTCTTTACAGACGGCCTTTCTTTTATGAGCATTCCAGGGCCGCTTGTGCCTATCTTCTACTCTCTGTTTTTACATTTTCTTTTTTAATCCTTTTGCCTATCTACTTCTATTGGTATACATTTTCTTAACAACCGTAGTTGTGACTATTTTATTTTTCTGTCTTACTTCTTAGTCTACTTATTAGTTATTACTTATTTCTACATTTTATTACTATATCTTAGTTTTTTATATATAATATGAATTTATATAGTGCTTATTTTAATAGACTTTATACATACTTATGCTGAGTTTTATTTATTTACTGTTTCGCTTTATCTTTGCTACATTAATATATTTTTAAATATATGTTATAGCAAATGCTTATTAACTTTTATTTCTATTGACTACAATACTAACTATTTTGGTACAGTACTCTAGAAAAGTTTTACGAGTAATTTTATCGCTAAGTAAAGTCTCTAGGTTTTCCTTTTTTAATTGTACTTCAATTTTTTGCTGGAAGTCGTGTCTGTCCCTATTATGCACCGGGCAGTCCAGCAATACGTGGAATATCGTTTCCGCTGTATCCGGGTCACAGACACATGCGGGACTCTCCTTACACTTGAAACGATGCAAGTATTGAGAGAGCCCCCCATGTCCCGTGAAAACTTGCGTCAGTAACCCCGCTGGCCTCATACTCCTAACTACTCTGTATGCGTCTATGGCATCCGGGAGGAACACTCTTGTTACGGAGGCCGTGTCACCCGACCTGTACCTCTCATTCCACTCGTCGAGGGAGTCCTTCCGGATTATCTGTTTGACGAATGACACCGGTACCTGGTCGTAGTCGGGTTTCCTCCGGCTTGTGAGTGCGGCCTCTTTCGCGAGCTGATCCGCGCGTTCGTTACCGATGAGACCAACATGCGCCTTCACCCAGTAAAAGCTCACAGTTTTCCCCTGGTTGAAGGCCTTCTTCAGGTTTTCGCGCGTCTCTACCGCCAATGGATGCAAGGCATTGTAGTTGGTGATGGTCTCCAGCGCCGACCTTGAGTCACTATACACGCAGTATTGTCTCCCCGTGCACTTCAGGGCTTCCCTGGTGGCTCTGCATATAGCGAGGATCTCCGCCTGGTATACGGTGCAGTACGTGGCTAAGCTAAGCTTGATTGCCTTGGTCTCTGTCTCACCATTCCATACGGATAACGCTGCCCCGACTTTGCCCTCAAGCCTGCTACCGTCGGTGTAAATTTTTAACGCCTGTGCACCGCTACTGTCGACCTCTGCTTGAGTAGTCAAGCTCTCGAAGGTCAACTCTACATGCAGAGCCGGATGTGGAATCTCCGCAAATCCCACCACCCGTTCAGTCTCCCTGTCTCCCAGCACCAGCCGGGACGACCCTCTCCTTGCTTCGTACAGTGCGGCTGCCTCCTGTATTCGAAGGTCGAGAGGCAGTATCCCGGCCAGTACTAGTGCCGAGTTCAGAGAGACTGTGCGGTAGGACTTGCAAAGTTTCTGTGCGAAACCCCTCTGTACCGCATTCAGCGCCTTCTGCGTTCCAATTTTCTTAGCTGCCGGTGCCCATGCGCCAGCAGCGTACATGATGACCGGCTCAACCACTGCCGTGTAAATTGTTCGGATGACGTCCGGATGCAGTCCCCAACTTATTTTTGCGGCTCTGGAGAGCTGTTTATAAAGGTTTGCCGCCTTTTTGCAGACTCTTGCAACGTGGGTGTTAAAAGTCATCCGGTCGTCCAGAGTCAGCCCTAGAATTTTGATTTCCCGCGACATTCCAATGCCGATCCCCCCCATATTCAGGAGTGGGGTATCGTACTTAAGCTTACGCGTGAGCACCATCGCACAAGTTTTGTGCGGCGCAAACTTCAGTTTGTTCCGGACTCCCCACTCCCAAACATAGGCGAGAGCGGCATTGGCCTGCCTCGAGACCTCCAATCCGGTATCCCCGCTGAATACCATCACCACGTCATCCGCATACGCCTGACAGTACACTCCGTCTTTTTCCAGACCGTGTAATAGGGGGTCAAGTACCAAGTTCCACAGTATCGGGCCGCCAATGGATCCCTGGACGCACCCTTTCTGGGTGTTTCTAGTGTGTTCCTCCCCGGCATACCTCAGTCGGATTTTTCTGCAGTCGAGATAGCTGTCCAGTAGCCTCCTTACGTTAACCGGACACTTTTCCTCAGCCAGTCTGACTTTGATGGCAGGCCACCAGGCGCTGTCGAAGGCCCCCTCTATATCCAATGAGACTAGGGTTACGAGCTTTTTCTGCTCTATGTTCCCCTTGATATGGTTCACCAGGTTATAGAGGGCGTCTTCGGTGCTCCTTTGTGGCATAAAGCCATACTGACGAGTACTAATCCGTGGTACTAGGTGCCACCTGACCCTTGCTACTATCATCTTCTCCAGGATCTTGCCCAAGACTGGTAGCAGACCGATCGGTCTATATGCCTTGGGATTCTGATAGTCGTCCTTGCCCGGTTTTCTTAATACCACTACTGTGGCTTCCTTCCATATATCCGGGAAGTGACCTATCTCTAGGCACTTGTTATACAGGGCAAGGAACACGTCAAGATTCCTGAAGATTGCTCGACTGCATATGTCCGCCGTGAAGCCATCCGCTCCAGGTGCCTTCTTTGGGTTAAAACTCTTGCTCGCGGTCTTTAGCTCTTCTACCGTAAACGGCGGATCATGTGTTTCATTATGACACGGTACGTTTACTTGCTTCGCAAGCTCTCTTATTTGGCGATGATGTGAGTTATCCTTCTCTACGGAGTCTTCTGGGTAGAAAGTTTCGGCTAATAGGGATGCCGATTCTCCTGGGTTTAGGAACACATCGTCCTTTTTAAGGGTCACATCCTCTTGACGTCTGGCGGTCTTACCGATCACTCTGTAAATGCCCTCCCATACTCCTTCTTTATCTTGCTTTTGGCAAAAGGTCTTCCAGCTCGCTATTTGGGCTTTCTTGGCTTGGCATTCGTAGCTCTCCTTTGCTTGCAGGTACTCTCTGTAGACCCTCTCCTTGCGATCGCTCGCTGCATTGCGTATCCTACGCTTTTTTGTAGTGACCTCGTTTCTTAGGAGTGCCAACTCCTCTGACCACCATGGCATAGAGAATTCGGTGCTTGTTGTTTTAGGCGGCATGCTTTCTCTGCAGGCTAAAGCGATGCCTTCTGTTATTGCCTTTGCCATGTTTTCCAAGTGCTGTTTGTGCTCGACTCTACTTATTTCGGTTGCGTTAATGTTTTGCTCCGCTTGGAATTGGTCCATTTTCTCAATGAAAATGTCCCAATTAGCCTTCTTGGTATTGTAGAGTCGAGTGGTCCTTTGGATGTTGATCCCTTTTTCCCTCTGCAAACGCACTTGAAAAAGGATCGTGTTGTGGTCAGAGCTCGTCACTCCCTGGTCTACTCTCCAGTTTTCCACGAGGCCCAGCATATCAGTCGAGCAAGCTGTTAAGTCGACGAAGCTGCTGTATCTTGTATTGCCCCTTACAGTGTCGAATGTTGGTATATCTCCACTATTGAGCACCTGCATTTCCGACTCCTCGAGGGTCCCAGACATGTCTACACCCCTGCTGTCATTCACTACGCTGCCCCACCAGGTATTCTTAGCATTGGCATCGCCTCCAATGAGCAGTTTTCTTGGCCCAGCTTTCTCCATCGTCCTTCGTATTTGCGCCATGTATGGCTCTATTGGCTGGTCTGGTTCGAAGTAAAAGGAAACCACTGCAATTTCCCAGGCTTTGGACCGGATCCTCACTACTGCGATGTTGTTTGTAGTGAGTTCTGGGCACTGTATGACGTCCAAGTCATGATCGAAAACGATCACGGCTGCTTTCACAGTCCCTTTTCCGTCGTCCTCGCACTGGTACACTCGCACGCCTCGGTAGTTCTTCATCCTTCGAATCCCGCCAACATACGGTTCCTGAACCAAAGCGATGGCGATCTTCCGGTCGGTGGCTTCCATCATGAGCTCATTTGTTGCAAGTTCTTTTCTTTGGAGGTTTGCCTGGGCTACTGTGTATCCTCTGGTGAGGTTGCCTGCTGTATTATTACCATTGTTGCCCTTAGCAGTAAGCTACCCTCGCTCTCGCCATTGCATCCCATCTTCTGCGCACAGTACATTCGCTACTGAATGCGTTGTGCTCGGTACTGGCATGTTTTGCTTGCGTGCAGTTCACGCATGACGGGGGTGCTCCAGCGATCCAGTCAGGGCAGTGTGGTCTAGTGTGAGGGCCGCCGCAGTGGCTGCACTTTTCTGTGGTTTCTTTGCAGAAACGCTTGCTATGGCCATATGCCAGGCAGCATGTGCATTGGACCAGTGGTGACTGGTCTTCCACTTTGATGCGCTGAATGTCAATGTGTATGGCTCCTTTGTGCAGTGTTCTATTCCACAATTGCGGCGACACTCTCAAAATTACGTGGTTTGTGTGGGGGTTTCTGGTTTTCCTCCTGTAGGCTATTTCGACCCTGTCGTCTTCGCTCTTTAAGTCCTTGAAGAGGTCTGTGTTCTGCTTTTTGAAAGCACTTAAGATGTCCTCGTCAGAGTTGTAACTACAGACATTCTTTAGAGCCATTAACGGGTCTTTATTTTTCATTTCCTCCACTAGGAGGTCACCTCCCACGCTCAACCTTTCTTTGACCTTTTTCCTCTCTTCTTGCGTTCTGCATCCCAATATTACTTTTCGGTCTCTAGCCTTTCTGACTCTGTCCACTGTTATGAAGCCGTCCTTCGCGTTCGCCGCTTTCCTGATCTTCTCGATCACCTCGTCTCCGGTTTCTAATTGGTCGGTCGAGGTTACCACTATAGAGTGGAGAGCTGTGTAGTCAGGAACAGCATTTCTTGGGGCTGTGGCTGCAACTTTTGCATACGTGGCTCTATTCTCTTCGTTTCGTCTTCCTATCTCTAACTCCTTCTTTAGTTCCTCCATTTTGAGACTGTTTTCTTGAATGAGCCTCGTATGTTTCTCAATTATTTGCGTCAGATGGCCTTGCTGTCCATCACCCGTTTCTTCCTGTGCTACCTGTTTTGTCTGTGTCCCCTCCGTTTTCTTACTGTTATCTATTGTTCTTGACGTAGATGTTGCGTTCTCAGCCTCCTTCACCAGTTGGTACAACCTATCCACCGCCTGTGTGACATCGGTCTTAATGTCGGCTCGCAGGTTACGGGATTCCCCCAGAGCGGTTTTTGCTTTCCTGATACAAGCGCGTGCTTCCGCCACTCTATCGGGGTATTCCTTTTTTTGTTTCGGCGAGATGTTCGGCGCCTCTGCGGACATTCTGCGTGCTGGTGGTTTGGGTTCGATGGCGGCAGTTTTTATTTTTAATTTCAGCTGTGCTGGCGGCATTGTTTTTTGCGGCGGGTTTTGGGGTTTTTGCGTGTTTTTCGACGCCTCCCATTCCCCTATACTCTTCCTCACGTTTGAGGGTTGCGTCGGTGCCGTCGAAGGGCCAGCCTTCTCGTCATCACTGGGAGATCCGTGAGTGTCCGTCATTTTCTTGATCGGGGTTCTAAATCCGAACATTTAGATTGGCCACAGGGATGTGTCGTTGGTACACGTGTAAATATAATAAAATATATCTAAAATATACCGCTCTACTTAGAGTCCGTCTTTATGCTGAGACTGAATCCCTGTAAAGGGGGGATCAGTAACAAGGAATGATGAAAACTGTAATAACACCACCGAACGGGACTCGAGCTCGCGGAGCGCGCGCCGGAGTGCAGGTACGGCAGGTAAGTAACTATTAAGATTATTAGAATTGTAGTTTTAGCTGTAAATTTTGAGATAAAATGTCTTAAAAGAGGTTTTTTTTTTTTCTGAAATTTTTCTAAGTCAATAACCGGGAAAAAGTGTGTAATCAAAAGAAATAAAAGTGCTTTAGGTGCTTTCTCAATGTAGAGTCAACACCGTCAACCGTCTGGTTTAACAAATAAGGTCAAACAATAGTCCTATAAGTAAATTTTTTACTTCTAGGAGTCGAAAGCAGCCGTTAAAGAGCAAAAGTTTACAGAGCTCTATGTAGAGTCGATTTGATACCGTCAGTGGATAGCTCTCCTCGAGCCCTTTCAAACGACCCTAAACTCGGTACAACTCCGCCAAAGGGTTCCGGAGATATCGCAACCTAAAAATTTTGGTTTTTTGCCAAGATGGCGGCCGAAAAGTGGTTACAGGAGGTTATCTCCAGGACCGCTGGCCCAAAAACCCCCGTGCTTGGGCTTTTCGCACTTGCCTCGATGAGACCTATCCACTGAGACGGTTTTCAGGCTGAAAAAATCTTTCGTTCTGAATACGCCTGAAAGCCAGTCCTCTCGCAAGGCAAGGGTAAGTGAGACCCCCCAAAGCAAATCCGGTCGCTCTACGACCCTCCGTTGCGGAGATATAGGTGTTTAAAATTTTACAAGATGGCAGCGCAGCTGTCAAAGTCAATGTTTGACAGGTGATATCTCCGCTTTGGCTGGTCGCAGAACACCCGAGTTTGGACTTTTCTGGCTTGGCCCGACCCGCTCCTACGCGCAAGATGGCCTCCAGATCCCTGAAAATTTTCAGTCCTGAAACGCCTGAAACCTATTCTACACGATAGGATTCGTCTTCTGAAGCAGAAATTTCAAAACGGCAACTCTCTGCGACCGCTAAGTCCGGAGCTACGTTGAGTCAAAGTTTTCCAATATGGCCGCCCAACTGTCAGATGTCAACTTCAAGTAGCTGCAACTCCGCAACCGCTTATCGCAGAGAGTTGCGGTTTCGAATGTGGAACTTGCCCCAACCTCCCGCGTATATCGAAAATGTTTTCAGCGCTGAAAATTTTCAGGCCTGAAAAACGCCTGAAAGCAATTTTTAAGTGTTGCCACAAGTGTCCCGCTCCGAAATATGGAAATCCGGGTCTTCTACGCCCAATAACCTTGGAGATATTTGCAGTTTAAAATTTTAACCAATGAAACCAAAATGACTGAAAAAGCTATTTCCGCAAGTTTTAAAGTTTTTGGGCGCAAGTTTGGGCTTAAACTAAACACAATACACTTATAGAAGTCAATTCTATCCTTAAAACTTAATTATTTCTATTTATTTCTATTTAATTTGAAAAAATGACTAAAAATTTAATAACTTTGGAACCGTTAATCGGAAAATTTTGAAAAAAATACCTAAATAATCTATAAATAGCACACTACAAGAGTGTAACAAAAAATTTTAAAATTTTGAATAATTTCTTGTCGAAATTTATATTTATGCAATTTTTACAGTTTTTTAATGACTACATTAAATCTAACCAAGCTAAAAATCTGGTTTTTTCAGGATGTCCTCTTCTGGTAAGCGCGCAAAAGATAGCAGTTGAAGTTTTTCAAATTTGTTGTTGTTTCATGAGTTATAGGTATCCAAAGTTTGAACTTTTAAATAATAATAAAACGAAAAGTACATAACATAAAATTCATGTACTTGCAAATATTATCCACTCCCAGGGGCCTCTTGCATACTGCAAATTTTCCAGCAGCTGGCGTGTCTCGTTCAAGTTTTTCAGGCCACGTGCTTTTTGGTTTTTCCTGAATATCGCTGGAAGTACTGGTGTAATGTGTCTTCTGAGTAGTCCGGAGCAAAGGTTTAACTGCTCCGCTATGTTTAACAACAGAAAAACATAGGGTCGCCGCTCTAGATTCGTGGTTAATGCGTCAAATAGTCTATTTTTTAAAAACTTAACCTCTAAAAAGAGGGTTTTTCAGTAATTACACTGCACAGCACTGTAATCCGGTTTTCGTTTTAACTTGGGGGTGTGGGGGCAACTTTCCTCCACACACCAACACTTGTTTTTTCAAAATCGGAGCACTTTTGACCACTTTTTGGAATTTTTAAGTGAGGAGCGACTCAGAAAACGATCCGACCACCGCGAGGGCTGGGGGGGAACTGAAGTTTTTTGGTTAGTCGCGGGTGAATCATTGGTAAAGCCAATTTTGACTGTCTACAGTCTGCTGCCCGTGACCATCTGTTGTTATGGAGTTCGGTCGATCTTTGGCGAATCCACGCACGAAATTGTGAGAAAGGCAAAGGGAGAAGTGGGTACGGGCCTAGCACCCTCATATCAGAGCCTCTCTTCGCAAGTTCATCTGCAGCATCATTGCCCAAGGATCCACTATGCCCCTTGATCCACTGGAGAGTAATACGATTGGATGTCGATAAACTCTCCAGAGCTAGGTGGCACTCGAAGATTAGTTTATTGTTAGTTTGTTTGCTTTCTAAAGCTTTGAGCACAGATAGGCTGTCGGATAGGAACTTAATTCCGTAGTTCCGAATGCCTAAGCGCTTTACTGCTGTTGCAGCTTGTGTTAAGGCAACACATTCGCATTGAAAGATCGAGCTGTGTGTGCCTAGCGGTATGTGGAAGTTAATATTGAGGTCAAGGGAGTGTACACCAGCACCTGAACCGTTTTGTGTTTTTGAGCCGTCTGTGTAGATTCGCACTTCATTGGCTCCTGACTGGTCCCTTTCTTCTTGAACTGTTTGTATAATATAGTTTTTGTTGAACATTGGTTGGTTAGGCGTTCTATCACACGGGGCAGCGATGAGAGGCTGGTACTCAATCGCCCGGTCCAGGATTTTAGCGTGTGGACTTGTAAGGTTTTTGCCCCATATGCCCAGATGCATTAGCCTGATGGCAGCTAGCGCCGCCTCCTGCTGTATGTATAGGTCAAGGGGAGTTAATTGAAGGGCTATCTCCATGGCTGCTGTTGGGGTGGTTCTCATGCAGCCAGTGGTGGCTGAACAGGTCAGTCGTTGGAAGCGTTGTAGTCTGGTAATGGTGGTCGAGAGTTCAGTCCTCGTCCACCAAACCAGAGCGCCGTAAGCCAACATTGGCCTGATCAGCGCTTTATATAACCACAGAGTAATCTTCGGAGAGAGCCCCCATGTTTTTCCTAACATTTTTTTACATTGGTAGAGTGTAATTGTGCTTTTATTAAGTTTGTAGTCAAGATGCTTGTTCCAGAGCAGTTTGCTATCAAGGATTACCCCCAAGTACTTGACTTCGTCTTTAAGTGTTAGTTCAGTGTTGAAAAGTTTTGGAAGCCTATGGGGTCCAAGAGTTCTCTTGTTGGTAAACATTACTATTTCTGTTTTCGATGGGTTAACCGATAGTTCGTGCTTCGTGCACCAACTCTCAATTATTTTGAAGGCTTTTCTCATGAGATCGCATAAGATGCCCTCAAATTTCCCCGAGATCAGAATTGCTATATCATCCGCGTATCCCACCGAGTACAGACTGCTGGCGTTAAGCTCTGCGATGAGCTCATTAACCACCAGATTCCACAGCAGTGGTGACAGCACCCCACCCTGTGGGCAGCCTCTACTCACGATACCTCGTGTGGTGGTGTTCACGGTAAATTGAATAGCTCGGTATTTTAACATGTTATTTATCCATTCTATAAGTGTTCGCGCAACACCGTGCGTGGCAAGTGCCTGTTCGATGCTGACGAAGTTTGTTTTGTCGAAAGCGCCTTCTATATCAATGAAGGCGCCTAAAGTTGGGTTTTTGTCTTTAAGAGCATTCCCTATGCGTGAAACTACGCTATGGAGTGCTGATTCAGTTGATTTGCCTGCACAGTAGGCGTGTTGATTTGGATGTAGAGGTCTTTGTACCGAAATTTGGGATCTAATCTTCCTATCTCCCAGCCTCTCCAGTGTCTTCAAAAAGAACGAAGAGAGGCTTATGGGCCTAAAAGATTTTGGCTGGGTATAGTCGCCCCTACCTGGTTTCGGTATAAAGATTATTTTTACTTCTCGCCATTTCAAGGGAATGTAGCGGTGGGCCAGACACGCTCGGAACACCTTTACGAGATAATCAGCCAGCATGTCTTGACTCCACCTGAGCAGAGCCGGGAAAATACCATCCAGTCCTGCTGCCTTGAAAGGTAGGAAGGTGTTGATTGCCCACATTATTTTGTCTTTGTCGATTACTTCTGACGCCACTTCCCAATCTAGGCTGCCAGTGGCCCTCTCCCTATGCGGTTCTCAGTTTTGCTGGGTGGCAATCTGACATCCTGGGAAGTGTGTGGTTAGGAGTAGTTCGCTTGTCTCAGCATCGTTAGTTGTGTATGTGTTGTCTGGTTTTTTCAGGCAGCCTATTGAATGGTCTGTCTCTTGAGCAAGACAGGATTTGACCCTCATTGCCTGATTGTTACTCTCAATGTTAGTGCAGAACCGCCTACAGCTATTCTTACCTCTGAGGCCTATAAGTTTCTTATATATTTTACGAGCTGTTATGTAGCGGTCCCAATCTACTGGGGACCGTGTGTTCATAGCTCTATTGAACAGTCTTCTCAGCTTCTGACGGTGTCTTTCCAGTTCAGGACTCCACCAAGAATGGCGAGCTCCCTGCCTAGGTACCGTGAGGGGTTCATAGCTAGATAAAAGGATGGATGTGATTTTGTTTACATGTTCGTCTAAATTGGTTACTGGTATTTCACCCGGAAGGGCGGGTAATCTACCTAGTTCAGCCTCGACGAGTTTAGTAAACTTGACTTGGTCTGTGTTACGTACGAGGAACCCTTCTTGGCTGTGGTTTGGTTAGGTTGAAGTTAATGGTATAGCGGATCCATCTGTGGTCTGAGCATGATATCTCGGTGGACACATGCCAGTCCTGTACGGAGTTGGATATGCCTATGGTTGATACAGTTAAATCTATTATTGTTTGGGATCTCGCGTTTATGAAGGTAGGTTCGGAGCCCTTGTTAAGTAAAACAAGGTTATTACTAAGAATAAAATCAAGCATTTCCTCACCTCGGTTGTTGGTTTTAACATTACCCCAGAGCGTGTGATGCGCGTTGGAGTCTGTCGCGATGATTAGTTCCAGTTTCTCCTTTTCACAGTACTCAACCAGTGAGGCGAGCTCTGGCAGAGGCACGTCCTCATCGCCTGGCAGGTATGCCGAGGCTAGTACAATGTCCGGGAGTTCCTGTTCGGTACTGAAAAGCCTGACTGCTGTCAGGTCCCTTGAACAGAATTCGTTAATTAAAAGGTTAGGGACATGTTTCGGAATGAAGATGCAGGTGCGCGGATTACTAGCGGAGGTGTCTAGAAGCAACTTACCTCCGATGTTTCCAAGACCGCATATTCTGCCACCCCTGTTCCACGGCTCTTGGATGAGGGCGATGGTCTTTCCTTGTTGTTTTTCCAGCACCCTGCGCAAGGTGGCCGACGCAGATTGGCTGTGCTGGAGGTTGGTCTGCAGGATCCTAGTCCCGCAAAGGAGAGGAGCAGAGGCTGCTGTCCTCGCCCTCACTACTCTCCCCTGGCGGAAAGCAATCCTCGTCCGAAATCAGACCGGACGAAGGTGGATCCCTCGTTGAACCCGCTGTTGAGAGAACCTCTAGCGCGGCCATGGAAGTCGCCAACTCCACCGCCTCCCCAACAGTCTCCATCGCTGAAGGCGACGGGGAACGTCCAGGAAGCGGCGAACCAGGCTTCCTCTCAGGCGCACCCGAGGCTGTTTCTAATGTTGGCACGGCGGCAACCTCCTTGGTACCACCCTCCTCTAGGAAGCGGATGTATATACTACCCATGAGGTAGTATACTCGCCGTTGTTGGTCCTTTATGGTTTTGACCATGGGCTCCGGCACACGAAAGAAGAGACAGGTACCCGGGGGCTCCTGCCTGACCCTTTCGTGTGTCAGGGTCCATGTGTTAATTTTAAGGTTCGGGTTCTGCCTCGCCAGCATCCTGAGAAGTTCTGTTGTGTCCTCGCTGTTCTCGGGGACAAACAACATGCACATTACCTTCTTAGGTATGTCAGCTTGTGGCCGAACGGTAAGCTTGGTCCCCGGTAACGGGGACGGTATGTTATTTATGACCTCTTTGAGCCAGGCCATTGTGAAGTCGTCCTCACACCATGTCTTAAGGACACCTTCAGCGAAGTGTGCCCGGCCTCTAAAATGGATCGCGGTGCTTTGGTTTGTGTCCGTTGGTTCAGTTGGTTCAGGAGCCTTTAACAGAGCCCGGAGCTGGTTCTCTATGACCTGGCGGATACCCTCCGCTTGCTCCTGCGTCATTTCCAAAAAGGGCTCGGTCATGACGGCAACGCATAGCTCGTTGCTCCTGAATGACGCAGCCGCTTCGGCGTAGCTCACCAAAGTTCCGTCAACCATCCGGGAGCGAGCAGGCTTGCTCTTCTTGCTAACCCCAGTTGGTGTGACGGTGTCTTCGGGACGCGAACGCTTCTGCGCCCTGGCTGGTAGTTCTGTTTTGTTTTTGTTCGGGTTTTTCCGCCCTCTTGGCCTCTCGCTGCGCTTGCGCTTTGCGCTGGTGGCAGCTTCGCCTTTTGGCATCTCAGCCGTAGCGGACACCGCCTTGAGGGACGTCTTCTTGTTCGTAACTGTTTGCCATTCTTTGGCGTTAGATGCTCCTGCCAGTGGGGCTTTTGCCAGACTCGTCAGGTCCCCCTCAGAGACTGCAGTCGCTGACGCAACCCGTGTTTTGGGCGCATCCACATTTGCAGTACTCCTCGAGTCGCCATGAGTGAGTGCTGACCTTGGCCTTTCTGTCAGGGATGTGTTAGGGGGCGCATCCGTGGACGCAGATGAGGTTGGGATCGCTCGGGACGCAGCCGGTTGTGGCGCATCCTTTGCGGTTGCCTTCCTCATCGCATCCTTGGACGCAGCCGAGTGTTTAAACTTTTTGGGTGCAACCTTAGGCAGTTGCCGCTTAGGCGCATCTTGAGACGCAGCCCTTGTGTTGGATGTGGATGGCGCATCTGAAGACGCAGCCCTTGGTATGTTAGTTTTTGTAAGCGCATCCGACGAGCGGGACGCAGCTAGTGGTTTGGTTGTTGACGAATTTGTCTCTTTATCCATGTGTTTGGACGTTTCTGATTCACCGTTGGAGCTCTCCACCCGCCACGGAGCCCTCAGTCGGGGACGTCGCCCGTTCAACGAGCGATCGCCAGAGCTACTCCTTCGGTATAGGACCAACCTAGTAAGAAAATGACGAGCCCGCACGCGACGGAAGATCACGGAACTGTGTACGACACGAGACTATGCCGCGACTCATTCCGAGACCCCACGCCACGCCGGCTGCCCTCCCCAACTAGGCCGATCCTCGCTTGACATCCCGCTTATGGGATGCCTCAGCCGATTGATAGTGGGTAGCTACCCCCCTACCTCCCGTGTAAGAGGAAATCCGGGCCAAAGTGGTGTGTTGTGTGCAACCTGCTCCACTCAACCACCAGGATTCCTTCATCCCTCCGTACGGGTCCCCGCGCACGGCACAAACACGCGGGAGGTCAAAAGCTGTCCATCATCTGCTCTTGTTCGATGGTGGACACCCAGGGGCATGACCTCGCCACCCCTGAGATAAGTCGCCCGGTGATTTCTGTTACGTCTAATTCTTAAGGAATTAGACCAATAACGGGGGGCAACCTCGAGAAGGAACATCACCAGACTTGCCTTGAGGATCTACACGACCGCTGCGCTCTCCCTCAAAACCACGCCACCCTACCACCTCTGAAGGAGGAGGCAAGGTAGGTTTGCGTCTACAAAACCAAGCGAAGCGTGTTGCTGAAAGCCAAAACATAAATTTGCAAACACAAACCCCCCCCCAGGCCGCCCGAGGCGTGTACGTACTCTGATAGAATACCGTAACAAATGTTCGCCGTGATTCTTTAAATTGACATAACTTTTTTATTTATGAACCGATTGACATGAAATAAACACTAAATGTTAAGTGAAGCCTTGTAGTAGTGAAAACCGCATCTAAATCGAATAAGCCGTTTCTGATATTAGCGTGCACAAACAAACAGACAAAAAAAAAATTAATTACAATTTCGGGTTCGGCATCGATATAATAACAACCCCTGCTACTTTTTTTTTATATATTTCCATTGTACAGACACCACTTTTCTACAAATTTATTATATGTATAGATAGATTTTAATATTGCGGTAATTTCTCTAAAAATACAGATGAATGTGATAAGTACCTATATACTAATTCCCTTCAGTGAGTGATTGCGTAAGTTTTGTTTACAACGTTAGGTACACTTTTACCTATCAGCGGTGCTATTCTGTAAAAATCTCACCGTGAAAACTTAGGTAAAGTGAGCGTGGAGTGAGCTGTCAATAGTGTACCTAAATTCCTAGCAAAAACAAACTCACTTCACCTAAGTTTTCACGGTGAGATTTTTACAGAATCGACCGGCAGACCTACTTTTGGAACAGACACAGTATGCAAGCGTGAGGCGATGGTACAAACACCAGCACATCAAGCTACTACAATCTGTCAAATTTCTTTAATAGATTTTCAACTTTATCGCTAAAGAATATGGTTCAAAGTAGATTGGGAAAATTTGACAGTTTCGGGTAGCTTGATGTGCTGGCGTCTGTACCAACATGCTGACGGAAATACAAACTTTTTGGTATTGTTTTTTTTCAAATAATCAAGTTTAATAATCACCACTTAGAACTGTTCAATTCTTTTCTTATAAAAAGAATTGAACAGTTCTACACACGGTAAAGGCGACCAATTTCGCACGAACCACACCGCGTAGCTAAGCTAAAACTAGCAGTAGGTAATATTGGATTAATGTGTCTTAACACAAAAAAAAAGAAACTTACCTACAAATGTACACAAAACCAAAATAATATCATCAAATATAATACTTTTTAATAAACCTTTAACCATAATTACCACTTCCACCAGAATTCCGCGAGGCATTCCGTCTATTCGACAAGGACGGCGATGGCACCATCACTAAGGAGGAGCTCGGCAGAGTCATGCGCAGTCTTGGCCAGTTCGCCAGAGTTGAAGAGTTGCAGGACATGCTGCAGGAGGTGGACAGTGACGGTAGGTGGATTAACTAGAGCTATTCTTCTAAAGCACCTAATCTCACCTCTAACCTAACCCTGTGCACTTCATCCTAACATTTCGACAACAAAAGCTCCAAGGTTATAGTCAGTGCCGGATTAGCCCATAAGAAAATTAAGCAATTGCTTAGGGCATAACGTCTCGGGGGGCACCATAAGGCAGAAACAGCCCCGAAACAGTATTTGCTAGCACACGAATGGCAAGGCTGTTTATCAGCAAGATATTACAAGACCCAATAGTCACTCTAGAGATGTCGCGAACTTTACAAATCGCTCGTCGATGTTTTGGAAAAATACGAGGCGACTAGAGGATAGCTTAGGGGGCCTACAGGCGTGGATTGCTTAGGCCCTAAGCAATCCACGCCTGTAGGCCCCTAAGCCTTAGGGCATCAAGTAGTCTTAATCCGGCACTGGTTACCTGTATGTGGTTAACTGTATGTGGAAGAAGCTGCAGCATGTGGAATTGTAGACAAAGCCTGTCTACAAGCTGCATCTTAATCTCATCCGCCAGAGCACTTATGCCTAAGCACTTATCATGAGGATATCGCAAAATGCTTGGTAGAAGGTGATTCGCTCTTGCATGCAGTTGTCAGATTCAGTTCCTTAACAACTAGACACGTATCAATTAGCATGCGGTATCTTGATTATCTTGAGGGAAGAGGTGGTGCACCAGGGTCTGCGCATACACTTGTGGACTATATATATAAATATCTACCGCGCCAAAGGGTAGTCTCCGTTGAAATTGCCGATATGGCCGAAATACGAAAGTTTTCCTTCCATTCCCAGGCGACGGAAACGTAAGTTTTGAAGAGTTCGTCAGCATCCTCTGCAAGTCCATGAGTGGTGCTGGTAGCGGTACAAGTTCTGCTGAACAAGAGGAGAGGGAGCTCCGTGACGCTTTCAGAGTGTTCGACAAACATAACAGAGGGTACATCTGTGCTTCTGATCTGAGGGCTGTGCTGCAGTGCTTGGGAGAGGACCTGTCTGAGGAAGAGAGTGAGTAATCGGTTTTTCTTTGTATTAACGTTCCTTTGATGTTATGGGTCCTTGCGACATGTTCCATGTCTGTTATTTTTGGACATTAATAATTGAATTAAGAGATAATTTTCAAGTTATGGAACAACAAACTGAATGTCATACTTATCAAAGTTCAAATTCCATTGCAACCAAAAAAATATTAGTAGGTAGGTACTTTATTGTTACAAAATGATCATTCAAAAATCAACTTAGAATACATTTCATCAAAGCAGATAATTGATGAAGCGAGTTATCTGAGGTTATGAACATGGCCATAGGTAGGTACCTATGTTCTATGTTATGGGTTTGGTCTCCGCACTTAGTACTTCAGTGGACCATTGTGCGTGGGCCATGGCGGCCGTCGGTGGTTATTCCAACCAGCCCACCTCCCTACAGAAGCTGATCAAAATATCTCCTGGTCTGTTGAGAACATCCTGTGTACGATCTGGGTGTCCCGAGGGTTTCTGACCTCATCTGTGCGACGCCTGTGCACTCAAAGAGCACATGCTCAATGGTTTCATCAGCCTCCATGCAAGGCCATAGGTACCTATAGAATATGTGGCTGAACTTGATTCGCTGAAGGAAAACATCGAGAGGAAATCGAAACGATCTGGAATTGCTAAAATGCCGCAAATATTTGATCAATGCCAGTTTCTTACTATGTAGGTTGTCAAATCATAATCACTATTTTATGTTTCAGTTGAGGACATGATCAAGGAAGTAGACGCAGATGGTGACGGTCGCATAGACTTCTTAGGTGAGTTGAAGCCACAAACTTCATTTGTATTAAATACCTACCTATGTAGTACCTACACACACACACAGAGTTTTTAATCTACAAGAGATTTGTCCAAAATCGTTTTAATTTTGTTATACAGGCCGGCAGGGAAACTTTACAAGATTTATTATTATATTTTTTTTCGCACCACCGTAGAAATTTTTCGTCGGTTAACAAAAAAAAAACAGCTGTTTCATGGAAAAATGCAATACCTACGTGGTCAAAATGTATGAAATTTCAACGCAGGGGGGTTCAGAATCATATACTGAATCCAAGCTAACAGATATCCCTGCCGCCCTGTATTTTGTCCCGAAGGCCCATCTTAATACTTATTCACCATATTACGCAAACCTCGTAACTCCAACAAAAGTCGAAATTGACGTTTGGATGGCAAATGCTTCTCTTTTTAGTCTGTGGGCAAATGGCTGCGAAAAAAAATTGGATTTTTTCATTGTAAACATCATTACTTTTTGTGCTTTGGTAACACTAAAATTGGATGTCCAAGCACACATCATAAAATGCACCATCACAGAGTACTTTGATAAGACTAGTGATTATTATTATACTCTTTGCTAGTGCAAGTAGTGCACCATACATTTTTTTTACAAAAGCAAACCTTGTAACTTCTTTGGTAACGTCTTTTACTATGGAAATGTATTAAATTACTGACATTATTTTTTAAATCAGTTTTATTGCTCCTGTGAAGTTGGTCAAAATGGAGATACAAGTTTTGCGTATTAGGGTGACGATATTGACTACAGCTACAAATACTCGTCTATTTCAACAGAATTTGTCCGCGCACTCGGCGAGCCAGAAGATGCCTGCGACGACGAGGATGAAGACGACACGACGGAAGGTCCAGACCCGCCGCTTCCACGACCTGTCGCCGCCAACTGAACTACTGAACATATTCAAGGACGTAGCCAGGACTAGGAGGGACACCTATTGAAAGGAACTTTGTAGCACAAGGTTTTGGGCTATATAAAAATGTAGGCAATATAAGCAGAGGAATTTGTCTTTTAAGAACGTTTACGCCGTACGGCATTTCATACAAACTTTCAAACCCTCATTTTTCGAAATTATTGAACCGATTTTAATGAAACTTCATACGCATAAGCAGGATACAAAGGTCTAAAAAGTTAGTAGAAAACATTTTCAAAATGTCTTATATAAAAAAAGCTATCTGGAAATCTGTTTCTATGGAAAATTTAAAATCGGTCTAAACTACTACCTAACTTAGACTTTTGTATCCTGCTTATGCGTATAGTTTCATTAAAATCGGTTCATTCATTTCGAAAAATAAGGGCTTGAAAGTTTGTATGAAATGCCGTACGGCGTAAATGTTCTTGACATGGTAGGTATTGATTGTATTGAAGTTTGGAATAGCAATCTTCCAGTAGTGTGGGGTCAGCCAAAACAAGTGAGCAAAGTATCATAGAGACCAACAATAGGTACCTATGCCTTAAAATAGCAGAAGGCACTAAACTATCGAAACATGCCTTACCTGGTCGCAATATTGCACAAAATTACAAAGCTGCCTCTGCTGTTAGGGTGTCTTCCCAACTGGGTATAGGACATATTATGATGTCATCAAGTAATATTAAAGCTACCTCCAATGTCCTGGCTACGTACCAACATCGACCGCTTTATGCTAACGCTGGCTTTAATTATTAATTACGTTGTTTATACTAAAATATTGTGAATATGGAGTTTGAACGCGCCTAAAGAAAACTTCCAAAAATATTAGAAGAAAACTCTTGAAATGTTTTAGGACCTTGCCTGCTTAAAAATATTATTATTTAAGTGGCTTGTCATTTAAACCTTTAAAATTCTTGCAGGAATTCAAGGTCTTCTACCTACCCATCTATATGGTTTTATATCACAGTATGTAGAAATGAGCCATATAAAAAAAAATAGGAAACAACAACGAATTTTTTCCTTTCACCTTCTTATTTTAACGCTATCTTTTGAATTAGCCACGGATTCGCAAAAGCGAATAATATTAGTTTTTATCTAAATCTTATCTAATAATAGTTTTTTTATGTAGTCAAAATAAGAAAATAATTGCCGGAACGCGCATCGTCTAAAACCATTAGCTAGCTGATAGTGGAATAATTAATGATTCAATAAATTCTTAATTAACATAAATATGTATCTACTAATTATAAAACAAAGATCTAACTTCTCCATAATTATTCGTACAGAATAGTCAACCTAAAAAAAACTGCTTGCCTGAACCTATAAATTTTAATAACCATTATTGCAGGCTTCGCTATACCCTTTCAAATCAGGCCGGAAGCTGTTTGACCCGCGGAACGCTTACTTACCTTATAGAATGCAATGTTTTAGCAGTAAGTACCTATAGTATCAAAGGCAAGTACAGGTTGATAATACTACTTACTCAAAATAGGTGAACAAAGGCGTCTCTAAAACTATCCACAAAATGAGACGAAAGGCCTATCTGGGCCGTGGATGGCACGGCCAAAAACTCCTTTTTAAAGTGATTTTTCCGTAAAACACCAATTTTTTTATAAATAATAATATTGTAAATATTTCATAATTTTTACTCTCTTTCAGGTTATGTATAATCAAGAGTGAGATAGTTGCAACGTAAATCTTACCTTGCTTGTGACTATTCTAAGGATACTATTTACATTTAGTAACTACATCTACTGGCTTAATGTTTTTGCCTCTCGTTAGAAATAATAAGAATCGAAAGAAATAAATATACAGTGCTGGGCAAGATCAGTTAATGTTTTATTATTAATGAACTAAAATCGATTCTATCAAACCAAACGGCCTGTAATGTTCTGCGGCTTGCTGAGCTAAAATACTTGCGGCCCGTTGAGCTAAAATTCATGCGGCCCGAATAGGTTACGTATTGCTGGCTTGAAATATTTATAATTGAGAAGGATTAATCATTTCAAAATGCAAATAACATTTTCATTTCAATTTTTGAGAATATTTTAAGCTAGAGTTATTAAATTATAGGTAAGTATCGCGCGTTTTTGCCCAGCACTGTGTAACTCAATTATTTTTTGTATTATCTCCTTTAAGATTTTAATAATAAAAATATCAACTATTTATACTTACCTCAAACTTTTAACATATCCTAACAAGAATTTATATAATCTCAGAGCTTTTATTTGTCTAATAAAATGCATGAATAGGTATAAAATTAACTGATATTTCGCAAACTATTGATGTTGTACATTAATAATACAGAACCAATATACAAATAAAATGGTCTTAAACAGAAATATGTTCTCTTTTCTTTATGTTTCGTGACCCTACTAAAACGTTTGTGTGCTGATAACAGAACACAGTATCTATTTAATTAATCAGAAGATCATGACTTATGCGCGAGCGTCGGTGTTCGCCAAAAATAATCAGATTTTTACAATACCTAGCAACAGTCGAGATTAACCTAGTGACCACGATTAAATGATATAATAATATAAGACATCAAAATACATTTGGAGACAATTCTCCTTTTTATTGTATCATAATGAGCATTATATCACATCACATGGCGTATGAATGAAATGGCTTTGTTATTTTTTTTCTGATATTTAGGTAATGGCATGAGTTGACTATAAAAAAATCAATGTTTTTAGTGCCCACGACAGAAATTAGGGATTCGGAGATTTATCTAGCGTAGAGGCACAGACTACAGTAGCTGCACGAAATAATTGCTACGACGGTGATTGTAAGTTACTTGGTAAGTTTAAATTTAGTTGTTTAAAGTTGCTCTATGAGGAAACAGTCACTCGTGGACGCGAAAGTTGCATAAAAAGTTAAAGAGACGTTTAAACGTCAAAATGTGCAGTTAAACAGTCGCTAATCATTACTTAACTTTTAGCACCGTGCACCGTTTATAAATAAAGGGATAGTCTTATTCCAATGAAAAAGAAACTGCAACCGATTTTATATAAAAAAATCAAAGTCAGTTGAAGTCAGTAAATAAATCGGTACAGCTACTCGTGCCAGCCATTACCACAAGTATGTATACATTAGTTAACCAATCCTAAACGCGTCATAGGCTAGTGATGTACCGAGGGTCCATGTGGCCGGATTCCGATAAGCTTCGGAGTATAACGTTGCCGTTTGGCAATATCGATAACTGGGTGATGGACGCGTGGTTCAAAGACATCCGAAGCCAACCTTCAGGTGGGAACTGGAGAGCTCTGAAATAGAGAAAGCATGACATCACCTCAGCACGGACGTAGAATAGGAATTTTGTAGCAATTCGCGCGTTTTTGTACTGACGCGTCACGGCTTTATTCCCCGAACGAGTATCCATCCAGACTACTGATGTAAAAACCCAGTGACACTTCGCGCGATCCGAGAATCGGAGCCGGGATTACAATTCCAGACCAACAAGTCAGTCAATACAGGAATAAAGAAATGCGATGTGATCATTCAACGTATAATTGTCTCCGTGCAGTGAAAACCTGTAATAAACGTTCTTTTACAGAAAGAGAGAAAAACTGCCTGAAAAATGGTCGTAATTTTATTGACGTTCTCCGAGGTTCTCATTACCACCAATAGAAGACATTAAAAGCATCTTAGAGATGAGCGCGTTTGTTCTAAATATGCATCACGAGATTTTAACACAACAAATAAATAAAAGGAAAAGCGATAAACTTTTCTCTTCGAGATTTTCACTGCACGGCGACGATATGAGGTTCTAAGGCCAGTGCTAAGGTAGTCTACTCAACGCGTTAAGCGATCAAAACACAAAAAAGGTGTTACATTTTTGACACAACATGTAGAATACAATGAAATGTTTTACACCCTGGAATAAGAAAACAGAAATATAATAAATTTCTTACTTGCAAACAAAGAAACGTATCACATTGGCATGGGCGACTATTAGCGTGAACGAATCTTCTGTCTGTTCCGGTGGCGCTCTATAAAAGTAGCGCCTGAAGCCAGCTTCTATCCGTAAGCCATCTTGAAAGAACTGCTGAATGTGTCGCAAAAGAGATTGCTTATCAGTTTCGTACTTGAGAATTCCACAAAGTCCATTGCACCGTTTGTTTACAAGGTTGCAACAATGCTATGGATTTTGTTGAACTGTCAAAATAAAAGCGATTGTAGTTAAGGAGAGTAACTCTGGGACTAATTGAAAGCGATCGACGCGTTCATATGTCACTTTGTTAGGAAAACGGGAAGGCGCTTGATGGCGCGACCACGCGTTCCGGACTCCGGTTCACCGAACAAAGTAACATGAACGCGACGATCGCTTTCTATTAGGTCGCTACCTAAATGCCTAATGAGCTTTATTTTAAAAAGTTAATGAAGTTTGGAACACTGCTGTAGTCAAACTTAAGTTCATAGGCCATAGGCTTAACATTAATAACTGCTAAACTGAAATTTCATAGGCAGAGCTCACAGGCCGCTTCCAGCCCATCGAACCAAACCGCAAAATAAATATTTTGATAATTTGTACCTATAATGCAGAGAAAATTTGTTGTAATTTGCATTTGTTGTTGTTGGTTATTTGGTATTTGAATTAGTGGGTAAGAGCTTTCAAAATAATTATGTAGATTTAAAAAGTTTTGATGGGTAAAATAAAATAAAGCCATAAAAATACATTTCATACATATTTTATTCAACATTACAAAATATTTACAGCTAGTCATTTATACACGATACAAATTCACAATAACAAGTTGCTAGAGGTAATTTGGCAAGTACGGTATACGGTAATTGGCTTTTACATAGTGTTATTTTAGAGCCCAGTTTTGCACGGTGTACTATAATTAAGGCACTTTGATTAGACTAAATGACTAGTAAGTTTAAATGAAAAGTGTTTCGAAAGATTTATTTACTTGTAACGTACATTGCATACTAACTTACTAATCACTGTCACTAATCAAAGAAAATACTTGTGATAGGTTAACAATGAACATTCGTCGCTCGTAGGCAGTGATTATCGAAAATAAAAGCATTGGGTTCCAGCCACACCAGACCTCCTTGTTTTATTGTAATGGTTTCAGACAGCCTTTAAAGGTCCGTGGCATATCTACTGTCCGAGTGATTATTTCAAACATCCATGCAACAAGATGGTAAGCAAGTTCAAAAAATAGGGATGTCACGTGATCAACTTTGAACGTTTATTGATATTATATCTTGGAAACGTGACGCTTTACGGGATTTGGTCTTATTATGGTTTCTGTTTGCTTTGATGTCAGCTATCGATTTATACAACGTAGTATATGCGAAACCTGAATATAGTTTGTTTAGAATAAGTAACTATCGATTCCAATAATTTTTACCCCATGTTATATTTTGTCCCAAAAATATTTAAAAAAGGTTAAAAGTTCGACACCTAGCGACATTAAGTAGGTTATCCAATCTCCGCGCCGAACGGTTAGGTACCTAGGTACTATTATCAATGAGCTCAAGACGCCGCGGCGCGGGTGAGATTTTTTTGTACGGACAAACAGGTAACTTAACAAGCTTATAACTTTGTGATTTTTCATGATACAGTTTTGAAATTTTGTACATAGATTCTTTACATAAAAATACTAGACACGTGTTTCGGGTTTCGCATATTATACTAAAAATTATGTTGGTTATGTTGGTTGTTGTTGTTGAACAAAATGGCGGACAGTAGGTCAGGCTCCATATAAAAATCTTCACGTACACACAGCTGCATTAAGTAGTTACCCCACCAAAAGACATGTGCGTTCAAATCCGTGATAGGCCCAAGTTGGTTTTTGTATTTTGCAAAAACATTTTATTTTAAATAATGTATTGTTTTAGTGAATAAATAAGTTTAAGTAAGTATTTTTTTTTTTTTTTCTGTTTTTATTATTGTTTTTTTCAATAAAACAATACTTTTGCGACGACAAGCAACAATAATAGGGTTAACATTTACGACAACTTATTCATCGTCTAAATAGACTGGAGGTTTCAAGACCGCTTACCGTGCATGAGATTGGAAGTTCAAATCCTATATAGGCACGAAATGTGCTTTTTGTTCATTATATTATTTTGATATATTTTTCTATTTTGTTTTAAGTAGTAATTATATATAAAGAATTAAAAAATCAAGAAAAATAAAATACTTTATTAATCATTTATTAATATTTATTATTGCTATTATTTAACAAAACTATGATCTTATTTTACAACAAACAGAACAACTATTTTAGTTCTCATAAAATCAGAAATCATTTAAAAAAATAATTGATAAATAGTAGTCGTTTACTCTTCGCCGTTTTAAGTGAACGTATACAAAGTTCTAACTTGAAGGTATGGATTAATTTAATAAAGACAACGTAAGTAAGTAAAATTAATGGATACCCTCAAATTATAACATCTTTCGATTAGACAGGGACCTAAAGATATAATGACTCAGCCGATAGTAGATAACAATTTCATCGCAATTCGTATGGGCTCGCTGGCTAGTTCGTCAAACTCCGGTATGAGTATGACGACGTTCGGTGATGCGATGGTTCGAATCCGAGTCAACACAATCGACTCTTTTTGAAGTATTCTTTAGATTATTCGTAAGGAATTCAATGTTGTAGCAGTGTAACATTTTAAAACTTGAGGGGTTAGGACATAGTGACGCTTTCTGTACATGAGAGCGAATGTGCAGTCAAGATCACGTGACCGATCATGCTATTTCTAGAGAAATACCGTTTGCTGAGACCCACGCCCTATATTATACTTTTTTTTTAACATTTAACGCAATCACCCAAATGTTTAATATTTCACTAAACTTGACTAGATTTAGTGGTAATTTAAATGAATACACGTAGGTACATTCTTTGCACCGACTCGATTATGCTACAAAAGTATAAAATATGGTAAGTATGTTTGTTTTTTTAAGATTTTTTTGCAACCAATAATGGCTTCGTACGGCAGAGGTACCGTAGTGGTAGGTGAACACTTGGTCTATGGCACTTAAAGCAGGTCTAAATGTGTAATTTCATTAACAATCTAAGATACTATTATGTCCTTAAATTAAACAAATATTTACACTGATCAGTGCAAGTTATGTTTTAAAGATTTAATAAAATTTTAAAGCACATTGCTTCCATACTTAAAATGTATTCTTAAACTCGCTCTAATCGGTGTAAATATGCGTCAAGTCACATAAACAAGACAGTTTTGTACTGACAAATAAGTATACAATATTATGAAGAAACTACAATGTTCATAAATCTCACTTACGCTTTAATGATAAAACATTACATTTGATATGATACAAGAAACTATACAACCAGAGCTCATAGATTTTTTAATTAACTTAAAGTTATTTTGGGCTCATCTAACGATCTATGTCAATCATTAGTAATTATAGAAAGAAATATTATACTGTCTATGGGAAACCAAGATTAGCTGTAGGCTGGTAAAATCTATTCAAAATGTTCCTTTTGCATGACACAGGTATAAGTAACATCTGGTACAATACAACCGATGTAACTTGGCGGGCCTGAACATAAGCACTAAGAACTTTCGCGCATGTTTTCTCACTCGCACTCGCCTCATATGTCACCATTTGGTTCCTAAAAAATCTTACTGCGCAGCCTTCTGCGCAAAGTTCAGCGGGGCAATTGCGTAACACATTATCAATCGGAATCGGTTTCATTGTGACAGTTCAACAACATTCATTGCGTTATTTACGTGTTGAGCAGACAAATTTTTCGAAGTTATGAAGCAATGGATTAGCAATTTGCTTCAAAATGATTCAAATTCCGATTGATAGTGTGTTACGCAATTAGGGTGCAGGCCCGCCAAGTTACGTCGGTCGTATTGTACTTCAAAACTGAAAACGAATATACCAAACAAATAGTTTAGAGTTGACGACTTGGCATTACATAGAAAACGGCGGTTTTGATTTTACGGCCCAAGGCTTTTTTCAAAAATCTTGAGTCCTAATCAAAATAGCCGGTAATAGTAACTACGAGACAACAGTCTAAGGCTCGTTTCATATTAAAATTGACATGCTTACATAATATAATAATGTCGTGAAATATTACTAAAAGCGCGTGCTGTCACATTGTCAAAAAATAAGCTTGCTTTTAACATTCAATGACTTCTGAGGGGCCATTCCCATATTTTAAGAACGTTCGCATTCTAATATCAGTACAGGGGCTGATTTCACCAAAGTCAGATATCTTTTATCCGAGGAATAAAATTGACGTCTGACAGTTTTAGTATGGAAAAAACTGTCGAAAATTCAAAATTTATTGTCAGTATAACAAGACTTACATTGAGGGTCGTTGATATGAGATTGCTAGTAAATTTTGAATAAATTTAAATAGGTACGGGTATTGATCTTCAGTTAAATGATTTTATATCAGTAAGTAGGTTTGCATAAACACTTTTACACGTCGATCATATTTTAAAAACTAGATGAGGTCGGCGTTTCCTATCAGACTAGTTTGAGATGAAAGGCCGAAACAAACTCAAAGGTCACAGTCTGTTTTAAAGTAAATTAGACCATTTAGATCGATGTCAGAAATGGTCTTTTGAGGAAAGAACCACACAGATTGAGTGGACATGTCCAGTCAATGCACGCATTTGTCAGAAATCGTGCAGCTCAACTCAAAACTTAAGGAGCCAAAAGAAAGGACATTTGTGTAGGCCACATAAATTACTCAAACTACCAGACCATGACAATAACTAACAGAAGAGAGAGAAAAAAAAAATCATTTCATCAAAAAGTTCATTTTACATAATCAGAAGTCTTCATTCAACTAATTCATGCATTACAAGCAAGGGTTTACTAAACAACTTGACTTGCTTAAGTGGGTGCAGAGTTTTTCTAGTACCGTACATCATGATTATTGTTTACTTAAACAATAGAAGATTAATACTTAATCATACTTAGTTCCGCTCCAGCTGACCTGATTTATTCTTTTATCGCGAATGATATTAGGTTATACTGTATTAACATTTTCACCGCCTCGACTTGTGCGAATTGGTCAAGATGCGTCCGCCGGCGGCCTGCAAGGCTTACTGGAATTGTAAATTCCTATAGTATATGAGTGGCGGTGAGAGTGTTAATTGACCAATTCCATCAAATGGGTATTAAAGAATTTCGTTGCAAATGTATTCGAACATTCTTTTCGATTACGAATCAAACAGTTCCTGAACGGTCAGTGGCACCCTCATCTTAAACATCAATTACAATGTGCAGTAAGAATAACTTTTAAGTTTCTTACCCGTTCTGCTCCTTACTGAGTCTTGGCATTTCGTTTTAAGCTGCTATTACTGTAATCAAAACAATTTTGACTTCATAAGTCGTTTGGGGCAATGGTTTTTATTGGATTACAAGTCAACACCAAAAAATATCAGGCCAACTATGATACCTACACATAAATAGTTTTAGGCCAACAAGATATTTTTACATTTTTTTAAAGGATTTCCATCGCTTTCCATCAGGCGTGGTCGAGGGCAAGAGCGGGCCCCATTCAGCAATAAAAAATAAATAAAAAACAGGATTAGCTCATCGGGCCGCATGGATTAGCTTGCCAGGCCGCATGATACCCAAAGTCCTCGCCCACATATGGGAGTGGCGAGAGGAGGTGAAACGCCGGGGCGTAACTCCGCTGCCGCGAGAAATCGCGGTGCAGCGGACAGAGCTCCGGCGGGATCTCATGGCGACATGGAGAGTGCGACTGTCGCAACCCAGTGCTGGGCACGCCACAATTGCGGCGATAAGTCCCCTCTTTGAGGAGTGGCTAGAGAGACGCCACGGCGTCCTCACCTTCCGCCTAACGCAGGTCCTCACCGGACACGGCTGCTTCGGGAGGTTCCTGTTCCGAATAAGGCGGGAGGAAACGCCCGGGTGTCACCATTGTGTGGATCGCCCGGAGGACACGGTGGAGCATACGGTGGAGATCTGCCCAGCTTGGGCAGAGCACCGCCGTGTCCTCACGGCGGCGATCGGCGGCGGCGATCTCTCGCGTCCGGCCCTAGTCCGGGCCATGGTACGGAGCGAGAGTGCATGGGAGGCTATCGCCTCCTTCTGCGAAGCAGTGATGCTCGCGAAGGAGGAGGCGGAGCGCGTGAGGGAGAGGCAATCCTTGCGCCCTCACGCCCCCAGCCGCCGCAGGAGACGCCCCGGGCGTCGGGAGTCGATAGCCGATTCCCGGCCACCGTAGGCGCGGGCTTGCGGGCGGCGAGCAATGGGCAGCTTGCCGTCCGGTAAGGACCAGGCCCGGGTCGACGGCGCGTTGTGTTCCACGCGCGCCTCAAGGAGATGTCAGCACCAACTGACGGGGTCCGCTAGGGCCGATGCCCGCCAGGGTCGCGGGTTGTTCGAAAGAGATACCGTGGCCTCTGGCACAGGCAAGTGAAGGAACACGGGTGGGTTTTAGTCAGTAAGAGTCTGACACTCCCTTCCGCTCCGCCCAGAGCGGGAGGGGTCATTTGATGATTTCCCACCCAAAAAAAAAAAAAAAAAGGCCGCATGATACAAAAACATTATTTAGCAGCATGCATGACTAAGTGATTTATTTTAATTTAATAATAGCATCCCAATTAGTCTATAAGCACTACAAAAAAGGTTTAAGTTTTGTAAAAATGGTCTACCTACATATTAGTAATTCACACTATCTACTGGTTAGAGATTAAAAAACCCTTCTGAAATATTAAACATACCTTGTTTGTACTGTCGTTTCTTGTTTCTCGACAATGCCATATTTTTTTGACAATGTAACAGCGAAGTGTTAAGATCAAATAATTTTAGTTTTCAGTGATTACCTTCGAAAGGTTCCTGTTCGAAGCGCTTTAACATTAAAATTGACTATTTTGATATCCTCCACCTTGTCAGAATATTTAGCGTTATGATTGATATTGCCATCGATTCATATGGGGTTAGTTACTGGCGCAAGTGGCACGCTGCAATTGCTAGAAACAAGAATGGCTTAAAATTAAAATGATTTATTTGTTAAGTAAATTTAAATCATTCTAAGTCATTCATTTTTTCACTTTAATAAACTTGTTTGCTAGCTTGTGGCTGTCAAACAGAGCTTTAGAAATTTTATGATCGGTCATCATTCGGTAATTAATTCAATGATTGTATATTTATTAGGCTTATGCCAGTGACACGAGCTAGTAACTGCTCCCATATTAACCAAAATTTTACAACCTTTAGGACAGACATTTAACGACAACATATTCCGTCTATAAACGTACTTTTTAGTGAACCCAATCCCAGTGCTAATTTTGCTAAAAAAGATTAAAGTACAGAACACACCATAATAATAAACTCCTAACTCTGATCTGAAGGCCGATTCCCGTAATTAAAAACGTTCAAAATCTAGTCGCAATCTCATCTTAGCGATAATCAATATAAAAAACTTATCAAAAACGTAGGTAAATTAGGCAATATTTTTGATAGATTAAGGCTGTGAATAGAATGTGAACGTTCTTAAAATATGAGGAATTGCCCCTCAGATTTTATTCAGTCTACTTAGCGAAATTATGTGTGTTAGAATGTGTTCTATACTTAATTCAATACTGTATCTACTTTTTAACTTAGACACGCTAGTGGCTGTACCAATCTAACTATACTACTACATCTAACTACTCAGCTAATTGCGAAGTACTCGGGCGTTAATATCACACATCGATGTGTACTAATTGATTGTCACATAGAAAAAAAAAACTGAGTGACAGAGGCATAGAGAACAAAGCCGAACTTTATTTTAAGTCAATTTCTTGCTTTTCGTATTGATTGTACTCGATTTTAAGTCACGACGCGACGTGCCGTATCCACGGCCGAGTACTGTAGTTCAGTGCGTAGTAAAGGCAACGTCCAAAATGGTAGATACATTATATTAGCGATGGCATTACAGTTTTGTCCGGAACGTAATTATTACTTCTTCATCACCGAATAATTTATCTTTAACCAATTTGTGACAGCAACTACTCATAAAAAAACATTTTTTCTAAAGCGTTACGTCCACGATCAATATAACGATCAAAATAGTAGAGTATACAATGAAACAGACAGTATAATTTTTTTCTGAAATAAGTTTGCAAGAAATCTCTTTCAAAAAGTATTTCGTGGACGAAACACGTGCATCCTGTTTTACAAATAGTGGTGCATTTGGATCCCATGCCTTTTTAACTGTCATTTGAATTTAAAAATAACAACAATCGGCATCCCATGGCATGCCTGTAAAACAATCTCTACTGGCATGTCATTAAAGCCCCATTTACACGATGCAAGTTTCTTGCCTGTGGCATACAATAAAATTGAAGCAACAAATGACAAGCATTATCCAAACATTTTTTAGGCGGTGCGACTTTTATTGTTGCTCGCACCGTGTAAATCAGGCTTAACACCAGCGCTAGCAACTACACCCGTATAAACCTCTTGTAAACACCTGTTTTACCGGCTAGTGACGAACTTAGGCTCCATGTGGCCGGTATCTGACAACGACCGCAGCACCACGTTGCCGTTCGGCATGATTGATATCCAAGTTATGGAGGCGTGGTTCAGAGATATCCGGAGCCAACCTTCAGGTGGGAACTGGAGTGCTCTGAAAAACAGAAGAGACGAAAATATGATTAATGATTTTATTTCTGTAAAAAGGTTCATACAAACACTTTTAGACGTCAATAATATTTTAAAAACTAGATGAGGTCGATGTTTCCTATTCGGCTACTCTGAGAAGAAACCCCGAAACAAACTCAGACATAATCTTTGTCAGATCATGTAGATTAGTGTCTGAAATGGTATTTTGAGGAAAGAACCACACCGATTTGGAGTTGACCTGTCCAGTCCGTCGACATGGAGAGATATAAAAGATATAATTTTGATACCTACACGATTATTTTATTTGAACGATAAAATTATCTCGTCGACTGCTGGACTCAGCTCTCATTTTAGACTGCAGTGTCAAAAAATATGCGAAACTTATATGTCATTTCTTAATGCAGTTTACTGTGTGTACATAAATATTTACGTATTATACATTAAAGTCGCTTATCGTGTTTGTCTGTGTGACCGCGTTGTTCTTCTAAACTACGCAAGGGATTTTGAGGCGGCTTTCACCATCATTTAGAGAATTTATTCCTGAAGGTTTATGTGGAAAAAGAAAGAAATAAATCTCGATGTTTTGTCAAGTCTTACAATCCGTGCGAAGCAGGGGCGGGTCGATAGTTAATATTGAATAAATAAAAAATACTTACTTGCAAACAAAATATCGTATAACATTAGCGTGGCAGACCAACAGCGTGTAGGTGTCTTCTGTCTGGTCCGGACTCGCTCTGTGGAAGTAGCGCCTAAAGCCAGCTTCGATCCGCGCGCTATCCTGAAAGAACTGCTGTACGTGCCAAAAAAGAGTTATTATACTCGCCAGTTGCATTCTAAAATATAACTTAAGTACATGGAGAGAAACTGGAGTTTTGGGTTAAATAAATTAGTATTAGGATTAGGACTAACTCGTTTTCGGGTTCTAATAAATAAATAAAGAATTAGTATCAGGACTAACAGTGCACAGTTCATCCACCAAGCCTTTGTTTCCATGTTTTGATCGGCTTCCATAGCCGAGACTGAACTTCAATATTGTACAATTAGGTAATTGTAATGCTACATAACTTATTTTCACAACAAATAAATTGTAACTAGGTTTTTTTATACCATTTTTTTTTTAAAGTTAAAATGACATTATTAATAAGTATGACGGCTGTCGTCAAACTTTAGCTCACGGGCAGCATGCGGCCTGCCATGCTAAGCCGTGCGGCCCGTTGAGCTATTTTAATTACTTTCGAAGCAAATATTTAGCTGTTAGGTTATATAAATTAAAAATTTTAGAGCATTAACGTTGCGAGTAATGTAAACATTGTAAGATAAAATATGAAACTCGCAAATGTTTTATTTTAGATTTTAAGTTCATAATTATTTTATATCTTGTTGAAAACCATAAAAAAAAGAATTACCCAAAGAGAGATTATAGGAAGGTTAGGTAGGATTATAGGAAAAGGTAAGAATGGCTTAAAGTGAAATGAAATACTCTATGGTAAGCATGTATGCCGTGCATGAAGTGATCATCATTTACAGCCGGTTTTCATCAAAGCAGAAAAATAATTATCTGGAAAAACCAATGGGTTTGCGTATACATTTTTACTCTCCGCTTTGGTCCCACCAAAGCGGAGAGTAAAAATGTATACGCAAACCCATTGGTTACCGGTTACCGGGCCTTCAATTAGCTAAATTATAAACTTTAATTAAAGAATCATGACCATTTGTGATTAAAAATGCAACAGCATACAGATGAAATGGAAAATGCAAAACTGGATAGTATAATTGAACACACACCACAGACACACACACGCTTCGCGGGGCTCCTATTTCTGTGTAAAGGGTTTAAAGTAACCTAACCAAACCGAACCTCGGGGTGCCCTTCCCTTGCTCTTGCATCCTATGTCGACGTAGCCCCGCTTCGCGGGGCTCCTATTTCTGTGTAAAGGGCTTAAAGTAACCTAACCAAACCGAACCTCGGGGTGCCCTTCGCTCGCTCTTGCATCCTATGTCGACGTAGGCTTCGCGGGGCTCCTATTTCTGTGTAAAGGGTTTAAAGTAACCTAACCAAACCGAACCTCGGGGTGCCCTGGGATCAACTGAATATTTGATACGATCTTTCGACTAAATCATTATTAGTCTAGTGAAACATTAGTTTAAATAAAATTAGTGCATGTGAAAATTCGGTCAAATGACATTATTTCAAAGAAATAAATATGCTAAATAAAAATCTACCAATTAATTATTCGGTCAAATGAATAATTATACGAAATGACTTTATTGTAACTAAAATTAGCCGAAGCGATTTTCGACAAAACGTTGTCATACCAAACAAGGGTGAACCCGTTTAATTATGGTCAAACCCTGCGGGGTAATTGCATAACGCACTAACAGTAGCAATGGCTTTCATTTTGACAGTACAACAACATTCATTGCGTTATTTACGTTGTTGAGCAGACATATTTTTCGAACATATGAAGCAATGGAATCGCAATAACCTTCAAAATTATTCAGATTGTAATTGAAGTGTGCTACGCGATTAGGGTGCCGGTTTCTCAAAGATCAAGTGTTTAGTAAAAATGCTGACAGATTATATCTTATGTTGCAGATTAAATTGAAGAGGCTTAAATACCTAATCCTGGGGGAAATGAATTAAATAAGATGTTAAGGCCTCTGAAGTAGGTATAGTGCAAAATACAGTACCTACACTGCGTATAAGGGTGCCTTTGTACACACTTGTTCGGGTCGGTATGATTCGACACAGTCGGTCGGCATAGTAAAAAATATAGTGAGGTAGGGACATCGACGCACAACCAACCACTGCCATAGATACAGCCACAACAACCATAGATTCAGATCATTCAGTAGGTACAGACGCCAGCACATCAAGTTACTACAATCTGTCAGATTTCTTTAATAGATTTTCGACTTTATTGCTAAAACATAAGGTTCAAGGTTGATTGGGAAAATCTGACAGTTTCGGGTAGGTTGACCTGCTGGCGTCCGTACATGATTCTGATGCCCCCAGCGTAGAAACTTTATGTCGGTTATTAAAAAAAAAATTGCTTTTCCATACATTTTGACCGCGTAGGTATTGCTCTTTTCTATGAAACAGTAGATTTTTTTTTTATAACCGACGAAAAATTTCTACGCTAGGGGGTGTAGAATCATGTGCTGAATAAATGGTTATAATTAATGCAGTAGATATAGCAAACTGCCTTGGTTTAAAAATAAGATCAAGAAAAATAGTTTCTACCTATTTCGCAGTAAATAAAATATAACTGGCTGATACTTTTATAAGTACCAAAAACAAATTCTGTTCTTTCTATTGCTTGGTAAGTAAAAATATGATAATAACTAGCACAAAATGTGAAACTGATATACCTATGCAATTCATGCCTTATCTTTGCATTGTGTATCTGTTTGACACTCTTGATCTTAATCAGAATGCAGACACATCAGATATATTCATCCAAAGGATCTTAATATAAAAATAAATGCACCAAGACATTCCAAACAGGTTCATAAATAAATATGAAAAAAAACAAGTTATTTTTGTTTGTGGTAACATTCCAAGGCGAAAAGTGTGCAGCCTTGGAATGTTGCCATATAAACTCATTCATTGTATTAAAAATGGTAATTACATGACTTTCATGCAATTATCATTTTTAATATAGGTTATAAAAAAAATATTCAAAATAATATTAATCCCACATTATCCAGAAATAACATTTTCTGGACAACCTCTAAGTCCTTTCCTTTCAACCCTTAATTCCTAATAAAAGGTTCATATAAAATAACTTACTTTTGGTTCTGGCCTCCAATGTCCAACAGGTGGTTCTGGAGGTATGGGAGCCCCTTCTTCAATGAGCTGGCAGTTCTTCACCTCTATATCCTTGTCAAGATGCTTGGCTATGATCTGCCCTGTCTCTTGAGCCCTAGTCATTGTGGACTTGACCATTAAATCCCATTTTATATTTAGGAGGGCCAGTCTTTGCCCAGTGAAATCTGCTTGGAGCCTACCTGAAAATGTTTAATTTGATTTTGATTATTAATACTGGCTTTTGTCCGCGGCTTCGCCCGCGTGGAGTGGCCCAGTTCATAAATTAATATCTAACCTAACCCAGGTCATGTTCTACCTGTGTGCGATATTTCCAAACAAACAGCCAGTTGTTAAGGCGTGAAATGTTACCAAACAGACAGAGTTACTTTCACATTCATAATATTATTACGATAGATAGCAAGCGGAGTAAAATTACTGTTGAGCTTCTTATGTTTTGAGTTGAGCTGCATGATTACTGACTAATGCGTGCACTGACTGGACAGGTCCACTTAATCTGTGTGGTTCTTTCCTCAAAACACCAAAGTCTACTAGGTCTTCACTATGATCTGACCAAGATTATGTCTAGACTTACTGCAGGGGAGTTTGTTGCACCACTTCTTCTCCACAGCGAAAGCACTAGGAAGTGGTGAAGGGCGGGCGATTTGGGGGACTGTCTTTTGTAATTTTGACGTTCGAAAAGTGCTGATTCTCAGCCTAGTTTGAATAAATGACTTTTGATTTTGATTTACACTTTAAAAGAGACTGTGAGTGTATGTGGTGGTGTGTGTGAGTGTGTGTGTGACTGTGTGTGTGTTTCGGCCTTTCTATTCAGAGTACTTAGTCAAATAAGATATGCCAACCTCATCTAGATTTTATGATTGTTGTGTAAAAGTGTTTTTACAAACCTCAAATGTACTTACAGAAATAAAATCATTTACGTATTTTTTCCTCAGAATTGAAATGTTTTGCTAGAATATCTTACCCAAATCCGTAAGAGTCCTCTCCGTATCCTTAGTTCCATCAATATTGTACTGTCCATGTCTAATCAGGAACAGATGTCTCACGGCTCTGCTCTTCGCTTTCTCCAGCTTCTCATTGTATTTGTTGTCTTCTTCATGGTTTCCCAAGGAACTTTTAATTGGTTTCACTATTGATTCTGGTTCTCGGCTAAAATAGAAAAGGTTTTATTTGTTAGTGTGAACTAGGAGTTTTAAGTCTAATTGGATTTTAATGAGCAGTAATAGAGTTGTTTTTAGTGTATTAGTAGTTTATTTAAAACCTTGCTTAATGGGGGCCATCCTTTAATGACGTGAGGTTTTATAGGACACTTTTGACCCTCCCCCTTGCTGATAGGTACTCGTGAGGTTTTAGGCTCCTTCCAGCATCAGGTGTATTTATTAATAATGTTTTAATAAAATATTATAAAATTAGATTCTGAAAAATATTTTACTTCACACATTAAATTACATTTTTCCTCACATGAAAAAATATAAGAATGTGATTGTCATAATATTATCCCAACAGCTTCTTGATTTTTAGGGTCCTGTACATCAAAAGGAAAAACGGAACCCTAAAAAGATCACTTTGTTGTCTGTCTGTCCGTCGGTCAAGACCCTTTTTCTCAGGAACGCATGGACTAATCATGTTGAAATTATATATCAAACACTCGGGGCTGCAATCCCTTGAAGCAGTGAAAAAATCAAATTTCTAAGTCAATTCAATCAAAAGCTATGGATGTTCCGGAATCAAAACCTATGGGGTACTTCCCGTTGACCTAGAATCATGAAATTTGGCAAGAGGCAATGTCATGTAGCACAAGTAAAGGAAAAAATCCGAAAACCGTATTATTTACACAAAAAATACCAGTGATAAACTGAAAATAATATTTTAACCTACCTACAAAGAGGTCAAAAGTGGTACAATATTCCGAAGATTTTTAAACGCTAATGTGATGTACCTTATTTATTTAGTTACTTGATTATAGTTAAATATGATTTTATCAGGCGCCTGTTTTTGTAAAAATGTGAAAAATATTTCAGTATGAACAAAACGCACACGGCCTTTATTTATGCATTTCTATGCAATATAATTATTTTAAATGTGGCTGAAGTGTCCGTTACTGTAAGATTTTATTATAATTTTAGCTGCAGCTCCATAAAATTGAGACAAAAAACATTGATTATCATGACAATGCAATAACAAAATGTTTCGAAAAAAGGTCAAATCTGTAAATGTCAGAATGACATTGAAAAAAAAAAACACCATCCAATCCGCGAAGCGAAGTCAATTCTCATTGTCACATCATTTGCCACAGGGCTGCCAATCCTAAAATATAAATAATGGTTGTAGTTAGTGATCCTACAAGCATTTTATTTTTCAACACTTGTTTTAAAAAAAAACGAGTGCCTGTAAAAAAAAGATTAAATGCCCGAAAACATCAAAATAATTACCCTCTATCAGCAGATATATCTCAGGAGGCTGTTTAAATTTTCAATTATTTTAGTACCAAGCCCCATACATTTATTGAACGTCTCCTTTGTACAAAATCCTCGGTGTTTTTCTAACTACCCCCTCTTAGAACCTCACGTGATTAAAGGACGACCCCTTTGATACATAACCTTTGTTTTGAATTTCATTCAAATAGCTTTAATAAGAATTTTAGAAAAACCATTTAAAAAGGCACTACAAGGTAGGTGAGTAAGTAGTGTGGTTTTTATTGAATTTCCTCAAGTTAAATTCTTATTGGAATTGCCAGGCAACAACAAGAAAACTTTCCTTTTATGTGTAAAGAAAGTAGTTTATTTAAGGGAAATCCCCGATTTTTTTGAGGAGTCTACTATTGAAAGGAATGTAGTTTAAGTCAGGAGAAAACTCTGAGTTTTGGAGAAATCATTCAACAAGATACTTTTTATGGAAATGGAGGCCTTTCTATGTATTCATTCATTGATATCTAAAGGGAGTACTGACCAAAAAAGGCATTGTTTTTTAATAAAATCAGATAATTCAAGGAGAAAAGCCCAATTCAATTCTGCCATTTTTTTTAATCTACACCTACATATTTAGCACCATTACACCTTTTTATTTTATGTCATAATAAGGTAAATGGACATTACAAAAAACACTTTATTTCTCACCTTCTTTCCACATTTAGCATCAAAATATTGATGTCATAAATTGGGTTATGACCTGCATGGTATTCAAACTCAATTGCATGAATAGAACCCTTCTAACTACGATAAAATAAAGAGCTTAATACAAAAGACAAATAAAACGGTTGTAAATTTACTTTAGACGCGCTATTTACGTACTAATTATGCAAACATAAACGGTTCTTTTGTTGTCGAAATTATTTTATTGAAGATTATTAGATTGTGTGTGGTAGTAGGTTACTTACTGGTCCCAATTCCTATCCCATTGGACGCTGGGTGCATAATTCGTTGTCCAGGAGTTGTATGCACTGTATTTACTCTCACTTTTCTCCCCATTTATTCGGTAATAGGCTAAACCGCCACCTACTGCACCCAAACTTAGAAGCGCGATCTTTTGGAACCTGGACACCGATGCCATATTGATTTTATTATGTGCTGATACGGCAATAGATTACCATTTACGCTGGTATTTAATGCTGTAAGTCTATTTTTAGGATATTAATTTAAAATTCTGTTCGGTCACGACTGGTCACGACAATAACCTCCTTACTTACACGACGTTTGCAAGTTTGCCTGTGAAGTTTGCAACTGACAGACAGAATGACAGATTCACAGATGACACTAGGACCGCATTCCGAATTGGCTATAATCGCTCACAGCGCTCATAATCATCTCAACTTAAGTCTCACATGCGTTCCGATTTAGATATTACGATTATGACAGCTGAGAGCTGTCAACAATTCGGAACACTCAAAACGTAGACAGAGTAATCTATAGACTCATGGTATCCGTGTCACCGAAAGGGACAACAAATTCCGGCAATCTTCATCATACTATCATTTTTACAGTTTATTACACTGCACCTAACCATTTTCATAGTTGCGCAAATGTACTATTATTTAATTATGCACGAAAAAGATCTTATTTTCCGTTTAATCGCGATGTAGTTTTTACAAATTCATTCATAATTTTGAATATTTCATTCATAAACGTCAAACTTGTTGTGCACATTGATGTGCTTAGCCGACACGCAGTAAGGGACAGAAATATTCTTACTCTGTCTTTTTTCTTTGCTAGTCACGTTAATATTTTTCTCTTTTTCTTGTGCAAATGAAAAAGAAGATATGCAGCAGTCTATAGTTTACTCTGTCTACGACTCAAAACCAAACACAATGACACAATCCTCACACACACATTGTCATTTCTGACAGCGCTCACGGTGATATTATTTAGGCGCTATCGCAAGATGGCGGTTTTAAAACCTGTCATGGCTACCCTCGTTCCGAGTTGGGAAATAATCGATATGAGCGTGCTTAAACCCGTACCGAATTAGCCTGCGCGCGATAACGATGTCCCGTGAATCGTCATAGATGACGTCATGACATGCGCCAACTTGCGCATAACGCCGACCATGCATTTTTTTTAGGGTGGGAAATTTATCAAATAACTTCTCCCGCTCTGGGCGAAGCGGGAGGGTGTGTCAGACTTTTACTGACTAAAATCCGCCCGTATTCCTTCAGTTGCTTGTGCCAGGGGCCACAGCCAGGGGTATCTCTTTCGAACAACCCGCAACCCTGGCAGGCATCGAACCTAGCGGACCCCGTCAGTTAGTGCTGACATCTCTTTGACACGTGCGTGGAACACAACGCGCCGTCGGCCCGGGCCTGGTCCTTACCGGACGGCGAGCTGCCCATTGCTCGCCGTCCGCAAGCCCGTGCCTACGGTGGCCGGGAATCGGCCGTCGATTCCCGACGCCCAGGGCGTCTCCTGCGGCGACTAGGGGCGTGAGGGCGCAAAGATTGCCTCTCCGTCACGCGCTCACGGTGATAATATATTCGCCGACCATGCCTTAGAATAATATCACCGTGAGCGCTGTCAAAAATGACAGTGTGTGTGTGTGAGGATGTGTCAGTGTGTGTTTTGAGTTGCATCATCTTTAAATTAAACTAACGTAGCATTGAGTAAACACTGTCTGTGAGCGCGTTCACGAGTGTTCCGAATTGTTGACAGCTGTCGTAATCGTAATATCTAAATCGGAACGCATGTGAGATGATCATGGACGTATTAGGCCGGCCGCATACGCTCGGTTTCCGAATCAGGAATTCAGATTCGGAAACCTGAATGCTTCATTTACATACAAAATGTTCAACAAGGCGCACACGTCCTTACTATTTCCGAACGGAAAAAAACCTAACGTTCGTTTCGGAATTCATTCCGTGCGGACGGGTCGTAAGAACGGAAAAAAACCTAATGACGTCATCGTCACCCCGAACGCAGCGCTCATACATTTCGTATCGTTCGCCGCACACGAACGGAAATTTCCATTCGGAATCGCGCCAAAACCGTAGCACGGTAGTGGCGAATGGACGTGTTCCTTCGATTTTGCTAGAACAAAATGTGTGAGACCATGCAAGTACAGACGCCAGCACATCAAGTTACTACAATCTGTCAGATTTCTTTAATAGATTTTCGACTTTATTGCTATACCATAAGGTTCAAGGTTGATTGGGAAAATCTGACAGTTTCGGGTAGGTTGACCTGCTGGCGTCCGTACTTTGCTTTTTTATTTTATCTCGTATGCCGTTATGAAGCTCATCAAAGGATTTTATTGACATCCTGTAATATTTGAAGATTTCTTCTGGGTGTGCTCGTAATTTTGCTCTTTTGAGATAGTATTGACTGTCCGTTAATCTCTGAGTGTTCAACGGATGTACCCAGTAACGACGTTTTCTCTTCTTCTTCATGTCTAGCGCCAGTAAAAGTGCAATAGCAATGATTTCATCGTCGTCGTCCATTTGTGCTTTCACAGAAACGTCTCTATTCGAACTGACAGTATAAATTCCTAATACAAAAAACCGAACGTCTGCGCTAATCTCACGGAATTCCGAATCTGAATTCCTAATCAGGAAACCTAATCAGGAAACCGAGCGTATGCGCCCAGCCTTATACTAACGAGATGATGTGAGTGTGAGCGCTGGGTGCGATTATAGCTAATTCGGAATGCGGCCAGGCCGTGTACTCTAATTTCGAAACTTGTTACTCGAATCTCAGAGACAATTTTGGCGCCAAATCTTTACAAGTTTACATTTTAGTCTACGTATGTTTACATGTTTACTTACTCTATGAGTCTACGAACCACAGAGCACTACGTTACTACTACGTACTACGTTATATATTACGTCCATGACTACGTTACGTTACGTGGGTACTACGTTTTTGTTTGCTTCTTCTCTGTCAAGCATGCGGGGCCGCCATCGCCAGGGACTTGCCTAAGAAATTGATTCGTTTTTCCTTAATAGTAGGTATGGAGCGTATCTAATCGTATCAGCGAAAAAAATACTTGGAAATACAAAGTTTTTTATTTGCAAATACGATTGTGCTCCTTATACAATGTGTTACTCTGTCAAGCATGCGGGGCCGCCATCGCCAGGGACTTGCCTAAGAAATTGATTCGTTTTTCCTTAATAGTAGGTATGGAGCGTATCTAATCGTATCAGCGAAAAAAATACTTGGAAATACAAAGTTTTTTATTTGCAAATACGATTGTGCTCCTTATACAATGTGTTAATGAATCAGAACCTCTTAAGAGGTCATTGTACTCCCCTGGCCCCATAGTAAAAGTTGTTCATAATGATGAGTACAATGACCTCTTAAGAGGTTTTGGGTTAATTCATTAACACCCTGTATATAATGACATAGAACGATTTCATAAGCAAGTATTTTCCAGCTCGGCTTGCGCCCGATAGCATAGCAAATACTTTCATACTTGCAAGTTTTTCCTGCCCGTACCAAGGCGTAGGCGCCATACTTCGAAGCAAAACCCTGGTTGATAAACCTCGTATGGTCATTAACACTTATTGACACAATATTACACTTTTACATTTAGAAGTGTTTTTCTTTTAAAACAGTTTTAAAAAACAGTGTTATTCGTAGATTATTCACTAAGGGGATAAAGTGGTGTCTTATTTTCGCGCGCGCTATTTTGAATCCTGAACGCAACGAAGGATTCTAGGGCTCCCGAGCGTAGCGAGGGCGCTCTGAGTTAACTCCTGAGCGAAGCGAGGGAGCATGGGCTCAAATATAATGTTGGGAAGAGTGAGCTAAAATGCTCTTTAAAGCCCGTGGTTTTTATTACCGCATTTCCCAATGTATCACTGTGTGGCACTCCCATGTGTCACTGTGTGGCACTCCCATGTGTCACTGTGTGGCACTCCCATGTGTCACTGTGTGGCACTCCCATGTGTCACTGTGTGGCACTCCCATGTGTCACTGTGTGGCACTCCCATGTGTCACTGTGTGGCACTCCCATGTGTCACTGTGTGGCACTCCCATGTGTCACTGTGTGGCACTCCCATGTGTCACTGTGTGGCACTCCCATGTGTCACTGTGTGGCACTCCCATGTGTCACTGTGTGGCACTCCCATGTGTCACTGTGTGGCACTCCCATGTGTAGGGTGTCTAAATTTATTTGGGTCACTGGGTCACCGATGATTTAAGTGATAATGAAGACATAGAAAGGGAACGCAGGTCGCTGGCTGTCCGTTGTAACATGGTGGCCCGCAGGTTTGCATGGTGTACGAATTCGGTTAGAATCAAGCATCTTTTTACACCTGCAGCCTGGGGGTCAGTTATTCGCACCGTATGTATGAAGATACCCTACTAATTTGTATTTACTCTGCAATTACTTGTGACATAATTTACAGATGGCCCCTTTGTCGGACGAACTCCTTCATAGTCACAAAGAGCTCGCTGTCGTTATACTTACTTATCAACGTTATGTCTTTGTTTGCGTTCAGAATAATAAAAACCACCAGCTTCTTATTTAGTCATATTATTACCTCACGCGCACTATTTTGAGGAAAGCGTCGTTACAGATCTTTATCTAGAAACCATCCTGTTTCTAGCTCAGAATACGTGTGTAACTTAAGTAGGTACCCGAGTGACATGACCACGTACTGGCGTAAATGCGCACTAGATTTTGTAATAGCAACGTGCGTACGTATATTAAGCATTTAATTATTTCCATGTAAAGTTTTTAGGGATCCTTATTCAAAGAGTGCCAACAGGACCCTATTAGTACGGCTCTACTGTCCGTCCGTCTGCCATAGTACTGTTTTTTTTAAAGGTTCAATAGAAACAGCCTATTAAGGTTCAAATTGAGCCATATTAAGTAGATACTTGAAATGTTCAGTGTCTATTACTATGGCCGCTATAACAATAACTATGGAGAGTTAATTATTGTATGGTGGTACGGAACCCTGCGTGTGAGAGTTTTTTTTTATTTTTTTTATTACTAAATGGGCCCGCTCTTGACCCCGATCACGCCTGATGGTAAGCGATAGATGAGGTCTATGATGGAACGAGCGTGCCCAGAAAATGCCTGTTCACTCTTGCTTTGAAGGCAGACGGGTTAAATGTGGGCGGGAACACAGATGCCGGCAGAGAGTTCCACACTTTGGCTGTGCGCATAATAAAAGTGGAGGAGAAGCGCTTAGTACGACTCGTGGGGATATCAACCAAGTGCGGATGGTACGCTGCAGTACGTCTTGTTGTCCGGTGGTAGAAGGGCGATGGTGGGATCAGGTCATGGAGCTCCTGCGCACACTCTCCGAAGTACAATCTGTAGAAGACCGACAGGCAAGCAACATTACGCCGATGAGCTAGGCTGTGGAGCGTAGCTACCAACGTCTCGTCGCCTATAAGCCTTTTAGCTCTGCGTTCCACCGAGTCAAGTGCAGCAAGCTGGTATTTTGCTGAGCCATCCCACAAGTGGCTGCAATACTCCATACAGGAACGGACCTGTGCTTTGTACAGACTTAAAAGCTGTCCTGATGTGAAGTATCGCTTCACCTTATTTAGGATGCCCAGCTTCTTGGCTGCAGTCTGAGCTTTTGACTCGATGGTTGAGCCGAAGTTGAGATCAGATGTCAACTCCATGCCCAAAAGCTGTAGGCGGTCGGTAACCGGTACAGATGCACCTCGGAAAGTAGGACATAACTGGAACTGGCTCCTTTTTGCAGTGAAAAGACATGCCTGTGTTTTCTGAGCATTGAATTTGACCAGATTATCGTCGCCCCACTGGGAAACGAGATTTAAGTCCGACTCGCACTTGGATTAATAAAATCAATAATAATCATATAAATAAACCTATTGCTGAATCTTTCAACGACTTTTTCATAAATATTACCAAAAATTCCGCAGTAAAAATAAAGCGCCATCACCATCAGACAAAAAACATAGAACCTATTTATTGCTCAAAGACTAAAACTATATGTTTTTACATCTAAGTATGTTATGAAGATGTAGTAAAAAGTACCACCATTTCCCTTAACAACATCATAACGGTTGGATTTGATGGTATCGACCCACACTCTGAAATCCTGTGCGGCCATTATTACCTCGATCATTGAACACATGATAAATCTCTCGAAAGGTATTTTTTTTTCAGATAATCTCAAATAATCCTTTCTTAACACTTATTTTAGACAGGTACTTATCCGACCGCCCCACAACATTAATATCTATCTGACCTACTTAACTTGTAAAATATCTTTGAGAAAGTCATCAAACAATTTGAAAAAATTACGGATTATAAAAGAGGAACAAATCGGCTTTCAAAGGGGAAAATCGATTACGTTATTAGCAGTATTTAAGCTAATTTAGATAAACGCATGCCAGATATGTCATCTTCTTTGACACGAGCAAAGCTTTTGACATTGTCCACCACGAATTACTAATACAAAAACGCAATAACTACGGAATCAGAGGAATAGTTATTGATTGGATTACTAGCTATTTATCTAACCATCAACAGAAAAGAAGAAATAAGTGGAAATAACGCGTCGACATCATATAGTTCTGAATAGATAGTCAAACTAAATCAGGAGTACCCCAAGGAAGCTTTGGCCCATTACTTTGCCTCATTTACATGAACGATTTACCTAGTACAGCTTTTCAACAACAGACAGAGCATAGTTTTGTTGAAGACATAATAATATCAGTCATTATAACAAATGATAGTAAATCAGAAATCAGTCACGAAAAAAACCAAAATGAAACCAACTTTGAAATCTCAAAAACAAATCTCTGTAGAAATCTAATAGAAATAAAACCAAATACCTACATTCATCAGCCGCCAGGGCGCATTCAAGTCAATGAAAAATATATTACCCGGTAAATGGTAAATAATGTATAGTACATACATAGAACTCACATCTGTGCTATGCAATTATAAAAAATAAATGAAATTGAGTTTACCTATACAATGCAAAGATAGTCTTACAATCTTCAGCAGTCCAGGACCAACAGTATTTTCAAGTGTTAATCACAGATTTATTAATCCTGTTATACTTGCGGCACGAAATTCCAAAAATAAACAATACTCAAGAATATACCTTTCGCCTTGCCATGTTTATAACGAAGTGCTGAAAATGTTTTTTTTGACGGTCTTTTTTACGCGACTACGCGACGAATTGTATTGAAAGTGTGTGAACCTGTGAACAAAAACTTGCATAATCAGCCTATAGGTACTGTTGCCACTGCTGGGACACAGGCCTCCTCTCTGTGATATTGGGCCATAATCCACCACACAGCCCTAGTGCGGGTCGGTGGATGTAACATGTCTTCGATTTTTTAGGATTTCGTACCTCAAAAGGAAAAACGGAACCCTTATAAGATCACTTCTTTGTCCCTCTGTCTGTCTGGGGTTCAAGACCCCACAGAGCATGTAACACTTTCAAGACCCTTTTTCTTAGGATCGCGTGGAGTTACCAAGTTGAAATTAATATCAAATACTCAGTGCTGCAGTGATGCAAACAGTGAACAAATCAACCTTCCAAGTCAACGCAATCAAAAAATACGGGCGTTTATGTTCCGTAATCAAAACCGGTACACGTTGATCTAGAATATGTGAACATTACATTGGTCACTTTACCATGGAAAACCTCCCCTAGGCGGACAATGATGAAACATACCTTATTTTAAAGCTTTATACCTCTAAGCTATCTATGTCGACCTAAAGTTCATTATTGTGACACATGGGAATATTGAGATATGATGAATCTAAGTTGGAAATATTTTAAGAATGACTTGATTTTTCAACGTTTTACGTTGTTTTGCATTACATGACACCTAGTCATAATTTTATTTGTATTATACAGCGTTACATTTTGATCGTTTTAATCCTTAAAAGGGGTCATTGTACTCATCATTATTCAAACAACTTTTACTATGGGACCCACCCTGAAATCGTGAAAAAAAATCTGCTGTTCCCTACATTTATTAATAATAATAAATAATTAAAAATAATAATGTTACATTAGAAATGGATGTATTTTCTATTGCCCACCCATTTCTAATGTAACAGTACCAAACTTCGTTTTATTGAAGAAGCACCTATAAAGAAACCCAGCATAAAATTTGGCGACCGTGACAGGACGTCGCCGCGTCGCGTCGCGCGGACCCGTGACGTGGAAGAACGAGCTGAGCACGAGGATCCAGGGCGAGACAGCAGGTTGACTCCATCTACAAGGACGCAATTCCAGGGGAGTGCCCGAGCCATTTAAATGTAGGGAACAGACATAGAAATGTCATATATCTATGGGAACAGCTGATTTTTTTTCCCGATTTCAGGGTTGCTCCCATAGTAAAAGTTGTTCATAATGATGAGTATAATGACCCCTTTTTAAGGATTAAAACGATCAAAATGTAAGGGTATCAATACATACGTAAGTATATGTCTCCTCCCGCTTACCATCAGGCGTGATCGGGGTCAAGAGCGGGCCCATTTAGTAATAAAAAAAAAAACCTAATTATTGTATTTCTTCATTATTCTTTTTATTTATCTTATGTAGTTTATATCGTGTATATAATGAGGGGCCCGTGGCTAAATAATAACAGCCGCACGCTACGCTTGCCGAGGTTGGTCTGTGGATGGGTGACCATCTTTACATACCGTGACCCCTCCGTGCCTCGGAAAACGCGTTACGCCGTTGCGCGTTGGTCCCGGGCCCGGCTGTCATTCGTGGATCTTTGACAGACGTTAAGGGTAGTCAGAAGCCCGAAAGTCAATCTTACCAAGGGGTATCATATTACCCAGTACTTAACTGGGTTGTGGAGGTCAGATAGGCAGTCGCTCCATGTAAAAATACTGGTATTCAGCTGCATCCGGTTAGACTGGAAGCCGACCCCACCATAGTTGGGAAAAGGCTAGGCAGATGATGATTTTATTTTTACATACCTCCTTACAAGAAACGTGTTTATTTCGTCGTTTTTCGCCTTGTGGTACGGAACCCTTCGTGTGCGAGTCCAAATCGCAGTAGGCAGGTTTGTTTTTTTAATTCTTCGTTTTTAAAGCCATGTTAAACTCCTAACCTTATATAACACCTTTATGTCCGTTAACGTATAATGTAGGTACTTAGGTACTTATTCTTGCACTGACATTGATATTTGTAAGACCATAATACACCGTGTTCACATAAAAATATACTTATAAAGTAAATAGGCTGAGTTGTAGAATGTTTGCCCAGTCCATTGAGAGCTTCGAGGGCGGTGATACATTATATTTCAAGTGCGTTCAGTTCTGTTCTTAATAAACTTAATTTCTATCCATAGACAAGGAAAAAAGCTAAATTTAAAATTAATAATTATAATAGTTATTACCTAATTGATTAATATCATTTGTATAGTACATAATATCTAAAGCGTATTCTATTCTATAAACGGAAAACTGACAAACAATTACGAAGATTTAATAAGCGATAAGTACTAATATTTTAAGCATAATTAAAGACCTATTGAAAACTCTGCCAAAAGTGTACTACCTATATGTGACATCATAGGATAGTACTTATGTATACCTAAATAAAGCGGTATTGCATTGAGTGAACGTTAGAGGTATCGATAACACTGGGGTACGCAAATCGAACAAACCTTACATTTATGTTTATAGTGACAATAGTGTGGAAAATTCTTCCGAAACTTTATTAGGTAAGTAATTTTAACAATGTTTACTTTCAATTATAGTACAGGGAGATCGACGCACAAACTTCAACCATGCCATGAATTCAGCAAATTTTTGTCGCTTATCAAAAAAATCTCCTGTTTCATAGAAAAGTGCAATTTATTTATGGAACATCAAATTTTTTTGTTACCAACCAATTTTACCAAGTGGAATCGTAATACCCAGTAACTGGGTTGTGGAGGTCAAATAGTAGCTCCATGTAAAATACTGGTATTCAGCTGCACCCGGTTAGACTGGAAGCCGACCCCAACATAGTTGGGAAAAGACTAGGCAGATGATGATGATTTAATTTTTATGTAGGTACTAATAACCTATGAAAAATTTCTAAATTTCAAAGTTGAGCGGTTCAGAATCATGTAGATAACTAATCCTGGGGGTCTACTCCGAAGTGGTTAACCACTGTATCGGCCGAATGTTCGGTCATTTTCTACTACCATTAATTTCCTATATTGACTATTGGTCCCGACCAAACTGTGCCAATCCGAACCTTTTTAGAACCCTTAACTCTTTTTTTACCTTTTTTTTTTTTAATTCGTAGTAGGACAACAATATTCGAATCAGAAAATGACCGAACATTCGGCCGATACAGTGGTTAAAAAACCGCTTCGGAGTAGACCCCCTGGTAACAACACGTTGTGCGTCGATATTCCTTCGCCCCTGTATAAAAAAATATTCTACGTGTGGCTTAGGTTAGCAAGCATAATCAGCCTATAATGTTCCCATTGCTGGGACACAGGCCTCCTCTCTGTGAGAGGGAGTGGGCCATAATCCACCGCGCGGGCCCAGTGCGGGTTTGTAGATGTCACATGTCTTCGAATTTTTTGATTTAGGACATGCCGGTTTCCTCACGATGTTTTCCTTCACCGTTTTGAGAGCAGTGGCGATGAAATAATTTACACAAAGTAAAGCGCCTGTCTGGGTTCGAACCTACTACCTGCAACTCTTAAGTCGCGGCAGTTACCACTGGGCCACCACTGCTCTTGGCTTAGGTTACTTTAATTATTTTTCCCATAAAAATAATTCAATAATTATAGATACCTAATTCTGTAAAGTCATTATACATGTATGGTCGTGAATCATATTTTAATCAACATACAACCTGACACTGACCTACAAATTGCGAAAAAAACATTAGGTACTGGCTACCTTAAAAAAATAAAATAAGACTGATAGAACGAAAATTCAAAATTGGTATGTCAATAAAATTACAGTAACAACCGCCTTGTAAGCTGCTAGCTGCGTCTTTCACCCGCATAATTCTCGTTCCAGTGTCGGGACAAAAGATCATAAATGCCCTAATTCAACATGGTTACGCATGTACCAGTGCCAAGGCCATCCAAATCCGTTCCTTCAGGCGGTTTAGCGTGAAAGAGTAACAAATTGGTCTTAGAAGAGTGCAGGTTTGATTTCCGCAAGCACATTCAAAACAGTTGCAATTATCAAAAAAAAAAATAGTTTCAAGCTAGATAAATATAGTTATTTATTTCGGAATATAATACTTTTTTTTTCGGATGGGAAATCATCAAATGACCCCTCCCGCTCTGGGTGGAGCGGAAGGGAGTGTCAGACTCTTACTGACTAAAACCCACTCGTGTTCCTTCCTTAGCCCTTTATGTTCCGGGCCAGCGGTAACCCTTTCGGACAATCCCGCTGGGAATATAATACTGACTTAATATTATGTTACCTATAAGCTAACAGACTTAAAATAATATTAATAATATGCAGTATAATTATGTCGTAGCGAAAATAAAAATGACTTCACTGCATAATATGAAAACGTATAATTTTATGGAAAAACCAAATCTATACTAATCTATACTAATATTATAAAGCTGCAGAGTTTGTTTGAACGCGCTAATCTCTGGAACTACTGGTCCGATTTGAATGATTATTTTAGTGTTGGGTAGTCCATTTATCGAGGAAGGCTATAGGCTATATTTTTTTCTTCAAAATTAGGGATCCGTAATAAAATTGCTATTTTGTAACACAAGGTGTAAAATCGAAAACCTATTTTTGCGTGCGCTGCAAAAACTATTGACAATAGAACAAAATAATGTACTACGGGTTTGTAGAGCCCATTAAGACCTACAAAAAAGTCCGCGAGAACATATGTCTAGCTATCATGGTTTAATCACAATAACCGATTTTGTGTTCAAAATAATTATTAAATCGTCTGAAGAAAAAAAAACTACGTTAAATATGTATCGTAATATTAATCTTTATCGAAATTAAGCATTATGTTATCAAGAGTATTTATGAAGAAGTAAAATACTTTTTGTTTCATCTCAATCGGATATTTCGTTTAAAAGTTATCACGTGTGTAAGATGTTAAGAGTTGGTACCTATTAAGGAGTTATGGGCCATAGAGTTTTTTATCTATACTAATAATAAGGCTGAAGAGTTTGTTTGTTTGAACGCGATAATCTCTTTAACTACCGGTCAGATTTGAATTCTTTTTGCATTTGATAGCCCAATTCTTGAGGAAGGCTATTATATAGGCTATTTAACATCACGCTATGACCCTTAGGAGCCGAGCAAAAAGAAAAAAACTCAGAGTGAACGGTAAGCGAATACGAAGTGTTGCGACGCGACGGGGTGGGGGTACAAGAAATTTCACGCGGACGAAGTCGCGGGCAGAAGCTACTTTTAAATATAAAAGTACTAGCTTCCGCCCGCGGCTTCGCCCGCGAGGTACATCGATAAAAACTATCCTATGTCATGCCAAATTTTATCGAAATCGGTTCAGTGGTTTAGGCGTGAAAAGGTAACATACAGACAGACAGACAGAGTTACTTTCGAATTTATAATATTAGTATGGATAAAAACCGGCCAAGTGCGTGCGTGTATGAAGTGCGTCACTGCGGTTGTAGGATGTGTAGCAGCAAAATGGCGGGGCGGCTTGATGTAGTCAGCCTTTTTTTTTTGTGGATGGGAAATCATCAAATTACCCCCCGCTCTGGGTGGAGCGGAAGGGAGTGTCAGACTCTTACTGACTAAAACCCACCCGTGTTCCTTCCTTAGCCCTTTATGTTCCGGCCAGCGGTAACCCTTTCGGACAATCCCGCTGACCGGCTTCGGCCCTATGGGGCCCTATGGCTCCTCGATGCTGACATCTCATTGAGGCGCGCGTGGAACACGTACGCGCCGTCCGGCACGGGCCTGGTCCTGATCGGACGGTGAGCTACCCATTACGCTCCGCCCGCAGGCCCGCGCCTACGGTGGCCGGGAGTCATCTCGTGCCTCCCGACGCCCGGAGCGTCTCCCGCGGCGGCTGAGACGGGAGGCTCTCTCCCTGAGCTGTCCCGCCACCTCCTTCGCTAGCATGACTGCTTCGCAGAAAGAGGTGATTGCCTCCCACTCCCTCTCGCCCCGGACCATGACTTGCACCAGGGCCGGACGGAGAGGTCGCCGCCGCTGCCGATCGCCTCTACGAGGACACGGTGGTGCTCCGCCCAAGCGGGGCAGACCTCCACCGTTCAGCCTTTATTACTAGCTTCTGCCCGCAAATTCGTCCACATGAAATTCCTTGTTCTGCCGACCCACCCCGTCGCATCGCATCGCCCTGCCCGCGCTGTTTCTTCGTTTTCGCTTAACGGGGATCAGTCATTTCATTTCATCTATTCATAAAACAATTTACATTGTGTTGAATATATTATACACATGCAATTTAAATACAAATACAAAGAACAAATTCGAAAGTGCCAAACTGTTTAAATAATTATAATGCCTTAGAATGTCAAACAGGTTTAAATATGATCTGAACGGAATAATTATTGTTCTTTCTGACTAATTTTGGTTTTTGATCGGCTCTTCAGGGTCGTAGCCGGATTTGAAAGAGCTTTTAACCTTCCTTAAGAATTGGGCAATCAAATGCAAAAACAATAATTCTTCAAATTCGATCAGTAGTTCTAGAGATTAGCGCGTTCAAACATACAAACAAACTTTTCAGCATTATTATTAGTATAGATTTAGATTATTATAGATTTGCCTAGATATAGCAAACAGAACGTGGGCAGCAGCTATAGGCCTACCGTTTAACTGAGACGTTACCTGAGGTATCTGCGCGGTGCGGGAGTTGACGAATCCCTGAGCTCTTGAATCACGTCACCACAACCCTCCCGCACCGCGCTGATACCTCAGGCTACGTGTGGTAACCTGGCGGTTAAGGTTAGGAGATGCAAAGATTCGGAAGGTGTATGTCCAGCAATGGACTGTAATAAGGTGATTTACTAAACTTGTCGTCGATACAAGTTCTCTCTGAAAAGTGGTTGATAGCTGAAATAGGTTGTTGAGGACGGTAGTGGTGCCTATTGCCAAGAATAGGACTGGGGATGCGCAGTGCCGGATTAGCCCATAAGCGAATTAAGCAATTGCTTAGGGCATCACGTCTCGGAGGGCACCATAGGGCAAGAAACAGCACCGAAACAGTATTTGCTAGCACATGAACGGCCAAGCTGTCTACCAGAAAGATATTACAAGACCCAAAACTCACTCTAGCTAGAGATGTGCGCCAAACGCCAATCTTTACAAGTCGCTCGTCGATATTTTGGAAAAATACGAGGTGACTAGTGGATAGGAGGGGCCTACAGGCGTGGATTGCTTAGGGCATCAAGTAGTCTTAATCTGGCACTGGGGATGCGTCGGATAAGGAAAACTATAGGCCTAAGTATCTCTTTGGGCACCATAGTGGCTAAAGTTCATGACGGTGTGCTTGAGCGTAGATTGGCTGGACAGCTCAATCCACATGATTCGCAGTTTGATTTTAGAGCTGGGTTGTCCACGGAAACTGCTTTTCTGGCGCTCAAGCATACGGTTAGGTACTATACCGACAGAAAGATTCCGGTGTATGCTGCTTTTCTAGACCTCTCCAAGGCGTTTGACCTGGTTAACTATATATCTATATCTTATGACCAAAACTGCAGGAGAAAGCCGTACCGCATGAGATAGTTAACCTCATCGCCTATTGCTACGGCCACCAGGTAAACCCAGGTCAGATGGTTGGGTGTAGTATCTGGTGAGTATTGACAGGAATGTGGTGTGAGGCAGGGAGGTTTGACTTCCCCGGCGCTCTTCATTTTATACATCAATCAGCTGGTTGAGGAGCTTGGTAGCACTGGTGTCGGATGCTCCATTGATGGTAAGACTATCAATAGTAATAGTATAACCTATGCGGATGACATGGTGCTGCTGAGTCCCTCGATTGATGCCCTCAGACAGTTACTTAGAGTGTGTGAACGGTGTGAACGCCACGGCTTATGTTCTCCTGTATAATGTCAGGAAAAGTGAGATTATGGTGTTTCTCTCGAAAACTGACGACAGTTCCTCCTGTCCACTTATATGGAGTGGCACTTAAGAGAGTGTTTCACACCTTTCTGATGACGAGGATGTAGAGAGAGAGCGAAGGGCGTTGCCGGTTTGTTGTAGATAATATGCTGGCCCGCAGGTTTGCTAGGTGTACTTAAGACGTGAAAATTACGCTGTTTAAGGCATACTGCCAGACGTTTCACATCTGCAGCCTGTGGGTCAGGTCTAAGCAGAGAGCCTACAACGCCCTCCGTGTGCAGTACAATATTGCTTTTCGGGTATTGCTGATGGGGCTTCCCCGGTTCTGTAGTGCGTCGGCCCGTCGGGCATGTTTGCCGAGGCAGGCTATAGACAGTTTTGGGGCTATCATGCGGAAAAGAACGGCATCCCTGATGCATAGGATACGTGGAAGCTCCAATAGCATCCTGAAGTTTATTTGTGGAGAGGCCACACTGCCCTTTTCTGATGCACTGGTCCCGTTGAGATGGCTGCGGGCCTGCTGCTGAGGAAAGATATTTGATATTTTCTGGATTTCACTATTGAAAAAGTTATGAAAATGTTTGAAGTTGTAGCGTAAACTGAACTTTATTGTGTGTGTAGGAATTAAGGTTGAATGTATCCATAAACTCATATTTGTTTACATTTTTGGCAAATAAGTCGCGAATGCAGATTACACCCATTACATATTATAATATTAGAGAAAACACAAGAGGAGGTGGAGTATCCATATTTGTTCACGACTGCTTAAAACATAATAAGGAATATGCATGCATTTTTTATAATATTTTAATTAGATAGTTTACTTCGCCATATTATTATTATTTTGGTTTTTAAATTTAATTTGTCAATAGTGTCAATTCCTAGCAAAAACAAACTCACTTCACCTAAGTTTTCACGGTGAGATTTTTACAGAATCGTCCGGCAGGTATTTTCAAAATCTCACGGGTGTGAACCTAGGTGAAATTCTAGTTATTATTTATTTATTTACAACCGCGGCAAGCGTAGATTAACCAAATCCATCGACCCGTGCTTCTGTTACTTAGCCACATCCTCCTCTCATTGAGTCCAATAGAAATTGCATCTTAAGGTAATGGAATATCTCTATTTTGCAGGCGCCACCATGTCGTGTCTCACGGCACTGTCGGTGGTCGCGGCAGCCGGTCTCTTATGTTGGCAGTACTGGCGGTGGTCCCACAGGCGGATGCTGGAGCTGGCGGCTAAAGTACCAGGGCCACCGGCGTTGCCTATACTTGGAAACGCGCTCGTCTTCATGTTTAATCCTGGAGGTAAGTAAGTTGCCAGACTTAAGATTTTTTTTATTTATTTAGCCTACACTGTCTGCTGAGCAAAGGCCTTTTCCAAATCCTTCCAAGCATTTTTTTCTAGCGCCACCTCGATCCAACCCATGTGGCACGCGTCTAACTAGGTCGTAGCCACCTCTTCCTGAACACGGTGGGTCCTGAGGACGGTGCCCGCTGCCGAGGCCGGCCCATGAATCTATTTAACCGACGACAAAATGAGGATATTCTCAAGTCGACACGTAGGTACACTTTTAAGGATGTATTTTTCATGGCCGTCTCGTTAGATGGCGCAATTTTCTTTGCGGTTTTCCTTTATTTCGTTTCTTAGTACAGTAGTAGCCTGCGCGGTCATTGCGTACCTAACACACTAACGGGCCTCAAGTCTGCTATTACAATAGTGTCAGAATCAGAATGGTCTATCATTGATTTCATAATTGTTGATTTTGACAAGTTGGGTAGGTAATCTACTAATATAATGGCGTCATTATTACTTTACACTGATCAACCAGTGACACTCCATTGAAAGAAATGGCATAGAATGGTAATCTCGTACATAATGACAAATTAATAACTGACTTAGGCGGTAATCTGCTAAAATTTTAACAGTTCCTTTGATCAGTGACCTACCATTAGAACGTCATTGTGCAGTCATTGCTTTTAATTCGTTACGAGTATCGTATTGTTCTGTGCCATTCGCCGACCAATGATCGACCATTATGAATTTAGCAGATTACGAACTTTTAGCAAAATGACAATGGATCGTGTTGGAATGACGAAATTTATAAAAATAGCAGACTTGGGAATAGTAGCAATGGAACCATTTTGACAGTTCAGCAACATTAATTACGTTATTTACGTTGTTGCATGAGCAGGCAACATTCTGTCAACAGAGGCCTAATGCGGTGGTCTTTTCTCCATAGAAACGCTCTCACCTGTTTTCTGACCATAAAGCAATTATTTTTACAGAATAATAAATATTAACTACTTGTACTTATGTCCCTATGTTTTCCTTTTTGATGATACATTATTTTTATAAGCAGTAAAACCCTCAAAAAATGTTAAAAATTGCCGCTGTCAACAGTACACATTTCACAACTATTAACGAAAAAAGAAAAACATAAGGACACAGTAAATATCCTATAGGTATCACACACAGTTTATGAAATATATTTTAAATTGGTCCATTAATGGAGGAGTAAATAGGAGAGAACCAAACCTCGAATTATGACTCTTTACTTAGGTCGAATTCCACCAAACTCTTAGAATTAGTCCTATTCTGAGAATAAATTTTGAATTTTTGACAGTTATTCCGTACTAGAACTGTCAAAAGTCAATTTTATTCCACGGATAAAAGAAATCTGGTTTTGGTAAAATCAACCCTTGGACTTTTTCAAAAGTTTCTCCGACCGCATACCCCATAGATAATTTTACAAGAAAACTTCAAAAAGTTTACTAAGTAAAACCACGTAACTTGCGTAGTAGGTATGTACGTTGTTATTTGTAACATAGGTACCGACAGTTTATACCAGTAAGTACCTACCGACATTTACCTAAGTACCGGAAAATACTTGCCAGTAAAATTAGGTTATTATATAATGGTGGGTAATTAAACTCACACTTATGATTTACACGGTTTTCTTGTAATTTACCGGTTAGGTTAGGTTAGTCGTAAGGAAATTGTTTTATTTAAATTATTTTTATTGGGTATGGTCAGGAACAGAAGTTGCATACAAGGTGTTGATTTGCATCCTCGTCTTTCAGGAGGTTGTCATAAAATAAATTTTAGTACTTTAGTATTTTAGTACTTAGTAAAGTAAAAGGCGTTTGTTTGTGTGTGAAAGCGCGGTTATAGGGCTAGTAACAGACGGGCCGCGTTTAAATACGGCTGGTTCACACTTACGGATTTCCGTAAATAATAATAAAAAAAAACCTACCCATTTTATTGTTGATTTGGGTCGAGAATCATTAGCATAATTACGTCCTTGAATTTGACTAGGATGCAAATCAACACCTTGTATAACAGTTCAGTTTTTTTTAAACCGTAATTTTAAACAGAAGCATCCAAATAAAATTAATATTAACTCTTATTGTTTATATGAAACAGTGATTAGAGAGCAGTGGTGGCAAAGTGGTAACGGCGTAGGTTCAAACCCAGACAGACGCTTTACTTTGTGTAAATTATTTCATAACCACTGCTCTCAAAACGGTTAAGGAAAACATCATGAGTAAACCGGCATGTCCTAGAACCAAAAATTCGAAGACATGTGACATCTACCAACCCGCATTGGCCCGCGTGGTGGATTGAAGCTCACTCCCTCTCGAAGAGAAGAGGCCTGTGTCCCAGCAGTGGGAACAGCGTTTGGACGATGCAATTCATTTGTTGCTTCAATTTTTTGTATGCCACAGGCAGGAAACTTGCATTGTGTAAATGGGGCTTTACAAACAAAAAATGTAACCTCTATATTACTCGTATGTATAATACTAGCAGCGCCCCGCGGTTTCACCCGCATAAGTTTCGACCCTGTGGGAATATTGGGATAAAAAGTATCCTATATGTTTAATCCTGGAACATCTACCTGTGCCATCATCTAAATCCGTTTAGTAGTTTTGGCGTGAAGAAGTAACAAACATACAAACACACTCACAAACTTTCGCCTTAGAATATTAGCGAGATTAGTTGAGATGAAGACCTTAATAATTTATCCCGTGACCTTACCTGAAACCTGTAAATTATGTGGTCCAGATATGTACCTAAAATGTAAATTACAATAAACAATAATAAATTTTACATTTTCTCAAATTTACAGAAAGTCTGAATAAAATTGAAGCGCTCTACGAACAATATGGAGAATGCTTCAAATTCTGGCTGGGACCCGATCTCAATATAATCGTGAAGAATCCAACCGACATTAGAGTAAGTATGTTTACTCTTGTTATAAGGCGTCCACTGACTAGACAGGTCCACTCAATCTGTGTGGTTCTTTCCTCAAAAAACCATTTCAGACTTCAATCTACATGGTCTTCACATGATCTGTCCAACTAATGTCAGAAACTACTAAACTCAGAGGTCACCACACTACTGTGAGGACTGTGACCTCTGAGTTTGTTTCGGCCTTTCTTCTCAGAGTAGTCAGATAGGAAAAGCCGACCTCATTTAGTTTTTAAAATTTTGATTAACATGTAAACGTGTTTGAATGGCCATTTTGGCTTACAAGGTGCTCGTGGCTAAATAAGAACAGCCGCACGAGTCGATCAAAGGTTCAAAGCTACGCTGGCCGCGGTCTGTTCGTAGATGTGTCATCATCCATTACATATCGAGACCCCTCCGTGCCTCGGAAAGCCCAGTTCCAGCTGTCATTCGTAGATCTTTAACAATCGTCATGGGTAGTCAGAAACTCAAAAGTCTGACAACCAGTCTTGCCAATGGTTATCGTTGTTACCCAGTAAATGGACCTCCAGGTCAGAAAGGCAGTTGCTCCGTGTTAAATTACTATTCAGCTGCATCCGACGCTTCGCATGTCGCGTGTACAGGGTATGTACCGATAACAATAGAATTTCTATTGTGTCTGCTAATTGGACATGCGACGGGAATACAAGCCGACCCCAACATATTGCGTGTACAGAAAAATTCCAAATGGAAAACCCATTAACATCAGTGCATCGTTAACTTTCTCTTGCAAAGCACGTGCAATAAACATGGAAGATGAATACCTACCTACCCTTGAGAACCATGTCCTCAATGCTTGAAAATACTTCTTGCGTTTAGTTTACTCACTTGGAACTGACCTAGAACGCCTAGTCACGTTTAAAGCTTGAACGAACGCAGACGGCAGAAGTCGGAATGATGTTGTATTGCATTCTCGCGTAATTATAGCAACATTGGTTCTCTAGGCCGAATACATTATTAATTTACTGGCTGCGCCCCGCGGTTTCACCCGCGTAAATGTCGATCCCGTGGGAATATCGGGATAATAAGTATCCTATGTGTTAATCCAGGGTGTCAGCTACCTCCATACCAAATTTTATCAAAATTGGTGCCGCCGTTAGAGCGTGAAGAAGTAACAAACATATAAACAGCCACACATACATACACACACACTCACAAACTTTCGCCTTTATAACATTAGTGTGATTTCATCATATTTTCTCATAACTATACTTATTAATATGATGCAGGCTCATGATACAGTATTAGAGTTAGATCACATTTTTCTTCTGAAGAGCCGAATTGTGCGGGGTCGGCCTATAGGCCGACCCCGCAAAATTCGGCTCTATAGAGACCGATGTAGGTCATTATCTACCTAGCCCTTTTCCAATTATGTTGGGGTCGGCTTCCAGACTAACCGGATGCAGTTGAATACCAGTATTTTTTATGGAGCGACTGCTTATCTGACCTCCAAAACCCAGTTAATGAGTAGGCAATACGATATCCCTTGGTAATTTTAAGACTGGTTGTCAGACTTTCGGGCTTCTGACGACCCGTAGGTAATTACTGTCAAAAATCCAAGAATGACATCCGCCTCAACGGCTTTATGTGCTTTCCGAGACACAGAGCGGGGTATGTAAAGATGGTCACCCATCCACAGCCCGACCGCGGTAAGCCTCATCGAACGAAACCGATGTAGGAAGGTATATTCCCGTTTGTATATAAATATGTTGACAAGCTCTTTCGCTCACTGCCTTATTGGTTCAGTCTCATTTTATCAAGACAAAAACGCCGAAAAAACACGTTTGTTGTATGGGAGTCCCCCTTAAATATTTATTTTATTCCATTTTTAGTATTAAAATTTGGATAAGGAACCCTAAAAACTAAACTTAAGCAAAACTTTTCTCGACAGAAAAAACTGTTTTAGAATTTTATTCGCTACATTGTCCGTGTCACCGCCTATGTTTAAGTATCAGTTTCAGTGTGTGTTTAAGTACATTTTAAAATAAAATATTTTTAAATGTACGGACGCCAGCAGGTCAACCTACCCGAAACTGTCAGATTTTCCCAATCAACCTTGAACCTTATGATTTAGCAATAAAGTTGAAAATCTATTAGAGAAATCTGACAGATTGTAGTAACTTGATGTGCTGGCGTCTGTACCTGCTTAGCCTTGGAATTATTATAGCACTCAGTTTATTACGCTTTTTGTGTAAAGTAGACCTATTATGTCACAAAGCTCATATTTTTTGCAATTATTATTGTCCGTTGCGTTTCGTTTTTAGCAAAATTATATTTTTACACTTTTGCTTGCAAATATTTATACACAGGGTTATTGGTAAACCTCTTAAGAGGTCATTGTACTCATCATTATGAACAACTTTTACTATTGGACCAAAGCTAAATCGCGAAAAAAAATCAGAAGTTACCTACATTTATGTTCGCATAATCGTCAAAATGTATGTATGTTGTTTTTTTTTTCGCGATTTCAGGTTTGGTCCAATAGTAAAAATTGTTCCTAATGATGAGTACAGAAACCGTCACTATGTCCTAACCCCTCAAGTTTTAAAATGTTACACTGCTACAACATTGAATTCCTTACGAATAATCTAAAGAATACTTCAAAAAGAGTCCATTGTGTCCACGTTCGGTGATGCGATGGTTCGAATCCGAGTCATCGGATTCGAACCATCGCATCACCGAACGTCGTCATACTCATACCGGCAGTTTGACGAACTAGCCAGCGAGCCCATATGAATTGCGATGAAATTGTTATCTACTATCGGCTGAGTCATTATATCTTTAGGTCCCTGTCTAATCGAAAGATGTTATAATTTGAGGGTATCCATTAATTTTACTTACTTACGTTGTCTTTATAAAATTAATCCATACCTTCAAGTTATAACTTTGTATACGTTCACTTAAAACGGCGAAGAGTAAACGACTACTAATTTTATCAATTATTTTTTTAAATGATTTCTGATTTTATGAGAACTAAAATAGTTGTTCTGTTTGTTGTAAAATAAGATCATAGTTTTGTTAAATAATAGCAATAATAAATATTATTAAATGATTAATAAAGTATTTTATTTTTCTTGATTTTTTAATTCTTTATAAATAATTACTACTTAAAACAAAATAGAAATATATATCAAAATAATATAATGAACAAAAAGCACATTTCGTGCCTATATAGGATTTGAACTTCCAATCTTATGCACGGTAAGCGGTCTTGAAACCTCCAGTCTATTTAGACGATGAATAAGTTGTCGTAAATGTTAACCCTATTATTGTTGCTTGTCGTCGCAAAAGTATTGTTTTATTGAAAAAAACAATAATAAAAACAGAATTAAAAAAAAAAATACTTACTTAAACTTCTTTATTCACTAAAACAATACATTATTTAAAATAAAATGTAATGTAAAATGTTTTTTGCAAAATACAAAAACCAACTTGGGCCTATCACGGATTTGAACGCACATGTCTTTTGGTGGGGTAACTACTTAAAGGAGCTGTGTGTACAATGACCTCTTAAGAGGTTGTTAATGTTTTACCAATAACCCTTTATACGTATATCCGATGAAACGCATAATTCATTCCAGGCATTGCTGACCAGTAACAAAGTGAACCAGAAAGGACCATTGTACGATATTATGGTGCCATTCATTGGGTATGGTATTCTTAGCGGAGGTAAGTTGTCCTATTTCTGTCGCTTTACACTAAAATTCAGCTGTTCCCTACATTTTGACGAGTTATCGTACCTAGGTACCTAACCGTTCGGCGCGGAGATTGGAGTGTCGCTCGGTGTCCAACTTTTAACCTTTTTTAAATATTTTTGGGACAAAATAGAACATGGGGTAAAAATTACTGGAATCGATTCAGTTACTTATTCTGAACAAACTATATTCAGGTTTCGCATATACCTACTAAAAATAACGTTGTATTAATGGCACTGGCAGGGCCTTTCCCCTAAGGGAAGGCAGCCAATCATAAATTCATTACGTGTCGGTCTCATCGTTGCATCAAGAAGGCCTTCAATAATTCCAGATTCTATAACAAATTAATGGTTTCGCTTATTACAGGTCCAACGTGGCGCAATCACAGGAAGATAGCAACTCCTTCGTACAACAAGAAGTCTGTGGAGCACTTCACGCATATCTTCAATGTGGAGGCTGAGCAGGTGGCTAGGGTCCTCAGCCATAAGGACCCGAATGTGTCCTTTGATCTTTATAAAGATATTGTAAACTGCACCACGCAGAGTGTAAACCGTAAGTGTCCCTCCACCCCCGCCTTACACCTTTTTTTTTAATATGGAGAAATGCTCATGCATTCTGCATTACTCCTAAGAGTTCTAGCGTGATGTTAAATAAATAGCTTTCCTCAAATGCAAAAAGTTTTTTTTAAATTCGACTGATTTGGACTGGTTCCAGGGATTAGTCAGTTCAAAAATATTTATTTAAAATATTGTTTAAATTTAGCTTTAAGTAAATATTTGTACACCAGTAATGGTAGAATGTATGAGACTATGACGATCGCAACACCTTATTGTACTATTATTTTTACAAATAAACTGTACTTTCTTTCTTTCAAACTCTTCAGCTTTATTGTTATTATAGAATACAGTAAAATAATAAGGCGACCGGGAAACAGAGAATTTTCGCAATTAGGCTTGGTAATTGACTCGAAGGACCAACATTTCTGATGCTGTCTGAGACTGAATTTTTATTCGTGAATGCTTTTCATTTCAGAAACGCTCTTGGGATTATCTAAAGAAGACTCTCAAAATCTGTGCAGAATGGAGGAGGTGGTTTCAAAAACACGGGAGTGAGTTTACGTGTTTTGCTTTAATTTAATATAAGTTCATGCTCCGACGAACTTGTGAAGGCCGCAGGAACCCGTTGGATGCGAGAAGCACAGAACCGGTCGAAGTGGAGGTGCTTGGGGGAGGCCTATGTCCGGCAGTGGACGTCTTTCGGCTGAAATGATGATGATGATGAAGTTTTTAACTTGTGTTTAAATTTATTGGCTGGTCCTAAAGGACTAGTTGTATATTGTATATAAGAGTAAACTACCAAACCCGTACGAGCTTCTTGCGCTCTACGCAGGCCATCCAGAACAAACCACATATTGAGAGAAGCGAATTGTGGGAGGAAGAGCATCCACCACCTCCTGACTTTGTAAAACCTTAGGAACATTTGCCTCCCGCTCTTGATCTGCAATAGCCTTTAGGGAAAGCTCTCAATCGATTGCGTACCAAATTATATAGGGCGCTGCAAACACAACAACAGCCCGGAGTTGGGAAGTTGGCGGTGTGATACTCCCGTGCCTCGGAAAGCACGATAAGGAGAAAGCGCCAGGGTAGCCCGCGAAATTCAATATTTTTTAAGTTTTTTGTAATTTGCTGGTCAGTATTAAGTTGTACGTTGGTTAAAAAATGATTCGCGGCCGTAACAAATATGTATTAACAGAATTATAATCATTAAAGTCATCAACACAACTCTCTACATCCATGAAACCACACTCTCTCTCTCCATGTAATCCGCAAGAATGACTATTTCATGAAATCTTGACATTTGGGGATTATACTAACTTAATAAGTTGTATTACTGATTGTAATGATTATAATTCTGTAAATACATATTTGTTACGACCGCGAATCATATTTTAATCAACGTACAACTTAATACTGACCAGCAAATTGCAAAAAACGTAAGAAAATTTGAATTTCGCGGGCCACCTTAGCGCTTCCCGCTTAAACTGTTGGCCCTGCGTCTGATCTCTCTCCGGTCGTGTCGGATTGCGTGTCGTCCCATCGGACAATGAGAGTGAGGGTAGAAAGAGGTGCACCTGTGTCTGCGCGCACACTTATGCACTATAATATCTCCCGCGCCGAAGGTTAGTCTCCTCTGACCTAAGTTTGACCATCATGGCCGAAATACGATCTGGAGGACTATACATGCTCTACTTCTGCCACTAAATTCGTTTATTTACCTTCACAGAATGTACGAACTGATATTCGCCAAGATGACGAGATGGTGGCTTCAAATACCCATCATTTACTGGCTGACCGGTAAGAAGAAGCTGCACAATTACTTCATAAAGTTGATCGATGATTTCACCAGTGACATCGTGAGGAGAAGAAGGAAAGCCTTGGAGGTGTCCACCCCTGATGAAGAGTGTATGGGCATCGTGGATAGATTCATACTGTCTGGAGAATTGTGTGAGAAGGAAATCAAGTGGGATACTTTTACTTTGTTTACTACGGTGAGAATTATTTTTTTAACTGACTTCTAAAAAGGAGGAGGTTCTATGTTCGTGCATGTATTTTTTTATGTATGTTCAATCGACATTTACACCAATTGTGGACCGATTTTGATGATTTGGTAGAACAATAAGCTTGCGCGGTGCTGCCTTTTATAATGTATTAGCTGACCCGGCGAACTTCGTACCGCCCCGCCAGCCGCTCTGCCCCCGCTTTTTAAATCTTAAATCTTCTTTTCTTAGTTCGACTTTTCGCCGTCGGACTTTATATACTTAGGTTGCATATTAACTTTAATTGATTGAATACGAGGCTTTTGGCCACTTTGTATACCTACGTACGTGTGTATTTTATGCCTTTTTTTGTAGGTAATGTGCGTTTCGTTTGTGCAGAGTAAATAAGTTTTCTTTCTTCAATTACTGAAATCGAACTGATTCTTACTTTCCAGAGTCAAGAAGCAGCAGCTAAGATGGCGTCTGGTGTTCTTATGATCCTCGCCCATTTGCCAGACTGGCAGGTACGAAAACTTTGCCTGAGCCTAAAATGCATGGCTCCAATTCACTGACCTCTATAATACTAGTGTATTATAATAAGTGGGTGTGTGTGTGTTCTAGTGTACCCAGTGCCGTAAATAGGGCGGTGCCAGCGGTGCCCAGGCACAGGGCGCAGACCCTGGAGGGGCGCAGAAATGACCAGACCTGGGCCACTAACAATACCTATTATTTATTTATTTATACGTGTGGATTCGCGTCGTCCGCGTATATTCTTCTTACAAATAAATAATAATCGTAAAAGTTTGTGAAGAATGTGATATCGAAGACGATTTTCCTGAAAAGCGTAAAAAGCGTCTTTACTCGCGTAAAGAGGTCGGCAAGCTCTTTGAGAGATTGATTGCGGGCCGCCGCGTCGGGCACCTGGTGAGGACGGGGCCGGATCTGGCGGACAGCCAGTTTGGCTTCCGCAAGGGGCGCTCGACGGTGGACGCCATCATGCGCGTGAGAGCCCTCACGACGAGGGACGCGGTGTCCCGGGGTGGGGTCGTCGTGGCGGTGTCACTCGACATCGGCATCGCGTTTAACACCCTGCCCTGGAGCTGCATTGTGGAGCCACTCCGGTATCACCGGTTGCCGACCTACCTCCGTCGAATAGTCGAGGCGTATTTGACAGACAGAGCCGTCATCTACCCCGGTCGCGACGGGGAGTGGAACCGGCGAGAGATGTCGTGCGGTGTCCCGCAGGGATCGGTTCTGGGGTCGTTCCTGTGGGACATCGGCTACGACTGGGTGCTGCGGGCCGACCTCCCTGATGGCGTCAGCGTGGTTTGCTACGCTGACGACGCGCTGGTCCTGGCGCAGGGGAGGTAGCATCAGGCGCGGCCGACGCGATGACACGCGGGGTTGCGATAGTCGTGGAGAGGATCCGGCAGTTGGGTCTGGAGGTGGCATTGCATAAGTCCGAGGCCATGTCGTTTCATAGGCCCCGGAACGCGCCACCATCGGGATCCCAACTAACGGTAGGATTCGAGGGGTTCATATCGCCGTCGAGACGACGATGAAATACCTGGGTCTCGTCCTCAACAGCCGGTGGAAGTTCGTCGAGCACTTCCGACGTTTGGCCCCCAAACTAGAACGGGCCGGGACCGCCTTCAAGCGGCTCTTGCCGAACCTGAGGGGGCCAAACGCCTCCTCCCGGAGGCTTTACGCGGGGTTCGTGCGGTCCATGGCCCTATACGGGGCCCCGGTGTGGGCGCATTCACTGCGGCGGCGAGCCGCCCACTACCTGAACGCGCCCCAGAAGGTGGTAGCCGTAAGGCTTATCCGGGGCTACCGCACGATCTCGTGCGAGGCGGCAAGCCTCATTGCCGGACTGCCGCCATGGGATCAGGATAGTCCTCGCGCGCCTGTATTAATGGCGCGCGGAGGGACTACGCTGGGGGGAAGATCTCCGGCGTGACCTCATGGCGACATGGAAAGAGCGACTGTCGCAACCCAGCGCAGGGCACGCCACGATAGTGGCGATAAGACCCCTCTTTGAGGAGTGGCTAGAGAGGCACCACGGCGCCCTCACCTACCGCCTGACGCAGATCCGCCTGACACGGAAGTTTTGTGAGGTTCCTGCACATCATCAGGCGGAAGGAAACGCCCGGGTGTCACCATTGCCAGGATCGCCCAGAGGACACGGTGGAGGACTGCCCCGCTTAGGCGGAGCACCGCCGTATCCTTGTAGAGGCGATCGGCAGCGGCGGCGACCTCTCGCGTCCGGCCCTGGTGTAAGCCATGGTCTGGGGCGAGAGGGAGTGGGAGGCAGTCACCTTCTTCTGCGAAGCAGTCATGCTAGCAAAGGAGGTGGCGGGACGGCTCAGGGAGAGAGCTTCCCGTCCCAGCCGCAGCGCGTGACGCTCCGGGCGTCCGTCGGGAGCCGCGTGACGACTCCCGGCCACCGTAGGCGCGGGCCTGCGGGCGGAGAGTAATGGGTAGCTCACCGTCCGATCAGGACCAGGCCCGTGCCGGACGGCGCGTACGTGTTCCACGCGCGCCTCAAAGAGATGTCAGCATCGAGGAATGGGCCCCTTAGGACCGAAGCCTGCCGGGTCAGCGGGATTGTCCCAAAGGGTTACCGCTGGCCCGGAACATAAAGAGCTAAGGAAGGAACACGGGTGGGTTTTAGTCAGTAAGAGTCCGACACTCCCTTCCGCTCCACCCACAGCGGGTTATTTGATTTCCCATACGAAAAAAAAAAAAAAAAAAGCATGCGAGCTGCATAAGCGTATAGCAGCTCGCACCGGGCGCATAAAAGGCTAATTACGGCACTGAGTGTACCTACCTATAAATTTGTGTGGTCTAATTTAATTAGCTAGTGAAATGCAGCAGACGTGTTGGATATCGATATCCTTATCTACCCGATAAAAAAAAGAAAAAAAGGATTATACCTTTTTTCTCGGGTCAATGAACACTGGTATTCTACTTGAAGTAGTTGAGAAAATCTGTTTTTTTTTTTTGCTTTATCGTGACATCAAAACTTATCAACTTCAAACACTGCGTCTAATTTAAATAATCATCTTAATACTTTAATAGGCATACCGTCGTAGATTATATAAGTAGGTATACCTAATAATAACAAGGAAATTCAACGTTTCCTACTAGTTGGTAATTTTCCGGTTATCTCGCCAATAATTTGTTTTATTTTATCATTATTTATTTATTTATTAAACTTTATGCACAAGTAAAAACTGTACAAAGGCGGACTTAATGCCTTGGGCATTTTCTTCCAGTCTACCTTAGGGTGATGCAGAGACAATACACAGTAGGTGCAAATACAGAAAACAACTTAGAAAATAATAATAGTAATTTTAATCATTATTAGAACGAAAGAAAGAAAGAAAAACAAACAAAGCGCAAAGCGCGTATTAAGCTAATTGCTTGTCTTTTTTAATAACTATTATTGCAATATGTGTGATGCAGGTTACCCTACCGTGTAATGCGTAATTAATATTCTTAGAACTTGTTCATAAATGATTATTTTAATATCGTACATGACTATTTAATTGGTCCTTTATCCCTACTTGTCCATGCTACCCTGTGAACGAACGAGGAGAGGTATAATATAATAATAATAATAAATCGTTTATTTCGACCAACACAAGATAGTACAAAAATTAAGTCGTAGGCACAAAAATTACGAATTTAAAAAGAAAATAAAAACTCATAAAATATTAAAAAATATATATACACCTATACAAACGTCAACGTCTAAGTGTATGTATGTACCTATATATTTTTTATAAATAGTTTTTTGTGGCGGCTTCCCCACTGTAAACAACTCGCTGTATCTTTGCACTGAAATGCAAATATTATATTTAAAAGGCTCCCCAGTCCCCCTGAATCACTGGCGTAAGATAAAATTGTCAATTTATTGAGGATTACAGTGCACGTCGGTAAACTATTTACTAAATGGGCATATAAAGACGAAATAATAAGATAAAAATGTTCCCTTTACCCAAAAAAAAATATACATTTCTAGGACAAGGTGTACAACGAAATGATGGAAGTAGTCGGTGGACGTGGCCCCGTCACCAGTGAGCAGTTGAAGCAGCTGTCGTACTTGGATATGGTTTATAAGGAGACAATGCGGTACTTCGCCATAGCCGCGATGATACAAAGGACGGTGGAAGAGGAGATCACTATCAATGAAGGTAGATTATATGCTGTGACGTCATCTATACTTATAATAAATCTGTAGAAGTGAAAATTCTGTACATTGAAAATATCAAAAAAATAAATGGCAGGGGGTGTTACTAGACCGACACCGAACCCAAAAATGTTATTAAAAAAAAGAATAATGGGCAAAAATATATGGAGCTTGGTCCAAATTTCCACCATCAATAAGAACTATGACATATGATGGAACACTGCGTTCTGAATCATTATAAGAAGACCGCAACCAAAAATATTTACTCAGTAAAAAGTTATGACCCCATGAAAACTTGCAATTTAAAAACCTTTTTACGCTTCATTATTTCACTATATCTTTTAAACTACTCGATTGATTTAGGTGTATGACATTTCGTTGTAATTCATACGTTATTCTGGTTGATATAAGCTATATGAGCCAAAATATAAACAATATGGCGGTCGCGGTAGGTACCTCGCTACGTCAAAAAACTCAAACCCTATCATGTGGGGTATCAAATCAAATGAAAGGACTTATAGCTATCTTTACAATGCTTATATTTATTTTAAAATATTTGTAATACTGCTTCCTAAGTGCGAAAGGGACAAAACTAATGCTATCTCCATCTACGAGTCGACGCTAGCAATCCCCGGGTTCCGAAATGCAAAAATATTAAAAAATACTTTTAGCACGATTGCGAACCGTTCCGATTACATTTTTATATGGGTAGGTGCGCTAAGGGTATCATTGTATACTTTGCAGACGATTTGAGCGCATTGCAGAACAGGGGGAATGCGTCATCATTGCTACCATGTTTTTACTGCTTGAAATGTGGCTATGTGCGAAAAAAATTAACGGTTAAATAACTAAAAATACGTATTTTTAAAACAGTCATAACTTTTTTCTGAGTGAATATATTTTTTTCACCTAATATTCAAAATTGTATGGTATTTAGTCGACTTTAAGCTTACATAGCCCTCAATAGTGGTGGAAATTTGGACCACTTCTGCTCATTGTCATTTGTCTGTCTGTCTGTTTGTTCAGGCATCACGCAAAAACTACCGGTTCGATTACGATGAAACTTGGTATAATTATTCTTTAATATCCTGGGCACCACACTGGGTACTTTTTATCCCGGAAAAGTATCTATATATGTATAATTCAAAGTCCTGACTGACTGATATATCAACGCACACTAAACCTATAAAATGTCCTAGAGACTTGAAATTTGGAGGGTGTGTTATTTGTGAAGAGTTAGGTATCCACTAAGAAAGGGTTTTTCGAAATTCCACCCCTAAGAGGGTGAATGAGGGGAGGGTGAAATTTCACGCGGACGAAGTCGCGGGCAGAAGCCAGTATTCTATAAATTCAGGGTGGCAGGGACGCGCAAATTGTAACCATGAATTCAGCACATGATTCTGGAATCTAACAAAATGTTTCGTGGGTTATTATCATTATTCTAAAAAAAAAACGCGTCGACTTGAGAACCTCCTCCGTTTTTTCGTCGGTTAAAAATATTTGCTGTTTCATACATTTTGACCGCGTAGGTAGTGCACTTTTCTTGAGAGGCTTGTGGCGAAGTACCAATAGCCGCACGGGTCGATTAATCAGGTTAAGCTACGCTTGCCGCGGTTGGTCCGTGGATGGGTGACCATCTTCACATAATCAAGACTACTCCGTGTCTCAGAAAGCACGTTAAGCCGTTGGTCCCGGCTGTCATTCGTGGATCTTTGACAGTCGTTACGGGTCGTCAGAAGCCCGAAAGTCTGACAACCAGCCTTACCAAAGGGTATCGTATTACCTAGTAATTGGGTTGTGGAGGTCAGATAGGCACTCGCTCCATGTAAAATACTGGTATTCAGCTGCATCCGGTTAGACTGGAAGCCGACCCCAACATAGTTGGGAAAAGGCTAGGCAGATGATGAGGTAGTGCACTTTTCTATGAAACAGCAGTTTTCTTCATAATAAAAAAAAAATACGCGGCTCGGGGGTCCACACACTTTACACATAAAATCTTTTTTTTTATTAAAATAAATTCGACGGTTAAACAAATGAGAAAAAAAAAACTCACTAGTTCAACGATCGAAGTAATGAATCGAACTATAAGTCAGAATCAGAACAAACGTCTCAATCTGTCAAAAATACCTTTAATTTCCCTACATTTTTGACAAGTTGACATTGATTGTCGCTGAGATGAGACTGCGGCTAGATTTTGAAATTTTTTTGATATTTATATAGTTATTCAAAACCTTATATTGTTGTTCATCACCTTTTTTTTGTAATTCCCAGGAAAAATCACCCTCCCAGTTGGTACTTCCCTGATTCTTCCGATCCACCACCTGCACCGGGACCCGCGTTACTGGGAGGACCCCCACAAGGTGATGCCTGAGCGGTTCCTGCCAGAGAACGTGAAGAAACGGGACCCTAACGCCTTTGTACCCTTCAGTTGGGGGCCTATGGACTGTCTAGGTGATTATTTTTGTGGTTCAAGCAGTTCTGCAGGACGTTTCATTTTTCTGATGATCGTTGAGATCTGGACGCTAATACGAGAAATTGTTTCTAAGAATGATAGAAGTCTCCATGTATAGCAAAAGTGCCCAGTGCTGCACACCACCAATATCAACTTTATTTCAATGAGAATTAAGTTGATTATACGTATAGTCACATATTATATATCTGTGTGTCTATCTGCGCCATCTGTAGCTGTCAAACGGCTAAAACAATTTTCAAATTTATTGTTTTGTTTGAAAGATCGACAGCGTTTTAGCTATGATTCTTGAAAACGGCTGAATAGAAGCCGTTTGAAGATTATCAGCTATTTTCTAGTTAATGTATGGATGTAAGCATCTTCCACAAGTCTGATCGAGTTACTTCAATGATATTATTTAAGTTTTGTTTCGTTTCCAGGTCGAGTCTACGCCACAGCTCTGATCAAGACGATAGTAGTGTGGACGCTGCGGTACGCGCGCTTAGAGCCAGCGGGGTCCATAGACAACATCAAACTGAACGTAGCCATATCTGTGTCCGCTGCAGACGGATACAACATTAAAGCGAGACCAAGGAGCCCGAAGAATAGAACAATAAATAGTTTTTAATGAGATTATCTGGAACAATAAATAGTTTTAAATGAGATTATTTGGTTTTATTTCTAACAAGCTTCTACTCACGACTTCGTCCGCGTGAAATTTCTTGTTCCTTAGACCCACCCCATCGCACCGAATCACCTGCCCGTATCATTTTGTTTTCGCCTAGAGTTCTTTCCGACTTTTTTTCTTTTTGCTCGTGATGTTAAATAGCCTATACTGTTCCTCGAAAATTGGGCTATCAAATGCAAAAGTATTTTTTGAAATCCGACGGGTAGTTCCAGAGATTATCCCCCTACATACAAAGAAACAAACAAAGTTTGCCTCTTTTTATTATTTCCTTTATTCATTTACGTAAATCTTATTTTATTGTATTTTTAAATATTTCTTAATAAATAAAAGTAAGTATAAAAAACATTTAAAAATATAAAAAAAATGTTGTCCGCCGGTGTCGGGAGCAGGGTCCAAGCTACCGGTGGTTAGGGCTCCAGAGACAGGAACCTCCTCTCAATGCGAGCCGTATCGAGGAATACTGCCTTCTGAATCAGGCCCTTGATCCAACCGCCTAACGAGAGCCTCGATAGATGTTGATCGAGGCTTTTTATTATTATAATTATAATAAGTATAGATAATTATAAGTAGATAGATAACTTTTATTCGAGGAATAAAATTGACGTTTGACAGTTTTTGTATGAAATAACTGTTAAAATTTTAAAATTATTGTTCGAATAAAGTTATCAGATGATTGAAAAATCAGCTCTACACCAATCAGCCTATCGTATTTGTCTGCTGGAAATAGGCAAAAAACTCATTTATTCATTAGGTTCAGAATCAGCACTTTTCGAACATCAAAATTACATAATGCCAAAACGCCCGCCCTTTACCACTTCCTAGTGTTTTAAGTGGGAAGAAGAAGTGGCGCAACAAACTCCCCAGCAGCACAGTTAGAAAAACTTGCTTCCTCATCCTCTAAATGCTCATCCTCTGCCTACTTATAGCCTTTCCCCAACTATGTAAGGGTCGGCTTCTAGTCTAACCGGATGCAGCTGAATACCAATATTTTACATGGAGCGACTGCCCATCTGATCTCCACAACCCAGTTATTGGGTAATACGATACCCCTTGGTAAAACTGGTTATCAGACTTTCGGGCTCCTGACTACCCGTAACGACAGCGTCATATAGTGACGGCAGCACAGCAAGATGAGTCGTCGAACTTTGCACTTTGTTGTATTCGTTAATGTGTTCTTAACTCCAATTCAAAAGGACAGGAAGCCATAATTATCGTTGAATTAAAGCTTCCAATGCGCAACATAACCTGACATAACTGAGCAGACGCGTAGGCTACGCGTAGCGGCACGGTCGTAGCGCACGCTACGCCGTAGCAAAATTTTGAACGAAAGCACATTGTTGGTACATTCTTCTTGATATCGGCTCAGCTGTAGGTTTCTCCAATAAAAGATGTTTCTTGATATTTAAGTTTTCTTTAGATTCATAACTAGCTGTTCCCCGCGGTGTCACACGCTGCCCGGCTCCTAAGGGTCGTAGCGTGATGTGATATGTGAAACGGTGGGCACAATCAGGAATCAGGATGGTCACAACAAATGATATATTTGCACTTTAACACGTTTATTACTTTTTTAAATAGGACAGAGTTTCCACTTACGACGTTTTGCACTTGGTGACGGTTACAAAACGACTGACTCGAACTGCCTAACACAACGGTATTTATAGAATTCCCTATAACTTAATATTTTGGTCGTATTACAAACTATAATGAGGAAAATTAAATAACAATTATTATTAACAAGGAAATAAATTAAATAAAGTATCTAAATCAATAATCTTAAGCAATCATTAATTTAAACCTAATACTTGGCGCACCGGAAGCTGACAACGTGAAGGCGCCATAATGGATATTCAACAATTCTGATTATTTTAAACACCAAGAATAAATCAACCATAACTAAACAATTTCATAACAATTATCTATTAAATACTAAAATATTGACGTTACAATTATTATTTAAACTACTAAGTCGAGCTGGTATATGCAGGACCGGAAGTCGATAACACTCGGCCATCCTGTGCTTGCCGTGTCCCACGGCGGTCAGCATTGCCACTTGTGCCTGGTCTGTCGCTGGTATTCGGCGTCTGAAATAGTAAACAGTATGGGCAGTACATTTATTCTTCTAATTAACATGTGATAAAGGTGTAGCAAATTGCAGTTCATATTACATCATACACCTTTTATATTATTGTGTTGTTATTAAGATTTCACACAGCTTATTTCATGTCGCTCAGTTTGTATTGTATATAATACGTATGTTAGATCTCACACAGCTTTAATTACTCCTATCTCACACAGCTTTATTTATTCACACAGCTTTATTTATTCACACAGTTTTATTTATTCACACAGCTTATTTATTCACACAGCTTATTTACTCACACAGCTTTATTTTATTCACACAGTTTTAATTACTCACACAGCTTTAATTACCCTTATCTCACACAGTTTTAATATATGATAAGCTTTTAAGCAACTGTAATTTATGACAGAGTGCAACCTAGGTTTATAATAAATAAGTCTGTAGATCAAATTTAAGCAAGTGTTTTATTTTACTTATAGCTTAGTGCTTAATCTGTATTTTAAGAATCATTCTACTAATGTATGTTATGTACCTACCTACGTGTTTTTTTTTTTTTACATTGCAAATATGAATAGTTAAGTATAACTTTAATTAGCTTTCTAACAGGTCTATCAGATCATCCCTATCGACTTCATGGTCACTACCACTACTTTCATCAGGTATAGACGAATTATAAGGTCGGAGGACTTCACCACGTACAACTGCTGAAAATTTTCTATACCCTTTCATACCCTTTATACTACTTATCGTGTAACGATCTAACGAGTGATCAGCTTTGCATATTTTATATGGCCCTGTGTACAAACCGTTAAGTTTCCTAGTTATGTTCGCGCTTTCTCTAGTAATTCCTCCTTTCCATAACACTAATTGCCCTATAGAGTATTTAACGCATTGCTTATGAGATCGGTCGAATCTGTCCTTCATGAGGGTCATATTCCTATCAATACGTAATTTAGCCGCACATCGCCGTTCCTCAAGAGCCTTTGCTTGACCTTCAAAATCGTTAGCATCCCCTGTTGGATAAGCCGGTAACCGTGAATTGGAATGGCCGAATAAAAGCTTAAAGGGGGGAAAACCGGTTGTTGCATGAGGAGTATTATTTATGCCCCAAACTATATCACTCAAGTAATCATCCCAGGTGCACTCGCTGTCAGACATAGTATTTAAACCATTAATCAAAGTTCGGTTTACACGTTCTACTTGGCCATTTGATCTAGGGCTTGCAATAGCGTTTAAGACATGTTTGAATTGCATCTCCTCAGCAAATTCTTTAAAATACCTACTTGTAAATGCTTTTCCCCTATCCGTAATGATCCTGCTAGGATTTCCAAACTGAGAAATAATATCTTTTAAATGCTTTATAGTTTCAACGGAATTACAGCTTTTACAAGGTTTTGAAAATACAAATTTTGTAAACGAGTCTATAACAACGAGTACATAAGAGTTTCCTTTACGAGTCTTAACGAACGGACCTAAATGGTCAACATGTAGTGTGTGCATGGGGACAGCTGCCTTTTGAATTGGGTGTAGCTCTCCTTGCAATTTACCATGGTCTCCTTTTCCGTAAGCACATCGAAGACATGATTTGATATATTTACGAATAAACCTAGTCATGCCCTCGAACCAAAATTGTGCTTTAATGGTCTTTTCACACTTATCAAAGCCAACATGTCCTATTTGATCATGGAATTTTTGTAGTAAGCCCCATTTTGCTAATTTGGGTATAACAAGACGATGTCCGTTGATTGTTTGTCTATAGAGAAGGTCGTCTTTTATTACGTAATTACTAGTTAAATCATTATTGCTTGTGCCATTACGCAACTGGGTCAAGATCGACTGAATATTTTCGTCCTGCAACTGTAACGTTACCAGCCAGTCGGAATCGTCAATTAATAAAACAGGACTCTGTACTGGATTCCTACTCAAGGCATCTACGTGTCTCATACGATCTCCAGGTCGATACTCGATTTGTAGATCGTACTCTTGGATTGAAAGCCACCAGCGGGCTATGCGAGGAATTAGGTCTTTTTTAACTAAGGTAGTTCGCAACGCGGCACAATCTGTCACTACAGTGACAGGAATACCTACGAGATAAATTCGAAATCGTTTTAGAGATTCTACAACTGCTAATGTCTCTAGCTCATAGCTATGATAAAACTGTTCTTCTTTACTTGTGACCCTACTAAAATACGCAATCGGTTTTAGGACACCATCAGTTTGGTATTGCAAGAGTATACCGCCTAGTCCTAGCTTACTAGCGTCGGTATGGAGCTCTGTACGTGCTTTCCTGTCGTAAATGCCTAAAACCGGTCTTTCAATGAGACGTTCTTTTAGAGTCTGAAAAGCAGTTTCTTGGGCGGAACCCCAGGTCCATTCTACATCCTTTTTTGTTAACTGTGTGAGGGGTCTAGCTATTTCGGCAAAACCACGGATAAATTTCCTAAAATACGATGTCAAACCAATAAATTGTCGGATTTCATGCACATTACGGGGTTTTTTGTATTCAGCTACGCAGCGAATTTTTGCCTGTCCTGGTTGTATTGTACCTGCGGTAATCTCATGTCCCAAATAATTCACGCTTTTCTTCAAAAACGAACATTTACTTAAATTCAGTTTTAAATTAGCTTCTGATAAAAATTGTAGGACTTCGCCCAATAATCTGAGTCCGTCATCGACCGAGATTGTCGGGAGCATTACGTCATCTAAATACGAAGCTACGTCATTGCCCAATTTGCCCAACACTATTTTGATGAGACGTGAGAACACCGCCGGCGCATTGGCCAGACCAAATGGCATTTTCAAAAACTCGTATTGCCCTGAAGGTGTTACAAACGCGGTTTTATGAACCGAGTCTTCAGCTAATCTAACTTGGTAATAGCCTTGTGCAAGGTCTAAAGTAGTGAATAAACATTTTCCAGATAAACGAGTTACCTGGTCGTCTATATGAGGCAACGGATAACGGTCTTTGATAGTGCGTGCGTTGAGTGCTCTGTAATCTATGCATAATCTATAATCACCGCCTTTTTTCTTTACAAGGACTACTGGACTTGCATAGTCAGACATAGATTCCCTTACAACACCAGCATCAATAAGATCCTGAACTTTTTCGTTAACAATCTCATTTTCCTTATAAGAAAGTCGATAAGGTTTGCAGTAAACAGGTTCCTCGGTTGTTGTCTGAATATGCATCTCCAGTACGTCAGTACATCCTAAATCTTTGGTATTTTCCGCAAACAAATGTCTGAATTTATTTAATAGCTGTAGCAATCGATTGCTGTCATGGCTTTCTAAATCACCTACATCTAAATCAGATAACTGTAATTCTTTGTCAGTAGATTGATCAATTGTCATTACATTCGTATGCGTACTACTATGTATATCATCAACTAGTTCCGCGCGCGCTACGAGTCTATTTGGTTGCCACTCTATAATATCATCCCCAATGTTAACTACTTTTAAAAAACAATCCCTCGACCTTATAAGTCCTCCTATAATGACATAAGACATACTTCCTAGCTCAAAATAAACAGAACGCATAAGAAAAGTATGGTTAGGATTAGCATCGACATAAACTTGTACAAAATCGGTACTTCGTTGTGGTATTACACTATGATATTTTAAATAGACAGGGAATTTCGAGATGAAATCGGTTTCATTCAACTGCACATGACATAGTTCGTCATTTAAATCAACACAACACAAAAACTTAACAGAGTTCTCTGAAGTAACTAAGCTTATGTTTCTCTGGTTTATCATTGATTGGCCGATTATTAGATCTATATCAGCTAGTTCATTACTAGTTAGTTCAGCAGGACCACTCAAAATTATATTATCTATTTTAACATCAATATGAGTTGTTCCCAATGAGTTTGAGTATGCACCACCAAAGCCTTTCATTGTAACTGCAGAAGGCATGATTTTTAACTTTAAACTATTAGCTTGTGACACTGTGAGAATATTTAATTTACTACCCGTATCGATATACGCAATAAGATTACGTCCATTAATTACCACTGCTTTTTTGTACAGGTCTACGAAAATATTGTAGGTTGTAAACATGACGTTACTAACCTTTTGTTGCTGTTGTTGTTGCCGTTGTTGTGAAGAGCTGGCCGCAAACCAGCAGCTGGCGGCAGTGTGGCCCGGACGTTGACACACCTCGCAGCGTGGAGTCCTGCAGTCCTTTGCCTCGTGTCCAGGTCTTCTGCAGGCGTAGCATATCTTCGGCAGCAGTTCGTTTTCTTTAGAATTTGGAGCAATGTTGCCCCCTCTCCTCCATGTTGAAGTCGGCCGCTTGGAGTTAGTCGCTTCCACTTGCTTGTAGTTTTCTAGGGATGATAAATATCCATAGTACAGCTGCGTTGGGGTTTCACACTGATAGGCTTTAGCGTTGGCTCTTATTTCCATTGGTAAACCTTTGATAATGCATGAAATCGCAGATTCACCGATAATATTGCATTTCTTGAGTAGGGATGCTTTTTCGTGAAAATATTTTGTCATTGTTTCAGAGTCAGTTTTTTTTCGAGCGAGCATTGTCTCCAATAGTTCTACATAATCAGTAGAACGTGGGAAGGCGGTCTCCAATTCGTCTTTCCATTCTTTCCAAGTGAGGTTATAATTTTCTAAGTCGTTATACCAATCACGTGCGGATCCCCGAAGACGAATTTGCATGATGAACTGCCGATCCTTGTTGTCCCAACCGTATAAATCGCCAAATTGGTCAATCTTGTGCAGCCACCCTTTGACGTTGCTTGATTTTTCATCTGGCCGGAACTTTGGGATAACTTCAGCATCGGTTTGGGTAACGCGGTGCCTTTTGCGTCGACGGTATCTTCTGTCGGTAGACTCGCAATCAGAAGAAAAAAAATCTGTGTTTTGGTCACTTTCCGACGACTCTGTTTGACAGTGTCTCCTTTTCTTGGCGCCAATTCCATCAATATATGGGCCTGACATATCCCACTTCTGACTGTGAAACGGTGGGCACAATCAGGAATCAGGATGGTCACAACAAATGATATATTTGCACTTTAACACGTTTATTACTTTTTTAAATAGGACAGAGTTTCCACTTACGACGTTTTGCACTTGGTGACGGTTACAAAACGACTGACTCGAACTGCCTAACACAACGGTATTTATAGAATTCCCTATAACTTAATATTTTGGTCGTATTACAAACTATAATGAGGAAAATTAAATAACAATTATTATTAACAAGGAAATAAATTAAATAAAGTATCTAAATCAATAATCTTAAGCAATCATTAATTTAAACCTAATACTTGGCGCACCGGAAGCTGACAACGTGAAGGCGCCATAATGGATATTCAACAATTCTGATTATTTTAAACACCAAGAATAAATCAACCATAACTAAACAATTTCATAACAATTATCTATTAAATACTAAAATATTGACGTTACAATTATTATTTAAACTACTAAGTCGAGCTGGTATATGCAGGACCGGAAGTCGATAACAGATAGTAGGTAGCCTATAGCCTTCCTCGATAAATGGACTACCCAACACTAAAAGAATCATTCAAATCGGACCAGTAGTTCCAGAGATTAGCGCGTTCAAACAAACAAACAAACAAACAAACTCTGCAGCTTTATAATATTAGTATAGATAATTACAAGATTTTGTTACAACGAGCTGCGTGATGTTCGAGTGTCGCCGGCAAAAGAGAAAGAGTACCTATGGCGGACGATGCTTTTTTTATTTATTTTTTTCCTTTTGTTCCTTGTGGAACAGGCTAGGGTCAGGGACCATGCTGCCTATGGCGGACGATGCGTTTCCGGCACGTTTCGTTCGGAAACTTTTATTGTAATGCAAAAGGGTTTAGTGCTTGAACACACATTATAATATTATTCAATTCTTTACATCACTATATTTTTTCCTTTCTCTTTAACTAGCACCCTTATTGCGTTACACATTCAGTACAGACCTACTTCATAAAATGTAACCCACGAAATAAATGTAAAGTACCTACTTTCAGACGTTCAAACTACTGGCCAGCGGAGTCACTTGTTGCCGATTCCTATAATTTACGGACCGATAACTATCTAAAACAAAGCAAAGTTGGGTTAAACGTGTGCCAGAACATTGTTCGTTGAGAGATGATAAAACACTTGAAATAGACTCTTTGCTATTTATTTTTCTCAGGCGCTTATAATCGAGATTTAAAATAAAGGTTCATAGCTAGCACATTCAGTGGTAAAAATAAGAGTACAATTTTTATCAGCCACTTATTTGCCTATTAAGTAAATGTTTACGTAAAATTTTACTTGGGGTTGCTGGGGAGATGCTCTACAGCAAGCCATAATTAATCCAGTTGCCTGTACCTGTTATGGTACTTATTTTTTTAAGTATGTACTAATTCGGTACATATTGCTTACAGTTGTTGAATTTATAAACAGAAAAATAGATCATGGCTTGCTATGGTGAGATGCTCTACAGCAAGCCATAATTCAGTTGCCTGTATCTGTTAAGTTACTTATTTTTTTAAATATATGTACCTACTAATTCGGTGCATATTATGTACAATTGTTATATGGATTTATAAACAGCAAAATAGGTCATGGGTTGCTGGAGAGATGCTCTACAGCAAGCCATAATTCAGATGCCTGTACCTGTTAACCTGTTATGGTACTTATTTTTTTAAGTATGTACTAATTCGGTACATATTTCGTACAATTGCCATATGAATTTATAAACAGCAAAATAAATCATGGGGTGTCTGGCGAGCATGACGTGTACAATTGCATTTTAAAAAAATAACAGCATGCCTATATTGCTTACTAGCTTTTGCCCGCGGCGGCTGCGCCCGCGTAGAGGTCGAAATAATGCTACGGAAAAGTATTACCAGGATAAAAAGTATACAATGTGTAAGCCCAGGTTATAACAAATTATCTGTGTTAAATTTCTCCTAAATCGTATTATAAGCATAATACTAATGATTGAAATACTATCGCGAATTCATGCAAGCCTAGTAGTTTTCGTTATAATACTGCTCAGAAAGTCGGGTCATATTTCAATCATGATTTGAAAGACAAGTTGCGCCATCTAGCGTCCTAAAGCAATCGTGATCGTCGAAAGTTATTGTTATTTTCCTCGAGAACAGCCGGTCGATTCTGTAAAAATCTCACCGTGAAAACTTAGGTGAAGTGAGTTTGTTTTTGCTAGGTATTGACACTGTTAACAGCTCACTCCACGCTCACTTCACCTAAGTTTTCACGGTGAGATTTTTACAGAATAGCACCGCAGTATTTTTTTCTGGATGAAAGCTATCCTAATGTCTTATCTTTTCTATACCCCTGTCAAGTTGTCAGTTGACTTGACAACGTATATGCAAATGATCGGTTCAGTGCATTAGGCGTGAAAAGGTAATGAGCAAACTTATTCGCATTTATAATTTTAGTTAGTAGGCCAGACGCCAGCACGTCATGCTACTACAATCTGTCAAATGTCTTGAATAGATTTTCAACTTTATGGCTATAACATAAGGTTGAAAGTTGATTGAGAAAATTTCACAGTTTCAGGTAGCTTGATGTGCTTGGCGTCTGTACCTACAAACAGGGTGGCAGGGACATTCATACGCAACCTGTTACCATAGTACATGATCCTAAAATCTAAACCCCGTTGAAAACGCGAAAAAAAAATCAGCTGTTCATTTTGACGAGAAATACGAACATAAATGTAGGGAACAGCTGATTTTTTTCATCCCGAGGATAGCCGAACACATACGAAGCCGGTATTTTTAATCACACTAATATTATAAAGGCGAAAGTTTGTGAGTGTGTGTGGGGGTGAGTGTGTGTGTGTGCTTATATATTTGTTACTTCTTCACGCTCAAACTGCTGGACCAATTTTGATAAAATTTTGTATGGGGGTAGCTGACACCCTGGATTAACATATAGGCTACTTTTTATCCCGATATTCCCACGGGATCGACATTTACGCGGGTGAAACCGCGGGGCGCAGCTAGTCGTCTTATAAACAAAACAGGCGCGGTGTCGCTTACGGTAACAGTGGCGCGAGTTCAATGGTTTTTTCCCATCTCAAATAATGCCCAACGCGCCTAAAGAAGTTTTCACTTCAATAACCTTACCGTTGTAATTTAATACAAAATTACAAAAAACGCGGTTAAAAATAAAATCAGAGACGGTGACACAGTTCAAAGTAATTTAGTCCAACCACGTTCAAATTGGACCATAACACTAAAACTAAAATGTCGAAAAACTGCAGCTTTTCCTTATAGCCATGTCATAAAAGATTAAGTAGAACACACAAATAAACACATTAAAAGCCTACATTTAGTTTTGTAGACTGTGGCAATGTTTATAACGTCTTGTACTTGACATTTCGGCAACAATCTCCATCTGGAATACTAATATAGGTAAACTAGCTTCTGCCCGCGACTTCGTCCGCGTGAAATTTCTTGTACCCCCACCCCGTCGCGTCGCAACACTTCGTATTCGCTTACCGTTCACTCTGAGTTTTTTTCTTTTTGCTCGGCTCCTAAGGGTCATAGCGTGATGTTAAATAGCCTATAGCCTTCCTCAAGAATTGGGCTATCAAATGCAAAAAGAATTCAAATCTGACCGGTAGTTAAAGAGATTATCGCGTTCAAACAAATGATGATAAATGATGATAAATGATTTTTATTTCTGTAAGTAGGTTTGTACAAACACTTTTACACGTCAATCATATTTTTTTTTAAACTAGATGAGGTCGGCGTTTCCTAACTGACTATTCTGAGAAGAAAGGCCGAAACAAACTCAGAAGTCACAGTCTCTTTTAAAGTCCAGACAAAATCTTGGTCAGATCGTGTGAAGACCATGTAGATTGGTGTCTGAAATGGTCTTTTGAGGAAAGAACCACACAGATTGAGCGGACCTGTCCAATCAGTGCACGCATTTGTCAAAAATCGTGCAGCTCAACTCAGAACTTGACAAACAAACAAACTCTTCAGCTTTATTATTAGTATCTAGATAAAAAACTCTATGGCCCATAACTCCTTAATAGGTACCAACTCTTAGCATCTTACACACGTGATAACTTTTAAACGAAATATCCGATTGAGATGAAACAAAAAGTATTTTACTTCTTCATAAATACTCTTGATAACATAATGCTTAATTTCGATAAAGATTAATATTACGATACATATTTAACGTAGTTTTTTTTTCTTCAGACGACTTAATAATTATTTTGAACACAAAATCGGTTATTGTGATTAAACCATGATAGATAGATATATGTTCTCGCGGACTTTTTTGTAGGTCTTAATGGGCTCTACAAACCCGTAGTACATTATTTTGTTCTATTGTCAATAGTTTTTGCAGCGCACGCAAAAATAGGTTTTCGATTTTACACCTTGTGTTACAAAATAGCAATTTTATTACGGATCCCTAATTTTGAAGAAAAAAAATATAGCCTATAGCCTTCCTCGATAAATGGACTACCCAACACTAAAATAATCATTCAAATCGGACCAGTAGTTCCAGAGATTAGCGCGTTCAAACAAACAAACAAACAAACAAACTCTGCAGCTTTATAATATTAGTATAGATTATAATATTAGTATAGATTATAATATTAGTATAGATTCGTGGAAATGATGTGACGAGAATTAAAAAAAAAACAATATTCCGCCTCGAATGAGTCTATTACGTAAACATTAACTAGAAATAATAGTGCCTCGGAAAGCACGTTAAGCCGTTGGTCCCGGCCGACATTCGTGGATCTTTGACAATCGTTACGGGTAGTCAGAAGCCCTAAAGTCTGACAACCAGTCTTACCAAGGGATATCGTATTACCCAGTAACTGGATTGTGGAGGTCAGATAGGCAGTCGCTCCATGTAAAATACTGGTATTCAGCTGCATCCGGTTAGACTGGAAGCCGACCCCAACGTAGTTGCGAAAAGGCTAGGCATATGATGAGATGAATAAGCGTTAGTCTAATGTTTGCTAGATTTTTGAGATCCCGGATTCGATTCCCAGGTTGGGCGAAGTCTTTTAGTTTTTCCGATTAGGGACTAGTTTCAGTTTTTCCGTGGGAACTTAGTTTTAGTTTTTCCGTAGGAGATGGCGGGATGAGCTGGATATTACAGGTTCCCTCAGAACTGGAAGGAGGAAGCGCGGGCTCGCGAAAGGTGGATGGTGGTGGTCGTGGTGGAGGGTTCCTAAGAAGTTACCGATGTTGGGAAATCCCATCGAACACACTACTTGACTAAACACAACGTAATTAGCGAAAGGATGTGCTAATAGACCTCTGCTGCCTACCCTTTTGGGCAAAAGAGTCGTGATGTTTTACATTGGTAGCTAAAGGATTTAGTTGTGAGTTTTGCGCTGTTAGTGGTATAGAGGTACGAGGAACAGGGTGTAAAGTTCACTTATACTCTATAGAAAAGGGAGGATCCTCCGACCAGACGGGTGTTGTGTCTGGCGGGCAACTGCCCCATGATTCATGTCGGGCCGTTGTATCTATGCTAGTTGCGCGGTAAACTCTGCTTGCGCGATGCAGGATTTGCGTGACGTCAGTATGACGCGTTGTTCGCATGTGGCGTTGTAGATACCGCTACAGTGCACAGTGGTCCTTCAACGCGAAAAAGAAAATATATATTTTAGTAGGTTTTTCTTCAAATTAACGCGGGTAAAACCGCGGGGCACAGCTAGTATAACATAACCAGCGAAATGTGCCTACCATGCATAACTACCTACCTCTTCAGGAAGTTACAGCGTGATAAATGATGATTAGCATACCTATTACTAACTGCTGACAGCCGTTCAAAGAGTAAGGTATTTAATTTAATTGTGATCTAATTACTTTAATAATATCTAAGTATGTTAGATGGCTAACCAAGGAAAACACAACAAGTTGTCGATACTATATAACTTGGGTAGATTCCTCGGTACAAATGTAGAGGAACTCCGCTCCAAATGTATTTATTTTACCCGACTAGTCATCATCCGCCTAGCCTTTTCCCAACTATGTTGGGGTCGGCTTCCAGTCTAACTGGATGCAGCTGAATAACAGTATTTTACATGGAGCGACTGCCTGTCTGACCTCTACAACCCAGTTACTGGGTAATAGTTAATACGATACCCCTTGGTAAGACTGGTTGTCAGACTTTCGGGCTTCTGACTACCCGTAACGACTGTCAAAGATCCACGAATGACAGCCGGGACCAACGGCTTAACGTGCTTTCCGAGGCACGGAGGGGTCACGGTATGTAAAGATCCACAGACCAACCGCGTCAAGCGTAGCTTAACCTGATCGATCGACCTGTGCGGCTGTTTATATTTAGCCACGGGCCCCTCCCGTATACCTACATACATACATATCTAATCAGCCTATAACGTTCCCACTGCTGGGACACAGGCCTCCTCTCACTGAGAGGGAGTGGGCCGTAATCCACCACGCGGGCCTACATCCAGGTAAATTATATAAATATCCAGGTAATTTAAAAAAATTACGTTTGACCGTTTTGGTACGGATTCGCTTCAGTTTGACAAGTAATTTCAAAATACACTTTGGAAACAATTTTTATGAGATCATTCAGGCATGAAATATTTATATGACCACTGACCTCTATAATACAACTGTAGGTATGTACTAAGTCAGTGGTATGAACGAAAAAATTAAATTTCCGCCAGAAAATAAAAATATGTTTTTCTTACGGGAAACATATTTTTAGAACGATACGAGTTATGTCCATGCTTTTAATTTAGCCAAAATCTCAATATTGCCGTATTGGCTGTTTTGCGTGGTTGTCACGCATATTTTGCTCCAACTTGTTCTTTGTTTGCGAACTTTTTCTACGTCATGTTTGCCTCAAATAAAGGCATAAGCTTTCTTTTATTTCTTTCTAACAAAAAATCAAGCACTATCCTTTCCAGTGGACGCTAAATACTTTACAATCTCTATCCTCGTAAGTGATGCCAAAACATTTGTGCCTCACTATCCTGCACACGTATTCATTCAGTACATTTTTATATACAATAATTTATTGTAGTTATGTAGTCACACGGTAGTTAGTTGTTGGAACTGTGTGTGACTGGACGTTTTTTTCTGAAGGTAAGTTTACCTTTCACCTTCATATATTGTGTCCGTATTCATTTATATAGTTTATTATGGGTGAGAAGAAGTGGGAAGAAGACAGTGAAATCTTTGCCCTGCAGTAGGGCAAATAAGGCTAAATAATAATTAAAATGAAATTTACAATATAACAACTTACCTAATAATAATAACCTAATAATATACCTAATAAAATAACCTAATAATATACCTACTTAATAATATTATTATTTTACATAATGTATTTTAAGCTGGCAGACTTCAAATAATTTTAATAATATTATGACACATAAAAAAGAGGGAAAAGAATCATAGAGCATCAAAAACATCGTCCACATCGCTGTCAAATATTTAATTTTAAATGTTGTGCAGCCTTTATAAGAAACCTCTGCTTTTCTTTACTTTTAGTCTGTAAAGTATTCTGTGGTCAAAGTTTGCGCGGGAAATGAAAAAAAATATGGAAATAAAGTTTAAAAAGATTTTTATTTAAGTTGCTTACAGGACCTAAACGCAAAAAACGCAAGTTTTAGAAACAATAAAAGTATAGCATCGACTACAGTAATCAAAATCAGAAAAATATATGATATTCTTCAGGATACATTATATGCTAGGTGGATTGGATAGTGTGTTGAAAACTTATTACAACTAATTTGATACGATAGAAAAAAATCATGAAGATACCTCTAAAAACTTTAGGTATTTTTACAATAAAAATCATAATAATATACATGCAATCATTCTGATTTTTTGTCAGATTATTCTACAAGCAACATATTAAAACACTAGTGTTTTAATTTTTTTGTGTAAACAATAGATTTTTGTAATTAAATAATTGCTTCATATGTTGCAATAAATTACCAGGGTTGTGTCATCGCGCTTTTCTTTCTTTTTTGTGTAGTCCGACAGTAAATATTTTTAAGTTTTTTTTTTGTGGAAGAAAAATTTCAATTTAGATTTTTCATTTTCTTTTGTTTTCACGTTTAAGGTACAATAAATCACCACGAGCACATTCTTCTAACTTGACATTTAACACTAAATCAATATTCATGACCCCAACAATTCCACCAGACATTCTTAAAATTATATTACCTACAGGTTATGAGTGTACGTATTACTACAAAGATCGTTAAGGATGTAGCAACTTTAATTGCTGCGGTGCTATTCTGTAAAAATCTCACCGTGAAAACTTAGGTGAAGTGAGCGTGGAGTGAGCTGTCAATAGTGTCAATTCCTAGCAAAAACAAACTCACTTCACCTAAGTTTTCACGGTGAGATTTTTACAGAATCGACCGGCAGCTCCTATAAGTTAACCTATGCATAGTATTTTTTTCGAAGGTTTTAAATTTTTTATTTCACCACATTTGGGTTTCAGGGACATCGCCGCGCAAACGGTAGCCATGAAGTCAGCACGATGATTCTAGGTGTAGATCTTTTTCGTCGGTTATATAAAAAAAAAACGTTAGCGTGTCGATTTTCCCACCCAGCGCACCCTAATTGCGTAACACACTATCAATCTCAATCTGAATCATTTTGAAGGATATTGCTAATCCATTGCTTCTATGTTTGAAAAATGTGTTTGCTCAGCAACGTAAATAACGCAATGAATGTTGTTGAACTGTCAAAATGAAACCCATTGCTGCTGATAGTGTGTTACGCAATTACCCCGCTGTATTGTTTGAATAAAAATAAAAAAAAATCATCGAAAGTTAAGATTATAAAAATAACCTCTACCTCTATTCTCATGAAAATAATTTTTTTTTCGGTGTCAAGTGAACCAAGCAAATCACTCGTACGTAATGGTATCTAAGTAGGTACTTCAATTTGACATCCACAGGTATGACTCATTACGACGACCCATCATGACGTTTTGTGACCCATTTGTTTACATCTTCGACAAATAGTTTTGGAACAGAGTATACTACAGACATGAATGAATTGTGCTAAGACTAATTTATTGTTGCAGGATGAACTGGCCGCTGTACCTAATAGTTGGCGCGTTGACAGCCTTTTGGTTGCTATGGCGGTTCAAGAACAGAAGAATGATAGAGATGGCCAAGAAGTTCCCCGGTCCTCGGTCACTGCCGCTCTTAGGGAACGCCCTGATGTTTATGGGCCAGCCTGAAAGTAGGGCTCGTCACTATACCTTACCTTACCTTTAGATTGCCATTGACAGGCTAATCTACGAATGACAGCCTGATAGTCATCATCGTGAACCCTTGTTTTTAAACGACTTCAAAAAAAGGAAGAGGTTTTCAGTTGTATTTTTTGTTTTATGTTTGTTATCTCAGAACAGACTCCGTCTTTTGTAAGCCGATTAAAAAAAAAACTTGTTTGAAAGGGTCAAGTTCTGATGAGTGGTTTTTGAGTTATCTTCAATAATAAGTATTTTTTCTGTTGATTATATTAACTTCCTGTCATTGTTACTCAGCAAGTGAAGATATACGAAATTGTGCGGGGAAGTTACCACAACTAAAAAGTAAAAAAAAAAAACTTGTACTTATACAAAAAATACACTTAGTGAAAAGTAACTGTAATTTCGGAAGTCGGGGCCAAACAACGAAAACAAAGACACTAACTTCCGAAATTAAAGTTATTTTGCACATTGCGGTGTTGTTTTTGGTCATCTAAAAACATAAACAACCGTCATCGGTTGTTTTAATTCTTTGTAATAAAGTTTTATGTTCATTTATAAACGAAGGTAAGTGATGCAATTATTGATTCACACAAAGAAACCGCAATAATATTTTCCTACCTTTTACGACATTTCTGAGTATCGATCCTGCAGTTGAATAAAAAGCAATAAATACCTGTAGACTGGTATCGACCCGTCTTTATTGCTGGTATTTATCGTTTTCTATTCGCACTTGGCTGGTGTTTTAATTGGTACTTAGGTAAGTACCAATTAAAAAACCAGCCAAGTGCGAATTGAACTCGCGCACGAAGGTTTCCGTACGACCAATTTTTTTTTAATTTTTCTTCTTCTTATTGCCTTGTTAAATTTTCTTCTTTTTGATCATTATAGTAACACGCGTATTTTGAGAACAACCGGCTTAATATTACTGTAAAAAAAAACAATGTTCAACAGACGGACGCCGACAGACGGACAGACAGACCGCAAAGTCGAAATCTATGCGCGCTCTGTTTTTATGATACCCCACATGCCCTAGTACACTTCGAACTTTTCAGACCCCCTTACAGTCTCTGTTGCAAAAAATTTACATATATTTTTATTTCTTTCTTATTTGCAAAATACTTAGTTGGGCAAACGTCATCTAAAACTATTCCAAATTTGAAGTTGATAGCATTAGTTCTTGAGATATCGAGCTGTGACAGACAGACAGACGGACAGACAGACCGACAGACAGACTGAGTTTCACCATAAGGGTTCCGTTTTACCATTTTCGTACGGAACCCTAAAAATTACCCTTCGCTACTGGTATTACCATAAATGATAAATGATTTTATTTCTGTAAGTAGGTTTGTACAAACACTTTTACACGTCAATCATATTTTTTTTTAAACTAGATGAGGTCGGCGTTTCCTAACTGACTATTCTGAGAAGAAAGGCCGAAACAAACTCAGAAGTCAAAGTCTCTTTTAAAGTCCAGACAAAATCTTGGTCAGATCGTGTGATAGATATCCCTAACATTCTAACATGCAATTAAACAAACCATGTCGTCATATTCACCTATTTGCCTTGTCTGCATAATCCAAGTGGGCAGGTGCCGAGAAATTATATCATGATGATTATCATTCTGTAAACTAGTACTATAATTTTGTCCGACCTCTGCCCCGCCTCAGCCGCAATTTTTTAATTGATCCAGTGTTTAGATATCTATTATGTTATTATCAAGGTTTATGGCGTAATTGTCTGGGCTGGGTGACGCTATATGGGGCAAAAAATTATACTTACGTGTCTGAACTAGAATCATTTCTATTTAGTTTTTTTTTTGACGTTCAAAAGTGCCTTTAACCTTTTGACCGCCACGGACGTCTATGGACGTCAAATCAAAAAGTGCTCACGACGCCACGGACGGCATGGCACGTCGAAAATAACCCTTTTTTACAGTTCAAAATAAACATGTGCCGTGACTATTATTTTGTAGGTATGAAAGAAGGAATTTGTCGCTTGGCGTAGAGAACACGGATTTTCGTTATTGACGTGGCGGTCAAAAGGCCTATTTGAAATAAATGATTTGACTTTGACTTTTGACTTTCTTGGATAACAGTAATTAACCTACTTCTAACAGTAGGTATGTACCCAGATACTACACAGAAACATACAAACACATAGGGTACTTTTATTATATTTCCACTAGTTTTTGCCCGCGGCTTCGCCCGCGTGGAGTTCGGAAAGTATCCCAATTCCCACGGATACGTATTACCGGGATAAATGTATCCTAGTGTTATCCAGTTTCAAATAAACTATCTGTGTGCCAAATTTCACCCAATCCTATTAAAAGAATAATTAAGTAGGTACTAATGATTGAAATACTATCGTGAATTTATGCAAGCCTTGTACTTTTCGTTAGAATATTGTATATTGCTCAGAAAGTCGGGTCATATTTCAATCATGATTTGAAAGACACGTTGCGCCATCTAGCGTCCTAAAGCAAATTGTTACCGTCGAAAGTTATAGATTCTTTTCCTCGGGAACAGTATTTTTTTTCTGGATGAAAGACGTACCCTGTGTCCTTTTCCATACCCCTGACAGCGTATAATATGCAAAATTTCATGATGATCAGTTCAGTGGATTAGGCGTATAAAAGTAACAAACGAACAAACAAACTTACTTTCGTATTTATAATATTAGTTAGTTGTGATGTAATATTTATAGAAATAAAAAAAAACATAATATTTCTTATTGTGAACATATATTATGGAAATAGGTGTTGAATTTGTTAAAAAAAGCAAAACTGACCATGTGCGAGTCTGACTCGAACACGAAGGGTTCCGTACCACAAGGCAAAAAACGCTGAAAATAAACACGTTTCTTGTAGTATGGGGACGCCCTTTTAACTTAAAAAACTATATTTTTATTTATTGTTATAGCGGCAACACACTGAAAATGACAATTTTCTATTCTATAAGATACGGTTCATGAATCATGAGATACAGCCCGCTGACAGACAGGCGGACGGACATACATATAAAACGTTAAAAATCTAGTAAAAAAAAAACAATAGTTGCGGAACGGTAACAGGTAAAATGGCCAAAATTTGATGAGAATTCGAGAAAACTTACAGTAGGTAGGTATCATGGATGGTAAAATCTTTGTTACGCTGGTTTACCTACGAACTAGCAAATCGATTGCAATCCTGTTTTAGGCTCGTTTCCGCTAAATACTTTACTCATGTTTTGGACAAATAAATGATCCTCCTGATAATGATCTGATTCTTGTGATTCCTTTAAATTGTATAAATGATAATCTATCTTAATGTTATATCTTGGTTTCAGAATTTGCAAAAATACTGAATGATCTGATGGTGGAGTATGGAGGAGTATTCAAATTCTGGCTCGGTCCTGACCTGAACATTTTTGTGAGCAATCCGGATGATCTCAAGGTAGGTACTTGTGATAGTTAGTTAAAAGTCTTACGGCATTTCCTCGAATCTTCTAAAAGTTAACCTGTCTATAGTTTTTCTTGCGCGGCCACTCCATCCTACCTTTCGACTCAAAAATCTTTCTAATGCACATTGGCCTTGTCCATTGGTTCAGACTTGGCACCACTTCCAATGTTGAGCAAAATCAGTAAAATCCTGTCCAGGCCCGATACACACATTGGTGGAAATGCTCCAAGGCTACACCTTTTTTTTTATCGTGGAGAAATGCTCATGCATTCTGCACTACCACGGGGAGATAGTGCAGTTATGTCGGACTCTAACCCACTAAAACTACACGGTGTCCTCCTCTGCCGCTTATCGCGGCTGTTCGTCACCGGACCCTCCTCTAGGGAGTAGTCCCCAACACCGGCGCACCAGAACACATAGCACGCCGTGACCACCCCAAGGACCAAACCAGCACATGGGCGCCAGACGACCCCGTGTCTGTGCACCCTTGGTCCCCCTGCGACGGGTCAGGTCATTGGCCCCGCCCCGCCTGCCAATTTTCGGCCGCAGAGGATAGGGAGAGCGACCAACGTCATACCAACACTCCTCCTCCCCTGCGGCCCCACCGCGTCCGCCATCAGACGGTGGCGACCCCTGCAAGGTAGGGAGAGCAGCGCACCGCAATATCGGCACTCCTCTCCCGCCGCGGCCTCCAACCCTCAGCCGGGTCAAATTATCTCCAATGTGTGGCTCCAGCATAAGACGGTCGAGGTCGTCCGGTCTGTGATTCCGTCCAATGTTCGTCGCATTTGCTAGCCGCCATTAGTCCACAGAACATTTATACTCAAGAGCATTAGTCAGTCCCTCTCGTTAGAGAGTAATAAGTAATATTCCTTGGTCAGTCCTAAGGCTCTGTGTCCTAAGCGCTCGCGTCTTTATAATAGGGTACATCGGTTAAATTGGTATAGATTACACGTTGACCATGTTTACACTGAAAGCAAAGCTTACCAATTGGTTGAAGAAGAAGAATTTGTCTTACGACCACTTCATAAATACCATTCTCAATACTGGTACATGTTATGTAAGTAATTACTGTAAGTAACCTAAGAGCATTAGTCAGTCCCTCTCGTTAGAGAGTAATAAGTAATATTCCTTGGTCAGTCCTAAGGCTCTGTGTCCTAAGCGCTCGCGTCTTTATAATAGGGTACATCGGTTAAATTGGTATAGATTACACGTTGACCATGTTTACACTGAAAGCAAAGCTTACCAATTGGTTGAAGAAGAAGAATTTGTCTTACGACCACTTCATAAATACCATTCTCAATACTGGTACATGTTATGTAAGTAATTACTGTAAGTAACCTAAGTAACAGATTGTTGTAATAATCAATGTTTATGAGGAACTTTGGCTCTTGAGATATACCTACAAGTATCTTTTAATTAGTTCAAGAGCCAGAGCTGTCCAATTTGCGGTTGCGCACTGCTTTTACAATCATGTTTAGTGTATCTGTGTATGTCTATAATGCGGGCCACTCACGATCAAGTTCACTGTCAAGTTTGCAGCGGACTTGAAGCAGCATCCAGTAAACTTGACCGGGTATATTGGGTATGGGTATGCATGATAAGTCGACTTATCATGCATACCCATCAGGGTTGGATTTAGGTAGGTTGAAAAAGATAGCACAAAAAAATGAAAAGGATAGTATTTAGAAAAAAAATATAGTAGGTACACTTTAATAATTTTTTCTAATTTAACTTAATAGTCATTAAAATCAACACCAGTACTCAAGAAGTTTTTTTTTTGGGTGGATACTTCCGGTCTATCGTCATTTTCATGACCATCACTGCCACTTTTCCTAATTAAAACACTAAAAACGTATTATTTTACACAAAAATTCACAAGCTATAGTGTTGTCAATTTGATTGCATTTCGAATGGAATGGAATGAACGAGATTAGTGGAAAGAGAGAAGTGTACAATACTGCGGAGGATAATCGGGGAATCTCTGGCCATCGACAGAAAACATCGCAAGATCAGAATTCGGTCAGATAGGTATACACAAGCACGGTCGAAATATTGATATGACGTAAAACTAAGCATTCGGGAGCATACTTGAAATTATAGTATTTTAACGTACTATCCTTAGATGTGGATAGTATATAGTACAAAGGGCGAAATTATAGTATAAATACTATAATTATAGTACAAAATCCAACCCTGATACCCATACCCATCGACTCATTCTAGTAGAAGGAACAGTGAGGTTTTCCGGTAGGAGTCCATGATGATGTATGCCACTTCATGGATACCCTCCGATCTACCCAGACGGAGGCTATCCAAAAGGATTAATCCCACGGGAAAAAAAAGTTAATTATTACTACAATTATGTTTGATTATTTAATGACATTATTATGCGTATTTCAGTTACTGCTATCGAACACAAAGACGAGTTTTAAAGGTCCGCAGTACAAGTACATGGCCGATGTGCTTGGAGGAGGAATATTGAGCGGATCAGGTAAGAACTAGCCAACCTTCTTGTATAGGTATTTATATAGGGTGACTGGTAATTAGTGACCGATACTTAAACACGTGATTTTACTCATCATTATGAACAACTTTTACTATGGGACCAAACCTGGATAACGGTGTGAGTTTCACATTTATATAATATCTTTGTTTATATTATTTGCGCAGATATAATGTGTTACTGTTTGTTTGTCCCAAATAAATAAATAAATAAATAAACCTGAAATCGCGAAAAAAAAATCAGCTGTTCCCTACATTTATGTTCGTCTAACTCGTCAAAGTGTAGAGAACAGCTGCTTTTTTTTCACGATTTCAGGTTTGGTCCCATAGTAAAAGTTGTACATAATGATATATAATAGTGACCGATACTTAAACACGTAATTTTACTCAATTACGTGTTTAAGTATCGGTCACTAATTACCAGTCACCCTATATAGCTATACAGCGTCATCACTCATCATCTGCCTAGCCTTTTCCCAACTATGTTGGGGTCGGCTTCCAGTCTAACCGGATGCAGCTGAATACCAGTATTTTACATAAAACGACTGCCTATCTGACCTCCACAACCCAGTTACTGGGTAATACAATACCCCTTGGTAAGACTGGTTGTCAGACTTTCGGGCTTCTGACTACCCGTAACGACTGTCAAAGATCCACGAATGACAGACGGGACCAACGGCTTAACGTGCTTTCCGAGGCACGGAGGGGTCTCGGTATGTAAAGATGGTCATCCCATCCCGGCCTTTCTTCTCAGAATAGTCAGTTAGGAAACGCCGACCTCATCTAGTTAAAAAAAAAAAAAAATGATTGACGTGTAAAAGTGTTTGTACAAACCTACTTACAGAAATAAATATCATTTATCATCATTTATCCACAAACCAACCGCGGCAAGCGTAGCTTAACCTGATCGATTGACCTGTGCGGCTGTTGTTATTTAGCCACGGACCCCTCTCATATAGCTATACAGCGTGTTCAGTATTTTTATCTCACGAAGCGACACTCACTTTACAAGTGACCAAAGACGCTGTGAATGTGTGCGTAAAGACGAGTAGCGTCAGCACAAATCAAATCAAATAATTTATTTGCTTAATACAGGTAGGTATTTAAACTGATGTTACAAATAAATATAAAGTCCACTGTATCATTATCTATTGGTGTGCAAATATTTATATTATTTTATGAATTTATTATTATTATATATTAGTTTTCAGTAGGTCATAAATGGCCATATTTATTGATTTCCCTTTGCGAAAGCCTTTCTGTTCGTCTACCAAAATATTATATTTTTCTAAATATAACTGTATGTGTATAGTCTGCTATAAATATTTTTTTCAATTTTTTTTGAGAAAATATTACGAGCTTAAATGAGCTGAAATATCCGGACATACATATTTTATTTATGACTTTCGTTGCCCACGCTATGGGTATTTTCAGCTGCTTTATTTCTCGGTCTACTTCTGTAGGTCCTGTGTTGTGTAAGTAGGAGTAAGAAAAATTTAATTAATTTTTGTGTTGATTTTATAGCCCACAACACACACATTCACAACGTGTTGGTGTACATTTAGTTACCACAAGTAAAACGCGTATCGCTTCGTGACATAAAAATACTGTAACATAAACAGTGTAAAGCTGGCCTCTTCGTCTTCGTCCTAGTGAAACTCCGTACTTCGCTTGTCATGGTGTTTTCGTGCAATCGACCCTACCCTTCGAAGGAGATATGTTATGACCCAATCTTTGCCTGTCACCTGTCTCACCCTCTTTCCAGGTCCAAAATGGCGCAAGCACAGGAAGATAGCCACTCCGAACTATGGCAAACGAGCCATCGAGAGCTACGGCGAGGTCTTCAACAAAGAGGCGGACGTCTTGCTGAAGAAGTTCAGAAGTATGAACAGTGACCAGTTCAATGTGTACAAGGACGTTGTTCGGGGCACGAGCCATGCTGTTTGTCGTGAGTTATCCTATAATATTTATCTAAACTTAATATTACAGTTGCGAAAGTAGTATTACTCTGTCTGCTGTACAGTCACGAGCACCAATATATTTCATTCAAAAATAAAGGAGAAAATCGCCTTTGAATAAAGCCAAGTGTATACAATATACATACTTTTGCTCGTGACTGTACAGGGTGGCATAGACAAATTGAACACCGACGAGCAAACTGTAACCATGGATACAGTACATGATTCTGAAACCGAAAAGAAAATTGAACTGACGAAAAGTTTTGTACGCTGCCAAGAATCTGACGATGCCATAGATGACAGGATTATCAATAACATTATTATGCTGTCTCTAACGTGGTTTTCCCACGTGACCTTTGCAATGTTACCTATGTATGTCATGTTCTACAATTTTTTCCTTCTTTAGTTCAGCACATAGGTTACCTACACTATAACGCCTTTTATGTATTACTATCTGCGCCCCGCGGTTTCACCCGCGTGAATGTCGATCTCGTGGGCATATCGGGATAAAAAGTAGCCTATATGTTGATCCAGGGTGTCAGCTACCTCCATACAAAATTTTATCAAAATTGATACAGCCGTTTGAGCGTGAAGAAGTAACAAACATATAAACAAACCCCCACAAACACACACACTCACAAACTTTCGCCTATATAATATTAGTGTGATTATTGTTTAATTTTTATTTTACAGAAACACTTATGGGTTTGACCAAAGACCAAACGGTTAAATTACCACACATTCAGAAAGTGATAGATGAAAGTCCAAAGTAAGTAGCTAGCTATACAGGATTATTTTAAATTGGCTAGCTAAACTCCGCAAAAGCGAAGGGTATCGATATCTAAATATGATACATAAAAAACCGCACACGAATGGTTCCGTACCACTAGGCATAAAACGCCGAAAAAAACCCTTTAAATGTCAACTTTATTTTATTTTTATCATTTGGTGTTATAGCGGCAACAGAAATACATCATCTGTGAAAATTTCAACTGTCTAGCTATCATGGTTCATGAGATACAGCCTGGTGACAGACAGACAGAGAGACGGAGAGTGGAGTCTTAGTAATAGGGTCCCGTTTTTACCTTTGGGTCCGGAACCCTAAAAAGTATATATTTCATTGTTTTGTGTAGCTTAGAGAAACTGTTTTTTTTTTGTGTAGGTAAACTTCACAGACCTGATGGATATCGATGTCTTAATTCAATAAAACATTCGATAACAGTTTTTTTCAACTCATAGGTTAGGTTAGTTACTTCAAGTAACAACACTAACAGCGGTCGTTGAACTCTCAAAAAAAACATCAAATTTTTATATTTTTTATTTTATCGTGTTTAGATATTTAGATATCACTCATCGCGAGTTTAGATACCTAGCCAATTAATTTTGAATTCAACACGTCTCGATACGGTGAACGAAAACATCGTGAGAAAATCTATTCTCTCGTATGTCCGAGATCCAAGAAGGCCTGTGATATCCACTAAATATAACCCGCATTGGCACACATAGTAGAGACCTGAGTCATAGCAATTTATGTGTCTGTCAAATAAAGGAGTGGGCAGATAACGTGCCGAACTCATGAGAGAAATCAAGATCATAAAACATAGGCCTCTCCCTTATGCACCGCTACTTCGACCGGTTCTGTACTTCCCGCATCCAGAGGATTCCTGCGACCCTCACAGGGTCATTGGTCCACCGGTACGTCTTCCGGTACGCGGTCGCCACTCCAGAGCCTTTCGGCCCCATCGGCAATCTGTTCTGCGAGCAATGTGCCCTGCCCACTGTCACCAATTCTTCGGGCTATGTCGTTAAATTGCCAGAAAACGGATTTATTTAAATACATACTAAAAGCCTTAATTACAATATACAAGCAAACACTAAAATATATATACAGTAAAACCCGTTTAAAATATTCATAGATACACACAAATATACATACCTAATTATTACATAGTATTTACATTATTAAATATATCCATTATTTACACAATCATTTTTTGTGTCGGAACTTCGGCCGCTGTGGCTCAGTGGAAAAGCACCATAAATATAGCCCTATAACTATTCGTAGCACCAGGCCTCCGTCACTCGATGTACTTGCTCGCTATAGTCGCTATAAGTGCCTACCGCCCAGCCGAGCGGTCTCGGTCCGCCGGCGGATCAAATTCAGTGCGGTTTTCGCAAGTGAAGCGCGCGCACGCCGTTCAATTTTAATAGTGCTGTTCGTTCGTACGCGTATTACGATGCCGTGTGGTGCCTTATGTGCAGTAGATGGGTGCAAATCAAGTAAAAGAAGGGGTAAACATCTAACATTTTTCCATTTACATGTCAATGAAGATGTCATGTCATGTTTTAGATGTACTGCACAGTCGGCACCAATTTATAAAAAACATATTTTATAAACGATACCATTTTAAACTACCACCCACCTATAGTCACAACATATTCACAGTTCTCAATAAAATAGACACAAATAGTTATGTTAATTTAATTTTAATGAAGAGGCAGCCCTGCGATTGCTGTGGGATCGCGCGGTGCGAAGCAATCACAACTGTACGCTTGAGCGTTTAGGCACATTTTAGCATGCAGCGGTTGCTGACGCGACGGAGTAGGCTATTATAGCTGTAGGTATTGGAAATTTTCTACTGAGTGAAGTATCTGTTACGTAGTAACTATTTAGTAATCTGTGGTAGCACGCCGACCGCGCAGCCGACCGCGCAGCCGGCGCGCGCGCACCCGCACACTTGATCTACTCTCGACGCGGGACGATTTCACAGGGACCCAACCAAAAACGCGTCATAAGCGAGAAAGCGTATTATGCGGGATAGGGAAAATAAAACGTACTACATACATATTATTATGTATATAACATGGCATATGAGGCGTATTAAACGGGATGATGAATCGTATGTATGTAAACACGTACCTATCAAGTTGCAGGGACTGGTGTAAAATGGCGTATTATGCGAAAAATCGTGATCGTATTAAACGGGTTCTACTGTACTATGTACCTACAAGTTTTTTTTTAATAGCTGTTAATTTCCCACAGGTGGGCCTCCCTACTCTCTTTCCACCTCTCTCTGTCCAGAGCTGCCGAGGACCAATCTTTATGAAAGAAGTCCAGCTCATCCCGCCATCTCCGTCTAGGCCTGCCACGATGTTGTTTGCCAAGTATCTGTATACTTGTACAGTGTAGGGTGAATTTTCCAATTGGGCGTGGATGGCCAAATCCGAAACTATGAGAAATAGCGAAAAGTACTCAAAAGAGTCTCGGGCTCGATTTTGATCAAAACTGCATCATTGGATTTTTGATAAATCAATATTTCTAGACAGGAATCGAACCCGTTGATGTGATTTTGAAGAGTTAAGTACCTACACCAAAATCGAGCACGAAACTCCTTGGAGTACTTATCACTATTCCTCATAGTTTCGAATACGGCCATCCACGCCCACTTGAAAATTTCACCCTGTATAAAAAAAAAATTAAAGAAAAAGGGCGGAGCTCACTGGGCATCAAAAAATTCGTCCGCATCGCTGTCAATGGGATAAGTGCCCAAAAGGCTGGCAGCATTACCACGTTGGACGGCAATGCTGAATCTTTGGGTTGAAAATAAACTCAGAAAACCCATTTGGTGTACTCGTAATAATAAGAATAACCCCTTTTCCGTTTCCAGCATGTACGACGTTTGCTTCAGAAGAATGACAAAATGGTACTTACAGATCGATCCAGTCTTCTGGGTATCAAATGACCATTCCATTCTAAAGAACTTTTTGAAAATTATGACGGACTTTAGTGAAGCCATCTTGCTTCATAGGGCTGAAAGACTAAAGACCCTTGAAGATAGCAAGCGGGATCTGATGGACACGGAAGACGATGCTGGTGTTAATACTCAACTCAGTGTTATAGATAGGTTCTTGCTGTCCCAGGAGTTGAATAAGAAGGAACTGGTGCAAGAGACTTTTACTATATTTACTTCGGTGAGTTAAACTGATACTTATTTTTTGAGTTCATCACCGTAATAATTATGCATGACCGATAGCACCATCCCTTTTCCGGACTGGAATCAAGATGGAACTACCTAATACTTCATAATACGGCCCCAGGTACGTAAGGTAAGTTCCATTCATTAATCATTTTTGGAAGTTCATTCCATCCTTGAGAAAAAAAAATCTATGGAAAGTTTATATATATGAATGTGGATGGTTAAAAAGAAAAGATGGATTGTGTGAAGAAAAGAAAGAATACCTGGGGGTCTACTCCGAAACGGTTAACCACCGTATCGGCCGAATGTTCGGTCATTTTCTACTACCTTTCATTTCCTATATTGATTATAGGTCCCGACCAAACTGTGCCAATCCGAACCTTTTTAGAACCCTTACCCTTTTTTTTTTTAATTCGTAGTAGGACAACAATATTCGAATCAGAAAATGGCCGAACATTCGGCCGACACGACAATCAACCAGTTCGAAGTAGATCCCCTGAGTGTGGCGAGGGATTCAAAGGCACGAGATGCAAAAAACTTTGCTCTCGTGTAACACACATAACTTTTCACTTCAGCAGCGAGAACACTTTGAAAGGCGTGTTCGGAAATAGCACCCATGATATTTTATTATTCAAAATATATTACATAACATTATTGAAACTAGAAATAAACATTTACAGGTTAAATATCAGTTTTATTTGCAGTAAATACTTATATTCGTTTAAATACAACAATAAGTTAACAATTCAATAAATTACATTAAAAGACATAATTTTTTTTTTTTTGCGTACGAAATTCCGAACTTGTACCTATGTCTTTGAGGTCGAATTCAAAATCGGAACTTCGAAAGGGCTGGTCTTTGTCTCTCTCTCTCTTTCTAATGGCGGGAAAGAAATAGAGTGTGAATTTTTCGAATTGTATGATTAACTCAAGGCTGATTATGATATTCGCGGCTTTCAGAAAAAAATAATTCAAAAGTTACTTTGTCCCACTCAGTGAGCAAAATCGCATTTTGCTCACTGATTTCAGGCAGCAAAACCTACATGTTTGAGCTACTGAAGTGAAAAAATAATTTTACCATTAAGTGTTGCGGCGCGGCAGAGCCGGCAGACCATATTGTAGTAGATGGCGGGACGAGCTGGGTAGGTTCAGTCAAAACTGGAAGACGTCCTCCTTCGTCCTCGCGGGCTCGCGAAAGATGGAAGGAGTGGAGGCCTTTGCCCAGGAGTGGGACAGAGAGGTTAGAAAAAAAAATACCAATCAGATGCTGTCTGAACATAACATGGGTGAAAGAAGGTGGCTACTTGGCTAGGTACTGTGATGGACCCCCAAATTATGTAAGGCACACATATTTTTATTTTTCACACAAAAACAAAAAAACAGAAAAATAGTATTGCGTGCCTCACGATTGCGCCATACGGATTGATCACTTGGCTAGAGAAAAAAAAATGTGTTTTTGTATTTTAGAGTCAAGAAGCGTCAGCAAAGATCACGTCGTACATCTTGCTGATGATGGCTTATCATCCTACATGTCAGGTAAGCATTATTGTGCAATAATTACTAGATAAAATCAGCGGGGTAATTGCGTACCACAAGTAGCAATGGACTGCCGGGTCAGCGGGATTGTCTGCCGGGTCAGCGGGATTGTCCGAAAGGGTTACCGCTGGCCCGGAACATAAAGGGCTAAGGAAGGAACACGGGTGGGTTTTAGTCAGTAAGAGTCTGACACTCCCTTCCGCTCCACCCAGAGCGGGAGGGGTCATTTGATGATTTCCCATCCGCAAAAAAAAAAAAAAAAAAAAAAAAAAAAAAGTAGCAATGGACACAGAGCATGTAACCTTTGCAATGAATTTAATTTTATTTTAACTAGGTATCTTCATTTACATTGTTGAGCAGACAAATTTTTCGAACATTTGAAGCAATGGATTAGCAAATATCCTTCAAAATGATTTAGATTGAGATTTATAGTGTGTTACGCAATAATAATTAGGATGCACGTTCTTTTGTAAGCAAGGAGGATGTTCTCAAGGTGACGCGTATTTTTTTTTAAATTTGACCGTGCGTATTTATTGACAGAATCGATTTTATATTCTTTCTCTTTCTTCTTTCCTCAGCTGTATCCGTCCCTTTCAAAAACATACTAAATACATATACCAAACGAATGTGAAGAGACTAACAACAATTAACAGCGCTTTATCATATCAAAGATAAAAGTCGTTTCGCAGCATTTTTTTTCTTAATGAAAAAGCACTGGCCCGCATTGGGCCCGCGTGGTGGATTACAGCCCACTCCCTCTCACAGAATGGAGGCCTGTGTCCCAGCAGTGGGAATATTATAGGCTGATTATCTAAGATAGTAGGCAGGGCAAATTGCTCGCAGAACAGATGTGATGACCGCATACCGGCAGACGTATCGTTGTATGGTCTCCCACGGAATTGGAAGTGGAAGTGGAATTATGACCTGGTGAAGGCCACATGGCAGGAATCCGCTGGATGCGAGAAGCACAAAACCGGTCCAAGTGCGGTGCTTGGGGTTGGCGTATGTCCAGTAGTGGACGTCTTTCGGCGAAAATGACGATGATGATGATGGTACCGCAAAAACAAACTTGCTTATAGAATGTATAATATTTCTAGGAGAAGCTCTACGCAGAAATCAAGAACGTGATTGGCGACGAGGACAGATACGTGACTGACGACGATTTTAAGCAGATGCCGTACTTGGAGATGGTGTTTAAAGAAGTGCTGCGACTGTTCCCCATTGGGGCTGTGCTGCAGAGGACTATTAATGAAGATGTTACTATTAGTAAGTTATTTTAGAACCCGCTTTATCAACTGCTAGCTTCTCTGAAAATGAATCAGGTAGGTATACCTACTTAAATGAAATGATCAAACTAAACCCTAAGCATTTTTACAGGCACTTTTGAATTGTCAAGGATTCTGTCAGTCACAAATATGAAGCTAGTTGCCCATTCCAAGCGCTACGTACTAATCTTTCTCTGGAAGAGGGGAGGCCTGTGTCCCAAGCCCAACAGCGGGAAACACACAGGGGGCAAAACTATCCTATGTCCTTCCCCAGGATGCAAACTATCACTCTGCCAAATTTCCGTTCAGTGGTTTAAGCGTGAGAAGGTAACATACAAACAGACAGACAGACAGCCTAGAGTTACTTTCGAATTTATAATATTAGTATGGATTATTCAGTTCTTGTGCTATTTCCATGTTTAACTCCTATATTAAATTTCTAGGTAGCTACACTCTCCCGGCAGGCTGTTCGGTAGTGGCCCCTATATACCACCTTCACCGCGACCCTCGGTTCTGGTCTGACCCAGAACTCTTCGACCCGGAGCGGTTCAGTCCAGAGAACATGAAGAAACGGAACCCCAACTGTTATATACCGTTCAGTTTGGGACCTATGGACTGTTTGGGTACGTTACGAACACTTTTTAAGTCGTTTTTTACTGAGGATCACGAGTTCACGCCGAAATCCTGAAAAGAGGTTATTGTACTCATCGCTATGAACAACTTCTACCATGGAAACATACCTACAATCTCTTGTCCATATTTGAATTACACCTTGATGTATAATCTTAATCTATATGATGAGTCTCCAAGCTCCAGGTCGACGAGGTCTACTCCCCAGCAGACCGCATTGGTACAGTCGACCCCAAAAAGATATATGTTACCGTTAGAATACGGAATACGTTAATATGAGCATTAACTAGGTAATCTGCAAATTACCGGGTAGGTACAATCCGTTAAAGTGTGAAATATGTTATCGGCCAAACCCGATTTTAGGATGAACTAGTTTCGCCTAGGCCAAACCAATTCTCATTTGCTCGCTCTTGCATCTTATGTCGACGGAGCCCCGTATTTCTGTGTAAAGGGTGGTTTAAAGTAACCTAACCTCTGGGTGCCCTTCGCTCACTCTTGCATCCTACTACGTCGCCTATCGACCGACCGCAACCATGCAACCTGATATTGCTATTACATTGCTACATAAGTTCGAAAAATGTGTATGCGCAACAACGTAAATAACGCAATGAATGTTGTGGAACTGTCACAATGAAACCCATTGCTACTGATAGTGTAGGTATTACGCAAGTACCCCGCTGATTCTAAATGCTTTTTTTATATCTTTTCAGGAAGATACTTCGGCACAAAGCTAATAAAGACTTTATGTGTGAGAGTGCTCAGAGAGTTCGAAGTCACTTCGACGGAGACATACGACGACCTTCGAGTGATTATTTCTATTTCTGTAGCATCATTGAATGGGTTTCCTATCATGTTGAATCCAAGAAAGAAGATAAATATGAAGATAAGCTAGCATAGCTAATAATGTTTAAATCGATCTTGTAAATGCCATAACACTAGATATAATCAATCAGCTGATTGATTAGTCTTTAACTGTGCACATGTTTACACAGATAAAGACTATAATATTCACTATATACTTAAGTTAACATACTTAAAATAGTACCTAAATAAAATAGAGGGGAAAAAAACATAGGGTAGGTATCAAAAAATTCGTCCGCATCGCTGTCAACAGGAAAAGTGCCAAAAAGGCTGGCAGCATTGCCACGTTGTATGGCGATGCTAATCCTTTGGCCAAAAAATAGGTTAGCCCTCTGGTCACGTGAAGAGTCGGCCAACCTCGTGGCGATGTCTCGAAAAAGCAAGTGAGAACTCGGACCCCGTGGCCCTAGTGTTTCAACCTCAAACGGGTCGATCATATTATTATAGGTATATAATATCTAACACTATTAGATAGATTAGGCTACGCCCGACCGCCTAGTGGCGCCCTCATCGTTTGTTTGGTTATTTTCTTTTATTTTAGAATGAAAATGCAGAAAATAAGCACGTTAATAAAACTAAACAATGTAAAACTACCGATTTTAAAAATGAAAACGTTTAATCAAGTGGAGTACAACTTAACGACGACGACGACGCGACGTCTTAACGTCTTAGTACAAAAAAGTAGTGCAGTTCAACGTCTGCCCTGCTTTAAGAGGTGATGGTAAGCCCCCAGTTGTATACTATCATAGAGTAAGTAAACAAGTAAACATATACAGGGTGATTGGAAGATGGGTGCAAAGCTTTAAGGCGATGATAGTACAGGCAATTCAGAACCATTTAAGCCATGGTTGTCTTAGACGAAGTCTTACCACTTTTTTTTTACCAATTTCTTAAGATTTTTTTCGAAAATTCCCAAAGTTTTAACTAAACTACTTATTTATGGCCAAATTGAATGATAAACGAATTCATTTTTATTGTATTTAATTAAAGTAATGTGTAAGCAATCTAGCAAAACATGTTTTAGGCCTCTGTGTCGTTAGACATTTTTTTTACAGATATTTAAAGTTCATAACAAATTTTAAAATTTATAAATACTTTTTGTAAACCTTATTTTAAAAATCACGGAGCGTGCTTTTTTTGTTCAAACCTTTTTGAAAACATGCTTGATAATCGCTCTTTCTTTTGAGGTAACATTTACGCAGATATCTTACAAATTATTCAAATTAGGACCTAAAAACCAATTTAAGGGAGAAATTTTAAATTTTAGGCAGTCTAAATAAAACAACATTTGAATTAAATTTATTTATGTTTCATGGTCAAAATGTTGTCCGTGATTCCTAATACAAGCACGGCTCCGTCTTCTCACTTCTGTTGTTGTTATTTTCAACATCATCTCCAGCTTCATTGTTTCAAACTCTGAATTCATTCTCTCTATCAGTTCTTCTCTCGTGTTTATTTCAACATTCGTATACACTAGCTCCTTGGCCCGGCCCCACACGAAAAAGTCCAGCAGGGCCAGATCTGGTGAGCGAGCGGGCCAAGGGATGGGTCCATCTCTGCCAATCCAGCTGTCAGGAAAACAATTATTTAAGTGTTCCCTTACATTTAACATCCAATGCGTTGGACAGCCGTCTTGCTGAAAGATGACTGTACTGTCTCTTGCGAATATCGGGACACCGGTTTCCTCTATCAGCTCTGGTAAATCCACTTGTAGAAAGTGCAAATCATTTTCACCATTGAAAGTCTCCGGTAAGAAGTGGGGCCCAATCAACGTCCTGCAAATTACTCCAGCCTCCAGAATTTCCTCTGAAACGACACCTGCTTCTTAAAATGTGGATTGTTGTCTTTGGCGGCCCATTCATGAAGGTTATGAAAGTTTTTAATGCCCTCCCTAGAAAACTTTAATTTGAAATCAATCTTGTGGACGGATGAAAGCAAATTTTCTAGGGCATTACAAACTTTCATAACCCACACAACACATAGGGAACATTTAAATAATTGCTTTCCTGACAGCTGGATTGGCAGAGATGGACCCATCCCTTGGCCCGCTCGCTCACCAGATCTGACCCTGCTGGACTTTTTCGTGTGGGGCCGGGCCAAGGAGCTGGTGTATACGAATGTTGAAATAAACACGAGAGAAGAACTGACAGAGAGAATGAATTCAGAGTTTGAAACAATGAAGCTGGAGATATGATGTTGAAAATAACAACAATAGAAGTGAGAAGACGGAGCCGTGCTTGTATTAGGAATCACGGACAACATTTTGACCATGAAACATAAATAAATTTAATTCAAATGTTGTTTTATTTAGACTGTCTAAAATTTAAAATTTCTCCCTTAAATTGGTTTTTAGGTCCTAATTTGAATAATTTGTAAGATATCTGCGTAAATGTTACCTCAAAAGAAAGAGCGATTATCAAGCATGTTTTCAAAAAGGTTTGAACAAAAAAAGCACGCTCCGTGATTTTTAAAATAAGGTTTACAAAAAGTATTTATAAATTTTAAAATTTGTTATGAACTTTAAATATCTGTAAAAAAAATGTCTAACGACACAGAGGCCTAAAACATGTTTTGCTAGATTGCTTACACATTACTTTAATTAAATACAATAAAAATGAATTCGTTTATCATTCAATTTGGCCATAAATAAATAGTTTAGTTAAAACTTTAGGAATTTTTGAAAAAAATCTTAAGAAATTGGTAAAAAAAAAGTAGTAAGACTTCGTCTAAGACAACCATGGCTTAAATAGTTCTAAATTGTCTGTACTATCTTCGCCTTAAAGCTTTGCACCCATCTTCCAATCACCCTAAGAGACGGAAGTCCCATAGAAAAAGGTGAAAAACGTCGCTTGTATGAAACGTGTACTAAAACTGAATACCAACAAAGCAAAAATAACACAGACTGCAGACATGACGACGTAAAGCTGCCAACATAATAACAAGATAGGGATGTACTACTACTCACTCGTAATTTTTTATCGATAAGTAGCTGTAAAAAATGTCAGTTTCCTAATTCTTACATTCCTAATTATTTAAATTTAAGGTAAGGGTTACGCCAACGTTAACTTTCGATTTAAAAAATAGGGTTACGTGGTAATTATAAAATAAAACAAAACTAAAAAAAACTAAACTTTATTTTGCTATGCTTATCTACTGCGCTTTCTTTTCAGAATCTGATTTTTATGATCTTGACACACCCAAGAAAAGTCGGTACTATTTAGATAGCATCACGGTATTTGCAAAGGACATTGTAAAAAATGGCCTATGAATCGGCACGTATGAAACCTTTAAAATAATTACTAGTTTTTATTATAATTTACATTACAATTATTACAATCTAACGGACACTTCATAATTAAGAAAACATTTTAAAAAGTAATTCAGTTTGGTCTTATTCCCCGGCGTCATTATTTTTTGTATCAATTTGACGTTTTGAACAGGCAAGGGTATTTTAGCTCATTCAGCCAAGTCTTTGCGCGCAGCGGAGTGTAATTACAAAACTCAACATCCTCAGCGCTTGATCTATGAATAATCTTTTTAGTTAAAAACAGAATAAAGAGCTTGAAAGCGGTGTGTAAAACGAGCTACATCGACACTGACAGTCGATGATTTGATAGATGACACTTTGACAATTGATAGTAATGACAGTCGGTCTCTGCGTTCCGAGTTGGGAAATAATCGATTTGAGCGTGCTTAAACCCGTACCGAATTAGCGTGAGCGTGATAACGATGTCCCGTGAATCGTCATAGATGACGTCATGACATGCGCCATCTTGCGACGCCGACCATGCCTTTTAATAATATCACCGTGAGCGCTGTCAAAATTGACAGAGTGTGTGTGTGTAGATGTGTCAGAGTGTGTTTTGTTTTGAGTTGCATCATATCTTTAAATTAAACTAACGTGGCATTTTCGAAATTGTACTTCTGACTGACAGTCGCCATCTAACCAAAAGAAAAAGAAATGTGGTGTTTACACAAAGAAATACTGTAATAATATCGTTTTGACATTAAGTAAGCACTGTGAGCGCGTTCACGAGCGTTCCGAATTCTTGAATAGCTCTCAGCTGTCATAATCGTAATACTTAGACAAAGAAAAGTATAGACGGCGGGTAGCTCCATTTCATTTCCACAAGAAAAGAATATAGTATTGAGTTATTATACGTAACAGAAAAGGATAAACCTATACTATTTCCGTCTCTCAGTGCGTGCCAGTTTTTTCAAGACAGCTACATAAGTAGCCAATGTTAGTTAAGTTAGTTTTTTGTCTCATGTGTGGCCACGCTACCCGATGCTCTATAGCTTTCTTACTCTAAGTCGTAATATCTAAATCGGAAAGAAGTAAGACAAAGTAATATAATTAGCTAAAACTATTTATTTGCATGCCTTAGTTAAGGTAGTTAGTACAGGATCATTTTATTAAACTTAACATCTGTAACTTGTACCTACTTTCTGTGCAAATAAAGAACTAAGTATTCTATTCTATTCTAACGCTTATGAGATGCTGTGAGTGCTGTGAGCGATTATATCCACAGAGCATGTAACACGTTTATTATAGCTAATTCGGAATGCGGCCTAAGAACGACGACTGTAATGTAATGAACGTTAATTTATTATAACCTCAAAATCCGAAAGTATTTTGGCTTTTTTACAATTTTCAGAAGTGTCCGCGATTTTAATTTAGTTTCAATCGAATATATGCATTATTTAGAACACAGAAAGTATATTCACGTTACTGCCGGTTCTTAGGCAAACGATGTATGGACGGCGAACAATCTCCTTTACTAACATCTTTGATGTAGATAATAGGTTTTACTTCCCGTTCAAAGGTCGTTGTTGCAATGTCTATATTTTGGCAAAGTTTTTTACAAAGACAAAGACATTTATTCGTTGGATATGGTAGGTACAAAGTTGATTGTTAAAAATGGATCAGTTCAACACATCCGCCGCTAATAGCGGCATACGAATATTTACAATGTGAACCTAATGTACACGTGGGTAGGTATAACTCCTAACTTTTAGACTACTAAAAACTCTAATAATAAACAATACAAAACACTTATACTATGGACATTTTATACTCTAATAATAATATGTACCTATACAATATCAATAAAAACACAGCAATAACAACATTTCTATTATCTAACTAAATAAACCTAGGTACCTTATTATAAAAAAAAAATAAAAAAATGTGTAGGTATATATATTATTTCCTTATTTACCCTTAGGTATAATCAAAAAATTCTTTCAAAGTGTAAAAATTATTTTGGAGAAGCCAATTTTTCAATCTTTTTTTGTAATTGTAAAAAGTTGTAAAGTAGGATAGGTACCTAAGTGAAGTTTAATCAGGCCACCATTCTCTTAGCGCAATGTAATTATAATAAGAATTAGGCTTAGGATTTAAAACTTTCATACAATTGATGCACTGTTCACAATTTATATTTTTTTAAACCGTTAAAGCCAAATATCCGCTTACAAACACCGTTGGCTGTTTGTCGAAGGATTTGAAAACTTCCTCCAAGCCTTCGTCGAAATCTTGTACTTCAGGAATATGAAAAACAGGATGATCGGCTTTGTCCAAATTTGAGTATTCCATAGTAACGGTGTCTATAGATTTTTTTTTCTCTTCTAGCTGCTTGGGAAATACTATGTCTTGAAAATCAAATAGAATTTCGTTATCGTCCTCTTCGCAATTCGATCCTCTACTTTTAGGCGCACTGAGGCGAGTTAGTATAGAAGATTTTAATGCGGATATGAAGTGATGACAAGTAGGGTTTCTATTTGTCGGACTATGTTGTCTTATGATCCCAAACAGATTTTCCAAGGAGTCTTGATTTAATTGGCGTAAATTGAGGTATTTGAAATGTTTAGATTCTACGAATTTTTTTCCCAGACCGTCCACCTTATTCACCCAGGTCTTCAAAACCGTCAATTTTGTCTGCAGCAACATTATAAATAAGTCTGCTTTTTAATGCAATTTCATCGAATAAAATGACAAAGATTTTATCTTCGTCTTTTAAATTCTCAGCTTTCGATTTCAAATACGTTACAATGCTAGGATCAACACCAGGTTACTTACATTTTAATTTTCTCTAAAATTGATTGCAATGTTCTTACACTTGGCATTGACACGAGTTGGCTAAAATATCTTTATGCTTTTGGAGACTTCTTGTAGGTATAGGGCGAGAGCAACGCTTTTATTTAATTTAGACCAACGCCGACCTTTTGCTTTCCGTTTTTCATTCTTTACAGTCGATTCTATAAGACTTTTTAATACGGGTAAACTTCTTCTTAATTTATTCAACGGTTTCCTTTTTCGGGGTGTAGTAGGTACCTACTATTTTTGAAGTCGTCGTTGGTTTTCTTTTCGGAGTTTTCGCAGTCGAGGTTGAAGGTACTGGAATATTAAAAAAAAAGCATGTCAACTGAATTCATTAAACAGTAAATTATTATTCATCATTATTCATCAGCTTATAATGTTCCCACTGCTGGGACACAGGCTTCCTCTCGGTGAGAGGAAGTGGGCCGTAATCCACCACTCGGGCCCAGTGCGGGTTGGCAGATGTTACGTCTTCGAATTTTTGGTTCTAGGACATGCCGGCTTCCTCACGATGTTTTAACAATTATTATATTATTTATTCGTACTCAATGCGCGTATTTTGAGTACGAACCAGCCCGGCTTACCTATTATTTAATCAACATTCAAATAACAATAGACTCACTAATAGCCATACAATTTCAATAACAATACACGCCAAATACAGAAAAATAAATTATACCTAAAGATAAATTAAATTACAATTGAAAATTAATTAATTATTCATAGATTTTTCATCTTTTATTATACATTAATCAATCAAATAGTAAAGTGAATTTGATTAATTTATGAAGTCGGTTAAAAATTAAAATGAACCTTACCGGTAGAACATATTTTCCTTTATATATATACATTCAATTGGCAATGGTTCAGCAGTTGATGTTGAAGGTACTGCAATATAGAAAACACGTTAACTCACACATTGACAAGTGAATTTAAGTTTAATTATATCTAATCTTGAAAATTTACTTGGGCTTAGTCTCATCCTTTTTATCATGTTTTCTTTTGAAAATGGTTCTGTATTAGACAAAAACGTATCTGTTAAAATGATAGTTAATCAAATAGTAAAGTAAATTTAATTAATTTAAAATTTTCATGATCCTTACCCGCAGAACATGTTTTATTTTCGATTGAATGTTTAATTGTCAATGGTTCAGCAGCTGATGTTGAAGGTACTGCAATAAAAAAAAAAAATTTAAGTCATTCACATATTAAGAACTAATTCCAAAAAAAACCAGCCAAGTGCGTGTCGAGCCACGCACAGTGTAGGGTTCCGCAGTAGCCCGTTATCACAATATAGTACGACTCTGTTGTTCTTTATTCTGAATATAAGTAATGGTAAAGATATTAGGCGTTAATGGTTTTAACAAAAATCGATTTTAAATTTGAATTATCATTTCTAAGACGTGCGGGGATGTCGATCACTCGAATATACTAGCATGAAAACGTAACCCGTTGGTACAACGCCATCTAGCGGCAGTATTTGTGAAACTTATGATAATTTATTATGTTTTTTTTTTGTTTTTTTTTATTTCATATTTTGTTTTTCAATGCAAGTCTTTACCCGTAATAAACAAGCAACTACTTCATCTTAGTCACTTTAAAGGATTAATGCTAAGGATTTTGTATTTGGTACAAAATTATCCAACACCCAAGTTCAACGACTATTACTGCTAAACTAATAAAGTTATCTTAACCGCTATAGTTTTCCTTTAAAGTTCATGAAATGCACTATCATCGAGATTTTTTTGGACAGACAGACGGACATGACGAAACTATAAGGGTTCCCTGTAGGAACTACGGAACCCTAAAAAGGAATACTTACTAGATGTACCGGTCCTAGAGCCACAGTAGTCATGCTCCATGGATATAGTAGAAGATAACTCTGTAAAATATAATAATTGCACATGAGTTACTAAAGAAATCGAATGGGCGAGTCTGATTCAATGAATTAGGACAGGAAAATAATATTTTACCTGTTTGCTCACTTTTAAAGATATGTAGTGGAAATCCACTGAACAACTCATCTGCCAGTGGTTCTGCAGTAAGTAATACAGACGGAGTAGCATTTTTTTTTAATTGTGTCTTCTTTTTCTTGAAGTCTTTTGGTAAAAAATGACTGCCACAAATATGTTTCAATTGATGTAGCTTTTCAATGGGTACATACACCAAGTCCTCTTTTCCCGTAACTTTTACCCATTTTTTACATCTAGCAGGAATATTTATTGCATTATTATGATTATATTAGCATTGTATTTAAATTTACATCTTCGTTATTCAATGGTAGTATAAACTAGCTGTTGCCCGCGACTTCGTCGGCGATCCAGGATGAAAAGTAGCCCATGTCCTTACCTAATTCATGGTCTATCTGTGTGCCAAATTACATCCAAATCCGTTTAGCCGTTTTGGCGTGAAAGCGTAACAAACAAACTTACTTTCGCATTTATAATATTAATTAGGATGATAAAAATATTGATACTAATTAGTCGATAAAAATAACAAGCGTCAAGTACTACTACATTGGTAGGATGTTTTGTATTTTTGTAAATTTTAGACTTAAAATCAAGTAATTTCTTTTCTGTAAGAGCATAACAACTTTTTTTTACATATGAATTTATAATATATGCTTACCTATCTTCATTCAAAGGAAATTTAGCCATGAAGATTCGCATTTGACCATTTGACCGGCCGGATCGTACACCACATATTTCACATGTTTTGTAATGCATTGCATCAAATATTACGTCTCACGCATATACAAAAATATAACAATAACTCCAATGAACGGTTTAAATCCACAAAATAAAAGCAACAAAAACAAAACAGCGCTTTGTTGACAAAGTTCTATATGTCAAACTACCCTGTGCATCAATCAAAATCAAACTGTCAATGTCAAACAAAACAACCCTGCGTTCCGAGCTGGGACATAATCGATCCCTGCGTTCCGAGTTGGGAAATAATCGATGTGAGCGTGCTTAAACCCGTACCGAATTAAGGCTCTTACACACCGGCGCGACTTGTCGCGCGACGTGTCGCCTGGCGATTCTGCGATATTATCGCGCCGCAACACCTTTCACACAAGCGCGACGCGAATCGCGGTGCGACGAGTAGCGCTACACCGTGTAGCCGCGATATCGCGTTTCCATAGAAATTGTTCTATGGATATATATCGCAGAATCGCGTCGCACTGTCGCGTCGCGCCTGTGTGTAAGAGCCTTTAGCGTGAGCGCGATAACGACGTCCCGTGAATCGTCATAGATGACGTCATGACATGCGCCATCTTGCGATAACGCCGACCATGCCCTAGAATAATATCACCGTGAGCGCTGTCAAAAATGACAGTGTGTGTGTGAGGATGTGTCAGTGTGTGTTTTGTTTTGATTTGCATCTTATCATAAAATTAAACTAACGTGGCATTTTCGAAATTGTGCTTCTGGCTGATAGTCGCCACCTAACCAAAGAAGAAGAAATGTGGTGTTTATACAAAGAAATACTGTAATAATATCGTTTTTACATTGAGTAAGCACTGTGAGCGCGTTCACGGGCGTTCCGAATTGTTGACAGCTCTCAGCTGTAGCTCAAATCAATAAGCCAGGCCGTCACACTTACACGTATTAGTCCATATCTCGAAAATTACTGAATCGACTTTGATGAAACTTGCACTGTTCACTAAGTTGAGTAAATGTATATACATACGTCTATAAAATTTGGTATATTTGTTTGGAAGCCCTAATAGATTGTCATATAGGTAATATGTGAATATAATGCAATTCCAACAATATTACATACATACGTGTCGAATTGATAACCTCCTTTTTTTGAAGTCGGTAAAAAACTAAGTAACTTAAATAACATTGGCTACTTATGTAGCTGCCTTGAAAAAACGGGCACGCACTGAGAGACGGAAATAGTATAGCTTTAACCTTTTCTGTTACTTATAATAACTCAATACTTTATCCCTTTCTTGTGGAAATGAAATGGCGCTAGCCGCCGTCTATATTTTTCTTTGTTTAAGCAAGCAGTCTATACAATGTATAGACTGCTTGCTTAGACAAAGAAAAGTAAGATTAAGTTAGTAAGTAAGACATAAAGCACAGTTTAAAAACATGATGTCATCATGTTTTTAAACTGTGTCATACTGTACTACCATTGTACAGACGCCAGCACATCAAGTTACTACAATCTGTCAGATTTCTTTAATAGATTTTCGACTTTATTGCTAAATCATAAGGTTCAAGGTTGATTGGGAAAATCTGACAGTTTCGGGTAGGTTGACCTGCTGGCGTCCGTACGTACTACTGTCACATAGACAAAATAGACCCTTGTCGTTTCATGACAGGCAAGTGACTTTCAACGTTAGGGTGATAAAGCAATTACGAGGTCGATTATATTTACCTGATATTGTAAAGAGACTTTATTATAATATTATTTTAGGAGTTTTATGTTACAAATAAATATTTTGTTACGGGTTACATTATACATACGTTTCACTTTTTTTCCTTTTCCTTGTCATTATATTTTTTGGATGTAGAGGTACGCGCGCAGTGTGAAGTTGAAAAAACCAGGCAAGAGCGAGTCGGACTCGCTCACCGAGGGTTCCGTACCATCATGTTTTTAAATTTTCATCGGCGAGGGATTCATCAGAGAATTTTAACACTGTGCACAGCGGTGTGGAATATTGCAGTTTTATGTCAGCGCCATCTCTTGACCGATAGTGGAACTAATGTAACTTTTGTTGATGATTTCTGAAAAAGGGTGCTAATTAGAGACTTCGTTTTATTTTTCCTGTAATCTTTACATAAACTTCTATCACAGAATAATTTCAGATTTTCCTCTTTGCAAACTTCGGAGTTAAGGGGGAGGGAACGGTATTTTTTTTTTACATTTTTCATCAAAAGTCGAAAACTATGCGGCCTAAAAAAAAAGAAAATATGTTTGAGAATCGAGACCGTGGGTCAACCTCAGGACGAGCTGCTTCTCACACGGACACCGTGAAAACTTAGGTGAAGTGAGCGTGGAGTGAGCTGTAGTTACTTTACTCTTTGGTGAGCTGTCAATAGTGTCAATTCCTACCAAAAACAAACTCTTTTCACCTAATTTTTCACGGTGAGATTTTTACCGAATCGACCGGCTGACACGGTAAGTCAGACTGACGATCAGTCTTATACAGCATCATATTGTAGTCTGTGGATCAGTCTAACCCTATGAGTAATAGTGTTCTGTGGTCTAACCAATGATTTCAAAAGTAAGGATACGCCCGTCTGAACATTTTACATAGAAGTTCTTCGTTCGAAATTCGAAGTTCGCGCGTACCACTGTCAACTGAGTCGCGTTGGCCCTAAAACCGTCATTTTAGGGCCAGCGCGTTGGTGCCATTTAGTCGCGCCGTTAGCCCGGTCCTTACGCTAGTAATATAATATGTCAATGGGTCTAACCGAAAACTTCTACGCGATAACACGCTTATGCATTTGGTATGGATTTTAACAAGAAAAATAATATGCTCCCGTTGCCTTCTTAGACAGGGCTAATATTATAATATTAGCCCTGTCTACGAGGAATCGTAGACAGGGAGCGGTGGTATAAAAAGTGGCTAATGAAAAGACCATAAATTCACTTAAATTTACTGAATGAGCTATGAAACAGATAAGTCAAAGTCAAAGTCAAATCATTTATTTCAAATAGGCACATTAAAAGCACTTTTGAACGTCAAAAAAAAACTAAATAGAAATGATTCTAGTCGCCCATTCGAAAAGGTAGTTTTCGTAGGGAGAAGAATGGGCAAGAAACTCCACCGTTACTTTTTTAAAAATGTTTTACAAGGTCTTGTATACATAATAAAATTTATATGTGAACACGATGCATCCATAATAAAATTAGTCTACCACAAAAGGTAAAAAGAATTAAAAATTAAGCAATGACAGGTAAATCAAATAAGTGATAGATACATGGTGCTCACATATTTACAAGTTATTAAAAAAAAAAAGAAAAATGAAAAAATGCAAAAGTAGTTGAACTTTAACAAGTGTGTGAGCCACTGTAGTCGCAGATTGTAAAATTGAATTAGAATAAGATGTCATAATTATAAATATATATATAAATTAAATAAGGAACAAGTTTGATTTTGTCTATACTTTTAGATTGTCCTATGGAGCAGGACCAGCATGTTTCCAAACATTCTTATCTTGGATATAATCCTCTAATTTGTAATATCCTTGTTTACAAAGTGTACTTTTAATATGAGTTTTAAATTTTCTTTCATTTAATTGCAATATGTCACAAGGTATTTTGTTGTAGCATTTAACACAGTACCCCATAAAAGATGTACCTATGTACTTTCGATAATCTGAAAAAAGGTTGATCTAATTTATCTTTATTTCTAGTATTAAAATTATGTCTATCACTATAAAGGTAAAGATATATTTATTGCATAGCTGTGTACATAAAGTTCTTAAACATAATTTTTTTTTTGTTTCAACAGTCTACCCCAGTCGGGTATGCAATAGTAATAAGAAATTGGGTACTTACAAATTCTATTTTTTATCAAAAAACTCGTGCAGATTATAAAATACCTTATCAATTAACATTATCTTCAATTTATTTTTAAACATTTCCATTTAATTCTTTAATTGCTGGCGGTAACTGATTGTACAGACGAATAGCAGTAACATAGGTACTTTTATATTACATTACATCATATTGTTAATAACTGGTAAATTAATGTCATATTTATATTGTTTCCGAATATTTAGACACAGGAGAAGAAGATGACTATGCTGATTATTATCGAATTAAAGAATTTAATTTTAATTTTTTTATTCGTTTTATTCCAAAGAATAGGTAACATTTCTAATGTCAGAATAAATTCTTTCTCCGGGGCTAATCACAGATTACTAATATGTAGCCAGCTAGTTCAATCTATCAAAAAGTACTCTGTGGTTGGCATGGACGTAATAATATGTGGTTGGGGTTTAAAAAAAAAGACAAGGAGTTTACACGCTCTTACACTTACAAGTTACAAAAATAGCTTTTTATGATTGACTTCTAGTTTGGATTTTACCTAAGATTTTGTAGAATTAAGTCTTATACATGGATTATAGTGAAATAAATATATTATAACACTGATGACTTAACACGGATTTACTTATAAAAATAAGAAACTGATGACTTAACTTGGATTTACTTACTTATGGATAAATATCAAACTAATGAATTTAACTGTATTTACCTTAGTTCTAAAAAAAAATAACTTATGAATTTAATTGAATTTATCAAAAAAATACGAACTAACTGTGACTAGGCAGAATGGTCTCCGACCCTAGCCTGTTCCACAAGGAACAAAAAAAAATATACGTAAATCAAACTGTCAACGTCAAAGTGACAACCCAATGACCCAAACCAAGGAACGGTAACCAACCAACCACTAACCAGTTTGAATTTTCAAAAGTTTTGTGTTTAGCAGTTGATTATTAGTATATTGTTTCACTCATTAAATAATAGAAAAATAGTGAAAAACATTCCAAATAATACAAAAAGTCACATTTCAAGGTAAATATGAATTGGGTAGTGTTTTTAGGCTGTAAAGTTAAATTTTATCTTTAGAGATGAGTCATTTTCACCGGTTATATTTTGAAAGCGTGTTTACCTGAATAACATTTATTTATCTGAAATAAGTTTTCTCATTGTTACAAATACATATTTTTTATTCAATAAACATTATTGTTGTGCCTCTCATTACTTTTTCTATTGTGAACAGAAGTTTCTTCAGTAAGGGTTTTGCAGTTCTAATGTCGACCGGATTTTCAAAATGTTTGTTTGAGCTTCAAGTACATTTAGGTTTACGAATCCTGCCTTTAATCTTTACATTTCAAGTTTACATACTAGTTCCGAGTTCTGTTTACATTAACGTTACAGTTGTAACTAATATTTTTGTACTTAACAATATAATTTCAAAATATACATGTCAACTTGAGAACCTTCTCCTTTTTTTAGCGTCAGTTAAAAGAGTGTCCATGGAGTTTCTTGCCCGTTCTTCTCCATAGGTACCTACTACGCTTTGGAATGTCCAACTAGCTTCATATTTCTGACTGACCAACTTCTTGACAATTCAAAAGTGCCTGTAAATGGTTTAACCTTTTGAGCGCCACGGTCATGTATAGATGACAAACCAAAATGTGCCCAGCACTCCACGGTTCAAGTACATGACAGACTTTGACGCTGAGGACACGTTTTTGATTTTTTGATGTGTGGTGGTCAAAAGGTTAATTGAAATAATTGCTTTGAGTTAAAGTTTATTTTTTTATATGCAGGAGTAGGATTTTGAGACTGTTATTGGTATTTTTTAGAATTTTCAATTAAGTATTGTTAGACATAGGTACAAGAAACCATGTCTAAGAGGATGAAAAGGATGGTGAAATAATATCTAGTGGTTAGTAAACAATTTATAGACCCCGATTTGACTGATCACCACGATAGTCATAGATAACACTTCTTATCGATGACTTTCATGGTGAATGATATGTTTTTTTTTTAATTCCAGGAGGGTGAAGTCGCGGGTTAAATCTAGTTTATCTATAAAATTCATCAATAACATAAACAATTGAATTCAGATTGCTAATATTTATTTTTCAGATGCCATCAGTGTACACATTCTCCCGCAGCGACAATGAGATCATGCAGGAGTTGTTACGCGTGTTCAGCTCAGGTCGCAGCACGGCTCGGGAACAGTGGAGCATGCAGGCAGAGCTGCTTGTGGAACCAGTTGGCTGGGACGCGCTATGGAAACTATCCAAAGATTTCTGTAAAAAGTTTGGTGAGTTCTATCTTACATCCTGTCAATCAATCAATCAACTCAGCCTATTGTAGTCCACTGCTGGACATAGGTCTCACCTAGGCTGCACCACAACACCCCGTTCTCCACCTTCTGATAAAATGTGGGAGTTTGTAAAGATGATTAAGGATAAGAAGGAAATTTGGCACACCAAGTCCTGGATGGTAGTGGGCTGTGTGTAACAGCATACATAATTTTGGAAATAAAGTTGTGATAAACTTTGTAAGACTAAAATTACATCACTATTTTTAAGACTATGGTAATTTATTCATTCATTACAATACACCATGGTTCATTCTCCTAAAAAAGAAACGCTTACTTATGAATCACTTATTACATAATGGTAAAACCTCTGATCTTGTTATCATAATTCACTGTTTATCATTTCATATTATTTTTGCTCCATATTATTTTTTTACTTCAATACATTTTAAGCATTGAAATAAATAATCAGAGACTAAAAGAGCGTAGGTAGGTGAAGTTCAGAAGTTATTTCTTTTTATAAAGTGAAGTATTTCATATTTTGCAGAAGTAAGATTCCCCTGCATTGCCTACGTATCAGTCACTTCGGTGGACTTTGAGAACTTGTCAGCTTGTGTTGATGTGCTAAGCGTACAACATGAATCAGTATCACTTCCGGAGAACATTGTTGATGTACCGCTGATTGAGCTCTGGCCTACAATGAAACAAAGAGAACTGTGTATCAATGTTGCTACTACTGCGGAGTTTATTGATTTATTAAGGTAATTCTATCTGAGATAAATGTATTTAAAACTGAAATGTTGCCAGATAAATGTTATGCTTTCTTTTCTTTCTTCTAACATAATCAGCCTATAATAATAATATTCCCACTGCCGACACACATGCCTCCTCTCTGTGGGAGGGAGTGGGCCATAATCCTCCACACGGGCCCAGTGTGGGTTGGTGGATGTCACAAATGTCTTGGAATTTTTGGTTTTGAGACATGCTGGTTTCCTCACAATGTTTTCCATCAACGTTTTGTTTTGAGAGCAGTGGTGATGAAATTGAATACACAAAGTAAAGTGCCTGCATGGGTTCGAACTCGCGACCTAAAACTCGTAAGTCGGGGCCAGCCACTGGGCCACCAACCACTGTGCACTACTCTGAAATCCAAGATTACTTCCTGAGGTTGGGCAGTGTTGGATTTTCCAATGAAAAACTTGTATATAGTTTGCTGCATGTATATTCTTCCAACTTATATTAAAACAATAAAATAAATTAAAATTGTAATATGTGTGTGCACACTTCGCGGCAGCCGTTCAATTTTCGATTGCACGCCGTATCTTTGTTGCGGCGGTAACAGGCTGTGTTTTTCCATTAGGAAACTTTCAATAAAATATGGAGTCTAGATTTCTGACCAATTGGACAACTGGATTCAAAACTAACAAAATATTAGTTTCCTATAAACCTCTGCTTACCCTTTCTTTCTGACTAACTCTTACACATGTTTACTTCTAGATTCTACTACAACGATATCTGGATGCCATGGGACGATGCAGACGATAAAGTCCTTCTACCAAATACAATAGAAGAACGCATGCAGCTCTGGTCGGATATGCACAATGGCACCATACCGAACTGTGTGGCTCGGTCCATTACGTTACTTAGGAATAGTGCTATAGATGCTCATGAGAAGCTGAGGCAGCTGGACTCCTCGCTGTGTGAGGGAGATTTAGCGAATGATGATGGTTAGTGTAGTTTATACTTATTATCGTTATTTCTTCGAATGAGTTCCAGTGTTGGATATAACTGCTCATACACGCCAACGACTTGCGTTGTCGGCGTGTATTTGAGTACGGTGCTCAAATACACGAGCGGCTTGTCGTCGGCGGCAACCGCCGACGTTTCGATGGGTGCAGTTTACCTCTGTCGTCGACGCGTGTCGCTCATGCGCAACTTTCAGTGGTTCAAATTATAGGCAGGCTCGCGAGCACGGCCCCTAACACTATACCATATTCAAATCCATGTTTCCAATTGATGATATTTCTAAGTAAGTATCAACTTTGTGTTAGTGTTAATAAAGTTGATTTCAAAATTATTAGCACTAATCAAAATGTAATAAAAAATGTTGGAAGATGTAGTGTAAACTGAACTTAAAGTTATTTTCCCAAAAATTCATAATTGTTTACTTACATGTTTGGGTATTAAATTTCGAACTGAGGATAACGAAATTGCGAGTATTGCGACCATAAGCATTCGATCATGAATACGTTATGCTCTTTCGTTTCGTAGATATTTCGTTGCGTCATCGTTTTTCAAAAATATTAAATTCGAAATAAAATTAAATGATTCTACTCTTACTGATGATTATTATTCTTACTTACTGATGTTTTTCTTTACTCCGTTAGTATTAACTGCGTTGGATAACAAAAACAAGAAACAATAAATAAAACATTACACATCACTTGCAGATTCCCTTCTACCTCCAAACTACATATCTCTGTGTGCGGAAATGAACGCGCGTTTGGACGGACTAATGTCAAAGTGGACGCTGTATGAGAACTCGCTCATCAGGGAACAGTATCTCGCTAGAGAACGGGCTAAATGGCAGAAGAATAAGAGCAAGAAAAATGTAAGTGATCGGTGCTCGTGCTTTCTGTGTATGAGAAGACACACACGGCCTGTGGGACAATAATGGACTGGCATTATTAAACATTTGTGTTCCTCTTTTCAGGTAGTAGCTCTCTGGGAAGGCGGCTCAATATTCGAGTTTGGCAAGATATCGAAGTTCCTGGCCTCGCACCTGACCAACGAGTACCACCTCAGCATGATGACGTCAGCCGACGATGCCTTGACTCTGGAGCCTGAAGAGCTGGTGGTCTGCAGCCGTACCCACCAGATGCCTGATGTGCCGCTGTCGAATATTAACATCACCAGTTTCGACGGTACAGAACTAGACACTTTCCAGTACTTACATTTCTTCTGTCTTTCTTTACCTGTGGCTATTATATCATTCACTGAAAGTCGGGGAATGAGGAGCAAAAATCATAGAATCAAACCGATAGGGTTGTTTTTATGTGTTGCAGGATAATTTGAAAAATCGAATCTTTGTGAAAATACTTTTACTTATACTTATTTACCAAAAATTTTTTAAAAAGTCGATCGGGCCCACTTCCTTTCACAGAAAAGGAGACCTGTGTCCCAACAGTGGGAACAACATTAAAGGCTGATTATGTTATAATATTACTTTAGATTTCTTGTGCTATAATTTGGCTCTATTTCATTTCAGACACTACTCTGGAGGCCTCAGACATGCGCTCCTGCCTGCTAATGTTATCTGAAGAATGTCGACTACGCAAGCTGAGTTTACTCTGCACTTCAGTCAACACTGTTATTGTGATGAGGTCGGGTAGACTACATGTTATTAGCTGCGTTATACAGGACCAATCTAGTAGTTCACAGGTAATTGATATTTACTTTTATACTGGCTGTTTCGTTTATTGATACCCATAAACTCCATAGAGAAGCAAACACATATACATGTAGAAAGACAATTGACCGCAATGCCTATCATTTTGACAGTTTAGCCACGTTCATTGCGTTATTTACGTTGCTCAGCAGACGATCTTTGCAAACCTATGAAGCAATGGATTAGAAATTTTCTTCAAAATCCTCTGATTGTGATTGTGAAAGTGTGTTAACAATTTAACAGTATCTGTAAATGGTTGAATTGAAATAAATGCTTTGAGTTTGAGTTAGGCAATTGGGGTGCAAGTTCTGATGTCAACATAATTTTAATAACAAGAACTATTGTATCACATTTGGTCATTTTATATGTTACCTTCTTGCTACAACAACAAGCTTTCTGTAGCGGTTCCTGAGATGGACTATAGTTTGAGACAGACATCCCAGGATAATGAAGTACAAACGTATGCTTAGCAACCTTTACTTGAGAAATGCAAAGTGAGAATTTCTTCTTGAAATAAATAACAGAACCTAACTAACCAATACGGTGTCTGAAACTTTCAGCGAAACATCCTATTGGTGATGCAGTTTTCACCATTTAGGGTCAGTTCACACCGAGACGCGACGCGACGCGCAGTTTTCAAGATAGAAATACAATTACAGACCTTATCTACTACACAAAAAGGTACACGATTCAGTGAGCTACGCCGCGCGGCGGCGGCGCCGCGCTGCGTAGCTCGACGTAGTAGGTAGACACTGAATTGTGTACCTTTTAGTGTAATAGATAAGGTCTGTAATTGTATTTCTATCTTGAAAACTGCGCGTCGCGTCGCGTCTCGGTGTGAACTGACCCTTAGATTCAAAGCATATTCTATCTATCTATTCGTTCAAAAAACTATACAAAACTATACAAGTTAAAACTATACAAGCTAAAACTATACAAGCGTATATTACACAATTCGATATTTATTTTCCAGAGCGACTTCGCACAAGGAATTGTAGCGATGTCAGGCGCGAAGATCCTCATAGAAGACTGCACATTTGACAACTTTTACTCTGGAATCGTGGTTCATAAAGGAGCACAGGTAAGAACTAAGTATTTATTAAAAAAAATAACTGTTTCCATAATTTAGGCGTTGCAACTTGCAAGCATGGGGGACCTTGATTCCATCTTCAGAACAAGCTGATGATGATAAAAATGTTGTAAACTGCAATTGTGTTCTAAGCAATAAACTGTCATCATCTACCTAGCCTTTTCCCAACTATGTTGGGGTCGGCTTCCAGTCTAACCGGATGCAGCTGAATACCAGCGTTTTACATGGAGCGACTGCCTATCTGATCTCTACAACCCAGTTACTGGGTAATACGATAAGTACCCCTTGGTAAGACTGGTTGTCAGACTTTCGGGCTTCTGACTACCCGTAACGACTGTCAAAAATCCACGAATGACAGCCGGGACCAACGGCTTAACGTGCTTTCCGAGGCACGCAGGGGTCACGGTATGTAAAGATGGTCACCCATCCACAGACCAACCGAGGCAAGCGTAGCTTAACCTGATCGATCGACCTGTGCGGCTGTTATTATTTAGCCATGAAGCAATAAACTGTATTGAACTTATATTACAAATCTAAGATTGCATGCTGTTGAAATTGACAATAATTGTAGAAAGAAGGGAAACAGATCAATTTTGCCATTACAGAAAAACATTGAGGACATTTTTTGTTGTTAGTGCTAAACATTATAGTCAGACAGACAGCATATGCAATTATAACAATAAATTGTGTACCTATGTATATTTTAAAGAACAATGGCAGGTTCCCATACATTGTTTTAGTTGTGATTAAAACTCTATGTCTTTAATTGAAAAATATTCTGTTTGACTCAGCTTCAGCCCCTGACACCATATATACAAGAATTTTAATTATAAAAGGCCGAGAAAAATAGATATTCAAATATGAACTTATACTTTTTTATAGGTTATCCGTTACAGAGTGGTAACTCTGGTATCTAGTTCCAAAGCACGATATCGACGTAGTGTATTAACACAAATGTTACAGTTAACACACAGGATTCGTGTTATTCCGCTACGACGACGACCTTCCATTTTAGCGGTAACGTTGAGGCAAAATCGGTGTCCAGTAAAAAACAGCACAATGTCGCAACAGCAATTCTCGATGTCCATAAACAAGCACAGGGTCACACAGGGCAAAATCAGAGTCCGTTAGCAGTCCAGGTCAAAGGAGAATACAGAAAAGGAAACACAATCGAAAGCAAAACACAACAGCCAAGAACATAGCGCAAGCGTCTGTGTCATCAATGTCAACCAAAAAAAGGCGAAAGATTTATGCGTTTTGAAGGAAACCAGAGATTGCCAATGTCAACCAAGCCAAACTAGTGTTGCCAACCTAAAACTATACTTAAGCTATGCTATTTTAGACATAAGTCTTTTTGCTGCAACCATCGTGAAAAAAAGTTCAGAATAATTTTATTATTTCATGCCAATTATTATTACCACCGTGCTAAATTAGGCATACCTATTTAAGAAAAAGAAATTGTTTCATTTCATTTATATCTAGAATTAAAAATGATTTCATTATCACGACTTACAAACTCCGGCATTTAATTTATTCTAAAGTGGTGTTTAAAAAACTTAAATGCCAACACTAAATTAATAAAAGTTCACAAAAATAATCAATTAATTTTTCATTTAAACTTATTTTCATTAAAACTAATCCACTGATAAAATTATCTGACTTTGGAAAAATCAGCCCTTAAAATAATAAAAATATTTTTTTTTAGATTTGGGAAATAGCCTTTTCTATTTAGTAATCTGTGCTTTTTGCCAGTCATTAATTGAAAGTAATTCATTTATTGTTACACTACAATATTTTTACCTCCTTGCATGGAATACTTCCTCTTAGAAAGCTAAACAGTATTGTTAATTAATTAACACCGTTTAATTACAATAACAAACTAAAACTGAATACAATACAATAATGCTGTACACTTGGCAGAATAAATATAAAATGGCAACACTAAATGTCAATGAAAAAATCAAATAACTTTTCATTTAAAATATTTTTTTTATCCGGCCTTATCTCGTTAATGTGATACTTTGAAAAAACGTAGAAAAATAATCGAACTTCCATCGTATATAAGTCACTTTTAGACGCTCAAATTAAATTCAGCTAAGATTTCGCCATTGTTCTTTATAGAGGTATGAGGAACAGGGTGTAAAGTTTACCCACCCTATAGAAAAGGGAGGATCCTTCGACTAGACGGCTGTTGTCTGGCGGGCAACTGCCCGATGATTCATGTCGGGCCGTTGTATCTATGCTAGTTGCGCGGTAAACTCTGCTTGCGCGATGCAGGATTTTGCGTGTCAGTATGACGCGTTGTTCTCATGTGGCGTTGTAGATACCGCTACAAATTATTTAAACACGAACAAAGTGTAATTAGGAACTTCTCTTTTGCCCAATTTAACAGAGAGGAGTCCAGAGTCCCAACATAGCATAATGAGACCACTAATGGGACTATGGCTTCCGCTCTGACTGACTTTTTGTTTTATGTTAAACAGCAAAACAGTAATTGTACTATTACATAGGTTTACAAAACAACTATCGAAATCAACCATTCTGGAATATAATAAAAATAATTATAATAGTACTTCAGACCGTATTTCGACCATGGCGGCCAATTTCAACGGAGACTTATCCTTCGGCGCAGGAGATATTATAGTGCGTAAGCGTGTGCGCAGACACAGGTGCAGTCTCTCTACCTACACTCTCATAGTCCGATGGGACGGCTCGCTATCGGTCTGAAATATAGGTGAGATTTTATGTTATAGTATGACCACATTTCCATCTGAAATTCAATTTATTAATGTCTTGCAGGTGGAATTAAGAAACTGTAAAATCAGGAACTGCGGCGTCGGCATACAGATGTACTCCGGATCACAAGTAGAACTGAACGAGACGGTCATAGAACATTGTAGCGAGCAGTGCATACGATGTGAGATCGACACGACATTGGAAACAAGCGCTGAAAAACATACGGGTGTCAATGGGTAAGAATTATAATATTTTCCGTAGTTGTTCTGTGTTGTGTGACGACCACAGGTATAGATAGACCTTGATAATGCAAGTATCACGATCTGTATGAAAACCAAAAGTGCCATTTTTTTACTACTATGACGTCACAAGCACTATTTAGTGATAGAAAAATCAAATCGATTCAAAAACGCCGCCGCGTGCGGCACCCACCTCCCTCCCCCCCGGTGCCTAGCGCCAGCGCTCACGCTCACCCAGCCAGCAGTGCTCAGGACTGAGCGCGAAAGTAGCAGCTTACGATGTTTGTACGTAAGCTGGTGCGATTTTTGCCACGCGAAGTAGTTCCTCTTGCGTTATCTAGGTGTATCTATATCTTTGGTGACGACTTATAGTCGACTAACTTCTGCCCGCGGCTTCGATCGCATGGATGTTGGAAATTATCCCACGGGAACGTGCTACCGGGACAAGTAGTCGATGACCTTCCTCAGGATGCCATCTACCTCCTTGTCAAATTTTATCGAAATTCGTTCAGTGGTTTAGGCGTAAAAAAGTAACATACAAACAGAGTTACTTTCGAATTTATAATATTAAGCTATTCGATATTTTTTCCATACAAATTTCGGGAGAGTATTACTCCACTGCACTGTTTGACATTGTACAGACGCCAGCACATCAAGTTACTACAATCTGTCAGATTTCTTTAATAGATTTTCGACTTTATTGCTAAAACATAAGGTTCAAGGTTGATTGGGAAAATCTGACAGTTTCGGGTAGGTTGACCTGCTGGCGTCCGTACATCCAAAGTTAAACATGATATCGTTTTTTCTTATTATTAATTGTGTCTGTACGGAAACGGCCAAAATAATAAAACCCCATTAAAAAGTTATGAGTTTATAAGCCAATAAAGATTAATTTTTGTTGCTATATTTTTAACGTAACTTTGGGTGTAAATAAGTAAAAAAGGACTGTAAAATCTTCAAAACAAAGTCGGTACCGACAAAGCTCAGTTAACGAAGAGTTCTTAAACTTTATTTGTAATTAATTTAGGGGAATTATTAAACGAGCGATTAAAAAAAAGCTTTGCGACTGATGATGACATACTGTATTAATAACTTGAGCGGTATGAATTTGAGTAAGCGAAAAATTAACTAAACTAACGACGAATATTGATTAATAATAAAATCCAGAACAAGCTTACAAAAAGTGGATTGTGATAAATCCATTTCATATTATATTAAAATTTTATCCGAGCGACTACATTACTAAGTGAGCGACTAGAAATACAGAGAGGGCAACTTCAATATTAAGATAGAGACGATTTTTCCAACACACACGACATAGGATGCAAGAGCGAGCGAAGGGCACCCCGAGGTTCGGTTGTGTTAGGTTACTTTAAACCCTTTACACAGAAATAATGCCAAATATTGAAAAAAATGCAGGACGTAACGTTGACACTCAAACAAATATTAAGTCGCTCAAATATTATGAAGCTGCTCATTTTGTATTTTAAGTAACTCAAATTAATGTTTGTAAGATACTATTCTGTTGATTTTTCGTCACTTACAGTCAGTCGCTCACTTAGTAATTATATAACCCAAATTAATTAATTTTGACACTTAAAATTGTAATTTACAGTCACTCGTTTTATTGCTACCCATTAATTTATGCAGTGGTTTTTTCATAAAACTCGATTTTCCAAGGGACTTTTCGTATTTTTTTACGCGCGTTTTAGTTCGGAACGGTGTTTGTGTGCGTGCGAACTAGACGTTGTGCGTGTAAACTAGCGTCTAACTGCTCATCATTGATACTATCTCTGTCGCACATGCCAGGTGAGACAGCGTGCTTTTTGGCCACCAGTGAGTTCGAGCAAAATTCATACGAAGTTGTTTACGAGTCGAGACGTAGTACAACTTGGAATCGTGGCGTACTATTTGTAATCATGGGAAACTTATTATGACTCAGCATAAAATAAACCGAAAGTTGGTTATAGGGTTTCGTAGCCAAATGGCAAAAATGGAACCCTTTCATTTAATTTCGTCATAATTATGTCATTTTGACGTTCGAAAAGTGCTGATTCTCAACTAATTTTAATAAAGGATTTTTGGTTTTGATTTGATTTTAACGAAATAACAATCAGGGGTGGCTCTTCCTCTAAAGACAAAATATAAAAAAAAAAAAGTTTTTTTTTGTATATTTGTTTCTCAATTACTTTATAACTATTTATGTCTTTGTTGTTTCAGTGTGGAAGGGTTACTAGTAAACAGTAACTGCAAAATCGGCACTGGCAACCTACAGAAAGAAGTCTTAGTGGTCCAGCAAGACATCAGTATATGAAGTTATGTTACAAACGCAGACGAGTATTGGTATTTATATATCTGTCAGTCATAATAGTATGAAATAAAATTATATTCTACGTAATTTTTAATGTTTTGGGAACAATATTTTTTAAACTACTGACCAAATAAGTATAATAACGCTAGCTCTCTGGTTTTACTTGACACAAGCGAGGTAAGGCGAGTCGCTGTGCAGTAACAAATTCACCTGTCAGTTGGGGTAAGGGGTTAGGTACTGCGCAACGACTCGCCTCATGCTCCGAGCGGCCATAAAGTTTGAATCGGGCTGTGTTCTGCGTCCTTTGACCAATCTCTCAATATTTATAAATAATGTACTTAATGCAAACAGTACAATGTAAACAGCTTTTTACACAAAACAAAATTACCCCAAGAATTGAAAGTGTCGTCTCAAGTATCGTTTTGCAGACTTATGTTTTAGGGTTCCGTACCCAAATAGTAAAACGGGACCCTATTACTAAGACTCCGTTGTCCGTCTGTCACCAGGCTGTATCTCATGAACCGTGATAGTTATGACAGTTGAAATTTTCACAGATGGTGTATTTCTGTTGCGCTATAACAACAAATACTAAAAACAGAATAAAATAAATATTTAAGAGGGCTCCCATACAACAAACGTGTTTTTTTCGGCGTTTTTGTGTTGTGGTACGGAACCCTTCGTGTGCGAGTCCGACTCGCACTTGGCCAGTTTTTGAATACGGTTTCTTACGATTCTAAGTTATTTTATTATGTGCCGTATTTTATGTGCATAAACGGAACTGACTTTTGGTTTTAAGCTTCAGAGCTTCCGGAGCTTCGGAGCTCCGGAGCTCCTCAGAGCTCCGGGTCGCGCGTCGGCTGTTTTAATGACTAGGAAGTCACGCGACTGCGCGCCTTTTCGAACACCTCCCTACGATTCGCATGAGTTTGGCCCGAGCCTTACTGTATTTGTATATGTATTGTATGTATTTTGCAAAATGTTCTAAGAAATTGTTGTTTTGTGAAAAATTCCGAGAAGAATTCCGAATTGTTTTATTTAAATATTATTTTTGATGGTTTTAAACTGTAATACCTATTGGACCTCAATCTTAAAGTATTTTACGTTAGCTCTTAGCATGTTCAAATTATTATGAGATGTACAAAATATTTTCCTTACATTTAAATAAAAAAAGCAATATTATAAGTTATAATAATTGTGTATTTGATTGAGCAGCTTTAACTAACTCGGGTAAACAGTGCCTTTTATGTTAACTTAGAATGTATTAAGTTTAGTTGGAATCTCTACCATTTTATGTTTTGATGTTTCAATAAAATAGTTTTATACTTAATTTGTATTTTTATTTCCTACAAGACCACGGGTTTCTCATACCAATAGATTTTCTGCGTTTTTTCCTAGGATTGACCTCCATTTTTTTTAATGTTACTAACATACAGACAGCATAAGCATAATCAGCCATGTTCCCACTGCTGGGACACAGGCCTCCTCTGTTCGAGGGAGTGGGCTGTAATCTACCACGCGGGCCCAGGGCGGATTGGTAGATGTTTTGGTTCTAGGCTAGTTTCACCGTTTTGCGAGCAGTGGTGATGAATTAATTATTAGTTTATATTAGGTTATGCGCCTGTCAAGTCAGATTAATGCCCACGGAATAGAAAAAACAAGTGGAAGTGCCCTTAGACTTCCTTAGTACGGGAACCAGTGTCGCCAAACTCACACAATTGCAAATTAAAATAAACATTTCAATACACAGAAAACGATGATATAATTGGCTACTATAAATGCAACTTTGGCGAAAAGTTTATTTATTGTTGTTCAAAATTAAGTCTTATTACAACTACTGAATGTTGTTTTTATTTTACATGTCAAAATCAATGAAGCACATTTTTCCATGTATCAATCAAATTCGAGCAATCTACAACGAGTTCAGCTACTCAACGCTAGAGGGCGCTGTACTAAGTTACTCTTTTTAGCACGCTAACGTCATTGAAATAGATGTCATATTCGTATGCACCTGTTATCTATTTTGCTACTCAGCTAGGGATGAGGACAAGATTTCGATAATTTAATGTCGATATTTGTACAATGTGATAATTAAAATCTTTTATAGGTATTATGTAATGGACCAAAGTCCGATTAGTATAAAAGGTAAAATGAAACGATAAATAGTGAATTTAAAATATTTATTGCCCTTGAAATAAAACATATTTGTTTAATAACATACCTAAAGTTCGAAAAAGAACAGAGACAAAGTGGAGACGCCTTATGACAAAATATTTTTTTGGAGTCCCAAAAAAATATTTTGTCATAAGGCGTCTCTCGCTGTCCCGGGTTTCAAACACATTACTAAATTACAACTAAAATCAATAAAGTAAAACAACTATCGAATTCATTTCCTGTTTCTGTTTTGAATATTAACGACAGGATTGCGAGTAGGTACAACATTTGAGCACGGACTAATAAAACAACTGTTTTAATAAAATTCCATAAATAATTGTTGAATCAAATAAAAAATAATTAAATTCAAATATCTCGAAAACGGTGCGTCCTAGGCAAAAAATGACCAAAATTTAACCCCCCCTGTGTAACCCCCGTGCAAGCAGTATCCCAACATGAATTAAGAAAAAAAAAAATTCGACCGACAAAAAATTTGAAAAAAATTCTCAAACTTTTTTTTTTTCAATATTTCGCGGGTTTTTTACATCAGTGGTCCTCATGGTTTTCGACTAGAGCAGCAATTTCTTTCCAGAAAAGATTTTCATCCGAGCCACCATTTTGGAAATATAGAGCGTTTTATATAAAATAAAATTCGGAGGCCCATAATTCGGAAACGGTGCGTCGTAGGACCATGCTTCTTAGAACCTGAATAGTTTCTATGGTCAAGGTTACTTCGAAACTGCAACAAAATTGGGACATTAAAAAAAATCGAAATGTTTTTTAAGTCCTCGCGCCAGTGCCCCTGGCTATGGCTACACTCCAACCGGACCCAGTTCTTTACCTGAATTAATAACAATAGAAAACGTATCTACTGGTTATTGAGAATGTTCTCCTTGTTTTTGAAGTCGGTTAAAAATGAAAATGAATTCAATTAGTGTACTCTATTAATAACATTAATATTAAATGTACTTAAGTGATGTCCCGAAACCCCGACATTAGTCCCGAAAAAACATTTTAGTCGTAAGGAAGTCTCCGACTTTCGTCTATGTTCCTGGAACTTTAGGCAAATTAGCTCTACCTATTCCGATCACTCATAACATGTCATGGTAACGTATAACGTTTCACTATATAAATACACATTTTATTGTTTTATCGATACCGAACTATTTGAATGTGTCCCATCCCTAATCGAGTAGCGTCGAACTTTCTAGAATGTATACGATGATATTCAAGACAGCGAGCAAGTTGATTTAGACTTTGAACAATGGACATAAGGTAGTTTTTAGTTCGCAACAAAGTAATAAATATGGTTTTGTCAATAAAAACAATTTTATTGAAATATATCATAGTTTTATACTTACCGGTGATACGATACACCTACGCAAGATACATTTTTTGTCCTGCTATCGTTTTTGCATGTAAAAATTGCACATTAAGGCATGTTTGTAATATTTTTCGTTACGTTCGAGACGTCCTATCACAGCAAGTAGCTAATCGCGATTGAGCCGCCTCAGAGCCGGTGTTGCGGAGCTCCGCATAATTGTGACACACGCGCGATAGCTGCGTGGCACTTCCACTTGTTTTTTCTATTCCGTGTTAATGCCTCTGCCTTAAGTACCTACTCAGTACTCATCTTTAAGAGTTTGTTGATACAAACGAATCGAAAATATTGCCTAAATCTCCAAATTAATTGGCAGTCGATTTAAAAGGTCATCATTCTCGACGGTCGGACACGAGTTTCTTTACCTATATAAAAAAGTTGGTTCAGTAACTTACAATGTATTTATAGTTAACCACCTACAAAAATACATTACCACCTATTCCCAAATCATGTTACACTTAGAATAGTCGTCTTATCTGGACAGGCTCTCAGGGGAAACACTTCTTATCATGTTTGTGTGGCAATCTATGGACAGTCAACCCAGAATTTGGCTACGAGATTGGCACCTGCAGCAGCGGCCATCAACACCTGTAGCGTGCCGAGCCGACAACAGCACCCTAATTGCGTAACACACTATTACCACAGTCTATACATCATACAGTCGTTCGACGAAGCCGTCTAGACGGGGCAATCGTGCGGGGTGTGAGGGGCGAGACGCGGGAAGTGCGAGACCGAACTGCATACTGCCACCGTGTTAGTAGTTCGGGACATAACTTTCAGGGTTGATAATTTCGACTTTTCGGTATTGATTTTATTATTGGGATACTATTTTCAAAAATGTAATGGTACACATTTAATTTAATTTGTAATTTATGAATTTATAAATACAGAGATACGACATGTAACATTTGAGTGCTTGCTTATTTGTTAAGTTTTGTTTTTCTAATTATTTTGCTTATTATTTTTCTTTCCAGTTTATTTTTTTTTACTTGACATTTCCATGGCTTTCGAGGACGCTAAAGCCGATAGTTCAGTCAAAACGAAAATCCAAAATGGCGGCTGCGAAAATTTAAATTTTTTTCATCATGGGTGTCGTTTCCAAGGATTTCGAGGGTGCTGACTAGACATGTGCGCCGATGGTCATTTGACCGGCGGCGGCGTCTGGCGTTTAAATTGTCGGCGGCGGCGGCGTCATCGGCGTAATCGGCGTGGATGGTCAAAATAAGTAGAATAGAAGACGTCTCAATCCACATTAATTTTTTTATTTATTATAGGTAATCAACATTATATGGCACGCTTAATAGAGAACAAATAAATCATTTTTTAAATTATGACAAGAATTATTTGTTTATCACAATTATAAAATTAAAATTTCAATAACAAAAAAACCTCTATGGCAACAAATAACAATCAAACTAGTACGAAAAGAGAGAAAAGAAATAAAATTTTATGAGCAAGAAGCAAATTATTTTAGCTTTTGTAATTGCTTCTTAATGTGATAATTATCATGTATAAATATAATTTTGTCTAAATGTCTACGGAAGTAGGACTTAACCGTGACCTTTTTGCCGTAATGGTTAGTCTGACTGACTGAACTCGCTCGCCGGGCGTGTTTGTGGCGGGAACGCTCATGATAGCCCTAACGCAGTTGAATAGCCAAGGATAAGTATTCTTCTTTTCCTTCCAATAACGAAGTATGTTTCCGTCGAGCACAGCCTTAGGGGCTCATCCATCATTTCAGCCAAAAGACGTCCACTGCTGGACATAGGCCTCCCCCAAGCACTTCCACTTCGACCGGTTCTGTGCTTCTCGCATCCAACGGGTTCCTGCGGCCTTCACAAGGTCGTCGGTCAACCTTGTGGGAGGCCTTCCAACGCTACGTCTTCCGGTACGTGGTCGCCACTCCAGAACCTTTCGGCCCCATCGGCCATCTGTTCTGCGAGCAATGTGCCCTGCCCACTGCCACTTAAGTTTGGCAATTCTGCGGGCTATGCCTTGGTTCTCCTGCGGATCTCCTCATTCCTGATTCGATCACGCAGGGAAACTCCAAGCATAGCCCTCTCCATTGCCCTTTGGGTGACTTTTAGCCTTCTTATAAGGCCCATTGTGAGCGACCACGTTTCAGTGCCTTAGGTCATCACTGGCAACACGCACTGGTCAAAGACTTTCGTCTTGAGACACTGCGGTATGTGGGACGAGAAGATATTGCGTAGCTTCCCGAACGCTGCCCAGCCGAGTCGGATTCGACGATTGACCTCTTTCACGAAGTTAGACCTACCTAACTGGACAGTTTGTCCGAGGTAAACATACTCGTCCACGACTTCGAATGTAGCGTCTCCGATCTTTATGGGAATGGGTGTTACATGGGCATTTGACATGACCTTCGTTTTGCCCATGTTCATTTTAAGACCCACTCTTTCGGAGGCTCTACTGAGGTCATCGAGCATTGTACTGAGGTCCTCCATAGTCTCAGCCATGACTACGATATCGTCGGCAAACCGAAGGTGAGTTATGTACTCGCCGTTGATGTTGATGCCGGCCCCTTTCCAGTCCAGAACCTTGAAGACATCCTCCAGTGCAGCGGTGAACAGTTTCGGAGAGATAACGTCTCCCTGTCTTACACCTCGCTGCAGACATAGTGGCGTTTTCGTACAAACACTTCAGCACCTCGATGTACCGATAGTCGATCTGGCACCGTTGAAGAGACTGCAGCACAGCCCATGTCTCGATCGAATCAAAGGCTTTCTCGTAGTCCACGAACGCTAAGCAGAGAGGCAGGTTATATTCTTCGGTCTTCTGTATAGCCTGTCGCAGCGTATGTATGTGGTCTACGGTGCTAAAGCCTTTACGGAATCCGGCTTGTTCGGGAGGCTGGAAGTCGTCAAACCTGCGCGCGAGACGGTTCGTGATGACTCTCGAAAACAGCTTGTAGACATGGCTCAGGAGTGAGATGGGCCTATAATTCTTAAGAAGGGCATTGTCGCCCTTCTTAAAGAAAAGTATCACCACGCCTCTGTTCCATGCCTGTGGTGTTTTGCCCTCGAGTATGACGGAACCAAACAGCTTCTGAAGGGCCTTAAGAACGGGTTTTCCGCCGGCCTTCAGCAACTCGGCCGTAATTCCGTCATCACCCGGCGCCTTGTTGTTTTTGAGCTGCTTCAGAGCCATCCTAATCTCGTACAGGCTGACGTCCGGGCTGTCTTCGGTATAGTGCCGGGTCAATCTAGCTCTCGGGTCGTTTGCCAGATTCATAACGGGGTTACTTGTTGACGTGTATAACTGTCCATAGAACCTCTCGATCTCTCTCAACAGCTCAGGTTTGACGGATACGATCCTGCCATCTTCGGTCTTCAGTTTCATAAGCTGGCTCTGCCCAATAGACAGATCTCTAGCAAAGACCTTAGAGCCTTTATTTCGCTCTATCGCGTCCTTAATACGGTCTGTATTAAAGCGGCGAAGATCGCTTTTCAAGGACTTGTAGATCTGTCTATTGAGTTGCCGGTAATTTTTCGCATCATCCGAAGACTGTAGGATCATCTCGCGCCTCTCCTTCATGAGCCGCAAAGTAGGATCAGAGAGCTTCTTTTTTGAATTCGTACGACGGGTCTTGAAGATCTTAGACCCGACCGTATGGACAGTTTCCACGAACCCATCGTTATAATCGTCCACGGAGCTCCCTAGGCATTCGAAACTATTCTGGAGTTGGCCTGGATCGGTGCAGGACGGAGCGTAGACTTCATCAGTCGAGATCTTTCCAGCTTGATATTTAAGTTCAATGTGCCTCTTACCATGCGGTGATCACTTCCGGTTTTCACCGCGTTGATCACAGAGACATCATTGAACACTTGCTTCTTCGTCGACATAATGAAGTCAATCTCATTTTTAGTTGCACCATCCGGGCTCTGCCAGGTCCACTTTCTGTGCTCACGTTTTCTGAAGAAGGAATTCATCATAAAGAGGCCTTCCTTAGGGGCTCATCCACCAAAGTATTTTCAACACTCGACCACCACAGGATCATCAGCCACGTTAGTGATACTACCAGGAGTCGTATACTTCTGGGACATAGCCAAAAGAAAAGTGGAGGAGACTGACTCACTGGGATAATTCGCTGTTTCTTGTAAAATATCAGAGCCCCTGACGTGTTCTCTCACAAATGCAGACATAAAGGAAACTCTCGTTTCCCCTCTTTCCTCAAGGTATTTGTCAATTCCTTGGAAATGGCAATCGAGAAGAGCAGCCGCCATAGTCAATTTATTAATGGGAAAGCGGTGATTTAATTTCGACAACATGTTTCTTTTCATGCGGCTCATTATAAGAACCTCGTTCGTCCTCAGTTTGTTTCAATGCTTGCAACATTGATTGTGACTGAGTTTGATGCACTCATTATATTAACGGCATCCGGCATCAAATAATGTGCGATACATAGGTAATCTAGAATATTATTTGGATTTTGACGCCGATTACGCCGATGAGAAATCCGGCGGCGTCGGCGTGGCTCAAATGACCGGCGGCGTGCGCCACGCCGATCGGCGCACATGTCTAGTGCTGACATCGAATATGAGGTCATAATTAAAATTCAAGATGGCGGCTGCGAAAATTTTCAAATTTCGTCATGGGTGTCGTTTCCAAAGATTTCGAGGGTGCTGCTGACAGCGAATATGTGGTCAAAATCAAAATTCAAGATGGCGGCTGCGAAACAATGTAATTTTTCATCATAGATGTCGTTTGGCCTGTTGTTTGAAAATGGGACTGCGACACTATCTGATGTAGAAAAACGTTTGTTAAGTAGAATAATTCCATTCGTAAAAATGGTCAAACTCAGCGGTCGTAGGTACCAGTCATCACTCCAGTTTCCTCATCAATCTAGGAAAAAAATAATTTTCAAGTTTTCCTTAATATTCCTCATTCCCTTTCAATATAGTGTACATTATTCTTCTTCTTCTTGTCAAGCCCTTGCATTTGATACTTACCTAAGTATATTGAAGGAGTTGTGAAAAAAAAATGTAATTCGCCATTTTGTGGTGGCGGCCATCTTGGATTTGAAATTTATCATAGTGTATAGTATTCCACTAGTCAAGCCCTTTCATTTGATACCCATATTGAGGGAGTTGTGAAAAATTATGTAATCCGCCATTTTGTGGTGGGGGCCATCTTGAACCGATTTTCATCAAACATATCTAAGAACACTTCCGACTAATTCACCATCGGTTCAAAATCGGTTCATCCGTTCGGGAGCTACGATGCCACAGACAGACACACAACACACAGACACGTCAAACTTGTAACACCCCGTCGTTTTTGCGTGGGGGGTTAAAAAGACGATATTTTGATAATTGTTCATTATTGTTTATGATAATAGTAATGTTGATGTCGACGATGTTGATCTCAAATAAATAAATTAATATTGTTTACTTGAGACAAGTGACAACCCTAGCTGTCGCGATAATGTCTAGACGTTGTCGGCATTTACCACGAGATCAAAGGCGTCGACCTACTGTATGGTTTTTGTACTGTGCTATTACGCTCAATTTGAATCCTTTTGAAGCATATTGCTAATCCATTGCTCCATATGTTCGAGAAATGTGTCTGCTCGACAACGTAAATGACGTAATGAATACTGTTGAACTGTCAAAATGAAACCCATTGCTACTGATAGTGTATTACGCAATTACCCCGCAGGACACGCTGGACACGATATTAAGTGCCTCATTGTTTGTGGGACAGCACCACATTTACACACCAGGGCGGAGTCATCTGTAAATCTCCACATGAGCAGGTTTAGTTTGCTTTGGCCTACCTGAGTCCGAAGTCTATTTAAAGACTTCCAGGTAAGCCAAGGCACTCATGTCCAGATGGGAGATTTTCAGCAGGTGGAACGAATGAGTTTGGTAGGCTTAGTCAAACCTTAGACCGTTCGCCAGTGAATGGGAGGACACATTTTAAAAAGCTGTTGTGGCTTTTCAGCCTTTGTGTCGCGATGAGGATGTTATCGTGAAAAAGGTGTCGTGTATCGGTAACCATCTTAGCTCTTTCAATTGAGCCTGCAATTGCTCTTTTCTCTCTGGGGAAATACAAAACCTCTGGCAAAGATGAGGCGAATCTCGCGCAGGATGCTAGACAAAATTCGCCCGCGCCGATTGTGTCAACTAACTCGTATGGAGGTGTACGAACTGGCGAGACTAGTGGTGTGACTTCGTCGACCCGCATCTGCGTGTGATCCGCCTCAATGTGACCAGAGCTTACCTACTACATCTAAAAATACTTCTTAAAGGTCACAGCTCATTAAAGCCACCGGCACCCACCCCGCACCGCCTCGTCGCACGGCGTCCACTCGTTGTCGCCAGGTGGTCCACGGGTGGACGCCGCGTTATCACCAATAAACGTCGCGCCGTCAACCAGTGGACCTCGCGTCGCGTATAACATTATCGCGTTGGCAATGCGCAGTCAACGCAAGGCAAGCATGCGAGCAGCGAGTTGTCACCGAATGGTCCACCCGCCGTCCGCGCGTGGAGGGCTTACGTCCGAGGCGATCCGGTGACGCTACGAAGTTGATGTAGTGAGCGCATACCCATACAAGTCCATATAAAGAATACTAGCCGCAGGAGGTGAGGCGGTGCGGAGTGGGTGGCTCTAATGAGCTGTGACCTTTAGTGCTCCTAATCACGAGCGAGCGGCACGCGCCAATCGCAGCCGTCGACACTCGTATGATTATAGTAGTCTATCAAAAAGTACTTTGTGATTATAGTGCACTGAGCACTTACTGCACTTATACGTAAAGGAATATCTTTGTTAGATTTGTGTAGATAGTAAAGGAGCAAAGAGCTGTAGGTAGTCGCTTAAATCTAGTCCAAAGTCCGGGCTTTATAATAACCAGATATCTTGGAATTTAGACTTGTTACAATATAATTATCATTGACGGAACTGTCATACTTAATTGAAATAATTTTTCACCTCGTCATTGCTTGTAAGTAGTGGTATTAAATTACCATAGACTTTGCCATTTTACTATCTGATCATAAGTATTTCAGTGTCTAGCTCCTTGGCTACGACTAGTATAAATACCATAACACAAAAATGGCAAAATAATAATATGGATCTTCAATTCTTCACACACCGACCTGATACCACCAATTAGATTTTTTTATATAATTTTCTTAGCGTTTTCGCGACGCTGGTCCATGAAGGAACTATTCAAGGGTGAGTTGCCTATGGCACGGAAACGCAGGAATCCGCAGGATCATGAACATGTTTATTCTTCCCATCTTAAGCTATGGTTCACAGACTTGGTCTTTGACTAACATCCAGAAGTCCAAACTCTAAAACTCGTCAAAATGTTCCCTACATTTTTTACACTTAGGTACAACTGATTTTTTTTTCGCGATTTCAGGTTTGGTCCCATAGTAAAAGTTGTTCATAATGATGAGTACAATGGCCTCTTAAGAGGTTGTTAATGTTTTACCAATAACCCTGTATTACTTAACTCAAATACTCAACAACTTTTTTTACCTTTAGGTACATAACAAGACCAGCCAGCTTCCAGTCTAACCAGATGCAGTTGAATGTATTTTACATGGAGCGACTGCCTAGCCGACCTCCACAACCCAGTTACTGGGTAGCACGGTACCACTTGGTAAGACTGGTTGTTAGACTTTCTGGCTTCTGACTACCCGTAACGACTCATAAAGAGTGTCGAAGATCCAAGAATGACAACCGGGACCAAAGGCTTAACATGCTTTCCGAAGCACGGAGTGGTCTCGTCCGTCTCGGTATATAAAGATGGTCACCCATCCACGGCCCGACACGTAGGTTAACCTGATCGATCGACCCATGCGGGTGTTATTACTTAGCCACGAGCCCCATCGTCAAAATGACCTAAATCGCCCTAAAACCCACTCAAAGAATGACCTTTGAGGTTTAGACGCTATTTCGCGAGTCTAAAGTCCGATGTCCAAAGTCCATAAAAGGACTTTAGACTCGATTTCTATGCAGACTCAAGTAACATTTCACAAGATTTACCTACTCTTGGTTATCAGATGAATTATGTTAAAACAATAGCTTTCATCTTGACCCGATCTGTCAACTGTGATCAGTATAATCTCGCTAATAAAAGCTTAAATTATATCAAACAACCATTATCTCCGGAAACTATGCCATTGAACTAGTATCTACTCGTATAAGTATCAGAAAAATTCTTGTATCGTCAAACAGTATCCGACTGCCGAGAAATAAAGACGTGTTCTTGATAGTGTGACAAAAAAGTGATAAAAATGAAGTTAGCGCCTTTTGACTTGACCAATGAGAACTATAATATAGGACACTTGTGTATGGATAGCTTAAGGACATGTCCCGATGCTGTGTGCCAGGTTTGTGTGTTTTGTCTTTATTAATCTACTAGCTTCTGTCCGCAACTTCGTCCGCGTGAAATTTCACCCTCCCCTCATTCACCCTCCTAGGGGTGGAATTTCGAAAAACCCTTTCTTAGTGGATAACCTACTCTTCACAAATAACACACCCTCCAAATTTCATGTCTCTAGGACCCGCGGTTTAGGCTGTGCGTTGATATATCAGTCAGTCAGTCAGGACTTTGAATTATATATATATAGATACTTTTCCGGGATAAAAAGTACCCAGTGTGGTGCCCAGGATATTAAAGAATAATTATACAAAGTTTCATCGTAATCGAACCGGTAGTTTTTGCGTGATGCCTGAACAAACAGACAGACAGACCGACAGACAAAATTTTTTTTAATCACATTTTTGGGTTTGGTGTCGGTCTAGTAACACCCCCTGCCATTTATTTTTTTGATATAAAAAAAAATAAATGGCAGAAAAATTAAAAGGCAGGCAAATTTACATTTTTTTTTTGGCACGTATTTTTTTTTTTTAATGTACAGAATTTTCACTTCTACAGATTTATTATAAGTATAGATAAGAGGAAATGCGGGTGGTCGTTTCCCCATAGAAACGCTGTTGCCTGTTTTCTTTCTTTTTAATGACCTTAAGCAATGATTTTTTACAGAATCACATCACACTAATATCACAGTATAAATATGATGTATAGACTGTGCTAATATTATAAAGGCGAAAGTTTGTGTGTGTGTGTGTGTGTGAGGGGGTGTGTTTGTATGTTTGTTACTTCTTCACACTGAAACGGCTGGACCAATTTTGATAAAATTTTGTATGGAGCTAGCTGACGCCCTGAATTAACATATAGGCTACTTTTTATCCCGATATTCCTACGGGATCGACATTTACGCGGGTGAAACCGCGGGGCGCAGCTAATCTTGTATGTCCCTATGTTTTCCCTATTGATAATACATTATTTTTATAAGCACTAGATCCCTCAAAAAATGCCGATTTAAATCGCTTTCAACAGAAGCCTAGACAACTATTAATGAAAAAAGAAAAACATAGAGACACAGAATATATCCTTCTTATTCAGTTTATAAAATATCTTTTAAATTGGTCCAATATTGGAGGAGATTTCCTCCTCGAGAGCCAAACCTCGAATTACAACTTTTTACTTAGGATTTTTCTAGTCTCTCCAAACGTATATTCCTCTTAACGTGAGAGCAGTGGTCAGGTCTGTGTCTGGTCTGGGCCCTTTTGGCGCAGCCGTGAGGCACACTTTCCTGCTAATTTCATACATCGGACTTTACACTTTTTATTTCTTTTTATCTGATGTAGGTATGTATCTGGTATATTGTGTGTCTTTTAGTATGTGTAAACGTATTTTTCAACACACTTGCTCGTAAAGTGACTCTTATTGAACCGCTTTAAGGTCCATAATGGAGTGTATTACGAACGCGTGCTTTTTCTTTACTTTAATCCACATGTTCTGTAATACCACAGATAACTATTTACTAGTCGGAGACGTGCGCTTTTTTAATCTCATCAAACCCTGCGTTCCGAATTGGGAAATAATCGATGTGTTCCGAATTGGGAAATAACCGAATTAGCGTGAGCGCGATAACGATAACGATGTCCCGTGAATCGTCATAGATGACGTCATGACATTCGCCATCTTGCGATAATGCCGACCATGCCCTAGAATAATATCACCGTGAGCGGTGTCAAAAATGACAGTGTGTGTATGAGGTTGTGTCAGTGTGTGTTTTGTTTTGAGTTGCATCATCTTTAAATTATACTAACGTGGCATTTTTGAAATTGTGCTTCTGGCTGACAGTCGCCACCTAACCAAAGAAGAAGAACTGAAGAAGAAATGTGGTGTTTATACAAAGAAATACTGTAATAATATCTTTTTTACATTGTGTAAGCACTGTCATGTGAGCGCGTTCACGAGTGTTCCGAATTGTTGCCAGCTCTCAGCAGTCATAATAGTAATATCTAAATCGGAACGCATGTGAGATGATGCATGGACGTAATATTACGTCCATGGAGATGATGTGAGCGCTGTGATGTGAGCGATTATAGCTAATTCGGAAAGCGCCCAAAGAGACTTCATGCCGAAAGAAAAAATCCGCGGGCTATATTTCAATTTTTTTTTAAATAGTCTGTATTGTCCTTGGTCGCAAAATGAACTCGCAGGGGACCACAGACAATTTAAGGTGAATGCGCAGTGGTAGACCGCGAAATTCTTAGGTTTTTTGCAATTTTCAGGTTTGTGTTTATTATATTTTTTCTATAGGCTGTATCGGTTTTGTCTGTGCCATAGATTAATATATTTAAAATGAGTCAATGTTGCGCGCGCATAGCTAGTGCTGGCTAGCACGGCGCGCGGGAAAACAAAACCAGCGCGCCATTTTCCATACAAGTTAATATTTAACAATACAAGTCTGTTTTTTTTCCTCGCAAGTGTGTTGAAAAACGTCGTATGAAACGCGTGTGCATTAATCAATATACACTCGGCTTTCTTATCGCTCTCGCCTGCGGCTCGCGCGATAATATCGCCTCGTGCATAATGATCAACATAGCACACATGTATCATAATGTACTATTCTTTCTTTTCTTTGGTTGCGCAGAGGAAACGGCCGCAAATTATGAGTTGTAACTAAGTCGTAGGTTCGAGTTCGAACCCTGACAGACGCTTTACTTTTTATCATCACTGTACTTACGGTGAAGGAAAAAATCTTGAGGAAACCGACATGTGTATTAACTAATAACTAAAAATTCTGCAAAAAACAATCTGTTTTTAAATTGGTATGTTTATGTGATCATAGATAGCAGCTAAATGTTTTTGTGAAGGAGGATAAAAAGATTAGGTAGTTACCTACGTAATGATTGTAAATTACCGCGAAAATTGAGCTATGTGTTTGTAATATTGCCAGGTTAGCCCGCGAATTTCAAATTTTCTTACGTTTTTGGCAATTTGCAGTGGGGTAATTGCGAAAATTACTATCAGTAGCAATGGGTTTCATTTTGACAGTTCAACAAAATTCATTGCGTTATTTACGTTTTTGAGCAGACATTTTTCGGACATATTTATGAAGCAATGGATTAGGTATCTACTATTATGCTTCAAAATTATTCAGATTGAGATTGATAGTGGCACGGGATAGTGCTGTAGATGTATGAGGAACGGCTTCCAGTCTAACCGGATGCAGCTGAATACCAGTATTATAATATATATTTTTTTTATTTTTTTTTTGTTATGTATTTATTATATAGGGTGACTGGTAATTAGTGACCGATACTTAAACACGTGATTTTACTCATCATTATGAACAACTTTTACTATGGGACCAAACCTGAAATCGCGAAAAAAAATCAGCTGTTCCCTACATTTATGTTCGCTTAACCCGTCAAAATGTAGGGAGCAGCTGATTTTTTTTTCGCGATTTCAGGTTTGGTCCCATAGTAAAAGTTGTTCATAATGATGAGTAAAATCACGTGTTTAAGTATCGGTCACTAATTACCAGTCACCCTATATACAATTATTATATATAGAAATATAAAGTATAAAGTTTGTGAGGAATGATGGATGGATGTTTGTTCGTCTTTCACGCAAAAACTACTGAACGGATTTTGATGAGACTTTACAGTAATATAACTTATAGGTACCTACATCAGAATAACACATAGCATACTTTTTATCCCGATATTCCCACGGGATCGCGGGTGAAACCGCGGGGCGCTGCTAGTGGATCAATAACCTTGCCTTTTTTATAATGTTTTAATTGATGCTTATGCCATGCATGGAGGTGCTTATCAAATAGTTTATAAATTCTTAATAGATAAGATACGATACTATATTCCAGATAGTTTGATACCATGGAACCTTATCGAAACTACAGTGACTATGTTAGGAGGATCAAATTCAAACAATGTCCAAGCCGTAGACAGAGTAGGTAATCTATAGACTCATGGTATCCGTGTCACAGAAAGGGACAAAAGAGGAAAAAGGAGCATTTTTTTTATACGTCAACGTAAAAAAAAAATGCTCTCCTGACATTTAATGTTTTTTCGTCGTTTTCGTGTTTTTAAGGTCGTAAGGCTAAAAAACATTAATATCAGGAGAGCATTTTTTTTATAAGTTAACGTAAAAAAAAGCTCTCCTGATAATAATGTTTTTTTAGCCTTACGACCTTATGCGTGGGAGGCATCGAAATGTGAAAGATTTCGCTGACGATTTAGTTCTTGGTACGTGTTTTTTATGATTTGTCACTTCGAATTACTTTTAACCATATAAGTTGTTTATGTTTTTGTAATCATCTTTTAAAGCCCTTTATTTTGATACCCCACTCGATAGGTTTTGAGAAAAAAAAATTTTTTTGAAGACATACATACATACATAGTAGTCGCCATATTGAATTTTCACTAACGTCATGTCTTTAGTGACACTCGCCGGACTAAGAGGAATCGATTGACGTGTGAATTATAAAAATCGGCCCAGGCGTTTGGTCTGTATAGTGCTTCAAAGGAACATACAAACATACATAGGCTGATGAACACATTACCACTCCTTTGCGTCGCGCAGTCGGGTAAAAAATCCGGCAATCTTCATCATACTATCATTTTTACAGCTTATTACACTGCACCTTACCATTTTCACTGTTGCGCAAATGTACTATTTTTGAATTATGCACGAAAAAGATCTTATTTTCCGTTTAATCGCGGTGTATTATTTTATTATTCCTTCATAAACGTCAAACTTGTTGTGCACATTAATGTGCTTAGCCAACACGCAGTAAGGGACAGAAATATTCTTACTCTGTCTCTTTTCTTTGCTAGTGACGTTAATATATTTCTCTTTTTCTTGTGCGAATGAAAAAGAAGATATGCAGCAGTCTATAATTTACTCTGTCTACGGTCCAAGCCTACTGCCTGTCTAATATCATTCGAGCTCTGTACTGCCGTCATAAAGAAAAAGGGCACACTAACATTTTTTCCAAAATTGAGTAAAAAAAACTGGCATGCGCCTTTTTTTTCTGATTCTAAATATGTATAACACAATTTTGAAAAAAAAAATTAGTTTTGCCCTTTTTCTTTATAACGGCAGTGTATTCTTCCATCATAAGCAAATCAGCCTACAACGTTCCAGTGCGGGTTGATGGCTGTCACATTCTTTTTCTTATTTTTTTTTCTCACGTTGCATGGTATTCTTCTTCACCGTTTTGAGAGCAGCGGTAATGAAATAAATTATGCAAAGTGAAGTGCCTGCCCTGGTTTCGAAACCGCGACCACACGTAAGTCATGGCCGTTACCAAGGGCCACCACTGTTCTTATTATAAGAATGACTGATCGATTGTTAAATAATATTTAGGTACTATTTTTCCGAAAATGATCATTTATACTGAGGTCAGGAGCGCTTGTTTTTTAGGGTTCCGTAGTACCTACAAGGAACCCTTATAGTTTCGTCATGTCCGTCCGTCTGTCTGTCTGTTGGAGGTTTTGCTAAGAGACCGTCAGTACTAGAAAGCTGTAATTTTGTAGGAGTGTGTATACTAATTACGCCGAAAAAGTGGTAAAATAAAATTTTGGAAAATATTTATTTTTTGGGTAGCTCCCCTACATTTTTATTTTATTTTATTTATTAAGGGATAATAAACAACTACAACATATACTATAATACATAATGGTAACAAAGGTACATGTGGGCATGAATATTTTTTTCGTCGTCTACCCCATTGTGTGGGGTATCGTTGAATAGGTCTTCTAAAATGACTTCGGGGTTGCTATAATTATTTGTCGATTTAATGCTCCATTTACGCAATATTAAACTTTAAAGTGCAAATTTTTGTTCCAGTCCCCCCCCCCCCTCTAAAACCTAAACTGCTGACTTGAAAAATCTGGAAAAATTCACGATGACAGTGCATTTCATGAACTTTAAAGGAAAATTATAGCGGTTAAGAACTTGGGTGTTGGATAATTTTGTACCAAATACAAAATCCTTAGCATTAATCCTGTAAAGTGACTAAGATGAAGTAGTTGCTTGTTTATAACGGGTAAAGAAACAAAATATGTTTTTTTTTGATCATCTACTTTTGCTGTTGACTGTACTATCAGCCAGTATTCACTCTGTGACCAAACCCAGCTTCATGCACAAAGCTTTATATAACTACCTTCCGCGTCGTTCTAAAGCGCGTAGGTATTCTACAGGGTTATTGGTAAAACACTAGAACAACCTTGCAGGACTGGATTCAGGATTACTAACATCATAAATAATAACTTTTGTCTATGACTTTTTACAAAACTTATCATTTACCAAAAACAAACCTTTAATATTTCGTTGATTTATCTGACCCCCGCTCACCTCCGCTGAATTTTGTACTAGACACGGCAGTTTGTTTACCTAATTAGCGCTTTCTTTTGCTTCGCGTAGAGTGAGTCTAAGTGTATAGTCTATGGAGTGAGTCTTTAGTCAACTGCCGGTCGATTCTGGAAAAATGTCACCGTGAAAACTTAGGTGAAGTGAGTTTGTCTCTGCTAGGAATTGACACTATTGACAGTTCACTCCACGCTCACTTCACCTAAGTTTTCACGGTGAGATTTTTATAGAATAGCACCGCTGGACCCACTCGAAATGGACCCACGGGATCACTTAACCCAATCACATTTTGAATAGGACGACTGGACCCACTGCCCAATTTCCATTTTTATTTTTGTATGAAAGTCTGAATGAAATAAAAATAAAAATGTTAATAATCTCAAAAAACTTAATAGTATCTATCTATGTTTATACATAATTTATTTGCATACAATAATACATAGATTTAAAAAATGCATATCAATTCTATATTAAGAATATATGTCAGAAGATTATCTCTAGTTTCTAGTGAAAAAATCTGTTCCATACATTTTCACCGAGGCATTGCACTTTTTCATGAAACAGCTGACTTTTATTTTATAAACAACGAGAAATTTCTACGTTCGGAGGTCTAGAATCATAATCATATGTGCTGAATTCATGGTTACTGTTTGTGCGTCGATGACCCACCCTGCTACCCTGTATATAATTCTTCTGTACGTGTGTATGACACTGAACTCCTCCTAAACGGCTGGACCGATTTTGATGACATCTATGTCTGATGGTGACTTCACCATCAGCTCCAGTTCTCCTGGGTCTTACCAGGAGAACTCCTCAACAATTAAAGTCCCAGCATCGGGTATTTTGTAACAGGTGATGAGCAGTTGACATTAGGGTTTGAAAGGGTATGCCATGAAAATCTAGGAATAATCCTCTTTTCTATGCATGTACAGTGTGTTAGTTGAACTCTCTCAAATCAAATGAAACCTATTGATGATTCAGGTGGTTGAGGCTGAGAGTCATCACTTACTTGATGCTACCGAGCTGTCGATGGTAGCCACAGCAGTCCTTATCTGTTAGGAGTTAGGAGATACGGCAATATGCCAACAGAAACTACTTAGCAGTTATTGGATAGACGTGGACTTGTAAGACAATATCGTCTTCATCTTGCAATTTCTCGTAATGATGTAACGGGACGAGCAGGTGCCGCATCTGATGATGGTAGGGCTTGTAATTGTCGAAAGAGCTTGTAATAGGCCTAATTGATTATAAGTATTTGACTTTGACTTATCATCAGCTCAACAGCATGATGTGATGACTCTCAGGTACAACACCTATCAGTCCATTAGATTCGGAGAAAATTGACTGTGACAGGCGGACAGACAGACAGAAACACGAGTGATTCTAAGGGTTTCGCTTTTTTCCTTTTGAGGTACGCCGGAACCATAAAAAGTGAAAAAAAAACATGTTTGACTTTGTAGTGTTTTTATTGGAAGTCGGTTGTTTTTTTTTTTGTAAAAAAGCTTTTTTTAATACTTAATATGTATTAGTTTATTATTGTATTTTATCTATGGGCCTTAGTTGCCTGATGGTTGTTGACATGTGGAATGTTAGCTCGGCTACCATTGTGCCGATTGTCGTATCGGCCAATGGACTGATGGCCGAAAGCCTCGATCAACATCTATCGAGGCTCTCGTTAGGCGGTTGGGTCAAGGGCCTGATTCAGAAGGCAGTACTCCTCGATACGGCTCGCATTGTGAGGAGGTTCCTGTCTCTGGAGCCCTAACCACCGGTAGCTTGGACCCTGCTCCCGACACCGGCGGATCGCAATTTTTTTATATTTTTAAATGTTTTTTATACTTATTTTATAATTTAAGAAATATTTAAAAATGTAATTAGATGTGTAACAAAACAAATAAACGAAAATAATAATAATACTCCACAACTATCACACAACGCCGTCTAGTCTCAAGCTAAGCAGAGCTTGTGTTATGAGTACTAGACAACTGATAAACATACTTATATATTTCTAAATACATACATATATAGATAAATTACACCCAGGCACAGAACAAATGATGAAAATGATTATTATTATTAAATACACTGGTGAAAATGCCAGATTTCCATTATGACGTCCGTTTTAAATATGACGGAAACGCTCTTGTAGGAAACTAGCTTAAAAAAAGTTATGCGTCAAACATAAAAAAAAATATACGTGTCGACTAGAGAACCTACTCCATTTTTTCGTTGGTTAAAAAGGTAGGAGGTAGAGGTGTCGTTCATATCACATATTTCTATGATTGCGGATTTCCAAGGACCATTGTAATAGATTTTACCATTGTAATTTATTTTCTGAATCGCGCGTTGGCCTAGTCCTAATCCAAACAATTGATAACATAGTGATTCATTCATTCATTAACGGCTCGACACTGACATGTGAGTAAAAAGAAATAATCCCCATCAATAGGTAGGTACTCTGCTAATCACCTGCCGGAAACCGTAAAGTCCATTCATTGAATTGGACACGAGTAAATAGTAGTACTAGAGCGTAAAATAAAAAGTTACTAGATAAGTAAGTAGGTAGTGTAGGTACTTCATAATGAGGCTATAATGTTCCCACTGCTGGGACACAGGCCTCCTCTCGTGAGAGGGAGTGGGCCGTAATCCACCACGCGGGCCCAGTGCGGATTGGCATATGTCACATGTCTTCGAATTTTTGGTTCTAGGACATGCCGGTTTCCTCACGATGTTTTCCTTCACCGTTTTGAGAGCAGTGGTGATGAAATAATTTACACAAAGTAAAGCGCCTGGGTTCGAACCTACGACCTACAACTCGTAAGTCGCGGCCGTTACCACTAGGCCACCACTGCTCTGTAAGTACTTGGCAGGTCCTATATCGCTCACCTAGCAGTATAATGACACATCTACTTTTTTCTTATTTTACAGAAATGAGGTTTAAAGATTTTGCAAATGTTTGAAACGAAGTTGTGACTTCATTTTACATTTTATCTTGGATTTTATGGTTTTAGCAACTAGTATAGACCTTAATAGATACTAAAGGATAAAAAAATCCACTTCAGGCTTCCAGGAGTTGCTTCATAACAGTCAAAGAAGAAGAAGAGCCATGCAATTGTGCCGTTATACTTTTAACAACTTCCAAAAATGTCATATATGCCGTATATGCCCCCAAAGCCATAATTATACAGGATGTGAAAACCAAGAAATAAAGACAATTGGTTAATAGAAAACAAAAGTTTTTATTTGAAATCAACATAAATAAAAAGTTTAACTAACTAAATTTGAACAGATTTGGGGGTCCCCCCCAAATCTGTTCAAATTTCATGGATCCGAAAATCGCTCACCTTCTCGTCTCCTTACTCTAATGCGACGATCATCACAAAAAAGAATCACTTTACACTCATCAGTGAATAATAGATTCTATACTGCCGGTCGATTCTGTAAAAATCTCACCGTGAAATTTTAGGTGACGTGAGTTTGTTTTTGCTAGGAATTGACAATATTGACAGCTCACTCCACGCTCACTTCACCTATTGACAGCTCACTCCACCCTCACTTCACCTAAGTTTTCACGGTGAGATTTTTACAGAATCGCACCGCAGTGCTCCATTCACTTATCTCCCTTCCATGTGCAGCCTTGCGATTGATAATCGGTTTGCACGGCGTACACTAGTCAATGGAATCCGTACTACGCATCTCCTAGAAAACTGCTGGTCTTCATGTAACCGATTTCTAATCGTTTGGCCACTCACGCGGGTACCGGTCGCCTGGCGCAAGCGATTTTGTAAGGCGCGGGGGTGACGAACGCGCTCTCTTCACGCAGTCAAACATATGTAGCGGTCCTCCTGTGAGGTGGTTGCTCAATTCCTGCCAGATCTCCGTCTTCTGGTTACACTCCCAGTCTCTTGAAATCGATTTCAAGCATTCTGAATCGCTCGCCTTGAAAAGCCAAGCGTAAAGCTACAGAACGCTGCGAATGTCCCTCTTGGATCAATGTGATGGCTATAGTTGCGGTTTGCAGGTCCATATGTCTTCGAATCCTCGGCATAGCACTTTCAAAATGTTTATCCACGTTCTAACTTAGCAAATGTAAGACTGTTTACAAAAGAATCCACAAAAAATGAATGAATGAATTTAAATGACTTAAGAATTCGTCTTAGAATAGGGTAAATTCAAGTGATTCCAAAAAAATGTATTAAAGTCCATTCCAAAAGTATCTGAAGAAAGTGTAAACAAACCCTGTTCAGGTTCAATTCTTACGCGATCACTCATTTAAGGGAATTAGTAACGTATACAACTATACATGTGTGTTTAGAAGTTTTTACCACTTTTTCCGATATTTATTAGGTATATTTGAATTAGGTACGTCATTAAACTGTAATTGAACTATCATCCATCATCAAAATATCGATGAAAATTCAGGTTACAAAATTAACATTAATTGTCAAAAGAATTCTTAATTTAATTTTTGTTTGTGATTGTATGTATGTTACTAACAATAGTTAATTAAGTAATTTTATGTAAATACTAACATTATGGACTGTAAGGTCTGCAAATAAAAGTTTATTATTATTATTATTAGTGGCACTACAAATTGATATTAATCATCTGCTACTTTTGGAACAGACCCTAAGTACCAAATTTTTCGCAACCGTTTAACTGAACAAAACATTACATTCTTCTTACTTTGACAATGTATGTCTCTGTTCCACAGATAGACGCAGCCACAGGGGAGAGCGAGACAAACGCCTCAGTCCTTGCTCGTTCGATCCAGCTAGCCAGATGCTTCCGAAACTTAGGAGTGAAACCAGGAGATGTCCTCGCTTTGGGCGGAAAAAACCACTTGGATCTCCATATTCCTTACTACGCAGCACTCATGAATGGCATGCCTATTGCTGGAGTCGACCCATTGTTTAAACAAAGTGAGTGTAATTAGAACTAAGTATATTGAAGTAATTAAAACTAAAAACAAAGTATGGTTGTTTAATGATCAAAATATGATTCACGACCGTAACATGGCTTTACAGGAATTATGACCGTGAATCAGCGTTATTGGAGTAAAATAATGTGTAGGTACCTATCTACTACAGAATAAATAAATGACTAAGGGCTGATTTTACCAACGCCAGATAATTTTATCCGAGGAATAATTTAAAAAATTTGACAGTTCTTCCATACAAAATCTGTCAGACGTCAATTTTATTCCACGAATAAAAAATATCTGTCGATTGAAAAAGCCATGCGACTACCTAATTAGGATTCCTGTTAAAAGAGTTTTATGAAGAATGTGGTCAGAGCCAGGGTTTTGCAAAACAATGATTAGAATATGGAAAACAGGAATTACTCAGTAGCAGCTCAGAGTGGATGTGAGCACGGTTGATAGTTATATAGGCTCACCCCCTATGTTCTATGTTAAGGGGTTTGGTTTCCGCACTTAGTCCTTCAGTGGACCATTGTGCGTGGGCCATGGCGGCCGTCGGTGGTTATTCCAACCAGCCCACCATCCAGAAGCTGATAAAATCTCCTGGTCTGTTGAGAACATCTGTGTAGGATCTGGGTGTCCCGAGGGTTTCTGACCTTATCTAGGTGACGCCTGTGCACTCAAAGAGCACATGCGCAATGGTTTCATCAGCCTCCATGCAAGCCCTGCACAGAGGACTGTCTGTTATGCCTAATGTGTAAAAGTGTTTATTTAATGAGCAGTGTCCCGTGATGGTCCCCGTCACCAGGCGCAGGCCTTTCCTGTCCAGTCGTAGTAGGCGCCTGGTTAGCCTGCCATTCAATGACGGCTTGGCTTCTTTGGACTGCCTGCAGCCTGGTGACGACGTCCACCAGCTTTCTGCTTGTGTATGGGTGTGCTCCTGTAGCCACCTGCGTAGTTGGTTGAATTGAAGGGGATGGGCACGATAGGTTCCGGTCCACAGACTGACATACTGGAAGCCCGTCTGGCCAGCTCGTCAGCTGCGTCGTTGCCTAGCGATCCACTGTGTCCTTTTATCCATTGTAGTGTCACTGTATTGCAGTTCGATACTGTTACCCGCTCGAGCGCATTGTGACATTCTAGTACTAGATTCGATGTCTCACCCCCTATTACATGGGACTAAAATATAACTGGCAAAATGTTGATGAACTATGTTTCATGTAGATACATATGTCTGCCTAACCCTTCAAGAAAAGCAGTAATGGCGTTATGTTTTTTGAATAGTAATCAAGTCAGAGTCAAGATTTGCTTAGGATACTTAAATAAAATATTGGTACGTTACGAACTACGAAGATAATTATATAGGTAGATACCCAATACGTGACTGACTATACACTACTAACCTAATTGAACAAACAATATTTTCGGCCTTGACTCTGCATTTAGAACTAAGACGGTTATATCATGATTTTTTTACGAGTATCTACTGGGATCTCGCAGGTTTTTGTCAAATCATGATGAATAGGTATTTAGAACGTACTGTTGACGGCATCACGTCATACCTACGTTTGAAAAATTACGACTTCCTGTGGGGCAGCAAAAAAAGCTATACTTCTTATCTTGTGGCTAAGTACCTAATAACAGCCGCATGGTTCGATCGATCACGTTGAGCTACGCTTGCCGCGGTTGGTCCGTGGATGGGTGACCATCTTTACATACACTCATACACTAAGACCCCCGTGCCTCGGAATAAGCCGTTGGTCCCGGCTCGATATCCGTGGTCCCGGCTGTCGTCGATGGTGGATCTTTGACAGTCGTTATGGGTCGTCGAAAGCCCGAAAGTCTATAACAACCAGTCTTACTAAGGGGTACTTATCGTATTTACCCAGTCACTGCAGTCACTGGGTTGTGGAGGTCAGATAAGCAGCCGCTCCATGTAAAATACTGCTACCTATTCAGCTGCATCCGGTTAGACTGGAAGCCGAACCCAACGTAATTGGGAAAAGGATAGGCAGATGATGATGACTTATCAAGACTTCAAAAAGACCAAAGAATCGCAGTCTAATCTTGTTTACCACAAGTTTACTACGAGTCACAGTTATGTACCTAACTAAGTAATTTAAAAATTGTTCACAGCCGAAATAGAAAAACTGTTCAAAATATGCTCTCCAAGAGTAGCATTCTGTCAGAAAGAACTCCTGAATACCTACAACGTTGTTAAGGAAGAACTGGGCCTGAACACAGAGGTCATCTGCTTTGATGAAGGAAATCACTCCCTGGCCAGCTTCATCGAAAAATATGAAGATAAGGAGAACCAACAGGAATTTCTGTAAGGATTTTATATTATTATTACTAGCTTCCGCTCGCATGTTATGTCGATAAACACTATCCTAATTTCCGTCCCCAGGATGCAATTTATCTCTCTGCCAAATTTTATCGAAATCCGTTCAGTGGTTTAGGCGTGAAAAGGTAACATACAGACAGACAGAGTTACTTTCGAATTTATAATATTAGTATGGATGACTATCTCGCGCCCGGCCCTGGTGTTCTCGCGCCCGGCCCTGGTGCTCTCGCGCCCGGCCCTGGTGCAAGCCATGGTCCGGGGCGAGAGGGAGTGGGAGGCAGTCACCTCCTTCTGCGAAGCAGTCATGCTAGCGAAGGAGGTGGCGGGACGGCTCAGGGAGAGAGCCTCCCGTCCCAGCCGCCGCGGGAGACGCTCCGGGCGTCGGGAGCCGCGCGACGACTCCCGACCACCGTAGGCGCGGGCCTGCGGGCGGAGAGTAATGGGTAGCTCACCGTCCGATCAGGACCAGGCCCGTGCCGGGGGGCGCGTACGTGTTCCACGCGCGCCTCAAAGAGATGTCAGCATCGAGGAGGGGCCCCATAGGGCCGAAGCCTGCCGGGTCAGCGGGATTGTCCGAAAGGGTTACCGCTGGCCCGGAACTTAAAGGGCTAAGGAAGGAACACGGGTGGGTTTTAGTCAGTAAGAGTCTGACACTCCCTTCCGCTCCACCCAGAGCGGGAGGGGTCATTTGATGATTTCCCATCCGCAAAAAAAAAAAAAAAAAAGGATGGATGACTAAACATGATTCTTCTTGACCTTATCTTAGGTTTACGTAACCAAAGACAAGAAAAAACAGTTACCTTTAATAAAGGACATGTCTTTAGGATTTTGACGTTCCGTTTTACGGAAAATGTGGATATTAAACATACTTTTAAAGATATTTGCGTAAGCTGAAGTAAACAGTATAATATATAAATTACCTAATATATTACTAGCAGCGCCCCGCAGTTTCACCCGCATAAGTGTCGATCCTATGCAGTGGGAATATCGGGATAAAAAGTACCTACCTATCACATGTCCTTTCCCGGGACTCAAACTATCGCTATACAAAATTTCATCTAAATCGGTTTAGCGGTTGAAGCGTGAAGAGGTAATAGACAGACATGCTTTCGCATTTCTATTATTAGTATGGATTTGTGTTTGTATGTACCTCAATACAATTCTTAAAATGTTGATTTTAAATAGGGCATTTTTTGGTCCACTTTCAGTCATCATCTAAAAATCGACGTAAGTATAGTTTTCCGGTGGCCAACCAAAGTCACATCAAGTCACAATGATCACATCCATTTGGTCCTCAGCAGAGTCGCTTTGTTATCAGGGTGTAAGGTGTGATTATGGACTTTATAACCATAGAAATAAATACCTACTAAAATTATAATTGTTCTTTTCAGGCCAGTGATAATAGACCGGAACAAGCACTATGTTTGGCTCGTCAGCACGGGCGGCACGACAGGTGTCGTCAAACTTGCTGCGTTCACTCACATCTCGTTTTTGAAAAAACTAGAGATGTTGAAGATCGTATTCGCAACCGATTCACATCTGTAAGTAATTCAGTAACTTCTTCGTCTTGCATATTTTCTATGTTCGACGAAGCAGGTTTCTTGCCTTTTTGGAGTAGGTACGTACAGGAATAGAGAGTCGAATTTGCTCTATTATATCATTATCTAAAGGTAACGTTGATTGATAAAATAATAATAATGCAAGTTGAAAAAATTGGGCTCTGTTTTCACGGAAAGTTTATTTTTAAAGAGTACCTACGAGTTGACGCACATTTGCGCACGTTTTACTGCATTATGTTCGTGAGTGGCACTGCTGGTGGCCCAGTGGTAACGGCCGCGACTTACGAGTTGTACGTCGTAGGTTCGAACCCAGACAGGTGTTTTACTATGTGTAAATTATTTCATCACCACTGCTCTCAAAACGGTGAACGAAAACGTCGTGAGGAAACCGGCATGTCCTAGAACCAAAAATTCGAAGACGTGACATCTACCAACCCGCACTGGGCCCGCGTTTGGCCCGCGTGGTAGATTAGGGCCCCCCCTCTTACATAGAGGAGGCCTGTAGCCCAGCAGTGTTTCGTCATTTTCTTTCTTCTTTTATGGCTGGCAGCCCTCGCGGTTGGAAGCTGTTCAAGTTTTCTCTCTTTGGTTGTAAAGTCAGCCACGGTACCCGGCTGACTAAAACCAATCTGCCTAGCCCTTTCCCAACTTTGTTAGAGTCGGCTTCCAGTCTAACCAGATGCAGCTGAATACCAGTATTTTACATGAAGCGACTGCCTGTTGGACCTCCATAACCCAGTTACTGGGTAACACGATACCCCCTGGTGGTCACACTTTCGGGCTTCGACTACCCGAAACGGCTGTCAAAGATCTACGAATGACAGCCGGGACCAACTGCATAAAGTGCTTGCCGAGTCACAGAGGGGTCTCGATATGTATGATTGGTCACCCATCCACGGACCGACCTCGGTATGCGTAGCTTAACCTTCGATCGACCCGTGCTGCTGTTATTACTTTATAGAGGTATGAGGAACAGGGTGTAAAGTTCACTCATACTCTATAGAAAACGAAAGATCCTCCGACCAGACGGGTGTTTGTGTCTGGCGGGCAACTGCCCAATGATTCATGTCGGGCCGTTGTATCTATGCTAGTTGCGCGATAAACTGCTTGCGAGATGCAGGATTTTGAGTGACGTCAGTATGACGCGTTGTTCGCATGTGTCGTTGTAGATATCGCTACAACTTAGCCACGAGCCCTCTATACCGGTAATTACAATTAAATAACGTTTTCTCTTGCAGACCAAACGGCGAAAACAAGATGGGGCTTAATATATCCCCAGTACAGTGGGTGTCAGCTTTCTTCAGCGCCATAGCTGCTCCCCTGCTGCGACAGACAAAGCTGCAGACCTCTAACCCTGCGACCACGGAACACATTATCGATATTATTAACCAGTATAAGGTACATCTAACCACTCAAAAGTCCCTCTCCCCGCGGTTACGTCATCTAGAATGTCCCAGAATTTTTTTTTGACCTAACCTCTTGTCAGCTATGTTGGGATCGGCTTCCAGTCTAATCTGATGCAGCTGAATACCAGTATTTTACATGAAGCGACTGCTGGTCTGACCTCCACAATCCTTCAATCAATATGTCATTTATTATTAAAAATATTATTTTTTTTCAAACTCGCACAGCAGCTTGGTGTACAGAAACTAAAGTAGGTCTAAAATTGATTTTTCTATCTCTTTAAGCCTATAAATGCATTCCTGAGTCCTCCTATTGCGACTTCCTTGATCAAGAATGAGAAGAAATGCGACTTCACTTGCTTCGAGCGCATTGTGCTGACAGGAGGAAAAATCCATAAGGATATTCATATTGAGTTACTGGTACGTGTGAAACCATAGATATAAGTGTGAAACTTTCATAATTTACTATTCATGTACCTACAGACGCCAGCACATCAAGCTACCCGAAACTGTAAAATTTTCCCGTTCAACTTTGAACCTAATGCTTTAGCGATAAAATTGAAAATCTATCAAAGAAATTTGACAGATTGTAGTAGGTAGCTTGAGTTATTCCGGTCTGATTCCCTGAACACCCCTCCACCCCCTCTTGTCGATCCCCTGCTTGATCGTCTTCTGTTTTAATCTTTGTCTTATCCACATTTTATGTAAGTTTACTCTTTTTGACAGGTAAGTACAGTCAAAAGAAATTAAACACGGTTTTTACGACTTGACATAACATCGAGATTTTTTTATTATAAAAGGGTGTAAAAAGACACTTAACGAAGTCGAGAGTCACTTGTACCTACTCCCCTTCATTGTAATTTTTTTTTTGTACTTGGCCGTACCTGGGAATCTTCTGGGTAAGGAGATATTGAAGGTCAATATTCCAACTTTTACTGATGTTTTTTTGTTATAACACCCCCTAACCAAATTAGAAAAGGTGGAATTCCCTGGTCCCAGTTTCGAAGTGGACGAGTTGCCTCCTAACCTTCAAAATCATTCAAATTCATTCATTCATTCAAATATCATTCATTCATATCATCAATTAATTTTCAAAGTCGAAAGTTATTTTTAAAATATGCATTATTTTTATTTACAGAAAAGGGTGCGGCCAGGTACCCCTGTGGTGGAACATTATGGACAGACTGAGAACTTAGGTCCAATTTTCATTGGGGCTCCAGAAGGACCAATTGGTAACTGTGGCAAGACCGCGCCTGTACTACCGACTGTCAAGGTTCGTGACCTATTTCAAGACATTTTTAGTTTCATCATCATCTGCCTAGCCTTTTCCCAGCTATATTGGGGTCGGCTTCCAGTCTAACCGGATGTAGCTGAATACCATCATCATCTGCCTGGCCTTTTCTGCCTAATATATAAACATTTATGGTATTAGTAAAACCATAAATCTTTATATATTTGGGAACTAAATCGCGAAGGCAGAATACATTTCATCCTGTTTTCTCCACGTCTGCGTTTGGCCAAAAGAACCAAATAAATTATCTCAATTGTACGTTCATTTTTCAGTTAGTCGATCCAGAGACGGGCAAAGAAGTAACAGAACCGAACAAGCCAGGAGAAATATGGACAAAAGGAGCCTGTTTTGCTGTGAGTTCTTCTTTATTCGCAAGCGCTACTGTTGAGCAGGAGGGTTCGATTCCCAGGTCGGGAAGTGTTGCTGGGTTTTCCATCTGGAATTTCTCAGTAACCGCTTGGAGTCTGGATTTGTGCCTGATTGATGGCAATAGGCTCGCCCCCTATTACATGGGACTCTTCTTTTTTTTTTTTTGCGGATGGGAAATCTTCAAATGACCCCTCCCGCTCTGGGTAGAGCGGAAGGGAGTGTCAGACTCTTACTGACTAAAACCCTTCCTTAGCCCTTTATGTTCCGGGTCAGCGGTAACCCTTTCGGACAATGCCGCTGACCCGGCAGGTATTACATGGGACTTGAATTTAACTGGTGAAAGGTGAGTGTCAAATAGGTACACTTCTTCCTCACCCTTCGTAGATGAAAGGCGTGATTTCAGGTTGTTCTTTATTTTTATACTCTTCAGCATCAGTCTATAGCAATCCACTGATGGACATGCATGTATCCCCATGAGCTAGAAAAACAATTGCCTTTCTTTTACCTATAAGGTCCCGTACCTCAAAAGGAAAAACGGAACCCTTATAAGATCACTTCGTTGTCCCTTTGTTTGTCCGTCAGTCAAGACCCTTTTTCACAGGAACGCGTGAAGTTATCATGTTGAAAATAATATAAAATAGTCAGGGCTGCAATCCCTTGAAGTAGTGAAAAAATCAAACTTCTAAGTACACGCAATCAAAAGATACGGGCGTTTATGTTCCGGAATCAATTTTGCAAGAAGCAATGTCATGTAGCACAAGTAAAGAAAAAACCCGAAAACCGTAAATTTGTAGATACATTACAAAAAAAAAAATTAAAACTATTTAAATTCTGAAGGGTAGCGAATACCGCATCAAAATCCATTGTGTAGTTAATATCTAATCGGTCACGAAACCAGCATGTCCTGGAAGCAAAAATTCGAAGACATGTGACATCACCCTCTCACCGGGCCTGTGTCGGGGACTCCCCAGCTGTGGAAACATCATTACTAGCTGATTATGCTAATACAATACTATTTTTCCTTCAGGAATACTACAACAACCCTGAAGAAACAGCAGCCTGTTTCACAGAGGACGGCTGGTACAAGACAGGAGACATTCTGTACAAAGATGAGGAGGGGTACTTCTTCTTCGTCGAGAGGCTCAAGATGCGGATCAAATACCGGATGTACCATGTAAGTGAACATAGTACAGTCAGGGAAATAATTGTCAAGCAATTGGACACACCATGTCAGTTTGCCGTGACTTAGCCATTTCATACTATAGTATTTTTATATCACGAAGATACGCGCGCTTTACTTGTGGTTAACAAGTGCACAAACAAGCTGTGAATGTGTGCGTCCCCATTATCACGTAATGGTGAAGTCGGAAGAGTGTGTGCGTGTATGGGTTAGGTATGTGCTCACGATGCTCGTCTTCACGCACTCATTCACAGCGTGTTTGTACACTTGGTTAACGAAAGTAAAGCGCGCGTAATTTCGTTAGATAAAAATACTGTACTGTCAAATGTCTGTTATTTATTTATCCATTTATTTCAGGCATCAAGGCCCATATAAAACACATACAATACAATATAACGCAATATATTATATTTTTTTTTATGATTTGAATAATTTTAGGCACAATAAACGGATCACACCCATCATGATCCTGCTGCCCTTGATCGTCTCTGCGGCCGTATTCGGCCATGTCCTTTCAACTTTTTAATTACTTACTTTCTCTTTAACTTTACGATGTTACAGTTATTTTTACCGACTTCAAAAAAAAGGAGGTTATCAATTCGATACGTATGTATGTAATATTATTGGAATTGCATTATATTCACATATGACAATCTAATAAGGCTTCCAAACAAATATACAAAATTTTGTAGACGTATGTATGTATGTATGCATGTATGTATGTATGTATGTTTGTCCACGCATATCTCCGGAACTATTAATCGGATCGTGACGTTTTTTTTTTTATTGGCTTACATTTACTTCAACTTAGGGAACAGTGCAAGTTTCATCAAGATCGATTCAGTAATTTTCAAGATATGGACTAACACGTGAAAGTGTGACGGCCTGGCTTATTGATACGAGCTACGGGTGTAGTGTCAAAGGGAAAACATCTCAAAACCTTGGTCAAATCCTTGGTCTCGTGAAAAAACTAAAAATAACGAAATAAAAATAATTTAAAAAAATTAAACCGACTTCAAAAAGAAATAACTCAAAATTATGAAATAACTTTAATTTCGGAAGTCGGTGGCATAAAACTTAAACTAGAATACAGATCCCAAGACACCGACTTTTGAAGTCGGTTTAATTTTTTTAAATTATTTTTTTATAAACTGATCTCCATCCCAATCTAACTGTTACAGTCATTGCATTGTTGCAAAGTATTGTTTGAACTTGTCGTCTGATTACTTACAGACTGCGCTTCCTTAGCAAATTGTTTTGTGATGTAATTCTTTATTTTATGTGTCAAGCATGTTGATTGTGAACTGTATCTCTACAAGTTGTTTGTATTGGTTAAGTATAAGTGTTTGCATAATTTTAAAAGCTAACAGTCTTAAAATAATAATTTGTATAAGTATATATAAAGGAGGGCAAATAATCAAAGAGCATCAAAAAATTCGTCCGCATCGCTGTCTAAAGGAAAAAAAAAGTATTTAGTTCATAACGCTGCTATATTGCCCATAAACAATGACCACAACTCTCAAAACGGTGAAGGAAAACATCGTGAGGAAACCGGCATGTCCTAGAACCAAAAATTTTAAGACATGTGACATCTACCAATCCGCACTGGGCCAGCGTGGTGGATTACTGCCCACTCCCTCTCGAAGAGAGGAGGCCTGTGTCCCAGCAGTGGGGACATTATAGGTTGCTTATGGAAAGACCAGCTCACTTTTTATGTCATGGTTCCATTTTATTTCATACTATCTTCTGCCCGCGACTTCGTCCGGGTGAAATTTCTTCTTCCCCCGACCCAAACCGTCGCATCGCATCGCATCGCCTGCCCGCGCTATTAACTCGTTTTCGCTTAGCGTTCTTTCCGACTTTTTTCTTTGCTCGGCTCCTAAAGGCCATAGCGTGACGTCAAAATAGCCTATAGCCTTTCTCAAGGCTAATCCATTGCTTCATAATGTTTGAAAAATTTGTCTGCTCAACAACGTAAATAACGCAATGAATGCTGTTGAACTGTCAAAATGAAAGCCGCTCCTACTGTTAATGTGTTACGCAATAACCCCGCAGAAGTACCTACTAGTGTTTGTCTTTTTTAACCATATTATAACCTCCTTAGATAATTCCCCCGGACATCGAGGCAGTGATCCGGGAGCATCCTGGCGTGCATGACGTCAGCGTCACCAGCGTGCCTCACGAAGATGATGGAGAGCATCCCGTCGCGTGCGTCATGAGGAGTCCAGGGTCCAGCGTTACGGCGGAAGAGATTAAGGAGATGGTTGCTAGTACGTATTCATTTCCTTTGTTTATTTATTTTGGTGCTCAAACCTCCCCCAGGTTTCAATCATAAAAGGATAGAATAGAATAGAATAGAATAGAATAGAATACTCTTTATTATGTACACCATATAAATTACAGACATAATTATAGAAACTGTACAAAGGGTTGGTTAACTGTATCAAATCCCATTGGTGAAGGACTTTGCAGTTATTTTGTTTTTGTCTGTGCTAAAATACCAATCAATCCAATCCAAATCCAATCCCAATCTCTTTGATTATACCTACGTAGTGCAGCGAAAAAAAGAAAAACACGAACTGTCTTCGCTATATTATGATTCATAATGTTATCCTTGTATGATTCAGCCAAAGTGGCCTTTTTAGGCCCCCTGGTCTTTGACACCAGCAGAGGTCCAAGCTCGAGGTTTGCCAGCGATCCATGGAGTGCAGTATCCAATAACACAATACTGCGCGCCAAAAGTAAGATTACGGACGTTACCCAGAAAGTTTAAGTGGGACTGGGCCAGACATGTCTGCCGCATGACAGATGACAAATGGGCTAAGAGAATCACCGATTGGGTCCTACTAAACGCACGATGCCATAGCGGCAGCGACCTACCGAATTATTTTTAAGCTTTTAGTACATTATCTACATAACTATTCCCAAAACCGTAACTTAATTTTTTTTTTATCTAAATTGGTTTTAAAACCATTTTGAAACGACAAAAATAAATTATATTTTAAAACTAGATGAGGTGAGTGATTCCTATCCGACTACTATGAGAAGACGTACCGAAATAAACTCAGAGGTGACAGTCTCTTTTAAAGTCCAGTCCATAATCTTGATCAGATCACGTGAGTTCCGTGCAGATTAGTGTCTGAGATGGTCGTTTGACGAAAGAGTCACACAGATTTTAGTGGTCAGTCTTTAATAACTTTGCCTTTATTACACCCACTTTTCGCCAGATTAATTCCTTTTGCAGCAACCCTGGTTTACTTGTAAGTACTTAACATTTGAATTCTTCTTCCAGATAAATTATCAGACTCTCAAAGACTACGAGGTGGTGTGATCTTCATGGACCAGCTTCCTATGACCTCTTCAGGGAAAATTGCACGCGGAGAGCTGCGTAAAATGGTGCTGACACTCAAGAGGGAATAGATGACATTCCAAAAGAAGTAGCCTACCTATTTGTCAAATAAAATTGCTGTGACCACCATCAAGACCTTTCTGATAGTTAGGGTAGGCCGCACGTAAGTGGTACCTAAACCAGTCTAAACTGGTCTCGCATTCTATTGAAACTCCATACTACGCTAGCTAGGCTAACTCAAAGCCTTCAAAGCAGAGTGAACAGACATCTTCTTCACACATGGCATGCTCGTTCCATCATAGACCTCACCCATCGCTTTCCATCAGGCGTGATCGAGGTCAAGGGCGGTCTCATTCAGTACCTAATGAAAAAAAAAAAAAAAAACAAAGTTCCGCTGGTACTCTTGCGTAATAGTTCATTTCTGCAAATTCAACCAACTGAAACCAGGGGGCCTAAAAAGGCCACTTTGGAGAATCTTAAAAGGATAACATTATGAATTATAATATGGCGAAGACAGTTCGTGTTTTTTCTTTTTTTCGCTGCACTACGTAGGTACAATCAAAGAGATTGGGATTGGGTTTGGATTGGATTAATTGGTATTATATCAGAGTAAAAAAAATAACTGAAAAATGCTTCACCAACAGGATATGATACGATTAACTTAACAGTTAACTGTCCATTATGTTATCCTTTTATGATTCTGCCAAAGTGGCCTTTTTAGGCCCCCTGGACACTTGCTAGTGGACAAACGAAAATTTACATGTATTACTGTGAGTGAAAGACAGATCTAGAAGAAAGACATACGGTCTACTGGTTATTTAATACTTACTTGAATCTGCACCCTATACCTACTACATAAAAGATTAAAGATAGCTTGATCTCTGCGACATATGTCAAACTGACATTCCTAGGGTTGTCAGGATATAAAAAAATTGTCGATAGAAATTATCGACGTCTCTTACTATTATCGATGCTAATGTAACATATAATTGGGTTTAATTTAATTACAAACGTTACTAAATTAAACGAATATTTTAATGTAAAATACATTTATTCTCTTAAAGGACCCCAAATACATATCTGAATCTGTTTCTGAATCGCTAGAACAATCTTGTAAATTTATTATAAACTCTTGTTCGCAAATATTATCAAATCGGACGTCCCGCTCCCAATCTTCTTCCATTAGTTTTCTGCAAATTAGATTTTATTTACTCACTATTATTTTAGATCAAGTATGTACAAATGTAAATAATGTTACGATATTAAAATATACAATAAAATTAAAAGATAAATGAATTTTAAATTAAGTTTTATTTAAAATATCGATAGTTTATAGTCTGTGTTCACGATGATTCATCGCCCATCACTAATTAGGTCGGCATGACCATAAAGTATGACATTGCCAGGTACTGTCTGTACTATTATGATATTCAGGACTTCATAGGCGTGATTTTACTGACAGCTGTCGCAGAGATCAAGCTATCTTTTATGAAGTATAGTTGCGTAAAACTTGTGCGAGACCTAAAAAATGTATAGTATTTTCTTTAATTAATTACTTGGTTATTTGGGTTTTAAATATTTTTTGGGGATTTTGTTTGTATTTTGAAAATTGAATGAATTTTGTTTTAGATAAATTTATTTTTAAGTTGTTAACGCAATTACCCCGCAGTTCTGTTATATTTTCAGTGAAGGCAGACTGGATTGTTTTTAAGGAAGGTAGTGCTGCCATCTTCTTTATTTTAGTGAATGAATTATTTCAGTATAACTCGAGTAATACTTGTTGAACCATATTATTATAAATATTTATTTAAGTTATGTTAATAAATGATTTTTTTCTTAATTCACTTTCTATTTGTCCTATTACAAAATTGTATTCGTACATAGGTACAGTCAACCGCTCATCAATGTTAACACTGGCACTACGAAAACCGCCCTTACTGCTACGACACAAAGACGCTGCCAATGGCAAATTGGTACCCCTGATGTGCGGTTAAGGCTGCCTGTCCATTGACGCGAAGAAAGGCTGCGGAGTGGAGAAACGGAGAAATATTAACCAATAGAAAATGACATTGAGTTTTTTATGCAATCCTATTGGTTAATAACAACAATAACATTGGTTAATAACAATAACAACAATAACAATAATCGGTCGTTGACCTCGGTTGCATACGGCTGTGTTTGGTATAAATTACTGTCGATTTTAAAAAGAATTCCACTGTTTCTCAAAGTTTCGTATTATTCCGCTTGTTATTTGGAAATTACAATACTATTTAAGATGGATACAAACAAGTGCGGTGTCTGCAGTGACACGTTGTCCGATGGTGCACACTGCAAGTCATGTAACCTCATGATGCATTTCCATTGTGGGGGCATCACTGAAAATGGCTACCAAAAGCTAGGGGATCGTAAGCTGATATGGCGTTGCAGTAAATGCAGAATGGCAGGCAATGCCCTACAACCTGTCTTGCCAGTGTCACCCACCCCCGTGCTGGAACCTGAGTCGGTTGTCCTGCAGGAAATTCGAGCGTTGTCTTTGAAGTTTGCCACACTGGAGAATATGAAAGAAGAAATCGTCGCATTGAGGAATGAATTTGCCGAGTTCAAAACAACCTTGTCCAACCAGTACAGCGAGGTTATGAAAGAAGTCTCTGGAAAACTGAATGATATGGAGCTACGTATTGTTAAGGTTGAGAAAGTCCAAGACCAAGTCGAACAACTGCAAGCCCGTTTGGATAAGTTGGAAGAAGACAATAATAATAAGGATCAATGGTCACGTATGAATAATATTGAAGTTAAGGGTGTGCCTCAGACAGGTAACGAGAACTTATTTGAAATAATAGCCAAAATTAGCGCTAAAGTCAATTACCCTATCACTAAAAATCAAATTAACTTCATCACACGAGTGCCGACTAGCGAGAAAGACCGTATAAAACCTATCATAGTCTGCTTCTGCCAACGTTACGTAAAAGAGGATTTCATAGCTGCTGCTAGGCACGAACTAAAGACCTCTCCCCTGACGCCAGATAAAATTGGAATGAGTGGCAACCATAAAATCTTTATAAATGACCACCTTACAATAAAAAACAAGATGTTGTTGTCTAAAACTAAGAAAACTTCAGCAGAAATGGATTTCCAATACGTTTGGGTCAAACATGCGAAGATACACGTAAGAAAAAACGATACATCGCCACCGCTAGTTGTCAAATCGGAGAAAGATCTGCTGAAAATTGTTTAAATTACTCACGATTAATATATATTACAACCGCTATTAGATTGCTATGTTTATATAAGTCTGTGTTTTGGCGTGTGTTTTCGAGGTGCGAATCAATGTTGTTTGAGAATCTTAGTCATATGTGTGCTAATTGCGTTTTCCTATTAGTTTTGTGTCGCTACACGGTGTGCCCAAGTAAGTCTATTCGATGTTATTTTTGCAATGTCACTTTTTATTATGCTAATTTAAACCTTTTCTGTCGTCAATTACGGTACATTTTCTATTATGAACCGTCCCCAGTTATGACAAATTACTCCGAGGTGCTCTTATCTCTGTGCTGTTCGTCGCTTATTACTTTTTATGACAAGTGTTTTTATAATGTTATTTCTACTGCTCACTGTGTATTGCTGTGTCTATTATTTTACTTGACCACTACCCGCATTAGGCATTATATATTGGAGCGTTTTATGTAAACGAATACAATCTGTCAAATGTCAAGTTTGTCAGTTGAGTTTGAAGTTTGAGACAGAACTATCTCTCTCTCTCTCTCTGCTAATGGCTGTCGATGTGAAACCTATATATCTGGCTCTCTGAGATTACAATCATATTTAATCTAAGTATTGAGTTTACTTTTCGCTATAAAACCATCAGGTTATGGGCCCAGAGTGTTTGCTGCACCCTGCAAAATAATTATTTCGCGAGAAAAACAAAAATTCAATATAAGTCAGTTTTTTCACGACACGTCATCGTTCGGCACAATGACCATGTCTTCTATGGGACTGCAGATTGAAAAGCTGCGAGGCATTGAAGACTATAATCAGTGGAAATTCATTCTGAAGAACGTTCTTATGCACGAAGATCTATACGATTGCATAGAAACCGAAAAAGGGAACGAAGACCCTAAGAAGAATCAAAAGGCGTTAGCAAAAATTTGCTTATCGGTCGGTCCATCCGCGTTGCCACATATTCGTAACGCGAAGACGGCATATGAAGCGTGGAATAGCTTGCAACGCGCTTATGAGGATAAAGGTTTGTGCAGGAGACTTGGATTGCTAAGAGCGCTGTTTGGTGTGAGGCTGAGCGAGGCGGAGAGCATGCAGAGCTACCTAGCTAAAATAACTGAGCTTGGGCAGCAGCTTACAGATATTGGGAATGCATTTGATGACGAGTTTTTAGCTGTAATCATGTTGAGCGGTTTGACCCCGGACTTTGACCCCCTTATCATGGCTTTGGAGAATGCTAATACAAAGTTGACTAGTGATATGGTGTTCGTGCACCGCACTGATTGAGATGTCTTGGAGCGACAAGCAAGCGAACCCACGACGCGACCATTCATTCGTCCATACGTTCTTTTATATATTCACTCGGTCATAATCATCTATCGTCTACCGTAGCATTAGCTTGTGAACCACCACTTGTAAAAAGGAAAAATTTATTAAACGCATTTTAAAGTTGGAGTCAGATTTTATCATTCATCGAACCCTGGGTCGAAACATGGTGACCCCGACGTGATTAAACCAAAATCAAGAAGATTCTGCGCAGCTATTGGCATATTTCAAATTGCATCGTCATTACCGAAAGCGGACTTTGTACTTGACGCACACTGATTGGAAATACGTTGCCCAGCCGTTGAATTTCATCTTCAATTTGAACGTCAGATTTTATCATTCATCGAACCCTGGGTCGAAACATGGTGCCTATTCCTACAATATCGACCTGGATTGGCTGAGGAGTCAACTGAAGTTTATGTCTCAAACTATCAGTGATTAAAGAAGACTGACTCCCGCTGTCTAGCAGAGCTCGAATTGTTGTGTATTGATTCGCCAATGCAGGTTAGGTCCATGTTCTACTTGTAATAGAAGACACAACACCTTGTTGCATAGGGAAACGACTGAGCCTGCGAGCACATCAAACGTTCACACGTCTGCATCCTCGACTGAATCTCCAGTCGAGCAAGTTTCAAGCGTTGCTACTTATGACGTACTTAGCATGTCGGTCAAAGCCGACCATAGCGTGTTGCTGTCAACAGCTCTGGTAGATGTTTTTAATCCAGTGACGAATCAATACACAACAATTCGAGCTCTGCTAGACAGCGGGAGTCAGTCTTCTTTAATCACTGATAGTTTGAGACATAAACTTCAGTTGACTCCTCAGCCAATCCAGGTCGATATTGTAGGAATAGGTAACATATCTACTTCTCAATCACTACAAAGATGTGTAGTGCAAATTAAATCAAAACACAATGATTTTAAAGTAAATGTGTCATGTTTAGTATTGCCTCAGTTAACAGGTAATTTACCTAAGAAAACATTTGATATTTCGCAAATCAACTTACCCCCTAATATTAAATTAGCCGATCCCACATTCAACCAATGTGCTAAGGTTGACATGTTGATAGGCGTCGATTTGTTTTGGTCGGTTATAGAGGGTGAACAAATATCTCTTGGTCCCAACCAACCTATCATGCGTAGGTCGAAGTTAGGTTGGATTTTGGCAGGCCCACTGTATGTTCGAGATATTAGTAAGTCGCGAAATAAATCTATTAATTGTAATCATGTTGCCATTGATAGTACAGACAATTTTGTGTCAAATGAATTATTAGACAAAAGGTTAACCAAGTTCTGGGAGTTGGAACAAATTCCTCACTCAAACAATTTTGAGACTGAGGAGGAGATAGCATGTGAGAATCATTTTGTTACCAATACCACCCGAAATAATGAAGGTAGGTTTATGGTTAAGTTGCCCCTTCATACGGAACCCAACTGTCTAGGCAATTCATTCATAATGGCTAAAAGGCAATTTATCGCGTTAGAAAAACGTTTTAATAAAAATCCGGAACTGAAGAACATGTATTCCAAATTTATTCAGGAATACTCTGACCTAGGGCATTTATCGGAATCTAGTGTTTTAATTCCACAACAGTCTTACTTTATTCCGCATCATGCAGTGTTAAAACCGACTAGCGAGTCCACAAAATTACGTGTGGTATTCAATGGTAGTGCACCTACAACGTCAGGATATTCCATTAATGATCTGCAGTTAACCGGTCCAAATATACAAGATTCATTGTTAAATATTTTGCTTAGATTTCGCCAATACGCCTATGTTTTATCAGGCGATGTAGAAAAAATGTACAGGCAGGTACTAATTCACGAAGATCATCGTGATTTGCAAATAATTTTATGGCGTAATTGTGACACTGAGCCATTGAAATCACTCAGATTGAACACGGTTACGTATGGATACACTAGTTCAAGTTTTTTAAGTACTCGTTGTTTATGGCAATTAGGCGAGGAATGTAGTGACCCTGAAATAAGGGCCAAAATACAAAATGATTTTCTTGTGGATGATTTGTTGACAGGTTGCGATGGTGAAGCTGAATTGATTAAAATTAGGGACGCAATAGAAAAGGCTTTGTCAGCTGGTTGTTTTGCATTGCGTAAATATAGGTCGAATTCACGCTCCTTAATTTCAGAATCCGAAAATGTACAACGCAATCTGATAATCAGCTCATCATCACACACGTTAGGAGTGGGGTGGAACCCTAATGAGGATTACATTCATTTTCCCACAAATTATGAAAATAGAAGTGACAAGCCTACTAAAAGATCCATATTGTCTGATTCATGTAAAGTTTTCGATCCTCTCGGTCTATTAAGTTTGTTCACTATCAAACCTAAAATATTAATTCAACAGTTATGGGTACAAAAAATAAACTGGGATGAACCAGTGCCTAACGATGTACTTAAATCATGGCAATCCTTCATAAATAATATGTCTAATATTCGCAATCTATTCATTCCCCGTCATGTGTTATGTAACGATCCGGTTTTGATAGAAATGCATTGTTTTTGTGATGCGTCTACGACCGCCTATGCCGCATGTGTTTATTTGAGATCAACAAATAGTCAAGGTGACGTCACAGTGCGATTGTTGTGTGCTAAGGCTCGTGTTGCGTCGGTGAAGCCGACTACGGTGCCCAGGCTTGAGTTGTGTGCGTGCTTGCTGGGAGCTCAGCTCGCCGCGGCCGCATGTCGCGCACTGCGATGTGTTATCTCTCGAAAGGTATTTTGGACTGACTCATCCATCGCGCTAGCATGGTTAGGGGCCAGGTACGACAAATTAAAAACTTTTGTTGCTAACAGAGTGTGCAGTATATTAGAGCTTACCGCTGGCTCGGAATGGCGTCATGTGCCTACCACGCTCAACCCGGCAGATTTGGCATCAAGGGGAGTAGATGCAAGTAAAACTAATAACTTAGGCTTATGGTGGAACGGTCCTTCGTATTTACTTATGTCGGATACGTTTTGGCCTGCAAATAATAAAATGATAAACAATATTAGTGACTTACCTGAGATAAAATCAAATGTATGTACAAATAATGAGAATGAAACAAATAAATTAATTATCTTCGATAACTATTCTAAGTTTTCTAGATTACAACGTTCTTTTGCTTATGTACTTCGATTCATACGTAATTGCAAACAATTTAATGATAAAATTACGGATGTTTTACAGCCTGATGAACTCAAAGCTTCGTTAGAAGGGCTAGTGCGTCTTGTTCAAGAGGAACTTTATAGTTCAGAATTGAAACTGCTTCGTTCTCAAAAGACACTAAGTCCTAAAAATCCATTGTTAGCTTTAAGTCCTTTCTTAGATAGTAAAAATATTATGAGAGTTGGAGGCCGTCTAAAATATTCCTCTTACTCATTTGAGAAGCGTCATCCAATGTTGTTGCATGCTAAGCATAAACTTGTGAAATTATTGTTTCAGCATGAGCATTTACGTCTTCTCCATGCTGGTCCACAGCTACTTCTTGCATCTATTCGTGAATTCGTCTGGCCACTTGCTGGCAGAGATCTCGCGCGGACCACTGCGAGGCAGTGCATTGTTTGTAGGAAGGCTAGCGGGAAAACGTTTACTCCCATGATGGGTTCCTTACCTGAACAGCGTGTAAATCCCGACTTCCCATTTGCTAGCGCTGGTGTCGACTTCGCAGGCCCGTTTTTGATAACAGATAGGAAGGGGAGAGGATGTAAAATTACAAAATGCTATCTTTGCATTTTTGTCTGTCTACGACTTAAATGCGTACATCTCGAAGCTGTGAGTGAGCTTTCGAAAGATGCCTTTGTACTTTCGTTGCGACGTTTTATCGCTCGCAGAGGAAAACCTACAGAAATATTCTGCGACAATGGCCGCAATTTCGTTGCTGCGGACAGGGAACTTAGGGACTTGATCTCAAGTCATGCTGATTATGTTGCAGGCTTTGCTTCGGGTGAGGGTATCAAGTTTAAATTTCAACCAGCGTATGCGCCCCATTTCGGAGGCTTATGGGAAGCTGGCGTGAAATCTGCCAAGTTTCACTTGAAACGGGTTTTAGGTAATGCACATTTAACATTTGAGGAGTTAGCCACTTTGTTCAGCCAAATAGAGGCTATCCTCAACAGCCGCCCTTTATATCCCTTATCCTCCTGTCCTGATGATCTTCAGTCCTTATCTCCGGGTCACTTCCTGATCGGACGACCGCTAACTTCGATGCCGTCCCCTAATCTAGACAACTTAAACTTCAACAGATTGGACCGTTTTCAGCGACTGGAACAGCTGCGCCAAGGTTTTTGGAAACGCTGGCAGCTAGAGTATTTAGCTGAGCTGCAACAGAGGCAGAAGTGGAGAGTTCCCACTCGACCGCTACAAGCTGGCGATTTGGTATTGCTGAAGGAAGAAAATACTCCACCCATGTCTTGGAAATTAGGTCGTATTCAATCTCTGTTCCCAGGAAAGGATGGAGTAGCTCGAGTTGCCGAAATCAAGACAACTTCCGGCACTTACCGAAGAGGTGTGAAGTACCTATGTCCCCTGCTGGATGCTACAGAGGATGCTTCATTGGAGTCAGGAGCTTCCAAGGCCCCGGAGGATGTTCGTGCACCGCACTGATTGAGATGTCTTGGAGCGACAAGCAAGCGAACCCACGACGCGACCATTCATTCGTCCATACGTTCTTTTATATATTCACTCGGTCATAATCATCTATCGTCTACCGTAGCATTAGCTTGTGAACCACCACTTGTAAAAAGGAAAAATTTATTAAACGCATTTTAAAGTTGGAGTCAGATTTTATCATTCATCGAACCCTGGGTCGAAACATATGGTTAAGTCTAAGCTTTTACAGGAACAGCAGCGACGCGATGGTAAGCGTGATGATCATCAGGAGCTCAATGCGTTGGCGGCAAAGAAACCTCCAAAGTGTTTTCGCTGCAAGAAAATTGGTCATATACAGAAAGATTGCCCAAAGAAAGCTGAAAGTAAACCGAAGTCAACTCCCAAGGCGGAAAAGTCATGGTTAACAGCGTTATCTGTGAAACTGCAGAGTGATATCTGGTATGTGGATAGTGGTGCGACCAACCACATGACCAATAACAAGGAGATCATGCAGGATTTTCAGTGTACTAAATCGCTTGAAGTTAACGTGGCAAATGGAGAAAAAGTCAAGACTGAAGGACTTGGTAGTGTGCAAGTACAGTTAAAGAAGGGTTTAAAGACAATAATCAACTGTTCCTTTCGGCTGGTTGGTAAGGCTGCGACAATGACCTGCACTTTATCCTATCGGTATTTTTTATTTTATTAAGTTACTTGATTGTAGTTAAATGTAGTTATGGCTACGCTTAAAATCTACTACCAGAACGTGCGTGGTCTGCGTACGAAAACGAACTTTGTGTTTCGCGGAGTATGTCTCAGTTCCTACGATGTCATTATATTTACGGAGACGTGGCTAGATGATAGTTTTAACAACAGTGAATTATTTGATGGACGTTACCTCGTTTGGAGACGCGATCGAGACTACTCCCGAACCGGTCAGTTGCGTGGTGGTGGTGTACTGATAGCGGTGAAACATGATCTTACAATCGTTGAGAGGTTGGATTGGCGTAGTTCTGCGGAGGATATTTGGCTATCTTTAATCCTTAAAAGGTCCAAACCACAGGTTAGTTACAATTTGCATATTTGTGCACTTTACCTGTGCAAGGAGAATCTAGGTAATTCTCATAGTATTCAGTTGCGTAATTTCACAGATAGTCTCAACAACTTAATTCTGACTCATCCACTTGACAAGTTTTTGTTGGTGGGTGATTTTAATTTCGGTAATGACGTCGAGTGGTGTAATGGGGACATAGCTACCAATGGTGAGTTAATCCCGCAAAATATTTCTTCTCAGCATGTGACTCATTTCTTCGATACAATACAAACGTTCGCCTTGTCACAGTATAATGGTGAGCGGAACATTAACTGTAGACTACTTGATCTTGTATTCTGTAACGATACTGTGACTGTCTCGGGATGTACGGACCCCCTTGCTCTGCCTATTGATTTTCATCACAAGCCTTTAATTATTGAGACAAAATTTATTGAAATTCAAAAACTTGTCGACAGACCTAGGCAATGTTATATCTTCTCGAAGGGTAATTATGATGCTATTAAATCTGAACTTGATCTAATTAACTGGCCTCAGTTGTTACAATCAACGAGCTTGGAAGATGCCGTTGCTAATTTTTATAGTAAGCTATATGAGCTTAGGGATAGACACATACCTTTAAAATCGGTAAAACAGTCCTCTTATCCTCCTTGGTATACCCCAGCACTAATTAAAATTATTAGAGAAAAGCATAAGTATCATAAGAAATATAAACGATACAATAACTTATCTGATTATCACTCGTTTTCATTACTGCGTACCAGAGTTTTTGAGCTGGAAAAAACCTGTTATGACAATTATATGACAAACATTGAGGCTTCTATTGTAAAAAATCCTAAATATTTCTGGACGTTCGTAAAAAGTAAGCGAAGGGCTGGCTCGTTCCCTAATGAGATGTTCTACCGTGAGACCTCTGTGAATACAGGACAAGATATTAGCAACCTCTTTGCTACCTATTTCCGGACCACCTTTTCAGAACCTGAACCAACGGCTGATGATGAACGTACTTCCAGTGTACAATGTAGTAATACTGCAATGTCTGTCAGCACAGTTGATATAAACCACTCGCGTGTTTTGAAGCTGCTGAAATCTTTAGATCTCAGTAAATCAGGTGGGCCTGACCTAATACCTCCTGTGTTCATAGTCGCTTGTGCTGATAGTCTTGTGGAACCCATTTCTATCTTGTTCAAGCGCTCTCTTTCCGAGGGTAAAGTTCCGAAGATTTGGAAGTCTGCTTTCGTCACTCCCGTCTTTAAAAAGGGCGATAAGGCCAATATTGAAAACTATCGCCCCATATCCAAAATTTGCCTTTTTTCTAAAATTCTCGAACGTATAGTTTATACCGATGTCTATGCGGCTTTCAAGTCAATTCTTGGCGAGGAACAGCACGGATTTGTTAGGAACCGCTCGACCACGTCCAACTTGCTCCTGTCACATGAGTTTATTACGAACGGCATGGCACAGCGACAGGTGGACGTGATTTATACCGACTATAGTAAGTGTTTTGACCGTATTGATCATTGCATGCTACTAAAGAAGCTGTTTCTTGCCGGAATACACGGTGACCTGTACCGTTGGTTCTCCTCTTATGTAGAGAATAGAACACAGGCTGTCGTGCTTCAGGGCTACACCTCTGGTTGGAGTTCTGTCCCTTCAGGCGTCCCTCAAGGCTCTATTTTGGGTCCACTGTTGTTTATATTGTTCATTGCAGATATCAAACAGTGCTTTCGTCATTCGTATATTTTGCTTTATGCTGATGACATGAAGATTCATAAAGTAGTGCGAGACATGTCTGATGCATATCAGTTGCAAGATGACCTGCATAGGTTTGCAATATATTGTATCCGTAACAAACTCCAATTAAATGTCTCAAAATGCTTCCTCCTTACCTTCTCACGTTGTACTTCTCTGATAAATTTCAGTTACACCATTGACGGTCAGGTCATTAGCAGGCTAAATAGTATAAGAGATTTAGGGGTAATCATAGACAGCAAGCTTCTGTTTGATCAACATGTAAATAACATAGTTGCAAAGGCATCCAAAGCTCTGGGATTTATACTACGCACCACGGCCTGTTTCCGTTCTCTTAAACCGGTTAAGATCTTGTATTGTTCTTTCGTGCGCAGCCATTTAGAATACGCGTCTCAGGTTTGGAACCCGCAGTATGAGACTTATAAGTCCCGTATTGAAGCCGTCCAAAGGAAATTTCTACGTTATCTAGATTATAGGGCTCAGCAATACTCAGTTGACTACGAGCACCGCTGCAAACGGTACCACTTCCTTCCTCTGGAGATGAGACGTTATATTGGAGACGTGAGTTTACTGTTGGGTATCGCAAATGGCCACATTGACTGTCCTGAACTCGTTGCTAATCTGTCATTACGCACGAATCTGATGGGATTACGTCAACGGCCAATATTAAATGTACCTTTTGCGATGACCAATTATAGGCAGAATGTTTTCTCTATAAGAAGCGCAGTTAGTTTCAATAGGCTTCCTAGGGACCTTAATGTCGACTTGTTCTGCACCAGTGTGGCGACCTTAAGACGGCTTTTGGCACAGTCTTTTTTTTCATAGATAGTTTACTTATCTACAAATTTTTTAATTACTATTATCTTAATAATTATATTAATTTGTATGTATTTTCTGTATTTTCTTTTTATCGACTTTTTCTTTATCTATATGTGGAGGCTTGTTATTAGCGATTTTTCTTATATTATATTCTTTATTTCATTGGTTTGTTAGTCTGTAAGCCTTCTTTAAAATAAAATAAATAAATAAAAATAAAATATTTCTCCGCTCTGCAGCCTCGCTCCGCTCCGGTGGACAGGTAGCCTTACAGTTCCTCCTATGTTGGTAGGCTGCCGGTACTTATTTCAACGACCACGGACAACTTCCTCTGATCTTACTTCACGACTTCGATCAAGTTTTTATTTATTTATTTATTAAACTTTATGCACAAGTAAAAACTGTACAAAGACGGACTTAATGCCTTGGGCATTTTCTACCAGTCTGCCTTAGGGTGATGCAGAGTCAATACACAGTAGGTGCAATTACAAAAAACAGCTTAGAAAATAACTAGAATATAAAAATAAATACTTAGATACATACATACAACAAAATATAATAAAATAAAAAAAGTTATGAGAGTTATACAAGAAAACCTGCAACAACTTAATCTTGAGACGAATCTGCCAACTTCTTGTGAAGTTTTTCTGGTCTGATGCACGGACTTGTATAAACTTGTATCCATAATGATGAAAATACATAGCTTTTAGACTGCGTTGTTGGTCTAGTGATCGCAAGAGCTATTGCTAAGGGGTTATTATTAAGTACCTAATAAGCCAATTTTAATGTTTGCAAGTACTTGTGAAAGACAGAGATTTAGAAGAAAAACATAACTATAGACCTTCTACTCATAGTAGGTACCTATTGAATTATTTTTATAAAAATCCAATTTTTAACCATAACAAATTTGGTCCTTTCGTACACGAAGGTGCAGTGCTGCAATTTATTTATTTATTTTATACTTCAAGCACATAAATATATAGAGGCGGACTTAATGCCATAGGCATTTTTTACCAGTCAACCTTTGGGTGATGCAGAGACAAACAGGGGTAGGTTCAACATGAAATGCCATGCCATCTTTAATTGAATGTAAGAATTACTTTAGGAATTTATGATCCATATATCAATGTCCATAAAGCTAGTTAATCATAAATTATACTACATATTTTTTATTGTGTTTGGGTGGCTTACAGCTATCAAATACAGAAGTAGGTAGTAGTGAGGTAATTGACGACAAGCTATTAACAAGCCTCCACAGTTAACAATAGAGTATTGTTGTACACATTTTCAAATTGACTAACTATTCATTAACTAACACTAAGTAGGTATAACATTATTACTTAACTAATAAAATAAGTACCTGCAGGCAGATTCATGCGCAGCCGCCATTAGAGTGTATCAGAAGCAATATTAAACTGTTTAGATAAAACAGTAGTGATGGACGCTAAGGTGCTTGCAAACAAATCAATTGAAGGGTGTTTATTCTTAACAATTTGGTTAAAAACTTTGACTGAGCGAATCATATAAGAATTGCTACGGTAAACTGTGCGAGCGTAAGGAGCATGAAGAAGATTTCTCAAACGAGAATGCCGAGGTGGAACATTCAAAGACAGTTTAGAAAGAAGTTCAGGACAATAAACCCTTGATTGTGCTATTTTCACTAGGAACCGAAAGTCAGTTAAACTTCTCCGAGTTACAAGTGGAAGTAAGTGGTATCGAGCGCATCGTTCGTTGTAACTCAGATAAGGGATTTTAAACTTATAACCTAAGTATCTTGTGAATTTCCTTTGTATTGTTACGAGCTTCGGGTTCGTGACAATAAAAACTGCCGATTTAATGACCAAAAATAACAATTTAATCAACAACACTAATTACAACTCAAGCACACTAATTAAAAGAACATAATCACACTACTGATCACTCTTAATTCGCACTTGAAGATCGCTTAGATGTTTTCGCTAGTCTCGCTGTATCCAAACTGTGTCGGTCGTCGCGCATCCCGGCCTTATATAGTGCCGCAGATGGTTCTAGAACCTTCCATTGTAGAAACATCTAGAATGTTCGAGTACATACTGGCCCCGACTAACCAGATGTCGATTGTTCGAGAAAGTTCTACAAAGTTCTAGTATCGAATTTTCTAGAACGATCGTGACTCGACTAGTTCTGCTACTCGATACTAGATGGCGCTAGTGGTAACTAATGTCACCATGTACCAGGCATTAATAAAATTGTGGCGCGCAACAGTATTCTTTCCAATCTGTCTGAATGCACTGCATAATTCGGATTGCAAATTTGACTACCATATTCGAGATGACTGCGGACGTAAGCACAATACAAAATTTTTAATGTTTTAATTTTATTAAACGAATTGGCATTACGGATAATTAATTCCAGGGCTTTGGATGCTTTTTTCGCGACATGGTCGACATGACACTCAAAAGGTGAGCTTACTGTCCAGAAGAATACCAAGATCTCTGGTGACATGAGTTCGAGATAAAGGCTGATTCGCAATCGAGTAGTTAAATATGACTGATAGGTTCTTACGGGTGAAGGTTATAACTAGGTAAGCATTTCGATATATTAAGATCTAATTTATTTATTCTACAATAGTTTTTACTTATCTAGATATGTCCGCCTAAAAAAGTCTAGCGTCATTCAAACTCTTAATTGATGTATTGATTTTCATGTCATCTGCAAACATTAGGTATTTTGAATGTTTGAAACACTCGCCGATATCATTAATGAAAAGTACAAATAATAACGGCCCCAGTAGCGAGCCCTGCGGTACACCAGAAGGGATAGTTGACTAGGAGGATATAAAGCCACTGATTACCACTGCTTGTGTCCATATGATGAAAACCATCTGTATAGGTCTCCCCTAATGCCCAAGTCAAAAAGCTTCCTCAGTAGAATGTCATGATCTATCCCATCGAACGCCTTGCTATAATCAGTATAAATAGCGTCGACCTGGGATCCACTATCCATGTGCTCAGTAACATAATCTGTGAACAGAACCAGGTTAGAGACTGTAGACCTCCCTTTTAGAAACCCATGCTGTTGAGGACTCAAGCTAGAAACCACAATGCTGTACAATTGATTATAAACTATGCGTTCCAATACTTTAGCTAGCAGGCAAAGTTTTGAAATTGGCCTATAATTTTCAATTTTGTCTTTAGCACCCTTCATAAGGATATGGTGCTGTAATAATTTTAGCAATCACATTCAAAACTGTTTTTATTTTTATGCTGCTAATATCTTTTTTTACACATTTTTTTTTGTTTAGTTTTAAGTTGGCTTGTGAACTGTACACATGTACAGACGCCAGCAGGTCAACCTACCCGAAACTGTCAGATTTTCCCAATCAACCTTGAACCTTATCTTTTAGCAATAAAGTCGAAAATCTATTAAAGAAATCTGACAGATTGTAGTAACTTGATGTGCTGGCGTCTGTACCTAGGCTTACAAATTAACATAATTTTAGTTCATGTGGTGTTTACCTTTAAGTAATTGTTACACTGTTCAAAGTTTTTAATGACGTTATTTTTATCAAGATGTTAGTGTAAACAATTGTTGGTGAACCATAAAATAAAAAAATAAATAAAAAGTCAATGGATTTTAAATGTCTATGAACTATCGCTATGTCAATTTATAAAGCATCATATTGTAGTCTTACTAGTCTTATCAAAGTACTCTGTGTTGTAGTCTTTGATTTCAATTGTACTGGAAAAACCGCCGGCCGAACCACGTTACTACCATGCGCTGCGGAAGAAGCATCTAGAAAAGTTGTGCGAAAGTAATTAGCCAAAAGCGCACAATTCCTTTCCCTGAGTCGCTCCTAGTATCACCATATGACATACTCGACGGGAAATTACTATTCATGCGTTTGCTTTTCACATATGACCAGAATAGTTTTGGGTTAGTACCTATTGAGGCCTCGATTTTAGTCGTGCAGGCCTTATAACAAAGCTGTTCAATATTATTGGCTCTGTCGCGAAGTAATTGATATGATAAGCGATCAGTAATACAACTTGTTAAGTTAGTATTATCCCCAATTGTCAAGATTTAATGAAATAGTAATTTTTGGGGATTACTTGGTCTTAGAGAGTTGTTTTGATCACTTTAATGATTATAATTCTGTAAATACATATTTGTTACGGCCGCGAATCATATTTTAATCAACTTACAACCTAATACTGACCAGCAAATTGCAAAAAACGTAAAAAAAAAAATGAATTTCGCGGGCTACCCTGGCGCTTTCGCCTAAATTAAGTAATTAGACAGCAAAGTAGGGTGTTTGGGTGTACCTGTGTGTGTGAGTGTAGGTGTGGGTGTGTGGGTGCGTAGTGAGTGTGTGTATGATGGTCAAAACTTGTCATAATATGGTATACCTGGTTAGGACCTGCCGAGCTGCTTTTTAGGGTTCCGTAGTAGGTACCTACAAGGAACCCTTATAGTTTCGTCATGTCCGTCCGTCTGTCCGAGGTTTTGCTAAGAGACCATTAGTGCTAGAAAGCTGTAATTTTGTAGGAATGTGTATATCAATTACGCCGAGAAAGTGGTAGAATAAAATTTTGGAAAATATTTTTTTTTTTAGGGTAGCTCCCCTACTTGTGCAGTGGGGATGAATATTTTTTTCGTCGTCTACCCCATCGTGTGGGATATCGTTGAATAGGTCTTCTAAAATGACTTGGGGGTTGCTAAAAATATTTTACGATTTAATGCTCCATTTACGAAATATTAAACTTTAAAGAGCAAATTTTTGTTCCAGTAGGTCCCCCCCCCCCTCTAAAAGCTAAACTGCTGGCTTGAAAAATCTGGAAAAATTCACGATGATAGTGCATGAACTTTAAAAGAAAACTATAGGAATTAAGATAACTTTATTAGTTTAGCAGTAATAGTCGTTGAACTTGGGTGTTCGATAATTTTGTACCAAATACAAAATCCTGAGCATTAATCCTTTAAAGTGACTAAGATGAAGCAGTTACTTGTTTATAACGGGCAAAGACTTGCATTGAAAAACAAAATATGAAAAAAAAACTAAAAGAACCTCAATAAATTATCATAACTTTCACAATACTGCCGCTAGATGGCGCTGACGAAGAAGAGCTGAGATAAAAGTCACAAACGAACTTGTTTAATTTTAGAATTACAATTTTGTGAATTGAAATAATAATTTGGCAGCAATCGTACTCTTATTTTTAAGCTTTAGCAGGACGAAACTGGTTATTATTAGCTAATCTCTTAGTATCTTCGAAAGTCAATATTTTGTCATTAGTTTAGTATCGCTATTCGATAACAGATGGCGCTGTGCCGTTACGTCACTTTTGTAGATCGCGGTATTCAGATTTTCTTGCACGGTATGACCTCCGTGGTTAAAGTGTAGTTTTGTTTTACTCTAGACACCCTTGATTTTCTATGCGAGATATTTTTGGGACGTTTGTACAGTTAACTATTATTTAACAGGATAAGTAGAAAGAGAAAGAAGTAGGTTAAATTTAAATTTTGGAGTTGCTTTAATATTTGATTTCTTTTATATAGTAAGTATACTTATAGTATAGGTAGGTAATCTTTTTAATTTGATTATTGATAGGTACTTCATTCGTTATTATTTGAAATTAAAAATAATTTATTTTTTCTCTTACGTCTTTTGGTTGGTATTAAAAAAAAATCTTTCTTTTATTTGTTTGTAACTGAGCTAAGTTTGTAAATTTTTTAGGTATCTAGGTAGTAGGTATTATAAAGACTATTTATGTAAAATTTTACTTTTAATTAATTGTACCTAATATTTGATACATTTGGTTGTTATTTCTTTTACGTATAAAAAAAAGTTTACTTTTCGTAGGTATTTAGGATATATTTATGACAATAATATTATTTTTTCTTATGTTTGTTATTTTAGTGATATCTAGTTTCATAATTTGTTTGTTTATTATTTAATTGAGAAGATTGTAGTGGTTTAAAAAGTTACCATTAATTCTAATATCTTTACCATTACTTATATCTATATACAATATAATAAGACAGTAAAAAAACTGTGTCTGTACAAAGAATATATTAAAAAAAAATTACTGAGGGGGTTTAGAAACAGTAAAAGAGCAAGAATCCAAAATAAAAAAATTGTCTGTTTGTTTGTACACGCTAATCTTCGGAACTACTGGACGGATTTGAATGTTTTTTTTTTGTTGTATAGGTATTATGTCTGGGCAACATATAGGCTATAATTTATCTTGGAAACTTGAACACCTGATGCAGAACCGCAACAGACCAGCTAAACTATAAGAGATACAAAAACGGTACCATAGCAAAAATTGTTCCACGTGATGAGCATTTTCCGCTGAGAGAATAAATTTGAAGATCTGGAACACCTGATGTGGAACTCCAAGAGCCCAGCTACACCATAACACATATAGGAATGACGTCTTAGCAAAAGTTGTTCGGTCTGATGGGCATTTCCTCTTGACTTATAAAAACTGGCCAAGTGCGAGTCGACTCGCACTACGAAGGGTTCCGTACCACAAGGCAAAAACGCCGAAAAAAACACGTTTGTTGTATGGGAGCCCCCTTAAATATTTATTTTATTTTGTTTTTAGTATTTTTTGTTATAGCGGCAACAGAAATACATCATCTGTGAAAATTTCAACTGTCTAGCTACCGCGGTTCTTGAGATACAGCCTGGCGACAGACAGACGGCAAAAACGCCGAAAAAAACACGTTTTTTTGTACGGGAGCCCCCCTTAAATATTTTTTTTATTTTGTTTTTAGTATTTGTTGTTATAGCGGCAACAGAAATACACCATCTGTGAAAATTTCAACAGTCTAGCTACCGCGGTTCTTGAGATACAACCTGGCGACAGACAGACGGCAAAAACGCCGAAAAAACACGTTTTTTTGTATGGGAGCCCCCCTTAAATATTTATTTTATTTTGTTTTTAGTATTTGTTGTTATAGCGGCAACAGAAATACATCATCTGTGAAAATTTCAACTGTCTAGCTACCGCGGTTCTTGAGATACAGCCTGGTGACAGACAGACGGACGGCCGGACGGACAGCGAAGTCTTAGTAATAGGGTTCCGTTTTTACCCTTTGGGTACGGAACCCTAAAAATCGAAGATCAGAAACATCTGATGTGGAAATCAAAACTATCACTAATTTCACGCATCCACGCGGTGAAGGCGGTAACAGTTTAGGACTGATTTTCGATGACGATGGTATATCATTGAAAATTTGACTCTACTGGCCAAAACTCCCATTTTTTTTTTTAACGTGAATAAATGCTCATGCGTTCTGCACTACCACGGGGATATAGTACAGTTATGTGGGACTCTAACCCACTAAAACTCCACGGTGTCCTCCTCTGCCGCTTACGGCGGGAATATGGGCACGCGTTAGCACTCATCCGTGAACCCGCCGCGGCTGTCCGTCACCGGACCCTCCTCTGGGACTCCCCATCACCGGCGCACCAGAACACATAGCACGCCGTGACCACCCCAGGGACCAAACCAGCACATGGGCGCCAGACGACCCCGTGTCTGGGCACCCTTGGTAGGGGAGCAGTCACTTAGATTTTAATTGATCAGGTATCTTCTTCACAATAAAACTATAACCATGCTTAAAAAAAGGTCAAATCTTTTCCAATGTTCCAAAGGAGCTAAAGGATCATAAGATCCCAAGAATCTACCGAAGAGCGTCAGGAGAGACTTGATGCTGTTCGAGAACATCAGGCTGCAACTCGCTCCGTGGAAACCTCTTCGGATCGCGAAGCACGCCTGCGTTCTCAGCGTATTTACGCATCTACATCCAGGTCTCTAGAGACCAGTGAAGAATATGATGCGCGACTGACCGCTGATCGTGAACGTCATGCATTGTCTCGCGAGTCGGAGACGTTCACGGATAGAGAATTGCGCTTGAGTTCCAAGCGTATCTACGCATCGACTTTTAGGTCTCCAGAGACAAGTCGGGAACGTGATGTGCGACTGACCGCTGATCATAAATGTCACGCATTATCTCGCGAGTCGGAGACGTTCACAGATAGAGAATTGCGCTTGAGTTCTCAGCATATCTACGCATCTGCTTCTAGGTCTCTAGAGACAAGTGCGGAACGTGATGCGCGACTGTCCGCTGATCGTGAGCGACATGCATTGTCTCGCGAATCGGAAACGTTTACCGATACAGAATCACGCTTGAGTTCTCAGCGTATTCGCACATCTCCGAACAGGTCTTTTGAAACAAGTGATGAACGTGAGATTATCATACATTGTCCCGAACACGCACACAACAAAATACTCATAATCAGTTAGAAAATGAGAAAGAAAGAATTGCTGGAGTACGGCATGAAGAGACAGATTAAGAAGAGCGCAACGAACGTTTGAATTCTGATCGACTTCGACATTCTCTGAACAGAATGTCGATATCATCTGAAGAATCGGATGTGCCTCAAGATATAGCCGTAGGGCATGGCGACCTTCCTTGGGTTGATAAGGAACGGAGTGCATTTACGTATATTCCTATGATTGACTACGCCACATATTCCGCCATCGGAGGTATGGTTCAAAATTGTACTTTTTGTGAAGCTGTTAAATGGCTAAAAGAAACAAACGGTATGTGTTGCTCAGGTGGGAAAGTACATATTAAAATATTACAAAATCCTCCAGAAATATTAAGATCACTGCTAATCGGTGACCATCCACAGTCAAAACATTTCTTGGATGACATACGTTCGCCTTTCAAATGACATCTTTTGGTGCAGAACAGATTTCAGAAGGCCCATTTAGGCCAACATTCAAAGTGCAAGGCCAAGTTTACCACCTTATTGGTTCATTATTGCCTGAAAATGACGTCTCGAATCGTCTCGCGCATCCCGTTGTTTTTCAGCCCCTGGGCTCTTGAATTCGACATCAGACGTTTCAGATCTCCGATTTTGACGACCCCGTTGTCGCTGGCACAAGCAACAGGATCCGCGTACGAAGTCGCGGGCAGAAGCTAGTTCAGAATAAAGAACAATAGAATCGTACTATATTGTGATAACGGGCTACTACGGAACCCTACACTGTGCGTGGCCCGACACGCACTTGGCCGGTTTTTATGAGACGACTTCCAAGAGTCTCTCAGTGGCTTCATAGTCGTGAGATTGAAGCCAATTTTAGACTTTAGTTTTACAATTGAATAAAGATAAGGGGTAGATGGAAATGCTTTATTGAATTTGTTGTAAAGGTAATCTCCTAGGAAACAAAAGAATCTACGGCTGAAGCTGGTTTTGAAGGACCTTGTTTTACAGACTCAGTGTTTGCATCTCTTGGTAAGGATTTCGACAGGATTGTATGGAAGTTGAGTATGCCTACGAATGATAGTGCTCAAAATAAATAATTGGCGAACTGTCAGTACATTGCACTGCTGGTTTATGTAGTTCTTTCGTTGGGAAGAGAAAGGGAAGTTCACGATCAACTTTAAGAACAGCTCTCTGAGCTGTCTCCAGCCTCAGCAAGGATGTCTTTGGGGCTCCGGCCCATGCCGTTATGCAATATGATAAGTTTTTTTTTTTTATATTTTGAAAAACATTGCCTCACACTAGGAATTTCTCCTGTATTGTGGGTGCGTTTACAAACATTTAAATTCACATACACAAACAGCCAGACCCGGAACAACTACTTGTACCTAGGTCATACAAATATTTGTTCCGTGCGGAAATCGAACCCGCGACACGCAGCGCAGCAGTCAATCGCTTAACCGCTGCGCCAACCATGCCGTCATTGATCAGATCAGATTGACTGAACAGTGCATAGTAATAGTAGAGATTATTCCGCACAATCTTAATCACACTGATACTGTTAAATTAGCTATAATCACACTGATAATTAAAGTAGCAACAACCATTGCCGTTATGCATTACGATAAGATTAACTGCACTAGTACTTGCACTGATATAGAGATTATTTCGCACAATCTTAATCACACTGATACTGGTAAATTAGCTCAACAACCCGGAAAACTTAAGCAAGGCCGTAAGAAAAGTTAACAAGGGACAATTCCATATTATTTCAATGTTTTAAATAAAAACAATAGGTTTTTTGAGCCTAATAAAGAAATTACACCACATAATTTTAGAATTCTGCACCAAAATATTGCTAGCTTATATAGCATTTTGTCAAAACGCAAATTATTGGAATTAACAATACAAGAGTTACGAGAATCACCAAATAATCCAGACGTAATATGTATTTCCGAAACATTTGATAAAAAAGGCTTCGAGAGTCATGTAAAAATTTGATTATGAGTTAGCTTCCAGTTTCTATAGAGAAAAGCAAAGAGGTGGAACTTGCATTTTAGTTAGAAAAGGTTTCGTTTACAAAGAATTAACATTAATAAAAACATTTGCACACAGAATTCATTTGAAGTCTGTGGCATAGAACTCACGTCTAGTAAATTAATCATTATTTGTACACTCAATAGTGTTTTACATAATTTGTACAAAAAAAAATAAACCGAACACACAGTATAGTTTTAGCTGGTGATTAATATTAACACATTAAAGAAAGGCAAGATCACAAGTGAGTTACATGACATATCCTATAATTATAATTAAATGAAAATTCACATCAATGAACCCACACATAAATCAACCCCTATGTGTATAGACCACATTTTAAGTAACATCCATAAAGCGACTGCTTCAGTACTCCCTCTTCGTCTCTCCGATTATGATACTGCACAAATGTTAAGCTTTCCCATAAAAGATAAGATCGTAACTAACTCAACATATTCTATATATAAGAGAGATAATAATAGAAATAGGATAATATTAGAAAGTTTAGGCAATGCTTACAAAGTCAGACATGGTCAGAAATATATGCCGAAAATAATTTAAACAAAGCATTCAGTTCTTTTCTTGAATTATTATGCCTGTTCTACAAGCTTTGTTTTCCGAAAATAAGGATAAAAATAATCATCGGAAATAAAAAGAAACAAAATTGGATTAGTAAACGACTGAAACAAAGTTGCAGAACAAAACGGAATCTATGCTTCAATTATTACACAAATAATAAAAACGCTGCTAATCAAACAAAATATAAAAAAATATTCATAATTAAGAGCAAACTAGTCGCGAGCTCGAACTCACTGGTGGTCATGGCCAAAAAGCACGCTGTCTCACCTGGCTTCGTGTCCGACAGCGCTAGTATCAGTGATGAGCAGTTAGACGCTAGTCTACACGCACAACGTCTAGTCCTCACGCACAGAAACACCGTTCCGAACTCATAGGCGCGTAAAAAAATTCGAAAAGTGCTTTGGGAAATCGAGTTTTATGAAAAAACCACTGCATAAAATTAAATCAATTACAAATGAAGTTTATTAAACTCTTCGATAACTGAGCTTTGTCGGTACGGACTTGGTTTTGAAGATTTTACAGTTCTTTTATTAGTTATTTACACCCAAAGTTACGTTAAAAATGCATGTATAAGAGATTGGTTGACTTCTGCAATAAATTCCATATTATTAAGAACGAACAGGTATGGTTTTCAAAAACAAAAATCCACTACTTTAGCGATCTTCTCTCATAATAATATAATTTTAACGAATATTAACAAAAACTATCTAACGACAGGGTTATTCTTTGACTTATCAAAAGCCTTTGACCTAGTGTCTCATGATCTATTAATACAGAAACTAGAAAAGATCGGGATTATGGGACCTGCACATCAATGGATATCATCCTACCTGAATAACAGACAACAGCGTGTAACCATTACCAAAATAGATAAAATTATGGACATGACGAGGCCTCCCACAAGGTGGACCGACGACCTTGTGAAGGCCGCAGGAACCCGTTGGATGCGAGAAGCACAGAACCTGTCGAAGTGGAAGTGCTTGGGGGAGGCCTATGTCCAGCAGTGGACGTCTTTTGGCTGAAATGATGATGATGATGGACATGACGACACTCATCTGAATATAAATATAACAAATTCGGAGTCCCCCAAGGAAGTGTCTTGGGGCCAATCCTATTTCTACTCTATATTAATTCCATTACTGTCTTAACCAATCATAAATGTACCTATTCTATTTCGTAGTTTGTAGAACACGGTGAACGGTCCTCGTATATCTACCCTACAAAAGTTTCTCCTAGAAAAAGTTGATAGTTTGCGTTAATTTATGAGGTTGAGCTTAACCAATAAAGCCGAAAATATTGGGCTCTCCGTTCAGAGGTTTTATTCAAATTCGACTTTCATTTACTTCTTAACAATTAACTTTTCTGTCATTATTTCTTTTTAACTAATTCACATAGGTATCTAAGTAAAATAATATATGTTTAAGTCGTATTTCTTCAGATAAATTAATGTTTTGCAGATTCCTCAGTACAGACATTAATGAAGTGAGGGCCCTAGATATACCGCCATAAATCTGTAGTATCATATTCTACAGATTTGGGAATTTCTTAATAATTCTTAACTAAATTCTCAATTAAAAATTATTAACCCAGAGATAGTACTCATTGAGATTTAGGCTATGCCACTTTATGCACGCGTCTAGATTGAGGGCCCAAGTTATTTAATCATAACAGTTATAATTCACATTTAAGAAATTCATGGCCCTTTGCTTTAAGTTAATCATAACAGTTTTAATTCACGTTTAAGAAATTCATGTTCCTTTGCTTTAAGTTTTTACTATTTTTAACTAATTTCCTTGTCTTATTTCGTTCCGTAAGGGTTCAAAAAATATGCCCTCAATCCAGATGCACATCTAGTCGGAGGATCCTTCTTTTTCTATGAAGGTTGAGTGAACTTTACACCCTGGTGTGTAATTCTGTAAAAAAATCTCACCGTGAAAACTTAGGTGAAGTGAGCGTGGAGTGAGCTGTCAACAGTGTCAATTCCTAGCAAAAACAAACTCACTTCACCTAAGTTTTCACGGTGAGATTTTTACAGAATCGACCGGCTGTTCCTCTTACCTCTATACTCTTCTATAGCCTTGTCAAATCTAACTTTTTTTGCATCAATACATTGATTTCTTTTTACCCGACTGCGCGACGCAAAGGAGTGGTAATGTGTTCATCAGCCTATGCATGTATGTATGTTTGTATGTTCCTTTGAAGCACTATACAGACCAAACGCCTGGGCCGATTTTTATGATTCACACGTCAATCGATTCCTCTTAGTCCGGCGAGTGTCACTAAAGACATGACGTTAGTGAAAATTCAATATGGCTACTACTATGTATGTATGTATGTCTTCAAAAAAATTTTTTTTTCTCAACACCTGTCGAGTGGGGTATCAAAATAAAGGGCTTTAAAAGACGATTATAAAAATATAAACAACTTATATGGTTAAAAGTAATTCGAAGTGACAAATCGTAAAAAACACGTACCAAGAACTAAATCGTCAGCGAAATATTTCACATTTAATTTTGTAAACTAAAAAGCTGGAAATAAAAAAAGTTATTAAAAAAAATAAAAACCCGACTGCGGTAAAAAACTTAAGTTAAAAGAACTGAAAAGCTAAAAACAAGCCCATTTTAAATTAAATAAAAGTTGGAAGCAGGTGGGACCTATTTGAATTTGAAAATATAATAAAAATATGGTATGGGTTATTTTTAGCTTTTCAGTTCTTTTAACTTAAGTTTTTTACCGCAGTCGGGTTTTTTTTATTTTTTTTAATAACTTTTTTTTTATACAGCCTTTTCTGTAAGTTTCTAAAGACAGGTAGATTCTTTACCAGATTCGTGCCCTTGTTTATGTGTCTTTTTGTCTCGACTGTATCCACTGATAGCTTTAAACAATAGATGTTCTTCTGAGTTTGAATATGGGCCCAGTTAACCAATAAAAATACAGAAAATAAATGATTACGTCAACTGGACCCGCGGGTTCAGTTCCGAGTGGGTCCAGTTGACCAAAGACTCATAATCTCGCTAATAAAAGCTGCAATTATCAAACAACCATTATCTCCATTGAACTATATAAAGTATCAGAAAAATTCTTAACGTCAAACAGTATCTGACTGCTGAGAAATAAAGACGTGTTCTTGATAGTGTGACAAAAAAAGTGATAAAAATGAAGTTAGCGCCTTTTGACTTGACCAATGAGAACTATAATTTGGGACATTTCTGTATGGATAGCTTTAGGAAACGTCCCGATGCCGTGTGCCAGGTTGGTGTGATTAGTCTTTATTTATCTTTAAGAGGAAATGTGTTAGCCCTTTATGTTCCGGGCCAGCAACCCTTTCGGACAATCCCGCTGCCCCATCTCTCTCGCCTGTTTTCTTCCTGTTTAATGACCATAAAGCAATGATTTTTTACAGAATAATAAATATTAACTACTTGTATGTCCCTATCTTTTCCCTAATGATGATACATTATTTTTATAAGCACTAGAACCCTCAAAAAATGCCGATTTAAACCGCTGTCATCAGAGGCCTAGTGTACAAATTTGACAACTATTAATGAAAAAAGAAAAACATAGAGACAAAGTATATCCTTCTTATTCAGTTTATAAAATATCTTTTAAATTGGTCCAATATTGGAGGAAATTTCCTCCTCGAGAGCCAAACCTCGAATTACAACTTTTTACTTAGGATTTTTCTAGTCTCTCCAAACGTATACCTATTCCTCTTAACGTGAGAGCAGTGGTCAGGTCTGTGTCTGGTCTGGGCCTTTTTGGCGCAGCCGTGAGGCACACTTTTCTACTGATTTCTTAGGTACACCGGACTTTACACTTTTTTCTTATTTACTTGACTTTTTTCCATTGCTTTTTATCTGATGTATGAAGGTATGTGGTGTATTCTGTCTTTTAGTAGGTATGTGCTAAATAAATGCATTTTCTTTCTTTTCTTTGATTATATATTTTTATTTTTATTATTTCTGCTGTCAGGGTTCGAACCCTGACAGGAGCTTTTCTTTGTGTACATTATTTCATCATCACCTCTCTTAAAACGGTGAAGGAAAACATCGTGAGGGAACCGGCATGTCCTAGAACTAAAGATTCTGCAAAAAACAATCTGTTTTTAACCGACTTCAAAAAAGGAGGAGGTTCTCAATTCGACGGTATGTTTTTTTTTTGTGTTTGTTACGCGATTACTCCGCCAATTGTGGACAGATTTTCAAAATTCTTTTTTTGTTTGAAAGGGTATACTCTCGAGGTGGTCCCATTATCATCAAGTTGAAATCTGATGAGAGGATCCCATGGAAATCGAGGGAAACCCTCAAATTTTATAGGCAAACCTATAGCGATTTGGGTATTTTTAACCGACTTCAAAAAAGGAGGAGGTTCTCAATTCGACGGTATGTTTTTTTTTTGTGTTTTTGTTACGCGATTACTCCGCCAATTGTGGACCGATTTTCAAAATTCTTTTTTTGTTTGAAAGGGTTTGGTCTCGAGGTGGTCCCATTGTCACCAATTCGGAATCTGGAATCCCATGGAAATCGAGGGAAACCCTCAAATTTTATAGGCACACCTATAGCGATTTGGGTATTTTTTATAGTAACTCGTGCATTTGCTTTCGGAAAGCCCCATTTGGTGAAGTGGAACTGATGATGAAGACCACAGATGGCCATCGGAACTACTCAATAATAAGCATTTCACGGGTTACGATTCTATTAGGTACTTTAATGTGGTTGCTAAGCAATTTATACTCGTCACAATGCTTATGGTGAAGTGGAGCTGACAGTGACTTCTCAGCTCCAGTTCTCCAAGTTCTTACTAGGAGAACTCCTCAACAATTAACGTCCCTGCATCGGGAAAAGCAATATTTTGTAAAAGCTATTGTAAATTAGATAAATGAAAAAGGGGCAAGTTATGTCCAGAACAAAGTGGCTTTACATTTCAAACATATGACTGGCCTGTTGGTCTAGTGGTCAGTGACTATGACTGCTATGCCGGAGGTCGTGGGTTCGATTCCCACCCAGGACAAATGTTTGTGTGATGAGCATGATCATTTGTTCTGTGTCTGGGTGTAATTTATCTATACAGGGTTATTTGTAAAACACCAGTAACCTCTTAAGAGGTCATTGTACTCGTCATTATGAACAACTTTTACTATGGGACCAAACCTGAAATCGCGAAAAAAAAATCAGCTGTTCCCTACATTTTGACGAGTTATACGAACATAAATGTAGGGAACAGCTGATTTTTTTTCGCGATTTCAGGTTTGGTCCCATAGTAAAAGTTGTTCATAATGATGAGTACAATGACCTCTTAAGAGGTTACTGGTGTTTTACAAATAACCCTGTATATGTATGTATTTAGAAATATATAAGTATGTTTATCAGTTGTCTAGTACTCATAACACAAGCTCTGCTTAGCTTGAGACTAGACGGCGTTGTGTGATAGTTGTGGAATATTATTATTATTATATACAGGGCGTCGTCCCACGGCTATGCCACATGGAGGGAAAGTACCTTGAATATTGTAGATGGAACATTTTACTGAAAGAAGACATTATTTTAATTTAAAAAACAATCTAAACTGCATTCATAGATTTTTAAATAATTACATTGTTGAACCGGGAATCGAACCCGCTACAAGAGAAAAAAAAAATACCCTGTAGCTTTATCATACCGATCGAAAGGCTTCATCATAAGGATTATTTTTAGCTAAATAACTTATTGTCAGAAATAAAAGGAATCTGACCATGAATTTTAACATTTTTAATACAAAGTTAATCAATTTATCAAAATTAAATGCTCAACAAAATGAGTCCCATACTGTTGAATACAAAGTCGCACTCTTTTGATTATTTCACTCCCTGTCGATATTTTGATCTTGTTGTGGTGGATATTTAGAATAATACGTCTAAGTTCTGTTTGTAGCTCGTGGACATTTTCATACTGGTTCTTGTAAACTAAACTTTGACTTGGTTTGCTATGATCTGCTGTGGCAAAAACTGCAGCAAGCGTCAGTGCCAGACGGAATCCGTATCTTTCAATACTGGTACAACAATCAGGTCAATGTTGTTCGATGATCGAGGGCGTACTCGACCCCATACAGGTTGGAGTGTGGCGTGAGGCAGGGGGGGCTAACCTCACCGAAGCTCTTCAACCTGTATGTTAATGCGCTGATAGAGGGGCTTAGCAGCACGCATGTCGTTTGCCATATTGGAGGTGTGTGCGTAAATAATATCAGTTACGCTGACGACATGGTGATGCTGAGCGCTGTCTGTGGTGTGTCAAAGCTGATTGGCATACAGTGTGAAAAGTATGCTGAAGAATATGGTTTGTTGTATAACTCGAAAAAGAGCGAGTGCATGGTTTTTCGGGCCAAGAGCAGGTGTCCTGATTACGTACCGACAATTAAGCTCAACGGATGCCCACTCAATAGAGTTGATACGATCAAATATCTTGGACATTTATTAACCTCTGACCTGAAAGACGATGCAGACATTGAAAGGGAACGTAGGGCGCTGTCTGTTTGTGCGAATATGATAGCCCGCAGAGTTGCTCGGTGTTCGAGGGGTTTCAAAATAGCCCTATTTAGGCCATTTCGTACGTCCTTCTATATTGGCAGTCTGTGGATGGGTTACAAGCAGAAACAGTACAGTGGTACCACCATACTATAATCAGCCCAGAATGTTCCCACTGCTGGGACACAGGCCTCCTCTCAATGAGAGGGAGTGGGCCGTAATCCACCATGCGGGCCCAGTGCGGGTTGGTGGATGTCACATGTCTTCGAATTTTTGGTTCTAGGACATGCCGGTTTCCTCACGATGTTTTCCTTCACCGTTTTTGAGAGCAGTGGTGATGAAATAATTTACACAAAGTAAAGCGCCTGTCTGGGTTCGAACCTACGACCTACAACTCGTAAGTCGTGTCCGTGACCACTGGGCCACCACTGCTCTCCACTGGGCCACCACTGCTCTCTCTTATAAAGGTAGGTTAGGGTCAATCGCACGGTGTCGTCACAGTAAAGATATGATATGAGTCGTTCATATCACATAATTCCATGATTGCGGATTTCCAAGGACCATTGTAATAGATTTTACCGTTGTAATCTATTTTCTGAATCGCGCGTTGGCCTAGTCCTAATCCAAACAATTGATAACATAGTGATTCATACATTCATCAACGGCTCGACACTGACCTGTGCGTAAAAAGAAATAATTTTTTATCAATAGGTAGGTACTCTGCTACTTACCTGCCGGAACCCGAAAATCATTCTGTGAATTGGGTACGTGTAAATAGTAGTAGCAAGACTGTGGTAGTAGGTAGTAGAGCGTAGTAAAATAAAAAGTTACTAGATGAGTAAGTACTTGGCAAGTCCTATATGTACACACCGTGTTATTGAATTAACGCAAAACCTCATAAGGGGTCATTATAAACAACTTTTACTATGGGAACAAACCTGAAATCGCGAAAAAAATCAGCTGTTCCCTACATTTTGACGAGTTAAATGCGAACATAAATGTAGGGAACAACCCATTTTCGCTATTTCAGGTTTGTTCCAATAGTACCTACACACTATGTAGACAAGCATATTACAAGTTGGATGATTAAATATCGTAGATAAAAATGCTTGGCTTAATGCTGGTCCTGCCTGCTCCACAGGCACTTGGGCTCACTAGTTAAAATTTCAATATTTGGAAAAGGTGCTTCCCTTTTTAGGGTTTCCTACAAGGAACCCTTATAGTTTCGTCATGTCCGTCCGTCTGTCTGTCTGTAAAGGTAAGTCGACGACGGACGCGGGAGTAAAACTCATCAGTCACATTTTGAAATCCTGGGAGAAGTCCCAGGATGCAATTGGCATTTTCTGTGACCTCTCAAAAGCGTTTGATTGCGTTGACCATAATATGATCTGTAAATTATACCATTACGGAATTCGTGGACAAGCTGCTGATCTTGTTCTTTCCTGTTTGTCAAAGCGGCAGCAAAAAGTAAACGTTAATGGGGCGACGTCATCGGGGTCATTAATTAAGATGGGCGTGCCTCAAGGCTCAATTCTTGGCCCTTTCCTATTTCTAGTTTATATTAATGACCTTCCTTACATGATGGCTAAATTGTCGGATATAATTTTATTCGCTGATGACACTTCCCTTATTTTTAAAATAGAAAAGATACGGATGTCTTACATGTTAACGATAGTCTGGCTGTTCTTTCGAAATGGTTTGCAGCTAATAATCTTTTACTTAATGCGAACAAAACTAAATGTCTTAAGTTCTCATTACCAAATGTACCTCAAGTGGGTCTGAATTTAGAACTTGATGGCAAAAAACTAGACGCTGTTACAGAAACTGTATTTCTAGGAATTAATTTAGATTCAAAATTATAATGGAGCGCACACATTAGAGCTCTCTCAGGTAGATTAAGTTCAGCTGCATATGCAGTAAGGAAAATAAGGCAGTTGACAGATATAGCCACAGCTAGGTTAGTATACTTTGCTTATTTCCACAGTATTATGTCTTAAGGTGCTGTGGGGATCGGCAGCTGACGTAGATTCAATTTTCATTTTACAAAAGAGGGCAATCCGCGCTATCTATCAAATGGGTCCTCGCGAGTCTCTTAGAAACCAATTCAAAGAAATTGATATACTAACTTCTCTTTATATTTTAGAAAGTATTTTGTATGTTCGTAAAAACTTAGGACTCTTCAAAATAAGAAGCGATTTCCATAATATAAATACACGATTAACTAAAACTAGCAAGTAATTTCTTGTAAGCAGCGTCCGTTTTTATAACAAGTTGCCAAAGCCGGTTACAGAATTTAGCGATGGAAAATTCAAAACCTTCATCAAACGTGTCCTTATCAAAAAAGCATATTATAAGATTAAAGACTACGTTGAAGACAAGGTAGTTTGGCAATAATTTCTTCTGCACATGTGGCTTCCCTGGCTCCTCCCTCATTAACGGCTTAACTATTTAAATGTCTAAACTGCTCTCAATTTTTTTTACATACTTTTTTGACATATTCTCTTCATATTCTCTTTATTATTTGACATTATATACAGACAATTCAAATTTTTCACCCCTTTAGTAGTGGTTGTAATGGGAATCATATCACTTGGTTTTAGTAGGTTTTTATTTTTTATCCTTTTGATAGATTCTTATTTTGTAAATGTGAGGACATTGTAGGCCTTGTAGACTTTAGATCTGTAGACCATTTTTAGGGTTACGTACCCAAAGGGTAAAAACGGAACCCTATTACTAAGACTTCGCTGTCCGTCCGTCCGTCTGTCTGTCACCAGGCTGTATCTCAAGAACCGCGGTAGCTAGACAGTTGAAATTTTCACAGATGATGTATTTCTGTTGCCGCTATAACAACAAATACTAAAAACCAAATAAAATAAATATTTAAGGGGGGCTCCCATACAAAAAAACGTGTTTTTTTCGGCGTTTTTGCCGTCTGTCTGTCGCCAGGCTGTATCTCAAGAACCGCGGTAGCTAGACAGTTGAAATTTTCACAGATGATGTATTTCTGTTGCCGCTATAACAACAAATACTAAAAACAAAAAAAAAAAATATTTAAGGGGGGCTCCCATACAAAAAAACGTGTTTTTTTCGGCGTTTTTGCCGTCTGTCTGTCGCCAGACTGTATCTCAAGAACCGCGGTAGCTAGACAGTTGAAATTTTCACAAATTATGTATTTCTGTTGACGCTATAACAAAAAATACTAAAAACAAAAAAAAAAAATTAAGGGGGCTCCCATACAACAAACGCGATTTTTTGCCCCTTTTTTGCTCGATATCAATAATGGCAACAGGTAGGCACTTGAAATATTCACAAAATACTCAGTTGTATTTTTACTTTAATAATAAAATTAAAATAAAATAAATATTTAAGGGGGCTCCCATACAACAAACGTGTTTTTTTCGGCGTTTTTGCCTTGTGGTACGGAACCCTTCATGTGCGAGTCCGACTCGCACTTGTTTTATTATTTATTTTATCAAGTACGGGTCCTGCGATGCTATTCTGCAAAAATCTCACCGTGAAAACTTAGGTGAAGTGAGCGTGAGCTGCCAGTAGTGTCAATTCCTAGCAAAAACAAACTCACTTCACCTAAGTTTTCACTGTGAGATTTATACAGAATCGACCGGCTGGTACTTGTTGACAGGCCTACGCTGTCATCCTATACCTACTGTAATATGAAAATACTTAAATTGTAAAAGCCAATTATTTTTAAAAAGAGTAACCGTGGAGTTTCTTGCCGGTTCTTCTCCATAGGAAACGACCAATTGGAACCGTGCACCTAGCTTCTGACGTTTCATAAGTGCCCATGTAGGTTTATGTGAAATAAAATATTTTGATTTTAATTTTGAAGGTTACAAAATTAACCTTAGGTAATTGTCAAAAGAAGGGTTTATTATTGATCGATGTAAGTGGCACTACCAATTGATATCAATCATACTATACGATGAGATATCGATACTTTGGGAACAGACCATAAGTAGGTACCAAATTTTTCACATAGTCCTTTTAACGTGAAAGCGCCAGGGTAGCCCGCGAAATTCAATTTGTTTTAGGTTTTTTGCAATTTGCTGGTCAGTATTAAGTTGTACGATGATTAAAATATGATTCGCGGCCGTAACAAATATGTATTTATAGAATTATAATCATTAAAGTCATCAATAGTACACACCGTGTTATTGAATTAACGCAAAACCTCATAAGGGGTCATTATAAACAACTTTTACTATGGGAACAAACCTGAAATCGCGAAAAAAATCAGCTGTTCCCTACATTTTGACGAGTTAAATGCGAACATAAATGTAGGGAACAACCCATTTTCGCTATTTCAGGTTTGTTCCAATAGTACCTACACACTATGTAGACAAGCATATTACAAGTTGGATGATTAAATATCGTAGATAAAAATGCTTGGCTTAATGCTGGTCCTGCCTGCTCCACAGGCACTTGGGCTCACTAGTTAAAATTTCAATATTTGGAAAAGGTGCTTCCCTTTTTAGGGTTTCCTACAAGGAACCCTTATAGTTTCGTCATGTCCGTCCGTCTGTCTGTCTGTAAAGGTAAGTCGACGACGGACGCGGGAGTAAAACTCATCAGTCACATTTCACACCGTGTTATTGAATTAACGCAAAACCTCATAAGGGGTCATTATAAACAACTTTTACTATGGGAACAAACCTGAAATCGCGAAAAAAATCAGCTGTTCCCTACATTTTGACGAGTTAAATGCGAACATAAATGTAGGGAACAACCCATTTTCGCTATTTCAGGTTTGTTCCAATAGTACCTACACACTATGTAGACAAGCATATTACAAGTTGGATGATTAAATATCGTAGATAAAAATGCTTGGCTTAATGCTGGTCCTGCCTGCTCCACAGGCACTTGGGCTCACTAGTTAAAATTTCAATATTTGGAAAAGGTGCTTCCCTTTTTAGGGTTTCCTACAAGGAACCCTTATAGTTTCGTCATGTCCGTCCGTCTGTCTGTCTGTAAAGGTAAGTCGACGACGGACGCGGGAGTAAAACTCATCAGTCACATTTTGAAATCCTGGGAGAAGTCCCAGGATGCAATTGGCATTTTCTGTGACCTCTCAAAAGCGTTTGATTGCGTTGACCATAATATGATCTGTAAATTATACCATTACGGAATTCGTGGACAAGCTGCTGATCTTGTTCTTTCCTGTTTGTCAAAGCGGCAGCAAAAAGTAAACGTTAATGGGGCGACGTCATCGGGGTCATTAATTAAGATGGGCGTGCCTCAAGGCTCAATTCTTGGCCCTTTCCTATTTCTAGTTTATATTAATGACCTTCCTTACATGATGGCTAAATTGTCGGATATAATTTTATTCGCTGATGACACTTCCCTTATTTTTAAAATAGAAAAGATACGGATGTCTTACATGTTAACGATAGTCTGGCTGTTCTTTCGAAATGGTTTGCAGCTAATAATCTTTTACTTAATGCGAACAAAACTAAATGTCTTAAGTTCTCATTACCAAATGTACCTCAAGTGGGTCTGAATTTAGAACTTGATGGCAAAAAACTAGACGCTGTTACAGAAACTGTATTTCTAGGAATTAATTTAGATTCAAAATTATAATGGAGCGCACACATTAGAGCTCTCTCAGGTAGATTAAGTTCAGCTGCATATGCAGTAAGGAAAATAAGGCAGTTGACAGATATAGCCACAGCTAGGTTAGTATACTTTGCTTATTTCCACAGTATTATGTCTTAAGGTGCTGTGGGGATCGGCAGCTGACGTAGATTCAATTTTCATTTTACAAAAGAGGGCAATCCGCGCTATCTATCAAATGGGTCCTCGCGAGTCTCTTAGAAACCAATTCAAAGAAATTGATATACTAACTTCTCTTTATATTTTAGAAAGTATTTTGTATGTTCGTAAAAACTTAGGACTCTTCAAAATAAGAAGCGATTTCCATAATATAAATACACGATTAACTAAAACTAGCAAGTAATTTCTTGTAAGCAGCGTCCGTTTTTATAACAAGTTGCCAAAGCCGGTTACAGAATTTAGCGATGGAAAATTCAAAACCTTCATCAAACGTGTCCTTATCAAAAAAGCATATTATAAGATTAAAGACTACGTTGAAGACAAGGTAGTTTGGCAATAATTTCTTCTGCACATGTGGCTTCCCTGGCTCCTCCCTCATTAACGGCTTAACTATTTAAATGTCTAAACTGCTCTCAATTTTTTTTACATACTTTTTTGACATATTCTCTTCATATTCTCTTTATTATTTGACATTATATACAGACAATTCAAATTTTTCACCCCTTTAGTAGTGGTTGTAATGGGAATCATATCACTTGGTTTTAGTAGGTTTTTATTTTTTATCCTTTTGATAGATTCTTATTTTGTAAATGTGAGGACATTGTAGGCCTTGTAGACTTTAGATCTGTAGACCATTTTTAGGGTTACGTACCCAAAGGGTAAAAACGGAACCCTATTACTAAGACTTCGCTGTCCGTCCGTCCGTCTGTCTGTCACCAGGCTGTATCTCAAGAACCGCGGTAGCTAGACAGTTGAAATTTTCACAGATGATGTATTTCTGTTGCCGCTATAACAACAAATACTAAAAACCAAATAAAATAAATATTTAAGGGGGGCTCCCATACAAAAAAACGTGTTTTTTTCGGCGTTTTTGCCGTCTGTCTGTCGCCAGGCTGTATCTCAAGAACCGCGGTAGCTAGACAGTTGAAATTTTCACAGATGATGTATTTCTGTTGCCGCTATAACAACAAATACTAAAAACAAAAAAAAAAAATATTTAAGGGGGGCTCCCATACAAAAAAACGTGTTTTTTTCGGCGTTTTTGCCGTCTGTCTGTCGCCAGACTGTATCTCAAGAACCGCGGTAGCTAGACAGTTGAAATTTTCACAAATTATGTATTTCTGTTGACGCTATAACAAAAAATACTAAAAACAAAAAAAAAAAATTAAGGGGGCTCCCATACAACAAACGCGATTTTTTGCCCCTTTTTTGCTCGATATCAATAATGGCAACAGGTAGGCACTTGAAATATTCACAAAATACTCAGTTGTATTTTTACTTTAATAATAAAATTAAAATAAAATAAATATTTAAGGGGGCTCCCATACAACAAACGTGTTTTTTTCGGCGTTTTTGCCTTGTGGTACGGAACCCTTCATGTGCGAGTCCGACTCGCACTTGTTTTATTATTTATTTTATCAAGTACGGGTCCTGCGATGCTATTCTGCAAAAATCTCACCGTGAAAACTTAGGTGAAGTGAGCGTGAGCTGCCAGTAGTGTCAATTCCTAGCAAAAACAAACTCACTTCACCTAAGTTTTCACTGTGAGATTTATACAGAATCGACCGGCTGGTACTTGTTGACAGGCCTACGCTGTCATCCTATACCTACTGTAATATGAAAATACTTAAATTGTAAAAGCCAATTATTTTTAAAAAGAGTAACCGTGGAGTTTCTTGCCGGTTCTTCTCCATAGGAAACGACCAATTGGAACCGTGCACCTAGCTTCTGACGTTTCATAAGTGCCCATGTAGGTTTATGTGAAATAAAATATTTTGATTTTAATTTTGAAGGTTACAAAATTAACCTTAGGTAATTGTCAAAAGAAGGGTTTATTATTGATCGATGTAAGTGGCACTACCAATTGATATCAATCATACTATACGATGAGATATCGATACTTTGGGAACAGACCATAAGTAGGTACCAAATTTTTCACATAGTCCTTTTAACGTGAAAGCGCCAGGGTAGCCCGCGAAATTCAATTTGTTTTAGGTTTTTTGCAATTTGCTGGTCAGTATTAAGTTGTACGATGATTAAAATATGATTCGCGGCCGTAACAAATATGTATTTATAGAATTATAATCATTAAAGTCATCAATACAACTCTCTAAGACCATGTAATCCCCAAGAATGACTATTTCATGAAATCTTGACATTTGGGGATTACATGGTCTTAGAGAGTTGTATTGATGACTTTAATGATTATAATTCTGTAAATACATATTTGTTACGACCGCGAATGATATTTTAATCAACGTACAACTTAATACTGACCAGCAAATTGCAAAAAACGTAAGAAAATTTGAATTTCGCGGGCCACCTTAGAGCTTCCCCCTTAACTGAACAAAACATTACATTCTTCTTACTATGACAATTTGTGTCTCTGTCCCACAGATAGACGCAGCCACAGGAGAGAGCGAGACAAACGCCTCAGTCCTTGCTCGTTCGATCCAGCTAGCCAGATGCTTCCGAAACTTCGGTGTGAAACCAGGAGATGTCCTCGCCTTGGGCGGACAAAACCACTTGGATCTCCATATTCCTTACTACGCAGCACTTATGAATGGCATGCCTATTGCTGGAGTCGACCCATTCTATAAACAAAGTGAGTATAATTATAACTAGGTATATATACTAAAAACAAAAACATAAAACTACTTATAGGCGGTAAGTATGTTTTTTTGCAATTTGCAGGTCAGTGTCAGGTTGTACCTATATTGGTCAAAATATGATTCACGCACGACCGTAACATGGCTTTACAGGAATTATAATCATATAGAATCAGCGTTATTGGAGTAAAACTAATGTGTAACTAACTACTACAGAATAAATAAATGACTATTATTCACAACTAGCTTCTGCCCGCGACTTCGTACGCGGATTCTGTTGCTAATGCCAGCGACAACGGGGTCGTCAAAATCGAAGATCTGAAACGTCTGATGTCAAATTCTAAGAGCCCGGGGACGGGAAAACGGCTTGATGCGCGAGACGATTCGAGACGTTCCAGATCTTTCATTTTTGTAAGTCAACAGGAAATGCCCATCAGACTAAACAACTTTTGCTAAGACGTCATTCCTATAATTATGTTATAGTGTCGCTGGGCTTTGGAGTTCCACAACAGGTGTTCCAGATCTTCAAATTTATTCTCACAGCAGAAAATGCTCTTCACGTGGAATATTTTTTGCTATGCGATGCAGCTCGTCCTGAGGTCGACACCCGCAGCCTTCAGTGTCTGCCCCTGCGAGTTATTTATTGTCATGGCGAAGCACACGCTCACAGGAAACTGCACGTGCTTGAATTGAAAGGGGTAATTGTGGCCGGGTGTCACTATTGCCAGGATCGCCCAGAGGACACGGTGGAGCACACGGTGGAGGTCTGCCCCGCTTGGGCGGAGTACCACCGTGTCCTCGTAGAGGCGCGTCCGGCCCTGGTGCAAGCTATGGTCCGGGGCGAGAGGGAGTTGGAGGCAGTCACCTCCTTCTGCGAAGCAGTCATGCTAGCGAAGGAGGTGGCGGGACGGATGAGGGAGAAAGCCTCCCGTCCCAGCCGCCGCGTGAGACGCTCCGGGCGTCGGGAGCCACGGGACGACTCCCGGCCACCGTAGGCGCGGGCCTGCGGGCGGAGAGTAATGGGTAGCTCACCGTCCGATCAGGACCAAGCCCGTGCCGGACGGCGCGTACGTGTTCCACGCGCGCCTCAAAGAGATGTCAGCATCGAGGGCCCGAAGCCTGCCGGGTCAGCGGGATTGTCCGAAAGGGTTACCGCTGGCCCCGAACATAAAGGGCTAAGGAAGGAACACGGGTGGGTTTTAGTCAGTAAGAGACAGTCCCTTCCGCTCCACCCAGAGCGGGAGGGGTCATTTGATGATTTCCCATCCGAAAAAAAAGGGTAATTGTGGGGAATCAGTGGTATACGTGGTATCACGGAAGAGTTAAATAAGGTTGGAATGGTAATGTGGGCGGGGCAAGCGCGCCACAACTATGATTCGATAATCATACTCGACCGATTCATTCATTCACCGCGTTCAGTGCGCGTCGGAATACTTCGGAGAACGGAACTCTGCCTAATAATGCCGTGTTGTGCAATTATAGCATGTAAGACAAAAAGTCAGACCTCAAGTATAAAGCGAGGAGGTATATCTTTCCATCGGTAAGTCCAAAATAACATTTAATTACAATATTATTCGTCAAAAACATAAAAATATACTGATCATTATGAAATACCAAACATTAACAACATTATTGCAACAATTTACAAAAAATATACATTGCCCGCTATGTACTCGCTCAATCAACACAATGACCACGTACGCGTACAATGTACTGCATGCATTGCGTTCTCTACACTTCAACCGTTGACGTTTCGTCCTTTGCTCTGATTGGCTGTGATGCAGGGCGCATGTTTATCGATAGTGAGGTAACCATGTGGTTAAATAAAATCATCGATAGAATTCTCGACTATATTTACGTTTGACAAAGATAATTTTTGGATTATTTTATATTTAATTAATGATAAATGATAGTATATTTTTATTTAGACGTATTTTGAGTAGGTAAATTAAATATTATATTAATCATTGAATGAATCCTACCGAATGTTATAAAGGGACAAATCTCTGATTTTTTACAGATTTGATACAGATCTGTAAAATATCAGAATCTGTTATCAAAATTTATACGGAAACTCTCCATAATATAAATAAAAAAAAAAATGGTTGCCTGTAAAGTCGGTTTTACGGGCGAAGATTTTACGTGACAACGACCGATCATCCGATCATAGTTGAGTGGGAGAGAGACGCAAGGCATTCGGCGGGCCTCTCTCTCGTTCGGTGACTCATCGTAACGTTACCGAGCGTTACACTTTTTCATAAGTGACTCCCAGTCGCAACCTAATTTAAGACGTTGTCACGTCAAAAAATGTTGGTGACAAAAATTATGCGTCACTTTGTTGGGAGTGAAATATTTAAAAACATAATTTATCATCAAATTGGCCAATACCCTACAGCAAACCACGTCACAGACCTCACCAAAGCAATTATTGAAAAATATATTAACTTGAAATTACACTTTGTTTTGAAAAATTCTTTCGCAATTAATAGTAAGCGCCAATTTCTTAATAAATATGTTTTATTCCAAGGACAGTGATATGTACCTAGTATAATCAAAATAAAATAAAATAATTTCTTAATATTTATCTAATGTTTCATTTTTCCCCATAAATTCATCAGATAATTTATCGACAAAGAATATCGGCTTTGTCAAGCACTAGCGTGTATGAAAATTTTTATTGCATTTATGCGTGTTTGAGTGTCTATGCCTACGGGAACTTATTGCTAGTGGGCGAACGAATATCTGCCCTGAGATTTATGTGTGTGTGATTTGGTTGTGTGCGAAATATTTGTAAACATAGTATTGCGTATGTGTAGAAATTAAAATAGTGGGAGTCAAGCGGCGACACTGGTCCTAGTACAAAATTGCAGCGAGGGCCTTTCCAACCTTATTTAACTCTTCCGTGCGTGGTATAAACACTGTCTCGCCGACACCACAACCCGTTAGAATTTCCGCCTCAATGATATTTCTCTGCAGCGAGACGACTTTGAGCCGGGTCCCATTGCACAGTTTCGGTGGAGTGAGATTCCGAAGAAGCATAATTGGGACACCGACCTTTAGCTTAATGGTGTGCGCTGGTAGTCCACTTGCACTGAGGGAATTGAGAAATTCTACGGGGTATTGAGTGGCGTCATCTTGGTCGACAACAGTGTTTATTGAAGTCACTTCATATCCCTCAATTTCCGCGAGAATGCATTCATTGATCGCTGAAGGTTGGTCGTTTCTGGGTGTTAAAATGACTCGTTCACGTCACACCCAAGAATTATCTTGGTGCGGTATCCTATTGATGTCCCCGTACCAGGCGAATCAAATCATCTAAGGTGGACACCACTCTCCCAAGTATCTCAGGTAGAACCACCTGGCCACCGTCTACTGGTAGCGTTCCCTCACCCAATTTTAAGAAAAGATCAGAAAATTCTTGGGCGTGTACATTCCCGCCAAGCTGTGCTCTCATATTCATCGTTAAGCGCAACCTATGAATATGTGGCCATAAGAAAGAGCATTTCAACGAAGCATTCACCTCATCAGCCCTAGTTCCTCGCGTGACCACAGGCAGCGTTTGTCGGAAATCGCCGTTTAACAGAACTGTAACGCCACCCATCATTTGCTGGTTCCTGCGGATGTCCTACAAAGTCCTGTTTACCGCCTCTACTGCTTTTCTGTTCGCCATAGTGCATTCATCCCACACGGTTAAAGAGCAATCTTTAAGCACGCGCCCTTTGTCACTGTTGCGTGACACTCCACAAACAACAAATGCGCTTGGTAAGATATAACTTAGAACCAAAAGTTTGACTTGACTTTATGATAGTGTAGCTTGTTGTACCACCAATCAATCTGTTTATTAATATTGGTGTGAAACTCCCCATACAAGTAGATAGGACATGTAAAGTTCTCAGATTTCATAACAGTATCGTTCCTAATGCACATAAAAAATGCAAAAACTAAAAAAAAAGAATTTTACGATTTTTTAAAACAATAACAGTTTTTTTTTATAACCCGGGATTTGAACTCGCACCATCTATTGCGGTAAACGGTCGCCTGACCTTACCGCTAAATTCCCTGTTGACATATGGTTGAAATAGCTGTTCCCTTGCAATTTATAATATTACTGCTCCGCTCCTTTATAAAAATAGCGTGATTGTTATGTTTCCAGGGTTAATTTTTTATTAACTAAATAAATAACATGTCATTTTGGGCATTCAATTATTTTGTGCATTCAATTACGAACCAAAACCTTTTAAAATCAATATTGCTTACCTCCCATAACATACGGCGTGATTATATGTAGCCTAAAGCCTTCCTTGGTTTACAAAGAACATTTTAGCTGAATTTCAATTCAATCTATCCAGTAGTTTTGGCGTGAAGCCTTACCATACACACAGACAAACAGACAAACAGACAAAAACTCTAAAAAGTCACTTTTTGTCATCAGTTACGTTTTTCTAACAAAAGCCACTTATTTTTTCTCGAAAATTCTCAATGTACAGTTTTTCTTTCGTTACTGTTTTATTATATGTATAGATTAAGTAAGTAACTAAGTAATTTAATTTTTTTTCACAGCTGACATAGAAAAACTGTTCAAAATATGCTCTCCAAGAGTAGCATTCTGTCAGAAAGATCTCCTGAATACCTACAACGTTGTCAAGGAAGAACTGGGCCTGAACACAGAGGTCATCTGCTTTGATGAAGGAAAGCACGCCCTGGCTAGCTTCATCGAAAAGTATGACGATAAGGAGAACCAAGAGGAATTTCTGTAAGGATTTTATACTATTATCTATATATTATATATACATATAATAAATTTGTAGAAAAGTGGTGTCTGTACATATATATATATATTTATACATATAATAATATAATAAATTTGTAGAAAAGTGGTGTCTGTACAATGGAAATATATAAAAAAAAAGTAGCAGGGGTTGTTATTATATCGATGCCGAACCCGAAATTGTAATTAATTTTTTTTTTTGTCTGTTTGTCTGTTTGTTTGTGCACGCTAATATCAGAAACGGCTTATTCGATTTAGATGCGGTTTTCACTAATATATTGTAGTAGGCTTCACTTAACATTTAGTGTTTATTTCATGTCAATCGGTTCATAAATAAAAAAGTTATGTCAATTTAAAGAATCACGGCGAACATTTGTTAAGGTATTCTATCAGAGTACGTACACGCCTCGGGCCTGCGCGTCCGATCTTCGGAACTACTGGACGGATTTGAATGATTTTTTTTTTATTGTATAGTTATTATATGGCTGGACAACATTCAGGCTATAATTTATCTTGGAAACTTGAACACCTGATGCAGAACCGAAACAGACCAGCTTAACTATAAGAGATACAAAAATGGTACCATAGCAAAAATTGTTCCACGTGATGAGGATTTTCTGCTGAGAGAATAAATTTGAAGATCTGGAACACCTGATGGGGAACTCCAAGAGCCCAGCTACACCATAACACATATAGGAATGGCGTTTTAGTAAAAGTTATTCGGTCTGATGGGCATTTCCTGTTGACTTATAAAAATCGAAGATCAGAAACATCTGATGTGGAAATCAAAGCTATCACTAATTTCACCTCCACGCGGTGAAGGCGGTAACAGTTTAGGACTGATTTTCGATGACGATGGTATATCATTGAAAATTTGACTCTACTGGCCAATACTCCCATTTATTTTTTTTAACGTGAAGAAATGCTCATGCATTCTGCACTACCACGGGGAGATAGTGCAGTTATGTGGGACTCTAACCCACTAAAACTCCACTGTGTCCTCCTCTGCCGCTTACGGCGGGAACATGGGCACGCGTTAGCACTCATCCGTGAACCCGCCGCGGCTGTCCGTCACCGGACCCTCCGCTGGGGAGTACTCCCCATCACCGGCGCACCAGAACACATAGCACGCCGTGACCACCCCAGGGACCAAACCAGCACATGGGCGCCAGACGATCCCGTGTCTGGGCACCCTTGGTAGGGGAGCAGTCACTTAGATTTTAATTGATCAGGTATCTTCATAATAAAACTATAACGATGCCTAGAAAGAGGTCAAATCTTTCCCAATGTTCCAAAGGAGCTAAAAGATTGAGGATCATAAGATCCCAAGAATCTACCGAAGAGCGTCAGGAGAGACTTGATGCTGTTTGAGAACATCAGGCTGCAACTCGCTCCGTGGAAACCTCTTCGGATCGCGAAGCACACCTGCGTTCTCAGCGTATTTACGCATCTACATCCAGGTCTCTAGAGACCAGTGCAGAATATGATGCGCGACTGACCGCTGATACGGTGAGATTATCATAAATTGTTCCGAACACGCACACAACAAAATATTCATAATCAGAAAGTGAGAAAGAAAGAATTGCTGGAGTACGGCATGAAGAGACAGATTAAGAAGAGCGCAACGAACGTTTGAATTCTGATCGACTTCGACATTCTCTGAACAGAATGTCGATATCATCTGAAGAATCGGATGTGTCTCAAGATATAGCCGTAGGGCATGGCGACCTTCCTTGGGTTGATAAGGAACGGAGTGCATTTACGTATACTCCTATGATTGACTACGCCACATATTCCGCCATCGGAGGTATGGTTGAAAATTGTACTTTTTGTGAAGCTGTTAAATAGCAAAAAGAAACAAACGGTATGTGTTGCTCAGGTGGGAAAGTACATATTGAAATATTACAAAATCCTCCAGAAATATTAAGATCACTGCTAATCGGTGACCATCACAGTCAAAACATTTCTTGGACAATATACGTTCGTACAATAATGCCTTTCAAATGACATCTTCTGTTGCGAAACAGATTTCAGAAGGCCCATTTATGCCAACATTCAAAGTGCAAGGCCAAGTTTACCACCCTATTGGTTCATTATTGCCTGAAAATGACGTCTCGAATCGTCTCGCGCATCCCGTTGCTATCCAGTCCCCGGGTTCTTAGAATTCGACATCAGACGTTTCAGATCTTCGATTTTGACGACCCCGTTGTCGCTGGCATAAGCAACAGGATCCGCGTACGAAGTCGCGGGCAGAAGCTAGTGACTAAATATGATTCTTCTTGACCAATCTTAGGTTTACGTAACCAAACACAAGAAAAAACAGTTACCTTTATTAAGGGGCTTACATGACCTAAAGCGCGGTCACTGTCGGACTGCATAGGAAAGAGAGAAGCGCGATGACACAACGCTGGTAATTTATTGCAAAATATGAAGCAATTATTTAATTATAAAAAATCTATTGTTTGGACTAAAAAATTAAAACACAAGTAGGTATTTTAGTATGTTGCTTGTAGAATAATCTGACAAAAAACCAGAATGATTGTATGTATATTAGTATGGTTTTTATTGTAAAAAAAAGTTTTTAGGGGTGTTCATGATTTTTTTTCTATCGTATCAAATTAGTTGTATTATGTTTTCAAAACACTATCAACCTGGTATATATCCTGAATAATATCATATTATCATCGGCAGATGGCCGATGGGGCCGAAAGGTTCTGGAGTGGCGACCGCGTACCGGAAGACGTAGTGTTGGAAGGCCTCCCACAAGGTGGACCGACGACCTTGTGAAGGCCGCAGGAACCCGTTGGATGCGAGAAGCACAGAACCGGTCGAAGTGGAAGTGCTTGGGGGAGGCCTATGTCCAGCAGTGGACGTCTTTCGGCTGAAATGATGGTGATGATGATGATCATATATTTTTCTGATTTTGTTTACTGTAGTCGATCATATACTTTTATGGTTTCTAAAACTTGCGTTTTTTGTGTTTAGGTCCTGTAAGCCCCTTAAAGGACATTTCTAAATCAAGTATGGGCGACTACCTTAGCATGTATAGTTTCTCACTAGCTCGTAACATTCAAATATTAATTCATTAATTATTAAGTAGGTACGTGTTTATTATTCTCCTAGAACTTTCGTGAACTAATTAAAATTAAATAATTAGGTATAAGATTTTTTACTTGTTTTTCCATGGTTCATGTTTGGCAAGGAGAACATAAGATTTTGACGTTTCGTTTTACGAAAAATGTGGATAATAAACTTAATTTTAAAGGTATTTGCGTAAGCTGAAATATGTACACAATATAAATTATTATATTACTAGCAGCGCCCCGCGGTTTCACCCGCATAAGTGTCGATCCTGTGGGAATATCGGGATAAAAAGTATTCTATGTCCTTTCCCGGGACTCAAACTATCTCTATACCAAATTTCAAGAAGTAACAGACAGACATACAGACACACTTTCGCATTTATAATATTAGTATGGATTAACGTTTGTACTGTACCTCGATACAATTTCTTAAAATGTTAATAAAACCGGCCAAGTGCGTGTCGGGCCACGCACAGTGTAGGTTTCCGTAGTAGTCCATTATCACATTATAGTTCGATTCTGTGAATAAAAAACGTAGGTATGATAATTTATTATGGTTTTTTTATTTCATATTTTGTTTTTCAATGCAAGTCTTTACCCGTTATAAACAAGCAACTTCTTCATCTTAGTCACTTCAAAGGATTAATGCTAAGGATTTTGTATTCGGTACAAAATTATCCAACACCCAAGTTCGACGACTATTACTGCTAAACTAATAAAGTTATCTTAACCCCTATAGTTTTCCTATAAAGTTCATGAAGTGCACTATCATCGTGATTTTTTCCAGATTTTTCGAGCCAGCAGTTTATCTTTTAGAGGGGAGGGACGCCCAACGGGAACGATTTGCACTTTAAAGTTTAATATTTCGTAAATGGAGCAATAAACCGAAAAATAATTTTAGCAACCCCCAAGTCATTTTAGAAGACCTATTCAACGATACCCCGCACGATGGGGTAGACGACGAAAAAAATATTCATCCCCACTTCACATGTAGGGGGAGCTACCATAAAAAAAATATTTTCCAAAATTTTATTTTACCACTTTGTTGGCGTAATTGATATACATACACACCTACAAAATTACAGCTTTCTAGTGCTAACGGTCTCTTAGCAAAACCTCGGACAGACAGACAGACAGACGGACGACGCGGCGACGTGACGAAACAATAAACCTTGTCAGAACTACGGAACCCTAACAAAGCATTTTGCGATTCACTATCAGACTTCGGTATTCTATCGGTATCTTTGTTTTTAATAAAAATCGAGGTATAGTTTTCCGAGGTGGCCAACCAACGTCACATCAGGTCACAATGATCACATCCATTTGGTCCTCAGCAGAGTCGCTTTGTTAGCAGGGTGTAAGGTGTGATTATGGACTTTATAACCATAGAAATAAATACCTACTAAAATTATAATTGTCCTTTTCAGGCCAGTGATAATAGACCGGAACAAGCACTATGTTTGGCTCGTCAGCACGGGCGGCACGACAGGTGTCGTCAAACTTGCTGCGTTCACTCAAATCTCGTTTTTGAAAAAACTAGAGATGTTGAAGATCGTATTCGCAACCGATTCAAACCTGTAAGTAATTCAGTAAGTTCGTCTTGCATATTTCCTATGTTCGACAAAGCAGGTTTTTTGCCTTTTTGTAGTACCTACAGGAATAGAGAGTTCGAATTTGCTCTATATCTTACAAGATGAAAAACATTTATTCTGTTTTCACGAAAAGTTTATATAAAAAGAGTACCTACGAGTTGACGCACATTCGTGCTCGTTTTACTGCATTATGTTCGTGAGTGGCAGTGGTGGGCCAGTGTTAACGGCCGCGACTTACGGGTTGTACGTAGGTTCGAACCCAGACAAACCAATTGTGTAAATTATTTCATCACCACTGCTTTCAAAACGGTGAACGAAAACATCGTGAGGAAACCAGCATATCCTAGAACCAAAAATTCGAAGACATGTGGTATCTACCAACCCGCACTGGGCCCGCGTTTGGCCCACCGTACATTACGGCCCCCTCCCTTCCATTATAGGCTGATTATGTGCTCGCAAAACATCCTCTAAGTTGGTGATTTCTTCTGCAATGTTGGCTTTCAGACCTGGTTTGTGATTAGTTGTAGTAAACGCGAGATTAAAAAAAGCCCCAAGGAAAGGAGTCTGGCGCCTGTCAGATCCGGCGATCTGGTCGACTAGTTCAGATCGCTAAAACGGGAGTTCACACGGACCCGAAATTGGTGTATCAAAATCTCCATCGTTGCATGAACTGTGTGACTGTCTGTTTTGCTCCTTTGCTTAGTCAACTAATTTTCTATCTGTCTACAACATGTATCAAATCACAATGACATTATAACGCCATTAGCAAAAATGATGCACATTCACATCATTATATTACTTTTGCCCCACCATGTCATATTGCCAACCTAATATTGTCCTATTGCCCCTGGGTCAAAGCCTTTTCTCATACAAAGCTGGCATGAGCAATTGAGCATTGATCACCTCGCTTGCTCAAGGTGGATTGGCGATTTTAGACATATTAATTCCTAGCAGCGCCCCGCGGTTTCACCCGCATAAGTGTCGATCCCGTTCGAAAGACACGTGGGGCCATTTATTATCATAATAACGTTATTGTTGTTTTCCTCGGGAACAGCACTTTTTTCGGGATGAAAGGTACCCTATGTCCGTTTCTGTACCTACACCTGACAACATTTATGCAAAATTTCAGGATGATCGGTTCAGTGGTTTAGGCGTAAAAAGGTAACAAACAAACTTACTTTTTGCATTTATAATAAAAACCGGGCCTGAGCGAGTCGGACTCGCGCATCGAGGGTTCCTTACTATCATAATTATGTTTTTAAATTTTCATCAGCGAGGCCTATAGTGGTCATTTTAACACTGTACTGCGGTGTAGAATATTGAAGTTTTATGGCAGCGCCATCTCTTAACCGATAGTGAAACTAATGTAACTTTTGTTGATGATTTCTGAAAAAGGGTGCTATTTAGAGACTTCGTTTTATTTTTCCTGTATTCTTTACATAAACTTCTATCACATACAATTATTTCAGATTTTTCTCTTTGCAAACTTCGGAGATAAGGGCCCGAACGGTATTTTTTTTACATTTTTCATCAAAATTCGTAAACTATGCGGCCAAAAAAAAAAAATGTTTGAGAATGTGCAAACTGCGCTCTTTCATATGATACCCCACATGCCCTAGTAGTCCCACTTCGAATTTTTCAACCCCTTTTCAGTCACTGTTGCAAAAAATATACCTACATATATTTTTATTTCTTTCATAATTGCAAAATAGTTGGGCAAATGTCATCTAAAACTATTCCAAATTTCAAGTTGATAGCATTAGTAGTTCTTGAGATATCCAGCTGTGACAGACAGACAGACAGACTTAGTCTCACCATAAGGGTTCCGTTTTACCATTTTGGTACGGAACCCTAATTAGGTAGGATTATAGGAGATTGATTAAATTATTAACGATAAACTGATGGTTTATGTTATGATAAACTGATACATGTAGGTATACTATCTAGCTGATTTTGGCCACAATATCAGAATTTTAAGGCTATGTACACGTAGTACATAAAAAAGATAATTGCAAGGACGGCTCCTTGCAATTATCTTTTTTATGTAGGTACACGTATTTCTTCTTTCTTTTTTTTATGGCTGGCAGCCCTCACGGTTGGACGCTGTTCAAGTTTTCTCTCTTTGGTTGTTAAGTCAGCCACGGTATCCCGGCTGACTAAAACCAATCTGCCTAGCCCTTTCCCAACTTTTTTAGGGTCGGCTTCCAGTCTAACCGGATGCAACTGAATACCAGTATTTTACATGAAGCGACTGCCAGTCAGACCTCCACAACCCAGTTACTGGGTAACACGATACCCCCTGGTTGTCAGACTTTCGGGCTACCCGCATCGGCTGTCAAAGATTTACGAATGACAGCCGAGACCAACTGTTTAAAGTGCTTTCCGAGGCTCGAAGGGGTCTCGATATATTATGACTGGTCACCCATCCAGGGACCGACGTCGATAAACGTAACTTACCCTTCCCAGCCACGAGCCCTCCATACAATTAAATAACGTTTTCGGTTTTCTCTTGCAGATCTGCAAACGAGGAAAACAAGACGTTTCTTCATTTATCCCCAGTACAGTGGTTGTCGTCTTTCTTAAACGCTATATCTGCACCGCTGGTGCGACAGACGAAGGTGCAGAGCTCTAACCCTGCGACCACGGAAAACATCATTGATGTTATTAATCAGTATAAGGTATATTATCTAAGTGAATGTTATAAAGATTTAAAATTGTTTGTAAGAGGTAATCTCTGGAAGTACTGATCATCATCATCATCTGCCTAACCTTTTTCCAACTATGTTGGGATCGGCTTCCAGTCTAACCCGATGCAGCTAAGCATTAGTATTTTACATGAAGCGACTGTTTATCTGACCTCCACAACCCAGTTACTGGGTAATACCTTGGTAAGATTAGTTGTCAGACTTTCGGGCCTCTGACGACCCGTAACGACTGTCAAAGATCCACGTATGACAGCCGGGACCAACGGCTTGTACTCACACCAACCCAATCCAAAAACCACCACAAACCCATTGCTACTATTACGCTATTTCCCCGCTGATGCTAGGGGTCTTTGTATGTAAAAATGGTCACCCATCCATGGACCAACCGCGGCAAGATTAACCTGATCGATCGCCCCGTGCGGCTGTTATTAGGTACTTAGCCACAAGCTTCTCTCTAAAAGTTCTTACACTGACAGAAAGCGACACAGCTACACTTATATTTTCAAGGGCCACAGGATAAATGTTATAACCTTAGACAGTCGCAGACAACTGCCAGCACCCTAAAATTTATTTTGCGTAACATATTATCAATCTCAATCCATAGACATAATATATTACTTACTTTTGAAATCATTGTCTCAATCTGATATATTTTGAAAGATATTTGTAAGATATAAGTGTTTGTGATAAATAAATAAATATTCAAGCTAAACCATTGTTGCTTCATAAGTTCGAAAAATGTGTCTGCCCAACAACATAAATAGCGCAATGTATTGAATGTATATTGTTGAACTGTCAAAATGAAACCCATTGCTACTGATAGTGTGTTACGTAATTACCCCGCAGTCTAGATTCTGTAAAAATCTCACCGCGCAAATTTAGGTGAAATGAGCTGGAATCTTGAAAGCAAGCAAAACGATAGTTTGCAGTCTTTAAACGTCATTTTATATTGACGTAAGGTTCCAAATATTAAGGGCAATAATAAATTAATAGTTTAAAAAACACTAGAAAAACACGCTTTTATAAATGCACGTATAAGAAATCCAAAACAGCTATGATACGATTTTCCATCATGATCATGAAGTACCAGTTCATATCTTCCGGCTCCATCATGAGATCAGTTCGACAGTAGCATATTATTGTATTGTCATCAGAACTACATACAGCTGCCAATTTTCATTACGCTACGACCCTTGGAAGATGGTTAAATTAGTTAGGTACCTTAGATTCCATTACATAGTTAGTTACATACAGGGTCGACCTAATAAAAGCGTGTTAAAAATAGGTCTCCTTACGAGGAAAAGCACATGCAGCGTCAATATTGGGTAGGTTGCAATAAAGATTGAATTGAAAGCTCCAACAGCATCTTAAAAACTTTAAGTACAAAAACGATAGTCCCTGTAAACGGCACTGGATACGTAGATGTGCAGCCAAATTCTTAAGTCATTATTTTATCAAATGTTTTTATATTTAATATTTAAAATAAATATAAATTATATTTTTAAATATTAAGTATAAAAACATTTAAAAATATAAAAAGTGGCTCATCGGTATCGGGAACAGGGTCCAAGCTCCCGGGCGGTTAGGGCTCCAGAGAGAGGAAGCTCCTAACAATGTGGGCTATGTCCAGAAGTACCGCTTTTTGAACGAGAGCCTCCTGAGGTGTTGGTCGAGGCGCTTCGGTATTTAATCCATTGGCTGTCACGACTATCGGCACAATGATCGCTGAGTCCACATCCCACATGTCGACAACTTCGCCAGCCAAGTCAAGATACTTGATTTGTTTATCTTTCTCGGCGTTCAGGTTCTCATCATGCGGGACGGTTATGTCAACAATCATTGCGCCGCTCTGATCGATCCACCATTCTACCTATTTAACTGGTTAAGTCATTTTTTTTGCAAACTCACACAGCAGCTTGGTGTACAGAAACTAAAGTAGGTCTAAAATTGATTTTTCTATCTCTTTAAGCCTCAAAGTGCCTACCTGAATCCTCCTACTGCGACCTCCTTGATCAAGAATAAGAAGAAATGCGACTTCACTTGCTTCGAGTACATTGCGCTGTCAGGAGGAAAAGTCCATAAGGATATTCATATTGAGTTACGGGTACGTGTGAAACACTGACCTCTATAATACAAGTTGTATTATAGAGGTCAGTGGTGTGAAACCATAGATATAAGTGTGAAACTTTCGTAATTTATTATTCAGTGTACTAGTATTTAGTTTGTAGACGCCAGCACATCAAGCTACCCGAAACTGTCAAATTTTCCCAATCAACTCTGAATCTTTAGAGCGCACATTCACAACAAAATAAAAGTCGTTTCCTAGCAATTATTATTATGCAATGCGTAGTTGACGCCGCGACGGCTATGTGATATATCTTTTTACACCCTGTATAATGTAAATTTTATATTAATTAAGTAAGGCGTCACCTGTGAAGGTCGCAGAAACGTGTTGGCCGTGTTGCGCTCAACGCAGGAAGGCCTCAAGTCTGCTATTACAATAGTGTCAGAATGGTCTATCATTGATTACATAATTGTTGACTTTGACAAGTTTGGTACCTGATCTACTAATATAATGGCGTCATTATGACTTTCCAATGGTCAACCACTGACAATCCATTGAAAGAAATGGCATAGAATGGTAATCTCGTACATAATGGCAAATGAATTACTGACTTAGGCGTAAATCTGCAAAAATTTTGACAGTTCCTTTGATCAGTGACCTACCATTAGAACGTCATTGTGCAGTCATTTTAATTCGTTACGAGTATCGTATATGTTCTGTGCCATTGACCGACCAACGATCGACCATTATGAATTTAGCAGATTACGAACTTTTAGCAAAATGACAATGGGATCGTGTTGGAATGACGAATTTATAAAAATAGCAGACTAGGGCCCCAGATCGTTTAGCTTTTATATATTGGGTGAGGGTGAGGAGCACCCTATTACGTAAAACACTATTACTCTCAATTTGAATCATTATGAAGCATATTTCTAATCCATTACTCCTTAAGTTCGAAAAATTTATCCACTCAACATCGCAAATAACGCAACGAATGTTGTTGAACTGTCAAAATGAAACCCATTGCTACTGATAGTGTGTTACACAATTACCCTGCTGGAGCTGTTTTTGTTCGAGCTGACTCGAGAAAAGGACAAGTAATTTTCATATTTTGTTTGATTTTTTCGAGTCATTGATGACCCACTGCTGGGCAAAGACCTCCCTACTCCCCGTCCACCTCTCTTTGACCAGAGCTGCTAAGGTCCAATCTTTATTAAAGGAGTCCAGCAGGGTAGTTGCGTAACACATGCACTAACAGTAGCAGTGGCTTTCATCTTGACAGTTCAACAAAATTCATTGCGTTATATTCGTTGCTGAGCAGAGAAATTTTTCGAAAATATGAAGCAATGGATTAGCAATATCCTTCAAAATGATTCAGATTGTGATTGATAGTGTGTTACGCAGTTATGGTGCGGCTCATCATCAATTTTCAAAATTTATACTTATTTTTAAAGTATGTATTATTTTTGTTTACAGAAAAGGGTGCGGCCAGGTACCCCTGTGGTGGAAATTTATGGACAGACTGAGAATTTAGGTCCAATTTTCTTTGGGGCTCCAGAAGGACCTATTGGTAACTGTGGCAAGACCGCGGCTGCACTACAGGCTATCAAGGTTTGTAACTTATTTCTTTAGTCTTATCACCATCTGTCTAGCCTTTTCCCAGCTATGTTGGGGTCGGCTTCCAGTCTAACGTCTAACGTTGTTAATGTTTTACCAATAACCCTGTATATTTGAGAACTAAATCGAGAACGCAGAATACATTTCATCCTGTTTTCTCCACGTCCGCGTTTGGCCAAAAGTACCAAATAAATTATCTCATTTGTATGTATGTTCATTTTTCAGTTAGTCGATCCAGAGACGGGCAAAGAAGTAACAGAACCGAACAAGCCAGGAGAAGTATGGACAAAAGGAGCCAGTTTTACTGTGAGTTCTTATTTATTCGCAAGCACTACTGTTGAGCAGGAGGGTTCGATTCCCAGGTCGAGAAGTGTTGTTGGGTTTTCCATCTGGAATTTCTCAGTAACCGCTTGGAGTCTGGATTTGTGCCTGGTTGATGCCAATAGGCTCGCCCCCTATTACATGGGACTTGAATATACTACTGGTGAAAAGTGAGTGTACTAATGGGTACACTTCTGCCTCACCCTTCGAGGATGAAAGGCGTGATGTCAGGTTCTTCTTTATTTTTATACTCAGTCTAGCAATCCACTGATGGAAATGCATGTATCCCCATGAACTAGAAAAACAATTGCCTTTCTTTTATACGGTTCTGTACCTCAAAAGGAAAAACGGAACCCTTATAAGATCACTTGGTTGTCCGTCTGTCTGTCCGTCAGTCAAGACCCTTTTTCTCAGGAACGCGTTTAGTTATCAAGTTGAAATTAATATCAAGTAGTCAGGGCTGCAATCGCTTGAAGCAGTGAAAAAAATCAAATTTCTAAATCAACGCAATCAAAAGATACGGGCGTTTATGTTCCGGAATCAAAACCTATACCTACTTCCCGTTGACCTAGAATCATGCAATTTGGCAACAAGCAATGTCATGTAGCACAAGTAAAGGAAAAATCCGAAAACCGTAAATTTGTAGTTAAGTACTTACATTACAAAAAAAAAATATTTTAAAACTAGACCTGCGAAAGACTGCAGGCAGATGCTGGATGCGTCAAGCTGAAGACAGTGCGCTATGGCGCTCATTAGGGGAGGCCTATGTCCAGCAGTGGACTGCTATAGGCTGATGATGATGATGATGATGATGACATAGCTACAAATTTGTACGGAGCCCTTAGTGCGCGAGTCCGACTTGCACTTGACCGGTTTTTTAGGGAAAGACATTTCGCAGTTCAACCTCTGAGGTTGTCGTCTGCTTAACCGGGCTTGCCTGTGTATGCCTCAATAAATTAAAACCTCCAACCCGCACCCTAATTGCGTAACACACGATTACGCTCAATTTGAATCATTTGGAAGCATATTGCTAAATGCTAATCCATTGCTCCTTATATTCGAAAAATGTGGCTGCTCGACAACGTAAATAACGCAATGAATGCTGTTGAACTGTCAAAATTAAACCCATTACTACTGATAGTGTGTTACGCAATTGCCATGCAGGACTTAAGAGCGTTTACGCCGAACGGCATTTCATACAAACTTTCAAGCCCTTGTTTTCCGTTAAGAATGAACCGATTTTAATGAAACTTCATACGCATAAGCAGGATACAAAGGTCTAAAAAGTTAGTAGAGAACATTTTCGAAATGTCTTATTTAAAAAAAGATAACTGGAAATCTCTGTTTCTATGAAAAGTTTAAAATCGGTCTAATTTGGCTGTAACACTATTTTTCGAAAATGTTCTCTACTAACTTTTTAGACCTTTGTATCCTACTATGCGTATGAAGTTTCATTAAAATCGGTTCATTCATTTCGGAAAACAAGGGCTTGAAAGTTTGTATGAAATGACGTTCGGCGTAAACGCTCTTAAAAAAATTAAAAACTAAGCGTCTACACGCTAAGGGCACCCCCTGTGGGGTACGGACCTCGGCTTAGGGCGTCGCTGGGAGAGGGCAGCAAGGGATAGGCTGGATCGGAATTAAAAACACAATTGCCGTCTTTCCATATTTATTTATTTGCTCTCATGCACCCCTACAACTCCTGTACCGTTGCATGCATGGGTGCGGAATTACTGGAGAGCGGATATTTAAAGCATTAATAACTAGTAAAAAAACCGGCCAAGTGCGTGTCGGACCACGCACAGTGTAGGGTTCCGCAATAGCCCGTTATCACAACAAAGTTCGTTTGTGACTTCTACAGGTACTCGAATGAAAATGTAACCCGTTGGTACAGCGCCATCTAGCGGCAGTATTGTGAAACTCATGATAATTTATTACTTATGGTTTTGTTAGATTTTTTTTATTTCATATTTTGTTTTTCAATGCAAGTCTTTACCCGTTATAAGGATTTTGTATTTGGTACAAAATTATCCAACAATCAAGTTCAACGACTATATATTACTGCTAAATTAATAAAGTTATCTTAACCGCTATGACTTTCCTTTAAAGTTCATGAAATGCACTATCATCGTGATTTTTTTCAGATTTTTCAAGCTAGCAGTTTAGCTTTTAGACGAGGAGGACAAAAATTTGTAGTTTAAAGTTTAATATTTCGTAAATAATTTTAGCAACCCCCAAGTCATTTTAGAAGACCTATTCACGATACGATGGGGTAGACGACGAAAAAAATATTCATCCCCATTTCACATGTAGGGGAGCTAACCTAAAAAAAATATTTTCCAAAATTTTATTTTACCACTGTCGGCGTAATTGATATACCTACACCCTGGACTACAAAATTACAGCTTTCTAGTACTAACGGTCTCTTAGCATAACCTCGGACAGACAGACAGACGGACATGACGAAATTAAGGGTTACTTGTCAGAACTCCGGAACCCTAAAAAAAGTCAAATAAAGTTGGAACTTTGACCTTCAATATCTACATGACCAGACGGTTCTCAAGTATGGCCCCATACAAAAAAAAGTTAAGTGCTATCCACATAAACCATCCAAACTCAAACTCAAAGCATTTATTTCAATTAAACCAATTACAGGCACTTTTGAATTGTCAAGGGGTCGGTCAGTCAGAAAGATGAAGCTAGTTGCCGATTCCAAAGCGTAGGTACACAAAAAAAAATCTGAGGGGTAGCGAATACCGCCTCAAAATCCATTGTGTAGTTAATATCTAATCGGTCACGAAACCAGCATATTCTAGAACCAAAAATTCGAAGACATGTGACATCTTTTCTCACCGGGCCTAGTGTCCCCAGCTGTGGGAACATCATTATTAGCTGATTGTGCTAATACAATACTATTTTTCCTTCAGGAATACTACAACAACCCTGAAGAAACAGCAGCCTGTTTCACAGAGGACGGCTGGTACAAGACAGGAGACATTCTGTACAAAGATGAGGAGGGGTACTTCTTCTTCGTCGAGAGGCTCAAGATGCGCATCATATACCGGATGTACTATGTAAGTGAACATGGTACAGTCAGGAAAATAATTGTTAAGCAAATTGGCACACCATGTCAGTTTGCCGTGACTTAGCCATTTCGAGACGCGCGCTTTACTTGTGGTTAACAAGTACACAAACAAGCTGAGAAACTGTGTGTAAGCGCAGGAGCTCTCGCTACCGTCCGTGATAATGGTGAAGTCTGAAGTGTGTGTGTGTATGGGTTATGTGCTCACGATGTCACGATGCTCGTCTTCACGCACTCATTCACAGCGTGTTTGTACACTTGGTTAACACAAGTAAAGCGCTCGTCACTTCGTGAGATAAAAATAATGTACTGTCAAATGGCTGTTATGATTTGAATATACGCACAATAAATTGATCACACCCCTCATGATCCTGTTGCACTAGATCGGCACTGCGGCCGTATTGGGCCATCCTTTCAACTTTTTGATTACTTTCTCTATATACGATATTACAGTTAATTTTATATAGAAGGTCACCTATTAAATAAACTGATCTCCATCCTAATCTTGTTGAGGTATGCATAGGTACTCCTTATGAGTATTGTCAGTGGTGTTACCAAGCAATACTGACTGTTGTTGATACGTCATTCTAAAATTATTCGTTTTTGCAGTAAGACTCCAATATACTTTTTCTATCGTTTCTCTTATTAAACTGTTTTATCTTATATCCGCGCTCTTTGAGCGCATTATGTCCAATTCGCAAAATGTCCAACTGTCCAATTCTCAATTGGTCCAGTTCGCAATTGGTCCAGTTCGCAATTGGTCCAGTTCGCAATTAAGGGGTGAGAGCCAATTTTTGACACGACCGCCACGTGAGATTGGGTGAGATTCGGCTCGAAGTAAAACTGCATATTATAATTTATGATCAACTCTTTTATTAGAAAACTAGCTTCTGCCCGCGACTTCGTCCGCATGAAATGTTTTTGGAACCCCCCCGTCGCATCTCATCGCCTGCCCACGCTATTACTTCGTTTCTGCTTAGCGTTCTTTCCGACTTTTTTTCTTTTTGCTCGGCTCCTAAGGGTCATAGCGTGATGTTAAATTAGCCTATAGCCTTCTTCAAGGCTAATCCATTGCTTCATAATGTTTGAAAAAAATGTCTGCTCAACAACGTATTTTTAGGGCAATGAATGTTGTCGAACTGTCAAAATGAAAGCCGCTCCTACTGTTAATGTGTTACGCAATAACCCCGCAGAAGTACCTACTAGTGTTTGTCTTTTTTAACCATATTATAACCTCCTTAGATAATTCCCCCGGACATCGAGGCAGTGATCCGGGAGCATCCTGGCGTGCATGACGTCAGCGTCACCAGCGTGCCTCACGAAGATGATGGAGAGCACCCCGTCGCGTGCGTCATGAGGAGTCCAGGGTCCAGCGTTACGGCGGAAGAGATTAAGGAGATGGTTGCTAGTGCGTATTATTTTCCTTTGTTTATTTATTTTGGTGCTCAAACTAGATGAGATGAGCCGTGTTTCCTATCGGACTACTTTGAGAAGAAAGACTGAAAGAAACTCAGAGGTCACAGTCTCTTAGTCCAGACATAATCATGTGAGTTCCGTGCAGATAAGTGTCTGAAATGGTCGTTTGACTAAAGAGCCACACAGATTTGACTTTGGCTTTATTACACCCACTTTTCGCCAAATTAATTCCTTTTGCAGCAACTCTGTTTTACTTGTAAATACTTAACATTTAAATTCTTCTTCCAGATAAACTATCAGACTCTCAAAGACTACGAGGTGGTGTGATCTTCATGGACCAGCTTCCTATGACCTCTACAGGGAAAATTGCACGCGGAGAGCTGTGTAAAATGGTGCTGACACTCAAGAGGGAATAGATGACATTCCAAACGAACAAGCCTAGCTATTTGTAAAATAAAATTGCTGTAACCACTAGCAAGACCTTAGTGATAGTTAGGGTAGGCCGCACGTAAGTGGTACGGTCAGCAACAAAAGTCGATTAACACTTCAGTTTTTTTAATCTCAGTTAATGAGTAAAATATTTGTTCAAAATTGCAGCAGAAGTAGGTACAATGCTCAATAACTGAGATTAAAAAAACTGAAGTGTTAATCGACTTTTGTTGCTGACTGTATCTAAACCAGTCTAAGCTGGTCTCGCATTCTATTGAAACTCCATACTACGCTAGCTAGGCCAGCTCAAAGCCTTCAAAGCAAGAGTGAAGACATCTTCTTCACACATGGCATGCTCGTTCCATCATAGACCTCACCCATCGCTTTCAATCAGGCGTGATCGAGGTCAAGGGCGGTCCCATTAAGTACCAAAAAAAAAAAAAGCCAAAGTTCTCGGGACTCTGGCGTAATAGTTCATTTCTGCAAATTCAACCAACTAAAACCGCAGTAAATTTAGCAGGACACTTGCTAGTGAACAAACGAAAAGTTTGTGAGTGAAAGACAGATCTAGAAGAAAGATTACGGTCTACTGGCTAGATAATATCTACTTGAATCTGCACCCTAGTTGCGTAACACTTGTGAGGCCTAAAAAAATTATTGTATTATCTTTATTAATTAAAAATACACTCTCGGAATAATACACTCTCTGAGGCATATACGTTGGAAAGCGGGGTGAGACTGGGAGGATTGACGTCACCCAAACTTTTCAATCTATACAATGACCTCACCGTTGAGCTCAGTAGCAAGCGTGCCGGTTGTTCGATAGATGGCGTTTGCGTCAACAACATCAGCTACGCGGACGACATGGTGCGGCTGAGCCCGACGGTCAGGAGTCTCAGAGAGTTGTTACGGTGAGGCCTATGCTGGTGCACATTGCCTTGTATACAATGTCCAAAAATCGGAATTGATGATCTTTAGGGACGCCGGTGGATGCCCCGAGTATTCACATAATATAACCCTAAATGACTTGTGCACAAATCGTGTCACGAAATTTAAAAATACTTGGGGCACTTTATTACCGAAGGTCTTGAAGACGACCTGGATATAGAGTGGGAGCGCAGGCGCAGGGCTTTAGCGATCAGAGGTAACATGCTGGCCCGCAGATTTTCCCGCTGCTCTGTACAAGTAAAGATAACCTTGTTCAAGAGATTTTTCAAGGCGTATTGTCAAAGTTTTTATACGGGAAATCTGTGGGTCAGTCACACCAAAAGATCGCTGGATGTCCTGCGCATCCAGTATAACAACATTCAGGATGATGTTGGGGCTGCCTCGCTTCTGTAGTGCATCGGGGATGTTTGCGTTGTATCGCACTGATGGCTTTCATGCAGTCATCCGCAAGAAAACTGTATCCCTGATCTGCAGAATGCGTGGCAGCTGCAACGGAATTCTAAATAGACTGTAGCAGATCATAAGATCTCTTCTCCGATGTGGAGATCCTTTATTAAGCGAGTAATTTGAATGTATTTTAATTTAATTTTTTATTTTAATTTATTTTGAATTGAATTTAATTTTTTTAATTTTAGATTTTTATTTTATTTTGTAATTTTTGATTTTATTTTTTAATTTTTATCTTTCATTTGTAATTTTTTTTTATTATATTAATCTTATATTACCTGTTTATTTTAATTGTAAGTCGGACTGTATGGAATTATGGATCAATTAGTTATCTGCTATAGGCTGATTATGTATGTTATGTAGTTATCTGACTTATATGAATTTTAATTTTTTATTCTAATTACTTGGTTATTATTATTCAAAATATTTTTTTGGGGTTTTGTTTGTAGTTTGCAAATTTAATTAATTTTGTTTTAGCTATATTTATTTTTAAGCTGTTAACGCAATTACCCCGCAGTTATGTTATATTTTTTCAGTGAAGGCAGACTGGATTTTTTATGGAAGGTAGGTTGCTGCCATCTTCTTTATTTTAGTGAATTCATTATTTCAGTATTGCTCGAGTAATACTTGTTGAAAAATAATAATTTATGTTAATAAATTAATACTTTCTTAATTCACTTTTTATTTGTCCTATTACAAAATTGTATTCGTACATAGGTACCTGGGTCATATTCAAAATAATTGTATATTTACTACTGTCTTAATGTCCAACCCAATTATTTTCATAACGAGATGCAACTGACTAGAATTTCATAAACAAACAGATAAAATATTTATTTGAGCTTAATAAAAAACAACGAAACATTTGGTAAACCTAAACAATTCATTTAAAAAAATTAAACCAGACATTGCGTAGGATCCGTTTCATACAAGTATTCTATGTCCACGTCTTTAACGGTAAACTAAAAAAAATAATTTAATTATTAACCATTCAAAAAAAGTAAAAAAAAAAAATATATTCAGAGAATATTGTTTAAACTTTCAACACTTTACTAAACAAAATATAAAATACTATTTAGTGTACTCCAAATTTAATTTATTAATAAGTGTCCTGATTTTGCACATATCTGTTATTCTTCTCTGTTATGCTATTTTAACATTATTTCCATGGCAATAAAGAAATTTGAAATACTGGCAAAATTAGTTCACTAGCTGTTACTACACGACGCGTAAGAATAAACGCTTTGCCATTTTGTTCAATATAGTTTTTCAGCTCGTTTCGTGGTCGAAGAAAATTAGACTTTTAAAAGTAAATATTCAATGTGAGTCGTTTACAGTAGCGATAAGTACTTACTGTTTTATTACTCATACTAGGAAAGGGCTGTATTGTGATATTTGTTATAACTATAAAATATTCGTATAATCATGTGAATTGGTGTGGAAATAAATAGATTTGTAGGATAGACACGTGCAATTAATTCATATACGTTATTTTATCTGTCACTTTTTTCCGTTACGTAACAGATATGAATGATTAGGCATTATTCACATTGTCTCATGTATGAATTAATGAAAATAAAATATTAATAGGTACTTAGTGCACCGCAGGTTAGCCAAAACATTTTTTTTACTTACTTAAATTTATTTGAAGTATGTAAAGTTTGCGTATATTGTGCCATGTATTGCATTGCTGTGCCATGTATTGTCTGTGTGTGCATGTTTTACTACGTATCCTCAGTCCTCACTGCTTGAGCCTTTTATACTAACCGCGCAGCCTCGCCGAGGCGTACCCAGCCTCTCGTCGGCCGTCTCAGTATCAGTTAAGGGGGATGCGCCAAGGTAGCCCGCGAAATTCAAATTGACTCAGGTTTTTTGCAATTTACAGGTCAGTGTAAAGTTGTATGTTGATTAAAATATGATTCACGACCGTAACAAATATGGCTATACATAATTCTAATCATTAGAATCCTTTTGCCTTAATATTAATATCAAAATTTTAGGCTCGGTAGTTTCGGAGATAAGGCATTATGGCAATGATGATGATGAATTTATGGCAATTATACCAACTCAAAATACGATCACCAAAATGTTATTTCATTATGTACCCACCTAGCGACCCACACCGACTTCGCACTCGTAGCCTGTTATAAACGTGTGCTATTTAAACTTGCCCTAATAATTCCTTTCTGTTATTTTTCTGTTACAATCAAATAATATTCATATCTGTTTCCTATCCGTAACTTACAATTATTTTGAATATGACCCACCTACAGCTCATCAATATTAACACTGGCACTACGAAAACCGCCCTTACTGCTACGAAAGACACTGTCAATGGCAAAGTGATACCACGGATGTGCTTTTTACTGTACCTTCTATGTTGGTAGGCTGCCGGTACTTATTTCAACGACCACGGACAACTTCTATACAAGTCTTAAGTAGGTACCTACTTAATTTAATATCCAACATTTAAGAAAATACATAGCTTTTACTGCGTTGTTGGTCTAGTGATCGCAAGCGCGGCTATTGCTAAGGGGTTATTATTAAGTAGTAGCAAAGTTGGTCTTTTGTTGGTTTGGTCCTTTTGTAAGTAGGTACACGGAGGTGCGGTGCTGCCATCTTTAATTTAATGCAAGAATTACTTTAGGAATTTATGATCTTAATGCTAGTTAATCATTTATAATCGACTCACTTCCTCTCACCGAGAGGAGGTCTGTGTCCCAGCAGTGGGAATATTATAGGCTGATTATAAATTAGGCAACCAAAATACCTACTAAAATTGAATGTAAAATTAACTTAAAAAATCTTCATAGTCAACATCTGTCAAGATTTTTTAGATTCTGTACAGACAAGCCTAGAGCTTGTCTGTACAGAATCTAAAAAATCTTTCACATTATGGACCTTGGTTTTATTACCCCTCCAAATAGGTGTATGTGGATCAGCTTCTGTTAACTTCTATCATTCAGTATTTTACATCTAAGAGCGCTGACAACGGCAACGCTGCAACTGCGACATGACCTCCACTTTACAATGACCATGTGCCTAAAATTGGATGAACGGCCTTCCATCCAAAGTATGACCGCAGAAGGCGTAGCATAACCTCGCAAATGTCGTATAGCTACGCCATAAAAACTATCACTAGCAATGACTTTCATTTTGACAGTTCAACATCATCCATTGCGTTATTTACGTTGTTGAGCACACAATTTTTTCGAACGTATGGAACAATGGATTAGCAACCTCCTTCAAATTTAAATTGTGAGTTATGATGTGTTACGCAATTAGAGTGTTGGAGCTATTGTCGGTAGTTCTAGTTCGTCCGAACACTCAAACAATATGTTACGTTGACACATATTTAATACCTACTCTAATTAATGATGTTCCAACAAAAATCCAATCGGAAATAACAAACAGTAATTATAAAAATAAATACAAAAAATTATTTGTTTCTCTTTGAAAATGCAACATGCTGTATACCTACCTAAATTTCATTCAATAAGTGATTAGCATCTTCATCGTTTGTGTACATTATGGTTGTTATTTACTAACTACCTGACAATTTTTTATAAACTATGTGTTTAATGTAGCACGAGTCTAATAACTAAGTTTTAAGTTAGTTTTTAAGATTGCTTAAAGTGTGTCAACATCCAGACAAACCTATTGAGGTTTTTGTGATGTTCATGTTTGTTTTTGTTTAGTTTCTTAATTAGGTAATAAATAATAATAAAAAATAAAAAAAACATATTTCTATCTCTTACAGTACACTTACAAGTGACAGAGCCAACAAGTAGCATTTGAGTATCGGCCGTCAGATTTATGTATAAGCAAATTACCTACCTCCTACGTAAATGACTAACCAGATGGACAATTACCGAAATCCTAATAATTTTCCTAAAAAAACATGTGGTACGTGGTACACATGGTTTACGAATCACAACATTCTTCGATCTAGTGACCACCACACCATTTGTTTTAAACCCGACAGACTAGTTCAAGATTGCATATTATTGGAGATAAACCAGTTTCGTGGTTTATGATTTTAGCAGTTTTTATACGTAACCCATAGAATTAATTTTAATACATAACAGTGCTTCGTTTCTTATAGTCAGAATATCGTGGGATTGTGACAATTTTTTTGTTGTAATGGCTTTGAGTGGTGATAATCGGCATCTTGGACACTTATTTTTTGAACACATGCTGACACGACCAGATGCGATATGTCAGGTAGGTGTCTACTGCAAATATTTACTATCTAGGTTCCTAAAAGCATAGGTATTTTAAAATCAAAAGTTTATACCATAATTAAAATAATATTCGAAATAATATTCGATAAACCGCTTCAACATTGTCGTTAGGAGTCGCGCGAGCCGATATTTCGGGGTATATTATATTGCAAGTCGGGCAAAGTGTAAGTATGTACCAACATAAAATAATTTATTGGTTCGCTGGCATAACCTTGTGACTTTACACAACATAAAACACACCACCAAACATCCCAATTAGAATATTATATTACAATCTTATTAGTACCTATACCCTTTTTCTATTATGTATAAAACATTGTTTATTTAATTAGTTATACTTATAGACTGATAGTGGGAGAAATTTGTGGTGTGGTCAATAAATAGATCTACGGATCTACGCACGCTCATAGTCGCACACATAGAAGGGTCTAGCGTACACAAACACACTTTTAGACTTGATTGATGGTTTTAGGCCCAAGTAATTTTTAATAGGTAGGTATGTACCTACTAAGTTAAGTAGGTACAGCCGCCAGCACATCAAGTTACTAATTAATATCTTTCAAATTTCTTTAATAGATTTTCAACTTTATCGCTAAAGTTGATTGGGAAAATGTGACAGTTTCGGGTAGCTTTATGTGTTGGCGTCTGTACCCACTGTCATTCATTTTTTGCCTCTATTAAATTGTCTGCAAGATCTGTGGGCCGGAAGATCAATGTACTCTGTCAGTAGACCGTACTTTTCTGCCAAACAATAGGCCATTATCATATCGCGCCGCGCTGTAGCTGGACGAAAAAAATACGATCCACTCTGATATTCATAAACGTTGCTTAAAGTTAGATAGAGATTAGCGACTGTTTAACCAGGTTTAACCATAGGTAGGTAGGTAGGTACCTACCTACATTTTTGACGTTTGAACGTCACTTATCTTTAATCATCGTTTTTAAATAAACCCCCATTGTGAAACTGAATTAATGCACATTATGAAAGCAGTTTGTTCAGAATCGTTTACTGAATCGATTCAAACTATTTCAATTACAGTCTCACTTCCGCTGGACAGTCAAAACCAAAACAAACCAAAATGGTTTGTTTTCACTATAACAGCACAAAAAAATCAGTATAAGTACAGACGCCAGCACACCAAGCTACCCGAAACTGTCAAATTTTCCCTATCAACTTTGAACCTTATGCTTTAGCGATAAAGTCGAATTTTTATTAAAGAAATTTGACAGATTGTAGTAGCTTGATGTGCTGGTAGACTGTACATACATACCTATATAAACTCACGCCTTCTGACGATAGGTAGAAAAGGCAGAATGCCACTTCCTATGATCCTTTCATATCATACCTACTCCTTTTGCTGATTTATTTGTTCGTATTACAGGTAGATGCAGCCACAGGGAAAACCGAGAGGAATGCTTCGGTCCTAGCTCGCTCCATACGTTTAGCGAGATGCCTCCGTCATTTTGGAGCCAAGCCAGGAGATGTGCTGGCCTTACACGGGAAGAATCACCTGGACCTACACATACCGTATTACGCGGCGCTACTGAATGGCATGCCTATTGTTGGAGTGGATCCTATGCTTAAGTTTGGTACGTTAGTTTTTAGGGTTCCGTACCCAAAGGGTAAAAACGGGACCCTATTACCTACTAAGACTCCACTACTGTCCGTCTGTCTGTCTGTCACCAGGCTGTATCTCATGAGCCGTGATAGCTAGACAGTTGAAATTAGACCGATTTTAAATTTTCCATAGAAACAGAGATTTCCAGTTACCTTTTTTTTAAATAAGACATTTCGAAAATGCGGCCGACGTGACCCGTCCAATCCTTTTTCAGTTTGGCAGACGGGAATCCTAGACGTAGGCACGTCTAGGATTCCCGTTTCGGAGCGAAGCGTGGTGTTTCGTATTCTGTCAGTTAGGTACTTTAACGCCTAAAATGCTGCGCTCGTTTTGTTAACTGTGGTATTTCTTCTTCCAGAGGAAATAAAGAAATTGTTCAAGCTAACGACACCCAAGGTAGCATTTTGCCAGTGTGAGCATTTCACGGAAGCTGTCGCAGAACTAGGACTGGACACCAAGATCGTAACCTTCACTGATGGCAGGTATTCCATGGAGAACTTCATTCGGGAGTACGATGCAGAGAATCGGAAGGAATTTCGGTAAGGGTCAAGCACCATGCAGTCCATTGCTCACATCGATCACATAGGGCCTTTTTTGCCAGTTTCAGCTTCAGTGATATATGATTTTAAGGTATAGGTACCTACCCTCATTTAAACTGTCTTTTAAGTACTAAATCCAGCTTTGGAATGGAGCACATGGAAAATTAAAAGTGAACCTTAAATTCTTCATCATAAACAGGCCAGCAGAATTCGACACAGATAAGATCTACCTCTGGTTAATCACCACGGGTGGTACAACCAACGTGCTGAAAGTAGCAGCTTTCAAACACAAGCCCTGGATTGACAGGATACTGAAGGAAAGGGATTTATATCTTACTGATGAGTGAGTTGGTTTCATATATAAGTTTTTAATTCTTTCGATTATCAAAAAGTTACGGTCTTTTGTAATGCGTTTAATTTGATTTTTAACCGACTTCCAAAAAGAAGGAGTGACCGTTCACACTCGACGCACTAACGTATCATCGGTTGAGTGTGAACGGTCAAGTGTTTTTCTATACATTTGTCTGTTCTGGCGTTACGCGACCAATAATACGCGACGCATGTTCCGTCAGATGTGAACCCTTCAGGCAAAATGTTACCGTCATGACAGTAAACTTTAATGTTATAAGTAGCTAAAAGGTCACAAAATTAACTGTTTTATTAATTTGGTGATGTCGTTCAAACCATTGAAATTTACTTACATAGGTACAGTAATGGTGGTTTTTCTTTTTTTTTTCCGTAAATAGTAGACCATGTTCAATCATTAGTTACGTCGTAAATCGTAAAGTTACGTTTTGTCTTTTACTGTTTTACAAACATTTCTTCTTACTGTATAATGTCAGTAGGTAGTCTTAATGAATGTGCTGTAGGTATAGTAAGAAATTCTTTTTTTCAGTGCAAAAAACCGTCCAGCATTATATCTGTCGCCAGTGCAGTGGGTAGCTGGCTTCTACTACGCGATAGCCATGCCCCTGTTCAACTTGTGCAAGGTTCAGACTTCCCTGCCACCCACTGCAGATCACGTCATTGATATTATTAAAAAGTATCGGGTAAGATTGATATTCTAGAATACACACATCAAAAGTGTCTAGGGAACAAGTACATTTTTAACTAAAAAGAATTAACCAATTAATATTTACCAAATCTAGTCGTAATCGGATGTTCGCATGCACAGCTCCCGAACTTGGGACTCTCACAACTTGTTAACTTATAAATCCATCCAGTACCCAATTGAGCAGGGAATCCCGAAATTGTAGCAATAGGAGCAACCTCAATAGATTTTTTTTCAAAGAATAAACAATTTGTTTGTTGCAGCCAGTCAACGTAATGCTGGGACCGTCAATGCTCAGTTCTTTACTGAAATCCGAGAAACAGTGCGACTTCACTTCTTTTGATCTAGTCTTGGTAGCGGGGGCAAAAGTTCACAAAGACCTCATTTCTGAGTTAAGGGTACGTCATCTATAACTTTACTTTTATTTTTATCTTGGAGAAATGCTCATGCTTTCTGCACTACCCCGGGGAGATAGTGCATTTATGTGGGACTCTAAACCACTTAAATTCCACGGTGTCCTCCTCTGCCGCTTACGACGGGAACACGGGCACGCGTTAGCAGCACTCATCCGTGAACCCGAAGATAAAGTGACATTCTGGTTTTCTGACCCAGATTTACCGCAAACGTTGTGCGATAGGAAAATACTGCAACGTAGCTGTACCAGTCAGCTCATAGCTTCCAAACCTGCTACCAGAGTGAACTCTGCACTGCCGGATGCCACGAAGACTTGGACCAACATTTGAGAAACTGATGTGCCATCCATGCGAAGGCGACAACTGTACAGTCACGAGCATAAGTATGTATACACTTGGCTTTATTCAAAGACGATTTTCTCCTTTAGTTTTGAATGAAATTTTATGTTATTACGAACAAAGTATTATCGAACCCATAGGTTTATGTAACGTGTTGTATTTCAACGTTGCATTCGTTATTTCACGAAAACATTGCAATTGAAAGTTGCCAAGGGTTGACATATTAGTGCTCGTGACTGTACCAGTATAACAAGCAATCCATTTAATATTTCTGAGTATCGTTTACCATGTTTTTCAGAAAAGATTACGCGAAGGCGCTGTAGCAGCCGAGATCTATGGACAAACAGAAACTCTTGGTCAAGTGTTTTCGCTAGAAGCGGATGGACCTCTGGGTAGCTGCGGGAAGCCTACAGAAACACATCAAGTCATGGTAAGAGTTCTCATTATTCTCCTGGATGCAGATGAATGAATGCCGAATGTAGCAGAAATTACGCGACTCACAACTCAAAAAATCACGTTCGTTTGGCTTCACCCTTAGTGAGCACAAAGGCTAATTTCTTACATGACATCGGACTTTTCACTTTTTATCTGATGTATGTATCTGATGTATTGTATGTATTTTAGTCTGTGCTAAATAAATGTATTTTCTTTCTTTCATTTATCATATTATTTTCCACCTGCGGGTCCCCCGCGAAATATGTCGATAAAAACTATCCTATGTCCTTCCCCAAGATGCAATCTATCTCTCTGCCAAATTTTATCGAAATCCGTTCAGTGGTTTAGGCGTGAAAATGTAACACACAGACAGACATACAGAGTTACTGCCGAATTTATAATATTAGTATGGATTTATTTGTTTCTATTTATTATAGTCTACGATTTATGATTATAGCTAATGGATCCAGACACGGAAATAGAAATAAAGGCGTCAAACACTCCAGGAGAGCTATGGTTGAAAGGGCCCATGTTTACTGTAAGTATTATACATTATCCTCTATTGGTAGGCACCACTGCTAGGCGAAAGCTTCCTCGTAGTTCGCTACGATTAATGCTTATCCAAAGCCGCCATCTCAAACTCAAACTCAAAGCATTTATTTCAATTAAACCTTGTACAGGCACTTTTGAATTGTCAAAATTAAATAGTCTGTCAGTTAGTCAGAAAGTTGAAGCTAGTTGCCCATTCCAAAACGTAGATCTCTATGGAGAAGAACGGGCAAGAAACTCCATGGACACTCTTTTAAATCAAGATATTACAAAATCCTGGGTACATCACACACATAATTTTTCAGAAGTAGTAGACTTGAACCTTTATTTATTAAGCTCAAAACGACGAGAGGATTCGCTATCTTTTCAAAACTAAGGCCCGTAATCCACCAAAGCGGAGAGGAGAGGAGATGTCTCATTTTTCTATAGAATTTCGTGCCGCTTAGCGCTTGCCCGCTTGCTCGCACGAAATTCTATACAAAAATGAGACATCTCCTCTCCTCTCCGCTTTGGTGGATTACGGGCCTAAGTCCTTTCAACTGACTTCAAAAAAAGGTCGGTTGCATTAAAAAAAAATGTTTGTTAGGTACACCTCAAAACTCCATCGTTTATAAACCGATTTGGAAAAAAAATTTGAATGGGTATATGTACGGGTATGGTCAAGTTCTGATGAGTAGTTTTTCAGTTACCTACCTTTAACAATATTTTTTCCACTTAGTTTTGATGATGTTGTAATAACTTACTGTCGCTGTTATTTATTTACTAAGGTATATTACGAATTTGTGTGGAGGTACAACACCTAAAAAGTGAAAAATAAAAACTTTTTTATAAAATAAACGTCCAAAATAAAACACTTCAAAGTGAAAAATAACTATAATTTTGAAGGAAGTCAGTCGCAAAAACCGAAAATACAATACCTACCAAAGACACTTAATTCCGACAGATTTCCTTAGTATTTTTAGACCCCTTGTTAGTTAACATTCGAGAATGTCTTCTAACTGTTGCAAATGATTTATTTAACGTTACAGGAATACTATAACAACCCACAACAGACTGCGGCAGTGTTCACAGACGACGGCTGGTTCAAAACGGGAGACCTGCTGTACCGAGACAAAAATTACAACTTTTACTTCGTCGAGCGACTTGGGATGCTCATTAAGTACAGGAATTATCATGTAAGAAAGGAAAAAAGAAATATGGTTTAAGTATTCTGCACAGCCGGGTCAGCGGGATTGTCCGAAAGGGTTACCGCTGGCCGGAATAAAGGCTAAGGAAGGAACACGGGTGTTTTTAGTATTTTTGTTATAGCATCTAATCTAATTTTTGAAATACATCATCTGTCAAAATTTCAATTGTCTAGCTATCACGGTTCATGAGATACAGCCTGGTGACAGACGGACAAACGGACAGTGGAGTCTTAGTAATAGGGTCCCGTTTTTACCCTTTGGGTACGGAACCCTAAAAAAAATTTACTTAAACGTTTATTTGCGGTTAATGTGACGCTAGGAAAAACCACACACAATAAACATGCTGTGTGTTTGAGGTTTTTCAAACACAACAACCATCTGTGTGTGTGTGTGTGATGGATCGAATACTTCACGAGAATTCTAGTCTCCACTCGGTCGGGTTTTCTCTGGACGGATCATTTTATAAGCCACTGCCGGAGACTGTTGTTCACCAGGTAATAAAGACTTCCACGGGATGTAGGTACTTCGATGGGGGTACTGGGGGAAGGGAGGGGTCCATTCCCTCAGTACCCCCTCTAGTTGAAAAGTCCCTTTCATGCTGACCTTTGTGACAGCAGTAAGTACTAGGTACTTACCTATCTACGTCTGTCAGCGGGCTGTAGGTATCTCATGATCCGAACCGTAATAGGTAGACAGATTAACACAGAGGGTGTTCTATTGCCGCTATAACAACTAATACCTAGTAAAAAAAAACAGTGGCACTCCAGGAGGGCCGACAGAAGTAAAAACTTGAAAAAGCATAGTAATTTTACAAATATGTTTGAAGGTCATTCTTCCCAAAGAAAATGTACCGCGCGTTGATGTCTTTATAATGGCCAAACAGAGAGATGTCGGTTACGGTAACAGTGTCGTCGCGAGTTCAATGGTTTTTTCCCATCTCAAAATGTCCAACGCCCCTACAGAAGTTTTCACTTCAATAAAATAAAGTTAAAAATTAAACCCCGATAAAAAAAGTTTCCTGTATGTAGGTCTCCTTACAAAAAACGAGTTGCCTTTAGGTACGGAACCTTTCGAGTGCGAGTCCGAATCGCACTTGACTGGTTTCTTCATGTATGACCACGCATAGATACCTACATAAAGAAACCGGACTTTTTATATAGACGACTTGGACGATTCTTTTTTTTTAATATTCTCTGTCTTTACAGATAGCTCCGTTAGAGTTAGTGGCAGTGATCCGCCAGCATCCTGGCGTGCTGGATGTCAGTGTGACCAGCGTCCCTAACGTCTTCGACGGCGAGCATCCAGTCGCGTGCGTCGTGCGACGACCTGGCTTCAAGGTCACTGCGCATGAGATCAAGGAACTGGTTGCTAGTGAGTAAAAATTACAGATGTTCTATTGGTTTCATCATCACTCACCCTCTGCCCTTATGACGCCATAATATTAACTGATATTTATGTTTGTATTGCTGATTTTAATGATTATAATTTTGCAAATATATATATTATTATTATCTGCCCAACAGACTTGTAAGTTGGGGTCGGCTTCCAGTCTAACCGGATACTAATTATATGTATGAGTCTTCGAGTTTTTCTACTTTTTTTATAAAACGATCTAGGTACGATATTTTGAAAATCTAGGTAGGTAGGTACTTAGCTCGGATGAAAATCTTTTCTGAAAGAAATTGCTGCTCTAGTCGAAAACCAAACAAAAAATTTTATAACCAGATTTTGTTTTTGTTTCTTTGCTGCTAATATTGCCCATAAGATCATACTCGCAACTCCTACAACTTCGCCCTTATGAAGACCCACTGACCATAGCTAGTTTGACCTGATGATCTAATCATCATAGCAGAGAAGGAGTAAGTAGGTAACTATACTTTCTACCTACATAATTTTGTATTTAGTACCAACAATACCCACATTACTGATTTCTATTTCACAGGTAAACTCTCCTACAGTAAGCGTTTGCGAGGTGGAGTCATCTTCATGGATATGCTACCCCGAACATCCGCAGGCAAAGTGGCTCGAGCTAAACTGAAAGAAATTGCTGCTATCGCAAACAGAGAATAAATAACTTTTAAAAACAAGTGTCCTTTTTTTTCACTGGCAAGTTACTCTTGCAGTACAACCTGTCACAATATCTGTGACGTTATATCGGCGGTCTGGGTACGGTGTGAAAAAAAGTTTTTTCGAGAAATGTGGAGGTAAAAAAAAATTTACTAACCTTTTCAAATCACCGCACCGGGGAGTGCGCGGAGAGGTGACAGGGGAAGCGGGAGAGGCGCCGCATTCCAGCGAGGTGCACAGATATTGTGACCGGGTTGTATTTTTTTTCATTGTTTATTGCGGCTAAATTCAAAATTAGTAGGTACTTGAGAACACCTCTATTCAAGTAGTACAGCAGCCAAGTAAAATGTAATGGAAAGCTATAAGATTTCGAATGATGAATATTTGCAAAATATTCGTAGGTATTGAAAAGTTTTAAAGGACCATAGTTTTTATTGTCAAAGTTCCAAAACTATAAAATTCCTACGTAGATTGGAACGTCTTTAGTGTTACGTTCCGTTCTATTGAATAAGAACAATTTTATTGTTTTTCAATAAAAGTATTGTTTCTTTTTGAACAAAACACACTGAAATCTATTTCTTTAGTTTCATTTGTTTCCAAAATGTAGCAGATTCATGCTTCTGCAATGCTTGACGTTCTCAATGAAAAGTATGCATACCAACTGACTGTCGAACGGAGCGTAATTTTGACATATTGACAAACTGTCAAATTACGATCGGCTGATATGTCGATCGGGATCGTGTACAATCGTGTATTACTAATAAAATGTATTTAATCGAATAATATAAACAAAGCTATGGATGAAAACGAGTTCTTCAGACAGACCGTGCAACATTTAGCTCGATGTTTGTCGAGTATAAACCCGACGCCATGGGAGAAGGTAAAATTACGACACGTATTTTGCAATCCTGAAAATTTTGTAATGGTTGATTATTATCCTGATTATGCTTATTTCCGTATAGAAAAAAAAGTATTGTATCCTTGTTTTGCAAGTGCATTTAAACTTCTTTGTTGTTGCTTCAGTTACATTATTTAATTGTTATTTTGACAATAATAATAAATGCATGACCTCACCCAAACAGCCTGTTCGTTATCATCGTTGCAAAGTAGAAAAGCGTTGTGAACTTGTGATTCATCCACTTATTGTTACTATGTCGATGTCTAACATAATGTTTTACAACCATGACATAAGCGCTGTGCACACACTGGGCCTACCTTGAATGTTGTGTCCTATCCTTTTATTTTTAAATCTCCTGTGATTAGCAATGACATTTTTATTAGAACCGGATTCGTGGACTAAGATGATTTTGTGCAATTATTTTCTTAGCACTTAAATAATTTGTACTGAATAGATGAGCAAACTAAAAAACTGCAGGTTAATTCCATAACAAAATATCAGTTACAACGGCATTCATTTTGACAGTTCAACAACGTTCATTGCATTATTTACGTTGTTGAGCAGATTTTTTTTCCAACTTAAGAAGCAATGGATCAGCAATATCCTTCAAAATTATTCAGATTGAGACTGATAGTGTGTTAGACAAACAACAACAAAACAGTATTTACTTGTTAGTCCACACTTTATATTCTTATTTCATAATAATTCAGCATTTCACTATGTCACTTCCTCATACTTAAAAAGGAAATAATTTTATTGCACTAAATAGGTGTAGAAAACTATATGACAAATTGACAATAAATTAAACTGTGTATATGACATAATTATGTAATGGCATTTTTAGACTGCATTTGAAAATTAAATCAAATGATATAGCCAATAGCTAAGTCACTATAGCTAGTCAAAGATTCGCAAAATCCATAGTCGACCCATTACTACTATTTAGTTTGTTAGAATAACCACCTTTTTAATTTCAATGTTAGGATTTATTTGAATGTTCCAAAATACTCCAATGCATTCGTATTACCAGTATTTTCATTTATTGTCTTCTTCCCCTTGTATAATATTGCATCAAAGGAGATAAAAGGCAAACTAAATGCCAGGAAATGTTGGTTTTGTAACTGATGAAATTACTAAAATCTAAAAAAGCGTCATTGTTACAATGATTAATCTGTATAAATAAATGATAATAATTTATTTATGTAAGTAAAAAAAAAAATATTTTAACTAGACGAGTTTTGTGTTACCTATCTGACTTCTCTGAGAAGGAAGACAGAAACAAACTCTGAGTTCACAAAAAAATAAAAAAAATAATGGAAATAATTATGTCATTTTACAATGAGCTTCAAACAAGACGGGTAGCATCAGCACGTAACATACACACGCACACACATCCCCACACACTCCCGCACACACCCCCTCACACACTCCTGCACACACACACACGCACTTCCGACTTTGCCATTGTCTTGGATAGTACCGAGAGCTCCTGCGCTTACACACACATTAACAGCGTGTTTGTAGATACACTTGGTAACCACAAGTAAAGCGCATGTGGCTTCGTGATATGAAAATAATGAAGCGCATGTGGCTTCATGATATGAAAATAATGTACTAAATATTCATCTATCGAAGGAAATAGGTATACTGACATATTCAACATTGCCATTTCAGGTGAACACCCTGTTTATGCTGTGCCCACAAGCCAGCTCCGCATTGATTGTCACTCCTCGGAGCCAAGAGGCATCCATAGCCCTTGGCCTGTACTTCCTTCAAAGTAACTTGCAACATCAAGACAAGCTCCTGCCCTACTTCCTTAAGGTCCTTAAATGCCTGACTACTGCACAATTTGAAGAGCCGCTGTGTAGAGTCAAAAATGGAGACCGTAAGTACCTGTTTCTTTTTATATTGAAGAGGTTTGGTGTATCGGAAAGACGTTTCTTTCAATATTGAATAACCAAATTAATGATTACCTTTTGTATTTCATGAAATCATAAACTTATAATAATATGATGTTGTATCAGCATTATCCTAAATTATCCAAAATAATTTATATTTTGACGGCACGGTTGGCGCAGTGGTTAAGCGATTGACTGCTGCGCTGTGTGTAATATTTGTATGGCCTACAAGTAGTTGTTCCGGGTCTGGCTGTTTGTGTATGTGAATTTAAATGTTTGTAAACGCACCCACAATACAGGGGAAATTCCTAGTGTGGAGCAACGTTTATTAAAAAACAAAAAAAAAAAATTCATAATATTTCGATTTTTTTTTATTTTTTTTATTTGAAATGGGTTTGCTCTTGACTCTAGTCTAGGTCAGAGTTGACAGAGACAAAGTCGACGATGGAGTGAGCTCACCCAGAAGAAGCCTGTTCACTCTTACTTTGAAGAAATATTATACTTAATAGCAAAAAATGGCAGCATTGCCAGATAATAAGAGTCATGGACAACTTTGTCAGCGTTGAGCAAAAGCTTGGCATTGATTGTTATTGACTTTGTACAGACTCCAGCACATCAAGCTACTACAATCTGTCAAATTTCCTTATTAGATTTTCAACTTTATCGCTTAAGCATAAGGTTCAAGGTTGATTGGAAAAATTTTACAGTTTCGGGTAGCTTGATGTGCTGGCGTCTGTACAAGTATGTATACCTTACTTGATTTGTAGCCAGTACTTAACAGAACATCACACCAGGACTTTTAACGTAACTTTTACTATGGGACCAAATTACCTGAAATCGCGAAAAAAAAAAACAGCTGTTCCCTACATTTATGTTCGTATAACTCGTCAATTTCGCAATTTCAGGTTTTGGTCCCATAATAAAAGTTGTTCATAATGATGAGTATAATGACCTCTTAAGAGGTTATTAATGTTTTACCAATAACCCTGTAGATTCGCGTAAAAAAATAGTTCATTACCTGTAGAAATAAAACAATATTGATTTAATACATAAAATAAATCATATTTATTCAATATTACATAGTTTCCTTCATGCAGGAACGTTTCCTTTGTTAATCTGCTTTCTGTAACAAACAATAATAAATAATGCATTAAAATTCGTACGAAGTTGTAAATGATAAATTATCGCACTTCACACTAATAATATTATAAAGGCGAAAGTTTGTGAGTGTGTTCGTATACAGTTTGTTACTTTTTCACGCAAAAACTACTGAACGGATTTGGATGAAATTTGTCACACGGATACGGGATAGTTTACATTAACCTTGATTAATGGTAATATGGTAAACTTACCCTAAACATTGCCAAACCCTGCGTTACTATTTTCCGAAACCCCATGGTCCGCCCAAGCCTTGTCCTTGCTTCGCAGCACCACCAGCGACGCCGCCCGCAGGGTTACCCTCGGCACCAGCCTGAGGACCTAAAACCAGATAAACAATTAGGAACATTTTAATTTTCTACCTTAACGCATCCGCATCGGCACATCTTCATCATTTCAGCCGAAAGACGTCCACTGCTGGACATAACCCTCACCCAAGCACCTCCATTTCGACCGGTTCTGAGCTTCTCGTATCCAACGGGTTCCTGCGGCCTTCACAAAATCGTCGGACCACCTTGTGGGAGGCCTTCCAACGCTACGTCTTCCGGTACGCAGTCGCCACTCCAGAACCTTTCGGCCCCATCGGCCATCTGTTCTGCGAGCAGTGTGCCCTGCCCACTGCCGCTTAAGTTTGGCAATTCTTCGGGCTATGTCGGTTACCTTGGTTCTCCTGCGGATTTCCTCATTCCTGATTCGATCACGCAGGGAAACTCCAAGCATAGCCCTCTCCATTGCCCTTTGGGTGACTTTTAAGCCTTCTTATAAGGCCCATTGTGAGCGACCACGTTTCAGTGCCATAAGTCATCACTGGCAACACGCACTGGTCAAAGACTTTCGTCTTGAGACACTGCGGTATGTGGGACGAGAAGATATTGTGTAGCTTCCCGAACGCTGCCCAGCCGAGTCGGATTCGACGATAGACCTCTTTCTCGAAGTTAGACCTACCTAACCGAACAGTTTGTCCTAGGTAAACATACTCGTCCACAACTTCGAGTGTAGCGTCTCCGATCTTTATGAGAGTGGGTGTTACATGGGCATTTGACATGACCTTCGTTTTGTCCATGTTCATTTTAAGACCCACTCTTTCGGAGGCTCTACTGAGGTCATCGAGCATTGTACTGAGGTCCTCTATAGTCTCAGCCATGACTACGATATCGTCGGCAAACCGAAGGTAAGTTATGTACTCGCCATTGATGTTAATGCCAGCCCCTTTCCAATCCAGAACCTTGAAGACATCCTCCAGTGCATCGGTGAACAGTTTCGGAGAGATCTAGCTTATCGCATCCCCCTTAAACTTGTTCTCCTAAGGCATATAACGTCTGGGTATTGTAATGTTTATTTCCAAAGATATTAGTATCTATATTTAAATAGTCTATTATTCATTATTAATATCGTAGATCATACCTCCTGCACCGGGAACACCACTTAGACCGGGAACACCACTTAGACCGGGAACACCACTTCCACCGGGAGCACCACCACCAACTAAAAACAAAATTGAAAAACATGGTTACCATGCAGCTTTTCAGAATTGGTAATATCTACAATAGCAGTTTTCATAATCTCAGAAAATTTACATTCCATCGCCACTTGATCAGTTATCTACTTTAGTGAGATGTATTCTAAGTTGATATTTGTGTGAACATTTGTAACAAAAAGGTCCTAATAAGTTTTTGGTTGCAATCGAATTTGCACTTTGTAAAGTGTGACATGAGAAGCACAGAACCGGTCGAAGTGGAAGTGCTTGGGGGAGGCCTATGTCCAGCAGTGGACGTCTTTTGGCTGGATGAAAGTGTGACATTCAGTTTGTTGTTCCATAACTTAAAAATTATCTCAAATTCTTAATTCAAATAAGTATCAAGACATTCTACAATTAATGGCCTCTTGATAACAAACGAATCAAAATATGGTTCGCGAGTAAATATTTGTATTTTTACCTATACTTAATCAAAATATTTTTAAAATTTTCGAAAAGTCAGTCTGATCTCAATCTGTCAAAAATACCTCTAATTTGCACAATTTTGACAAATTTTTGACATTGATTGTCGCTGAGATGAGATTGCGACTAGATTTTGAACGTTTTAAATTACGGGATATGGCCTTCTGATCTAGAAAGATCTAGATAAAGAAAAACCTTGTTCTGTAATATAAACCTATGAAGCAATAGATTAGAAATATCCTTCAAAACCCATGATTGAAACTGTGGTACGCAATTAGGGTACAGATGTTTGTACAGACGCCAGCACATCAAGTTACTACAATCTGTCAGATTTCTTTAATAGATTTTCGACTTTATTGCTAAAATATAAGGTTCAAGGTTGATTGGGAAAATCTGACAGTTTCGGGTAGGTTGACCTGCTGGCGTCCGTACGTAAACGAAGTAAAAGGAGTAAGACTGTAAGGGTCGTCGGTGTGGACCTTCGATCAATAATAGTACTAGATGCCCGATAAGCGCTTCAAAAACGGCCCGAAAAATACGAGCACGAATACTTTTGTGCTCTTATTTCAAATTAGTATGGTCCAATCATAGCCAATGTTAAGACGTCAAAATGCCTCAGTGCGCGTTCAAAAGTTGTGTAAATAACCACCGTAACACCAAGATTTTGGAAGAAATATCTTTTTGTCGGTAAGGGTTTATCATTAAATGTTTTTCATAAAATAGTAACACAATTAAATAGTAAATATAAATCAATAAGCAAATATTATGATTGTTTGGCCAATGTTTGCGACAACGCGCCAACTATCCTTACAAACATTGAAGCATTGAAATGTAATTCCAAGAACTACGTCTAGTTCCAAATTCGAGTAAGTACGAAATTGTCAACAAAATGTTTTTAACCTTATTGCTTAGACGTTAAGTTTCATTTTAGAATAAATATTTTTGTACTTATTATAAAAATGACTTTATTTTCAAGTGACATTTTAAATTTATTGCTTCGATGACAGAAGGACTTAAATATTAATCATTTGCAATCGTAATTAAACTTTATGTTAGAGTGTTAAGGTTTATAATAATCTGAAGTTGTTAATATTATTAAACTTTTTTCTATAGTTCGTAGTAAGAAATATAAATGTTTATCTGTGTGCAAACGTGGCCACTTTAGCGATGTATTTTTGTTCCTAATCATTCATCTAGTACTATTATTGATCGAAGGTGTGGACACGTGGCGTTCTGCCAACCATCGTGTGAAGAAGTTAAGAGTAGTAGGTATGTGTGTGGGGGCTGGAGTTGTAAAGTATATATTTTTTTGAAAATAATACTGATACGTACTAATTAAAAAAAAAATCTCACCTGGATTTGGTACAAGTCCAGCAGGGTTTGCTCCGCTACCGCCACCTAATTTGCTAAAATCTCCTAACTGTTGCATGCTCTGCAATATAAACGGGGGTTATCAGAATCTGCCTGTTTCAGTATCAATTGTAAATGGTCGAGTTAGTGTATACAGGATTAAATAGAAAACAAGCGCCAACACGAAATACCTAATAATTTCAGTAGTAACTGATATACAGGGTGTCCCGTAATTAATGGATAACCTCTTAAGGGGTCATTGTACTTATCATTATGAACAACTATTACTACGGAACAAACATGAAATCGCGAAAAAAAATCTGCTGTTCCCTACATTTATGTTCGCATAACTCGTCAAAATGTAGGAACCAGCTGATTCTTTTTTACCCGACTACGGCGAAGCAAAAAGGAGGGTTATGATTTTGACCGGTATGTATGTTTGTTCATCTGTTCTCTCATAACTTCAAAAGCACTCATAATAATTTGACAAATGAGATATCGTTAGAAGCGCCTTGACCGTCCGCTGGTTATAGGCTATGTGACGTCACACTACATTCATTAGGGCGCCTTCTACAAGACATAAAGTAATGAATTAAAAAAAAATATCTTGGGATGGTGCCTTGTGTAGTATCAAATGAAAGGACTTAATTAGCACGTTTCAAAAATATAAATCTCACTGAAATAACCTCCAAAATAATTAAATAAAAAAAAGTTTAAAAACTAAAACCGAACTATTGAAAAGGATGAAACAATAAAGTACCTTCCCGTGGTCGCATGCTACCATGTCTTATACGTATGTTAGTACAGCGGCATGCGACCACGGGAAGGTACTTTCTTTCTTTTTTCAGGTTTGGTCCCATAGTAATAGTTGTTCATAATGATAAGTACAATGACCTCTTAAGAGGTTATCCATTAATTACGGTACACCCTGTATAATCACTAGAAATTGTCATTTCCCAAATATAAATTCTTGAAAAAAATCTTGTAACTATTGTAATAGATGGTGCAAACTAAGTTATTTCCTTCAAGTAGACACGAATTATGGAATTAATTCTAAATACTGGTACGTTACCCCATGTTTAATACTGGTATTCAGTGAATATCGGTGCGCGACTGCCTATCTGACCTCACCAACCCAGTTGCTGTGGTACCCTTCGTAAGATTGGTCGTCAGACTTTTGGGACTTCTGACGTCCTGTAACGACTGTCACAGATTTACGAATGACATCCGGGACCAACGGCTTAGCAAGCTTCCCGATGCACGGAGAGGTCACCCATCCACGAACCGACCGCGGCAAGCATAGCTTAACCTTCTATCGAGCCGTGCAGCTGCTATTATTTAGCCACGAGCCCTCCCATGAGTATTGGCTTAACTTCAAACACATAATATTAATAATCTACTACTTACCTACTTACTAAATGTCAACCAGTCTTACCAAGGGTTATCGTATTACCCAGACACTGGGTTGTGGAGGTCAGATAGGCAGTCGCTCCATGTAAAATACTGGTATTCAGCTGCATCCGGTTAGACTGGAAGCCGATCCCAACATAGTTGGGGAAAGGCTAGGCAGATGATGATGACTTACTTACTAAATGTTTATTAAAAAGTGTTTAAAAAAAATACTCACGCTTCCAAACATCATGGCAACAAGGAATAATACAAATAATTGCTTGAACATTTTGTTTCGGTAACTGTTTAACTGTTCTTAAAATAGTACGAAGTAGTATTTCCAAATAAGTACTGTAGCTATGCTAAAAACAGCAGATGTATATATACCCCTGTGCGGCACATATTTATTTTGTGTGCTGATTTTAGGGTACCGCGGCACACGCACAAAAAAAACTTGCCAAGTGCGAGTCGGACTCGCACACGAAGGGTTCCGTAGTACAAGCCAAAAACACCGGGAAAAAAAACACGTTTGTTGTATGGGAGCCCCCCTTAAATATTTATTTTATTTTTAGTATTTGTTGTTATAGCGGCAACAGAAATACATAATTTGTGAAAATTTCAACTGTCTGGCTATCGCGGTTATTGAGATACAGCCTGGTTACAGACAGACGGACGGACAGACAGCGAAGTCTTAGTAATAGGGTCCCGTTTTTACCCTTTGGGAACGGAACCCTAATAAAAGACGTCACATTATTGTCTTTCTGTAGGCTGTCGCAGACGGGCTCAACGTGACTGGGGAACAAATTCTATGAAAACTTCGTGGAAATTGTTCTACCGGAGTCGCGTCGCATCGGGCCAGTCTGCGGGCCTTGAGTCGTATGTTATGAATCTGTGGGGTAATTACGTAACACACTGACAGTACTCGTAGGAATGGCTTTCATTTTGACGGTTCAACAACATTCATTGCCTTATTTACTTTGTTGAGCAGACAAATTTTTCGAAGCAATGAATTAGCAATATCCTTCAAAATGATTCAGATTGTGCTTGATAGTGCCTACGCAATAAGGGAGCAGTTTAAAAAAAATCTAATTTATAAACTGCTCCTAATTATCATTAGACTAACAAAAACAGGTACTACTTATATACCAATTTATTAATGTCAAGTTTATTAGAAAGAGTTATAAATAAGCAATACTTACTTTAACTTGAGACAAGTCAAATGACATTTTTTTGCAATAAAGGACATCATCAGTCATTTCCCAGAAAAAAAAAGCTTTTTTCTAATACAGTCTTCTTCCGTTAGTTTTGGGAAGTCGTTTTACTCTGGCACATCTGCCAATAAAAGATGAAATTGTACTCGCCATTGTGTTTAGAAGAGTCAGAAGACTCATAAGTCAGATTTCTCAAGACTTACGGAAGAAGACTACATCGGATGGAACAGAAGTTGAAGTGGTCGGGAAGCCATAGCACATTATTATTGACGTGATCGGGAGGAAGTGATCGGGAAAAAGTAATCGGGAAGAAGTGATTGCGAAGAGGTAATCGGGAAGAAGTGATCGGGAAGAGGTAATCGGGAAGAAGTAATCGGGAAGAAGTGATCGGGAAGAAGTGATCGGGAAGAGGTAATCGGGAAGAAGTAATCGGGAAGAAGTAATCGGGAAGAAGTGATCGGGAAGAGGTAATCGGGAAGAAGTGATCGGGAAGCCATAGCACATTATGATGGTCCTTTCTTCAAAAGATGAAGGCGATGGGTCTGTTACCTATAATAGGAATTTCCTACAAATCAAAGGTCTGTCGAAAAATTACCTAAAAAAAAATCGTGGCCAAGGGCTTTTCCGACTCACGCTTGACAGATTTTGTAACAGCTGGGCTAATATGCGTAAGCGTCGTGGAAAATTAACGAAGGCTTTTGCTTCGTGTCCAATTATTGAATGGATTAGTGTACCCAAATGTTCCTATGGAAGAATCCAAGAATAAAACAAAACCATGCTATTTTTGACAGTCTGTTAATGGACCTATTGTTTATAGATTGTTTCAGGTGTATATATTTTCTATGGCTATCAATTTTAAGGCAGCACAACACTGACGCACGGTAATAATAATATACTGATGACGTATTTGTCCGAATATTCACGTTATTTGGCCATTGTAAAATATACCCTATTGCGATACCAATACGATGTATTTCGTGATATGAAATTAATGCTTATTGTTTATATATTTATTTCAGGAGTAGATAATTTTCAATGCTTATTATTTGTACAGTTTTATAAATAAATACGGTGACACTTGCCTAAATATTATTCGGTTTTATTTTACGAAAATATTTAGTTTCATGATTTATTAACATTATTAGCTAGAGGAAGGTTTTGGCTTAAGAGCGTTTACGCCGTACGGCATTTCATACAAACTTTCAAGCCCAAAATCGGTCTAATTTGGCTGTAACACTATTTTTTGAAAATGTTCTTTATTACCTTTTCAGACCTTTGTATACTGCATATGCGTATGAAGTTTCAATAAAATCGGTTCATTCATTTCGAAAAATAAGGGCTTGAAAGTTTGTATGAAATGCCGTACTCGTTAATTACATATCGAGACCCCTAAGTGCCTCAGAGAGCACGTTAAGCCGTTGGTCCGGGCTGTCATTCATAGATCTTTGACAGTCGTTACGGGTAGTCAGAGGCCCAAATGTCTGACAACCAGTCTTACCAAGGGGTATCGTATTACCCAGTAACTGGGTTGTGGAGGTCAGATAGGCAGTCGCTCCATGTAAAATACTGGAATTCAGATGCATCCGGTTAGACTCGAAGCCGACTCCATCATAGTTGGGAAAAGGCTAGTCAGAAGCCCAAATGTCTGACAACCAGTCTTACCAAGGGTCGGAGGATAGTGTTACCCAGAAACTGGGTTTTGAAGGTCAGATAGGCAGTCGCTCATGTGCTGAATTCATGGTTACAGTTTGCGCACTGGTTAAAAATATATCCTGTAGTATGTAAATGAAACTATTTTGATATTACTTTAATTGTTTTATTAATAACAGTATGAGTGTAGGTACATAGTTATACTACAAGGTATTTTATTTGTCATACGAGGTGTAAAAGGAAATTCTTGAAATTTTTGATGGATGTGTAAGTATATATTTAAAATAGGTTTCAGCTGCATCCGGTTAGCCTGGAAGCTGACCCCAACACAGTTGGAATAAGGCTAGATAGACGATGATGACCTTACACAATCAATATACAGGGTTATTGGTAAGACATTCGGTAACAACCTCTTAAGAGGTCATTGTAGGACTCATCATTATGAACAAAGGAGATGTTCCAGAAATGTATGGAGCCTGGGCTAGCACTATGTATACTAAATGTAAATATCGCTATTAATTTTCCCTAATTTGACTTCGTTTTAATGTACCTACATTAAAATTAACTCTGTCAACGAGAGCAACACAAAATAAATATGGTGGATCAGCAATATGTGAAATGTCACTATGACAATGATATTAAATTGATGTGTCGTAATATCTGTGAAAGAAAACAAAACACGAATTCCGAAAATACATGGGTTTTGACTAACATTCAAAATTGAAAACATACCAAAACAAAAACAATCACTAAAAACTCCGAAACACATCCAATTCAACACGCGGGAACACAACAATCCAAAGACAAAGTCAAACTGTCAAAGAAAGACTCACGAAACTTAAAACTGTCAAAGTCGTCAAACGTCATGTCAAACACAACTGTCATGGCTACCTTAAAAATAGGGTTATCTTATCAAAAAACTTCCCAAATAATCATTTGTGTACACCTGTACTTTTCTTCAAATTAATTTGTTTGTATTTTTATGAAAATCCGCAATCAAACATCTCCTTTTAGTACGGGACCAACCATCATATCGTGGAAACAAAATCTGTTGATCCATACATTTATGTTAGCATAACTCGACATAATAAAATAAATAAAATAAAAATATTTATTTGACACTAAGATTTACATGTTACAAACCAGTCATCATAAAATAAACACGAAATGCATTGCCACAAAACTGATCCTAACCCCCAAACTAGGCCTGGACCTGTATTTTGGGGGTCAGCGTTCAGCCATGGGTTCTATTTACCAGTCTAAAAGCTTAAAAAGGAGTGTCACTCTAAAATTGACAGCCAAGGTTATTGCCATTTGGTAACACATATAGGTCAATAAAAAAATTAAAAAGGTTAAAATAGCCTACTCGTTAAGTACAGAAGGAAAAAAATAATATGTAGGAATTAAAATTACAAAAAGAAGTGAATAATGCTAAAAAGTTTGTTTGTATGTCTGTGTGTGAAACTATGTGAGTTGATGAGTGTACGTGTGTAAGTGTACATGTGGTGGGAGTGTGTTGTGTGTGTGGATATGGGAGTAAGTGAGGGTCTGGTTTTGGTTCGCACCATTAAATGTGTGTAAGGACTTGAAGAAGTAAGAACGGATGACAGTGTGTATGGATTTTAGATCATATTATGTTATGAATGTGAATAAACTTTCAGTCTCCTGATAGTCCAACTTTTGTAGCCTAATGCCATAATGTATGGATCAACAGATTTTTGTTTTTGTGATTCCACCTTTGGTCCCATAGTAAAAGTTGTTCATAATGATGAGTACAATGACCTGTATAAGAGGTTGTTAATGTTTCACCAATAACCCTGTATAACTTTATTTGCCACCGCCGGCACCGCCTGCCCCTGCGCCCGCGCCTATGTTGAAACCAGCGCCAAACCCAGCTCCAGCACCGCCGTTGGGGCCAACCTCACCATTACCTGAAACATAAATACCTAGTATTAGTTTTGAGTAATAATCAGTGAGCCCGGCAAATTACCTCTGCGCTATAGTTCTTGGCTCCAAGATACTATTTTAGAAAATTGTAAATAAATAAAATGTCTTATTTAAAAAAAGATAACTGGAAATATCTGATTATCGGTCTAATTTGGCTGTAACACTATCTTTCGAAAATGTTCTTAAGTAACTTTTTAGACCTTGTATCCTGCTTAAGCGTATGAAGTTTCACTAAAATCGATACATTCCTTTCTAAAAACAACGGCTTGAAAGTTTGCATGAAATGCCGTACGGCGTAAACGCTCTTAAGTAGGTAAGTACGTAGCTCGTAGGTAGGTAGATATTCTTTTCATTAAATGGGGTTTTTAATAGTAGGTATTGTTGGGTCATACCACGTCCACCAGCGTTGCCACCAACACCAAAACCAAAACCGGCTTCTCCTGAAAAAAAAAAATCTTTCTTCTTCGGAATCATATTTCTTTACATTAGTATTATAATTTATAAAAAGAGTCTGGTTTAGAACAAGGAAATTATGTAACTAAATAAAAAAGCAAGATGGTACCTAGAATGCTGATAAACAGCCCTTTCGTCTTTCATAGTTATTTTACTTCAGATTTTGCATCACTCAAAATCACAGTGATCTTTATTGTCGTTATAATAAGGTTACTATTGGATTGGTTGTTGGGGTGCTCATACACACGAGCGGACACAACTTTGAGAAAGAGGCCGACTAAAGGATCCAGTTGGATTGGGCAGCATTTGGAAAACTTCGTCAAGCCTTCTCGTCGCCTATCCCGCAGTGTTTGAAGAATAAGGTCTTCAACCAGTGCGTCCTGCACGTCATGACATACGGTGCTGAAACGTGGACACGATCAGGCTGGTCCACAAATTCAAGGTCGCTCAGAGCGCTATGGAGCGAGCTATGTTCGGAGTGTCTTTGAAGGATAAAATCAGGAATGAAATTATCCGGAAAAGAACCGGAGCTGCCGACATAGCTTGCAGAGTAAGCAAACTGAAGTGGCAGTGGGCTGGTCATGTCTGTCGAAGGACCGATGGCCGCTGGAGTAGACGAGTTCTGGAGTGGAGACCGAGTATCGGCAAGCGTAGTGTGGGACGCCCCCCAGCTAGATGGACCGACGACCTAAAGACGGTGGCTGGGGTACACTGGATGCCGAAGGCGGAGGACAGGGTGTTGTGGAGCAGTCTGGGAGAGGCCTATGTCCAGCAGTGGACTGCGATAGGCAGAGTTGATTGATTGATTTGACGCACGAGTGGCACGCGTCAACAGCAGAGGGAAATGCAGCCGTCGACACCCAAGTTCAGATATTATCTTCTTTTATCCGTGGAATAAATTTGACGTGTCAGTTTTTGTTTTGCAAATCTGTCAAAAACTCGAAATTACCCGTTGGATAGATATTTGGAGTTAGAAAAATCGGGCCTCAATATTATTAAAAAACTCTTACTTACCTCCAACTCCGCCACCGCCGCGACCGCGTCCATCTTGTTGCATACTCTGAAAATTTTAAATTATTGAAATTTACGGGCCCGTGGCTACGCTTGCCGCGGTTGGTCTGTGGATCGATGGGTGACCATCTTTACATACCCAGACCCCTCTGTGCCTCGGAAAGCGTTAAGCCGTTGGTTCCCGACTGTCATTCGTGGATCTTTGACAGTCGTTACGGATAGTCACAAGCCCGAAAGTCTAACAGCCAGTCTTACCAAGGGGTATCGTATTACCTAGTAACTGGGTTGTGGAGGTCAGATAGGCAGTCGCTCCATGTAAAATTTTGGAATTCAGCTGCATCCGGTTAGACTGGAAGCCGACTCCATCATAGTTGGGAAAAGGCTAGGCAGATGATGACCAAGAGGTAGTCCACTCAGAGCACTGATTTGATACGAAGTAATACTGTGTTTCTCGAAGGAGTTATAAGTCCCATGCGACTAGAATCATTTCTATTTAGTTTTTTTTCCTATTTGAAATAAATGATTTGACTTTGACATAGGGGGCGAGTATCGCAAATTGATATCCAAAAAACCTTTTGGTTTCCACTTGGTTTATATTGATGATTTTATAAATATTAATGATGTTATAATAACTTCCTGTCACTGATATATTTACATAGCAAATAGTCTTTTACGAATTTGTAAAGGGGTACAACTAACAGTGAAAAATAATTACTTTTTTAATTTTCGGAATCCATCCACAATTGGATACCGGTGATATCGCTTAACATTTATATACAAAAAAAAAATACAGTCGGATTAAGAACCTCCTCCTTTTTAAGGTCGGGTAAAAAAGGTGTTTGCTTATGACGATGACCACACGATAGAAGTGAAAACTAATATGAGCCGAGTATACGCGACTCAGCGTCACTGACGCAGTGGAGAGCCGAGTGTACCCGATTCAGCGTCACCGAACCGAGCGTGACGGTTCAGTTTCATTCACTGCTTCAGAAAGAGCGCAAAGTGCGCCTAAAGAAATTTTCACTTCAAATAAAAAAAGTTATAAAAAAAAAACCCGACTGCGGTAAAAAACTTAATTTAGGTATTAAAAGAACTGAAAAGCTAAAAACAAGCCCATTTTAAATTAAATAAAAGTTGGAAGCAGGCGGGGCCCATTTCAATTTGAAAATATAAAAAAAACCGGGCAAGAGCGAGTCGGACTGAGGAAGCTGAAATCGATCAAGCCGTTTAGGCTACAGATCGTGCCAAAGAGATATACATACATACAACATAGTAGTCGCCATATTGAATTTTCACTAACGTCATGTCTTTAGTGACACTCGCCGGACTAAGAGTAATCGATTGACGTGTGAATCATAAAAATCGGCCCAGGCGTTTGGTCTGTACCTATAGTGCTTCAAAGGAACATACAAACATACATACATAGGCTGATAAACACATTACCACTCCTTTGTGTCGCGCAGTCGGGTAAAAATAGGCAATTGCCAGTTGTCCTGCAAATAGCATTTAGGGGCCTTTAAAATGCCGTTATGAAATAAAAATTACTCACGTTTCCAAACATCATCGCAATAAGAAAAATTACGAATAACTTCTTCAACATGTTGGTTTCTCTTAGTTATAGTGACACTGAGTGACTACTATGTGTGGACAGCTCTATTTATATCTCCTTAATAATTATCTCACATTAGTGTCACATGCACGTCTTTCATCTTTCAATTTATGAGGAAAAAGTATTTTTCTTTTAATTAAAAATGGATGTGGCAGTATATTTTTAACGCATGGAATGTATATATGAAACTATAGCAGCGCCCCGCGGTTTCACCGACATAAGTGTCGATTGCGTGGGAATATCGGGATAAAAACTATCCTATGTCCTTCCTCGGGATGCAATCTATCTCTCTGACAATTTTTCATTCAAATTGGCAACAAAATGTAAACAAAGGTTGTTTACATTTTTGATCTAGAATTCCATTTCCGAGTATAGTTTAATGATGAATGTGCGTTATTAGTGGTCATGCGACGTATTTAAAACATTGTTAGCACCTGTATAATCATATTATTGTTGGGAGTTTTATTGTTTTTTTTTTTTAATTGCTGTCTTTTTTTTTTAATGACGAGTACTTTTACCTGATTTAGATGAGGGACAAATATATTACTACTAAATACAATCAGGGCCGTCTTTAACCTGTTGGAGGCCCTGGACACATAAGGATCACGGGGCCCCTGTGTAGATAAGAGATAATAAGAGAAACGTAGGTACTAATATTTCTTATCTGGGGGGCTAGAAACTTATTTTAAATTGCACTGCAAATCACTTCTTTTGTAATTGAATCGGGTACTAATAATGCGTAGAATGGAACGGCGGCTGCAATTTTTTTTTATGAGAGGAGGGCGGGGGCCCCCGAAAATCGCGGGGTCCTGAACACTTGCCCAGAGTGCCCAATGGAAAAGAGGGGTCTGGATACAGTGTGTCACGCAAACAAATAAGTACACTAGCGCCCATCGGAAGACCCATAATTAAAAACGTTGGAAATCTACAGTCCATTCACAGCTGTTATTTTACCTCTGAATTTGCATCACTATCAAAATCAAAGTGATCTTTATTTTCGTTATGATAAGGTTGCTGTTGATAAATGATAAAGGAAGGGAAGTTCTGTCAACTGTGAAGGGAGTGTTCTATGTTCTATGTTATGGGTTTGGTTTCCGCACTTAGTCCTTCAAATGGACCATTGTGCGTGGAAAGTGAAAGGGAGTGTAGACGCAATCCCATCTCAGCGACAATCGATGTCAATCATATTATGAAGCAGTGGGTTAGCTATATCCTTCAAAATGATTCACCTACCTATATTTATTTATTTATTTAATACTTCAAGCACATAAATGTACAGAGGCGGACTTAATGCCATAGGCATTTTCTACCAGTCAACCTTTGGGTAATGCAGAGACAAACAGTGGTAGGTGCAATCAAGAACATTGAAGAATAAATATAAAGATACGCATAAACCTAATAAAACTACTATGAACCCCTACCACCACCCCCCCCCCCTACCCCTACTACCTATAATGACTAAAAATAAAACAATTTTGATAAGTATTACTTAAATTTTTTATTGATAAATAATAATTTAGGTGCAGGTTCTAATATTACAAGTTATTTTATAATTCGTGCCGTTTGTTAATTTCGCCATCTGAAATAAAACATAGGTAATTACAGTGTTGTTATATTGTCGGTTATATTTACTAAAATTACCTATAATGTCGATATCTTGTGTTCTGCTTTCATTTAAATTACAATTTAGAAGAACTCTGATAACCAAGAAAGAGCTCAGGGTAGGAAGTGATTAATATTGGAGTTTTTAGGGTTCCGTACTGTGACACTTCCCTTAGGGGGGTGGTTGCCAGCAGGTAGGAAGTGTAGGAGGTTCGTAAATAATGACTAGTAGATAGATATGCTCATTATTTATTGCCTAAAATTCCGTGGCCTTCACAAGTCCCGATTGCAGAGGGTAGTAAGGAGTAGGGAACACTGGCCTGAACCGTCTCCAGGTTATGTTGGTAGTGCCGACTTGTCCGCAACTGCCGGCTCCAGTTCCAGGTTCGGTGGTAGACTCCAGAGTGGGTAATAGAAGTGAGTCACCCTGCAGCCGAGGTTCTTCGCCAAGCGACCTCCTTCAAGCTGGAACCACGACGTGGCGAAAGGGTTGAAGGGTAGACTAGAATCCTGGAAATCCAGACAGAACGGAAGCGTGAGCAAGCTGTCGGAACCACGTCACGTAGCTCGTAGGTCCAAAGGCCACAGTGTCCCAGATAGGAAGGTAGGAAGAAATACAGCAGAAAACTAGTTTTAAGAAATTCTAGAACACCTTACAGTTAGCAACTTAATGAAATACATGGAAACTTACCCTAGAGGGATTTCGCGAAGTATTCAATACAGTTATTTAATTACGCTCGGAGCGAACGACACAACCTTCACCTCCAGCGCTTTCAATTGACTAGTCATCGTCCTTACCGAGCCCAATGGAATCGCCACTCCTCGGCGACGCTCGGTACTGATCGTTTTAGAGATGCGCGGGAGCATAAAACGAAGACCCTTTGAGTTAATGACCGCTCGAAGGTTCCGTATAATATTATTTTAGTTAAATGTTGTTTTTAAGTATTAGGTTTAATTGTAAATATTATTTTAAGTTATTTTTAAGCTATATGTGTAAATAGTATAGTTTTAAGTGTACATAGGTTAGTTATTATTTAAGATACTTAGACTAAACTCTTTTAAAGTGTAACTTGCTAGGTGCAACGTTACAGTACCCCGCCAGAAAGCGAAGGATTTTGCGTACTAGATGCAAAATCCGACTAGCACTACTAAACTAAACTGACTAATACGCGCAGACTTTACTTTCATACCTCACGCAAATAATCACCTTCCATAAAATCATCCAGTCTATGAATAAAGACTCGAGACCATAACAACAGAGTATTAACTAAATTTTTAAATAATTATACTCAATTAGCAAGTTTAAGTGTATTAAAATAGCCATTATTATTTTTAACACATTAGGGTTTAAGTAGTAGGTTTTTGTATTAATTGAGACTAGGTAAGGTACTATGATTAGCTAAGTAATGAGTTTAGTCTTTATAGTTGTTAAGTTTGATATCTTTGATATGCCAAGACCCCAGTGGTTTTCCAGACATATCAGCAAGTTCATAAACAAGTGGGGACTTTTTACCAATAACCTTACATTTTATGAATTTTGCAGCAAATTTTTTATTAAAATATTTGTCCTTATCACTCTGATAAAAAGTCCTTCTCCAAACAATATCACCAATATTAAATTCAGCAGGTCTTCTGCGTAAATTATAATGTTGACAATTCCTACTATGAGCCTGCAGTAATAGTGCTTGAACCTTATTAAATATACTAGACAACACTCCTAAGTTCTCAGCGTAGGAATCGCGAGGTTGAAAAACAATGTCTTCAACGTTTTCCGTATCGACGTAGTGCGATCCACAAGTAATTAGTTCACGCCCGTACACTAGAAATGATGGAGTAAAACCGGTGACTTCGTTAACAGAACTATTCACGGCGAATTGTATTTTAGGTACCAGCTGATCCCAAACACGTTGATCGGTAGTTATAAACGTTGAGATAGCGGTCATTATTGTTTTGTTATAACGCTCGACTGTATTAACATGTGGTGAATATTTTGGAGTAAAATGTAATTTAGGGACCTTGTATTTGTCAAACATTTGTCTTAGCGTAGCACTTACGAATTGTTTACCATTATCAAGTATCACTGTAGAAGGTATGCCATGTATTAGAAATACTTGTTCCTCTAAGATTTTAGTAACAATTTCGGCTGTCGCGCGCTTTATTGGAAATAATAAGCAGTACTTACTAAAGCAACAAGTCACGACTAGGATGTAGGAGTTTTGTTTCCTAGTAGTCGGTAGTGGTCCTACTAGGTCTACGCTAATAATTTGAAAAGGTCTAGCACATTGCTTGGGTCTACCCATTTCACCTAGGGGTGCATGAGTTTGATGCTTATGTGCAATACAGACATCGCATGACGTAACCGCTTTCACGACATCAGCATGCATTCCGGGCCAGTAGTACCTGAGACTTACCCGCTTGTAGGTTTTAAATATACCAAAGTGACCAGCGGTTGGTTCAGAATGATTTTTTAAGATTATTTCTGTTCTAGACTCAGCTGGAATCACCTCCTTCCACTCAAACTCTTTATTTAGGGAATGTTTGGTTTGCATGTATCGGAATAAGCGATTATTTTTTACTAAATAATTAGGAAAGGATGTAGGAGAATTCTGGCAGCCGTTATATATATTTAAGTACCATTGATCAGAAGAAACTGCAGTGTTAGGATTAGTGTCTATAGCAGAAACTTGGCATGCACGAGACAGTGCATCAGGAATGACATTATCCACGCCACGACGGTGTTTAATTTCAAAATTGAACGCTGAGAGACGAACACCCCAACGAGCTAGGCGTCCAGTAGGGTTGTTTAGGTTAAGAAACCACTTGAGAGCTGAATGGTCTGTGTATACAATAAACTTTTTCCCATTATCAAGGTAGCATCTCCAGTGTTCTAAGGCTACTAATACAGCGAGAGCTTCTCTTTCAGTGATGCTGTAATTCCTTTCTGAACCAGTCAAGGTTCTGCTTGTGTAGGCTATAGGATGCTCGACTCCGTCTATAGTCTGTGTTAATAGACCTCCAACACCATAATCACTAGCGTCGGTGTGGACTTCAAACGGTAGGTCAAAGTTAGGGCATGAAAGAATCGGAGCAGAGACAAGAAGTTCTTTTAGTTTAGTAAAAGATTCCTCAGCTTCTGTAGACCAGAGGAAGGGATTAGATTTTTTATTAGTGGAAGTAAGTTTGTTTAAAGGGCCAGCAATAGAGCTAAATTTAGGTACAAACTTACGATACCAGGACGCGATTCCAAGAAATCTCTTTACGTCTTTTTTGTTTGTAGGTGTAGGGTAATTTAAAATAGTATCGATTTTATCGGAATCGACATGAAGACCTTTAGAGTCAATGACGTAACCCAGATATTTAAGTTGATTACGAAAGAAAACAGATTTTTCGAAGTTTATGGTTAGATTAGCCATAGTTAATTTCTTGTGGACTTTTAGAAGAAGAGAAATATGATCTTCGAAATTAGAGCTTATTATAACAATGTCATCGATGTAGACGAAGACAGAATTTTCAAACTCGGGGCCATAGAATAACGAATCGACGAGCCTCTGTTGAGTGGCAGGTGAATTAGTCAACCCGAAGGGCATAGTAACAAATCGGAAAGTACCGCGATGTGGAATATAGAACGCAGTCTTGTTTCTATCGTTTTCTGAAATCGGAATTTGCCAGAAAGCTTTTGATAAATCGATGCTACTTAGATATTTAGCATTACTTAAATTATCCAAAATCTCTGATATATAAGGCAACTTGTAGGCGTCCTTTTTAGTTACCGAATTCAATTTACGACTGTCTAGACAGAATCTAAGTTTACCATCCTTTTTAGGCGTCAATAGAACAGGTGAGGACCATGGACTCTCACAATCTTCAACAACACCTAAAGATAACATTTCGTCCAGTTGCTCAGATAAAATACGTTGTTTCTCTGGAGAAACCCTGTAGTATCTTTGCCTAATAGGTAAGGCATCCCCAGTATCAATATGGTGCGTTACTAAATTAGTTCTGCCTAAGCCACGCTTTTCTGATGAAATATTCTTAAACTGTTCTATAATGTTATCAGCAGTTACACGCTGCGCTTCAGTTAATTCATTGTAGGAATGCACTACGGTAGCAGTTTCAGAAACTGTTGATACTGCACTAATATTGTTTTCGGCATCATGAATAGTAATAGAATTATAAAATTTAGGAAATAGCTCGAATTTAGTCCAAAAGTCAATGCCTAGTATTAAAGTTGTTTTTACCGAAGGTACGACGTAAGCCTTCAATATATGGAATTGATTTTCGAAAATTACGGGAAGATTAATGAATCCAATAGATGTCAAATTTTGTCCACCGGCTGCTGTAAAGGTTTTAGCAGTGTCCTTATGAAGTTCTAGACCCAATGAAACAAAATGTAAATGAGAATTATTACCTAAAATAGTAACTGTAGAACCGGAATCAAGTAAACCACAGATACTTGTGTCACGCACTTGGATAGTCGCGTAGGGACGTAGATCATGCCTAGGTTTTTTATCGAAGATTGTTGTAATGAAATAGCTAGAAAAGAAAGTTTTGACCGTCAAAAGCCAGTCCTTCCAATCCTTTTCATCAAAGTTATTAATTTTATTATAGTCTGTATTATTATTATTAGGATTTACAGCCTTCTCACTACAGCAATCTTCACTAGCTAGTTTTTTTCCTGTGACTTTGATTGACATTTAGGGCAATTAGGGTATTTGACATCCTTTGTTCCACACTTAAAGCAAATTAGAAACCTATCCGCTTTACACCGTTTTAAGGAATGTTCAGAATTACGACAGCGAGGACAATAAACCGATTTAGTATTGGTTTTGGAAGTGGTAATAGCAGCTACATCAGGCTTATCTTTAGACTTATAGGAAGAATTAGAGTTATGTTTAGAATTATTATTGTACCTATGTTGATTGTAATTGTTCGATTTAGTAGTACCCTGTTCAGAAGAATTAGAAAATGCTAAGTCAGGGGCCAATGTATCAGACGACACTCTTGGTGGTTCTCTAAATTGAGAAGACAGAGACTGTATTTTCTCAAAGTTCCTACATAGTGTTTTTAAGTTTTCCATAGTATCGATTGATGACGTATTTGAGGCCAATACACTAGCATAACAAGGTCTGATGTTATGCATTAAGATGTCTAGTTTCTCCTGTTCTGATAAATTTTTAGTTAACCTAGAAAACAACTGTGACATTTTAGCAAAATAAATAGTTATATTCTCCGTATCACCCTGTGTTCTGTTACGTATCTCGGACAGTAAGCGGTAGTCATAATCGAAGTGACTGAAATCCTCTATTAGCAAAGCTTTCAGCTCATCCCAAGTAGTAACAGAATCCTTTATACTACGGTACCAATGTAACGCATCGCCTGTGAATATTTCTGTAGTATACATTAACAATTTATTTGAGGGTATATTACGCGCAGTACTATACTCGTTTACTCTCTGCACGAAAGCGTGAACACAAGTTTTACCGTTATATTTTATTTTTTGTAATTCACCAATGTGCGAGCGGTCACAATACATCGATACGTTAGGTACGGCATCCACAGATGTTTGCACACTCACTACAGGCTCACTGGTAGGGTTAGCAGATTTATTAAATGCATCTAATTTATTCATTAACGATGTTAAACTTTTTGACAGAGTTTTTACTTTTTCAGAGTGTTTGGAATCAGAACAATCAATTCTTTTTATGCGGTGATACAAATGATTGCATAAAGCTTTAGTACGTTCGAAAAGATTGGTATCAAACTTATCCTCCAAAGTTTTTACACGAGATGTAAGTTCGATCATAGAAACACCAGCGCCAGAAATATCGATATCTGGTTCGATTCCAGACTCACAAATATCAGTGGTAGGTATAATAGGTGTTAGTTTATTTATTTGTTTTCGAAGTTCGAGTACGGTTGATGCTGGTTCTTCGCCTCTAATGAGCACTTCATACGTTAATTCATTTTTGTTGAGAACAAAAAATTTAATAGGGTAGGTTTCCATGTCTTCCAGAAGTATGAAAGATATTAGTGAATGAATACAATGAAAGAATAGATTATCAAGAGATAATATGGTGCTCTTTACATATAAGCAAGTATCTAGCTACTTTTTACGATAGGTGACAAGAGGAAATGAGAGAAATAAAATAATGTAATGAAAGTAATGAAAACTAATTAGTGGTGTGAGAAATAAGGAGCATTCAGCTGTGCGAACTGTTACGTATAACAAAATTGCTATTTAACATAATAGTAGGTTATACTTTACAAAGTTCTTAATTAGTGTTGGTAGGTAGGTACTGGTCGAGAAAAAAAACCTTAGTTTTAAGTTTTCCGTCACAATTTATAGAACAAATACGTAACAGCTAACAATAACAGATACTAATAGGCATAGAAATAGTAATGAGTAAGAGAAACAGATATTATAAGAAAGGTACGTACCAGTTCGCTTTGCTGTAGGTTGTCACCTTCACGTTCACAGCAACAATGTAGGTAGGTTTATCTAACAGCTGTATTACGGGAAAAAAAAATCAGGACATGATTAGGCCACTGGAAACACACGTAAAGGGCGCCACTGTGACACTTCCCTTAGGGGGGTGGTTGCCAGCAGGTAGGAAGTGTAGGAGGTTCGTAAATAATGACTAGTAGATAGATATGCTCATTATTTATTGCCTAAAATTCCGTGGCCTTCACAAGTCCCGATTGCAGAGGGTAGTAAGGAGTAGGGAACACTGGCCTGAACCGTCTCCAGGTTATGTTGGTAGTGCCGACTTGTCCGCAACTGCCGGCTCCAGTTCCAGGTTCGGTGGTAGACTCCAGAGTGGGTAATAGAAGTGAGTCACCCTGCAGCCGAGGTTCTTCGCCAAGCGACCTCCTTCAAGCTGGAACCACGACGTGGCGAAAGGGTTGAAGGGTAGACTAGAATCCTGGAAATCCAGACAGAACGGAAGCGTGAGCAAGCTGTCGGAACCACGTCACGCAGCTCGTAGGTCCAAAGGCCACAGTGTCCCAGATAGGAAGGTAGGAAGAAATACAGCAGAAAACTAGTTTTAAGAAATTCTAGAACACCTTACAGTTAGCAACTTAATGAAATACATGGAAACTTACCCTAGAGGGATTTCGCGAAGTATTCAATACAGTTATTTAATTACGCTCGGAGCGAACGACACAACCTTCACCTCCAGCGCTTTCAATTGACTAGTCATCGTCCTTACCGAGCCCAATGGAATCGCCACTCCTCGGCGACGCTCGGTACTGATCGTTTTAGAGATGCGCGGGAGCATAAAACGAAGACCCTTTGAGTTAATGACCGCTCGAAGGTTCCGTATAATATTATTTTAGTTAAATGTTGTTTTTAAGTATTAGGTTTAATTGTAAATATTATTTTAAGTTATTTTTAAGCTATATGTGTAAATAGTATAGTTTTAAGTGTACATAGGTTAGTTATTATTTAAGATACTTAGACTAAACTCTTTTAAAGTGTAACTTGCTAGGTGCAACGTTACAGTACCTCAAACGTTAAAACGGAACCCTTATACGATCACTTAGTTGTTCGTCTGTCTGTCAGGGCCCTATTTCTCAAGAACGCGTGGAGGTATCAACATGAAATTAAGATGAAATACGTAGTTCGACGGTCCCTTGAAGCTAAAAAGCAATAAAAAATACGCCTATTTATGCGACATATTTTGATACTCACAAATTTATTTAGTTTTTTCCCATTTCAAAAAATGCCCAACGCGCTTAAATAAGTTTTCACTTCAATAATAGGCTGGTATTATTATAGAAGAGAGATTATGTAAACTAAGTGAGAGCTACCTCTTTTACTCTTTATCTTATTTGCCACCGCCACCACCGCCGTTGCCACCTGCGCCCGCGCCAGCGCCAGCGCCAGCGCTAAACCCTACCCCAGCACCACCATCGGCCCCGCCGCCGCCATTGCCTGAAATAGATAGCACCAGCAAATAAAAATACATTTGAAATCTTGGATTTTTCAATGTCATGAGATAAAACCTCTGTGACAGACGGCCCAAAAAACTGAGCTCAAAGGTCCCGTTTTTCTTTTAAGCAACCCTAAAAAATAGGGAAGAATAATTATCTCTATTTTTTTACTGTGTTTTAAGTGGGTACTAAAATGGGTAAATGATTTTAGGAAAACTTTAATAGCTTTATTAAAAAACAAAGTTTATCTTTGGACCAAGGTTTAAACAATTGAGCCATTTTTAAACGAATTATAAACTGGCAAACTTAAAGTTCTTATTACAATAACTGACGTTAAACCCGAGTCTAAGTTGTCAATTTTGCATTGAGAACTTTACGGTTGTCAGAATAACGTTTAAAATACAGTAACTGGCTTTTTGTTATAAAAAGTGTAAATTAATTAAATTATATCACCTCCACCTCCGCCGCCTCCATTGGCACCAGCACCAGCACTAAATCCAACGCCACCTAAAAATATAAATAAGTAGGAAGAAGAAGAAGTAGGTATTACACAGTAGTTACACAGGAATATGAAAATTGGGTGGCTGTAAGAGTAGCGGAAGACCTTGGAAACCATGGCTGGACTGTAATGAAGATAAAGGGAGTGACTAATAAAAAATAATAATAATAGTCGTCCAGAGTCCAGACCGTATTTCGGCCAAGGCGGCCCAGTGCGGGTTGGTGGATGTCACATGTCTTCGAATTTTTGGTTCTAGAACATGCCGGTTTCCCCACTGATCCTTCCCGTGATATATGTATTTTCTTAAGGTGAATGGGTAGTTCAGACCGCGAAATTCAAATTTTCTTACGTTTTTTGCAATTTGCAGGCCATAGTATACTTAGTATTTATTGTCATAGTTTCAGCAAATAATTTAGATTTGGTTTCACATTTATTTTCCCTAACTATATCTAAGGTCGTTTTTTGTTGTCTCTCTATCTATTTGTTCCGGATATTCTCCGAAACGACTGGACCGATTTTGATGAAATTTGGTATGGGGATACTTTCAACACTGGGGAAGGACATAGGCTACTTTTTATCGATATACCACGCGGGCGAAGCCGCGTGCGGCAGCTGGTGTTACTTATAAAACTATTACCTTCAGCTCCACCGCCGCCGCCGCCTCCACCTTGTTGCATGCTCTGAAATGATAAAAATATACTCATAGGAGAAAGGTCTTAGAAATAGGCAAATAAACTCAATGATCGGTGGAGCTCAGAGAAAAAAAAAATCATGCTGCGGAAAAAAAAAAAAAAACATCGCGATAAGACGAACTACACTTTGTGCGCTCTTTCTCCACACAGTGTAGCACTACACTAGCATTAGAAACTGACTTCCTATGATTATCTTCGATTAACTTAAACAGCCCAAGAACATAATAAAGATACGGGAATTGCCCCTCAGGTATGTCTTTGACTGTCAAAGGTTTGGTATCCTATGGGGTAATTGCGTACCACAATATCAGTAGCAATGGTTTTCATTTTGACAGTTCAACAACATTTATATTGAATATCCTTTAATTCAGATTGAGATTGTCAGTGTGTGCTGGTAGAAGCCATTCCGGGCCACTAAAATGCTGCTAAAATTCCGCTATGCAATAAAAAATCACGAAAACTACTTACGTTTCCAAACATCATCACGACGAGACAAAGTACGAATAAATTCTTCAACATTTTGATTGAGTTCCTCCTAGTTTTTGATACTGAGTGCATACCATGTGTTGAGAGTTGTATTTATATCTCGTTATAACAACGAGTACCTATGATGCTCGTGATTTTATCTTTGAAATAATGATGGAAAAATAATTGTTTTATTGAATATGGATATGGCAGTTTATTTTTAACACAAGTTCCATGGAATACGATGCTATTCTAGGCGACACGACGCTGTATTATAATTTTTAATAATACGTTGTAGTGTCATTAAAATAAATGATTTACAAGCTCCATTACAGTACCTAGAGGTAAAGCCGATGCCGAAAAATCTCACCGTGAATTAGGTAAAGTGAGCTGTCAATAGTGTCAATCCCTAGCATCAGGTGGAATGCCAGCTCACTTCACCTAAGTTTTCACGGTATGATTGACAGGAGTGATTAGGATTTAAAGAACGCTATCTCGAAACACTCAAGCCGTTTGGCATGAAGGGGGAATGCGGGAGAAGGCAATGCTCACAACAACTCTCGACTCAGTCTCAGGGTACGGCTGCTTTTAGAGGCAGCTTTCGTTATGCGGCTTCCAAAGTATGGAATAACTTGCCACCGCCAATTAGAGTAATTAACTCAATTTACGTTTTTAAACGACGCTTACGGCAGTACCTCATAGAAGCGCAGAGGAAGCTGGATATGGTCACACTAAATATCTCAATTATATGATGTACGAGTACCTACCCACCTGAGTATGTGTCAGTGTTTCTGTCGGTGAATGTCGCACGAAGATGTACATAAAGTGTGTACGTAAAGAACACGGATTAATAATAAATTATTATGACAATTGTGTTGAAGCATGGAAGTCAGGCATCGTTTAAATTAAAACGTACTTTATTTGCTTAAGCAGGTCTATCATGTCTTATATGTATCATATCATATATTTATTTATCAGTATTTTAATGTTTTTATTTTTTGTTTTTACAATGTTACTAAATATTGTTTTTATGTGACACAAATTTATTTTTATTTATTTATGTAATTGTGCATGTTACACACGTTGCAGTATATAACTGGTTTATATCCGTCACCTCACACATCAGGTCCAGTTGAAAACCAGCATCAGGCACTAGTTGTCTGGCATTTTTGCTGAACTGGGCCTTTTTGGCGCAGCCGTGAGGCACACATTCCTGCTAATTTCTTACATCGGACTTTGCACTTTTTATTTTTATCCTTTTTATTTTTATCTGATGTACGACTATTATCTGACCATCTGTGTATTGTGTGTCTTTTAGTCTGTGCTAAATAAATGTATTTTCTTTCTTTCTTTCTTTCTTTCTTCTTTGAAGAACCGGTGCAGGCGCACATTGGGCAATTTTCCCCGTTACCAACTCTCCTAAATGGGTAGTGTTTTTAACCCCTGACGGAAAAAGAGGGGTGTTGTTACTTGATGTGCATATACCTCGAAAGAAGAAGAAAATAACGAGAGAAAAAAAGCTTTTCAATTTATATAGCGCATGCTTTACACAATAATTTCACACATCGTTGGTTTATTGGTTAATATACTTGTAAGTGATGATTGTGCATCACAAGTTGTCACGCTACGCATTTACATCATTGTTAGTACTAGTAAAAACATATTATTATGTGCGGATGAGTTTTCTATTATGTATTTTTAATTGCGATGACATTTCATTTTTAATGACGTACAATTTGTATGAGGGACAGGCTATAATTATAACTTCCACGTGTGAATTACTTAAACTGGGACAAGGGCAAGATAATGATGATGAAGTAAACAAACTTGAAAATAATTCCTTAAATATTTTTCTATACAATGTTTAACTGAATTGGTGCACATTGTAAAAGTAGTTTGTTCAGGATCGTTTACTGAATCAAGTCATTTTTAATACGGGTAATTTTTGTCCCAAAAATAATAAATACTGTAAATGACAATCACACATTTGCTGTAGGTACAGTAAAACGGTCAAAACAAACCAATATCGTCGAAATAGCTACCTGTGGCGAAGGTACTCTACAACTCGATTCCCACCGGCTTCCCTTCGAAAATGCAGAATGATGATGAATCTACACTAATATTATAAAGAGGAAAGATTTGTTTGAATTGAATAGGCTCCGAAACTACTGGATCGATTTGAAAAATTCTTTCACCATTAGAATCCTACATTATCCCCGATAAACATAGGCGATAGAATATTTTCAAAAAAGTTAGGGATCCGTATGAAAACTTCAATAATGTAACCCAAGGTGTGAAAAAAATATCAATAAAAATCCTTATATCGCGTACGATGCGAAAACTATTGACAATAGAGCAAAGTGATGTACGACAGTGTTTTATAGAGGACATCAATCAATATCTACAAAAAAGTAGCGATACCATATGTAACTAACTATTTATTACAGTTATGTCATAATAACTACTTTCCATGTTGAAATATGCAATAGTATCGATCGCTGAAAAGTCCTTATATCATATACCAATATCTACCCGTGCGCAGCCGGGCCGGGCCGCTAGTTGACTATAAAGCCAATTTATCATTGAAATATAATCATATCATACCTACTGTAGTTATTTAATACGCCATATTATAATTAAAACATTGCAAAACGCCTACTTACATGCTTTTTTTGTTTGCTCCGGCTTACCTGTCATAAATTCACCCTTCGCCACTGATACCTACTACGCTAGACCACCACAATTTTCTCCCACAATCAGTATAATTATTTAAATAATATTATTTTTAAACATGTTTTAAACATAACTAGCAGCGCCCCGTGCCATGGTTTCACGCGCATAAGTTTCGATCCCGATCGTATAAACTATCTGTGTGCCAAACATCCAAATTCGTTCAGTAGTTTTTGCGTGAAAGAGTAGCATCCATCCATCCATCCATCAGTTTATAGTAATAAGTGGTAAATATGATTTGCGTTAATTCGGGGACATGTTGTATAAAAGCATTGTTTAATGTAACTATGTACTGTAGGTATGTGGCTTGTATAAAACGCTAATTAATATAATAATTGTGTTTCCATACGTTCATAGTTTGTTGGTAATCAAAATATATTTCGTCGTGAGAATATTTTTATAAATGCCTTTTAGTCTTCTTGATTCTGATTAAATTTTAGGATAGGTCTCTCAACTACAAGTCTACAATATAAAACTTGATTATTTTTTCTTAAACAATTAAACATGTAAAATTTTTACGCAATTGCGTTGTTAGAAATGGCAAAATAGATACTTATCACCTTTTATATCTGCAGTAAAATGTTACTTGGCCACTATGAATAAAATAAAATCTTTTTTATTGTTTCAGGTATACCAATGTCGGAGAAGTTCAGCTTCTGTCTCAACACCCTTCTCTCAGACATTGCCACAAAACAGCCATCACTCCGAGAGGAAATCATCACAGCCCAAATTGAGCTTATGTCCAACCTCACAAAGCTCATAATGACTTGTCATGAAAGCAAAGACTACACTAGTACCATCTCTAAACTACAACTCTGTAAGAGCACTATTCCTACATTGGTAGGTCTAGCTCGGTCCATGGGTCGTTATGCTACAGTGGACCCGCCTCTCCTCTGCCGTCTCTTCCCTCAACCCCCAAGCCCTGTCAAAACAAAGGAACCTGAGCCAAACTTCGAGTATTCAACCTTAGATAAAAAGAGGAAGTTCAACCAATTCCGACCGATCATTCCTAGATCTTTATCCGGAAATCTGAACCCTAACAACGAGAATCTTTTGGAACATGGAACTGACACCATCGATAGTACAGGAGGTACTTTAAAAAGAGGTTCTCTCCATAGTTACAATTCGGTGCCGTACGATCCTACGACGTACTTTTTCCATAAGTTCGGGTCTAGTTTCAACCAGTTCCCGTATATGAGGTTCTCGGAGTCGCCTGAGAAGAGGATCAATGTGCAGTTTTACGTGACGTATCTGCAGTCGATTTTATCGGTGGCGAAGAAGCTGCTTACCAAAGATTTGCTGGCGTTTTTGGATGAAGAAGCAGAAGATATTTACGCGTCGGGACAGATTCAGGTAAGTTTGTATTAAACATTATTTTATCCGACGCGTCGACGGCGGACGTCGACAACATGCCGCTCGTGTATTTGAGCACCCTACTGAAATACACGAGCGACACGTTGTCGACTGCAGCGGCCGATGCGTCGACGGCGGGCGTCGACCATATGTCGCTCGTGTATTTGAGCACCGTACCTACTGAAATACACGAGCGACACGTTGTCGACGGCAGCGGCCGATGCGTCGACGGCGGGAGTCGACGGGTGTTGACGGCTGCCGTCGACGCATGTTGACGGATGCACATCCGTATATCGTTGACGCCTGTCGCTCGTGTTTATGAGCACTTAGATTAAATTACAATAACAATTACAATTTCCTCCACAGGTGTTTCCATACAAATCGTTCTCGGAAACCTTAAATCTAGTGATGGTGACTCTTCTAAGAGAACTGTTGCAGCATCAGAAAGACCTACCCGGACCTTTCACCAAAGATGTTCAGGTAAACTTACAGCTGATAATTTGATTTATTCCGGTCTGTTAGCTAGTACTTCTTACTACAGAACCCATCCACGAATGCGCGTCAATTATTTTAATATTTTATACCTTACTAGCTTTTGTCCGCGATTTTGTCCGTGTGAAATTTCTTGGTCCCCGACCCACCTCGTCGCAACGCATCGCCCGCCCGCGCTTTTCTATTTGCTCGGCTTCTAAGGGTCGTAGCGTGATGTTAAATAACCTATAGCCTTCCTCAAGAAATGGTAGTTCCAGAGATTAACCGCGTTCAAAAAAACAAACTCTTCAGATTTCTATTTAGTACAGACTACAGTGACATAAAGATCACATGACGGGCACTCGTGAATGACTATACTTCCTGTTTGCAAAACAAGCATTAGTTTATTAGCAATAAAACGACTGGCCTGAAACGCTGATGCGGAAGGTTCTATTAATTCGACGCTATAACCGTTTTTTTATCTTTCTTCACATGCCTTTATCAAGGAAAGGAAACAGGAACTACTTGTATAACATTTTTTTTACGCATTGTGTAATGTCTCGCATACTTTCTTGGTCCAAATCCCGGCCGTTCATAGCTTGGCGATAGGTAGTTTTAGAACCTGCTATATAAGGCGGCAGTACCAGGGCAGCCTGCGAAATCCAAATTTACTTACATTTTTTGCAATTCGCGACCATAACAATTATGTATTTATAGAATTACTAGCAGCGCCCCGTGGTTACACCCGCATACGTGTCGATCCCGTGGGAATATCTAGATATAAACTATCCTATGTCCTTCCCCGGGATGCAATCTATCTCTCTGCCAAATTTTATCGAAATCCGTTCAGTGGTTTAGGCGTGAAAAGGTAACATACACACAGACAGACAGTTACTTTCGAATTTATAATAATTATTAGTATGGATAAATCATTAAAATCATCAATCCTCTTCAAAGTCAAAAAATCAAATCATTTATTTCAATTATGCACATAAAAGGCATTTTTGAACGTCAAAATAGAATTTATTCTAGTCGTCCAATCAATCATTCTATTGAATCAATCAATATGGTTATAGGAGACTTAGAGGGGACATATTATGTACTTGTTAAGATCGCGAATCATATTTATTCAACATTCAACCTGACACCGATCTGGAAATTACAAAAACGTAAGGAAATTTGAATGTCACGAGCTGCCCTGGCGCTTTCCCCTTAATAAATATTCGTGCCTTGGCTTTATAAAATCTAAAACTGATAGATAATCGTAGATACTGCTGCTAAAAACACCCTTTGAATTTTAGTCATTATTTACACCCACCATTAGAACTGAAGACAGCCTATTTTACGCCTGAAACCGTACTGCTTTTCAGTCTAACCCCACCCAATTTCTGTTTACAGGAATTCGTAAAATGCCTCTTTCTAAGTGGTCAAACGGAACTCCAGAGTCGTCACCACGATGCCTCGGAGAGAGAAGACCGGGAGAGTAATTTTGCTACCGTCAACAAATTCAAGGTCAACGTGATGGCGAATTCAGCCTGCGTTGATCTCCTAGTCTGGGCGATTGGAGATGAGACAGGTGATACTGGACCTTCTTTGTTGTTAAATAAGTTTGAGATTAGGATGAAGTAAATGGGGAAGAGGGCAATTTTAGTTAATATTTCAGTGTTGTAATATTGTCTTTTGTTTATTTAAGTATTTATTATTTTTTGTATTATTTATTATATCTCTGTTGTATTGTACCTATCTATTTAAATCTATTTGTTTATTAATTTTATATACTGTCAAGTTTCTAAAGAATTTTAAACGTAGCATCTTCTGAAAAAAATATTGTAACTAAAAATATTTTTTTCTTTGTTTCCTTAAAATGTCAAATTCATGTAAAATATCAAATTTAACTTCTTTCTTTTTACCCGACTGCAGCGGAGCCCAAAAGGAGGGCGAAGTTTTTTTATTGTTTGGTTGATGTTCTGGAGAATTCTTGAGAAACTTGACACATTCTTATAATTCATGTATTATATTATTACAGTTGACGGGGACTATCACGTACCAGCTCTTATAAACGCTCTAACAATTTTAATAGGTACCGGCGAGTGCGTGTTGGGTGATACCCCCCTGTGCTAACTAACTTTCAGCGTACTGAGCGTACTGAAAGATCACACTTAGGCTGTTAGGCTCAAATCACACCGAGATGGGAGTGAAGCGGAGCGCAGTTTCAGTGTCATATGAATTTTAACTTTATTTTCATTACTATAATACTTATTATCGCATGAGAAACTTGAGTCATCGGAGTGCACGCGCGACCTTTCAAGTTTCTCAAGCGATACTATGTATTATTGTAATGAAGATAAAGTTAAAATTCATATGACACTGAAACTGCGCACCGCTTCGCTTCCATCTCGGTGTGATTTGAGCCTTAGCGTTTCATATGAATATGAACATTATTCGAATAACGTTAATTTTCATATTCTTTTGAAACGCTTGATCACATCCGTGTTTTTAGGATTAGATTAAGGTTCATATTTGTATAAAACGCTAACTTTATTTAGCAAAGTTTAAGTACGCTTTATAGATCTCAGCCTTAGAGTGTTTACGCATTGCATCCAATCCGAGATCCGAGTTACATCCCTTTTGGAAATGTCCTACTGTAAAGCTACCAGTTACTGGGTACGTCTTCCATTGACTTGAACGTGCACTGGTTGAGAGCATGTCATGCTCACTCAAATGTCTCGCTGGTGGTAGCGTGTGTGTGTGAGTGGTAACAAACTTTGAGAGCTTCAGGACCTTACTCGACAGTGGCGCCAACTGGAGAGCACAAAAACAGTAGCCCTCATTGGTTTCGTTACATCTCGGTTTCGATTCGGGTGCAGTGCGCAAACGCTCTGCTGATAAAATTAGTCCGTATCAAAACTCGGATCATGAGAAATCGCACATGCTTTTGCGAGCATCTAACCAAAGTCTTATATAACTCAAATCCAATCCTTATTTCTATTTATTTATTTACTAATTACTTCCAATTATATTCAGTCTTAGTTGTTAACCGAACCCCTGATGCTTTACTAACTTACCATAATGATTGAATGATTTGTAAATAATACTAATGTTAGTAGTGTGTAGTTAGTATTTTATTTGTTTTATATTTACATCAAAGTGGGATTGTATGACTTAAACAAGCCATGTGCTGGGTTTTCATAGGTCACCTTGAGGTTTTATTGAAAACATATCGGATTTTGCCGCGGTCACCTTGAGGTTTTATTGAAAACATTGGATTTTGCCGCGGTCACCTTGAGGTTTTTTTGAAAACATATCGGATTTTGCCGCTGTCACCTTGAGGTTTTATTGAAAACATATCGGATTTTGCCGCGGTCACCTTGAGGTTTTATTGAAAACATATCGGATTTTGCCGCTGTCACCTTGAGGTTTTTTTGAAAACATATAGGATTTTGCCGCTGTCACCTTGAGGTTTCATTGAAAACATCTGATTTGGCCGCTGTCACCTTGAGGTTTTATTGAAAACATATCGGATTTTGCCGCTGTCACCTTGAGGTTTTATTGAAAACATATCGGATTTTGCCGCTGTCACCTTGAGGTTTTTTTGAAAACATATAGGATTTTGCCGCTGTCACCTTGAGGTTTTATTGAAAACATATCGGATTTTGCCGCTGTCACCTTGAGGTTTTATTGAAAACATATCGGATTTTGCCGCTGTCACCTTGAGGTTTTTTTGAAAACATATAGGATTTTGCCGCTGTCACCTTGCGGTTTTATTGAAAACATATCGGATTTTGCCGCTGTCACCTTGAGGTTTTATTGAAAACATATCGGATTTTGCCGCTGTCACCTTGAGGTTTTATTGAAAACATATCGGATTATACCGCTGTCACCTTGAGGTTTTATTGAAAACCTATCGGATTTTGCCGCTGTCACCTTGAGGTTTTATTGAAAACATATCGGATTTTGCCGCTGTCACCTTGGGGTTTTATTGAAAACATATCGGATTTTGCCGCTGTCACCTTGAGGTTTTATTGAAAACATATCGGATTATACCGCTGTCACCTTGAGGTTTTATTGAAAACCTATCGGATTTTGCCGCTGTCACCTTGAGGTTTTATTGAAAACCTATCGGATTTTGCCGCTGTCACCTTGAGGTTTTATTGAAAACCTATCGGATTTTGCCGCTTTTTTACTAGACTGATATCCTGCAGAGTAGTTACATTTTGATCAAACGCAACATCTTTTTTTAATGTCTGTGGCAACTGAAAGTCTTTTCCCTGAATAAGCTGAATACTGAAAGCCTTATTCTCTGATCACAAACTAGCTACCAATGTCACATTAACTGCTGTGATTAGTATAGGGTAGTATAATCAGCCTATAATGTTCCCACAGCTGGGTCACAGGCCTCTCTGTGAGAGGGAGTGTGCTCAGTGCGGGTTGGTGGATGTCACATGCCTTCGAATTTTTGGTTGATTGACCAAAATAATTACAGCCAAAAGGTTGACAGTGACACTCATTGACATATATATTACTAGCGTAAGGACCGGGCTAACGGCGCGACTAAATGGCACCAACGCGCTGGCCCTAAAATGACGGTTTTAGGGCCAGCGCGACTCAGTTGACAGTGGTGCGCGCGAACTTCGAACTTCGAACGAAGAACTTCTATGTGAAATGTTCAGACGGGCGTATCTTTACTTTTGAAATCATTGGTGACACTTGATTTGACTGCAGATCAAATTGAATAGGCTTTCCGTTTGGCAGGGGTATGGTTCTTTCTTTTGAAACATGTTTATTAATCATCATCTGCCTAGCCTTTTCCCAACTATGTTGGGGTCGGCTTCCAGTCTAATCGGATGCAGATGAATACCAGTATTTTACATGGAGCGACTGCCTATCTGACCTCCACAACCCAGTTAGTGGACAATACGATACCCCTTGGTTAGGACTGGTTGTCAGACTTTCGGGCTTCTGACTACTCGTAACGACTGTCAAAGATCCATGAATGACAGCCGGGACCAACGGCTTAACGTGCTTTCCGAGGCACGGAGGGGTCACGCTATGTAAAGATGGTCACCCATCCACAGACCAATCGCGGCAAGCGTAGCTTAACCTGATCGATCGACCTGTGCAGCTGTTATTATTTAGCCACGGGCCCCTCAAAACCCTAAACATGTTTATTAATATGTATTGTAAATTTGTAGGTGCGGACTCGTTATGTGGGCGTTTGACTGAGAAGATAAACTCCAATCATAACCACAAGCTGATACTCGCACACATGCCGCTGCTGATGGTCTGTCTTGAAGTAAGTAGCACATTTCGCACAGTCAGCAGTGACAATTGATTTACGAATATTGCCCTTAATGGTACGACATAAAGGTGACGTACGGTTAACTGTACATCAATACTAATACACTTGCGTGCAAAAAAATCGACCCACCCTATGCTCATCGATTTGAAACAGTCTAAGGCGATTGGCACACTGCACCGCATCACGCAGCGGGACGCAGATAACGTGCCCCCGCGCGTGATTTTTTACATACAAATTCAATAAAAACGCGCTTCCGTGCGGGGAATTTGGCTCCGTTTCACGCACCCCGCTGCGTAATGCGGTGCAGTGTGCCAATCGCCTAACTCAACAAGTTTTGCTAACAATAACCTAATTGTATTGTACCTTCTTGAAAGTATGTAGGTTACATTAGTGAAAGAATTATCATAAATGATTCATTAGTTTTTGAGATAATCGCGAACTTACAAATAGGGTGTTGAATAAAGAACCTCCTTTTTTTTTTTGAAGTCCTTTAACAAAATTAAGTTCAATTTGGATTAAACAAACGGAAATAAACAAAATTTATTACCGGAATGTCGATTAGTAATGTTAAGTGTCATAAAATTACGCCATGCTATTCTTTCCCCACGCTATTTCTTATCAACGTTATAGTAGCATGTATCGCCGTCACTCTCCAGTCGAATTAGACTCTAACTTTATAACAATAAAGTACATTTCCCCAGGGACTCGGCAAACTAGCGACGAAGTTTCCAACGATAGCGAACACATCGATCTACTGCCTGCGCGACTTCCTGGTGACTCCGTCGCCCATACTCTTCAAACTGCACAAATTGGAGCTAGAGAAGACTGGTAAAGAACATATGAAAGTTACGCGTGAGTCTAATGATCATCATATCACCTTTGTCTCTTTATTACACAAAGGTCGACTGGCAGGAAATACTTTATATTGTAAACACGCGGTTTCTGAACTGAACTGAAACTAGCATAGTCAGCCTATAATGTTCCCACTGCTGGGACACAGGTCTAGGGTGTGGTTTGTAATCCACCACGCGGGCCCTGTGATGGTTGGTGTCTTCGAATTTTTGGTTCTAGGACATGCCGGTTTCCTCGCGATATTTTTCTTCGTCGTTTTGAGAGCAGTGGTGATTAAATAATTTATACAAAGTAAACCGCCTATCAGGATTCGAGCAGACATCTCGCAAAGCCACCACTGCGCTCCAATTTATGTTACTGACAAGTCATACAAAAAAAGTTCAAAATCCATTGTAACAGATATTTTACTATGGATGTTTTTATTGCAAATGGTTACTCAATAATCAACTTAGACTACACAACTGTAAGGTAGATAACCGAATAAGTGGCAATTAAATGTAAATTATCGATGATTCTCAATTCTAGTTTAGTTATGGTCGCAGGTCGTCCATGGATCCGAGCAGCCTAGAGCAAATCGTTGAGGAAGTCTATAGGAGAGGCCTATGTCCAGCAGGTGGAGGTGATACGGGTGATATGACAATTTATTCGCCACATTTAACCCAGCCAATATTCTTCCAGTCCAAGGCAAAGAGCTCCAAGGCCTTACAGAGAGCGGAGTGCCAGTCAAATCGACGCCTTTCGAGAAGCTTCGAGATGCCGCAATTGAAAACTTGTGTGTGGCGCTGGAAGCGGCTTTGACAGTGGACCCGTACTGCGTGCCTGCGCTCGTGGGTTCCGTTAGCAACCGGCTGTTTACTGCCGAGACGAGTGACAGGTAAAAATAGACGTTATTTCTTTTCCCTTAGTGTTGATGAAAACCTGGCAGGACGGCGCGGTCGTCTCTGACAAGAAATTTTCAACTTTGTTCACGTTAAAATAAAGTCCAAAATAGGTAGACCTTTATTGCGTGCCTCTGGGGAATGCTAGTTTATTTGATAGCGATGCAACATCTGTGCTTGAGCTGAATGCTCGTTTTTTTTGCCGTTCAATAAAAAATCGTTCTTATTGTCGCTAGCTATCCGAAACTGTAAAATTTTCCCAATCAACCTTGAACCTTATACTTTAGCGATAAAGTCGAAAATCTATTAAAGAAATTTGACAGATTGTAGTAGCTTGATATGCTGGCGTCTGTACAAGTAATTTTGACGCAGAAGCTCGCCTCAAACACAGGCTGGCAGGAACATGGATTCAGTACATGTTTCTGGACCTACTTGCGCTGAAATTTTTCGTCTGTTATAAAAAAAAATCGGCTGTTTCGGTATGAAACATCTGATTTTTATTATTGTCAATTCTAAACGCCAAGAAATAAATCATCATCTGTCTCGCCTTTTCCCAATATGTTGTTGTTTATGTTGGGGTTCCAGTATTTTACATGGAGCCAAGAAATAAATCCTATGTAATATTTCATTGTATTGTTTCAGTGAATCGTCCCTCATAAGTACGAATATAGTAATTATGTTGGGCCACGTCGCAGTCGCTCTCAAAGACACACCGAAAACAACGGATACAATACTTCAGTTCTTTCAACAAAGGTTAGAAACTCAATATGTCTCCTAAAAGTGTACCGTTCAATTTCGAATCATACTAGAATTTGCTGCTTTTTGACCATGTAACTTGAACTGTACTATCGTTTTAATGAACAGCAAAGTAATACATATTTAGATAAATAAAAAACAGTCGAAAACTACGACTGTCTAGTGTATGTAATCTGCGTTCGCGATAGTGTATGTAATCTGCGTTCGCGATTTATTTGCCAAAAATGTAAACAAATATGAATTAATGGAAAACATAACTTTAATTCCTACACAATAAAGTTCAGTTTACGGTACAACTTCAAACATTTTTATAACTTTTTCAATAGTGCTAGTCACTCTGAAATCAACTTAAGGCTGCACCGAGCGCACAGTGGCGCCCTCATCGTTTGTTTGGTTATTTCTTTTATTTTAGAATGAAAATGCAGAAAATAAGCACTATAAGTTGTGCTCCACAAGATTATACGTTAATATTAGTATAAACGGTAGTTTTAAATTGTTTAGTTTTATTATAATCACTAAAACGGATAATAGTGGCCACTATTTTCCGTTTTAGTGATTATACGTATATATATACGTATAGTGACTTGTGGAGCACAACTTAACGTGCTTATTTTCTGCATTTTCATTCTAAAATAAAAGAAATAACCAAACAAACGATGAGGGCGCCACTGTGCGCTCGGTGCAGCCTTAATTATCATTGAAATAATGTTGATATTTGCTTAACTTGAAATATTGTGCAGCACTGCGCGCTTTTACTATAGATGTAGTCTCAAGCACTACGCTGAATTTCAATTTCTGGGACTTACTTTCTAGATCTTGATCGATCGGATACCCGAAGTCGGGAATATACCGAAGTCGGTATTCGATTCGTGACAATAATATCGGCAATTTCTTTTTCATGGGCCCATATAGGTAACTCAATTTGCGAAATGTGAATGTTATATACTCCCTATCTTATCGATATGTTCGAATATCTAAGTATTCTTGGTTTCCAGGTTATGCCGCGCCCCCTCATCCCTAGACACCCTGATAGTAGACCAGCTCGGCTGCATGGCCCTCGCCAGCCCCGAGGGCCCGGCGCACGACGAGATCATGCGGATGTTCACCGTCATCACTGTGGAGGCTGCGAGCGCCGCCTACCATCACACTGATGACAAGAAGCAGTACAGGTCAGTCGTCATCATTCAGACCAGCCAGGCGTTCACTGCTGAACATACGACAACCCCAAGCATTGCCACATCAGCCTGTCCAGTGGTTCTCCCATCCATCGAATTCCAGCAACCTTCACCAAGTCACCGGTCCACCTTGTAGGGGGCTACCAAAGCTGTGTCTTCCGTTACGCAGTCACTACTTCAGAATCTTTCAGCCCCGTCTTCCACCGGTTCTGCGAGCAATGTGCCCTGCCCACCGCCACTTAAGTTTAGCAATTCTTCGAGCTAATTCCATAAAGGTTTACGTTTTAGAACTAGCTTCAATTTTCTGACTAACTTCTTCTTCTTCTTAGCGTGTCGATAGCAATCTAAATGGACTCAGCTCAGAATTCGGCTACTTGTTTGGCGCCTTCACCAGCGTCCATCAGTTCCTGTAACGTGCAGCTGACAGGACACGCAGGACACGATATTAAGTGTCCCATCGTTTGTGGAACAGCACCACATTTACACTCCAAGGCGGAGTCGTCTATGAATCTAACTGACCAACTGCTTGACTTTTCAAAAGCCCGTAAATAGTTTAATTGCAACGAATGCTTTGTCTAACTTTATGAACGAACAATATTTCCTTTCCATTCCTTTCTCCAGACACGTCTCCGGTGCAGTACTAAACGCTCTCGCCAACATAGCAGCCAACGTCCGCGGCACAACAGCTCGGCTCGAGCTGTTGACTCGCTTGCTCGAGCTGTTCGTGCAGCTCGGGCTCGGCGGGGAACGAGCTACTGATCGCTCGCCTGCGCCCGTGTTGAAGGCTTCGGGCAGTGCGGGCAATTTGGGTGTACTTATACCTGTTATAGCGGTGAGTAGAGATGTGTTTGCTTGAATTAGAAGTAAAATTTAATGTTGAGCAAATGAGAGTTGGTAAACAAAATGAGATTGTACAGCAGATGTGAGTAGAAACTACACGACTAATAACTTATTCCAGTGGTGACGTAAGGATCGTAGCACGTGTCGTTCTGTATTTTCAAACATCTAAAATGGGAAAATATGGGTTTAGCAGGGAGTAATGACGTATTGACCATTGAACGTTATTATTCGTTAGCTCAAGTTATTTATCCATACTAATATTATAAATTCGTAAGTAACTCTGTCTGTCTGTATGTTACCTTTTCACGCCTAATCCACTGAACGGATTTCGATAAAATTTGGCAGAGAGCATCCCGGGGAAGGACATTGGGTAGTTTTTATCCCTTTATTCCCACTGGATCGACACGTATGCGGGTGTAACCGCGGGGCACTGCTAGTAATTCTATAAATACATAATTGTTATGGTCGCGAATCATGTTTCACCCGCATAGGTGATGCGGGTGAAACCCCGGGGCGAAAAAAAAAACGAAATGAGTTTGTATTGGTCTTTTAGAAACATTAACATGCACTCTATACTCATGATAATACAGTTAATTTTTCCATAACAGGTCCTAGTCAAAAGGCTTCCACCAATCAGAAACCCGAAACCTCGTCTCCACAAGCTGTTCAAAGACTTCTGGCTGTACTGCGTAGTCATGGGATTCACTGCGGCTGAATCAGGTACATATCCTTCTATTGTATAATATTTAAAGTTTTCACTTTGATACTTTACTTATTCAAACCTCATTGACTTACCCACGAATTAAATTGATGCTAAGTAAAAACTTACTAATGATTGTGGTGCGCGGGCGCGGATGGATATCTTCTATACATACATACAAATTAATAAAATTTAAGTGTCTGTTTGTAATGCCAAAATAACAGCTTTTTACTAAATGCATAAATTAAATATATGTATAGGGTTATTGGTAAAACATTAAGGCTCAACTGACACCGAAAGAGCGGCGAAGCGGCGAGCGGTTTCAGTGTCATATAATTTTAAGCTTTATCTTTATTACTATAAAACATAGTATCGCTTGAGAAACTTGAGTCGTCGGAGAGACCTTTCAAGTTTCTCAAGCGATACTATGTTTTAAAGTAATAAAGATAAAGCTTAAAATTATATGACACTGAAACTGCTCGCCGCTTCGCCGCTCTTTCGGTGTGAGTTGAGCCTAACAACCTCTTAAGAGGTCATTGTACTCATCATTATGAACAACTTTTACTATGTGACCAAACCTGAAATCGCGAAAAAAAATCAGCTGTTCCCTACATTTATGTTCGTATTAGTCGTTAAAATGTAGGGAACAGCTGATTTCTTTTCACGCTACCGATCTTTACTTGTTTAGACATGACAAATTACCGCTGATGCTGCGATTAATATGGCCACTAACTGAGCTAAAACTATAGAGCTACATATAAGTTTGCATTGTCAAAAACACTCTTTGATCCAAACATATCCACATCCGCGCACCCGATCCAACATAAAACTTCAACTAAAAAAATATTCAAAACATAGCACTAATCTATCTATTCTCTATCAAGTTGTACATAATATAATATAACATGTGATGTTACAATAGATGTATTTAAACGTCTTATCTCTTCTTCTATGGCGACGCCTGTAGCTATGCGAAAGCGTGAGTAACCATGCTTTTAGAAGTATGTAGATGTATGTTGTATGGTTTTATATAGGTACTTGATTGATTTTTTTTGCTGGTGCTATATGTACTAGTATGTGTAGTTTTTAATTTGGCAAATGTGGTTGTAATATTTATACAGGGTGTAATTATTGAGATGGGACTTCCGGGACAATTGCGTAACACATTGTCAATCGGAATCGGTTTCATTTTGACAGTTCAACAACATTCATTGCGTTATTTACGTGTTGAGCAGGCAAATTTTTCGAACTTATGAAGCAATGGATTAGCAATTTGCTTCAAAATGATCCAGATTGATAGTGTTTTACGCAATTAGGGTGGAGGACTTAAGTACGTTACGATAAGCATAGTTTGGTGGTCAAAGGTATAGCGAGCTTGAACTTTGAAAAACTTCTAATTTAACCGGGCAACACCACAATCCTTTTAAAAAAACATTCTGTATTGCCCTAAGCGAAAGTGGTGCTGGTTGTAATCATAATGCGTCTGTGTTTCCGAGCGCATACAACCCGAATCTCTTCAAAGTAGGAGTAAACAGCTCACTCCATCGTCGACTTTGTCTCTGTCACCTCTGACCTAGACTAGAGTCAAGAGCAAACCCATTTCAAATAAAAAAAAAAACAATACAGTAAAACATAAACTTTAAAAGTGAAATTCAATTTCACGTTTCCTTAAAATATTATTGCTGCAAGACCACTCCGGTAAAGGCCACGAAGTCATTTCAATAGTTGGTAAGTAGTCAACAGTATTGGTGAATATAGCACCAACAACGTTTACAGTATAACGAAGTGCGACCAAACGTTTGATCCAAGATTTGTGCAAAAGTTTGTAGTGTGTGTATTAATTTATTTTTGTTTTAAAACGAGTGTGCTTCTAGGTTAATTAGAAGGCATTGTTAGACGTTATTTATTTTTGTAGGTAATTATAGATGATGCTTTGAGTGAGGAGTGATTTTTGTTTCGGCATTATTATTGTTATTGTCACGATCTGTGTGGAAAATTTATCATTATAAATATCCTTTAGAGTCAACTTTGAACACCTTTTTTTATTGGTTCAAATCTGTGTGAGAATTCACAACCATTAAATGTCATATTTGTACAGTAAATGCATTTCAGTTGTGATAAAAAAATGCGATGCCAATAATAATATCATCATTTTAAATCAAATTAACTAATACTAATACCCTGAAAAGAAACGTCAGTAAAAATCGCTCAAAAAACAGTAATAAAAAAATAACCTTAACTTCCACAGGCTTGTGGCCACAAGAATGGTACGCTGGAGTAAAAGAGATAGCAGTGAAATCGCCTTTCCTTGTCTCTCAAACGTCTTTACGTTCCGAAATGCGAGAGCTACAATATACGTCAGCTGTTCGCAACGATTCGGTATCGATTAACGAACTTCAAGAGTTGAAGACTCAAATATCGAATTTGTTGGACCATCCGCCGGAAGTGACGGTGTTTGTAAATAAGTTGACGTTTGCGCCGTGCATGTACTTGCTGAGTGTGTATTGGTTGGAGACTTTGAGGTGAGTGAAATTCATTAAAAATGTTCTCACCTATTTTGGTGTCGGTTTCTGGTCTAACAAGTGTCTATCGGTGATTCAGAACCTCACGAAAACTTATCAAAATAGAAATTATATCGTCTGCTCTTGACCTCGATCACGCCTGATGGAAAGCGATAGCTGTTTGTTATCCGAAATAGTCGAGTGTCTTATTTCAACAAAGAATGTTTTTACAATTCATATTAATCTACAACTTAAAGTAAACGATAAAAGTACTTCTTTATAAAACTGATGTTCAATGCAAATGATTGTTTTTATATTCCAGAGTGAGTAACTCTCCAGAACCAAGTTTACAGCCAATCATAGAGTATTTGAGTGACTCAGCGTTACAAAAAGACAAGACTGGTATGTGGCTATGCGTCGCCAGGTATGTAAAACTATCCTTGTATTATTGGTTTCGAACAGACGTACCTACTAGTTCTCATTTATAACCTCCGACGCAAAGACATATTTGATGCCTTTGCCTGTCTGCGTCATCGTAGGTACCAAAAGGATGAATTAACTTCAATACTATAATATTCCTACAACGTGTCATTCGTAAATAGCCTTTAGGGCTACCTGATTGACTACTGGAACTAGGGTTGTGGACAACACTGGTCATTGTGGGAGACTCCTGAAAATACATGCCAGTCTCTGTTTTCAGAAAAAATCCTGGGTTAATAAAGCATTTTCCAAGTAACTTCATTCATAACCAGTCTATAATGTTCCCACTGATGGGACACAGGCCTTCTCTTCAAGAGGGACACTTTGTTAAAATTGTGTAAATTTCCAGCGTCGGGGACAAAGTATTCCAGAAATTCCTAGACGTTATGTCAGACAAAGTAAAAGACGAATCCCGTGAAAGAGAACTGGAAGGCCATGCTCAGTTCCTATTGGTCAATTTCAACCACATACATAAGCAGATCAGGAGGGTAGCTGATAAGTGGCTCGCTGGATTGGTTGATAGATTCCCACACCTGTTGTGGAACTGTCGGGTAAGTGGGATGAGCTATATTAATAAAAGGACGCAGTGCTGCACCTCCTACCCTATTTCAAGTTAAACAAATATCAACTTTATTTCAATGACGATTAAGTTGATTTCAGAGCACTATTGAAAAAGTTATAAAAATATTTGAAGTTGTAGCGTAAACTGAACTTTATTGTGTAGGAATTAAAGTTATTTTTCCATTAATTCATATTTGTTTACATTGTTGACAAATAAATCGCGAACGCAGATTATATTGTGTTCTGTGTTTTTAGAATCTAGCTAGATGCTTACAACCATGTTTAGGGTTATGTAAATAGGGTAATTGATGAAGATATCATTCTTTAAGAGTTCTTTAAGACTAGAAACATTATGTTACGTCATCTAGAGTGCAACGGCTGAGGTAGAAAACACCGTTTTTTGTTATTGAATAATACATCACAAATAAACGTGAAAATTCATTCGAGACTGGGAAAAAATGCTCACATTACTATCCATGTGTTTTTGGGATCAGTTTTTGTTAAGTGCGATAGAAAAAAAAATTAGTAAATCTAAGAATACCGAAACGTATTGTTTATCACCCATTAGTTACAACTCATCCTTGACGATGGGAATCAGTTTAGAAAAAAATCATTCAAGATCATCATTTCTTATAGAAACTTTTGCCTCTTATATTAACTACTGATCCAAATTATAATTATTCACAAATTTTCAGGTCCTCTGGTCCATGTTAGATATCTTACAAGTCCTAAGCTTTAGTTTGGAACTAGACGCCAACCAAGAAACACCATTACTTAAAGTACCTGGAACAGACTTCACATTGCAACTGCAAGACACTTTAGAAGGCAGAGAGGTAAGGGAAAATCAACCTTCACTTTTACAGCTTAAGGTTTAAATTCGATTGAATAATGAAAGGTAGAATTATTGTAAAATAAAAAAAACCCTATTATTTTTTAAACCCAAGGTTTTATTAATCTATTGATAAATGATCGAACTTTTGAAAGAGAAAATTACCCTAATTAGGGCGAATTTCCACCAAACTTTTATACCTAGAATAAGGACAATCCGGAAAATAAATTTTGAATTATTGATAGTTCTTCCATACTGAAACTGTCAGACGTTAATTATATTCCATGGATAAAAGATATCTGACTTTTGGTAAAATCAGGTTGGTAAAATTGTAATAGAAAATCAACCGTATTTGTCTTAAAACAGGGTTTAATATGAATTGATTGATAAATATGGTGATTGTTTACAGTGTATTGTCAAAGATTTTGCGGATCGCTGCCATGGGATAGTTCAAGAGGCAATGAAATGGGCGCCTCAGTCTACACGGTCTCATTTGCAGGAATATTTAAATCAGGTAAGCTATGCTTGCAATTTGTGTTTATCTCATTTTTTTGAAAAACCTTAATATTTTTCGCGATTTTATCACATCAAAGAACCTAAAATCCTAATATCATCACCTGGCTAGCCTTTTCTCAACTATTTAATTGGGGTCGACTTCCAGTTTTACCGGATGCAGTTTAATACCAGTATTTTACATGGAGCGACTGCCTATCTGACCTCCACAACCCAGTTACTGGGTAATACGATACTTCTTGGTAAGACTGGTTGTCAGATTTTTTGGCTTCTGACGACCCGTAACGACTGTCAAAGATCCACGAATGACAGCCGGGACCAACAGCTTAACGTGCTTTCCGAGGCACGGAGGGGTCTTGGTATGTTAAGATGGTCATCCATCCACCGACCAACCGCGGCAAGCGTAGCTGAACCTGATCGATCGACCCGTGCGGCCGTTATTACTTGGCCACAACCTAAAATCCTAATAATTTAATTCAATTTGAACATATACTGACACTTACACATAGGCTCGGGTATACTTGGGTACCTATACCAAAATTAAAAATATATCTGTTTTCTCTCTCCGCAGTTTTATTCCTACATAGTGGTGAGACGATTTATTATCTAGTCGATTATTGTTGTTTGTTTGTCAATTTTGGTGTTCAATAAAATATATTCCATCTCTAATATAATATCATTTAACTTTCTTATTTCAATAATTGTTTATCTTATAGGCTATAATTTCTTGTCACACATAAATTAGCCAACTGTAGTCGAACTAGGCGAAATCCTGAATTTCGGCTATCAGCGCCGAAACCCTCAAATAATGAACACTTAAAAATAGCCATCTCTGTATCTATGACCTGCAAAAAGACACGATTTCATCGCCTTTTCGCCAACACAGGTCCCAAATTCAACACTCTGGCATCACTGTGGCCTAGCGCTGGCGACTGGAGCCTTACTAGGAGCTGCCGGACTAAACAGGATGTCCGCTCCGTTGCCGCGCAGTGCGCTGGACAAGCGGCCGCCTTGCGTCACACAGGACTCGGCCGCTCTGCTCGCTATCGTGTCACAACGCAGCAGATATGCTGGCGAGGTCAGTAGTTCAGTAGAACATTGTGATATTATACTCTAGTCTTTACATCTAGCCTTGTACTCAACACTATTGAAAAGTTTACAAGTAAAAAAAGTGATATTTACCCCCTTATTCTTAAATGTTGCTTAAAGGTAAGAAGTGATTAGCGACTGTTAAACTAATTATTGGCGTTTAAATGCAACACTGACGCGGTCTAAGTGTATGGAATAGCTGATTTCTTGAGAAATATTGTAGCCACGTAATATAAGTATGACCCTTTTGTACATTGTTGGTTGTTCTAATAGATTGCTGGAGCGGTAAGCGCAGAAGGCGGCGGCGAGGCAGCTCTATGGCGAGTGGGTGCCCGTTTGCACACCGCGCTGCGGGACGCGTGCTGCAGCGGCAGCGAGACGTCGCACCGCGCCGCGCTGTGGCGCGCCACGGCGCTGCTGGTGCACGCGCGGCACCACTCGCCGCACGCCGCGCACTCGCACACCGCGCCCACTGCGCGCGGCCTGCTGCACTCTGTCGGTGAGTCAGTAGTACTCTACACACGGCACTGCGGGACGCGTGCTGCAGCGGCAGCGAGACGTCGCACCGCGCCGCGCTGTGGCGCGCCACGGCGCTGCTGGTGCACGCGCGGCACCACTCGCCGCACGCCGCGCACTCGCACACCGCGCCCACTGCGCGCGGCCTGCTGCACTCTGTCGGTGAGTCAGTAGTACTCTACACACGGCACTGCGGGACGCGTGCTGCAGCGGCAGCGAGACGTCGCACCGCGCCGCGCTGTGGCGCGCCACGGCGCTGCTGGTGCACGCGCGGCACCACTCGCCGCACGCCGCGCACTCGCACACCGCGCCCACTGCGCGCGGCCTGCTGCACTCTGTCGGTGAGTCAGTAGTACTCTACACACGGCACTGCGGGACGCGTGCTGCAGCGGCAGCGAGACGTCGCACCGCGCCGCGCTGTGGCGCGCCACGGCGCTGCTGGTGCACGCGCGGCACCACTCGCCGCACGCCGCGCACTCGCACACCGCGCCCACTGCGCGCGGCCTGCTGCACTCTGTCGGTGAGTCAGTAGTACTCTACACACGGCACTGCGGGACGCGTGCTGCAGCGGCAGCGAGACGTCGCACCGCGCCGCGCTGTGGCGCGCCACGGCGCTGCTGGTGCACGCGCGGCACCACTCGCCGCACGCCGCGCACTCGCACACCGCGCCCACTGCGCGCGGCCTGCTGCACTCTGTCGGTGAGTCAGTAGTACTCTACACACGGCACTGCGGGACGCGTGCTGCAGCGGCAGCGAGACGTCGCACCGCGCCGCGCTGTGGCGCGCCACGGCGCTGCTGGTGCACGCGCGGCACCACTCGCCGCACGCCGCGCACTCGCACACCGCGCCCACTGCGCGCGGCCTGCTGCACTCTGTCGGTGAGTCAGTAGTACTCTACACACGGCACTGCGGGACGCGTGCTGCAGCGGCAGCGAGACGTCGCACCGCGCCGCGCTGTGGCGCGCCACGGCGCTGCTGGTGCACGCGCGGCACCACTCGCCGCACGCCGCGCACTCGCACACCGCGCCCACTGCGCGCGGCCTGCTGCACTCTGTCGGTGAGTCAGTAGTACTCTACACACGGCACTGCGGGACGCGTGCTGCAGCGGCAGCGAGACGTCGCACCGCGCCGCGCTGTGGCGCGCCACGGCGCTGCTGGTGCACGCGCGGCACCACTCGCCGCACGCCGCGCACTCGCACACCGCGCCCACTGCGCGCGGCCTGCTGCACTCTGTCGGTGAGTCAGTAGTACTCTACACACGGCACTGCGGGACGCGTGCTGCAGCGGCAGCGAGACGTCGCACCGCGCCGCGCTGTGGCGCGCCACGGCGCTGCTGGTGCACGCGCGGCACCACTCGCCGCACGCCGCGCACTCGCACACCGCGCCCACTGCGCGCGGCCTGCTGCACTCTGTCGGTGAGTCAGTAGTACTCTACACACGGCACTGCGGGACGCGTGCTGCAGCGGCAGCGAGACGTCGCACCGCGCCGCGCTGTGGCGCGCCACGGCGCTGCTGGTGCACGCGCGGCACCACTCGCCGCACGCCGCGCACTCGCACACCGCGCCCACTGCGCGCGGCCTGCTGCACTCTGTCGGTGAGTCAGTAGTACTCTACACACGGCACTGCGGGACGCGTGCTGCAGCGGCAGCGAGACGTCGCACCGCGCCGCGCTGTGGCGCGCCACGGCGCTGCTGGTGCACGCGCGGCACCACTCGCCGCACGCCGCGCACTCGCACACCGCGCCCACTGCGCGCGGCCTGCTGCACTCTGTCGGTGAGTCAGTAGTACTCTACACACGGCACTGCGGGACGCGTGCTGCAGCGGCAGCGAGACGTCGCACCGCGCCGCGCTGTGGCGCGCCACGGCGCTGCTGGTGCACGCGCGGCACCACTCGCCGCACGCCGCGCACTCGCACACCGCGCCCACTGCGCGCGGCCTGCTGCACTCTGTCGGTGAGTCAGTAGTACTCTACACACGGCACTGCGGGACGCGTGCTGCAGCGGCAGCGAGACGTCGCACCGCGCCGCGCTGTGGCGCGCCACGGCGCTGCTGGTGCACGCGCGGCACCACTCGCCGCACGCCGCGCACTCGCACACCGCGCCCACTGCGCGCGGCCTGCTGCACTCTGTCGGTGAGTCAGTAGTACTCTACACACGGCACTGCGGGACGCGTGCTGCAGCGGCAGCGAGACGTCGCACCGCGCCGCGCTGTGGCGCGCCACGGCGCTGCTGGTGCACGCGCGGCACCACTCGCCGCACGCCGCGCACTCGCACACCGCGCCCACTGCGCGCGGCCTGCTGCACTCTGTCGGTGAGTCAGTAGTACTCTACACACGGCACTGCGGGACGCGTGCTGCAGCGGCAGCGAGACGTCGCACCGCGCCGCGCTGTGGCGCGCCACGGCGCTGCTGGTGCACGCGCGGCACCACTCGCCGCACGCCGCGCACTCGCACACCGCGCCCACTGCGCGCGGCCTGCTGCACTCTGTCGGTGAGTCAGTAGTACTCTACACACGGCACTGCGGGACGCGTGCTGCAGCGGCAGCGAGACGTCGCACCGCGCCGCGCTGTGGCGCGCCACGGCGCTGCTGGTGCACGCGCGGCACCACTCGCCGCACGCCGCGCACTCGCACACCGCGCCCACTGCGCGCGGCCTGCTGCACTCTGTCGGTGAGTCAGTAGTACTCTACACACGGCACTGCGGGACGCGTGCTGCAGCGGCAGCGAGACGTCGCACCGCGCCGCGCTGTGGCGCGCCACGGCGCTGCTGGTGCACGCGCGGCACCACTCGCCGCACGCCGCGCACTCGCACACCGCGCCCACTGCGCGCGGCCTGCTGCACTCTGTCGGTGAGTCAGTAGTACTCTACACACGGCACTGCGGGACGCGTGCTGCAGCGGCAGCGAGACGTCGCACCGCGCCGCGCTGTGGCGCGCCACGGCGCTGCTGGTGCACGCGCGGCACCACTCGCCGCACGCCGCGCACTCGCACACCGCGCCCACTGCGCGCGGCCTGCTGCACTCTGTCGGTGAGTCAGTAGTACTCTACACACGGCACTGCGGGACGCGTGCTGCAGCGGCAGCGAGACGTCGCACCGCGCCGCGCTGTGGCGCGCCACGGCGCTGCTGGTGCACGCGCGGCACCACTCGCCGCACGCCGCGCACTCGCACACCGCGCCCACTGCGCGCGGCCTGCTGCACTCTGTCGGTGAGTCAGTAGTACTCTACACACGGCACTGCGGGACGCGTGCTGCAGCGGCAGCGAGACGTCGCACCGCGCCGCGCTGTGGCGCGCCACGGCGCTGCTGGTGCACGCGCGGCACCACTCGCCGCACGCCGCGCACTCGCACACCGCGCCCACTGCGCGCGGCCTGCTGCACTCTGTCGGTGAGTCAGTAGTACTCTACACACGGCACTGCGGGACGCGTGCTGCAGCGGCAGCGAGACGTCGCACCGCGCCGCGCTGTGGCGCGCCACGGCGCTGCTGGTGCACGCGCGGCACCACTCGCCGCACGCCGCGCACTCGCACACCGCGCCCACTGCGCGCGGCCTGCTGCACTCTGTCGGTGAGTCAGTAGTACTCTACACACGGCACTGCGGGACGCGTGCTGCAGCGGCAGCGAGACGTCGCACCGCGCCGCGCTGTGGCGCGCCACGGCGCTGCTGGTGCACGCGCGGCACCACTCGCCGCACGCCGCGCACTCGCACACCGCGCCCACTGCGCGCGGCCTGCTGCACTCTGTCGGTGAGTCAGTAGTACTCTACACACGGCACTGCGGGACGCGTGCTGCAGCGGCAGCGAGACGTCGCACCGCGCCGCGCTGTGGCGCGCCACGGCGCTGCTGGTGCACGCGCGGCACCACTCGCCGCACGCCGCGCACTCGCACACCGCGCCCACTGCGCGCGGCCTGCTGCACTCTGTCGGTGAGTCAGTAGTACTCTACACACGGCACTGCGGGACGCGTGCTGCAGCGGCAGCGAGACGTCGCACCGCGCCGCGCTGTGGCGCGCCACGGCGCTGCTGGTGCACGCGCGGCACCACTCGCCGCACGCCGCGCACTCGCACACCGCGCCCACTGCGCGCGGCCTGCTGCACTCTGTCGGTGAGTCAGTAGTACTCTACACACGGCACTGCGGGACGCGTGCTGCAGCGGCAGCGAGACGTCGCACCGCGCCGCGCTGTGGCGCGCCACGGCGCTGCTGGTGCACGCGCGGCACCACTCGCCGCACGCCGCGCACTCGCACACCGCGCCCACTGCGCGCGGCCTGCTGCACTCTGTCGGTGAGTCAGTAGTACTCTACACACGGCACTGCGGGACGCGTGCTGCAGCGGCAGCGAGACGTCGCACCGCGCCGCGCTGTGGCGCGCCACGGCGCTGCTGGTGCACGCGCGGCACCACTCGCCGCACGCCGCGCACTCGCACACCGCGCCCACTGCGCGCGGCCTGCTGCACTCTGTCGGTGAGTCAGTAGTACTCTACACACGGCACTGCGGGACGCGTGCTGCAGCGGCAGCGAGACGTCGCACCGCGCCGCGCTGTGGCGCGCCACGGCGCTGCTGGTGCACGCGCGGCACCACTCGCCGCACGCCGCGCACTCGCACACCGCGCCCACTGCGCGCGGCCTGCTGCACTCTGTCGGTGAGTCAGTAGTACTCTACACACGGCACTGCGGGACGCGTGCTGCAGCGGCAGCGAGACGTCGCACCGCGCCGCGCTGTGGCGCGCCACGGCGCTGCTGGTGCACGCGCGGCACCACTCGCCGCACGCCGCGCACTCGCACACCGCGCCCACTGCGCGCGGCCTGCTGCACTCTGTCGGTGAGTCAGTAGTACTCTACACACGGCACTGCGGGACGCGTGCTGCAGCGGCAGCGAGACGTCGCACCGCGCCGCGCTGTGGCGCGCCACGGCGCTGCTGGTGCACGCGCGGCACCACTCGCCGCACGCCGCGCACTCGCACACCGCGCCCACTGCGCGCGGCCTGCTGCACTCTGTCGGTGAGTCAGTAGTACTCTACACACGGCACTGCGGGACGCGTGCTGCAGCGGCAGCGAGACGTCGCACCGCGCCGCGCTGTGGCGCGCCACGGCGCTGCTGGTGCACGCGCGGCACCACTCGCCGCACGCCGCGCACTCGCACACCGCGCCCACTGCGCGCGGCCTGCTGCACTCTGTCGGTGAGTCAGTAGTACTCTACACACGGCACTGCGGGACGCGTGCTGCAGCGGCAGCGAGACGTCGCACCGCGCCGCGCTGTGGCGCGCCACGGCGCTGCTGGTGCACGCGCGGCACCACTCGCCGCACGCCGCGCACTCGCACACCGCGCCCACTGCGCGCGGCCTGCTGCACTCTGTCGGTGAGTCAGTAGTACTCTACACACGGCACTGCGGGACGCGTGCTGCAGCGGCAGCGAGACGTCGCACCGCGCCGCGCTGTGGCGCGCCACGGCGCTGCTGGTGCACGCGCGGCACCACTCGCCGCACGCCGCGCACTCGCACACCGCGCCCACTGCGCGCGGCCTGCTGCACTCTGTCGGTGAGTCAGTAGTACTCTACACACGGCACTGCGGGACGCGTGCTGCAGCGGCAGCGAGACGTCGCACCGCGCCGCGCTGTGGCGCGCCACGGCGCTGCTGGTGCACGCGCGGCACCACTCGCCGCACGCCGCGCACTCGCACACCGCGCCCACTGCGCGCGGCCTGCTGCACTCTGTCGGTGAGTCAGTAGTACTCTACACACGGCACTGCGGGACGCGTGCTGCAGCGGCAGCGAGACGTCGCACCGCGCCGCGCTGTGGCGCGCCACGGCGCTGCTGGTGCACGCGCGGCACCACTCGCCGCACGCCGCGCACTCGCACACCGCGCCCACTGCGCGCGGCCTGCTGCACTCTGTCGGTGAGTCAGTAGTACTCTACACACGGCACTGCGGGACGCGTGCTGCAGCGGCAGCGAGACGTCGCACCGCGCCGCGCTGTGGCGCGCCACGGCGCTGCTGGTGCACGCGCGGCACCACTCGCCGCACGCCGCGCACTCGCACACCGCGCCCACTGCGCGCGGCCTGCTGCACTCTGTCGGTGAGTCAGTAGTACTCTACACACGGCACTGCGGGACGCGTGCTGCAGCGGCAGCGAGACGTCGCACCGCGCCGCGCTGTGGCGCGCCACGGCGCTGCTGGTGCACGCGCGGCACCACTCGCCGCACGCCGCGCACTCGCACACCGCGCCCACTGCGCGCGGCCTGCTGCACTCTGTCGGTGAGTCAGTAGTACTCTACACACGGCACTGCGGGACGCGTGCTGCAGCGGCAGCGAGACGTCGCACCGCGCCGCGCTGTGGCGCGCCACGGCGCTGCTGGTGCACGCGCGGCACCACTCGCCGCACGCCGCGCACTCGCACACCGCGCCCACTGCGCGCGGCCTGCTGCACTCTGTCGGTGAGTCAGTAGTACTCTACACACGGCACTGCGGGACGCGTGCTGCAGCGGCAGCGAGACGTCGCACCGCGCCGCGCTGTGGCGCGCCACGGCGCTGCTGGTGCACGCGCGGCACCACTCGCCGCACGCCGCGCACTCGCACACCGCGCCCACTGCGCGCGGCCTGCTGCACTCTGTCGGTGAGTCAGTAGTACTCTACACACGGCACTGCGGGACGCGTGCTGCAGCGGCAGCGAGACGTCGCACCGCGCCGCGCTGTGGCGCGCCACGGCGCTGCTGGTGCACGCGCGGCACCACTCGCCGCACGCCGCGCACTCGCACACCGCGCCCACTGCGCGCGGCCTGCTGCACTCTGTCGGTGAGTCAGTAGTACTCTACACACGGCACTGCGGGACGCGTGCTGCAGCGGCAGCGAGACGTCGCACCGCGCCGCGCTGTGGCGCGCCACGGCGCTGCTGGTGCACGCGCGGCACCACTCGCCGCACGCCGCGCACTCGCACACCGCGCCCACTGCGCGCGGCCTGCTGCACTCTGTCGGTGAGTCAGTAGTACTCTACACACGGCACTGCGGGACGCGTGCTGCAGCGGCAGCGAGACGTCGCACCGCGCCGCGCTGTGGCGCGCCACGGCGCTGCTGGTGCACGCGCGGCACCACTCGCCGCACGCCGCGCACTCGCACACCGCGCCCACTGCGCGCGGCCTGCTGCACTCTGTCGGTGAGTCAGTAGTACTCTACACACGGCACTGCGGGACGCGTGCTGCAGCGGCAGCGAGACGTCGCACCGCGCCGCGCTGTGGCGCGCCACGGCGCTGCTGGTGCACGCGCGGCACCACTCGCCGCACGCCGCGCACTCGCACACCGCGCCCACTGCGCGCGGCCTGCTGCACTCTGTCGGTGAGTCAGTAGTACTCTACACACGGCACTGCGGGACGCGTGCTGCAGCGGCAGCGAGACGTCGCACCGCGCCGCGCTGTGGCGCGCCACGGCGCTGCTGGTGCACGCGCGGCACCACTCGCCGCACGCCGCGCACTCGCACACCGCGCCCACTGCGCGCGGCCTGCTGCACTCTGTCGGTGAGTCAGTAGTACTCTACACACGGCACTGCGGGACGCGTGCTGCAGCGGCAGCGAGACGTCGCACCGCGCCGCGCTGTGGCGCGCCACGGCGCTGCTGGTGCACGCGCGGCACCACTCGCCGCACGCCGCGCACTCGCACACCGCGCCCACTGCGCGCGGCCTGCTGCACTCTGTCGGTGAGTCAGTAGTACTCTACACACGGCACTGCGGGACGCGTGCTGCAGCGGCAGCGAGACGTCGCACCGCGCCGCGCTGTGGCGCGCCACGGCGCTGCTGGTGCACGCGCGGCACCACTCGCCGCACGCCGCGCACTCGCACACCGCGCCCACTGCGCGCGGCCTGCTGCACTCTGTCGGTGAGTCAGTAGTACTCTACACACGGCACTGCGGGACGCGTGCTGCAGCGGCAGCGAGACGTCGCACCGCGCCGCGCTGTGGCGCGCCACGGCGCTGCTGGTGCACGCGCGGCACCACTCGCCGCACGCCGCGCACTCGCACACCGCGCCCACTGCGCGCGGCCTGCTGCACTCTGTCGGTGAGTCAGTAGTACTCTACACACGGCACTGCGGGACGCGTGCTGCAGCGGCAGCGAGACGTCGCACCGCGCCGCGCTGTGGCGCGCCACGGCGCTGCTGGTGCACGCGCGGCACCACTCGCCGCACGCCGCGCACTCGCACACCGCGCCCACTGCGCGCGGCCTGCTGCACTCTGTCGGTGAGTCAGTAGTACTCTACACACGGCACTGCGGGACGCGTGCTGCAGCGGCAGCGAGACGTCGCACCGCGCCGCGCTGTGGCGCGCCACGGCGCTGCTGGTGCACGCGCGGCACCACTCGCCGCACGCCGCGCACTCGCACACCGCGCCCACTGCGCGCGGCCTGCTGCACTCTGTCGGTGAGTCAGTAGTACTCTACACACGGCACTGCGGGACGCGTGCTGCAGCGGCAGCGAGACGTCGCACCGCGCCGCGCTGTGGCGCGCCACGGCGCTGCTGGTGCACGCGCGGCACCACTCGCCGCACGCCGCGCACTCGCACACCGCGCCCACTGCGCGCGGCCTGCTGCACTCTGTCGGTGAGTCAGTAGTACTCTACACACGGCACTGCGGGACGCGTGCTGCAGCGGCAGCGAGACGTCGCACCGCGCCGCGCTGTGGCGCGCCACGGCGCTGCTGGTGCACGCGCGGCACCACTCGCCGCACGCCGCGCACTCGCACACCGCGCCCACTGCGCGCGGCCTGCTGCACTCTGTCGGTGAGTCAGTAGTACTCTACACACGGCACTGCGGGACGCGTGCTGCAGCGGCAGCGAGACGTCGCACCGCGCCGCGCTGTGGCGCGCCACGGCGCTGCTGGTGCACGCGCGGCACCACTCGCCGCACGCCGCGCACTCGCACACCGCGCCCACTGCGCGCGGCCTGCTGCACTCTGTCGGTGAGTCAGTAGTACTCTACACACGGCACTGCGGGACGCGTGCTGCAGCGGCAGCGAGACGTCGCACCGCGCCGCGCTGTGGCGCGCCACGGCGCTGCTGGTGCACGCGCGGCACCACTCGCCGCACGCCGCGCACTCGCACACCGCGCCCACTGCGCGCGGCCTGCTGCACTCTGTCGGTGAGTCAGTAGTACTCTACACACGGCACTGCGGGACGCGTGCTGCAGCGGCAGCGAGACGTCGCACCGCGCCGCGCTGTGGCGCGCCACGGCGCTGCTGGTGCACGCGCGGCACCACTCGCCGCACGCCGCGCACTCGCACACCGCGCCCACTGCGCGCGGCCTGCTGCACTCTGTCGGTGAGTCAGTAGTACTCTACACACGGCACTGCGGGACGCGTGCTGCAGCGGCAGCGAGACGTCGCACCGCGCCGCGCTGTGGCGCGCCACGGCGCTGCTGGTGCACGCGCGGCACCACTCGCCGCACGCCGCGCACTCGCACACCGCGCCCACTGCGCGCGGCCTGCTGCACTCTGTCGGTGAGTCAGTAGTACTCTACACACGGCACTGCGGGACGCGAGCCGCAGCGGCAGCGAGACGTCGCACCGCGCCGCGCTGTGGCGTTATCCAAGTTTGTAAGTTCGAATAGATGAATTTTTGCTATCAATATCATTAATAGGATATAGATGCTGTACATAAAATCTTGTCTATTCCTACCCGACTGAGTAAGAAGGAGGGTTATGTTTTTACCTTTTAGATTTCGATCACAATCTACAGTACCGGCCTGGCAAAACGTAGCGAAAGCGCAGTTTTCGTTTTTATTTCATCGTTGTAAAGGCTGATATATTTTCCTACTTTTTTAATTGCTGTCAATGTTTCCACAGCATGGTCACAAGTAGAAATCTTCACGGAGGACGCAGTGACCACAGCAGTGGAGTGCTGGCAATGGCTGACCACGTCGCGACCAGACCTGGAGATAAGACTCATGCAGGAGATATTCTCCGCGTGGCAGAGTACCGTGGACAGGAAGATGGGGCTGTTTTCTAAGCAGTCAGATGAGATCAGTCCGTTGGCTGCTCATGAAGGTTAGTAAATAACCACATTATAGCAGTTAGAAAAAATAAATAAATGATGCTCTGGTGGCATTTCGTTCTTTAAATTTAACAAGGATTCGTACCTTTTTCTATTCAAAAGTCTAACTTTTGTCCGTGTGGTTGTCTATAGGCCGACCGCTTAACTGCGACGTTGCCTGAGGTAGCTGCGCGGTGCGGAAGGAGTGATAGTTGTCACAAGTTGACGAATCACTGAGCTCTTGCATCACGTCACCACACTCCTTCCACACCGCGCTGCTACCTCAGGCAACGTCTCAGTTAAGCGGTCGGCCTATAGAATAGATCACTATGAACGATGAGACGATATGTAAGGGGTTTAAAGATCCGTGGCATATCTACTGTCGCACCATTTTGTCATGGCTCCATATAAAATCTTTAATCCCCTTTGCGTGTCTTTAAATGTTTGTATTTTCCCTAAAGAAATATTGAAATAAATTGTCTGTAACGTAAATGCTTGGTTTATAATGTAATTATTATTGAGGATTAAGTAAATAGTTGTATGGTTTCATTTTTTTTTTTTCAGTTTTTTAACGTTATAAATTTTAGCCTTCGTTCACACAGGCGATTTTAGTCGCCGTAATTATGAGAGGGTCATTAAATTTTATATATTTCAACAGGTGCTAAACTAGAACCCCGTCCCCCGTTCGTGGCGCCCCACGCTGTGTGGGTCCGATACCTGTGCGAGGTGGCCGAAACTGCCAAGTACAACAGCTTAGAAAAAGTGGAAATGCTAGCCAGTTTGCTTCATAGGTACGTGAATTACTGTATTGGAATTCGGACTTTATGATGAGGAAGATAAAGTATAAGCTCGTTAAAATATTTTGTTTTAATTTTAGGTCACTGCCTATCACAGTAGGAGACATACGAGACCACATAAATAGGCACGTTGAAGCCGTTGGAGTTCGATTTAGGTGAGTACATGATTTGAGCATAGTTATTATTTATCACACAAGTGAGTGACAGTCGTATATGTAGAATGTGGGAGTGTGGGGCAAATAAAATGCTTAAATAAACATTCTAAATGGTTTAATAAAACTTATTTCCTCTAACCGTGTGTCTCCCGTAACGTTCCCTTCCCAAACTGTCTTCCGCCATCACTCTACTCTACTCCCTCTCACAGTCGTTCCTTCTCTCTCTCATGCGTTACGTTCCATTCCTCATAATAATACATTCACTCTTACATTAAAAACACTCATCCTAAATATATTATAGAGGACTAGCTTATGCCCGCGACTTCGTTCGCGTGAAATTTCACCCTCTTAGGGGTGGAATTTCGACAAACCCTTTCTTATTGGATACCTACTCTTCACAAAGAACACACCCTCCAAATTTCATGTCTCTAGGAGCAGCGGTTTAGGCTGTGCGTTGATATATCAGTCAGTCAGTCAGGACTTTGAATTTTATATAATTATTTAGATATACAAGATCCTGTATAAGACTAATTTTAACAATTATTCCGAGTGGTTTGAAAATTTGTCAAATTATTACTAAAAGATAGGAAAAAATGAAAATTTGATATATTTTTCCTATCTCGTAATAATAATTTGACAGTAATTCAGATTGCTATCGAAGCTGGCTGTCGACAGACAGAGCTACCTACTTAATATCTGTCACCCGCGCCATTAAAGAAACGAATTGAAAATGGCAACGCTTATCATGCCCTCACTTGCTGCCTATTCTATGCGAAACTGCGCGTCGGGCTCCTTTGTTTGGCCGCCATTTTAAATTTGTTATACAAACTAACCTTCTATTCCACAGACTCCTATCCTGCGGCCTATCTCTCCTCCAAGGCGACATACTCCCCCGCTCCATAGCCCGCAACATACTACGCGAACGTGTATACGCCGCCTGTCTCGACTACTTCTGTCGCGGGCCCACGTGTCCCGCCAAGGGCTCCAACGCTCTGCGGGAAGATATAATATCGCTCATCAAGTTCTGGCAGCTCATGCACTCAGACAAGAAGTATTTGAAGAGCAGTGATATTGGCGGTAAGTGCAACAACAACAACAGTTTAAAAAAATCTACACACGGTTATTGATAAAACATTAACAACCTCTTAAGAGGTCCTTGTACTCATCATTATGAACAACTTTTACTATGGGACCAAACCTGAAATCGCGAAAAAAAAACAGCTGTTCCCTACATTTATGTTCTTATAACTTCAAACGTCAAAATGTAGGGAACAGCAGATTTTTTTCGCGTTTTCAGGTTTGGTCCCATAGTAAAAGTTGTTGCTGTTGTTGTTGAGGAGGAAGGAGGTTGTTAAAGTTTTACCAATAACCCTGTATATATGTATTTTTTTACAACCAGTTTTTGGAAGGAAAATAGAAGCGGACAGATTGTCAATGATTTGAATAGGGTTGCCATTTCAGCCAGCCAAGCAAAACATTAGACTCCGTATTCTTAGAAAAAAATGTTGCACATCATTGAGCAACTTATAAACTATTATGTGTTTAATGTAGCACGAGTATAATAACTAAGTTTTAAGTTAGTTTTTAAGATTGCTTAAAGTGTGTCAACATCCGGACAAACCTATTGAGGTTTTTGTGATGTTCATGTTTGTTTTTGTTTAGTTTCTTAATTAATAAACAATAAAAAAAAACTAGATTTTGAATAATAATAATAATTTATCTTTATTTCAGACATACGTCCATACATTTTTACAAAGAAAGCATTAGTAGGGTTGTTAATAGTACACACAAAAAAATAAAACAAAATAAAATAAAAAGGTGTTAGTAATTTGTTAGTAAACAAAACGACCACGTACCGGAAGACGTAGCGTTGGAAGGCCTCCCACAAGGTGGACCGACGACCTTGTGAAGGCCGCAGGAACCCGTTGGATGCGAGAAGCACAGAACCGGTCGAAGTGGAAGTGCTTGGGGGAGGCCTATGTCCAGCAGTGGACGTCTTTTGGCTGAAATGATGATGATGAAACAAAACAAGTTCCACAAAGTCTATTTCCTATTTCTGTGCAGGTGTACACTTGCCCAGTACACAGTAAAAGGACTGTCTATTTTGCACGCTAACGCTCTTTTTTGTGTTGCGGGAAAATGTTATTATTGGTATCGATTTTACTTATTCTGAACAAACTATATTCAGGTTTCGCGTATACTAAAAATAACGTTGTATAATGTAATAAGAATGATAGCAAGTGGCGTTCTGTAATTTCTGCTTATGCTTATGGGGAAAAGGGCATACGTTTAAACAGTGTGGCAACCCATCGACGCGGAAATTGTAACCATGAACTCAACACATGATTCGAGATTCGACTCAAATTTAAATGCAGGGGTTTCAGGATCCGGTAACAGGTTACGCGTCCATGTTCCTGCCACCGTGTACAGTCAACAAAAGAGATAGGTATGCTGGATCGTCGGATATAGTTGAAGTTTAGAAAGAAACCGATGGATGTTATCGACTGAAATTTAATTTGATAAAATTAATAAAAAAGCTTACTAATTATTAATATCTTTAACTATAATATTTACATAATTTATGCTAATACCTATTTAAAATATTAATAATATGTACATTTATATGAAAAAAATAAGCAAAATGATCATAGGGCATCAAAAAATTCGTCCGCATCGCTGTCAACAGGAACAGTGCCCAATTGATTTGATTTGATAAATGAGCTGTTTGTTTTTTATTAATAAATTAAATTATGTTTGAGAACATCCATCGGTTTCTTACTAAACTTCAACTATATCCGACGATCCTGCATACTTATCTCTTTTGTTGACTGTAAATCATTCTATTTAGTTATACAGGCGAAGAAATGTCTTCGAACTCGTGGTTCAAATATTCACCATCTGTTACAGGCGAATTTGAGCTGATGGGTCCGAGCAGTAACCAGAGCGTTTACACGTCTAACTCGCCGATCGATAACCGATCATCTGTCAACAGCGATATAGGCAGCCGACAGACTACAGGATGGATTAATACGGTAAGTGTTTCATATTGATACTTAATGTCATCTTCTAAAATAAAAGCCCCCCTTTAAATTTTTTATTTGTTGTTATAGCAACCATAGTAGTACAGTCAACAAAAGAGATAAGTATGCAGGATCGTCGGATATAGTTGAAGTTTAGTAACAAACCGATGGATGTTGTCGACTGAAATTTAATTTGATAAATGAGCTGTTTGTTTTCTATTAATTAAATAAAACGAAAACATTCATCGGTTTCTTACTAAACTTCAACTATATCTGACGATCCTGTATACTTATCTCTTTTGTTGACTGTACCTACACACTCTGTGAAAATTCAAGTGTCTACCAATTACGGTTCAAAAGATACAGCCCTGTAACAGACGGACGGCCGGACAGTGGAGTCTTAGTAATTGGGTCCCGTTGGCACGCTTTGTGTACGGAACCCTAAAAACTAGGAGGACACTGCCGCTGGAGCCCAGTATCTTGATTAAACCGTTGAAAGAACCTACCTATATTCTTTAAAATTATATAAAATTCCAAGTCCTGACTCATATATCAACGCACAGCCTAAACCGCTGGTCCTAGAGACATGAAATTTGGAGGGTGTGTTCTTTGTGAAGAGTAGGTATCCACTAAGAAACGGTTTTTCGAAATTCCACCCCTAACAGGGTGAATGGGAGGAGGGTAAAATTTCACGCGGACGAAGTCGCGGGCAGAAGCTAGTTAAAATATATCAATCAAAGGCAATTAACTTATTAAGAAGCCTGATTTTTAATTCATATTCATGAGTACTAGTATTTCTCCTTTGTTTGTTTACACATTCGAGTACTAACTATACGTTTGTGGTATATTATTGATGTGCAGGTACCCATGTCAACAACGACGCTAAGCAGTGGAGCGGGCAGTATCGCCGGCAAGCGCTCCAACCGCAGCGTCAAACCGCCCGCCAAGCCACAGGACACATTCGTCAAGGATTACGTTAGGAAGAGGAACCTCATATTAGAACTTATGGTAAGTTTTCATTGAAGAATAGAATAAGATTGAAAGAGTAAATGGGTTTATAGCGGTATGAGGAACAGGGTGTAAAGTTCACTCATACTCCATAGAAAAGGGAGGATCCTCCGACCAGACGGGTGTTGTGTCGGGCGGGCAACTGCCCGATGATTCATGTCGGGCCGTTGTATCTATGCTAGTTGCGCGGTAAACCCTGCTTGCGAGATGCAGAATTTTGCGTGACGTCAGTATGACGCGTTGCTCGCATGTGGCGTTGTAGATACCGCAGATTAATTATGATTAATGCTTGCAGTCTTAATAAAGATTAGTTACATTCATAGACAATAGTAATTGGGTAAATCAGAGTGTAGGTTATTTGGATGTCCCACCTTTTATATGCCGTCCAAATTGACGGGTAAAATGAAAGAGGAGTCTTCTGTTTTGCTATTCGTTTGACTTATTTCGGTACACGACACGGGGTCAGCAAATGTAGTAATTCAATCTCCCTAAATAACTAATCTGAAACTAGTATTTGACCTAGAGCAACTCCCACAACCCAGTAAGTGGGTTGCGGGAGTCAAATAGGCAGTTAGGTAACACTAACACACCCTTGGTAAGATGTCTGAGACTCAAAGATAAGTCGGGACCAAAGGCTTAACGTGTTCTCCGAGGCACTGATGTATGGTTTGCATATTTTAATGGTCTAAAGATAGTGTGGGATAGGGAGACCTTAGCCCAGCAGTGGAACAAAATACGTTAAAAGATAGTAGCTGTAAATCTTAGTGTTAGTTATGTAAATACTAACAAAAACAAATGTTTTTAAACCTGGTTTCTCCCGCAGGCAGTAGAAATAGAATTCCTCGTAACCTGGCACAACCCCCACGGTCGCCCAGAACAAGCAGTTCCAGGAGAAGACAATATCAACACGTGGCGTTCTAAGCCCAACCAGGACCGAACCTGGCGAGACTACGCCAAGTTGGCCTGGGACATCAGTCCCACACTCGCCGTGTTCCTACCTGAAAGGTAAGTTAGAGAAAAAAGTAATAACGTCATGTGTATTTACCTTTTAGTGAATCCATACTAATATTATAAATTCGAAAGTAACTCTGTCTCTCTGTCTGTTACCTTTTCACGCCTAAACCACTGAACGGATTCCGATAAAATTTGGCAGAGAGATAGATTGCATCCCGGGGAAGGACATAGAATAGTTTTATCTCGATATTCCCACGGGATCGACACTTATGCGGGTGAAACCGCGGGGCGCTGCTAGTTACATTATAAAACAGACACATTATATCTAATCGGCTTGTACGCTCACTAAACATTTGTCGTCCTGTTTTTTGGGCGTTCCACGGCCGAATACGTGAGCGAAGTACGTTATCCCGACACTGCTACTGAGACTTTTTTACAACGTACCCTAAAAGTCCGTCCTATGGAAACAGTGGCGCGTTCTTCCAAAAACTTCAAGCCATTCGGGCTTGAAGTTTAATACTCTTATGAGGAAGTTCGGACTTCGTTTGTTTTAATTCGGATAAAAGAGCAGTGTTTATTGTTAGAATCATAAATATTTAATTGTCTTTTGTTTTCAGGTTAAAGCACGAAGGCATAATATTCGAGATTCGCCGCAAAGTACAGGCGCAACCAACTGCGGTGTGTCATGTACCTCAAGCGCTGAAGTACCTCGTAACTACTGAGACACTACTCAACGATGCTCACGAGGTAAGAGATGGAAATAGTAAAAGTATCCTTATTGATACACGTATTAACCGAATAGCCATCGTATACTGAACCGTGAACACCAAGTCGACACAAAGGAAAGCATTAAAATGTAAGTGTTTTTAATATCTGGTGCCCTTTATTGACATTTCGAGAGAGGCCGTATGCCAGTGGGGTGTCTCAATTATTGAGGTCTGAGCAGTCGTGGCCCAGTGGTAGCGGCCGCGACTTAAGAGTTGTAGGTCGTAGGTTCGAACCCAGTCAGGCGCTTTACATTGTATAAATTATTTCATCACTACAGATCTTAAAACGGTGAGGAAACGGGCATTTCCTAGAACCAAAAATTCGAAGACAAGTGACATCTACCAACCCGCACTGGACCCGAGTGGTTGATTACGGCCCACTCCCTGTCAGAGAGAGGAGGCCTGTGTCTCAGCAGCAGTGGGAAGTGGGACTGATTATGCTACTATGGTCACTATAATCACAAACGGCGTTTTACAAACCAACAATCATAAAACATCATCATCGTTCTGCATTGCTGAGTCTCAAATTGCGACACGAAATTCATGTCAGAAAGTTTCAGGACACCGGCATAGTATTCAACTAGAGAAAGAGTAAATACGTAATTTGTGTATTTCACACAAAGATAATGCAATAGTTTTAAAATCTCGGAATAATTTTCGTAAATCTACAGTACCTACGTTTGAAATACATATCGAAGTTCCTTTTATGCAATTAGAAATTAGTTTTACTTAGGTGTTACACATTGACAAATGTTATGTATTGATAGATTTGATGCAACAAAGGTTAGTTTATGGATAATTCTAATACATGATTTAAGTTAGATTAGAATAGTGAAAATTCTTAAGATTTGTTAATTGCAAGTTTAGTTAAAAATAGCCTTCACACATCTTAAATAAAGTTTAATTTCAACTTATTTAAGATTTTTCCCGAATTCCGGGAAAAAAAGATATCGTCGTAAAGAAGGCTCCACTTTCTGTCTCTGTTCTCCAAAGTTTAGGTAAATATAGTTTGCCTATTCCGATCACTACTAATTACATCATTGCATAAATACATGAATATACTAAAAAGAAATGAGAAAACTATGTGAAAATATTAGCATTCTGATGATACTGCCAGCTTCTTGCTTGTTTTGGTTTATTCTCTATAAAAAAAAAAATTAATGCTCTTATGAAACAAATCAAGCAAAAACTAACTTGTTGGTTTATAATATTAGATGATTCAAATCTTGCCTTGCCTATTAGGGTTGAGCAATGTCTTAGAAATGAAAAACCACTCTGTTCTTTATAACAACAGCCTCTATTTCCTTCACAGCTTGTCCACATGATAACCTGGGCGCGAGTGAGTCCAGTAGAAGCGCTGTCGTACTTCAGCCGACAGTACCCGCCGCACCCGCTGTCTGCGCAGGCGGCCGTCAGCACTCTGACGTCATATCCGTCTTCCGCTGTGCTGCTGTACATACCGCAGCTGGTGCAGGCCTTGAGGCATGACACTGTGAGTTGAATTGTGTCTTATAACTATGTAGAATAAGGTTGCCTTTCGTTTCAAACTGCGCTCGTAAGATGGTTTCTTTCTTCTTTTTACGTTAGATAAATATTATATCTTATGGAATGACAGTAAGGTCGTGTTGAGACGGCTCGCGCTCCACGCAACATGGCCGCGCGCTGGCGGCAGTGAGCTCGGGGTGCGGACAGCGGGGAGGCAGCCGGCCGACGGGCGACACACCGCCGCGACAGTCAGCTGTAGATCTCCATTGTACACGGCTGCGCTTGCGCGTCTTAATTTTCATAATAATCTTGTTTACATATTTTAACCGACCGTTGTATTTTTATATTCTTTCATTACATTATACTTGTTAATACAGTCCGCTATCGTTCATTTTACTCCACCACGACCTATCGTCGCGATCATTGAAAATACAATGGAGCGCGAGCCGCCTCAACATGTCGCATTTGAAATATCGAATTTCCTGTTGTTCTAGAAGGTATTTTCACTAAATTGTCTTCAGGTCAAACAGTTTGTTCCGTCCGAAACTCATAATATATACTTAACTTTGTTTGATTCTTCAGATGGGTTACGTAGCAGAATTAATAAAGTCATTATCGAAGAAATCCCAAGTCGTGGCGCATCAACTGATATGGAACATGCACACCAACATGTACACAGACGAGGAAATGCAAAACAAAGATCGTAAGTCTTGCTATAGTTTTATGTTCATTGTAAATTTTAATATGTGAGGGGCTCATGGCTACGTAGCAGTCGCACGAGACAATCATTCTTAGATAATGACAGTCGTTACGGCCAGTCAGAAGCCCGAAAGTCTGACAACCAGTATTACTAAGGGGTATCGTGTTACCCAGTAACTGGTTTGTGGAGGACAGGAAGGCAGTGGCTTGTAAAATACTGGTATTCAGCTGCATCCAGTTAGACTGAGTCGACCCCAACATAGCTGGGGAAAGGCTAGGTAGATGGTTGAATGGATCAAAATGAGGCCGTGGGTATACTTACACGAAAAAAAAAAAGTGGCACTCCAGTAGTGCCGACAGAAATGAAAACTAAACACAAACAGAATACTTTGCCATCACTCACCGACATATCGGATATACATTAAAACCGAGTATATCCCGAGGACAGCCGAACACATCCGAAGCGGTGTCGGTTACGGTAACAGTGGCGCGAGTTCAATTGTTTTTTCCCATGTCAAAAAATGCCCAACGCGACTAAAGAAGTTTTCACTTCAATAATTTTCACTTTTCTCCTCTACAATTTTTTTTCGTGTCTTTTGTAAGTACTTTAGAAAAAGCTTGTAATAATTTCACGTTTTCCTTTTTTTCAGCTGCCCTCTATGACATCCTAGAAAGCCTAACAAAGAACATAGTAGACCATCTCTCGGGCCCCGCTAAAGCGTTTTACGAGAGAGAGTTCGACTTCTTCAGCCAGATCACGAACATCAGCGGAACTATCCGACCTTTCCCGAAGGGCGCCGAGAGGAAACGAGCTTGTTTGGAGGCGCTGAAAACTGTTAAGGTATGGCTTTATGAAGACAGTTTTGGAAGGCCATTTTTGGCTGCAAACGGTCTAGATAAGTAATCAAAAATGTGCTAAAAATCTGAGTTATTTCATAGTTTTTTTTTCATTTATTTTATGTATTTATTTATACATACAGTTTTTATACAGTTTCATGTTTGTTTTGCATTAAACCAGAAATGATTCATTCATCCTTCACAACTTCGTTAGTCCTCCGTCGTTTACGTCCTATGAGATGTTATCAATGATTTCAAAAGTAAGGATACGCCCGTCTGAACATTTTACATAGAAGTTCTTCGTTCGAAGTTTGAAGTTCGCGCGCACCACTGTCAACTGAGTCGCGTTGGCCCTAAAACCGTCATTTTAGGGCCAGCGCGTTGGTGCCATTTAGTCGCGCCGTTAGCCCGGTCCTTACGCTAGTAATATATATGTCAATGGATGTTATATAATAAAGAAGAATGTGAGAGACAAAAATGGTAGTGTCAGAATTAAGTGTAATGATTATAAACTCTAACAAAAACTTTAATGCATGTTCTTGTGACAATGGCATCTATGTCAATAATAATTCCATCCTTTCTTTACCCACAGGTTCAGCCCGGTTGCTACCTACCATCAAACCCAGATTCAATGGTTACTGACATCGACTATAAGAGCGGTAGGTTATGAAAAATATGCCTTTACGTTTACTTATATGTTGAATTAAAAGAATTTAAAAAACTGCAGGTCAAAATTTCAACCCTTCTACCCAACTCGATCTAACGCTAACAAATTCAAATTCAACATAATCACACTTATGAAACGTCAGAAGCTAGGTGCACGGTTCCAATTGGTCGTTTCCTATAGAGAAGCGTCACGCCGGCAAGAAACTCCTCCGTTTACTAATGTTTGAAAATTTCACTGATATAGTATTTTTATCTCGTGATGCGACGCCAGCTTTACTTGTGGTTACCAAGTGTACAACAAACACGCTGTGAATTTGCGAAACGTCCTCACAATCGCAAAATAGAAAAGAAACTCTGAAATTATCTCTAAAGAAAAAAAAAATCATACAAAATAAATACTATTTAAGCCACTCGCGTCCGGCCCTGGTGCAAGCCATGGTCCGGGGCGAGAGGGAGTGGGAGGCAGTCACTTCCTTCTGCGAAGCAGTCATGCTAGCGAAGGAGGTGGCGGGACGGCTCAGGGAGAGAGCCTCGAGACGCTCCGGGCGTCGGGAGCCGCGCGACGACTCCCGGCCACCGTATGCGTAGGAGAGTAATGGGTAGCTCACCGTCCGATCAGGGCCAAGCCCGTACTGGACGGCGCGTACGTGTTCCACGCGCGCCTCAAACAGATGTCAGCATCGAGGAACACGAGGGCACCCAGAGCGGGAGAGGGGTCATTGGATGATTTCCCATCAGCAAAAAAAAAACAAAAGCCAAGCGACATGCTGCTGACCAATCTTGTCAATGCGTCATGTTCTCTTCACAAAACTCTTACAAATAAAAAATTTCACCAGGTACTCCCATGCAGAGTGCTGCGAAAGCCCCTTACTTGGCGCGGTTCAGGGTACGAAAGTACGGCATCGATGAGATGGAAGCCGTCGCCATGGCTATCTCCGCTGGAGAGGACCCTCCCTCAGTAAGTATTTATTTAAATGCTTATTGATTCAATCACTCGTGTTAGAAAATGTGGGGTGAACAAGAACGAAGAGATTTATATCAGCAACCGCGATGCCATTTGTGTATAAATCTGGAATAAACTTATCCTACGGTTTTGTGTGACTAATGGCTGATTTTTCAATAGTCGGATAACTTTTATCTGAGGAATAAATATTGCGGTTTCATAGTTTTTAGGGTTTCTTACCCAAAAGGTCAAAACGGGACCCTATTACTAAGACTCCACTTTCCGTCTGTCTGTCTGTCTGTCACCAGGCTGTATCTCATGAACCGTGATACCTAGACAGTTGAAGTTTTCACAGATGATGTATTTCTGTTGCCGCTATAACAGGAAATACTAAAAACAGAATAAAATAAATATTTAAGGGGGGCTCCCATACAATAAACGTGTTTTTTTCGGCGTTTTTGCCTTTTAGTGCGGAGCCCTTCGTGTGCGAGTCCGACTCGCACTTGGCCAGTTTTTTTGTATAGAAAATATGTCCACTGTTTTAAATTATTCTTCAGATAGAAGTTATCCGACAGTAAAAAAATCAGCTCTTAGCCATACAATACAATAAATACTTTTTAATCAGCCTATAATGTTCCCTTTGTTGGGTCACAGGCCTCCTCTCTTCGAGAGAAAGTGGGCTGTAATCTATCACGCCGGTTGGTAGATGTCACAAAAATTCGAAGACATGTCATGTCTTCGAATGATGACAATCATTTTCGGTTAACTATTTCTCACAATCGATACGTTTGGAATTTCATTCAACTTTATCGTTGTAAACAGAGTCTTCTAAAATATTTCAACGTCAGTCATCGCCGAACTGCAGCTGAACTTGTACTCGTAAGTCTATGTGTGAAAAATGAAACCTTCCCTTCCTTGAACTACCGTTGTATACCGCCGGAACATGGATCCACACCAGACGCAATGGCTCATTAATTGTGTCTGAATTTAGGGCATTCAACCGGTTAAAATATGGGCATAGTCTTACCCGAAGGTACCATGACCAACTTGAATACATTAGTTAAAAATAGAATCTTGGTTGTCATTCCAAAATCGAATCGATTGATCGGTCGGTTTGTCGTGTTATTGTATATCAAGGAACTTAGGCAGTATAGTATGTAGACGCATACTATAATAAAATTCGACGTCAATTTTCAACCGCAAGTGGAAACACATGAACCTGTGGGCAAAATATTGACTTTGCGAATCCGGCACCGATCAGATACATGTATTGCATAGAAGGTTCTTAAGAATAACGTTACAAATGAATCCTCCTGTTACACGTTATTACAAGTGGATAAGTTAACGTTACTGATACCTATAACGTTACTTGTTCTACCAAAATGATATTCTATAAAGTTTTTGACGTGACAACGTCTTAAATTAGGTTGCGGCTGGGAGTCACTTATGAAAAAGTGTAACGCTCGGTAACGTTACGTTCTTATTTTAAATTAGGTTGCGGCTGGGAGTCACTTATGAAAAAGTGTAACGCTCGGTAACGTTACGTTCTTATTTTCATTTAATTCCTTGTTCCTATTGTGCAATTTAATTATATTCATATCAATAAATATTCTACCGAGAAAAAGACGTTGTCACGTAAAATCTTCGCCCGTAAAACCGACTTTACAGGCAACCATTTTTTTTTTTTGTAACGTTATTGATATTTTTAGGTTTTAGTATCGTTACAAATTTTGGAACATTATACGATAACATAAGTGGTGACGGAACGAAATTCATTTCGTTTTCAAATCCCTGGTTTGAATGTATGTGCATGGAAACTAAATCCGAGCGTGGGGAAACTTTTTTGAAGTCACACCAACTGTCAATAACTCCTACTAACAAAACTATCCCTTATTTGAAAACAAACCACTAATCACACCTTTTCGTCTCACAGGAAGAAGGCAAAGACAGGTTCACCGGCGTAGCAGCGGAAGTATGGCAAGCCGCCATCTTTAAAGTAGGAGATGACGTAAGACAGGACATGTTGGCGTTACAAGTCATATCGCTGTTCAAGAACATCTTCCAGCAAGTTGGGCTTGACTTGTATCTGTTCCCGTATAAGGTCGTCGCCACTGCACCTGGGGTGAGTATTTTGGAATGTCCTTGAATGAGGATTTTTGTGTTACGTAATACAGACTCCTGTTAAAGTGCTTCTGGAGTGGTCCGAATACTGATACGGTCTCGCAAAATTCTATTAAGTGAGCGTAATTTTTGCACAGAAATAGTGTCAATTGAAGCAATGGTTCGACAAGAAATACCTTTGTCCACGTTATCACTAAAAAGCTTGTCGTAGCGTACTTGCTTTTACTTTAAAGTGATGTTTCCATCTACTTCCTGATCAGATATTTAGTATCTTTTCCGGTAATTTGGTTTGTATTATAATTTTAACAATTTTATTATATCCAATTGTAATTTTAATAACTTTATTAGAATCATAACTTTTTTTTATCGATTTTTATATTAATTATGAACATAAATATTTGCATGTCACAGTATAAGATTACTAAGTGATATGGATCCATAATAATAATATTATAATATATGTTAAGATCGATATTGTACCAACACTTATCGCAAATAAATTGATTTGATTACCGATTAAGTAAGTACCTAGCGGATGTCAGTATTTTTTTTTATTTCTGTCTATTGAATCTGATCAAGACATTGCTAAAGGTGTTGTGAAGTAATACCTTAATCCCTCCAACCCCAGTTCACATCTTCTATACTATAATAATATTATACTATAAGGAGGTAAAGTTTGTAAGTTTGTATGTAGTGAATAATCTCTGGAACTCCCAGTCGGATTTGAAAAAAATCTTTTTGTATTTGATAGTCCAATTCTTGAGGAAGGTTATAGGCTATTTAACATCACGCTATGACCCTTAGGAGCCGAGCAAAAAGAAAAAAACGCAAAGCAAAAACGAAGTAATAGCGCGGGCAGGCGATGAGATGCGACGGGGTGGGTCGGGGGAACAAGAAATTTACAACAACACAACAGCAACACATATACACTACACATTCTCAAACATTTTAACACACCCCCACGCAAACGCTAAACACTACTACACACACTCCTACATACACACCCTCACATACATCCCTCATTCTGACATACACACCCTCACTCTAACATACACACATATACACCGTAAAAGTCGTTTCCAATATCCGCTATTCCTTCGTTGTTGATTTTATTATACATACACACTTTGTTAACCTGCATTGTCAATGAATGACTATTTTTTTTTTTGTTATGTTAGAGCACAACACAAAAGGTTTCTGGTATCACAGTGACAGCAGAACACTGACTCCTAAGTCACAGGATCACCTAGTTTAGGAGTCAGGGTTTACATTATCTGTATGACCTTTAGTTAACCAACATATTAATAAAAAAAAATAAAAAAAACACGCGGACGTAGTCGCGGGCAGAAGCTAGTCAAAAATATATCTAGAACAATTCCAACTAAAGCCAATAACCCTATGTACATAATTTCAGTGTGGCGTAATAGAATGCGTGCCTAACGCCAAATCTCGTGATCAGCTCGGCCGGCAAACGGATATCGGCATGTACGAATACTTCATCAAGAAGTACGGAGATGAGACGACTAGAGAATTTCAGGTATGTAACTTTTCAACCTTATTACTAAGGGCTTAAGAGTGGTATGAGGTCAAACGCTAAATTTTTCGTTCACACGTTCCATTTTCAACGGAATAATCCAATGCAGCGACTTGCTGGGCTTACTGATAAAACTTAGGCGCAAACATCTCACACGCGCACGCCAATGTAATCCGTTTTGCTTTTCTTTAGACTTTTTGTTGACATACCATGCGGGCTGAAGCTAGTAAACAATGTAATTCGGGGTATAGTTAAGACATCAACCTTGTAACCATGTATTCCAGGCTGCTCGTCGTTGTTTCGTGACGTCAATGGCTGCGTACAGCGTGATCGGGTTCCTGCTGCAGATCAAGGACAGACACAACGGTAACATCATGCTGGATACAGATGGACACATCATACATATAGGTGCGTATCGACTATAGTCCGCGCGGAACTAGTTGGCCGCGCCTTGGGTGGGGAAGGGGGTGAGAGCGGCGGGGTTGCCTATTGTTCGCAACGCACGTACTCAGTGATGACAAAGCGCCCCCGCCCCTCCGTCCCACCGCTCACTTACCTAAGGCGCGGCCAACTAGTTCCGCGCGGACTATACTATATTTTACTACAGGTACTTTTAAATACGGGACAATTAAATGTTTAAGTTCATTAAGTTTTTAATTACGAAATATTAATGCCATCATGATTCTAGTGCGAAAAGGGGATGGTGCTATCTGTCATGTATAGCTCCGTCTCTCTCTTTTTCACTGGAATTATGATGTCATTCAACCGTCATGCACCTGCACCTGCACCTACGACGGCACCTGGGTTGGTTTTTAAATAGGAGTCACTATGGAAGGTATGCCAACCGTAAGACCCCGTTCGCACGGACGTGAAATTATCGCGGCGGAATTTTATCGCGCAATGGATTTTCAACTCTTAACTTTAACTCTCTTTCAGTTTAGTAAGAAATCGATGGATGTTGTTGACTGAAATTTAATTTGATAAAATGAGCTGTTTGTTTTCTGTTAATTAAATTAAATTTTATTTGAACCATTGGTTTCTTACTAAACTTTAACTTTATCCGACGATCCTGCATACTTATCTCTTTTGTTGACTGTACATAGTTTTTTTTTTGTACTCTCTACATTTGTTTTTTCTTTTTGTTAGCCTTAACTATCTCACTTCTGGGCAAAGGCCTCCCCCAAATCCTTCCAGGAACTCTTTTCCCGCGCTCCCTCGAACCAGCCCTCGCGGTACGCGTCCAGGTCGTCTCGCCATCTCTTTCTGGGCTGGCCTCGGCGGCACCGTCCGTCTTCAGGCACCCATTCTGTTGAGACTTTTCTCCACATCACACTAATATAATAAAGGTGAAAGTTTGTGAGTGTGTGTGTGTGTTTATATGTTTGTTACTCCTTCACGCTCAAACAGCTGGACCAATTTTGATAAAATTTTGTATGGAGGTAGCGGACACCCTGGATTAACATATAGGCTTTACTTTTTATCCCGATATTCCCACGGAATCGACCTTTACGCGGGTAAAACCGCGGGGCGCAGAGTAGTATAAAATAATCTGAGATGAATTTGAGCGAATGAACTTTGAAAAAGTGAACTTTTTATCCTTATATGCCCACGGGATCAAACGTAAACGATCGTAAAACCGCGGGGCGCAGCTAGTAAAGAATAAAATCAAACCCAACAACTTCATATTTGTTTTCCAGATTTCGGCTTCATGTTCGAGTCTTCGCCGGGCGGTAACCTAGGATTCGAGCCTGACATCAAACTGACTGACGAGATGGTGATGGTCATGGGAGGGAAGATGGAAGCGCCACCTTTTAGATGGTTCTGCGAACTTTGCGTGCAAGCCTTCCTCGCTGTTAGGTGAATATGAGCCTTATGGCATTAGAATTACTGTCTTTATTGTGGCTCAATGGCAAACTGAGTTGTAGGTCGTAGAGAACAGGAAATAAAAATACTACTCGGAGCGTAAGGTGGGTGTTACGCACCCGCGAAGAGACGAGACGACGAGAGGTCAAAGGTGACACCTTTGAACTTGTCTAAACACTTCGCCGGGTGGCGATCGACTGAGCCGTGACGACAGCCGTGACCGTCTGTGCTTCCTTACCACTCCCCGCGCAGCTACTGAAACGCACAGCCTATTATAACGATTAGCCACTAAAATATCGATCGATTTATCTTGGTCTGGGTGTACCAACCAACCTTACACGCATAGGATTAATATACAACATTATTTTTAGTATAATATGCGAAACCCGAAACACGTGTCTAGTATTTTTATGTAAAGAATCTATGTACAAAATTTCAAAACTGTATCATGAAAGATCAAGAAGTTATAAGCTTGTTAAGTTACCTATTTGTCCATACAAAAACATGCTTACCCGCGCCGCTCGCGCCGAGCCGTCTTACGCTCATTGATATAGTACCTAGGTACCTAACCGTTCGGCGCGGAGATTGGATAACCTGCTTAGTTTCGCTCGGTGTCCAACTTTTAACCTTTTTTAAATATTTTTGGGACAAAATTATAACATGGGGTTAAAATTATTGGAATCGATTCAGTTACTTATTCTGAACAAACTATATTTAGGTTTCGCATACCTATACTAAAAATAACGTTGTATATTATAAAGTTCCTAAAAAAATTGGTAACAATGGAATTTGATTTCACATTCTGTAACGCCATCTTTTCTCTTTCCAGGCCCTACCAAGAAGCAATAATATCAATGGTCTCTCTGATGCTGGACACAGGTCTACCATGCTTCCGAGGTCAGACGATCCGCCTCCTTCGTTCCCGATTCGCCCCGAACTCGACCGAAAAAGAGGCAGCAGCGTATATGCTGTCCGTTATTAGGAACTCCTTCCTGAACTTTAGAACTAGGACCTACGATATGATACAGTATTATCAAAATCAAATTCCTTATTAGATTGTGTTTTTTGTTATTATGAGATTTATTTAAACGAGGTTTTATCTATAATATGGCAAGTAAACGGAGGAATTTACTGATATGGAGAAATCATATGGGATAATGGGATCAAAGCTGATAATCTTACTAATATTATAAATGTGAAATTTTTTGAAGATGTTTGGTACTCAATCACGCGTAAACCGTTGAACAGATTTGGATGAAAATTGGCATATAGATAGACAATTTCCTGGATTAACACATAGGATAATTTTTAATCCCGATATTCCCACGGGATCGAAACTTACGCGGGTGAAACCGCGGGGCGCTACTAGTAGTACTATATAATATTTATACCTCTGTGTGTACTATAGGTATACCTCTGCCCAACCGCTCGGTGAATACAGGCATCATTTTATTGGTGTTACTAGCTGTGCCCCGCGGTTTCACCTGCATAAGTTTCGATCCCGTGGGAATATCGGGATAAAAAGTAGCCTGTGTTAATCCAGGGTGTCAGCTACCTCCATACAAAATTTTATCAAAATTGGTCCAGCCGTTTGTGCGTGAAGAAGTAACAAACACACTCACAAACTTTCGCCTGTATAATATTAGTGTGACTAGCAACGCCCCGCGGTTTCACCCGCATAAGTGTCGATCCCGCGAAAATATTTGAATAAAAAGTAACCTTTGTGTTATTCTGATGTATAAGCTATATTACTGTAAAATTTCATCAAAATCCGTTCAGTAGTTTTTGCGTGAAAGACTAACAAACATTCAACCATCCTCACAAACTTTTGCCTTTATAATATTAGTAGGATATTATTTCAGAGTTGGTCCCATACTAAAAGTTGTTCGTTTTCATGAGTACTACACTCCCTGGCGAAAGCGTCAGCCCACGAAATTTAAATTTTCAAGTTTTTTGCAATAAGTACTTAGTTGTCTTTGTTTTTCAATTAGAGTATCAGGCTGTAAGTTGATCTAAATATGATTCCCGACCGTAACAAATTTTATTTATAGAATTATAATAATAAAAATCACCCTTAAAACTCTCTAACATTTTTATGTATTTACAAAGCGAAGCGTTGTGAGCAGAGTACAAAGTGTAGGATGACGCCTAAGTCATTCAAGCCAAATTCAATCATGTAACCTGTTACATGATTGAATTTGGTTCATATAGTACCCATAGAAGACTATTTAATGAAATTATGACATTTGAGGCTAAAGGTATGATTCCGATCTCGGCAGCACGCAGCAGTGCTGCCGCGACACTACTGGTCCCCATACATTTTCTATAGGTTTATATGAGATTACATTCCGAGCACGGCAGCAATGCTGCGCGACATTGCTGCGTCACATTGCTGCTGTGCAAATGTATGGGGACCAGTAGTGTCGCGGCAGCACTGCTGCGTGCTGCCGGGATCGGAATCATACCTTAATCCTAACTATTTCTATCTCAAGGATACGTGTTCCACGCGCGCCTCAAAGAGATGTCAGCATCGAGGAGGGGCCCCATAGGGCCGAAGCCTGCCGGGTCAGCGGGATTGTCCGAAAGGGTTACCGCTGGCCCGGAACATAAAGGGCTAAGGAAGGAACACGGGTGGGTTTTAGTCAGTAAGAGTCTGACACTCCCTTCCGCTCCACCCAGAGCGGGAGGGGTCATGTGATGATTTCCCATCCGCAAAAAAAAAAAAAAAAGGAGTATTGGTGATTCTAATGATTATAAATCTGTATGTAGTCATATTTGTTACGGTTTCAAACCATATTTTAATCAACAAACTTTATGGGATGTAGGTATGGCATTAAAAAAAAGTTGACAATTCGTGTTGGTGATTTAACCCTCGCTTCGGTGATTAGGTAAGGGCTTTGATTCTTCATCACCATTGTTGGCAATTTTGGTGGTGACATTAAAGCCGGTGACATGTCTTTGGGGATTTTCAGCACTGATTTTGAGTAACCTAAATTGGTATTTCCATTCCTTGGGTGGATAAAGTTTGACAATAGATTAAATCTTATTTAAAATAAAACGCCATGTTACGACACCAATATTTTAATAAGCACATCTTATCATCCTGCGAATTGGTAACATCGAGATTTATAATGAAATGCAATTGCGAAATATTACTATGAAATACACGTTATTTTACTACTGTCGACGAAAAAAGATTAAAAATAATCTGTCGAATTAAGTGTAAGTAAAAAAAAAACTTTCTCAAACACAAACTAGAAAGTTTTTTTTGTCAAATCGTATAGCCGAAATAGCATTGCTGAAATATGAGATTTAATGAAACACAAAATACTTAAAATAGTTGAAAATTCCTGTAGTAGTATTAATACGTTAATAAACTAATTTTTATAATGATACGTCGAATTATATTCTTTTGGGACATGTTTGTCTCACAACACCCTAAAAACTATGATTCTTTACTGCAAATATATATTTTGCAGAACACACAAAGAGTTGATAAGTATATCTTAATCTATGGTAGACAACGTGCTGGGCAGACTTTTATAATGATTATGAATTTTAAAATATTGACTCATTAGAACATGCGAATGTCCAAGACATTTAAAAAGGTAATTAGAGTTTTATTTTTACTGTGTCATTTTTAATTAGTTCAGACAGTATTCGTATTTTTATTTGTTGTTTTTGTAGTTTTCTTTGTGTTTGTTGGTTTGGTCAGTATTCTTTTGAATTAAAGATCCATAAACGTTCCCGACTCTTATCTCGCACTTTGACAGTTGCGCGACAGTGACAGGGATTATGCTTAGCCAAAATACTTGCCACGTAACATTTCTAGATTCTGGCCTTATACTCAAGTTGTGTTCTAATGACCGCCCAATCATTCTCAATCAAACAATCCAAATAATGTTACTCCGCTTTCCAAAGCAATTTTTTTTACCCTGCCCTCCAAATCGAATTTTTTACCCTGCCCTCCAAATCGAATTTTTTACCCTGCCCTCCAAATCGAATTTTTTACCCTGCCCTCCAAATCGAATTTAATCGAATTTTTTACCCTGCCCTCCAAATCGAATTTTACCCTGTTCTCCTTACCGTGTTCTCTGACCCATATTTACCCTATAAATCGTTAATTTATTAATGAACCACTACGCTACACTATGATACGCTGGCGGCCAAAGAGAATAGATGAAATTAGACATTACATAACGCGAACGTTTTCTGCCTAGCGCGTTATATTCCTACATACATATACTAAATACAGTAAAATGTTTGACACAATAATTATTTATTATCATAGACAGTCAAGTATACCTATAGTTGTACAAGGATCTTTGGCGTGTGACCAAAATCGGAACTAAAAAAATCTTGATTGAAAAATCAAGATTTTATAATACAATTTCTGTGACAATTTCACAAACGCCCCCCTGTCAATGTCATATCGGCGCCAAAAGACCCTTGTACGTTTTCTAATAAATATTATAAATTGACACAGAATTTTATTATTATTTTAGACAATCAAGTATACCTAACACAGATTCTATCTTTCAAGATTCGTATACTAGAACACAGAGATTTTAAGATAAAAAGTTTTCATAATTATAATTATTATAAAATAGACATTTATGATTATTTTTTATTTTTTTTTGTTTAAAAAAAAAAAGCATTTTACGATTACGTCATTTAGGAAAGAATGTTAGACACACCGTTTATTTTGATTTGTTCGTGCCCCCTAAAGAGCTAATAGGTAAATAGCTGAAGTTTTTTAACTAAAGCCAGACATACTATTGCAATTTATACAAATACCAACTTTGACACTATAAGAACAAAGTTCATTTTTAAAAGACAAAAACTAATGAAAACATCATCTTGCAATTAAAGTTACAATGAAATATGAACTTTGTGCGAGGGACTTAAGGTTCTAATCCAAAAGTTAACAATAAATGGTATAGAAAATACAAAATAAGATGGATGTAAAAAAGGAATGCATGTCGTTGGTTGGGGATGAGAATTAGGATGTTAAAGGGAAATGGCATGGATTTTTCGTACGATTCTATGGAAGGAGTGTTTTTTCATTTAATTAATTATTTCAATGGTTACTGTTGCGGTGTGTATTTTTATTGTGATTTTTGGTGAAAGTGTTAAGTTTCAATTTAATCGTACTTATTCTTGCTGAAAATTAATTTAAAATGGGGAAATTTGTGGTTAAAATAATTTAAATTTAAAAGCATGACAGATGTGGCAGGGGCGGATTCTGACTAAAACTAATAGGAGACAGAGTTGTTTTTTTGAATAATTGTTACCCCGGATTTTGAAAGCCAATGTCAACAGATTTGAAAACCAATAGTTATAATGTCTTTTTCTAGTTCCAAGTTACAAAAATACTACGTGTATTCGGAAATTAAGGTAATAATTAAGTCTTAAAATTTGATAGTTTGGTGGTCTTTTTCCTAGTGATATTTTGGTTTTTGGGAAGAGATTTTACCATAATATGTTATGTAGAAACTTATATACTATACCTACTTATATTCTAACATCAATAAAATGGTTGCATCCTACAGGCTGCATACTCAATATAAATTGAGTTTAATCCTCTCAGGGACGAGTTGGTTCAAATTTGTACCGCTTGTGGTACACATGTGTACCAGCTCGTCCTAATGAAGAATATTCAAGGTAAGTAACTCGGTAAATATACTACATAGAAGAATAAAAAAACACAATATTAAAATAATACAAAACGTCTTCAAAATAAAAGCGACTCTGTAACTAAATTGTAGTAGCCTTTATCATGTTACCAAATAGCTATGAAAATATATCAATAAATTATAAAAAAATATATATTAGGCAAGCCGTTTTAAATGTTTACGAACCTAGGTGAAAAAAAAAACGATTTATTGTACTTAGAAGATTTTTAGGCCAATTTCTAGTTTAGCTGTCAACGTTATTTATGTGATACCGATCTTTTGATAAGCAAGGATTCATATATTATTCTTTTTCGAAATATAATCATAATGACATTGAAACTTCATTGGAAAAAGCTCCCTGTCCTAAAAATGGGTTCAAACTTTTTTTATTTTTACTGCACAGCCCGTTTTTTAAAGCTAAGTATAATATTTTATAACGGGTTAGGTATAACACACTTTGTGCATTTACTTGATTTTCTTATTTCGCAATTGCAACCAATAGGAATATTTTGAGTTCCCTGTATTATTTCTGCCAAAAATCCTTGCTTATTTGAACTGTATCCTAACCGTAAATTTGTGAACAAAGTCATAGTTCTATAAATAGTGTGTTTTTATTCACTAATCCTATATTGTCAACAAATATAGCGTATTGAGATTTCGAAAGAAGTGTTTAAATAGTAAATTGGTAGCGGTTTTTGCTTCCGTCTGCAGTTCTTACGAAGATCAAAACGTTCAGACCTAACTGGAAGAGAAATATTGATGTGAAAAATAGTAAATTAAATTTTTGTACCGTTGTTTACTAAATAGGACATGTGAAGCAAAATACACTATGAATATGTTAAGTGTTATGTTATAACATTGTGTATATTATTATTGTTGATGGTACTTTCTGACATTCCTCTGGATTATTCATGTTAGAACGAATATATCTGGTTAAGGTGTCTAATGCGTTTTATTTCTAACTTGATTTCAGAAGTTGTTATGTATAGAACTCGTAGTTCTATAAGATTATAGCCCGCTAGAATTAGCTGTACTTTACCAGCTCAAACTAAGTCTAAATCTATTCAAAAAAGCTACTAACTTAGCGTTTATAAAACGCTTTGCCAAACCTTGCCATTTGCATATCAATGACGAGAGCGAAGTGGTAAAACATATTCGTGTTTACCTAATTTCGAAAATCATTACCCTACTTTTGCGCTTCGCCGTAGTCAAATAAAAATCTTAGCACACAGTCACGGTCTAAAATTGAACAATCACGCGGCGTAGTAATTCGAAATACACTGACATACAACACCTACATTTTACACAAAAACATATTAATGTTATAGATTTCTATGTTTTTTTATTTTTATTTTTTTTTGTAAATGGCAATGTCAATCGAAGAATACCGAGGTACTACGTAGAAACAAGGCAAACTGTACAGTCACGAGCATAAATACCTTGTTGATGGTACTTTTCTGACATTCCTCTGGATGTCGAAATTCATTACCCTACTTTTGCGCTTCGCCGTAGTCAAATAAAAATCTTAGCACACAGTCACGGTCTAAAATTGAACAATCACGCGGCGTAGTAATTCGAAATACACTGACATACAACACCTACATTTTACACAAAAACATATTAATGTTATAGATTTCTATGTTTTTTATTTTTATTTTTTTTTGTAAATGGCAATGTCAATCGAAGAATACCGAGGTACTACGTAGAAACAAGGCAAACTGTACAGTCACGAGCATAAATACCTTGTTGATGGTACTTTTCTGACATTCCTCTGGATGTCGAAATTCATTACCCTACTTTTGCGCTTCGCCGTAGTCAAATAAAAATCTTAGCACACAGTCACGGTCTAAAATTGAACAATCACGCGGCGTAGTAATTCGAAATACACTGACATACAACACCTACATTTTACACAAAAACATATTAATGTTATAGATTTCTATGTTTTTTTTATTTTTATTTTTTTTTGTAAATGGCAATGGCAATCGAAGAATACCGAGGTACTACGTAGAAACAAGGCAAACTGTACAGTCACGAGCATAAATACCTTACTTATACGCAAGATTCAAAGCGATTTTCTCCTAAAGTATTGATGGAAATGTGTATAGCGTTACGAGCATGGTATTTTCAAAACTATGCCATTACAAAATAGGTCTTTTCACAATGGCTTTTGGATTTTTGCTCGTGATTGTACCTACTAAGTATACATCCATAGCGACGACTTTCTTATTTCATTACTGAAGTCGGTTCAATTGCTCACATATCAGGGCTTGATTTGGCCCAGTTGCTCCCCGAACGGTCCAAGACCCTAAACCGCGGAAGTCCATTACCAAACCAGCCCTCTGCATAAAATCCATGCCTAACACCGTCGTAACGGTACCCGGCAAATCGATGAACATCGTCGGAATCCTGACTCCGGCCACCATCACTTCGACGGTTGCCACGCGAAAAACTTGGTGCGTAGGTACACCCATGATATTCATAATCAACAATTTAGAGGTGAAGTGTTGCTCATGAGCAATCAGGTGCCGTATCAAATCCATTGATGCAATAGAATGGCTCGACCCCGTATCCACTACGATGTTAAAGTCTATATCATATATGTTAACATTTATCATGGGACAGCTATTCGAAACATCACGCATGCAATTCCGACATTTCAGGCCTACGATATTGTCGGATCGGCAGCGGAAACATACCATTTTGGTGCGTTTTTTAGCGTCCAACTGACTTAATTCCTCGAGCAGTTGGACGTTTTGTGCAATCTTTTCACCCCTGTGTAACTTTCGACACGTTCGCTCAAAAAGCTGGCCATATAGTTTGCAGTGTTCGCAAGGAGTTTCAGAAGCTCCACACTCTTCAGTTGATTGAGGAGCCGAAGATGCTTGAGAGGGCGCAGGTACTTGTGGCAGTTCAGCTACTTGTGGTGGTGCAGATACTTGTGGCGACGCAGGTGCTTGATTCTCTTCGGGTGATTGAGGTTCTACAGGTGCTTGAGGCACCGCAGCTGCTTGAGATGGCGCAGGTACTTGAGGCGACGAAGGGGCTTGATTTTTTTCGGATGATTGAGGCTCTACAGGTGCTTGAAGCACCGCAGCTGCTTGAGATGGCGCAGGTACTTGAGGCGACGCAAGTGCTTGATTCTCTTCGGGTGATTGAGGCTCTACAGGTTCTTGACGCGCCTCAACTGCTTGAGGTGGCGCAGGTACTTGAAGCGACGCAGGTGCTTGATTCTCTTCGGGTGATTGAGGATCTACAGGTGCTTGAGGCGTCGCAGCCGCTTGAGGTAACGCTGGTACTTGTGGCAGCTCAGATACTTTTGGCGATGCAGATATTTGAGGCGACGACGTATGTGCTTGATTCTCTTCGGGTGATTGAGGCGCCGCAGCTGCTTGAGGTATCGTAGGTACTTGAAGTGGCGCAGGTTCTTGATTCTCTTCGGGTGCTTGAGGTGGCGCAAGTACTTGAGGCGACGCAGGTGCTTGATTCTCTTCACGTGATTGAAGCGCCGCAGCTGCTTGAGTTGGCACAGGTGGTGGCGCAAGTACTTGTGGTAGCGCAGGTATTTGGGGCCGCACAGGTGCTTGAGGCGGCGCACGTACTAGACACGGAAGAAGTGGTTGAGGCTGCACAGGTGCCCGTGGACTCGATTCCGCGATTGCTTCTTCCACGCGCCGAGCGCGCTCCACCAGATCCGTGAAACTATCACAATCTTCACGTTCAACTTTTTCCTTTATACGGCGGTTTAATAATGCGTACACTATATCGAGCTGAGTTTCTTTGGTGAAAGTATTCACTGGTATTTTATTTAATAAACCTTTCGACTTCAGGACGAATGCTTCAGTAGGTTCTTCAGTTTGAGGCATGCTGAAGAGGCGACGGTAAATTTTGTGTTGTTCCGTACGAACTCGGAAAGCGTTGCGCATCAGTTTGATTGCATTGTCCCAATCGGTAATCTTTGTTTTGTTGTTCTGCCACCAATTCGCGGCATGGTCCGTCAACAGCAAGGGGAAGCTTCGGAGAGCAGATTCATCGTTCATTTCGCTAAAATTCTTAAAATCGATTACAGCATTGATGAATGGCCTGACGTCACCGATCCCGCTGAAACGTTCCTTACATACAGCAAAGTTCACTTGGGTGCAATCCGACGATGGCTTAACCTCATCAAAGTCAGGTTCTGTTGTTCGGTTAATAGCTGGGTCCGGCCTCTGGCCCGGCTCCTGCACCATAAGCATAAGCAACCCACTATTGATTTGCGCCCTGTGCGGAGCCTGATGTGGCTCCTGATGTAGCGCTTGATGTGGCGCCTGATGTGGCGCTTGATGTGGCGCCTGATGTGGCGCCTGATGTAGCGCCTGATGTGGCGCCTGATGTGGCACTTGATGTGGCGCATGATGTGGCGCATGATGTGGCACATGATGTGGCGCATGATGTGGCGCATGATGTGGCGCATGATGTGGAGCATGATGTGGCGCATGATGTGGAACATGATGTGGCGCATGATGTGGCGCATGATGTGGAGCATGATGTGGCGCATGATGTGGCGCATGATGTGGCGCATGATGTGGCACTTGATGTGGCGTCTGATGTGGCGCATGATGTGGCGCAAACATTCTGTCCCCATGTACGGCGCAGAGCGGTACTTTAGAGTTACCCACCTCAACCATGCCATGCGGCGGAAGTGGCTGCCTCATAGGACAATTTGGCTGGTGGCCTTCACACCCGTTATTATTAACCATGCATGCAGGAACACGTTCTGGTCGCCTGATCATGATTAATGATGTCGCCTCAATGTAAATACTTGCGGAATGTGTACTACTGTTGGAGGTGATGATGACTGCTTAGGTGTGATGTTCAAGGCTTACGACAACTAGGTTGCAGATCCAAGACGTCGAGGGACTGCAGCTGCAACGATGACAGTAAACTTATCGAACAGTAGGCACATTTTTAATCCTTTCACTATAACAAACTCGAAATCCAATGTTCATCAGTGTCTTTTATGTTCAATGCCCACTAAAAACACAATTTTTCCAAATAGTTCGGTAGCACTTTAGTCCGAATGTCCCATCACTATAATTTCTTTATTTAACGAATGAATTCGTCAACAGGATATTGTTCAATGTCCGTCACCAAACGAATTATCAAAGAAATTAAAAGTCTAGTACTTCAATCAACAAAACAAAATGACTTCAATGTCGCAGCACTAGGGTACTTATGACTGCCTTCGCGCACAAAAATCTTCACTTCACTTACTCCAGAACATTCAAACGTCGGGTAGGTACTTTTTTGATCTACGTCAAAGAGCCAGACAAAGCTAGTCTTAGCAAATCCAAGTTCATGCATAATCTTTTAAATAAATATGCAAGAACTTTGATAAACGACTGACCAGCTTGATGCAATGTAGGGCGATGTGGTGGAAGAGGGGATACTATTGATTCGTGACACTGTACTGCAAGGGAAGGGGGCCGATAGCCAATAAGGGCTCGCCAAAATTTAATTTTGGCGGGCTCGAACGAATCTTGTTTGCATTAACGATCTGATGGATTCCTGACCAAAGTTCTTTTAACTTAGCCTGTTTATGCGCCTTTTCTTTGTATAGTAGGTACACCTTTTGTACTTTATTTTCTAAAGAATAATAAATACAGTCCAGACGAAGGGTTGACCTCTCAAGGTCGTCTGCGCACAGGGGATGAATTTCATATCTCTTTGGGGGATTGAAGGTGCGCCGGCAGCAGCTAGCGGCGCATCTAGCTGTGTCACGTGATCGAACACGTCGTTGATTGGCGCAGTGTTCTGCAGTCCTTGTTATACCTGTTGTTACAAACACTTTGGTGCATTATTATTGACCTACGCGTGAATTTATTATTTTCTTTAAATATCACATTTTAAGACAATTACCTAATTATGTATGTATAAATGATTTTATTTCTGTAAGTAGGTTTGTACAAACACTTTTACACGTCAATCATATTTTTAATACTACTAGATGAGGTCGGCGTTTCCTATCCGACTAGACTGAGAAGAAAGGCCAAAACAGTCTCTTTTAAAGTCCAGACATAATCTTAGTCAGATCATATAAATAAACCTTTAGAGCCTCGTGTGGAGCTGCGGAAAATGTTTGAATTTAGTAACAATGTCATGTCGTTATAAAACGACTACCAAAATAATACATCATTAAAACCTGTGGAATAATTATGGATACCTACTTAAACTTGTCATGTGGGATATGGACTTAGCCGTTCTTATGCTTTTAGTACCTATCTACCGAATCGCTGGTCTAATTACCAAGAGACAAGTAGATCAATTGAATTAGAGCAGTGGTGGCCCAGATGTAACGGTCCCGACGCGGTCGTGGTTTCGACCCCAGGTAGGCACTTTGAGTACCTAAATAATCACCGCTGCTCTCAAAACGGTGAAGAAAAACATCGTGAGAAACCGTACCTACTGGGCCCGCTTGGTAGATTACAGCCTACTCCCTCTCGAGGAGAGGAGCCCAGTGACCCAGCTGTGGGAACATTGTAGGCTGATTATGCTAAATAGATCAATAGGTGCCTAGTTTCCTGAAGAAGCTATCGTTAGGCATGTAGGACCAGAGTTTGATGCAGAATTCTATTGATAGGTACTGCGAGACATTGCAAGTATTGTTAGGTTTCTCTATCTCTGTCGACGGCTCCACCGGTAGCCCTGACCTACTAAAATGACAAAAAAAAAATACTAGTCCAATAATATTGCTCGGAAGTTTACGAGGGCGCAGTCTTGCAGCGCCCTCGTACCGCATTGCGTCACAGGAACTAACATCCGCACCTAGTCTGCAGTTATTGATTGTTGCGATGTTCGGGTCATACGTAGTCTCATCTCACGGAGGCGGTGTCTGACGTTCGTACAGATTGTTTGTAAGCGCGCCAGTTCGGGAGTACTCGGCAAAGGTCGAGCCGCCTTCACGCACACAAGCAATGTAGGTACTTCTACACAATACGTCTGTATAGGTAACAAAGTAGGCACAGTCCGTTCACATGTATTTTACCTCTGATATAGCAACTATAATAAAATATATTGTGTTATGCCCCCTCCACGCGAGGGCGTATAACGCTTTTTCGTTACGTGACGGTTTCTAACAGTTTACTCCTACCGAAAGTATTCCAATAAAATAATGAAATTACTGAATACTGTTTATTCAAAATCCATATCATAACATTCTATATACGACAAGTAGAATTCTACTTTTTTCAAAGACTTCTTCACTTTGCTTACGTCTAAATTAGGTAAATGCTCCTTGTCATGTTCAGGGAATTTTCTGGAAAACACTGTTTTTTCTTTGACAGTCTTTTGGTCAGTTTTTTCTTGTTTTCCTGTAGATTTAGCCTTGGTTAGTATATCGTGTAAATGTGATAAGGCAGCCTGGCAGTAGTGTTTCTCGTTTTCTTCACTGGGACCTCTGATTATGAGGAATGTGTCTTTTTTCATGACTGTCAGACTAGCTTCGTCAGTTTGTATGAGTTCACTCTGAAATAGTAAAAAAAAACAATTATTATTACTGCGATTTTACTATGAAGCGCAACATGGATATTTTGTTGAAGTCAGGCATTTTATTTGCATGTCAATCTGCCTTCAGTAGACTGAAGGCAGATTGACATGCAAATAAAATGCCTGACTGGATGCAGCTGAATACCAGTATTTTACATGGAGCAACTGACCTCCACAACCCAATAGCTGGGTAAAACTATGCCCCTTTGTAAGAATGGTTGTCAGTCTTTTGGGCTTTGACTACCTCGGCTTGTGTCAACCAAAAAGTCGCTTTATTTAGCATTTAGCTCAATCAGGATTTTAAATATAAATTGTGAGGGAATCTTGTGTTTGCTTGTTCCTACAATAGATTTTACTCGCGCGTGTGTTGGCTTTAGCTCCCTTCAAAATGGTTGAGCTGAATGGTGCTAATACATGCGTCATTTTCGTGAACGGGCGCCGTCAGTAGGGACTGGTCATCTCTTTGCTGCCATGGCTTATTTTAATTTAATTTAATATTTGAATTGTTTTTTTTTTCTTCTCTTCATTACATACGGTTTTAACGTTCTGCATCATTCTCACATGCATGATTATTAACATGAATGATGTAAACAAGACTTTGTAACCATATCATTTTGATTTAAAAGAGTGTCCATGGAGTTTCTTGCCCGTTCTTCTCCATAGGTACCTACGCTTTGGAATGGGCAACTAGTTTAATCTTTCTGACTGACCGACCCCTTGACAATTCAAAAGTGCCTGTACTTGGTTTAATTGAAATAAATGCTTTGAGTTTGAGTGAGCTCTTTCTATGAATTTGATGACAGAAAGAATACAGTGGTAAATAATGTATGCAAAATTACCTGAAGACATTTCTGTGCAACAGACTCCAAAGCAATGGCCGGATCGTCAAAATTGGCATTACTGTCCAAATTGTCACAAATGTTGAGCAGACATATCACTGCCTCTCCCGGCTCTATCTCTCCATTGAAGTACCGCATTATGAAGGCATAGGATGCTAGTACATTTGTGATGTTGTTCTTGATAGCTGGTGATGGTTTGACTGCCTGAAATAATTATTAATGCAGATTTTCTTAAAACCTCTGATAATATGCAAGGCACACGCGACGGGAATTAATCGCGCACTGGATTTCCAAATCTCAGTGTTGAGCAAAGCATTGAGAATCCAACGCAGCGGGATTTTTTCGCACATGTAGTGATTTTGTATGGAGTAATTAGATAAAGTTGACTGTAGCTTTGATAAGCTTGGTTTATGTAGAATCCATTGCATAGAACAAAAAAGTGTGAACAAAAAAGGCACGGGTCTACTTCTTAAACACGAAATTACAGGCATTTCCTACTCTGTATCACTTACTGACATATGATTAGTTCGGGGGCTGAACTAAGAATGAATTACGACACAATTTGATAGTTGTCCCTATGCCCGATATTTTGGATATCATCGTTGACAGACTTAGAGAGAAGTTCGAAATTCTATGCAACCCTGACAATTATGTAACCACAAAATAAATAATGAATGTAGCCTTACAGTTAAAGTCTCAAACTTAGGAACAGCTTTCAACTCTGGACATTTCTTCAAATCATCCCCATCATCAGCTGCAACATCCTCCACCAACTTCTTATCCCTCCGATATGTCCACCAAGGATCCCACTGGGGCATTATAGATCCTACATCCCCTTGATTTAACAGTGCTTCAAATTCATTCCTCTCATCTTCTGTCAGTGCATTCCATACCGCATCTGCATCATCAAGGTTCAAGTCTTTTATCCGTTCCTCAAGGTCTATTTCTGGTTCATCATCAGAATCAGCTGGTTCATCGTCATATTCTATCAAGTCATCTATGTCAATGTTGTCAACATCTTCATTCTGCATGCGTTTTAAAATGTCAATCATTTTGTCTCTGGATTCGTCATCAGCGTGGTGGGACGTCAGTTCGTCGTTTACGCAGTCTCGGTAGAAGCTTTCGGAGCATTTTTGGTGCTTCTCTGACTTGTAGCAGTCTAGGGAACAGTAGAATGTTTCGCAGCGCGGGCAGCAGTATTTGCTCTGCTTTTCATCGCAACTGAAAGATTAGAAAATGACGATTGTATTTTACATATCCTTGTAATTAATGATTTAGGGGCTCCTTAAACAAAACATTACAAAGAGGTTAGGTTTATACTTACAGTCCACAAACATTTTGGTTTATTTTCGAAGATTTATTATCAGCCATTGTAACGTCTTGTTGTATACGAATAGATTCGGACAAAACAGAAATGAGAAATCTTAAAGACGTAAATCCATTGTGATTCCCGGCACCAAAACCAACATAAGTTTTATTGACGTTGAAGTGTCTTATCAAAGTACTCTGTGGTTGAAGTCTCGAAGTTCACTCACTATCACTTTGACATTGACAAAACAGTGAGTTGCGTTTGCGTTTAGTTTCCAATCTTCAAATTGTACCATGATTATACCTCTGTATTTTAATCGTATTTTTGTTTTAACTTTGCTGTCGTTAGATTGATTAATTGTATTGAAGTAATAAAATAGTTGCATCATGCCGAAAAACCTACAAATTAAATACAATTCTTCTGTAATATCAAAACGCAGTCGTAACTGTTGAGACGAGTTCGATTGAGTTAAGACATTTGACAGTAATGACAGTAGTTCTCAAAAAAATCAAACTGGTGTGAATCAAAACTAGGGTATATGTGTTCTGTGATCAAAACAATCAAATCAATACTGACTGACTGAATTACTGACAGAAAACACAAGCAAAAGGTATCAATCTGATGAAGTTGATACCTCCTAAAACACAACGTTTAACATGTCTGTGCCAGAAATAGTGGAGGATTTCTTCGGGGTTTACTTGTTATACTGTATCAACCCTAAATACAAAGGCCGCACATACATTGGTTATACTAGGGACCCAAACAGGAGAATAATGCAGCATAACAGAGGAACATGGGCTGGAGGGGCTCACCGAACTAATAATAAAGGACCCTGGTATGTTTATTAATACCTAGTTAAGTGCCCAGAATATCCACTGTTTATTGTTTCTTTAGTAGGTTAACTACCAGTCCTTCGTGCTCACCCTCTAAAAGCTAACAACTAAAAAAAGTCAACCACTTTTAATTTACGAGACGACTATCTGGTTTTTTAGATGAGGAATACCCAGTTACAAACAACAAGTATATTTCCAATCATTATTTATTATCTACTAGGTACAGTAGGTACCCACAGAATGACCCACTAGGACAAGCAAAATTTATAAAAGAAAATGTATTAAAAAAAAAAACACTTTCTTGTCTAAAATTAAAATAAATATTTTTAGGAAGATGGTGATGATAGTGCATGGATTCCCAAATAATATTTCAGCTCTTAGAGTAAGTATTGATTTAGCACACAATATTCTGCTTTTTTCATGATTTAATAACAATACTTAAAAATATGGAAGAAAAAGTCATGTTGCACCAACCCCAAATAAATTGGGATAAGGGCTGGAGAGTGATGAGAACTTATTATAAGCAGCAATAAGTGTAATAATATTATTCAAAACTAAATCTCTGCCAATAGGTACAATGTTTATAAATATATGAGTTCATAATATAATATTATAATATATAAATTACTTAGAATAATAGAATAAAATATTTTATCTATCTATTAAATGCATATTTACGTTTTTAATACAATAATAAATTAAATTGATATAATAATAAGTAGGTACCTATGTAGGTAATCCATAAACAAGTGAAAAACTGACTGTCTACAGTCTGTTCATAGTAATTTTACCTCTGATAGCTGCAATCTAACAGCAACCTTATTCGTAATGATAATAAAGATCACAATGATTTTGACAGACTTGTCAGTGGCAGCAAACCAACAACAACCTTATTAGAATGTGAATAAAGATCACTGTGATTTGGCATGCAAAATCAGAGCTAAAATAACTGAAAGGACTGTAATATAATTATTATGTATTTCAGTTTGAATGGGCCTGGCAGAACCCAGCAAAGACAATAAGGCTGCAACACCTAAACTTGAAGAAGATCCCAAGAAAGGAGTCTGAATTTAAGTTTAAATTAAGGGTTCTGAGTGAGATGCTCCGTGTAGGACCTTGGTGCCGCCTGCCTCTGATCATCAGGTGGTTGGAGATGGAATATCATGAAGAATTTCCCGTAAGAATGTTTTAATTTCTTGCCTAAGTTAAGATATTAAATACTTCCTTTGTAGATATTTTATAAAGTTATTTTAGAAATAGTCTAAAACGTATTTGCCTTTTAGGGTGCTTACATTAAAAAAAACAGGTTTCCGGTACAGCCGAGTCTGTGCGGGTCGGTACCGATCGGTGCAGGTGAAATAGTCCCACATTAACTTATGTGCTTACAGATAAAGAAACAGGTAAAACATGTAACCGTTTCCTTTCGAAGATCAACCTGCAGAGATATGTACTGGGAGTCGGGACCGAAAACCTGCTTCTTTATGTGAGCACCCTCAGTTGGGTATCACATTTTCGCCATTAACTCACAGCAGCGAAACCGCAGTAGTTCTGCAATGATTTGTCTGTTGTACGACAACCGAAATAGAAACGAAACTGCTTGTTCTAACGCACAGATTTGATTATGGTTCTATCTCTTTCCCGCGTGATATTGCCGATCTGCTCGGAAGACAGTTACACTTCTGCACTCGGCCCGCCGCTGTTTTGTTTATTTTCAAAATAAACAATGTCTTATCTTCAATTTTCTTAAAAATCTTATAAGTAATAATATATTGAATTTCAGCCTGAAAGAATACCTCCAGAACACATGACATTCAGCCAAGGACCTGTCAAAAGCAAGAATTTAAAACCCAAAAATTCTAACACCTTACCACCTGACGAAGAATGTCTTCTATGTTCAACGAACATAACCAATGACCAAGCAAAGATTACCTGTTTGAATCCCAGTTGTGAACTTATAACCCACATCACATGTCTAGCTGATCTATTCCTGGTACCAGGAGAGTATGTACCTATAGGAGGTAGATGTCCTTTCTGCAGTGTAATGTTAAAATGGGGAGATTTAATCAGGAACATGAAGGGCTGTTCTCGAATGAGTGGTGGAGAAGAATGCAGTGATGAAGAACTTGAAGAAGACACGCAAGATAGAGGATTTTCTGAAGATCCTTCTTGGATGCTTGATTGTAATGAGGATTTATGACGAATTTTTAATAATTATATTTATTATATATATATTTTTTTTTTTTTTTCTCTGAGTTGTCGTTGCCGTTGATCTCGTGGTCGCAAAGCGCGACTGTTGCGCATGGGGCCCTGGCTTCGATTCCCAATTCAGACAAAGTGTTATTGGGATTTACCATTTGGAGTTTCTCAGTAGCATCCCGGAGTTTAGAAATTGGTACCTACCTAGTGTGTTTTCCAGGCCTCGCAAAGCACTTAAAGCTGTTGGTCCTGCGACTGATCTCTCCCCGGTCGTGCTGGATTGCCTTCCCATCGGACTATGAGAGTATAGGAACAGAGTACACCTGTGTTTGCGCACACACTAGTGCACTATAATATCAAAATCAAAAGGCATTTATTCAAGACTAGCTGCGCCCCGCGGTTTCACCCGCGTAAGTGTCCCCAAAGTGTTCCCAAAGGGAATATCGGGATAAAAAGTAGCCTGTATGTTAATCCAGGGTGTCAGCTACCTCCACACAGAATTTTATCAGAATTGATCCAACCGTTTGAGCGTGAAGAAGTAACAAACACATAAACGCACACACACCCCCACACGCATACTCACAAACTTTCGCCTTTATAATATTAGTGTGATGTCCGTCAAAACAAAATAAGGCAGGTCTACTACCCTGGTGTCGTAATTCGGGGGCCCTGTCCAATTCCGCGTCCAATGCGTTTCAGTTGCTTCAGTATGAGAATTTGCGCAATAATCGACTATACGGAAAACGGAATAAGTATCTATTTACTTACCTACATAGACTGTGCGGACATGTCGCCTTCCGCCTCGTTCAACTGGCTCATCGGTTTCCTCCACGACAACTGTAATTAGCACGATATTTAGTCGCGTTATTACTATTTAGTTTTGCTTGGGTACCTATCCTAAGTAGGTATTAGGAGTCAGCGGAACATCAAACATGTTTCAAGTGTAAAAGGAGTACGGAAGCCGGGTTTGTGATTGACGGGGTGTGAAACATGGGCTACTCAGCCTAGCTGAACTTGACTGACAGAACACGCTAGGTATCTACAGTAAGCAAAAAAGTAAGTTACGTACGTACGTATGTATGGTCAGCAACAAAAGTGGATTAACACTTCAGTTTTTTTAATCTCAGTTATTGAGCAAAATATTTGTTCAACATTGCTGCAGAAGTACAATGCAATTTTGAACAAATATTTTGCTTAATAACAGATTAAAAAAACTGAAGTGTTACTATTTTGCTCAATAGCCGAGATTAAAAAAAACCGGGCAAGAGCGAGTCGGACTCGCGCACCGAGGGTTCCGTACCATCATATGTTTTTAAATTTTCACCGGCGAGCTACTTACTAGATCTCGTTCAAACCAATTTTCGGTGGAAGTTTACATGATAATGTAGGTACATAATTTTTTTTTTGTTTTATCATTCTCTTATTTTAGAAGTTACAGGGGGGGGGGACATTTTACCACTTTGGAAGTGTCTGTCGCGCAAACATTCAGTTTAGAAAAAAATGATATTAGAAACCTCAATATCATTTTTGAAGACCTATCCATAGATAAGTACCCCACACGTATGTATGGGTTTGATGAAAAAAAAATTTTGAGTTTCAGTTACCAGAACCCCCATAATTTATTGTTTTTTTTCTATTTTTTGTCTAAATCTTAATGCGGTTCACAGAATACATCTACTTACCAAGTTTCAACAATGTAGTTCTTATAGTTTCGGAAAAAAGTGGCTGTGACATACGGACGGACAGACACACAGACAGACAGACAGACATGACGAATCCATAAGGGTTCCGTTTTTGCCATTTGGCTACGGAACCCTAAAAACTCAAGTGTTAATAGACTTTTGTTGCTGACTGTAGATACGTAAATGATGAGTAAATGTTTCAAATTAACGTGTTTTACGAGTGCGGCGTTTTTTCTCAGGAAACAGTTACCTAGGAAATATCGACGCCATCTAGTTTTAAATTATTTACCAACAAAATATTGGCGTGTAAAAGTGTCCTTTATGATCTACTTCAGAAATAAGCAATTCATTTCATTTCAGTGTCAATGAAAACTAATTTCACGCGTACTCATACCCTGTAGCTAGGGACCTTTTAAAGTAGGTACAGACGCCAGCACATCAAGCTACTCGAAACTGTAAAATTTTCTCAATCACCTTTGTTGAAAAATAAAGTTGAAAATCTATTAAAGTTTGACAGATTGTAGTAGCTTGATGTGGTAGCGTCTATACCTACATATTAGAAGAACTACCTACCTAGTTAGGTATTTTACTTACCATTGATATTATCTTATCTTATTCCCAGTTGCCGTACTTTCCATGTTAATAAGAGTTTTAGCCCAGCCTGGTTTGAGGCAATTCTCGTATTCTAAAGAACGTTCCCATTCCAATCTTAGTCTCAATCTGTCAAAAATATCTCTAATTTACTTACCTACTTAAATTTTTGAGATTATTTTTAGCTGAGATGAGATTGCGACTAGCAGTGGCGTAACTATACCGTTTGGGGCCCGTGGCAAATTCAAGGGATGGGGCCCTCCCTCAATGTAAATGTAAAGAAGCTCAACAAACGTTATACTTAGTTTTTTTTATTGGCGCTTCTCCCGCGACTTCTTCCGCGTACATTTCATATTTTCCACTACAAAATTTACCACCTGACTGCTTCTGTCCTTATGTTAGGATCCTCCTGTGCTCATGGCCCTCTCGGGCTGGGGGCCCCTTCTGGCTGGGGGCCCGTGGCATTTTGCCCCAATGCCACCCTATAGTTACGCCACGTGCGACTAGATTTTGAAAGATTTTAAATACGGGAATAGGCCTTCAAGCACTTCTTAGTTGTGATTGTGACAGGAACGAATTACGTGTGCACGCATTCAAATTGCGTGACTGACACGACAAAACGGAAGTTATTCACGAAAATTCTGTGCTAGATCGATGAAATTTTAATTTCATGCAAAACATTAATTTCTTTCCTTAATTGGTAAAAGGTATTGCCAGTAATACAAAAAGCAATAATCTTTGGTGGCAAATTAAATGTTATTAGATATTGATAAAACGTTTAGCCTGAATTTTCTAATAAATTGTTCATAAACAATTCCAAGAAAATTATTTAATTATACGTACTTACTTACTTACCTAGTAAACGATCCAAAACTTTAGCTTGCAATTTAAACGCGTTATCTTTAAAAACTGTTTATGACTTATGGAAGTGACAGTACCTGCGCTATTTAGATACCTAGTGCGTTGAGCATCGTAAGTTCTGGATGTCTACTCCGAAGCGGTTAACCACTGTATCGGCCGAATGTTCGGTCATTTTCTGATTCGAATATTGTTGTCCTACTACGAATTAAAAAAAAAAAGGTAAAAAAGGGTTAAGGGTTCTAAAAAGGTTCGGATTGGCACAGTTTGTTCGGGACCAATAGTCAATATAGGAAATTAATGGTACTTAGTAGAAAATGACCGAACATTTGGCCGATACAGTGGTTAACCGCTTCGGAGTAGACCCCCTGAGTTCAGCTACACGATCACTGACAAATGCGTGCAGTGTTTGGACAGGTCCACTCAAATCTGTGTGGTTGTTTTGTCAGTTCATGAATTTTGAATAGGTATAGTGCCTGCTGATATTATAGCTTCAAATTTTCTCTTAACTACAACGTCGAACAATATAAAATACAAAATAAGTTATCAGAGGCTCCTCATAGCGTCTAATTTATTTTGACATTACTAATGCTAATCAAGCGTTTAGCGACATAACTCCAACACTTTTTAATATTAAACCCCATACCATACCATAATCAGCCTCTTCTCGGTGAGAAGGAGAGGGCCGTACCTAATCCACCACGCGGGCCCAGTGCGGATTGGCAGATGTCACATGTCTTCGAATTTTTGGTTCTAGGAAGGACATGCCGGTTTCCTCACGATGTTTTCCTTCACCGTTTTGAGAGCAGTGGTGATGAAATAATTTACACAAAGTAAAGCGCCTGTCTGGGTTCGAACCTACGACCTACAACTCGTAAGTCGCGGCCGTTACCACTTGGCCACCACTGCTCAATATTAAACCCACCGAAGCTTAATATTGAAAAGTGTAACTCTAGGTTTACATTTGACTCTTGGTGGCGCAAGATGAATTAGGTATTTGATTAACTCCGAGTTAGATGTTAATTCCCAGTTATTTAGGATAACCCATGAACACGCAATTGGTCACTTGCCCACTTTTTTAAATTTTAATAAAAATAATTTTTCATTGTTTTACCTACTACCTACCTGTCCAATATTCAATGGTCTATCTGAAAATTAATCTTAAAGACTGACGGTTTTCGTTATAATTTTGAATTTATCTGATAGTGCCTTACCTTAAAAAAAAGTGTAACAGGCAGTTCGGGTTACTTAGACTGTAAAAAAAAAACATATATAAAGTCGAACTATAACCTCCTCCTTTTTGGAAGTCGGTTAAAAATTGTTCAGACGAAATTATAATAAATTCTCGTTCTTAGTTATGCTAAGAACGAGAATTTAGTAGGTAGGTACAGTCGGAAACATTGATAAAAATATATAATTAAAATCGGAACAGAAATAAGATTAACCCCCTTATTTACAAACGTTCCTAGTTAGGTGAAGATTAACGTCTGTTTATCCATAAATTTTTGACGTTTAAACGTCTCAACTATATGAAACGTTTATAAATAGGGTAGTAAAAGTACCTATAGCTCTTAGCTTAAAAATACTAAAAAGCAAATTGTGGAATTGTTTTGCGTCAATTTAGATAATGTGTAAAAGTTGCACTCTTAATCGACTTTTTTGTTGATCGTACCTAACTAAACATAACATAAAGAAATAATAAAACAAAATAAAATACGTATAAATATTATAATTATTTACAATTAAGTACGTGTATTACGTATTAAATTGAGCAGTAATGAATAAGCTAGTTACTACCAGGTACATCGTTAATAGGATTAAACTAGGTATAAATAAAAAAACATGTTTTTTTTAGAAAACATTAAGCACAAAGTAAAAATTATGAACTTCCTAAATAAAAAATAAACAAAAAAAAATTATATAAAATTGAAATCATGATTTTCAAATTTAAATTCATGAACATAATGATAACAATAATATTACAATTGATAAATTATGAAAGATAACCAATTGGTCGTATTCAAAGTATTTTCAATAAGTTCATTAAATACCTAAGAACAAAAGAAAAACAGGGTAGCGCAAGTTTACCTAATTATTCTAAAACCAAGGCAACGCTGACCTCAGACAAGGTCATCGTATCATTTTAAAAGGTTATAAACTGATAATAATTATGTACAGTCACAAGCAATATGAGTATTTAAAGCCAAATAGTCTTCACACACAATGTTTTTGTGGTCGTGACTATACCTAACATACATTATCACAAAAAACCAGAAACTTTTTTTTCTAAATTAAACAAAATACAATACAAATAGAGATACCAATGAATAAAAGTAATAGGTACCTAATATTCAGACTATTTTATAAGAACTAACATTTTGTGTACTTAAATATTCTTAGCCTAAAATAAATTAATCTGTAATAAATAGGTAATTTAAGTAAGTTTACAACAAGACATAACTGGGTAAATGCAAGTTATTTGGTATCGAAGATATGCACGTTTACACACTTAAAATTAATAATCGTCAAAGAAATCTTCACCATCATCATCATCAAAGTCATCATCGTCTGCCCCCGGAGGGACGAAAGCACCGTTCATCACTTCACCAATTGGCTCTTCAAAGCCAAGAACTTTTGCGAAACCATACACCATTCTCATCACCACTAGTCTTGAAAAATCCACAGGCGTAGTCTCTTTCCTCTGCAAAGTCAGCTGCTTATCCGTAGGATAATCCTTTATCTTCCTCCTCCTCATCTCACACGGAGACAATACCAGAATAAGCGCGAAAATCACGAAAAATACACGCGCCATTTTAACTTCCCGCCGAATTAAACGTCAAATTAGGATGCGTTCAGTTTTATTAGTCCGAATTAATTTTTATTAAAAACTTTTTTGCATTATAGAATTGTTTTTGACCGAGTTGAAAAGTGAAGAGGCTGCTAGCTGCTAACGGAATGTTGGCGCACGGGCGAATGACGGCGGCCGCGTACTGCGGGCCCGATACTATTGTGTGTCATGCCAATGAGTATATGGATAACTGTCTTAAAACCCGCGACGACCGATCGCAAAGAAACATTTTACAGTTAGTTAAGCATATTGGGCCGCCACAGTGAAAAGGAATCTGATTTCGTGTTAATTTTCCTGCATTTTATGCGCGATGACGTGATAAGCACATGTTCACTTGCCACAGTGTCAGTAATGAAAGCGGGACATGTACAGACGCCAGCACATCAAGCTACTACAATCTGTCAAATTTCTTTGATAGATTTTCACTTTTACCGCTGAAGTATAAGATTCAAAGTTGATTGGGAAAATTTGACAGTTTCGGGTAGCTTGATGTGCTGGCGTCTGTACTTTGAATAAGGCATTGTTAATGTCTCGCCTTATACAAAGATGAAAGTGAGACTCCTATTTTGATGTCTAGTTTGTATAATTTATTACTATCTTTCTTTCTGTCATGTCCGAGTCCATTCGACGAATCCTTTTAAGTAGAAACTTTCGTTTGTGTCTATTTTCTTTTTTGCAAATTATCATCAACCTGCAGTTACCCCAATTAAGTCGAGGTCAGCCGCAGCATATCTTACGCTTTCGTGTCTATATGTTCTCAGTGTTCATCTTCTTTCTAGCCAAATCTACCACGCATCTTTCCTTCAATCTACTTCTCGTCCTTTATCCATCCATATGATTAAAGAACATGTCCAGAGAAAAGTTTTGAGCACCTATGACATTAAACATTTATACATATATTTTTAAGGCCCAAATACTACACTCCCAACTTGACACCAAAAGTTTCTACGAAAATTCGTTACAAACAAGTCAAAAAGCCGTTCTATCTACATCTCAAACTTCTCAAACACCATACCAAACTACGTAGGACGTAGGTACCTACATAGTTTGCGTATGTAGGTCTGTTGGTGGCAAAGATCATGACACGACTCAAAGATCTCACCGCCTAGATATCTGCAAGCCTTGCACGCATTCTAGACACCGGTGAAGCCCGTTTACCCTTTGCGTCTGGGACACGATTATCGCAAGGCACTACGTACCTACCTGCATCATTGCGAATAATAATTAGAGTAATGTGCAATAGAGCTATTAGCTACATATTCGTATCTTACTTCATAATAATTCGTGCGACGCAAATGCAGTTACGATGACAGCTTATTTGAGGAAAAACGCAATGGCGGCAATGTAGATATATTTTTTTAAAATCTAGAGCGAAATGTCGAGATGGCCACAAAATGATGATTGTTTTTATTTAAAACTCGTGCAGCAGCTTTCACATCTCAAGAATGCCCAATTTAATGGCAAAACTGATTACTTTGGCATCGCACTTACTGTGCTTCGCACTTATTTTCGACACATTAAAAGACATGACTGGTTTTAAAAGAAAATAAAGTAGACGATCAACGTTAAGGCCGCAAAATACAAGAAGGCCACTGCAATTTTTGGTTAGATGCTTTTTTTTGCATAATACCTACGTCTTTTAACGCCGCGCCCCGTATTTCACTATAAACTAATATTAAGTATAAAGCGAAAAGATTTGATTTTTTCTGTTTGTTTGTAATGGGTAAACTCAAAAAATACTTAACCGACTTGCGAGTAAGATGGGCTATATTTTTTTTGTATATTGTGGTGTCTCTCTACTTCCAAGCGAACGAAGTCGCGGTCAGATGCTAGTTTTATAAGTAATATATTCCTAGTTCATCTGCGTTTTTGAGAACGGTCAAAACTTTTTGCCCGTGGGATCAATAGTCGCAATGTGTAAACGGTCTTTATAGCCCGTTCACATAAAAAAAATGGCAATAAAAAAGATCCTGGTTCACTGATTTTAAAGTTGAAAGGACACAACCGTTAAGCGCCGCCGGTTAGGTAGGTACAAGAGTTCGTTCTAAATTGCAATACCTACCTATTAGAGTTAACTTTACTATGTCAGTTAATAAGTCCACTTAAGAAATTAAGTTTGCCTTTTTTGCCGTGTCTTTACTTAGCAAATATGTAACTTGCAGTTCCAGTTTCTCTAAATAGCAGGTATAAACTATCTAACGTCCCGTCTATTCTGGGGTTTGTATTCAACAGTAAAATACTGCGTGGCGGAGACAACGACGCGCAAACTGTAGGTAACCATGAATTCAGCGCATGATTCTAGTTACCTATAAAAAAAAATACTGCTGATTCATAGTCATCTGCCTAGCCTTTTCCCAATTATGTTGGGGTCGGCTTCCAGTCTAACCGGATGCAGCTGAATACCAGTATTTTACATGGAGCGACTGTCTATCTGACCTCCACAACCCAGTTACTGGGTAATACGATATCCCTTGGTAAGACGGTTGTCAGACTTTCGGACTTCTGACTACCCGTAACGACTGTCAAAGATCCACGAATGACAGCCGGGACCAACGGCTTAACGTGCTTTCCGAGTCACGGAGGGGTAACGATATGTAAAGATGGTCACCCATCCACAGACCAACCGCGACAAGCGTAGCTTAACCTGATCGATCGACCTGGGCCTCAAGTCTGCTATTACAATAATGTCAGAATGGTCGATCATTGATTTCATAATTGTTGATTTTGACAAGTTTGGTAATCTACTAATATAATGGCGTCATTATGACTTTCCAGTGGTCAACCACTGACACTACATTGAAAGAAATGGCATAGAATGGTAATCTCGTACATAATGACAAATGAATGACTGACATAAGCGGTAATCTGCTAAAATTTTGACAGTTCCTTTGATCAGTGTCACCTACCATTAGAACGTCATTGTGCAGTCATTGCTTGAATGGTAATCTCGTACATAATGACAAATGAATTACTGACAGCGGTAATCTGCTAAAATTATGACAGTGCCTTTGATCAGTGACCTACCATAAGAATCTCCTTAAAAATCCTACCTTATTTATCTATTCCGTGGTTACGACGACCTGTGCGGCTGTTATAAAGTTCAATATTGGATACTACGCAGTCAAAATGTATGGTAAAACATTTTTGAAGTGAAAACTTCTATAAGCGCGTTGGGCATTTTTTGAGATTTGAAAAAACCATTGAACTCGCGCCACTGTTACCGTAAGCGACACCGCGCGTGTTTTGTTTATGAGACGATTAAAAAAATACTCGCTTCGGATGTGTTCGGCTGTCCTCGGGATGTACTCGGTTTTAATGTATCCGATATGTCAGTGAGTGATGGCAAAATATTCTGTTTGTGATTTGTTTTCAATTCTGTCGACAATTTTTTTTTTTTAATTTCGGACAAAGCCTTCTGGTTCCGAATCATGTACTAAATCCATGATAACAGGTTGCGCTTGCGCGTCGTTGTCCCTGCCACCCTGTCTCTCCCTAGTTGTGCCACAGGCCAATACCCTTCGCCTCTCGTATCCAGTCGAGATCTTTACTAGCTATGTACTCCGGGCCGTTATTTGGCCGCAATTACAAAAATAAAGTAAAATATACATTTTTGGTACCTATTACAAAGTTATTTTGCAGTCGCTACAAAAGGAAATGAATGAAAACGACAAATGTATAGGAAGCTTATAATTCATTTCCTATGTCTATTTACCGTGTCTTATCAACCATTAAAGTGAAGTTATTAATCATTTCGCGAAATTGTGCAAACTTCTTTCTTTGTTTTCCGTATTTACACACGAAGGAATTTGACAACCTTAATGGCGAAGCGTTGTTTGTTGTAAAGAAAGAAAAAATAAGAACAGCGAGGTAAAAGAACACCGGGGTAATTGCGTAGCATAATAATCAGCCTAATGATTCCACTGCTGGGACACAGCAGTGGAATTATTAGGCCTCCTCTCTTCGAGAGGGGGAGTGGGCCGTACCTAATCGACCACGCGGGCTCAGTGAGGGTTGGTGGATGTCATCATGTCTTCGAACATTTGGTTCTAGGACATACCGGTTACCTCACGATATTTTTTGTAGGTTTTGAGAGGAGTGTATTAATAACATTACATTGATCGGATTGAGTTTCATTTTGACAGCTCACCCACGTTCACTGCGGTAATTAGGCTGTTGAGCAGACGGATTCTTCAAATCTATGAAGCAATGGATTAGAAATACCCTTCAAAATTCTCGGACAGTGATTGAAAGTGTGTTACTGTTACGCAATTAGAGTGCTGCGGTGCTGTTTTGTAAAAATCTCACCGTGAAAACTTAGGTGAAGTGAGCGTGGAGTGAGCTGTCAATAGTGTTAATTCCTAGCAAAAACAAACTCACTTCACCTAAGTTTTCACGGTGAGATTTTTACAGAATCGACCGGCAGGTCAAGTTCAAGTTGACTTGCGCTTAATGTAGTATTTCGTGGTCTCTGAAACTACCCGCAGGCCAAGGATAGACGTTGAGCTTTTTGGGTAAAACAAAGAGTATCGAAATAAAGTACTGGAATAGATACTGTTAAATTTCTCTCAGTCAATAGGTATTAATACCTTATTCTTCCTTTCGCATTTTTAGGAAACAGTAAAATCGAATAAAATATAAAATTGAATAAGTATTTTAAAGTTTTAGGTGTGCATGTATATTGTATAGCCTTCTAATAACCCATACAATCATAAACATAAAGAAAGTTTCACTGACACTAATCATCAATTTCCCCTGTCAAGCCATTTAAAAACAGAAAAAAAACTATTGTCTATGCATAATTTTGTGTGTCGATTGTCTAAAATGTAAATAATACCTACCCACTAATTGCACGAAAACGCAAATAAGTGTCATTTAAAGTTAATTACAGACAAGAGGGAAAAACATTATCGCTTTATTACTTGAATTTACACAATTAAGGGTGAGACACACGCTAACGGTAGGTAAAGATAAATTGACAGCTGTTTAACTTGTCAAAACTCTCGTTAAAGCTAATTATCTGTATATTATTTGACATTTATAATAAGTTTTGATATTAACGCTTAATTGCATCATGGCCTTAATTGAATCATGGGTAGGGATTTAATTGCAAAAAAGTTTTTTAATGAGATTCGAAATTGCCATTTTTATTGCAGTTGTCTGAGATTTTAGGAGAAAATTATGCGTAGGTTGGTTACCTAGATATTATTTAAGTTTACTGTTTTAGGGTTCCGTACCTCAAAAGGAAAAAACGGAATCCATATAGGATCACTTCGTTATCCGAACGTCCGTCCGTCTGTCCGTCTGCTCGTCTGTCAGTCTGTCAGTATCCTTTTTCTCAGGAACGCGTGGACGTATCAAGTTGAAATTAAAATATCAAAAAACGTAGGGTTGTGGTCTCTTAGAGGTCAAAAATATTTAAAATTTACATTTGCTGTTGGAGATAGACCGTGACGTATAACGATGTATGGCAGAACATTTTTTTAACTACAGAGTTAAGTTTGTAGGTACCTGAGATAAATTCATCCTAACTACGGGAATGGGTCCCGTAGTTAGGATGAATGGCACATACACACATTGAGCGTGTGAAAAAAAAAACCGGCCAACTTCGTGTCGGGCGACACGCACTTGGCCAGTTCTTTTTTCCTTATTCCGTCTTTTATGCAAAAAAAACTAGCAAAAAACAAATGAATATACCTCTATGTTCATTTGTTTTTTTAGTTGTTTTGAAGACGAACTTCATCGGCTAATTTTGCGTTCTTCATATTGACAAAGTGGAGCAACTGACATTCATGAGGTTCTCATCACTTGGTTTTATATTTAGGCCGTAAAAGATATTCTGAGTGTCGATTTCTGAGTGCAAGCGCAATGTTCAGTCACGTAGAATATTTTCAATAAATAAAATAGATATCAATTGAAATCTAGGTCTCACGTACTCAGGTAGGTACGGTAGTTTTGTGGTAGACCGTAATAAAATAAGTAAACGACACACGTTTCCATGCTCTTGTGAAGGTGATATTGTTGTTTCATATTTCTTCTTTCTTAATCATCGTTCTGCCCTCTTGGCCCAATTTATATGACTTTGGCGAAGTAGGTACCTACGAGCTACGTCGTGTGATATAGGTATTGAAAAAAAAAAGTGGTTTTTCTATTTCGTGTAACTTGTTATGTATGTGGAATAGGGATTTAACATTTTGGTATATGTTTTTTGACTCTTTGGTCTAGTATCATGTAAAAGGAATACACGATTCAATGAATTTTTCTCGATACAAAAAAATTGCAAAGTTATACTGTATATCTATTTTTTTTACTTTTTTTGACATCACGGCGCGGCGTAACGCTTTAAGAGTTACCTATTCAATGGAATTTACTTTAAAACAGATCTGATTATCTTATCAAAGTTTACTCAGTAGTTTTAAGTTTAATTCATTTATTTTGTTAACTTGTAAAAAAGGAGTAAATTCGTTTTGGCACATACATCGTTTTATTCCGAGCGCACGCACATTATAGCCATCTCTCTTCTTTTGCGTTTCAAAAGTAATTGCATCACTTTCGCTCGCTGAGTAGATCAGTCGCTACGATTTATTTTCGAGGTAGCGCCTTAACTGACTTCTCATCGACATCTCTATCAGCGAACGGCAGGGTAATTGCGTAACACACTATCAGTAGGAATGGGTTTCATTTTGACAGTTCAACAACATTCATTGCGTTATTTGCGTTGTTGAGCAGACACATTTTTCGAACATATGGAGCAATGGATTAGAAATATGCTTCAAAATGATTCAAATTGAACGTAATAGTGTGTTACGAAATTAGGGTGCAGTTCAGTGTTCACTGAAAAGAGTATAAGACAAAGGCAGACCTTATAATACGTAACATTTTGTTTTTAGGCCATCACAGATCAGCTGGAGTATGCGCTAAGGTAGCCGGCGAAATTAAAATTTCTTAAGTTTTTTACTTAGGTATAGGGTTCTATGGATGATTTTAAAATGATTACCTATAATTCTGTAAACTCATACTTGTTACGGTCGTGAATCATATTTTGTTCAACATACAACCTGACACTGACCTGCAAATTGCAAGAAAATAAGAAAATTTAATTGCTACGGGCTACCCTGGCGAACCCCCATAATTCGTTTTAGGTAGAAAATATCCGAAATTTGGTGTCTTTCGTCCAGCTTCAGACTGCTTGTGAAATATGATGAATTGACGATGATTGATGATGAACTGTGGGATGATGAAATGAGAGCAGTGGTGGCCCAGTGGTATCGGCCGCGACTTACGAGTTGTAGGTCGTAGGTTCGAACCCAGACAGGCGCTTTACTTTGTATAAATTATTTCATCACCACTATTCTCAAAACTGTGAAGAAAAACATCGTGAGGAAACCGACATGTCCTAGAACCAAAAATTCGAAGACTTGTGACATCTACCAACCCGCACTGGGCCCGCGTGGTGGATTACGGCCCACTCACTCTCACAGAGAGGAGGCCTGAGTCCCAGCAGTGGGAACATTATAGGCTGATTATGATGATGATGAACTAGATTTTTAATGACTCTCTGTTCTATTCACTCACAGGCAAACTCGAATATATATGCCAATACTATTCGCCATAATAAATTATATCGGAGATGTGTGAATCGACTCTTAGCGTAAACACTTTCGTCCGTCACGCACATATTCCTAGTTTGCGTGTTTCAACTGAAACACTGTGTTACTCGCTTTTTATCGAATAAGTTCGATAATTCTAACACTGTGTGACACAGTGTCGGTTAGCGAGTGACTTGTAAAGTCCTGTTAAATAATCGAAAGTGTTGAAGATGCGTTGAAAACGCGTGGTAACAAAAAGTAAATAATTATTATCGTACGGTATCTTGGTCATCTTAACTTTTTACCGACAGTTTATCTTGTTAAATGCAAATGTAATATTTATCAACAATGTTACAAGAAGTTAATAGAATTTAACATATTTTCTACATAACATACGACGCCTGTATTCCCCGGGCCGAAAAGTTACGCAGAGGTGTTTAATAGGTGCCTATAGTACAGACGCCAGCACATCAAGCTACTACAATCTGTCAGATTTCTTTAATAGATTTTCGACTTTATTGCTAAAGCATAAGGTTCAAGGTTGATTGGGAAAATCTGACAGTTTCGGGTATGTTGACCTGCTGGCGTCTGTACACCCACATTTCGCTACTGTTTGTAATAGGGGGCGAGCCTCTTGCCATGAACCGGGCTCGAATCCAGACTCCGGGATGTTACTGAGAATCTTTAGATGGGAAAACCCAATACCACTTTTCCCGACCCGGGAAACGATCCCATGACTTCTTGCTTAGGAGTAGCGCTTGCGACCAGCTTAGTAGACCAACGAGACAGTCATTGATCAGCATACTTCTTGATTAGTTCAAAAAAACCGCCTACAAGGTGGACTGATGACCTTGTGAAGGCCGCAGGAATCCGCTGGATGCTGGAAGCACGGAACTGGTCGAAGTGGCGGTGCTTGGGGGAGGCGTATGTCCAGCAGTGGACGTCTTTCGGCTGAAATGATGATGATAATGAGTTTAAAAAAATCTTAAGTAAGTTAAATTTTATTTTATTTATTTGCTAACATGATATAGTAGGTAAGGTATGCATTCAAATTTCATGCTGCAATTTTTATATTTAAAATTACATAATACATATTATAATATTTACAATTTACATTATACTAAACATTAAAAATTAAACATACTTCATTTGAAAAAATAATTACCTATTATTTTTTATTTTATTTATGATTTTGGCAATACTTTTTGTAAATATTGCAAAAAATGGTTCGAATATTGGCTAAACTCGGAGCTTGTTTGAAAATCTTCTTTTTTAAGGTTTTTACGTCTTCGCAACCACAATTTCGAGGCGAGTGCAAAAAAGCCCGAATATTGCGATTAGGTTTTTCCCATGACGATCATGTATATGTGTTAATATTAAGATGAATGCTAATTTAAAAGATAATGTATCTATGCATGTTCGCGAAGCGTAAGGGCTAATTTTAATAAGTACCTACTAATTTTAATTTTGAAACGGAAGCAAAACAATACATTTTTTTATGTACTTACTACTAGGTACTACTTATATCTTAATTTTTTTTTGGGAAATTTTGGTTTTGAAACGACTCAAAATAAAATAATTAAATTGGTTAGGTACTCTTTCATCTTAAGTACTTACTTACTTAACACCAACCGAAACAGTCTTTGACAAAACCAAATTAATGACACTTGCTCAAATATACAGCGTGAAATTTTAATGGTTGTTTGCCCGCGGCAGAACGATTTGTACTCAGCAATACTGCCGATTCAAGGAGTTTTTTTTTTTTTTTCAAATAATTATAAAAATATGATCTCAACTCGAAAGCGTGAGAATTAATAGTAACTTACGTGCGCCCGCCCGCTACCTACCATCTTTGGGACGACCACGCGCAGTCGTCGTCGTCCCTTTGCGCTGTAGCTATACTTATTGGTTCGAGATCGCATTAGAGTTTTGTTTTTCACAATTGTAAATCTGCCATTTTTTTATATTTTATTTTTTTATAAAACGATTGTATGTACTATCAAGATAAAATCATTTCGCTTCGGGAAAACAACCATTAAAATTTCACGCTGTATAAATTCCGCACTGCATCCTTATTACCTACAGAAAATACTGACAAAAATACACATTTTCAAATAATTTTTACTAAAATACAATTTTTTTTTTTTTACGGACCTTCCGATCCTGTTACTTAGAAATGCTAACCATATCTGCGTATACAGTAGACCACGGGCCACCTACGGTACTAGAAATATCATGTCTATGGATTTGCCGAAAGATATTATGGAAATACAATCTTTTACCCTATTTAAAAGAGGTTAAAATTCCACTTAAGTGCTGAAAAGTCTAAGTATTTCATAATAACACGGAATATTTAGGTACATAAACTTTAACTTTAATAACAATCATAAAAACTATAAACTTTAATATTAATAATATAAAAACTATATACATATTCATAACAAATACAATAAAACGAATAGATACTAAATGCAAAATTAAAAACCAAGATTAGATTAAAAAAACGACATTCAAAGTAATTACGCTTATAATAGCAACTATGATAGAAACTGTGTTTCAACAGGTTTCGATACGTAATATGGACTCATAGCCTCAATATTTTTTGCAGATTACCTACATTTTCACTCTTTTTTTAATACCCACAGAATCACCTACCACAAGGGGGCATAAAAAGGCCACTTTGGCAGAATTATAAAAGGATAACATTATGAATCATAATATGGCGAAGACAGTCCGTGTTTTTCTTTTTTTTTTTGCTGCACCACGTAGGTATAATCAAAGAGATTGGGATTGGATTTGATATGATTAACTTAACAGTTAATTCTCCATTTTAATTCATAAAGTTATCCAAAGGACCTTTTTAGGCCCCAAGAACAGAGGACAGTCGTGTTTAGGATATGGTAACAAACAAGTATGTCAAAAAGATTTAAATGCAAACTGTCACCTCGACCACTCAGATTATGTGGCGTGGTCAACCGCAGATAGCTAGCCTGTACCGCTCGAATAGACAAAACTCTCTATCGGGAATTTACCGTTACCGGAAGTCTCAGGGCCCCAGAATAACACTTAAATTCCTGTACCCCAAGTACGGCTTTGAAAGAAAATAAGAATTTGGGGCAAACATGACACAGGGAAAGAACAAGTTGGGGGAAATTATGCGTCATATCCACGCAAAACGGCCATCGCTCAGCATAATGCCCCTATGCGAGACACCGACAGGTTTTCAGCGACAGCCGGCGTTGACGTGATGACGTCAACCGGTGAAGTACCTATGAGATAAAAATAGCAAAATAAGAAAGAAGACCAAAGAAACGATGTATGAACTGTGTAAAAGATGATATGGCTACAAAGGGGTTGACTACCGAAATGATAACTGATGAACTGAATTAATTAATAAAGAAAAAGACATGTTGCGCTGATTCCAAGTGCAGGAGAATGATGATGAAGTTTTGGCTTTCCTCTAGTATGAAGTACTTAAGTATAAGGTTTTGTTATGACTGATTTGATGGACAGCTCACAGTGATCGCCTGCATGGCTATTCACAATCATCCGACCTGATTTGCCTTCCCCCCGACTGCAAACAGCTGTCGGAAGAATAGCGGTCGTTTATTTGATTTAAACTGGTATAATTTTCGGGTATTGGACTTGTGAACAGTGTTTAGAGGACTCTTAAGATACCATTAATTGATGTTCGATACGGTACGGAAGCGTATCGAGCGGTTGTGAATGCTGAGTTGGAATCGGTCTGCGATACGAATAATCTTCCTTCGGTTTGTTGACTTACATACTCTGTGTTGTTGACTTGGTTGTCCAAGTTCTTTAATCCTACTTTTAGTTAGTATTCCAGGTTATATGCAAACATTAGCTTCTGCCCGGACTTCGCCCGCGTTAAATTTCTTGTTTCCCCGACCCACCCCGTCCATCGCATCGCTTTCGCTGAGCGTTATTTTTGGCTTTATCTCTTTTTGCTCGGCTCGTAAGGTAGGTAAGGGCCCTAGTGTAATGTTGAATAATCTTCCCCAAGTTATAGCCTTTCTTAAATGCAAAAAGATTTGTTCAAATCCGACTGGTAGTTCTAGAAATTGTAGTGAGTTCAAACTAACAAACGAAATCTTCATCTTAGTATAGATATCAGGGTCAGATTCTTTCAGTAGATTTCAACCAGTTTACATTAGATCTACATTCGCTGCCGGGCAGCCTGAACGTTTGAATGGAATCTATTTTGACTATGTCGGTTAGAACGTTAAGCGTGTCGTTTTTTATAACACTGGCCGAATTTAAATATATTATTTCTTCTTAAAAAAAGTTAATGATAAAAATAAGGTTCACATCACTCAGTACGGTCCACGTACGAAAATGTCGATCGAAACCAGGCTGCGGTGCGGTCCACTTAACTTTCACTAAATGTGACTCGCCAGTCCTAATCGGTAGGAATCGGGTGCATGATTAGAAATCGTTTATTATATCTATATATCCTTATTGATTGAGTACCTAGTGTTATTTATATGCAATTTGCATGCATGTCTTGGAAGGTTTGGTTTTGGGAAGTTTTATTGATGTTCAGAAAGACAAAGAAAGAAGAAAAAGAAATTAATGAGATTAATGTAATGACTGTGCCTTCTCAGTACATTTATGAAAATCTTTTATATGCCCATAAAAATATAAAATTGTTTAAAAAATACAGTGATATCCATAATATAAATACTAGAAACAAACACAAATATGTTGTACCTACAACCAGGCTCAAGAAAATAGGTGGCTCGTTCAGATGCCAATGTATACGCTTTTACAATAAACTACCAAGCCACGTTCAAGATCTAAGCCTTAATAAATTCAAATCTTTCATTAAACGTAAGTTGTGCCAGAAAGCCTTTTATACCGTTAAAGATTATATTGAGGACAAAAAGGCTTGGGATTGAGCTGCTTCCAATTTCTGCATTTTGAATGATTTTTTTTCTTTTTAATACACATTGACATTGATGAATATTTTTTTTTTTTAAACTGACATTTGCTTACTTTGTAAAGTATTATATTATTTTTTCATTGTGAATGTGAAGACGATGTGGGTCTTTTTACATACTTATATATTTTTTTTTTATTATTCTCTCTGTTCTGTTTTTTTTTTTTTCATGGTCTGGCAGTTTGAGTAATTTATGTGGCCTACCCAAATGTCCTTTCTTTGGTATTGTTCGTCGAATCGTTGAGCTCCTTAAGTCTTGAGTTGAGCTGCACGATTTTTGACAAATGCGTGCACTGACTGGACAGGTCCTCTCAATCTGTGTGGTTCTTTCCTCAAAAGACCACCTCAGACATCGATCTACATGGTCTTCATATAACCTGACCAAGATTATGTCTGGACTTTAAAAGAGACTGTGACCTCTGAGTTTGTTTCGGCCTTTCTTCTCAGAGTAGTCAGATAGGAAACGCCGACTTCATCTAGTTTAAAAAAAAACATGATTGACGTGTAAAAGTGTTTGTACAAACCTACTTACAAAAAATAAAATCATTTCAAAATCATTTCATTTCATTTCATTTCACAATAAAACTTGCCAAAAAAAATTGTACCTTAATTTGCCTGTTTGAAATCAGTAATTTTTGTACCTACTTAAATATGTGCAGTAAAAGCTAGATAGTTGTATCGTAAGAAGGGGACCTAAATCTTACAAAATATTGCACCACGTGAAAAACATACAAAGTTAATATAATCTAAGCAAGGCTATATCTTGGCCCTTGGGTGACAATCATTTTATTAGGATTGCTACAAATACTAGATTGTCGAGCAGTGGTGGGTGGCCTAGTGGTATCGGCCCCGACTTACGAGTTATTATAGGTCGTGGGTTCATACCCAAGTAGGCGCTTTACTTTGAGCTTTATTTCATCACCGCTGCTCTCAAAACTGTGAAGGAAAACATCGTGAGGAGAACGGCATGTCCTAGAACCGAAAATTTGTTTTTTTTTAATTTTGTGTTTTTTGGTTTGTTTTTTTTATGCGTCATGTGTGCCGCTAATAAACGTATTTTCTTTCTTTTTTTTTTTCAAAATTCGAAGACATGTGACAACTGACATCCACCAACCCGCACTGGGCCTGAGTGGTGAATACTATGTAATACTGAGTACTCTCTCTCACAGAGAGAAGGCCTGTGTTTCAGCAGTAGGAACAATAAAGGCTGATTTTACCACCAGTTTTATTGTTACCTAGGGGATTACCTGTATAATGTTATTAACAAGTGCCAAAATATTTATTCACTTCACCAACCCAGTTGTAAGCAAAGGGTAACGGACTTCTTGAAAACTCTTTCCTAAATCAAATAATACTTGTATTCAAATAATTTCCAAAGTTAAACACTCACCACCATTCACCTTCACATTAACCACCATTCACCTACATTTTCACCACCATTCACCTACACATTCTCCACATACCTTTCGACTGCTTTTGTTGTGTTATTTAATTTGTTTCTTTTCTTTTATTATTATTTTTTTCTTTTTTTTGGTTTTAATTGTTGTTCACATGTTTCCTGCCTGCCTGTTTAATTGTATGATGCCTCTATGTGGGTCCTGGTGACCTGTAATACAGGTTTTTTCTAAAAACCTACTTCAGGCACCAGCTCTCACAATGTGAATTTATAATATAGTTCAAAACTGTAAAGTGCTACAAAACATTGTGAGAGAAAATAAAATAAACTTATTATTATTATTATTTTGCTAGATTGTCAGAACAACAAACTCATCAGTGGAACACATCTAGGAAAACGCAATTTCGTACTTATCATTATTCACGATCGATGTGAAAAAATATTAATTTCCGCTTGTTGTAGGTACGGCAGAAAATAGTAATTTTTATGTCTTTAAGGCCAGCGGGATTCGCAAAACGTTTTAAAATGCTCTGTATTCTGGCGCATTAAAGTTGAAAATGCATGTAAAACAGTGTGAAAGATTGTAATTTTCTTAGAACGAAAGCGTACCACTTCTGAGTTCTGATATTGGCGGTGAAAACAATGGAATTATTGTTTTTGTTAAACGTAGTCAGCTTGGGAGATTAAGGGTGCTTACAGACATGCGAAAGCCATTAAACTGTGGCAAATAACTGTAGAGAGGCCAGTGGTGGTCCAGTGGTATCGGCCGCGACTTACGAGTTGTAGGTCGTAGATTCGAACCCAGACAGCGCTTTTCTTTGTCTAAATTATGTCATCGCTGACTGCTCGCAAAAACGGCGAAGAAAACATTGTTAGGAGACCGGCATGTCCTAGAACCAAAAATTCAAAGACATGTGACATCTACCAACCCGCACTGGGCCCGCGTGGTGGACTACGGCCCACTATCTCTTACCGAGTATCCCTTGGTAAGACTGGTTGTCAGACTTTCGGGCTTCTGACGACTCGTGACGACTGTCAAAGAACCAAGAATGACGGCCGGGACCAACGGCTTCGGAGGCACGGAGCGGTCTCGGTACCTATGTAAAGATGGTCACCCATCCACGGACCGACCGCAGCAAGCGTAGCTTAACCTGATCGATCGACCCGTGCGGCTGTCATTACTTAGCTACGAGCCCCACTCTTTCTTCCATACTTGTCTATTAGTCGTCAAAGTCAAAGTCAAAGTCAAAGTCAAATCATTTATTTCAAATAGGCACATTAAAGGCACTTTTGAACGTCAAAAAAAAACTAAATAGAAATGATTCTAGTCGCCCATTCGAAAAGGTAGTTTTCGTATGGAGAAGAATGGGCAAGAAACTCCACCGTTACTCTTTTAAAAATGTTTTACAAGGTCTTGTATACATAATAAAATTTATATGTGAACACGATGCACCCATAATAAAATTAGTCTACCACAAAAGGTAAAAAGAATTAAAAATTAAGCAATGACAGGTAAATCAAATAAGTGATAGATACATGGTGCTCACATATTTACAAGTTATTTAAAAAAAAAAGAAAAATGAAAAAATGCAAAAGTAGTTGAACTTTAACAAGTGTGTGAGCCACTGTAGTCGCAGATTGTAAAATTGAATTAGAATAAGATGTCATAATTAAAAATATACATATAAATTAAATTAGGAACAAGTTTGATTTTGTCTAGACTTTTAGATTGTCCTATGGAGCAGGACCAGCATGTTTCCAAACATTCTTATCTTGGATATAATCCTCTAATTTGTAATATCCTTGTTTACAAAGTGTACTTTTAATATGAGTTTTAAATTTTCTTTCATTTAATTGCAATATGTCACAAGGTATTTTGTTGTAGCATTTAACACAGTACCCCATAAAAGATGTATGTACTTTCGATAATCTGAAAAAAGGTTGATCTAATTTATCTTTATTTCTAGTATTAAAATTATGCCTATCACTTATTTTATTAAAAAGATGTTGATTTTTTCTTACATACATAATATTTTCATAAATGAATTGGCAAGGTACCGTCATGATATTAACCTTTTTAAATAGTTCCCTAAGAGATTCGCGACGACGTAGATTGTAAATGGCTCTGACAGCTCTCTTTTGTAAAATAAAAATGGATTCAATGTCAGCAGCCCGACCCCATAGTAAAATGCCATATGACATAATACTGTGGAAGTAACTAAAATAGACCAAACGCGCGGTTTCTACATCTGTTAACTGTCTTATCTTTCTAACAGCATAAGCGGCGGAGCTTAGCCGCCCCGCAATAGATGTTATATGAGGTCCCCATTGTAATTTCTCGTCTAGCGTGATTCCTAGGAAAACTGTCTGATCAATAAATTCTAGTTTTTGGCCATTCAATATGATTTCACATTCGCTACTTCTAACATTCGGTAATTTAAATCTAATGCATTTGGTTTTTTTTTCATTAAGTACTAAATTATTTACCGTAAACCAATCTTGGACCTGAAGAATAGAGTTATTCACGTCGTCAAGATTTTGTGACCGTCGGTCTATTTTAAAGATTAATGATGTGTCATCTGCAAATAACACCATCTTCGGTTGATTTTGAAGTAATTGGGGCAAATCATTGATGTAAACTAAAAAGAGGAATGGACCCAATATCGAACCTTGAGGAACACCCATTGTCATTTCAGACCCTAATGAGTTTACGCCGTTTACTTGAACTTTAACCTTTCTATCTTTCAGGTATGATCTTAGCAAGTCAAGTGCTGCTTTTCTAATTCCATAGTGCTCCAGTTTCATCAGAAGTGTCTCGTGGTTTACGCAATCGAACGCCTTAGAGAGGTCGCAAAAGATTCCAATGGCATCTTGTGCTTCTTCCCAGGCGTTAAAAATGTTCTTTATAAGGGTAACACCGGCGTCAGTAGTGCAACGCCCTTTGGTGAAACCGTACTGGTGTTCATGAAAGATGGAATTTTTATTAAAGTGACGTAACATTTGATTGAGCATCAACTTTTCAAACACCTTACTGAGAACTGGTAGAATTGACACAGGTCTATAATTGTTAGGATCTTTACTATCACCGGATTTGAACAATGGTACTACTTTACTATGTTTCATAAGATCCGGAAAGACTCCTTGGTCAACACTGGTGTTAAATATGAAAGCTAAATAGGGCGCAATAGTTTCGATGAAAGATCTACATACTTTTACAGACATTCCCCAGAGATCTTCTGTTGATTTAATGTTAAGATCTCTAAAAGCTTTTATAACAGCCTGGGGGCTTGTATGCTGAAACCTAAACTCCAAAGGGCATGCCTTTACATTCTTTTTAAGTAAGGCAGCAGAAAGCGTGGGGGATGAATTTAAAGCTTCAGTAGTTTTAAGGGGAATATTAGAAAAAAAGTTTTCAAATTCCTGAGCTATTTCTACATCTGAGTTGATGGGGCCATGTGCAGTCTCTAAATTAAATTCAGTGTTAGGCTGTTTTTTCCTACCTGTTTCATTATTTATTATTTGCCAGGTAGTTTTTATTTTATCATCAGCTGATTTTATTTTATTGCTAATATAAAGAGCTTTAGCTTTTTGGCACACACTTTTAAAAGTTTTTGAATATTTTGCAACATACTGATGAAAGTTTGTATTATTCATATGTTGCTTTAAGCCATAGAGTTCAAAAAGTTTTTCCCTGCTTTTACGAATACCTGGAGTCGCCCAGTCACTAAATAAAAACTTTGTGTGAATATTTTTAGTTTTTAGTGGAAAAGTGTCATTAAACTGCGCGTTTAATATTGAAAAGAACTCGGCGTAGAATTCATTTGGGTCACCTATATTATTAAAATTCTGATCACATAACTTACTGGCCAAAGAATTATTTAATTTCTCTAACTTTTTACATGTAATTGTCCTAAACCTTATTTGAATTTTTTGTAAAGGCATGTAGGAGCTAAATGTTATTTTTTGTCCACTGTGATCAGATGGCAACTTATTTACAATTTCTTTGTGTAAGTAATCACAATTACAAAAAACATTATCAATACAAGTGGCAGAAGAAGCTGTCACTCGGGTTGGTTCAATAAAAACATTTGACAAATCAAATGACCTAAAAAGACTTAACAATCTGACAGTATTCGAGTTATTTTCCAATAAATTAATATTAAAATCTCCACATACTATTATTGACTTACTACTAGTACTAAGTTTCTTTAACACATCTTCCATTACAGAATCAAACACGGATAGATTCTGGTAACTTGGAGGTCTGTATACACATACTATAACATGCTTATCAAGCTCAACACAGGACAATTCAATGGTGTGTTCAACAGACAGTCCGATTATGTCTTTTCGTTCTTTTGATTTAATAGAATTTTTAAGTAATATTAATGATCCGCCATGTATCATACGTTTTCGGCTGAAATGGCTAACTACACAATAATTTTCATAATTAATTGACTTTACTTGATGATCTTTCAACCAATGCTCTGTTAAACAAATGACATCAAACTTGGTGTTTTCCAAAAACAATTCTATTTCCAATAATTTGGAAGCGCAACCTTGGATATTCTGATTAAATAATTTTAAAATATGTTGCACTCCCTTTGGTTTTTTATTATTATTAATTATATTGCCAGAAGATACCTTTTTATTATTCTGTAATAATAATTTGTTATTTGAAGGGGTAACTTCTGTTGTCTCACTGACTAGTTTAAATAGTTATCCGGAGTGACCTCCACAACTACAACTGGAGAGTCTGGATTGCCCGAGTATGTTCCAGCGGGAGGAGAATATCCTATCTGACTGGTAGTAGTCTCCAAGGATGTTGGTATTATAGGTGGTGGTGGTGGTGGTGGTGGTGGATCCTCCTTCGTACAACATATCGATCCATAATTAATCACCATGTTGTTAGTATAACTAGGCAACACGGACTCGTCACTAATACTAGAACTCGTTATATTAGCTATAACCTCGTTAATATTATATGCTATCAACATAGCAATCATATGTCTACATTCCCCAGACAGAGATATAGTTCTCTGAGTTAACTTAATACCACTAACAAACTTGTTAGTGTCAAAAAACAATAATTTGTCTCTATGACAACATGTCAGATTGTGAATAGTATTATTCAACTTATAAATATAATTATTTTCATTGTATGATAAAGTATCTGAGTAAGGAAAAGCACACAACATTAGCTTACCTATGTTTAACTTTAATAAGGTGTTTACACCATCCACTATGTCCTTTCTGGTAATACCAGTGCTATTACCTAATAGCAAAACCATAGTACAATAATTATCAAGGTTTGCATTGGCAATTCTTTTTATCATTTGTTTAAAACTTATGTTATGGTAACTATGATTGGTAAAACTATGGCTTAGGTAATTGAGTAGAATTTTTCCAAAGCCAGAACCTAACTCGTCACAAAAAAATATTGATTTGCTTATCTGTGTGGTCTCTGCTGGAAGAGCTAACACCGGAAGGGGTAAGTCAGACTGAGGTTGAAGAGGTGGTGGTTGGTTGGCACCGCTGCATGAAAGATCATTTGTCAGAGACTCATACCTCTCAGCATTGTACTTCACCAAATCCAGGAGTTCTCCAGCCTCAAACAAGCGGTCACTTAGTTGTCGTTGTGAACTTTCATATTTTTCAAAAATATCCTTCAGCAAATGCTCCTTGTGTAGTATATCATTATAGAGGAGCTGGATATCAGTGTCATACTTTTCCCTACATTTATCTAACTCAATAGTACAAGTAATTAAACTTTTCGATAAGACAACACGTTCCTTTCTAAGCGAAAGATTTAATTTTAAGAGTTTTTGTTTTTTTATTACTCTCTGTGACCGTTTAATTAATTTCTTGATTTTAATATATTTCTTTAATTTGTTGTGACTCATAACAATAGGACACAATGGTATGGTATCATCACCAGTCAAATCTATAGTTTCAGCTGGCTCACACACTGATTTTGGTTTACTACCTACCAACTCATCAAAAAGATTACTAGTGCGCACAACCTGGTTATTGACCTTGATACACTCGGAGATGGATAGTGCTTCTTGGGCTTCAGACAATCTCTGTTCAAGCTCTGTGATGCGATTCAGTGCCAATTCGTGGGTATCACTGCACTCTTGAAATGTTGACACTGCGTGTTGTAATTGACTGTGCTGGTCAGTTAAGTCCATGTGTTGGATGTGTAGCTGAGACAGTTCATTCTTGAGGGAGGTGTTCTTTAAAATAATGTTTTCCACTTCTACTTCGCTGTCTTCCCTTTCGCGGAGCAGTTGTTTACACATCGCTTCAGAATTCTGTAGCTCCTTCAAGGTGGCTCTTAGTTTAGCTTCCATCTCCTTGATTGTAGCACTGCGGGTCATCATTTTCTTTGAAGTATCAGTCACCTGGAATGTGTGAAGTTATGCAGCTAAATAACAGTGTGAGAAAAAAGATGTTCCAATATTTAGATTAGTAGGAGGTAGAAGGGAAAAATAAAATAAAATTAAGTTAAAAATAAATAATTTAATGTTAACAAATAGATTTTAAAGTTAGGTCAAGCTATTAAGAAATTAGATGGGAATGTTAAATAGAAGTGAAGTTACAAGGAATACTGCTATTATTGTAAAAAACAAAAAGAAACTTAATTGACAATAACAAGTTTATAACACATGACAGGTTTTATAGTAAGTATGAATCATTTAATCAATAGGGTACATAAAAAGAGCCTATTTTTGTGTAGTAAATTATGTAGTGTTTATTGTCTGGGCGAATGTTTTCGTCGTCGATTTTGCTTCCACTAGTTGTCAAGCAAAAGGAGACATAAACCGTGCCAGTGTGTGATGGACGTAGCTCAGAGACCTGAGCAGTACTCTGTGATGTTCTGTGTTCTGTAAATATTAACTACAAGCACATAAATAAAACAAAATACTCCCCGGGATCGATGATAATTTGAAATCCGTCACCATCCGTCATATCGGTAGTCACCCCCTTTATATCCATATCATCTTAGAAACGATGGGTGGACTGTGTGGGTCCACCCATCGTTTCTTTGGTCTTCACCTACTCATAAACTACTCTTATTTAAGCCATGGTTGATATATTGAAGTAAAAACTTCTTTAGGCGCGTTGGGCATTTTTTGAGAGCGGAAAAAACCATTGAACTCGCGACACTGTTACCGTAACCGACACCGCGCTACATTCGGATGTGTTCGGCTGTCCTCGGGATGTCTCGATTCCGATATTGGAGTGAGTGATGGTAAAGTATTCTGTTTGTGTTTTGTTTATAAAACGATTCAAAAAGTTCAAGTTTGCACTTGTGTCGGCACTTCCGGAGTGCCACTGCTTTTTTGTTTTTTTTTTTTTATGTTCGTTTGTATTCTCTTCAATAATCATAATTCTAGACATAAGTACTTAGGTTTTCCCTATTTACACTCTGATTTAATTGAGCACATAAATAAAGGTGGACAAAAATCGATCGCGCGGTTTCTCAAGCAAACATATTATAAGTAATTATTTAAACAGAGCACTTGCTTGTTCATTATATCGGAGTATATAAAGCCAATGACCGCAACGTCCATGTCTATCTATTGAGAACGCGTCATTGCAAATCGGACTCGTATTGGAAAAGTTAGGTTCCGTACTAGAATGGACTAATATAGGTACTAGTGCCTACTTGTGGTAAACAATTCTTCCTTTTTTCTTTTTTTTCTATCACGATTTTTATTGGTGCCATCTTAGAAGATGATTTTGTGATGTGGAGTAGCGGAAGAATGAGGAGCACGTGAAAACTCATCGGGAGTAGTCCCCCAGACCCGTAATAAATAAGGTTATAAGTAGGAGGATGGTGAACTTAGACTAAACGATGACACAGAAACCAGTCGAAGCACTGATACAGCACATGTCTTAAAGGAGATTGTAATAGAGTCCTTCCCATGACCTTTTTAGAACCTAGACAGGCAGATGACCACAGTAGTGTTTACTTTACGGGTCCCTGAGAACCGGTTACTGTAAGTACCGGTTGTCATCACGCTAAGGCTAAGGCCAGTCTACTAACACCAGAATACGAAATTAGTCAAATACTACTTCTTTATTATGCAAAATGTAAATCACTAAGATTTACGTTTCCTTATTAGTAGGTTTTGGTTTAAATTTAGTAATTAAATTAAACAGCCGATTTGATTATATCATGAAGTCTTCTACAATTCAGGCTGTTACCCAGAATGGGCCAAAAAACGACGCATTTTTACAAGCTTTTATTCGGCATTACTTGTTAGTGTTACGATGAAATCTTGTGAGCTAAGTCTGGGTAACTTCCTCTTGTCCTATCGACTAGAAAGTTTGTATTTTCGTTCCATTCCCGTGACAATACATTTATTTGGAGAGATAAAACTGATGCTGTAGCGAAAATTTTCTCCGAACAAGGGAATACTGATATTTTCTTCAAACTGTTGGGGCTTAGATTCCTCTGTGGTAGTGAATCTACCATACGGGTGCATGCGGATTGGTGGATTTCAGATGTCTTCGATTTTATGGTTCTAAGTTTCTTGATGACTTGCTACCTACGGCTAATTAAATAAAAGCTTGTCTTTTTTAACCGACTTCCAAAAAGGAGGTTAGGTATATGTTCGACTTCATGTACCTATGTGTTTTTTATGTATATTCACCGATTTCTTCGTCAATTTTATTGTGGACCTATTTTAATTTTTCCTTTAGTTATTTATACTGTGTGGCGAGGTTATCACATAAATTGAAACCAGGTATTCTACATTACTTACGTATTTTAAACAATAATTAAGAACAATTAAAGATTCTAGCCGTGGGACCTTTTTTTTCGTTTGAGTATTTAACAACATTAAACTTAATTTGTGATTATTTCGTAACAATACCTAAATAATAAAGCTATCGCTCCGGGGCGTGTCTAGAGCCTTATTATCAAGGGTGGTTTATTTCGTGCCAATTTTTAAGCTATTTATTTTGTTTGAAAAAATTCGTTTTCTGTTTTTAGTAAAATTGTTTATTTATTTTATTATTTTAACAGACTGATACCAGTCAACTTGTATTATCGGCTGTACTGTTTAATATGATAACTTAAGCCACTCTGAATAGGACTTCAGATAGGTATAAACGCCATAAATACTAATATTTCTAATAGGTACGAAGGTACCCACCAATTTAAGAAGAGTTTCCCCACAACAATCTCGTAGATTGAACTCGAGTACCCGACCTCTTCACCTCACGATCTAACTCGAAAGCTGTGAGAACCTAACGACTTATGCGCTCCTAGTACTTGATTCTATTGATCAGTTGAGTTATGCTTATGTAACATGGTATATGAGCATAAACCTCTTACCGAAGAGGTCAGTGTGTTCGTTGCTTTACTTCAGTAAACATGATCCGTGTGCTCTGCTTATTTTATTTTGGATTTAATGTGAGTAAATAATTATAATTTGTAAATAGAGTACTTACCTAGTGAAGATATAGTTCCTTTTTTAACCGACGAGAAAACGGAGGAGGTTCTCAAGTCGACGCGCATTTTTAGGTTTCCGTACCCAAAGGGTAAAAACGGAACCCTATTACTAAGACTTCGCTGTCCGTCCGTCCGTCCGTCCGTCTGTCTGTCACCAGGCTGTATCTCAAGAACCGCGGTAGCTAGACAGTTGAAATTTTTACAAATTATGTATTTCGGTTGCCGCTATAACAACAAATACTAAAAACAAAATAAAATTAATATTTAAGGGGGGCTCCCACACAACAAACGTGTTTTTATTCGGTGTTTTTGCCTTGTGGCACGGAACTCTTCGTGTGCGAGTCCGACTCGCACTTGGCCAGTTTTTTGTTTAATACCCATCACGTCCACGGAGTTTTGCTAACTAATTTAATTTGACCCTGCATGTTCGAGATTCGTGACTGCAATTAGGTATGCATCGTCCTGTTTGCCTAAGGTTATTCGATTCGATCTGCCATTATGTCGTCGTCTTTTTGCCGTAAGTACCAGTTTTTGTTTTGGTTTGGTACATATGTAGGTGCAATCGTAAATTAACAGGCAGAGTCAGATGTACAGACGCACATCAAGCTACTACAAGCTGTCAAACTTCTTTAATAGATTTTCTACTTTATTGCTAAAGTATAAGGTTCAAGGTTGATTGGGAAAATTTGACAGTTTCGGGAAGCTTGATGTGCTGGCGTCTGTACCTATCGCTGGGTAGTTTGTTGCGCTTGCGCTGCTTCGTCACCCTTAGCCCTTAGTTTAAAGACCACGCCATAAAGTCCTGGCGTTTTTTGTGCTGAAACTGTTCTAGACATTTAGCAAGAGCACTTGTTTTGGTCAGCATTGATTTTTGAGTTTGACATTTCTGAGAAAATGTCTGCCCTCCTTCATCAAAACGTGAGCATAAAGATTCAGATTCTTTTATCTTAAAAACTGATAGCCCATCGAAATTTTCGAGATTTTTCATTACCGTATAAGTACGTACTGTGAGATAGTACTGTAGAGTGTGGACTTGTGGAGGATAGAGACAGTATATATGTAGCCTAACCTTATGTAATGCAGGCTGGCTATAATTTAGCGCAGGTTCCATTCGAACATTCAAGCGTCAAATATTTTTATTAGGTATTTTTTAACCTTCTACAAAAAAGGAGGAGGTTTTCAATTCGTTTGTGTTTTTTTTTTGTTACCTCAGTACGCCGTCATTTATGTTTATATAAGTCAGGGCTAGCTTAGATTGCAATATGTATCTAAAGTCTTTCTCTCAATCTCTCTCAAACTCTTTCTTATTCTCATATTTTTAATATAGATATAATTATGTATATTTCAACAAAACACGTTCCAATTGCTGAGTGGAAATGTATTCACAATGTCAAACAATGTTAAGCAAATTATTTGGTTTTTTTCTTTTTCATTTTGTTAATTAATCTAATCATAGTACTTTAGGTTCATACTTTTAACTTTAATTTTAGTGTGAGTAATGAGTCAACGATCGCATTTTGTTGTTTAAGTTTTTTCCTTTGTTTTCTCTCGCTACTTTCTAGTTAACCTAGCTTTTTCAATGCCGTGAAACTCTGTTATTGGCTTAAGTGATAATTGTCATCATTTCACTATCACTGAGCAGTGTATGCAGACAGTAAGATGCTGTTACTTTGACGCAACTGCATTGGACTGTTCATTGATAGTGGATTGATCATTCATAACTCATGTAATTTTAATTATAAGCTGTTGAGTTTCCAAATAAATAAATATAAATTTAAAGGAGTCCTAACCGTGTTTAATTACTTTAAGGGGCTCTTCAAGTCCCTTACAGCCGGTCGATTCTGTAAAAATCTCACCGTGAAAACTTAGGTGAAGTGGGTTTGTTTTTGCTAGGAATTAACACTATTGACAGCTCATTCCACGCTCACTTCACCTAAGTTTTCACGATGAGATTTTTACAGAATAGCACCGCAGTACATTATAGTGTTAGTTATCTATGCTGTGAGAGCTTTACAAGCTCTCAGTACTGAACCGAGTACCTAAATGAAACCACAGTTTGTCTTAAGTCAACTGTCAAATCTGACGCCTATTTCTCCTTGTTTTTTTGGGCGCTTTCCGAATTAGCTATAATCGCTCACAGCGCTCACATCATCTCACATGCGTTCCGATTTAGATATCACGATTATGACAGCTGAGAGCTGTCAACAATTCGGAACGCCCGTGAGCGCGCTCACAGTGCTTACTCAATGTAAAAACGATATTATTACAGTATTTCTTTGTATAGACACCACATTTCTTCTTCTTTGGTTAGGTGGCGACTATCAGCCAGAAGCACAAATTCGAAAATGCCACGTTAGTTTAATTTTATGATAAGATGCAAATCAAAACAAAACACACACTGACACATCCTCACACACGCACTGTCATTTTTGACAGCGCTCACGGTGATATTATTCTAGGGCATGGTCGGCGTTATCGCAAGATGGCGCATGTCATGACGTCATCTATGACGATTCACGGGACGTCGTTATCGCGCTCACGCTAATTCGGTACGGGTTTAAGCACGCTCACATCGATTATTTTCCATTTCGGAACGCAGGGTATAATGTACTCTGTGCTCAAAACTCAGGGCGCTTTCCGAATTAGCTATAATCGCTCACAGCGCTCACATCATCTCACATCCGTTCCGATTTAGATATCACGACTATGACAGCTGAGAGCTGTCAACAATTCGGAACGCCCGTGAGCGCGCTCACAGTGCTTACTCAATGTAAAAACGATATTATTACAGTATTTCTTTGTATAAACACCACATTTCTTCTTCTTTGGTTAGGTGGCGACTATCAGCCAGAAGCACAATTTCGAAAATGCCACTTTAGTTTAATTTTATGATAAGATGCAAATCAAAATAAAACACACACTGACACATCCTCACACACACAGTCATTTTTGACAGCGCTCACGGTGATATTATTCTAGGGCATGGTCGGCGTTATCGCAAGATGGCGCATGTCATGACGTCATCTATGACGATTCACGGAACGTCGTTATCGCGCTCACGCTAATTCGGTACGGGTTTAAGCACGCTCACATCGATTATTTCCCATCTCGGAATGCAGGGTTTTTTTTCTCATAATCTTTATAAAAATCATGTTATAAATCACGTTTGTCTCTATTTGTGCATTCTCTTTTTTGGTGCCTTCTCTTTTTTAAAGTATTCATAAAGGTGATCATACAATACAAGGTAGTAGGGGAGACCGAGGGGTTTTGACACAGAGGTGATTTGAAACAACACTGATTTCGCGGAATTTAAAACTGTTAGCGAGCTAGCACCGACACAAATCAGCCGCTCTCCACCACCCGCCGGGCCCTGCAGTTCGTGTGCGTGCCTCTGACGCGCGGTTGTGTAGTTGTGGCTGCCAAGTAGCAAAAATCGTGAAAAGTAAGTTTTAAACGTTTTTTTAAGATACCTGTATTTTGATAATGCGTTTATATTTTAGCTTGGGTTTTATATGTTTCGAAAGCTCATTAACTAACGATTGAAACCATGGCGTTGGTAAAACTAATTTCTTTGTGTTTTGCTTCTGGATTTTTGTTTGTTTATAGATTGGGAGGATTTTTCACACTGAGGGGATTTGAAACAGACTGTTTCAACTCACCTCGCTTAAGATTTGTATGGGTGATTGCTAATACGGTGTGGTTTATGTTTTTTTTTTTTTTGCCAATTTTGTTTCAGTATGCCTACTGATTATAAAAGGAAGACTAATGGAGGTACGGCGAGTCGCGAAATTTACGATCTCGCCGTAGAAGAAGTTCCATTGCGTCAGAAAAGTCTGCGTGATGCTGCTTCGAGCTACAACCTGAACCACACTGACCGACAAATCCGCTATCTTAACTGACACTCCTGTAAAGGATGAATTAGCTGCAATTGAAGCAGCTAGGACTACTAAGAAAAAAGTTTAAAAACCTGATTACGAAGAAAAGAAATCACATAAAAGATCCAAGCCAGAAACTAAAACTAAAAAGACCAAGATATCCAAGAAAAAAAAGACAGCGAAATAATAAATATGTTAGAATGTTTTATTTCAATAAATACCTTCAAATTATATCGTCGTTTCTACTTTACAACCCTTAGGTAATTCTACTCATATATCAAGTGTTTCAACTCACCTCGACCCCTGTTTCAACATACCTCGGTATGAGGGGAGTTGAAACAAAATGTCAAAATTGTTTCAACTCCCCTCGGTCTCCCCTACAACTTAACAAGCTCATAACTTTGTTATTTTTCATGATACAGTTTTAAAATTTTGTACATAGTTCTTTACATAAAACGCTGACGTCACGCAAAATCCTGTATCGCGCAAGCAGAGTTTACCGCGCAATTGCATATCTATACAACACTATTTTTAGTGTATGCGAAACCCGAAACACGTGTCTAGTGTTTTTATGTAAAGAATCTATGTACAAAATTGTCCGAAAGGGTTACCGCTGGCCCGGAACATAAAGGGCTAAGGAAGGAACACGGGTGGGTTTTAGTCAGTAACCCAGAGCGGGAGGGGTCATTTGATGATTTCCCATCCGCAAAAAAAAAAAAAAAAAGCGTCAGCGGTGATATAGATGCCGCCACAGTATCGTAGGCATCCAGTCTATCTCAGCCACAATTTTAAGGTCCATCTAGATAAGGGACATCCCACGTTTCGCTTGCCGATTCGCGCTCTTCACTCAGCAGTCTGTCAAGGGTGGCCGTTGAAGCAGTCGAGGCTCCAATGGCCACCGATGACAGAAATTAAAAAAAAATAAAAATTAAGTACTTATTATTTTTTCTTATATTTTCAGGTAGCGTTAGCTGCTCAAGCGCCCTGCATACAACTGAATGATGGAAACAAAATCCCAGTGCTTGCCCTGGGAACCGGCAGGGGAACAGCTAAAGAGGTAGGTATTTTACTATTGTTACTAACACTTTGTTAAGAACATTCGTAAGCACTTGTACACTCAGGAAAATTTATAACAACTGTTAAAGAATGACAGTTGTGATTTGAATATACGGATAATTAACCAGATAGTCAATTACTTTGCTTTTGTTTGATCTCACGCGGATGGCAATGTATAATTATTATTAGTGTTTTATTAAATTGACTTTAGTTTCCGTTTTCCTGTCTTGCTATAATCACTATGCTTCTTTGCTTGCAATGCTCACGCTAGGTACATCGCCTCAAGTCCTCTCAAATAACAAACATCGGGATATTTGATATTTTCTCTTTCAATAACATATAATTGAGTGTCAAGTATTAAGGAATGTTTGTGGAGTCCTACTGCTTAGGTGCGATGTGTGCCGGGAATTCTTATGTGTAATGTGGAAGAAAACGCCGACAAGTGTATTCACCAAGCAGCTTTATTGAACTGAATTAATTACAGTAATGCGCATGTAATAACGCGCATTTAATGCTGACGCCCGCGATCACATTTACTTACGTTTATATTTATAAACGAGCGAGTGTCGAGCGTGCTCGTACAATGTAAAGGTCCTTTTGTGCAACATTCATGTAAAAATCGTATCGTAAACTCTATACCTTCCTAACTCGTTGTGATTTGTGCCATTTAGTTCTATACACATTATGCTGTCGCGATCTCGTCTTTGTGGTACACCATAACACAGACTGGCTCAAATTACTGTGGTTAAACCTCGTTTAAATGTGACATTTGACCCTAGTCTTGGGAAATGTTACGAATAGCACATTTTTGAATAGCTACAGTTTAAATGTAGGTACTGGTGGAGGAAGATAAAAAGATATCATACTTACTTGGTAAAGAAGAGAAACTTACTGAACTCGTTCTAATTATTTCTATAGATTCAGGGCATATCCTTACAAGAAGAGAGAAGAGGTTGTTAATGTTTTACTAATAACCCTGTCTAAACACATCATGTCTGCAGTTTCGCTAGCTAATTTAATTTAACCCTGTATATATATATCCTTAGATATCCACTTTAGTCGTTAATAGTCCTAATTTTAAAATTACCTTTTTCAGTCTGAAACATTGGATGACGTCCGCAAAGCTGTCTTCTGGGCTATAGAAGCAGGGTACAGGCACATCGACACAGCAGCCGCCTACGACGATGAGGAGCAGGTCGGCCAGGGTATAGCAGATGCCATCGCCAAAGGAATCGTCACCAGGGAAGAAGTGTTTGTTACTACTAAGGTTGGTACATTTTTCTCTATACAGCGGGTCCCAGAAGTCGACGTCAAGCCGGAATCGGGTAATAAATACCTAGGCCAAGTCATAAAAGTTATCAGAAAAATAAATCTAAGTTGTGTACTTATTTTAAAAATAATTATTGGCATTTAAAAAAAACACGACAAAACCTGCACCCTGTGACAGTCTTTTCACTCCTGTTACTACAAATCTTAACTTAATAAAAAAATATGTTATGGGATCCTGAATAAAGTTTCTGTAAAGTCTTGCCTAAAATGTAAAGCCAACTGCTCTATCTTGGAAGAAAATGTCACTTTTTGCCCAACCAAATACATATTCAAAATTAATACTTCGCCGAACTTTGAAAAAAATAGGCTGAAAAAAAAATTCACTACACGAGTTTGGCAAGTAGGTAGTTTTGAATTTTTTTAAATATTTTTCTGGTAACTATTAATACTTGGCCTATTATCCAATTCCGGCTTGACGTCGACTTTTAGGACATCCTGTATAAATCTAATAACTATATTCTGCCCGCGGCTTCGCCCGGTGGATGTCGGGAATTTTATGGGATTTAATTTTTTTTGCGAGGAAGTTATTATTTTTCTAAAATAAAAGTAAGCCAAGTAGTAAGTAAGGATTAGTAAAAAGGCAAGACAACAAGTACAAGTAGTAAGGAGAAGTATGTTATAAGAAGTAACTTATTACTTCATATAACAGCACTGCAGCCATCTGCCAGTGAAAGTCCCGTCAAAATCGGTCCAGCCGTTTCGGAGTTTCTGTTCGGTTTGCCGGAACAGACTGACAGACAAAAAAAAATCGGTTTATTAAAAGTACCGTATTACTTTCATATTATTATGTATTTAGTAAAAAGCTGTTATTTTGACATTCCAAACAGACACTTAATATTTATGTGTTGAAATAAACTTATAATTTCAAGATAAGTTATGGTATCAGCAGAGTTATGCACAACCATGTAATTTGCTGTTGTATTCGACTGTAAGGCAAGGTAAAAATTAATTAGTAAGTATTAAGTATGTATATTTCGTAACATAGGTACTTAACTGAAATTAATTACAAAAAGGAAACCAGCAAGTTCGAAATAATTCGATTCGAAATAACTAAAACATAATATTCTATTATTTTATAAATCAAGGCTGATTACCTTTTATATTAATCACACAATCATTAAGTGATTTATTAAAAAAGGTGAATACACTAAGTACCTACCAATATATATTTTATAGTAGCACTTTAGGTTCCGAAATACTTATAATTGTAATTTATTACTGAATCCATCGTACCAGGTTGTGAGTCGATATCCCTGCCCTAGTACTCTATAGTTACAAAACTGGAAATTAAGAGTAAAAAAATATATTGTAATTTATCGTCATTACAATATATCGATACCCATCACGACTTTGAAGTTTCGCCAACTAATTTAATTTGACCTTGTATAAACGAATGTTCTGTCTCTTTCTTTCAGCTGTACAACGACAAGCATGCCCGGGATCAGGTGGTGCCTGGTCTGAAAGAGTCCCTCACCAAGCTAGGACTCGATTACGTCGACTTGTACCTCATACACTTCCCTATTGCTACTAAGGTAAGAACTATTCATTTGTTTTAATGTAGTCTAAGCTATTTCCTTCTTTTTCTCTCATAAAAACCAAGAAAGGGACGGAAATATCCTAGAGCTGTCAATTTTAGGTGTTCTGAAACTTCCGTTCATAAATAGAAGTGACAAATCAGAACGTATAGACTAAAACAGAGCGAAGTATTTTACATTCCTTACCATTTTCCTTAGTTCTTATCTGGGGCTCGTGGCTAAGTAATAACAGCCGCTCGGGTCGGTCGATCAGGTTAAGCTACGCTTGCCGCCGTTGATTCGTGGATGGGTGACCAGCTTTACATACCAAGACCCTTCCGTGCCTCGGAAAGCACGTTAATCCGAGGGTCCCGAATCTTTGACAGTCGCGGGTCTTCAGAAGCCCGAAAGTCTGACAACCAGTCTTCCCAAGGGGTATCGCGTTACCCAGTAACTGGGTTGTGGAGGTAAGACAGGCAGGCTCCATGTAAAATACTGGTATTCAGCTGCATCCGGTTAGACTGGAAGCCGACCCCGACATAAGTAGTTGGGAAAAGGCTAGGCAGATGATGATGGTGTTTTGTTCTGGCGCGCCACGACACTGCAAACAATATGTTGTACGTAGTTTAATGGCATGCCGCTTGATAATTTGACGTTATCTCAAATTATAACTAGAAAACTTGCATAGTTGTAAGGAATTTGCTTTAACTATGCATCTACTTCAAATCCAATTAAAACATTCTTTACCCATATCAGTACACAGCTAATGCAAAAATCAGATACGAAATACCTTATAATTAAAAGTGCAATGTTATTATCAATAAGCGTCATATCGTATGAATAAAATCACTCAAGGTGGTTTCCAAGGGTTATAAATTCGAAAGCAACTCTGTCTGTCTGTCTGTAGGTATGTTACCTTTTCACGCCTAAACCACAGAACGGATTTCGTTAAAATTTGTCAGAGAGATAGATTGCATCGCGGGGAAGGATAGTTTTTATCCCGATATACGCACGGGATCGACACTTATGCGGGTGAAACCGCGGGGCGCTGCTAGTAAGTTATAGGTAACTTTTGTTACATATAAAACAAAACAATGCTACGTATAAATGAGCGAATCTGAGGGCGCAACCAGATGGAGGTCTATGGAGGTCGCAACAAAGTGTTTATGTTAATACGGGTGGAAAGTTTGTACGGAACTTCGCAATTTTTTCCGACCGGGAAATCACATCCGGGCACATGGATTGTAGTTACATAAAATTTTATATTAATTACAGACGGACGGATCGCCAGATGACATCGACTACCTGGAGACCTGGAGTGGCATGCAGGAGGCAAGGTACTTGGGCCTGGCCAGGTCCATAGGAGTGTCCAACTTTAACGCCAGTCAGATTGACAGAATTGTGGCCCACAGTCCAGTCAGACCAGCTGTCAATGAGTTTGAGGTAAGTTTGGTAAATCTTGTAGTTACCTTAAGAGCCTATACTACCTCGACTAAAAATCACTCTTTATCTCGCTCGCATGATACTGCTCGCGGACTGTGTGAGAGCGAGACAGAGTGAGGTGCTGGGCGGAAGGCAGCGCCAATAGTTTAGGTATTTGCTTTTTACGGTGAAAATAAAGGTACTTAATTCAAAAAAACTAAATAACATAAGACCTGCATTATAGTTTGAAATATATACATATCTATCATCGACTTTACAGTTTCATGATAATTGCTTTTTTTTTGAGGGGCCCGTGGCTAAATAATAACAGTCGCACAGGTCAATCGATCAGGTTAAGCTACGCTTGCCGCGGTTGGTCTGTGGATGGGTGACCATCTTCACATACCGTGACCCCTCCGTGCTTCGGAAAGCACGTTAAGCCGTTGGTCCCGGCTGTCATCCGTGGATCTTTGACAGTCGTTACGGGTAGTCAGAAGCCCGAAAGTCTGACAACCAGTCTTACCAAGGGGTATCGTATTACCTAGTAACTGGGTTGTGGAGGTCAGATAGGCAGTCGCTAAAATACTGGTATTCAGCTGCATCCGGTTAGACTGGAAGCCGACCCCAATATAGTTGGATAAAGGCTAGGCAGATGATGATGACAGTTTCATGTTATTACTAGCCCTGCTTCTACTAAAACAAAAAAACCATATTAGAATATTTGACAATAATTGCTTGAACGTTCGAATGGAACACACCGGAAATTATAACCAGCCTGTATTACTAAAGGTAAGGCTACACAGCCTCAACAGTACTATAGTATAGGTAAATCTCTGACGAACCTTTCGGGGATTAAAGGTGTGATGTTATGATACCTAGCTTTTGCAAAGAAATGTGAATGGACCTTTGCATCACACAAAAAAACCTATACCGATTCTCTATCAATTCTCATATTCAGGTTATTTTAATGCACGTTGTTTTTGGGCCCTGTGTTCAATAATTACCTGCGGGGTAATTGCGTAACACACTATGAGTAGCAATGGCTTTCATTTTGACAGTTCAACAATATTCATTGCGTTATTTACGGTGTTGAGCAGACATATTTTTCCGACTTATGAAGAAATGGATTAGCAATATCCTTCAAAATCATTCAAATTGAGACTGATAGCGTATTACGCAATTATTGTGCTGGTCTATGTCAAAGTCAAATCATTTATTACGCACATAAAAGGCAATTTAAAAAATCAGAATGTACAAAAAATAGAATTGATTCTAGTCGCCCCTTCTAAAAGGTCGTTTCGTATGGAGAAGAATGGGCGAGAAACTCCACCGTTACTCTTTTAAAATGTTTTATTTATGTTAATTTCACGCAGGTTAACCCAACACTGACTCAAGAGCCGCTGGTCCACCATTGCCTAAGCTTAGGCATAGCAGTCATGTCCTACAGTCCCTTCGGCTTCCTGGTCTCTCGTGACCGAACTGATGCCCCCCCTCCGCGGTACGATGACCCCACCTTGGGTGCCATGGCTGCTAAGTACGGGAAGACTCCTGGACAAATCGTGCTCAGATATTTGGTAAGTGACTTCTTAAGTGAATGTGAAGTGAATGTTGAGTGAATGTGTGTGTGTGTGTGTTAAGTGAATGTGTTGTGAGTGAGTGTGTGTGAATTTTTAAGTACTATCTGAGCTTATCTTGGGCATTACTGAAGGAAGAAGAAACCTGAACTTATAGTTAACTAGCAGTGCCTTGCGGTTTCATCCGCATAAGTGTCGATTCCGTGGGAATATCGGGATAAAAACTATTCTATATCCTTTCCCGGGACTCAAACTATCTCTATACCAAATTTCATATAAATCGGTTCAGCGGTTTAAGCGTGAAGACGTAACAGACAGAAGACACAATTTCGCATTTATAATATTAGTATGGATAAGTTTGAAATCGCCAACCCATCTTGAGTAAGCGTGGTGATCAATGCGCATGCCTTCTCGGTATCTATACATATACAAGCTCTTAGTGTAAATAATTATCAAGGAGTTAAACAAATTTTAGAAGTCAAATAACTGCCTAGCGGTTTGGGTTATTTTACCTAAGTCTCGGTTCCCAAATTTGTTGAGCTCCCCAAGATAAAGTTGAGCTACACGATGGTAGGCGACAGGTTTACTCAACTGGCACTACTCTCAAAAGGCAATCCAGTGAATTTGGGTAACAACAATTTGTTACACAAATTCGCTATTGATCATATTAATTAATTATTAAATGTTTGGACTTTAAAAGAGACCCAAACCCTAGTGTTTGTTTCAGAGGTAGCGTAGCGTAGAGGTAGCTGGTTTTGACATTTCATAATAATTATGACATTATGAAATGTCAAAACCAGCTAGATAATAAAAAGTTATGAGTAAAACTGATGTTAATGTCCAAGTTACAGAATCAGTCTCAAATTAGTAATAGTCATTGATAGTCAGAGTCGGTTGGTCGATGAATTTGATAGAAATATGAGTGGTATGCTATTTAATTACCAATAGATGTCGTCACACAACAAATTTTCAAATTTCAAGTTTTAGAATATAAGAAAGAATTATTTATCCAAGATTCGAGATCACATAAAAATATTTAGCAGACAAAATAAAACCAAAACATGCACGTCATAAACATGTCAAGAAAATAATTTAGTATCTCTTTTCAATTAAAGTACTTGTATTTGACCTTGTGTGACCGAAAAACGTGAATTTAGTTTTTTCTTTTTGTTATGTCGTCAATAAACACAGTTTTGGATATTATTTTTCGATTATTTTGTTTGGATAGGTTTAGCTTTTTAAAAAGATTTCATTAAAATTCTATTTCAAGAAGATGGATAAAAAATAGTTAGGTACAAACTGCTAAGGGAGAACCGCCAGGGTAGCCCGCTAAGATCAGGGGGCTTAAAAAGACCACTTTGGCAGAATCATAAAAGGATAACATTATGAATCATAATATTATGGCGAAGACAGTCCGTGTTTTTAATTTTTTCTCTGCACTACGTAGGTATAATCAAAGAGATTGGGATTGGATTTGGATTGGATTGATTGGTATTTTAGCAGAGACAAAAAAAATAACTGAAAAATGGATCCAATGGGATTTGATACGATTAACTTAACAATTAACTGTCCATTATAATTCATAATGTTATCCTTTTATGATTCTGCCAAAGTGGCCTTTTTAGGCCCCCAGCACTCTAATTGAGTAACACACTATCAACCCCAATCTGAATCATTTTGCAGAATATTGCTAATTCATTCATTGCTTCATAAATGTTCGAAAAATTCGACTGCTTAACAAGTAAATAACGCAATGAATGTTGTTGAACTGTCAAAATGAAAGCGATTGCTGCTGACAGTGTGTTACGCAATTACCCCGCAGTTTCAGATTCAGTTCATAATTTATAATCCTATTGAATGACTATTTCATGAAATATCAATTAATAGGTTTAATAGGGTTGTATTAGTGATTTTAATTTGTTCGGCGCTTCCCCCTTAAATAAAGATAGAGGATTAAATAAATAAATTTGCAACTTCGCTCTTCAAGGTTTTGAAGGAGGATTATCTTCTAATGACACATAATTCAAACGTATTTTTTTCTATTCTCCCCAGCTTGACCGAGGCCTAATCCCGATCCCGAAGTCGACGAACCAGAAGCGTCTAGCCGAGAACATCAACGTTTTCGACTTCGAACTGACACCAGAGGAAGTCGCTACCATCAGTAGGTTTAATAAGGACACGAGGGTCATTGACATCTCACACTGGAAGGACTACCCTAACTATCCTCATAATTAATGTCACGTCTATTTTACAACCTCCACCCTAACTGCGTAAAGGTCAGGTCGGGTCGGGGGGTCGGTGCGGGGATTCCGAACAACGCTGCCCGCAGCAGTGCTGCCGCGTCACTACTGGTCCCCTCTTTTTTTATAATATTTTTTTTTATATTTTCTATAGGTTTATATGATTACTAGTTGCGCCCCGCGGTTTCACCCGCGTAAATGTCGATCCCGGGGGAATATCGGAATAAAAAGTAGCCTATATGTTAATCCAGGGTCTCAGCTACCTCCATACAAAATTTTATCAAAATTGGTCCAGCCGCCTGAATGTGAAGAAGTAACAAACATATAAACACACCCCCACACCCCCCCCCCCACACACACTCACAAACTTTCGCTTTTATAATATTAGTGTGATACAACGTTATTTTTAGTCTATGCGAAACCTGAATATAGTTTGTTCAGAATAAGTAACTAAATAGATTCCAATATTTTTTACCCCATGTTATATTTTGTCCCAAAAATATTTAAAAAAGGTTAAAAGTTGGACACCGAGCGACACTAAGTAGGTTATCCAATCTCTATTATCAATGAGCGCAAGACGGCGCGGCGCGGGCGGCACGGGTGAGCATGTTTTTGTACGGACAAACTTAACAAGCTTATAACTTTGTGATTTTTATGATACAGTTTTGAAATTTTGTACATAGATTCTTTCGCATATACTAAAAACAATGTTGTACCTATATGATTACATTCCGAGCACAGCAGCAATGTGACGCAGCAGTGTCGCGCAGCATTGCTACCGTTCTCGGAATGTAATCTCATATAAACCTATAGAGAATATATGGGGACCAGTAGTGCAGCGGCAGCACTGCTGCGTGCTTGCAGAGATCGGAATCATACCTTTACTTACTAGAAATCTTTTGAAAACTTACATTTAAACAATATAAAATCCATTGCTTTATGTATGAATGATTCTGCTTAACAGCAAAACTACTCAATTGATATTATTATTGGCATACACTTTTCGGCTTGCTTGCCGCGTGCACGGGATAACAGAATCTTCCTCTAGGACCAAATCTCAAAAATGTTTACTCTCAACGGTTTTTTGTTTGAGTCCGTCTCTGCTATTAAGGAGAACACAAGGGAATCGACCAGTGCAAGTTTTTTTTCTTTCGAGCTTCTTCTGGTCACTCGAGGTGAAAATTTTGGTTTGCAAACGGATTGTATATCGAGTCTATCAAATAAGTGATTACAAAGTAAACATAATAATTGAGATTGGCATTACGAGGTTTATTGCCGGTTTTTGAATGGCCGATCAAGTCTACGATTGGTTGGCAAACAGCCAACCATATCACTCATTAATATTTGACAACTGATTCATTTGTATAGCCTTTTAGAAACCGTCATAGAGTCAGCAGCTCAACAGTCGATGACTTGTTTTTAAGGTTATTTTTTTGGAAATCAACAGGTATTCGTAAATAAAATTTTAAAACGTTTACAGCAATTTTATTTTATTCTCCTCTACCTGCACGGTGCACCTCGTAGTTTTATCGAAACATCGGAGAGCCTTTCTCCTGGGCACGCATTACCGTGGCTGACTTGAAAATATCTGAATAGACTTCGAACCCAAGTCGGCTGGAGCAAAGACAGTCTCTACAGATGGGGGTTCACGGACTGCTCAGATCTCAAGTGCGCACCTTCCCACAGATTATGGCCCACCTTTCATCCTTCGCCGCATGCCCTGTCAACTGTGCACTTGATGATCTAATGACTGCGTCAGTGAGCGGATTTCGCTCTGCTGAATTTTGGGCCAAAAGAACCTCGTAAATTCAACGGTAAAAGTGATGAAGTTTAATATTCTGACTATGCAACAAAGGAGATAAGTATACAGGAGCGTTGGATATAGTTGAAATTTACTAAAAAACCGATGGATGTTGTCGACTGAAATTTAATTTAATAAATGAGCTGTTTGTTTTCTATTAAAATAAAATTTTATTCGAGAACATCCATCGGTTTATTAGTAAACTTCAACTATATCCGACGATCCTGCATACTTTGTAGACTGTACACGCATATATTGACGGCTCGGTTGGCGCAGTGGTTAAGCCATTGACTGCTGCGTGCGTGTCGCGGGTTCAATTCCCGCACGGAACAAATATTTGTATGACCTACAAGTAGTTGTTCCGGGTCTGGCTGTTTGTGTATGTCAGTTTAAATGTTTGTAAACGCACCCACAGTACAGGAGAAATTCGGAGCAACGTTTAAAAAAAAAAAATATATATATAGGGTGACTGGTAATTAGTGACCGATACTTAAACACGTGATTTTACTCATCATTATGAACAACTTTTACTATGGGACCAAACCTGAAATCGCGAAAAAAAATCAGCTGTTCCCTACATTTATGTTCCTCTAACTCGTCAAAATGTAGGGAACAGCTGTTTTTTTTCACGATTTCAGGTTTGGTCCCATAGTAAAAGTTGTTCATAATGATGAGTAAAATCACGTGTTTAAGTATCGGTCACTAATTACCAGTCACCCTATATATAAACAAGGTGTAACGTTAAATACGCAAAACCTCTTAAAGGGTCAAGATGAAATCGCGAAAAAAAAATTTGTTGTTCATAGGCTCGCATAACTCGTCAAAATGTAATACTAAACGGCAGATTTTTTTTTTTGCGATTTCTAGTTTGGTCCCATAGGTAAAGTTGTCCATAATGATGAGTACAATGACCTCTTAAGAGGTTATTGCGCATTTAACGTTACACTTTATACAGGAAAGAAAAACAGAACAGACAAATAGGTACAAAAGTGATGCTTATTTCATAAGAAATCTCTTCCAGCATACCTGCGATAGGAAAATAAATAGGAGACGTAGACTGCGCGGTAGCTTCTGTGCCCGTGAATATTCTTGTTCCCCGACCCACCCCGTAGTATAGCATCGCCCGCTCGCGCTATTCCTTTTCGCTTAGCATTCTTTTTAACTTTTTTTTTTTTTGCTTGACTTCTATGAGCCCCAGCGTGATGTTTATACCTTCCTCAAGAATTGTGGTATTATGTGCAAAAATTATATCAAATCCGACGGGTAGTTTCAAAGATAACAAAACTCTTCAGCTGTAATATAAACTTAATATACAGTGTGAGTCTTCATAATGTGCACATATGGAAATGAGGGAAACTAAGCTTAATTTTATCGACGGAAAAAATATGTAAAAATCTAAAAAAAAAATTTTTTGTAGCATTTTAAAAATTCTTTTTCGCTGCTGTGACCCCTGTGTAAACAATTGCCCCTCAATTGAGAATTATGTTTTTTTTTTTTTACAAAAATCTGATATTTTTTCATCAATTTTTACAATAATTGTAAAATTCATCAATAAAGGCCCCGATTACCTACACCTTTTGATTACTTTAAATTATTCTCCATCGTATCAGATTTATAAACGTAAAAAAACCATGTCTATAACTCAATCACAACATTTTCTATCAACTGTTAAAGAAAGGCCTTGCAATCACTATACTTTAACAGGTAAAGATCCTTTTAAATATTTTTTTATTTTTCAAATATTTTTTCCGTCGATAAAATTAAGCTATGTTTCCCTCATTTCGTTATGTGCACATTATAAAGACTCAAACTGTAGTATAGATTTTAGTAGAGAAGTAAAAATAAAAAAAAACCTTCTATTTCTTAGAAGTACATTAGAAAATTTCTTTAAATATATCAACTTAATGCGAATCTATAATATACAGGGTTATTGGTAAAACATTAACAACCTCTTAAGAGGTTATTGTACTCATAATTATGACCAGCTTCTACTATGGGACCAAACCTGAAATCGCGGAAAAAAATATCAGCTGTTCCCTACATTTATGTTCGTATACCTACCTCGACAAAATGTAAGGAACAGCTGATTTTTTTTCGCGATTTTGTATTTTCAAGTTATTAGTCATTTTCATTGTCTTCGTGAGATTCATTTTCAGGCCCACTTTTACACTGGCTGCACTTAAGGCTTCGATCATGAGCTGCAGCTGGAAGCTTGTCTCTGATAGGAGCACCAGGTTGTCTGCAAATCATAGATGGCTTAGGTACGCGCCTTGGACTGAACAAGCTAGATTGGAGCAAATCCGGGCTTGATAATGCTGGATTCAAGGGTAGCTATAAATATTTTTGGAGATAGCGGGTCGCCCTGTCGTACTCCTCTTTCTATGGGAAAACTTAGACCTAGGGTTTCTGGTTTGACTCTACCCATATTATTATGGTCGATATATACTTTTGAAGACTTCTATGTAATTTTCATTTACTCCGTATTCTTGTAAGCTTTCCCATATACTTGTGTGTGATATCGTATCAAATGCTTTTTGGTTGTCAATGAGAGCAATATACAGGGTATCTTTTGCTCTTGATACTTTTCTATAATCAATTTTAGGGTGTGGATATGGTTGATTGTACAAAACCCGTTCCTGTTTGCTCTATGGGTTGTTTTGCTTCCGACGCAGTCACTGACCTCTATCACAGGTCAGTGGACGCAGTACTGATTCATAGAGGAGAAAAGTTTGCAAAGATTCGGTAGCAAACTTATTTGTCTATAGTTGCCAATATCCTTTGGGTCGCCCTTTTTATAGATAACTATGATATTGGATTCAGCCCATTGTGAAGGTGTTTCAGCATTTTGCAGTATCAAATTAAATATTTTAGATAACAGTACAGCCTAAGTTGTGTGTGAGATTTTCAGTGCTTCGTTTGTGATGTTACCGCACCCAGGGCTCTTTTCAAGTATAGATATCGATGTGTAAACTAGTATTTATTCATTTAGTTAAATACTCGTATACTTGGTTGTACAACGGAAAATACATAACAAAAAATACATAAAATTTAACACTGCAAAACATACAATGGGCGGCCGTATCGCTTTCTGCGATCCCTCCAGGCAACCCTTGGAATGAACAGTAATTGCATGGACACAAAAATGGGGCTGCCATTGGTGCAAAATAATAAGAAATAGATACAATTACCTACTCTATTAGATATATAAATACATAGTATGTTCATATAATCAAGCAAACTAGTTATGTAGTCTGCGCATCACTTCTTTTGTTGAGATTGCCAATAATAAACCGGTTCGACTGGATTGTAGAATCATATCACGGCAGAAGTTTTATATTCAACGATTATTTATTTCATTGATGTATTGAGAGAATGATGATTATATGGCTAGAAAGATGGTGAACACTGAATTCAAGGCTGATAAAGATAAGCTCCCCAGGCGGACGGTAGATATCTATGAGGATTTCACTAAAGAACAAACAAACAAAAGTCATTGAATCTTCTATTTTAACAGTTCCATAACTAGGTAAGCACAGCCTAAAGCAATCCATACTAATATTATAAATTCGAAAGTAACTCTGTCTGTCTATCTGTATGTTACCTTTTCATGCCTAAACAGTGGTTTAGGCATGAAAAGGTAACATACAATTTTTTTTTAAATCTGTTCAGTGGAATAGATTAAAAAAAAAATTGGCATAGAGATAGATTGCATCCCGGGGAAGGACATAGGATAGTTTTTATCGACATACCTTGCGGGCGAAGCCGCGGGCGGAAGCTAGTCAAGATATTATAGAGGTATGAGCAACAGGGTGTATAGTTCACTCAACCTCCATAGAAAAGGGAGGATCCTCCGACCAGACGGGTGTTATGTCTGGCGGGCAACTGCCCAATGATTTATGTCGGGGCCGTTGTATCTATGCTAATTGTGCGGTAAACTCTGCTTCGCGATGTAGGATTTGCGTGACGTAGTATGACGCGTTGTTCGCATGTGGCGTTGTAGATACCGCTACATCACTCCCCCCCGGAGACCGGAGGTCGATAGTGGGCTGAGTCTTGTATCTTGCGATGCTTGCCAGTCCAGCTGAGGTTCCAGTGAGTCGGAACCGGTTGCCGCATAGTTCACGGTGAGTCGGAACTGTCTGCGAAGATGTCCCCAGTGAGTCGGGGTGGCGCTGCGTTATGCTCCAGTGCGTCGGATGTGGTACAGCGCCGGGTTGAGGCTGACTGCTGGCGTCGACCAGGAGAGCGTATTTCAAGGGCTCTGCTTGTGGACCGGCCGAAAGTGCAGTGTGCTGTGCCGAGCTGGTTGCTGATGAGGCTGAGGGTGATGACCAGGAATGCGCGGTCGCTGCATGCTGGTGGTCAGGATACCCGTTGAAGCCGTGGAAGCTGGCTGGCTGGGTGACTCGCCGTTAAAGCTTGCGGGAGTGATGATGACGTCACGCTGAAGTAGGTGCACGAAGGCTGCGCTGACGTTCATGTTCGGGGTCACCAGTATAGAGGTATGAGCAACAGGGTGTATAGTTCACTCAACCTCCATAGAAAAGGGAGGATCCTCCGACCAGACGGGTGTTATGTCTGGCGGGCAACTGCCCAATGATTTATGTCGGGGCCGTTGTATCTATGCTAATTGTGCGGTAAACTCTGCTTCGCGATGTAGGATTTGCGTGACGTAGTATGACGCGTTGTTCGCATGTGGCGTTGTAGATACCGCTACAATATAATTTATGTAATTTGGGAAATGTCAGAAAGATGGTTTATTCTTGTCATGCAGGTTTTGGAGGTATAAGGTTTTATTTTACTGTTTAAAATCTATTTTGACTATACCTATTTATAGTTGTATTTATGGTAGCCAAGGAAGCTTGTAAAAATGACACTTTCAGTCTATCAAAAAGCACTGTGAATGACACGGAGAGAAAATAACACGAACAATACGGAAAATACCAACATGATTGAAAACACCTTTCCGATGATTTTATTACAAAGAAGCGATCTTAATTTTAAGAAAGAAAGTGACCAAGATGTGTAAATCGAAATCTTCTACCTATATAAATAAAACAAAGTCGGGTTAGTTACACCAATTATAACTCAAAAACTGCTGGACTGATTTATATGATCTTTGATTTGTTGAGTTTGTCTCCGCCCCGAATAGCAGAGTAACTATTAAAACATGGAAAAATACACAAAAAAAAAATATATAATTCATTTTCTCATACATTTTCTATGGTACGGCTTTTTTGATAATAATATCTCCAGTATGGATTGACTGATTTCGATGGCGGTAAGTAGTTCGCCGAGTCAGCTGGTAATCACATTAGTTGCAACACTCAACGACACAGTGGTATGAAGAAAAATGTTGATACATGATTGTCAGCGTTTTTTGCAATTTTTTGTGTAAATATTCAAAATTAAATGAAATCTAGTAAAATAGTGTGTGAGATTCATAGTAATTATTTGGTATTTCATGTGTGGTCAAAGAAATTTAAGATACTTTAAATAATTTAAGGTATTTGTGTGTTGTATAATATCTATGGTATACTTTGTGTGTTGACGTTCAAACACAGTTATAGCTTGTACAGACGCCAGCACATCAAGTTACTACAGTCTATCAAATTTCTTAATAGATTTTCAACTTTATTGCTAAATTATAAGGTTCAAGGCTGATTGGAAAAATTTTACAGTTTCGGGTAGCTTGATATGCTGCTGTACATTTAGTATTTTTATCTATGGTTATAGCGTCATGCCATCGTCATGTCATTGTGATTGTCATGAGAAACGTCAAGAGCAAAGACTACAATATGATGCCAAAGACTACAATATGATGCTGTATAAGAGTCGCAGCTTATACAGCATCATATTGTAGTCTTTGGTCGCAGCCGTGTCGCCATCGTGTCGTGTGAACTAAAAACATGTTGTATAATATTCCTTTTAAGTTGAAAGCGTTCGTTTGTTGTGTTTACCGTCAGTCTGGCATTGTCGTTAAGATGAAGCTGCTTCTGTCAACTGTTGCTCTCTACGTTCTTCTTAATGTAAGTTGCTTTTATTTTATTTTTGTTTGAATAGTTATTTTATTGTCTGAGGAATAGTTATAGAAAACACGTAGGTATTTGGATATGTCGGTAGGTCTCGGACACTGGCGGACAGACGGTCAAGTAGAGTTTATTTTTTAAAATGTGCATTATATCCAAGGATCACCTTTATAAACTCACGCCTTTTGCCCATGGGGGTAAGCTGAAACTACAGAAAGCCTGCTACGATCCTTACCGTCTGCAACATTGTTCTTTTTATCTTTTTATTCTTCGTCGGTTTATTACTCTGCGTTAAAAAAAATGCTGTTCCATACATTTTGACCGCGTAGGTATTGCACTTTTCTCTGAAACAGCTGATTTTTTTGGTAACCGAAGAAATATTCTAAACCAAAGGGTGATGATTCTAGAATCATATATGCTGAATTCATGGTTACAATTTGCGAGTCGACGTCAATGTCATCCTGTATATTTTTATGTATACTTTCGGTTGGTTAGGTATTGTGTGAAATCAAACAACGTTATTATTTCTCTACGTTTATTCCAGGCGAACGTCTTTACATCACTCCCTCGATATTAGCACTGTTTTCTTCCATTTTCTTCCAAACAAAAACCTAATACAAAAAAAATTAACTCATTCTAAACTCGCTTGACTGTTCGAATGTAACCAAAGTTATTTTATAGCCAGCCAGCACTACATAAGGTCGACTTTAGCAGACAACCTTTAGGTACAGTACCTAACTAGAATTATTTTTTAGTTAAATACTAATTAAAATTCTTTTGTATGTGAATGTGAGAATTCATTCTATATTTCATTTATTTATAATTAACTAAAAATAACAAAATTAAATTCTAACTTAACTAAAACTATACAGAAACTAAAAAAAATGGTTGCCTGTAAAGTCGGTTTTACGGGCGAAGATTTTACGTGACAACGACCGATCATCCGATCATAGTTGAGTGGGAGAGAGACGCAAGGCATTCGGCGGGCCTCTCTCTCGTTCGGTGACTCATCGTAACGTTACCGAGCGTTACACTTTTTCATAAGTGACTCCCAGTCGCAACCTAATTTAAGACGTTGTCACGTCAAAATAGCGTCGAAAAATTCATCCGCATCGCTGTCGACTGGTAATGTACCCAAGAGACTGGCGGCATTACCACGTTGTATGGCGATGCTTAGCCTCTGGCCAAGATAAAAGCCAGCCCTTGGGTCACGGGAAGTGTCAACATATTGTGTAAAATAGTTAATTCTATCCTCAATGTCAAATATCTCTATAGCTCCAAGGTTTGCTGTTACAAAACAAAATTGTAATTGAAATCACAACTGTAACGTCATTCATACCTTGTCAATTTCAACTTTTAAAATTGGCGTAGGGTATCAATTTGCTTAAGTAAGTATTCTTTTCCCCGACTGTATTTTATCTCATTGCAGGTCATATCAGGACATGGGAAACAAGTGACTGTTCCCACTAAACAGCTCAACGATGGCAACCATATGCCAATACTCGGTTTGGGAACCTTTGGATTTGTGAGTATGAAAGTCTACTACAAATATAAGGGTCGGAGCTTTCCGGGCTCTCATCATCATCACCCACTGCTGAGCATAGGCCCTTGCAAAGGCCTGTCTTCGGCATGACTCGGTTAAAGCCAGGCAGCAACATCGAATATATAATTTGCCGCTCGGCTGTGCCGAATCATGCAGGCCGGAAAAAGTGTGTAGCAGTCCTTAGATGGCCAGTCACCACACCTTTGCGTCATGTGCACTAGACACTAACTAGACATCTTCAAAACCAGGATTCTGATACAATTCAATGACATTCGCTTCTCCGATAAACTGTTCGCCGACAAAACGATTCACTCAAGTGCTTCGCCGAATTTTTCGACTAACGTATAACTATTTCAGAATTTAATACCAGAGGCATTTTCTTACCATGAAACCAAAGCATTCCTCTCTTAAATGGTCAGTGCATTATTTTCTTAACTGTATCGTTATCATGACATTCGGTGCCGAAACGTGGACACAGGAACAGACTGGCAGTCAGGCTGGTCCACAAAGTCAAGGTCGCTCAGCGCACTATGGAGCGAGCTACGCTCGGAGTCTCTTTGAAGGATTAATATCTGGGATGAAATTATCCGGAAAAAAACTGGAGTTACTGACATAGATTGCAGAGTAAGCGAATTGAAGTGGCAGTGGCCATGTTTGTCGAAGGACCGATGGCCGGTGGAGCAGACTAATCGTGAGGTGGAGATCGCGTATCGGCAAGCGTATTGTGGAAAGCCCCCCAGCTAGATGGACCGACGACCTAAAGAAGGTGGCTGGGACAAACCGGATGCGGAAGGCGGAGGATAGGGTATTGTGGCGCAAACTGGGAGAGGGTTATGTCCAGCAGTGGACTGCGATAGACCGAGTTAATTGATTGATCGTTATTCACGTAAATGTTCAGATTAAGTCTAATCCAGGACGCGGGATGGCTCATACAATCCAGCTTTTATTCATTAAGTGTTATTTCAGGACGATATCCCAAAAGTACAGCAAGCTATCATCTGGGCGGTCGAGGCTGGGTACCGCCACATCGACACGGCAGCTCTCTACAGAAATGAGGAAGAGATTGGGAAAGGCATCAGCGACGTTCTGGAGAAAGGACTCGTTAAGAGGGAGGATCTCTTTGTTACCACTAAGGTAAGCATACAAATAGCCTGGTGATGTAAACGGTGAAGAACATCATGCGGAAACCGGCGAGTACGAAATCCAGGTGACGCGTTTTTTACGTTTTTCCCACGACCTTATTCATATGATCACGAATCATAAAAAAGGGCCTATATTTATACGCCCTATTTTTCTTTATGTATTATGAAAAAAAACTACTGGATGTATTTATTCAAAATTAATTTTAGTATACGATATTTGAATTCTTCAATAAATTATCTATCCCTGTACGGTTACAATTTTGCTATTTTCATTCTCCAGGAGTTAATTATTTACACCCAAAGGCGCGTTAAGATGTGGAAGTTTCGACGCTCATAACTTTCAAACCATTTCTTTTTAAATTCGGTGCAAGTACAGGGCTTGATAATGACGAGACAAGTAGGATATTTTATTTTATTTTTAATGTACACTGTGAAACAGTGGACTAAACTCCATACTACGTTAGTATGGAAGAATGACTGATTAGTGTTACCTTAATAAGTATGACGAATTGCCATAACGGGATCTAGGCTTCTACATTGGATGTAGGTAATATTTGTTAATGTATCTTTTTTCAGTTGTATAACGACAAACATGCCCGTGACCAAGTTGTACCAGCTCTCAGGCAGTCTCTCTCTAAGTTGGGACTTCAGTACGTTGACCTGTACCTGATACACTCCCCTGAAGCCAGCAATGTAAGTTTCAAGCGTTCGGGTCGGCATGATTTGACACAGCCAGGCGGCAAAATATACATTGGATTTTGCCGCTTTGCCTGTGCCGAATCATGCCACCCCGAACATTATGTGTAGCAACCGTTATCTAGAACTTAGGGTTTGTCCGGACCTACACAAATCATTTTCTAAAATAAAACCAGATGTGTAATTTTTGCGGGTGTAGGGGCCCCTAATTTGCATCATTTGCAGGGCAATTTAAGTGCAAGGCACGTCAAGGTGACAGATGAATGTTGCACCCCATGTGGTACCTACTAAAGCTTATTTCTGCATAATATTGACTAGCTATACGGGCTTTTAGTTGCACTAAAAATCGATAAACACATTTAAAAAATGAAAAAAGAAAGAAAATATTTTTATTTGCGGTAAAAGAACACAACACAAAAAGAACAATTCGGGGGAAAATATGCGTCACATCCACTCAAAACGGCCATCGCTGGTTTTCAACACTAAACGAATAGAAAATAGTTGTGTTTCTATTAATCGTTTGAAGATCATAGAGACCGAGTGATACTATAGTGTAAACGTACTAGGAGTGTGATGTGGGAACTCCCCTGTGCTCGGTTTTCAAAAGAATTCCCCCAGCATTCGCTCATTGAATATCTACGATTTTCCGACTTTTTTTTCTAGGAAGACGGTTCGCCTGCCGACATCGACTACTTAGAGACTTGGCAAGGCATGGAGGAAGCCAAGAATCTTGGCCTGGCCAAGTCCATTGGTGTGTCGAACTTCAATACAGAACAAATTGACAGGATAAAGGCGAACGGTAAAATTGTTCCCGCTGTCAACCAGATTGAGGCAAGTTTTTAAAAGCTATGTAATTTTTATTACCCTACTAGCTTCCCTACAAATTTCTTGTTCCTCAGACCCACCACTCCGTCGCATCGCATCGCCTGCCCACGTTATTATTTCTTTTTAACTTAGCATTCTTGCTTACTTTTGTTTTATTTGCTCGGCTTCTTGTCTCTAGCATGATGTTAAATAGCCTGTAGCCTTCCTCAAGAAACTATCAAGTGCAAAAATATTTTTTCAAATCCGACTGATACCTAGTTCCAGTGATTATCGCGTTCAAACAGACACACTCTTCAGCTTTATTATTAGTTTCTAGATTATTTTTTGGACGACATTGTTAACATCGGATAGAACCTGGATAAGGTTGACACAGAGCCTGGGGATTGGCGCGAGGCCTATGATCAGCCACTGCTGACCATAGGACTCTGGTTTGAAGAGTGAAGTCGGGCTCTGAATGATAGTGATCCTAAAAAAAAAACAGTGGCACTCCGGGAGTGCCGACAGAAGTGAAAACAAAACACAAACAGAATACTTTACCATCACTCACTGACATATCGGATATACCTAAATTAAAACCGAGTACATCCCGAGGACAGCGGAACATCATGTTTTGAGTCGTCTTAGAAACAAAACACGCGCGGTGTCGCTTACGGTAACAGTGGCGCGAGTTCAATGGTTTTTTCCTATCTCAAAAAATACCCAACGCGCCTAAAGAAGTTTTCACTTAAAAAATTATACTGTTATCATCATCAGATGATAGTATAATTTGTTTTGGATCACCATGGTCAATCTGTTTGTCTGTGTGACTATTTCAACGATTACATGTATTTTAACAGACATTCCACTCGTTTGCCAGTCCGGGTTTTACCAAGAAAATGAGCTAACGTAACTAGTTTGATTATAATGAGATTCTTACATGTTATTCCAGTTTCATATTTTTAATTACACAAGCGAGCAAATAAAAAAGCAAAGGTCATTAACCAGCTCGGTTTAAATTAAAAGGTTATCAATAATATAATTAGTTAAACGATATCCAGAATAAAAAAGTAGGTACCTAAGCATTAATTTTTTCAACCGGTTTTACTACTGGCCATGTTTTGTTGGGATTTTCCTTACCAATATCCTTATTATTGTAGGTATTGTGTGTTAACATTTGAAAGTCATGCATTGATTCTTAAATTGGTCTGTGATCTTCCACTCTTCTACATAGTTATTATACCTCTGGCTATTTACGTTGATATTTTTAAGGTTTAGCACTGTTCCGTTTGTGTGAACAATATTTCTTACTGAATTAAATTTTCCCCATACCTCTTCAGATCCACCCATCCAACACTCAAGAGAAGACGGTAAAGGACTGCTTCGATCGCGGTATAGCAGTCACGGCGTACAGTCCCTTTGGGCTATTCGTCTCCAGGGGCGAGGGTCCCAGTAAGGATGACCCTAAGATCGCGAATATTGCCAAGAAGTACAAGAAGAGCGTTACTCAAATCTTGCTGCGTTACTTAGTAAGTTTAAAAAAAATATCTTCTTTTTTATCAATAAATCAACTGAAATGTTTTCGAATTAAGGCGAAAGCAAGGGTAAAACGACGAACGCCCACGTCATCCTGGAATGCGAGGCAGTGGCTTCTCAACGTGCAAAATCCTCGGAACAAGGAGTCGCTCCGCGAAGCCTGTGAAGCTCCCAGGAAGCTTCTGTGCTTTTGGGCGGAGCTGGGCTGACTCTGTTAGCCATAATCCCCACGCCCAACGGACCGAATGAGAGTCTAAGTGCGGAAAAGGGAGTCCTATAATCATCATCATTATCAAGGGTAAAACGAAAGGGTAGCCCGCGAAATTTAAGTCTTCTTACGTTTTTTGCAATTTGCAGGTTAGTCTATGTTTAATGAATTGAATGACTTTTTATGAAATCATGACTTTTGAGGCCAATTCTAACTCAAGGAATTGTATTGCTAATTCTAATGATTATAATTCTGTAAAGCGTTATTTGTTACGGTCGCGAATCATATTTTAGTTTTTTTACGTATTTTTTCTACCTGTACCCATGCGCAGCCGCGGGCAAAATCCAGTATTAAATATTATTAGCTTCTGCTCACGGTTTCGCCCGTGTTACCTACCGGGTCCAATTGTGAACCTAAACCACCCAGGCGGGAACCCAAACATACAAAAAAAAAAACAAATTCGCTTCAGCCGTTTAGTGTAGCCTCCTTTTTTTTGAAGTCGGTAAAACGGGGTGTCACAAGACAACTGACAGATGATCTGTCAAGATGACAGCAGTACAATGTTACAATGTGTAAATATTAACTAAAATATTGCAACTTCCAACACCTAAACAACGATGAAAATATTATTAACAATTCTCATTACTTCTTATTCTATGCATCTCTTACAGCTCGACAGAGACCTGATCACGATCCCCAAGTCGACCAAACAGCACCGTATCAGGGAAAACATCGAGGTGTTTGACTTCCACCTCACTCCAGAGGATATAGCTACCATTAGCAGCTTCAACACTAATACCAGTATCTTCGATTGATTCGATAATATTAAGAATATCTTCTATTTAAGTTATAGCGGACCGATCTTCGCGCAAAGTGACTTCCAAATAAATATTTTTCAGTAAAAAAGGTTTATTTTTATTTAAGTCATCATCTGCCTAGCCTTTTCCCAACTATGTTAGGTTTGGCTTTCAGTCTAACCGGATGCAGCTGAATACCAGTATTTTACATGGAGCGACTGCCTATCTGACCTCCACAACCCATTTACTGGGTAATACCATACCCTTGGGTAAGACTGGTTGTCAGACTTTCGGGCTTCTGACGACTCGTAACGACTGTCAAAGATCCGCGAATGACCGCCGGGATCAACAGCCTATCGTGCTTTCTGAGGCACGGAGGGTCTCGGAATGTAAAGATGGTCGCCCATCCACAGACCAACCACGGCAAGCGTAGCTTAACCTGATCGATTTACCTGTGCGGCTGTTATTTATAACTATGGGCCCTTCATAAAAAAGACCCTGTCATCAGACAGGGTCTTTTAAATGCAGTTGCAGTTATGTTTATGTGATAGCCTACTGTCATCAATCGGGCATACCTAAATCGAAAGAGAGAGAGACTCCGGGCTGTTACTGGGAAAAGTCCTTATGGAAAAACCCAATAATGGCCTGACTTGGGAATCTAACCCATGATCTGGCACGCTAGACCAAACGAGGCTTTTATAAAATTTTATAGCAGTTATTTATTTTAGGAAACTTGAAAAATAATTCTGTACTTGTTAGGTCATGATATAGATGAAGAGAAAGAGGTAAATTAAATAAAAAAACTTAAAAATGTGAGAAATTATAATTAAAATACCACAGTTAAATTGCAATTTGATTGCTAGCTTCTTTCAATATTTTACATCTTAAATCATGCATTTATCAATTATTATTAAAATTTTAATTGTATTTCATAATGTTCCATAGCCCATTCACAGGTTATAAACTTTTTGGATATAAATTCGATTTAAAATCACTAAGCAAAGCAAACTGAAAATTATTATGAATGTCTTAAAATAAAATTATAATTGCGACTAAATAATATCTATTATAAACTACAGATTTATAAAGCCCGGTTTAAACTTTATGGCGGTCCGGAACATGAGGCGAGTTGCTGCGCAGTAACAAATTAACGGGTCAGCGGGGGTGAGGGGTGAGGTACTGCGCAGCGAGTCGCGCACTTCACAGCTGTCATATTATGTAGTTTGAATCGGGCTGTACTTAATATCTACCCACTTAGTTTAACATGGTCCAAAGTATTGTGTATACGAGGCGAAATAATTGTATTAATATAAAATATGACAGTTTATTTCGTTAACAATTTTTCTAATTTACCTATCTACTTTTACACGAACTGCTGATAGGAATCGAAATTAATTTTGAATCAATTTAGATAATTAAAGAAACAATGTTAGGGCCGATTTTCAATCGACAGATGACATTTACCGACATAGCTTGCAGAGTAAGCAAGCTGAAGTGATGTGAAGCGGCAGTAGGCTGGCCATGTTTATCGAAGGACCGATGGCCGGTGGAGCAGACGAGTCCTGGAGTGGAGATTGCGTATCGGCCAGCATAGTGTGCCCCCCCCCTAGATGAACCAAGCACCGTGTGGCTGGGACATACTGAATGCGAAAGGCAGAGGACAGAGTGATGTGGCGCAGCCTTGGAGAGGCCTATAACCAGCAGTGGACTGCGATAGGCTGAGTTAAGACTACTTCTATCTAGGAATGTATTTCGCGATTTGACAGCTTTTGTATAGAAAAAAAATAAACATGTCAAACCGCCATGTTGATGCTTTAGATAAAAGTTGACAATTGGAAAATTAGCGCCTAATCGATTTTGTTGCTGACCGTGCTACTCAAATATCACTTTTGTATCAAAACAAAAACAGCCTTAGAAAATCAACATAGCAAAATCTATTCACAAATCACACCTGTACACAATACGATGTCACACAAAAACTCGTCAGTTTGACAAACCAACATTACCACACTACAACGTCAGTTTGACAACCTAACGTCACTACACGATGACGTCAATTTGACACTTGAGCAAAATTAGTGACGTTACGTTGTGAAACTTTTGGAATCGATTCTACATCAATCGATTGTGAGCTGTCTGAAGGAACCATCGATTCCAAACAGTTCGTCGTAGTTGGTTGGTTTGCCTGGCCGGAGGGACTCGTTGGCTATGATGCTGTCTTGTTGTTTGAACCACTCACGGTACTCCTGAAGTTTCAGCTTCCATTGTTCTGTAAAAGAGAAATGTGTAAGTCAGAATAAATAAACATTAACATCACGCCTGAATTCCCCGAAGGGATAAGCAGAGATGTATAGACGCCAGCACATCAAGCTACCCGAAACTGTCAAATTTTCCCAATCAACTTTGAACCTTATGCTTTAGCGATAAAGTTGAAAATTTTAAAGAAATTTGACAGATTGTTGTAATACATTGTTCGGCTGTACATTTCGTCAGTAATGTTTACTAGTTCCATGTTATGCATGCGGGCACAAATCCAGATACTAAGCTGCTACTAAGAACAACACTGCTCGAGCAGGGAAGCAAACCCAAGACCTCACGTTCTGGTGCTTAGGACTACTGGTCTAACGAGACAGTCCTTTAACCAATAATAACTACAAAATACTTAGAATATGTACCTTGTAATGACGCCATACTGCCGCACTGTCCACCATATTCTGTGGGCAGCATCTCCTGAGGTATGTACTGATAGAGGTCCTTCACCTCCTTGTGGATGTAGATCTGTAGAGGAAGGATCAAGATTACAAGACCATTTACGACATGGCAGGCATACTAGGGTTCCTGAAAATATGTATGTTAAAAATATATATATGTATGTTCTTGATGCGAGAAGCACAGAACCGGTCGAAGTGGAAGTCCAGCAGTGGACGTCTTTCGGCTGAAATGATGATGATGCATACTAGGATGATTTGCATGACAACCTTTAAAGCTTTTTTATACATTTACTACGGTACTTACAAAAACTTTTTTTTAATACAACACCGTAAATTCGATTAATAAAGAAAAGAAAGATAGGAAATAATTTATTTGGGACACGCACAGGAAATACAAATACCTAGTAAAAAACTGGCCAAGTGCGAGTCGGACTCGCACACGAAGGGTTCCGTACCACAAGGCAAAAACGCCGAAAAAAACACTGCACCAGCACCTGCATACTGCCTAGCCTATTCCCAACTATGTTGGGGTCGGCTTCCAGTCTAACCGGATGCAGCTGAATACCAATATTTTACATGGAGCGACTGCCTATCTGACCTCCACAACCCAGTTAATGGGTAATGCGATATCCCTTGGTAAGACTGGTTGTCAGACTTTTGGGCTTCTGACGACCCGTAACGACTGTCAAAGATCCACGAATGACAGCCGGGACTTTACGTGCTTTCCGAGGCACGGAGGGGTCTTGGTATGTGAAGATGGTCATTGGTCACCCATCCACGGACCACCAGCGGCAAGCGTAGCTTAACTGATCGATCGCCCTGTGCGGCTGTTATTATTATTATTATTACTTAGCCACAAGCCCCTCATTACAAACTAACAAATTAACATTAAAAACAACAAAATCAAGAAAAAGAAGATCTTAACAAATATGCAACGATAATGATATCGTTTGTAGTGGAATATAATCAATAATAACTCGCTTTTGCGCTTTTTTTCGGTGATTGTCTACTTTATTCAGCAAGAATCGATCACCGAGTTTACCGAAAATTTTCTGCGTTCACGCGTGTTTTTTTGTTATTTGATGTCTGCGTTGAAGTCTTTTGAAGGACCGATTTTATGTGGTTGGCGATACCAAATGCAGCTATTAAGAGATCGGAAAGTATGGTTGTATGTACAGGTATTTTTTCGGCGTGTGGGCAAAATCGGAACTAACGCCGCCATCTTATTTTTTTATCTATTATACATTTCAAAAATGTTTGCGGAGAGCTCCTCATTGGCATAGCAAAATCTTACCCTTTTCCTGATTTTCTCCTTGAGGAAAGGTTTAACGAAGTTAACAAATCGCTCGACCAGCGGCGACGTATTCACGATGTGAACCTCTTTCAGCTTGATGGGGTAGGCTTCCTGTAAAAATAATTGTTACATTTTAGACATTATCATTATGCCTGCGCCGCGCCTTCACCTTACGCCTCTCTGTATGATTCTCGCCTTAGGGGAAACAGCGGGCCGGGGTAATTGCGTGACACACTATCAGTATTCATTGCGTTATTTATGTTATTGAGCAGACACATTCTTCGAACATAAGAAGCAATGGATTAGCAATATCCTTCAAAATCAAATTGAGATTATTAGTGTGTTACAATGATGATACTGATGAATCTACGAACCTGAACACAAATCATGAACTTCTTGATAGTAGCAGCAGACAGCTTAGCCAGCATACTGGGTCCCAGGATAGCTGCGTCCAGCACATATATATCTCCTGCCACTCCTTCTCTCTCTTCTGTTAGGCGCACGTCTCCTATCATGAGAGCCAGCTTCAGGGTGTCTGTGATCTGCTGGGAGTTGAGATCGGGGTGGACTCCTGAAAAAAAGGATAAAATTATAGTTAACTGCAGTATTGATACTCATCATGTCAACTATGCTTTAACACAATGAGTGCGATAAATCGCCTGGTGATGCTTGTTTGAGTCTTTGGTCAACTGGACCCACTCGAACTGGACCCACTCGAACTAGACCCACAGGATCACTCAACCTTATCACATTTTGGAGGATTTACACTAGGTCGATTTTCACCGTGCGGCTGGTCGTTTACCAAATCGCCACCCCATTTACATAGGGCGATAAAAATCGCAGGTGACTAGTTCATTTTGCATCAAAATGTCGACCTTCATGCGGCGGGCGGTCGCCTACAACTGAGCATCTTCACGGTCGATTATAGTCACCCACCGCATGCGACCTGTTGCCGCACGACAAAGGTGAGAAACCTACTCTACTTTGGAACTTGCGATTTTAGTCACATGTGGCATAGCCGAATTGAGAGTATAGACTGCTATAGTCGCCGTAGTTATAGCCATCGCGGTGCGGCTTTAAAGTCACCTGTGTAAAGCCCACATTACAGATTGACAGACAATTTGTCTCCCTCTGGACGGCCGAGAAATTCTCCTCATGTACGAGGCTTTACTAAAGATTAAAACAAAGCTGGCGAAACTATTGACTTTTACCGAAAGGACTGGCTCTTGAAGAATGAAGTCTTTCCCCTGCAGTTGAACAAAGTAGGCTGTGAAGTATGATGTTAGATAAGTTTAAGTTAAGTAAATTGTATTCTTACCTCTGCAAATAGTGACTCTTCTGCCGTTTGGAGTGATGCCCGGAAGGGGTGGTCCTTGGCTGAAATCATAAAAATTTCAATAGTTATTTGTCTGACTATGTATCTTTTAAATACTGAGAGAAGTCTAGATTTCCCTTTACATAATCAACCTATAATGTGGGACTGCTGGGACACAGGCATCCTCTCTTCGATACAGAGTGGGCTGTAATCTACCACGCGGGTCCAGTGCGGTTTGCTAGATGTCACATGTCTTCGATTTTTTTTATTCTAGGACATGCCGGTTTCCTCACGATGTTTTCCTTCACTGTTTTGAGAGCAGTGGTAATGAAATTATTTACACAAGTTAAAGCGCCTGCTTGGTTTTGAACCCACGACCTACAACTCGTAAGTCGAGGCCGTTACCGCTGGGCCACCACCCTCTCTTTTAGGGTTCTCTTTAACTCGGTAAAAACCTAAATGCTTGTTGTTGGCTGTGTTATGTGAGTAACAATAGACTGGTCGTATACGGTACATCGAATTTTAGACAATGGTCAGCTATGTAGAGCGTCGTCTTTCTAGAGCTTGATGTTTCGTTATTTAAACGCCCGGGCACAGTACCGCAAAATTGAACATAAAGAAAAAAGGGTAAAGAGAAAAGGGTCTAAAGGAAAATTGGTTGGCAATGGTTTGGACAGAAAGTTACATTCTGTTGCTCAAAATGTCATCAAGCTCGGGTCTGCTGGCATCTCGATTTGTGAAGAACTCGGGGCAGGCTGCTCGCATTGTGAAATACATGTCCAGCTTCCTCTTGCACTTCTCCAGAGAAAAGCTGCTGCCTCGCAGGAAGGTCATCATTGGAGGGATCTCTGTAAAGAAAGGGTTCTTGTTAATTTTTGGTCTTCTGGTTCAAGTTATGATTGTTGTTAAGCTGTCCTTCAAAAAGGTGCGTAGTACTTGCATTGATGAATGTGGGCCAAATGAAAGGAGTAAATAAGGAATGTAGCACGTCTTACCAAGTCTAAAAACACGAAAGATATTTCTTTTATTGGGTGGTTAAAAGCATGCGGTAACGATGGTGCAGGTCACCACCCTCTTATGTCCATTTACAATACTTTTATTTATGTATTAAGTTCTGTTTACAATTTTATGATTTATTTCTGCTTGAGTATGGTTTTAAATGTTTTTGTTGGTACAGACGCCAGCACATCAAGCTACTACAATCTGTCCAATTTCTTTAATAGATTTTCAACTTTATAGCTATAACACAAGGTTCAAAGTTGACATCATGTCGGTTTCCTCACGATGTTTTTCTTCACAGTTTTGAGAATAGTGGTGATGAAATAATTTATACAAAGTAAAGCGCCTGTCTGGGTTCGAACCTACGACCTACAACTCGTAAGTCGTGTCCGTTACCACTGGGCCACCACTGCTCACTTGGCGTGTGCTATTAGCTGACATATATGTTAAATAATTTAATGTTTTGTGTTTCCTAATGTTTATATATTTACTTTTGTATAGAATCAGGTTCTTCTAACTGAACAGACAACTGTGCCACTGGGGAGTTTGTTGCGCCACTTCTTCTTCCTAGCTGAATCACTAGGATGGGTGAATCATGGGAGTGGTGAAGGGCGGGCGTTTTGGGAGACTGTCTTACGTAATTTTGACGTTCAAAAAGTGTTGATTCATAGCCTAGTTTGAATAAATGACTTGATTTTGATACCAGAGCCATTGCACGTGGGTTCCGTCAGAGTCAAGCAGAAATGCTCCATTTATGTACCTGTTACATTGGCACGAATACCTCTCAAACTGGGACAAACTGCCATACTTGGTAACAGAAATAGGCATGGTGGTAGTAGTTCCCAGTAGAAACACCTTCACAACGAACACTAAAGGCTGATTTTTCAATCAACAGATAATTTTTATTCGTGGAATAAAATTGACATTGACAGTTTTTATATGGTAGAACCGTCAATAATTCAAAATTTTTCTGCGATAAAATTATCTGCCGTTGGGAAAATCAGCCATTTGTGTACGGTATGTTTGTGAATGTATAAAAAAAATATTCGTACCCCAATCATCCGGCAGATGGGGCTGCTTCTTGAGCCACTCCCTGATGGCCGCCAGGTCTCTGTCGCGGGTGGTGACGTCTTCCTTCAGCTCGACTCGGATGCTCTTCCATATCTCACCAGTAGGCTGCTCCAGCAGCTCTTGTTTTAACTTCATTTTTTATTCTGGAACTAATGAAATATAGGCTTTTGAGTAGGTATATTTATTAAGTGGACACAAAAAGCGATATGGACTACTTATGAATATAAACGACTTTCTTTTCATCATGAGAACAAGACGGAAATATATCAAAAAAAAAATATATATTTTGGTTGATTTTTCAGTCATCTGAAAAATTTATTTGAAGAATAATTTTGAAATTTTTACAGTTATTTCATACTAAAACTGTCAAACGTCAATTTTGTTTCTCGAATAAAAGTTATCTGGCGATGGAAAATAGTCGAAAAAAAAAAAAAGGTTAATTATTTTACACTATTTCGGAAAAGCGTAGGTACAGACGCCAGCACATCAAACTTCCCGAAACTGTCAAATCTGCCCAATCAACTTTGAACCTTGTTCTTTAGCGATAAAGTTGAAAATCTATTAAAGACATTTGACAGATTGTAGTAGCTTGGTGTGCTGGCGTCTGTATAATAATATGATACGGATGGGAAAAGGGTAGATACATTGGCACAACTTATATTTTGTTGGATAAACCTCTTCCAGTAGAATTCAATATCACAAGAATACTCAGACGTGAAACATTATAAAACGCAGGAAGTTAGCGTGGTGATCAAGCTTCCTTCTTTGCAAATGTCTATGCAGTTACCGCTGTAGTGGAAGGTTTATTGATAAATTATTCATTACAGGATATAATCCATCATTTGTATGCATCCTTAACACAAAAACTAAATAAAAAAAAACCGGGCAAGAGGTAGTCGGACTCGCGCACCGAGGGTTCCGTACCATCATATGTTTTTAAATTTTTATCGGCGAGACCTATATTCGTTAGAGAATTTTAACACTGCGCACTGCGGTGTACAATATTATTGCAGTTTTAGATCAGCGCCATCTCTTGACCGATAGTGGAACTAGTGTAACTTTTGTTGATGATTTCTGAAAAAGTGTGCCATTTAGAGACTTCGTTTTTTTTTCCTGTAATATTTATATAAACTTCCGTCACATAGAATTATTTCCGAGTTTTCTCTTTGAAAACTTAGGAGATGAGGGGGGGGGACGGTAGTTTTTTTACATTTTTCATCAATAGTCGAAAACTATGCGGCCTAAAAAAAAGAAAATATGTTTGAGAATGTTCAAACTGCGCTCTTTCATATTATGATACCCCACGTGCCCTAGTATCACGAATTTTCGAAAAAAAAAAAACTTTCTTATTTGCAAAATAGATGGGCAAACGTCACCTAAAACTATTCCAAATTTCAAGTTGATAGCATTAGTAGTTCTTGAGATATCCAGCTGTGACAGACAGACTGAGTCTCACCATATAAGGGTTCCGTTTTACCATTTTGGTACGGAACCCTAACAACCGACAAATTCGCAATCGATCGCAAAGCAACCAACATATCAGTGTAAATTCGTCCGTGTTGCCCAATCTCGCGTGTTGGAAAGGCTCTAAGGTCATTGGCAATGTTTGTTGTCGGCCATCAAACTATCCATACGCTGCGCTGTGTTGCAACTATAGCTAACACCTTCTGTTGCAATTTCGCTACTACTACGACTGGTTTCCGAAAGTTTTCGCGGATGGAGGATGTTTCGGAACTTTAAATTAGAATACATAGCTTAATGAAGTTTATTAATAGCACGACTGCCTCGTTGGTCTGTTGGACTAGTGGTCACAATCACAAGTGCTACCGTTGAGCGTGAGGTCTTGGGTTCGAGCCCTAGATCGGGCAAAGTGGGGACTCTGTCCACCCACCAATTGGCTCCAGGGAAGATTGGGCACAGTGGTTACGTGCTCCCGTGCAAAGCAGGCTCAGGGGAAGCCCCTTTACAGTCTCCCCAGGGATGTGCCTTACAGGCGTTGCACAGGAATTAGTCTTTTAAGAGGAACTGGGACCACCCCTTTGTGCTAATGGTGATCACCAGGGCGGTTTTAGTGAGGTAAAAATCCCACACTCCCGCTTTTAAAGGTTACCCCCCGAAAACAAATAAAAAAAAATGTCGGTCCAAGTATTATTGGACTTTTCAATCAGGAATTTCCTAGCAACAGCCTAAAGAAAGAAAGAAGAAGACCCCCTATTACCTACACATGTAGAAATGTGGGTGTGCTATAGGTACGACTCTACCCAACCCTTCGAGGATTACATGCGTGATTTTATGTTATATAATTAAATAATTATTATAACGCGCGCATTATACTCATTGTTTTTGCCGCTTGTCTTGACGTCAGTAATTACTTCCTATTATTAGTTGCATGGAAGCGATGATCGGAATCTTTTGCAATGTACAGCAATGTATTAATAGGGTTTAGGGAATACCCACGTATGACGTAACGAAAAATAAAATATCGCTTGTTGTATCACTTCATAATATATAGTTTTTAAGAGCAAAAAGCGTGTTAAAAAAAACCGGTTCTATGGTTTTATGGTAATTATTTATCCTCCAAAAAGACTTAGGACTTATAAGATACACACACACACACAGTTACCTAAGCAAGAAATAATAATTCAGAACTCAGCCACTAGAAACAAACGATTCTATAAAAAGAAAATGAAATACTTATAAAAGAAAAACTGAGAAATTAAAATGAAGGAAAGTAAAGAATTATTTCAACTAAGGGCTGATTTTTCCAACGCCAGTTTGTCCGAGGAATAATTTTGAATTTTTGACAGTTCTTCCATACAAAACCTGTCAGATGTAAATTTTATTCAACTAATAAAAATTATCTGTCGATGAAAAATCAGCCCAAGTACAATGAAATAGCTACTAAAGAAAGAAAGAAGACGGAAAATACGTTTATTACAACAATTTTATATTAAAGGCATCATGATGCATGAACTTCAAATAAAAATAAACCATTGAAAATTATCGTAAACCAAATATTGCAGACGCCTGGCCTTCGCCACTCATCATCATCTGCCTAGCCTTTTTTATCAGCTCCAGTCTCACCGGCTGCTGCTGAATACTAGTGTTTTACATAGACCGACTGCCTGTTTGACCTCCACAACCCAGTTACTGGGTAACACGAATATCCCTTGGCAAGACTGGTTTTCAGACTTTCGGGCTCCTGACAACCCATAACGACTATCAAATATCCACGAATGACAGCCGGCACCAACGGCTTTTTGTACTTTCCGAAGCACGGAGGGTTCTCGATCAATCAATCAATCATTTATTTGCTATAAATATGGTACATTAGTTGTAATAGTAAAAGTTATAGACCGAGACATATTTCACCTAAATTACAGGTATGCAATAGATGTAATAGATGGTTACCCATCCACGAACCGACCGCGGCAAGCGTAGCTTAACCTTCGATCGGCCTGTGCTGCTGTTAATTATTTAGCCACGAGCCTGACCTTCGCCACTATGGTCACTAATAAAAAAACACTTGGGTAGGTACTTGTAAATCTTGTAATGTTCAAAGTACGTACTTCATTTAATATGTATGCTATTATGATATCCTAGTCATTAGTTGTATACTATGTATCACTTTGTAGAAAAGTGAAGATGTCTTCATTTCCATTTTATGTGGCTTGCGAAGGTACAGTCAGTTATAGCTGAAAAAAATCTCAAACATTTATGCAAAGGTGGGTCCTTTGCATAAATGGTTGAGATTTTTTAGAATACGAATCGATAGAATTTTAACATTCTTTTATATTTTATTTATTATTTTAAGCACAGTAAATAAAATATAAAAGAATTATGTAAAAGAATGATAAAATTCTAAAAAAAATCCAAGACTTGTACATATAGTCAGTTTTAGCAATTAGCTGATAATTGCTATAACTGACTGTAACTGTACATGTCTTGGAAAATGTTTTGAGTAGAAAAGATGAGGGGAGCAAAGAAAAGAAACCATGGACGAATGATGTGAAAGGTGATATGGTTAAAAAGAGGGTGAATACGGAGATGGCAGCTGACAGAAATGACAGCTGACAGAAATGACAGCTGACAGAAATGACAGCTGACAGAAATGACAGCTGACAGAAATGACAGCTGACAGAGATGACAGTTGACAGAGATGACAGTTGACAGAGTTGCATGGAAGAAGAAAACATGCAGCGGCGACACAAAGTAATTGAGTTAGGGGCCCGTCTCCCCAAATTTAAGATCCCTCTTCCTATTAATTTCCCCTCCCTTTTAACGTATCCCTCCTCAGAATTGCTTGTGGCGCTGATGATATTCATCCGCCACAATAATATAAAATTATAATTTGTTTCCTTAAATATTCTATATGTTTGGATGTGGTATACGTATATTATAATGTTCTAATATTGTTGTTATAATATTATGTAATTTTATCTTTTTGTTTGTTTCAGTCCAGTACTAACCCCACAAGATCTACAAAGTTCAACTGTATCATACACATACCTAATTATTATTATTTTTTTTATTACATAATGCACACTTGCTTTTCCAAGTCACTTTTGACATTGGCAGAATAGTCGACAGCGGCTTTACTTGCCATAATTAAAAATAGAATAGAATAGAGTTAGGGGCAAAACGATGATGATGACGTTGATATCCTGGTAAAGTCCGTTAAAATTTTCACAGATACAGAAAGTAGGACTCTTTGCTGTTCAAAATAGGACTATTTGTTGTTAAACATATTCAAAAGTTCAAAATAGATACCAGCGGTGCTATTCTGTAAAAATTTCACCGTGAAAACTTAGGTGAAGTGAGCGTGGAGTGAGCTGTCAATAGTGTCAAATCCTAGCAAAAACAAACTCAATTCACCTAAGTTTTCACGGTGAGATTTTTACAGAATCGACCGGCTGGACGTTATTGCAAAAACCATTTTCAAAATTATTGTATGCGGCCAAGAGCCAACCGCGAAAATGAAAGAAAGCTATAATTCTAACGATTCCTGCCATATTAGCATGAAATAATTTTAATACACAAGTTTCTTTAATTTAAGTACCTACAGTACAGTAGGTACCTACCTACTTTAATTCTTGTTAAGACCCTCACAGATCTTTTGTATATATAAGTCCGTGATAAGGCCTGTTGTACTTTATGGGTCTGAATGCTGGACCGTGAAGAAGACGGAAAAAAAAGAGATTGCATGCAGCGGAAATGTGAATGTTGAGATGGATGTGTGGAGTGACGAGAATGGATAAAGTAAGAAATGAGGACCTATATAAGAGGAAGTTTGAAAGTGGCGCCAGTGACAGAAAAGTTGAAAGGAAATCGTTTAACTTGGTATGGGCATGTGATGAGAAGGGTCGAAACGCATGTAACTAAAAGAGTAATGAATATGCATGTTGATGGATGGATTGTGTGAGGAATGATATGAAAGAGAAGGGAGTGAATGATAGCGTGACGGTTGACAGGGGAGAATGGAAGAAGAAAACGTGTTGCGCCGACCCCAAGTAACATGGCATAAGGGCAGGAAGATGATGACAGATCTTTTGTACATAATGTCTTCGTAAACACTACGTACTTAGGTACATCCATACTTAATATATTTATGTGAAATAAAATATTTTGATTTTGATTTTGAATATAATATAGATTCTAGATAATCCAACTGTTTTACAGATGATTTTCTTGGTAAATTGTCAAGTTCCGCTATAAAGCAAAATTGATAATGGTCGATAACTAACTCGATTATACGGACCATAGATGCTAGCTTTACCGACGTTCTGACAAATATAATAATTATTATGATTACATCCATATTCTAGTGACCGCAAGCGCTACTGCTAAACACGAGGTCCATGGGTTCGATTCGGGGGTCGGAAAAATTGTTATTGAGTTTTTAAATCTCGAATTTCTCAGTAGCAGCCCGGAGTCTGGATTTTTGATCGCTTGAGGCCCGGCCCCTATTACGTGGGACTTAAACATAACTGATGAATTAATATGGGTGGGTTACGTAAAGTCACGAGCACTAATACGTCAACACTTGGCAACTTTCAATTGCGATTTTTTCGTGAAATAACGAATGCAACGTTGAAATACGACACTTGACACAAACCTATGGGTTCGAAAATACGTTGTTCGTAATAACATAAAATTTCATTCAAAACTAAAGGACAAAATCGTCTTTGAATAAAATGAAGTGTATACATACTTATGCTCGTGACTGTACACCACTGCCTAAACCTTCGAGGAATACAAGCGTGATGTTATGATAAATGTTATTGATAATGATAAATGATAATGATAATTGTAAATGATACCTACTGATAAATGATACTGATATATGAATTTATTTCTGTAAGTAGGTTTGCACAAACCTTTTACACGTCAATCATATTTCAAAAACTATATGAGGTATGCATGTATGAGATAATTATGTATGATATAATATCTATAATTATATTCTTCTAAGACTGACACTTGATTTTTTACATAAGACATGGGGAAACACTTATTCTCAGTGCATGATTGCATAAAATACGAGTAGCTAGAAGCTAGATCTAATTTAGGTACTTACATTGAATAGCTAACTGCGCAATCTCCACAGTTGTTATTTTTATGTTTTTCTTAATCTATTGATCTGAGATATGCACCACTAGGTATAAGGTTATTAACAGCGCTCTGACGTCATCTGCGTGGATTTCGGGTTTTCCTATATAAAAACTTTAACACCAATATGACGTCTGAGGGGGTGTTTTTTTATTCAAAGTTATTTTTAATTTAAGGCTTTGAGTACTTTTGACGGTAACGTTTATAAATAAATTTGAATATTCCATAAAAAGCTGTTCAGTGGTTTAAATATAGCCGTAAAAATTTTAACAAAAAAAAAACTACCTAAATGTATCTAATCCTAATATTTTGAATGAAAACAGTGTTGAGATACCTAGGAACGAAATATGAATCATTTAAAAAGCCAATTACCCGACTTTTTCAGACACGTTTTTCGCCCACAAATTAAGTCGCGTGCGCAAGTCAGGCTGGTATTCAATGCAGCGAGGTAAATGCACCTAACTGTGCTCTGGCAGAGTGCAACGGAACAGTTTAACTACACCTCATAGGAAGAGTTGGCGATATATTCCCCTTTATTTATAATCGTTACTTAAAGTAAAGTACTGATTAGCGACTATTTAACCGTACATATTTGACGTTAACGTTTATAAATAAAACCCCTTTAATATCTAGCTAAGTTTATATTTAGATTTCTTTGAAATACTGGTTTTTTTAATTTACATATTGACCTTGAATTGAATTGGGATGATGTCTGTGACCGACCTTGTTTTGCACAATTTTTCCGTTCCGAAATCGTTCAGTTAATGTAGAGATATAAAAATACCACTGACTTAAACTAAGTAATTTGGATCATTTTTAGAGCTGATTTTTCCAACACCAGATAATTTTATCCGAGAAATAATTTTGAATTTTTGACAGTTCTTCCATACAAAATCAGTCCGACGCGTCTATTTTATTCCACGAATAAAAATTATCTGTCGATTGAAAAAGCAGCCATAATTATGTCTTTTAATTTAAATCTGCATGCAATGAGATTTGTTATTGGTTTAATTTTTTGATTTTGTTAAGTAATTCAAAATTGTATTTTTTTTTTAAATTCTATTCAAGAAAAATTAATTATGGAGGTGTAGTAGGTATAGTTTCTCATGAACGTTGTAAACTTAGAAAAGTTGAAAAATTGGTACTAACGATTTTTTTAAGTTAATACCAACTAGAAATAAATATTGATGAAATCACTGAAGACATTTTATGGCCGCACAAGTTTATTTTTTAAGTTAATACCAACTTTATTAACTTTTTGTTAGATAATATATTTTTTATCACTGCAATATTGTTTTTAATGTTGACGATCCTTCATTTTTAAAATTCGAAATAATTATATTGTATGTGGAACATCCCTAGCACACTCTCCACAGTGACATTTCTATCCCCATAACTCAAACCACAACTCTAAACCTAGGAAGACCTTGTCTAAACCTACAATCATAACTTTCCATCGTCTAAAAGGCTAAAACTTTTCAACATCATACGATACGTCTTTCGAAACCCGCAGATCCGCATTGACCCATACTATGGTTAATATTAGCCAAATGTAAATGTCTGTGAACACGTGAGGCAATGTCTTCTTGCCTTGACTGCGAGTGTCGCTTTGGCATTGAAGTTTGCCCTTGTAGTTTTTGGAAGGAGGGGATATCTATGGGTTATGTTTTTTTTTGTGTGTGGTGTGTGTGTTTATGATCTAAGTAAAATTGAAGTGTCTGTTTGTAATGTCAAAATAACAGCTTTTACTTAGGTAATGCATAATTATGAAAGTATATGTACACGGTACTTTTTTTTTAACCTTTGCCCAGCAGTGGGACAATATAAGTCTGTCTACTCGTTTGTTCCGGCTACTCTTCGAAACCTCTGGACCAATTTTGACGGGACTTCCACTCGCAGATAGATGATGTTGTTGCTGACGAATAACTATTTTAATTTAACTTATTTTAATTTCAAGGAATTAATTTTAGAAAAATAATTAGTGAACCAGGGGTTCCAGGGTTAGGCCAAAATAATTTAAACGCATGAAATTTTCGACAACCACGCGGGCAGAGTCGCGAGCACAGCTAGTTTTGAGTGAAGAAGATGAACAAAACCTAATTAGCAACAAAAAGCCGTGCGTCTTTCTGTGTCCGGCTTTGGAACTGCTCGATTGATTTTCATGAGGTCTAAGCTCTTACTTTTCTGACTATCTGGTGTATTGTGTGTCTTTTAGTCTGTGCTAAATAAATGTATTTTCTTTCTTTCTTTCTTTAAGCAATCTGCGGATTTCTCAAGGAAGGTTTGTGGACTTTATAGCGCCACTTTTTCTTCCCAGCCAAATCATGAGAAAGTGGTGAAAGGCGGGCATTTCAGGGGACTGTCTTATGTCAATTTGACGTTCAAAAAGTGCGGATTGTCAGCCTAATTTGAATAAATGACTTTTTTTTATACGTTTCTTCGAGAATAGACCGCTGGAACAATAGGCAGGTCTATTTAGATGGATACCTACTTTATTAATAAATAAATAGCCCCAGCTACTAAATACATAATATGTTTACTATACAGAGAGAGAGAAACACATAAACTTCATTTCATTACCTATTATTTTATTTTATTTAAAGTATTTATTTTTATTTTTTACTAGCTGCGCCCCGCGGTTTCACCCGCGTAAATGTCGATTAAAATTAGCCTATATGTTAATCCAGGGTGTCAGCTACCTCCATACAAAATTTTATCAAAATTGGTAGAGCCGTTTGAGCGTGAAGAAGCAACAAACACAGGGCCCACACACACTCACAAACTTTCGCCTTTATAATATTAGTGTGATTCATACACTAAACATGATTGGACAAGTTGTGGTCAAGATCAAGTTGAACAGCTGGCTCCTGAACTAAGTAAAAAGATACTTGTATCTCAGGAGCCAAACTCAGTACATAAAACAAGTGAAGGCAACTTCACTTGTCAAGTGACGAAAACAAGTTACTTAGGTACTTAGTAAATGGTGGTGGTTAGCAAGCCAAGGTATGGAAGTGAAGCAACCTCTAGTATTAGCATAACTGTAGATGAGTTTCGTTGTTTAAAACTATGCGATTTTTTTAATTTATTTTTTTATTAAGGGATAATAAACAACTACAACATTTATACTATAATACATAAGGTTAACAAAAGTATAGGAAGCAATGTTGCAGTCCACTACATTATCCGCAGATGCAGATAGGACATATTAAAAGATCACAGGTTGCCACTAGAAGAGCTTAGCCAAAATTAACAAGAAATGTTTTTAAAACAAATAAACAAGCTACTATAATGCTAGCCACATTTTGATGGAATAGGTGGTGGTATGACAAGCTGACTGTGTTTCTTAAAAAACAAGGCTTTAATCAAGAAACGTACTGTAACTAAGCAAGTTATTAAGTTAGCGTGTTTATAGGGTTTTCTTGCTTTAAAACTATGCCCAATTTAGGTAGGTGTTGGTATAACCAGCCGATTGTGATAACCGCCATTGAAAATTGAGGTCTTCATCAACAAACTCACAAAATCAAACTCTTCAAAAGAATTAGCATCAAGGATGGGCTTGTCTTGATAAAACAAGACCAAAGAACTCCTTGGATTAGATTAGAACTAACAAAATGTATCAAAATATAACCTTTTTTTTGTTTGTTTCCGTGGTGGAAAATCCTCATGGATGTCCTCCGCCCTGGGTGGGTGGAGGGGTCTGTCAGACTCTTACTGGCTAAAACCCATCCCGGTGTTCCATCTCACACCTACGCCGGGGGTCGCAGGAACGTACGATCCTTCCGCAACATCGAAATATAACCTAGCTTATCCTTTTTCTTTAATCTCACAACTTGAACTTTTTGTGTTGCAACACTTGGCTTTGGTACAGTAGAACATAAATTCTCTCAGGCTAGAGATAAGACTACGACTACACTGTGAAGTGGCAGCGACAAACATAGGTATAGCAACTTAATTTATCTTAGCATTGCGTGTGGAGTAGAGTGCTACAAGAATTTTTTAGCGTCTGAATGACATTGGTATATGCAAAATTGTAACAAATGCTGGCAACATTATTCCCTATGACAGCGATGCGGACGAATTTTTTGATGCCAAATGAGCTCTTACCTTTTTTTTTCTTTAGATACTTGTACATAGGTAGTTCATATATTTTCGTGTAAGATTATAAATTGTATTTAAGATTTGTCATTTATGGTTATAATAAAAGTAATTAATTTTTATTGGTTATAATAAAAGTAATAATTGAAATCGTCACAGAAATATGTAATGACTAAAAAAGATGACAGCGTGAGTTCTGATTTAGGCCACGCGTCAAAAGAGCCCTGTAGCATTGTAGTGTATCCCGCTCAACGCTACCGCTTAAGAATAAGATCATAGCCTTACCTCACGAGTAATAGAAAAGTTACCAAATTATTAAGAAATAATGGTTTTAGACAATAAAATGGGCAACCTTGTCTTTTAAAATGATTATTATTTAGATGGGAGGTAACATACGGATTAGTAAGACATCTTGATTATTGTTATTATTTTGAGAAGCATTGTTGTTTCAATACTGATGATATTAAAACAACGAGGTCAGCTTTTTGAGGTTTCCTGTGATGAAAAAATTGAATGGAGTTGCTTCACTCATAATATGTTCGGCATTGAAATTGATTTTGAAACGAGAATAAGCACTCTATTTTTACAAACTGAATTAAGATGGAAGATTAGTCAAACTATGAGATTCAATAATTTATAATTTAAATTTATCTTCATTTTATATTCCAAATTAGCAGATTTCTAAAATTGCTCTATCTCATAAAACTATGGATTGAAACAGTGGTGGCCCACTGGTAACGGCCGCGACTGACGAGTTGTAGGTCGTGGGTTCGAACCCAGACAGGCGCTTTACTTTGTGTAAATTACTTCATCACCACTGCTCTCAAAACGGTGAAGGAAAACATCGTGAAGAAACCAGCATGTCCTAAAACCAAAAATTCGAAGACATGTGACATCTACCAACCCGCACAGGGCCCGCGTGGTAGATTACAGCCCACTCCCTCTCACCGAGAGGAGGCCTGTGTCCCAGCAGTGGGAACGTTATAGGCTGATTATGTATTAAATATGTGATAAAACTATAAACTTTTCTGGTAACCCATTCATATTAAATACACATGTATAGACGCTAACACATCAAGCTACTACAATCTGTCAAATTTCTTTAATAGATTTTCAACTTTATCGCTAAAGCATAAGGTTCAATGTTGATTGGGAAAATTTGACAGTTTCGGGTAGCTTGATGTGCTGGCGTCTGTACCTGACTACCACGTTGGTCTAGTGGTAGCAGGTGCAATTGCTGAGCATGAGGTTCGATTCCCAGGTCCTATCTAAATAAAATATGAGGCGCCTTTTATTTTCTCATAGTGGATGATGAAAAGTAGAGTGTATCACTCGGGTGCAAAATATATTTTTGGCTCGGGCGACGTACATACCTACTTTGAATCCCTCGCTACGTTCAGGACTCTACTAAAGAATGTACGGTCACCAAAGGAGATAAGTAACCAGAGTCGTCGGTATAGTTGAAGTTTAGTAAGAACCCGATGGATGTTTTCGAATAAAATACAATTTAATTAATAGAAAACAAACAGTTCATTTATCAAATTAAATTTCATTCCTAAATATCCATCGGTTTCTTACTAAACTTCAACGATATCCGACGACCCTGGTTCTTATCTGTTTTGGTGACTGTACATACATAGCTACACATTTTATTGTTACCCATATATAACTAAACCGACCTTTTTATACGTGAACTAAGCTATTGGAATAGACGTGTCATTTACATAATTTATGTACGTGAAACTACGTCACAATTCGCTGACTATACTAAGACTGCTTCTAACAAACAATTTACTCGGAATAATTGTACTAATAGATAAAAATATGACTATTATCACGGATCGGAGATCAGATAAGAAATGGAATGGTTTAGTGACGTTATTTTAGATCATGCTAAATGTCACGTTTGTGAAGTTTCACCAAACTCATCTTTGCATCTCATCGGATGCTGTTGAATAAGTAAGTACCAGTATTTTACATGGAGCGACTGCCTATCTAACTTCCACAACCCAGTTACTGTGTAATGTGTAACACGATACCCCTTGGTAAGGAAATTTTCTGGCATCAGACTACCCGTAACGACTACCAAAGATCTATGATTGACAGCCCGGAGGGACCACGGGCTTTCCGAGGCACGGAATAGTCTCGATATGTATGGATGGGGGCACCCATCCACGAACTAACCTTGGCAAGCGCAGCTTAACCTTTGATCATCCCTACGACCACGAAAATCGAAGTTATTACTAAACTACGAGTTCCATGAAGTTTCACCAAAATTTTGATTCAAAATAACGTTGGTTTCTTTAGTGGTTCTAAAAACTGTAAGGGAAAATAAATCCTGGAACCATTAATTTGAAGACATGATGTGATAATATACACCCACAATGTTGTTACAATGAAACCAAGCACTTTTGAATTGTCAAGGAGTCGGTAAGTCAGAAAAATTTAGCTAGTTGCCCATTCCAAAGCTTACGTAGTAGGTTCCTATGCAAAAGAACGGGCAAGAAACTCCACGGACACTCTTAAAATTAAAATGTTTGTACAAAATATTGGTTACATCATTAATCATAATCATTTGTTAATTGTGTAACATAGGTAGTGAATACAGTTCTTAAATTAAAGTGCATAGGTCGCTATGTTATGCAAAGAGGCGTACAAATATGGTTGCATGCTAAATAAATAAAAACAATATGGAATAATTTCTACAGTCAATGCATAAATAAATAATCATAAATTACAATAAATTACAATTAGTCACAATATTCAATTAAAATTTGTTTCTCCAGTCAAATAAATAAATAAGTGTACATTCATTTATATCATTCAGAAATTCATTAGTTGTATAATAACATTTTTCAATTAATAACAGTTATAACATTTGTTTCTTGGGGTTTTCGCGAACGGAAGAAAACAAGTTTTTGGTAAGGGAATAATGTCTAATCAGTGGTAATCAAACACACAAGGTTTACAACAAGAGAATACAGAAATCAATCACATATCGAGACAATAGCCGCGAGCGCGCCATAACGTGCGCGTTGCAACGATTCGCATGGGCCGACTGTCGGGGGTGCGCGGGCACAGGCGGCGCGCGGGCTGCGCGGTGCTGAGGCGGGGGGAAGGGTAGCCCTCCCGTTTACCGCGTAATGTTGGTACAAACTAAACGTTCGAACAGCGCGTTACACTCTCCCCCTTTTGACCAGGGAAGGGTCTCCCGAGTGGTCAAACAAAACGATAACAAGAGCGCTGCAGTTAGGTCACCTTCCGTGGGCGACCTCTATTACGTTTAGGAATAATCGGCTCAGGACATTCACCCTCCCTAGCATGGTAAGGACGCAAATCTGACACGTGATACTTACCGAAGATTTCTCCTGTCTTATCATGAGCTAAGAGGTAGGTAGTAGGACTCACCTTTTTAGAGACGACGTACGGTCCATCTCGTTTTGGATTAAACTTCGATGTGACACCCTTTGCGGCATTGCTAAGCGTATGGGTCCGCATCAGGACTAAGTCTCCTTCCAGGTACTCATGGGTTGACGTCCGACCCTTATCGGCATATGTCTTGCGGACATCTTGTTGCCGTTCCAGAGTCTCTTTGGCTGTCGAGACGCTATCTGCGAGCCTGAGCAGATAAGGCGTAATTTGGGGAACATAATTCTCGGTTTCCACTACTGCTCTTAGGTCTGCCTGAGCAGTTAAGGGTGACCGTAGCTCACGACCGAAGGTCAGGTAAGCTGGAGTATGATCCGTGGACTTAGTTACTGAACTATTGAAAGCAAACCTTACAAACGGTAGTACCTCTGGCCAAGTTTGATGACGACCTTCCACTAAGATGGCGAGCTGAGCCTTTAGATCCCTATTTTTCCGCTCAACGGGATTCGCCTCGGGATGATATAAGGGCACCAGACTTTGTTTGACACCTAGAACAAACATCGCCTTCTGCATAACGTCTGCCACAAATTGCACACCGTTATCAGAAATCATCCGTCTAGGAAGACCAAATCTCATAAATACCTCATTGACCAAAGTTTTAGCACACGTCTCTGCTGTAGCTTCGGTGAGAGCGAAGACTTCCACCCACTTACTAGTGGTGTCCTCCACTATGAGGATCCATCTCTCACCTTGGGGTCCTTTAGGCAACGGACCAAAAAGATCAGTTGCGATAGTTTCAAACCTTTGAGACGGGACAGGAGTTTGAAGCAAGCCGGCTGGTTTGAGTGTTGATGGCTTGTAGCGTTGACACTCGATGCAGGTCTTCAAGTACTCGGTTACAAACCGTCTCATACCAGGAAAATAGAAACGTTGCGAGATACGGTGTATTGTTCTATCAATACCACTATGAGCGGCGGTAGGCGAGTCATGACTTTCGATCATGACTTCTTTCCGCAGGCTCTCCGGTACGACGAGTTGAGGCTCCTCGGAATCAGTATCAGGTACATACCGATACAGAACACCTTGATTCAGGAGATAGCCTCTCTCAGACCAACGATTTATATTAAGTTCATCCTTACCTTCGAGGTCATGGATGATCTTTGCAACTTCTGGATCAGCTAACTGCGCATCACGGGTGGAGGTTGCATTCCAGCGCGGGACATCAACAACAACAGGACAGATAGCTGATTCAGATGCCGGACCATCTGATGTCACGGGACGGCTGAGCGTATCGGCAAGTACGTTAACCTTACCTGGGGCATAATCGATACGCAGGTCGAAAGATTGCAACTTTAAGGCCCAACGTACTAATCTGCCACTTGGGGACTTGAGGGTAAAGAGCCATTTCAAGGGTTGGTGATCTGTAATCACATTGACCTGGTGACCATCGATGTAACCACGGAAACGTTCTACTGCCCACACCACTGCGAGAGCCTCCCTCTCCGTGGTGGAATAATTCTGCTCGGCCGGAGTGAGCAGCCGGCTTGCGTATTCAATTGGATGTTCCTCATTCGGTGACTCCCCCTGGAGTAAGGCTGCGCCGAGTGCGTAATTACTGGCGTCAGTCCGCAATACGAATGGTTTCGTATAATCCGTTTGACCAAGAATAGGGGCCGTGGTCAGGAGTTTCTTAAGAGTTTCAAAAGACTTGACTTGCTCCGAACTCCATACCCACGCCTGAGACTTTTTAGTTAAGCGAGTAAGTGGTTCAGCCACCTTCGCGAACTCTGGGATAAACTTACGGAACCATGAGCAGGTTTGGAGAAAGGTACGAAGTTGCTGGAGGGTTGTCGGTTCCTTCATATCTAACACAGCACTTACCTTCTCTTCGTCTGGAGATATACCATCACGAGATATCACGTGGCCGAGGTATTTGAGCCGGTCTCTGGCAAACACACACTTCTCTCGGTTTGCTCGAAGCTTGAACATACGGAGACGCTCGAATACCGCACGCAGATCCGCTAAATGGGCCTCCAGGTCCTCCGAAATAACCAAAAGGTCGTCAAAATAACCTAAAATAGTCTTACCGCCAAGAGTAGACCCTGATCTGAAACGATCTATGAGCCTCTGAAACGTCGCTGGCGAATTCTTAAGGCCAAACGGCATACGCTTAAAGCGGTATGTACCAAAAGGCGTGACGAACGCCGTTTTGTCACGATCGTTGGTACTTACCTGCCAATAACCACTGCGAAGATCTAGAGAGCTCATTACACAACCCTTCTTGGTCGACTGTAAGAGTTCGTCAATACGCGGCATGGGGTATGCATCCGTCTTAGTGACCGCGTTCAACTTTCGGTAGTCAACACAAAACCTATACGTACCATTACGTTTCGGTACCAAGACGCACGGTGCTGCCCAGGCGGATTCACACTCCTCGATCACGTCCTCCGCCAACATCTTGTCTAACTCGTCGCGCATGATTTGCTTCTTCGCAGGCGTAACGCGATACGGGGGCGAAGCAATAGGCGGATGGTCGCCGGTGTCTATGTTGTGTTCCGCAAATGGAGTCGGCTCTCCGACTATATCGAAAATATCGGAGTACACATTTAAAAGATTCTCCAAACCTCCACGCTCCTCCTCAGTCAACAGAGCGCCCTCATCTACCCTCAGTAGGTTGAGAGAGGCACACTCCACCACCTCACGAGAACTCTCTGTCAGTAGGGGGTGAATGACCTGAGGCCGATCAGCTGTATACCATGTCATAGAAGAAAAATTCAAGACCAACTTAGAATTAGTAATGAAGTCTATCCCCAATAGCGTTTCATTGTTTGACGCATCGGGAAACACAACAAACTCAATAGGAATACACACAGACATACAACTCACATTAACACATGTTAACAATACAGTATTCGTACGAATACTACCATCAGCCAGTCTAACCGACATAGTCTGCGATTTAAATTTAACATTTAAACGTAACAGAAGTGCATACAGCGTTGAACCCGCGATACTACGCCGGGCGGCCGTATCTATAAGCGCTGAACCACTATAACCTAAAATCTCTATATATAAAATAGGACGGTCTGGCGCGATGATATTATTCGAAGTACTACTTACATTACAACAGTCTTCTGTCGTGGTAAGTGAATAAAATACATTACGTTGAGGTTGTGGTTCATTTGAACTAGTAACATCATTACAACTCAAACTCGATATATTATTATTTTTACAGGTAGGACAATTTGCTCTTACATACCCTTTTTCACCGCAACCATAACAAATAAGGCTAGACTTATTATTACTAGACGATACTTTAGAGTCTTTCTTTGGGCACAAATCACGCGTATGACCACGACCTTTGCAATACACACAGAATAACTTTGCTTCACTCGCGGTATTATTTTTATCGGCACTTTGCACTTCGTTACACGTATTACGTACGGATTGAACCTGCGAACGCGCGATCGACTGCTGAGCTCCCGCACCACTGAGCGACGGGGACGTCGCACCGTTTCCCGCCAAATCAACGCAAGTAGCGGCGCGGGCGCGCGGCGCTCGCGTGCCCTCCCGCGCGTACCGCTCGCGAGGCGCCTCCGCTGGCGCCGACTGCGATGAAGTACTGGCACTGGAACTTTCCGTGATGGATTCTTCTATATCTCGGGCTTTGTCGATTAGCGACTCAATACTGCTAACCGTATCCCGGGGTAATCGCTTTCGAATACGTGTGTGTAATAATCCGTATATCATGTCTATCTTAGCTTCTTCGGGTAATACGTAAGGAAACTTAGCAATCATGCCTCGTATACGTACAATGAAGGAGTCCGCGAGTTCTTCATTTTGTTCGTTAGCGAATACCTTTCGATATAACTTGTAAGCAGGACACGGAGTACCATACATACTACGTAGTCGCTTGACGGCTTCGGACCACGAGGACACCTCCGTCCGGATCCCTCTCCACCATACTGCAGCCTCGCCATGGAGCAGCATCGGGAGACCACGAAGCGCAAGGTCATCATTAACCAATGCACACTCTTTGTACATCTCGACGGAGTCGATGAAGGCTTCCACGACTTCCGGATCTCGGTTCGAACCATCGAAGCGTGTCGTACACTTGGACATGTTCCCTGATTTGCTAGTCGACGACGGTGTCGGTGAGGGCGTTGCCGCGGAAAACCCACCTGCCGCGTGCGATGCCATGAGGGATTCGACGAGCTGCCGATTTGCTTCCGCCTGAGTATTCGCGAAGGCGGTAAGAAATGAAGTCAGCTGGTCACCAGACATGAGCACTGGCGAAGGTCTAATGGTTTCTTCTTCCGCGCTGGAGTGCGCGTCAGCGTCACTTGCCTTTGGGTCCGGTTGTTTACGTGGAGGCATCTTCACTCTTTACGTAGGTACTAGAGAACAGGAACACAGGAGCACCGAAAACGTTAACGGTCGACCGGCACACTGGTTTAAACTCGTTCGCGGCCACGAGTTGGAGCGCCACTTATAACATTTGTTTCTTGGGGTTTTCGCGAACGGAAGAAAACAAGTTTTTGGTAAGGGAATAATGTCTAATCAGTGGTAATCAAACACACAAGGTTTACAACAAGAGAATACAGAAATCAATCACATATCGAGACAATAGCCGCGAGCGCGCCATAACGTGCGCGTTGCAACGATTCGCATGGGCCGACTGTCGGGGGTGCGCGGGCACAGGCGGCGCGCGGGCTGCGCGGTGCTGAGGCGGGGGGAAGGGTAGCCCTCCCGTTTACCGCGTAATGTTGGTACAAACTAAACGTTCGAACAGCGCGTTACACAGTTTATTTTATTGTGTAACATTCAAATTTTTTTGACATCTGATAATTTATTGTAAATGCGCGTTGCCTTACCTAAAACGCTCTTTCTCACTATGGCAGTCATTCAAGTTGAAATTATATACATGTATGAAAATGAAGAAACAAAAGGAGGTAGTATCAGGGGCCAAGCAACGCGGGTCACGACCCGTGGCGTGGCTTGACTACAAAAACAACACAATATCAGGTTTGTAGGTTTTGCCACTACGGAAAAACGGTACAAGATTTTTGTTAAAATAGGTAGGTACGTGTAATGAAGATAAAATGTTTGACCCGTAGTTTGACCCGCTCAGAGGCATGGAAATTTAATTCCTAACACCTCTGCTTAAGGTGGTCTCTTCTCTCTGGTTCACTACGTATGTGGTTATACCTACCAACTTCCTTGAGTTTTGAATAATGTTCAGTGGTTTAGGTGGTCTGTGGTTTAGGTGGTCTTCAGTGGTTTAGGTGCTGTGTCTACCAGTCTCTCTCATAATTGTCTCCCTATCCCTTTAAATGCAGTCAAGGGTTGTGTTTAAAAGATCGCTTTTGCCGATAATACCACCCATTGTGTCACCATATCTATGTAAAATTTCTCAATTAAAATGTTTAATTTAAAAAAAAAATGTAAAATTCTGGTATTCAGCTGCATCCGGTTAGACTGGAAACCGACCCCAACGTAGTTGGGAAAAGGCTAAAAAGATAATGATGATGTGAAATTTCTACATTTATATCTGTACCTACTTTGTATGGTGTATATGAGTATTCTATTCTAATAAACTCCTACACAAGATGTCATACAAACCCTGACCATTACTCAATCCACGATATGTTTTGTAAGCACATCTTTAAGAAACTAAGTAGGTACACGCCACCAATTAATGAATAGGATTGGCCTTGACCGGACCGCACTTAATTCATTTGGACGAATTCATCAATTCGTCCGAATGAATTAACACGGGATCCGCGCTAAATTCATGTGCACGAATACCTAGATGACTGATTCAATTTAGCTAAATAATTGAAAGTAGCTAAGGCTATGCTGATGATGATGATACATATTTTGGAAGAGTTAGGTTGATTTTTAGGGTTCCGTACCCAAAGGGTAAAAACGGGACCCTATTATTTAGACTCCACTGTCCGTCTGTCCGTCTGTCACCAGGCTGTATCTCATGAAGCGTGATAGCTAGACAGTTGAAATTGTCACAGATGATGTATTTCTGTTGCCGCTCTATCAACAAATACTAAAAACGGAATAACGGAATATTTAAGGGGGGCTCCCATACAACAAACGTATTTTTTTCGGCATTTTTGCCTTGTGGTACGGAACCCTTAGTGTGCGAGTCCGACTCGCACTCGGCCAGTTTTTTCAACATCTTTGCTCATCAAAAAAGAAAATGACAAGAAACTGACCAAGCCAACCACTAAAACTGAGAAAACCCAACCACTGGTTTCAAGACTTTGTTTTTGCCATTGAAACACATTATTATTATTTTTCGGCAATGCAGAGTCCAGAACTAGTATTAGTATTATTATTTTATTAGTATTTCAAACTTTATAACGACTGTAATTCTGACTATGTGTGTTAATGGTGCTTTTCTTCTTCAGACAATAAGTTGGTAATAAATTGTGGTTATCTTAACTTTTAACACTGCAGGTAATCATAAACAATTTTCCGGAAAAAGAAAGTGTGCCAGTGCGTTTTCAGTTACAAAAATGTGTAAGGAGTTCTGACTCAAATGTTGTTTGTCTCATTAATTTTAATGATGGAAATTATATTTTTCTTGTTAAGTATTATTATAATTTTATTGCCGACATTACTTTGTTCTTCTGTCATTGCATCTTGTTCACTTACCAGTAGGTATTGGAATCATGTAAAATAGTTACTAGATCAAGATAACTACCGAAGAGAGAACTTTAATTACTCTTTTTTTTAAACTACAATTAAATATCTAGGTTACGCTTTTTTTTCTCTAGAAACTAAAACCCTATTTCCTATTTTTTATCCTATTTTGATTAGTCAAGTGCTCAAATCAGCTCCAATTAACGCATAAAATACGCAGTAATTATTACATCGTATCGAAACAATGTTGAAACAAAAAGCTTTCTTTACAAAACAAAATGTCAACTTCGTAATCACAAACAAAAGAAAATTGCGAAAAGTCATTCAATTAAAAAAGAAAGAACCAAACAATCATAATTTTTAAAAATTAGAACAAAATTCAAACTCACATGTCAAGTCCCACACAGCCACTGAGATCACTTTATTTCGCAACTTTTTTTTAAAGGCAAAGGTATGTCGCGTCAGCCAACGTACAAGGCTCGGTGGCTACTGAGAGGAACTAACCTCTCTCTGCAATTATGTTGAGAAATGCATTCAACGTGTGTGAACACATACGGGTGATTAGTTGTTCCGATAATATAGTGATCATGTTTTATTTATTTATTGATTTTTATAAAGTGATCTAGAAATCGATATTTTATTTATTCCTTTGATAGATTTGTTACAGAGTGCAGAGGGGCAAGTCTTGTATTTTTAAGAACGTTTGCAGTCTCAATCTGTCAAAAATACCACTGATTTCTCTACATTTTTGACAAGTTTTTGACATTGATTGTCACTGAGATGAGATTGAGACAATGTAGATGTTGAACGTTTTTAGGTAATTACGAGAATTGGCCTTCAGGTAAAAAGTTTTGGGAAGTGGAAGTCAGTTTCAAAAAAACACGATCCAATTTCGTTTTTCATGTGTTTTAATAAATACAATACATACAACCGTAAATAATCGTTTAGCTACCGTAAATAAAGGGAACATAAAATTGATTTCATTCATTTTTCAAGATTAGGTAACCACTATAGCTATGCGAAACCGACTATTTATTTTGAATGCATTCATAATTATTATAAATAATAACAGCCGCATAGGTCGATCGATCAGGTTAAGCTATGCTTGCCGCGGTTAGTCTGTTGATGGGTGACCATCTTTACATACCGAGATCCCTCCGTGCTTCGGAAAGCACGCTAAGCCGTTGGTCCCGGCTGTCATTCGTGGATCTTTGACAGTCGTTACGGGTAGTCAGAAGCCCGAAAGTCCGACAACCAGTCTTACCAAGGGGTATCGTATTACCCAGTAACTGGGTTGTGGAGAACAGATAGGCAGTCGCTCCATGTAAAATACTGGTATTCAGCTGCATCCGGTTAGACTGGAAGCCGACCCCAACATAGTTTGGAAAAGGCTAGGCAGATAGATTATGATAACATATTAATTATCACAAAAAACGAACAGTTCAAAGCGTCTTAAAAGTGCTACAAAATAATAATATGTCAAATAAAAACATTTTAAAAACTTTTAGTCCCATCAGTTCAATTACAGACCCGTATATTTCTAGGTTCTACGGATCGAAAGTTAGTTAAATGAGGGTAAACTGTACTTACCTACTCCATTGCATTATTAATTTTATAGAGCTTTTGGCGAAAAATATGCATAACCACCAGGAATTCCTCAGTAGCAGACCGGAGTCTGGATTTTTACCCAGTATTGGCAATAGGCTTGACCCCAATTACACGGGACTCAAACATAGCTGGCGAAATGTGTGTGAACAGTAAGGTACAGACAAGCTACTACAATCTGTCATTTTTTTTTAATAGATTTTCAACTTTATCGCTAAAGCATAAGGTTCAAAGTTGATTGGGAAAATTTTACAGTTTCGGGTAGCTTGATGTGCTGGCGTCTGTACAACTCTGCCCAGCCCTACGGGGATTACAGGCGTGATGTTAGATTATGTTATGCTATTTTAAATAGCAGACTACGAACTCAGGTTTGCCGATGAAAAGAAAACTTGTTCAGCGGTGCTATTCTGTAAAAATATCACCGTGAAAACTTAGGTGAAGTGAGCGTGGAGTGAGCTGTCAATAGTGTCAATTCCTAGCAAAACAAACTCACTTCACCTAAGTTTTCATGGTGAGATTTTTACAGAATCGACCGGCAGGTGAAGGAAAACATCGTGAGGAAACCGGCATGTCCTAGAACCAAAAATTCGAAGACATGCGACATCTACTAACCCGCACTGGGCCCGCGTGGTGGATTACAGCCCACTCCCTCTCACAGAGAGGAGGCCTGTGTCCCAGCAGTGGGAACGTTATAGGCTTATTACGTACTAAAAATGCCTATACAATATTAGAAAAAAATAATAATCGAAAACCATTTTGTTGCCAAGCTATGGACACTGCATAATCAAATCTCACTATACAGAATAATCAACTTATCTTGACTCTTTCAAGTTTGTAACCCTATCTTCCAAGCCCTTTGACGAAGGCATGCAATTACATGAACAGGATTCTAAGGGTTAACGTAATTATGAAGGGCCTCGAAAGGGCATTTACCTGTAGGTACTGGCAGGACGAGAAGTTATAATTAGACATAATATCTTATAGATTATACCCTGCCCGGCCGGGGCCCGTGGCTAAATAATAACAGCCGCACAGGTCGATCGATCAGGTTAAGCTACGCTTGCCGCGGTGTGTCTGTTAATGGGTGACCATCTTTACAAACCGAGACCCCTCCGTGCCTCGGAAGGCACGTTAAGCCGTTGGTTCCGGCTGTCATTCGTGGATCTTTGACAGTCGTTACGGGTAGTCAGAAGCCAGAAAGTCTGACAACCAGTCTTACCAAGGGGTATCGTATTACCCAGTAACTGGGTTGTGGAGGTCAGATAGGCAGTCGCTCCATGTAAAATACTGGTATTCAGCTGCATCCGGTTAGACTGGAAGCCGACCCTAACATAGTTGGGAAATGCCTAGGCAGATGATGATCCTATAGATTATAGATATAATACTTTTAAATATCGTTGATCGTCGAATTAAATACATTGTTTTAGTTTAGGTGTGTGCAGTACCTACCCAAGAAAATGAACAACTTTACCTAGAGGACCAAAATGGAATATGAAAAAAAAAATCACCTGCATCATCACACTAATAATATAAAGGCGAAAGTTTGTGAGTGTCTGTTTATATGTTTGTTACTTCTTCACGCTCAAACGGCTGGACCAATTTTGATAAAATTTTGTATGGAGGTAGCTGACACCCTGGTTTAACATATAGGCTTATATTTTTTATCCCGATATTCCCACGGGATCGACATTTACGCGGGTGAAACCGCGGGGTGCAAAGTCAAAGTCAAAGTATTTATTAGTGCGATTTTTGGTGATATAACAGGTCTTACAGATATTTTATAGAATCTCAAAAATCTACCCTTTAGGGCGGCATACACTATTAATTTAACAATATTAGAAATTAATTAAAACATTATATGAGTATGATACAATTCTAATAAAATTAAAAGTCTGATAGGAATATTAGGTACATCATAAATCATAAATACAGGATCATGCACAAGAAATTTTGTCAGCAAGAAATTCGTCAATGGTATAGTAGCATTTGTCTAATAAAAATGTATTTAGGCTGCGTTTAAATTGAGTCAAGTTTAAATCTTTTATGTCATTTGGTAGCTTATTAAAAAATTTCGGAGCCATGCAAAGTATGCTCTTGTGCATCAGGGCGGTTTTTGATCTTCTTAGGCATAATTCATGTCGGTATGTTGGTCTTATAGATCGAAGACTTTGCTCTGAAGCTTTTTTAAATAAATCACCGTTTTTTTTTACAAACAATGCGGTCTCGTAAATGTAAAGACAAGGCAGCGTTAGTATTTTGAGGGAAATAAAATGGGGTTTGCAACTTTCTGTTGATTTAAGATTGCATATAGACCTAATGCACCTCTTTTGTGCTTTAAAGATGTCATGCTTTTCGCATGAATTTGCCCAGAAAATAACTCCGTAACGTAGTATGGAGTCGACATAACCATAATACGCGGTTACGACAGCTGCCTGATTTACAATTTTTTTTAGTTTGTGAAGAGCGAAAGCAAACCTGCTTAATTTTTTAATTAGGATGGATGCATGTTCTTTCCACGTCAGTTTAGAGTCTATTGTCAATCCTAAAAATTTAATATGTCCTACTTCTTCAATTATATTATTATTAAAAGATATATTAATGTCAGGAGTGTTAATTCTTTGTCTAAACTGCATAATTTTAGTTTTACTTAGATTCAATACTAAGTTATTTTGTTCAAGCCAGTTTATTGATTGCTGTAGTGCGTCTTTAATGTCATGTTCATAGTTTCCATTTTTATTATGTTTTATAATTAAAGTGCTATCATCGGCAAAAAGAACCATAGGGTAAGTGACATTTTTCGGAAAGTCATTTATGTAGACTAAAAGCAGACTAAAAGCAGCTAGTACTGTACTTATAAGTAGTACTTATAGTATTACACTTCCATAAAGTATGTCCCTCGTTCAACTTAACATCTTGTATAAGTTTGTAAACGCCCACTGCAAAACAGTCGAGAAAAGTAAAATTTTCAGAAAACCACAAACGCGTACATCGATAGCTTGACGCCAGTTGGGTCCAACTCATTCCAGAATCTGTCAGAGTCATCTTAATTTGGGGAACAATGAAGAGCCACTACGAGTAATGATACTTTTAGTGTTCGTAAAGCACAATCTAGAACGAAGCATCTCCTAGAACCAAAAATTCGAAGACTTGTGACTACAGGCCACTCCCTTTCGAAGAGAGGAAGCCTGTGTCCCAGCAGTGGGGACATTATAGGCTGATTTTGCACTACACCCAACACACACAGACCACACACACACACACCTCCTTGCTGAACGGCACGGCATACGAGTCGAAGTAAAATAAGGTATAAGAAAATGTTACCAGTATTTATTTTTCCACACAATGAAGAAATATTTACAGTCCACTAGATGGTAATAGTAAAAGTAAATAATAAAGGACTGCTAAGTAAGTAATCTGTAAGTGATTGTTTGCTCAACACTTTGAGTAAAGAAAGGAAAGAACAACAAGAAGGTCAACACTTTGACAAGACAAGACCTTTGCACCTTCGAGAATTGTAAAAAGTTAAAATTAGCAAGAGAATTTGCGCTTTGAAACGGAATTGACAATATTACATTTCGAGATACAATGATGGGTGGATCCATCTTCCACCCATCATTGTATCTTGAAACTTCACTAGTTAAAGGATGAGCTGCACCCTCACACATTCAATCACAATCTGAATAAGTTTTGCAGGATATTACTTCATATGTTCGAAATATGTGTCCGCTCAATAACGTAAAAATAACGTAATGAATATTGTTGAACTGTCGAAATGAAAGCCATTGCTACTGTAAAGGATTATTTCCACCAAACGGCTCGAACCGCATCGGATCGGAACGGAAGAGGCAGAAGATTGAACATAATGAGTTTTATAAGCAGGATGGGATATCAAGGCTCAGAATTCTTATTGATCAGGATCACTTTACTATCAATCTGCTTACTATCTGTTTCATTTAATAAAAAATCGCTGATACCAAGCAGCATTGTTCTAAATTTTCGGACGCAGCACATTATTCAAAAGACGTCGGTAGTTCTGAACTTAGTCACGTACTTATTGCGTCTTTGTACTGATACTCGTAGCATTATATATTCAAGTATCGTGTGTGAGCGGTGTTAGATGAGCGGAGCGAGGTGGGAGGTGAGCGGCAGCGAGAGGCGATTTTATGTGATAGAGTAGCGGTATCTACAACGCCACATGTGAACAATGCGCCATACTGACGTCACACAAAATCCTGCATCTCATAAGCAGAGTTTCCCTCGCAACTAGCATAGATACAACGGCCCGACATGAATCATCGGGCAGTTGCTCGCCAGACACAACACCTGTCTGGTAGGAGGATCCTCCCTTTTCCCTGTAGTATGCTTACACACAAACGGCACTCGTCAACTGCAGCCGTCAATACCCACCGTCGATGCGTCGGCGGCTGCAGTTGCCTCTGCTGTTACGCGTGTCACTCGTGCGCACAACGATCTTCTATGTGTATATATCTACAACGAAGCATCAATGCTATGCAAAGAATGTTGATACTGAATGGGATTATTGCACGTTACCATCATTTCAGCCGAAAGACGTCCACTGCTAGACACAGTTCCGGATGTGCCTCTAAGCAAATTAAGCAATTGCTTAGGGCATCACGTCTCGGGGACACTAAACAGCACCGAAAAAATATTTGCTAGCACATGAAAGGCATACAAATACAAATACAAATACAAAATGTTTTATTCATGAAATTTGTTACAACAATGGGTGGTTGTGTTTGGGGACTCCTTTTAAGCAATTATTGCCTGTGTTAGGAGGCCCCGCTCTTCCATAGCAAAATATTTACAACAGTAACAAATATGTGGGTAATTAGACTTATGCTTAATTACTTATTTCTATTGATAATATATATATATATTTTTTTATTTATAAAAAAGGATAAAGAAAAAAAGGAAAAAGTAAAATAATAAAAACAAGAAAAAAAAAATTGTGTAAGAGTGTGTGTGTGATGAGTGTGAGTGTGCGTGTGTGGGGGGTGTGTGTGTGCGTGAGTGTGGGGGTGCGTGTGTGTGTGTGTGTTTTTTTTTTTTTAACTGCCAGTTTTTGTGAGATTGTATGTATGTGTGTAACAATTGAGTAATGTATTATTATAATGTATCTTGCTATTTAATGTACTGTATAAGTGCCTCGGTCTCTTCATACGTGAGTTTTTTGATCCAATTAGTTACGGTTTTCTTACAATCATATGTGCTTTTAGTGTATATGAATATTGTTTTGTTTATCTTATTGTATAATTCGGCTGAGCGTTTATTGAATTGCCTGCATGCAAACACGGTTTTAGTTTGGGAAACTGGAGCTACTAAGTCTTTCCTTCTTTTGGTTAATTTTTCAGAATCAAATGGTAGGGTTTTATGTCTTTTCAAGACGGATTGGATTATGTACAACTTTCTTATCGAGATTAAATTGCTGATAGTATAAAGGCTATTTGTAGGGTATAATATGTTTTTGAAGTACATAATCTTAATAAGGGCACGCTGGGCTCGCTCTAAGTATATAAGCTTGGATTTAGTTGCACCTCCCCAAACCGTGATACAATACATTAAAACTGATTGCACTAGAGCCAAGTATACCTCATTCAGGATGTTTCTAGGGGATTTATGTTTACTGATTATGTCTTTTGGAGCAATGTGACGTAGTGATTTAAATATCCAGCTCAATCTCCTAACCCTATTTGTAACCTGTTCCAAATGCTGGTACCATGATAGACGTTGATCAATTACAATGCCCAGGTACTTAGTTTGCGAAATTTTGGAGATACATAAGCAGGCACAACATCTATTTGTTGGATCTCCGCAAACATGAATTTTTATGTTGAAATCGTCATTTGGTTGTGTCCTGTTACTCACGCTAAAGCATACGTAATTCGTCTTGGATGTGTTTAGCGTGAGCAGGTTATTACTAAGCCAATTAGCGACATGGGCCATGCCCATCTCTGTTTTTAGTTTTACGTCGTGCCATGAGTTGCCAGTAAAAACGACAGAGGTGTCATCGGCGTACGAGAAGACTTTTGCATTTTCGATGTTCATGTTGCATAGGTCATTGATATACAAAAGAAAGAGGGTAGGACCCAATATGCTTCCCTGTGGAACACCATATGTCACCTCCGCATCAAAAGGCATGGCTGTTTAAAAACCCGCGCGTTTTTTTGGCGGGAGATGTCGTTGCGTTGACGTTGGTAAGGCTCGATGCTTGATCAATAGTATACAGGTAATGACTGCGACTTGTAATTTGACATTATAGAGATATGAGGAACAGGGTGTAAACTTCACTCATACTCCATAGAAAAGGGAGGGTCCTCCGACCAGACGGGTGTTGTGTCTGGCGGGCAACTGCCCGATAATTCATGTCGGGCCGTTGTATCTATACTAGTTGCGCCGTAAACTTTGCTTGCGAGATGCAGAATTTTGCGTGACATCATATGACGCGTTGTTCGCATGTGGCGTTGTAGATACCGCTACAACATATTCTTTCCAGGACGTGATAGAGTGATATGACATCTACCAACCCGCACTGGGCCCGCGTGGTGGAATACAGCCCACTCCCTCTCACTGAGAGGAGGCCTGTGTCCCAGCAGTGGGAACATTATAGGCTGATTATGTAAGTATGTAAGCAACCCATACAGCCTTGCTTGCTTCTCGCATCAAACAGATTCCTGCGCTCTTCACAAGGTCATCGGTCCACCTTGTGGGAGGCCATCCAACGTTACGTCTTTGGTCGGGGATTATCGCGAATGACGATTATTATGACTTTACTGCTTCTTAATGATCCAATTTAAAAGCTGGTAAGCAACAATGTCTGCTAATGTAGCCGTACCTTTATTGAGACGTCGTATAAGGAAACACAGTTCAAGTACAATATAACATACGTAATGTATAGGTACTTATGTATCTATCTATATTTACAATTCAAAGTTCTGACTGACTGATATATATCAACGCACAGCCTAAACCGCTGGTCCTAGAGACATGAAATTCGAAGGGCGTGTTCTTTGTGAAGAGTAGATATCCAGTAAGAAAGGGTTTTTCGAAATTCCACCCCTAAGAGGGTGAAATTTCACGCGGACGAAGTCGCGGGCAGAAGCGACTTAGGTATACATATTTGTTTTGTTTTTTTAACCTCTCCAATACGTAGGTCAGAGGACATTTATGAATTGTGAGCTACTAGCTTTTACCAGCGGCTTTCCTAACTAGTAGGTCGGAAATTGTACCACGGGAACGAACTAACAGCATAGTATCCCATGTAGTATTATAGTTGTGTACCAAACATCGAAAGCCGTACAGTCATTAAGACTTAAAAGCTAACAGACAGAGAGTTACTTTCGCATTTCTAATATAACTTTACTAACAACCGCCCCTGCTCCGCACGGTTTTTACGACTTGACAAAGCATCGAATTTTCTCTATTAATTATGTTAGTTTTATATAAACGTATGCACATAAACCTTACAAAATAAATGTTCTAAATAATGGTGAAAACCGCATCAAAATCCTTGCTAGTTTAGAACAGCGTGATCACATAGTAGATATACACAAAAGTCGACTATATAAAGAAGTATAGACGCCAGCACATCAAGGTACTACAATCTGTCAAATTTCTTTAATAGATTTTCAACTTTATCGCTAAAGCATAAGGTTCAAAGTTGATTGGGTAAATTTGACAGTTTCGGGTAGCTTGACGTGCTGGCGTCTGTACCTAAGAGAAATATGGATGTTCCTTTAGGTACCTACTTAGGATTTTGAATGAGCATTTTTCTAAGAATAGCTTAAACCTTAGTAAAAAAGCCTATTAGTAAAATGGCAGCAGGGTGACGTAAATGTCGATAATATTACCAGTTGATACAATATAATATGCTGATTATGGTAATACATTTCTTGTGGTACGAGTCTACACTCAAGGAAGTAGGTACAAAGTTCGATCGGTTATTTTTTGTAGCTTAGATGAACAAAGAGGTCACAACCTCACAAAACCTTAGAAAATATTAAATATGTAGGAAATAATTACCAAAATGTTGTAATGTAACACCACGCCTGTATTCCCCGCATAGCAAGGCAGTGAAGTACCTACAGCACACCCTCATCGCCAGTTATATTTAAGTCCCATGTAATAGGGGGCGAGCCCATTGCCATCAACCGGGCACAAATACAGACTCCGGACTGCTTCTGAGAAACAATTGAAAAAATCCCAATAACACTTTGGAATCGAAACCAGGACCTCATCCTCAGAAGTATTGCTTGCGACCACTAGACTAACGACTACTAACGAGGTAGCCAATAAGGAAGCCAATAATGATTACTAAGGTGCGGTCCGGGGATGTCAGCAAGGGTAGCTCCCTTGCTGACGTCCCTGGACCCCTCCGTGCCTCGAAAAGTACGTTAAGCCGTTGGTCCCTTCAGCGGGATTGTCCGAAAGGGTTACCGCTGCCCCGGAACATAAAGGGCTAAGGAAGGAACACGGGTGGGTTTTAGTCAGTAAGAGTTTGACACTCCCTTCCGCTCCACCCAGAGCGTGAGGGGTCATTTGATGATTTTCCATCCTGAAAAAAAAAAGCCGTTGGACCCAGATGTCATTTTAATCTTTGACAGTCGTTACGGGTAGTCAGAAGCCCAAGCTAAAAGTCTGACAACCAGTCTTACCAAGGGGTATCTTATTATCCAGTAACTGGGTTGTGGAGAGGCAGTCGTTCCATGTAAAATACTGGTATTCAGCTGCATCCGGTTAGACTGGAATCCGATCCCAAGACAGCTGGGAAAAGGCTAGACAGATGATGATGATTGTTGGACATGGAGATTCATCAACACTGCCTGTTTAAATAGACTTCAAGAAGTTGAATACCTGCTTCTTGGCATATCTATCTTGTGAATAATAAATATTAATCCTTACTCGGGTTCTCCCTCGTAATTGTTGTTTACTTGCGTAAATATGACTTTAGTCAGTCATGTCATGGAGCATCCGGTGCAGACACACTATAGGTAGGTCATATATTTTTAGATATTAGCTGCGCCCCGCGGTTTCACCCGCATTAGTTTCGATCCCGTGGGAATATCGGGATAAAAAGTAGCCTATATGTTAATCCAGGGTGTCGGCTACCTCCATACAAAATTTTATTAAAATTGGTTTGAGCGTGAAGAAGTAAACATATAAACACACCCCCCCACACACACACACTCACAAACTTTTAACCTTTATAATATTAGTGTGATCTACCCGTCGGAAATATCTGCGTACCTCGCTGGAATGCGCTTCCCCCGCACCCCGCCCCGTTAGCCTATCAACCTGTGTACCTACTACGCTTTGGAATGGACAACTAGTTTCATTTTTCTGACTTACCGGACGGACAGCTTATATCTCATCTCCTTAGGTAGGTACAGACGACAGCTTATCAAGCTAAGCTCTTTAATAGATTTTCAACTTTATCGTTAAATTATAAAGTTCAAAGTTGATTGGGAAAATTTGACAGTTTCGGGTAGCTTGATGTGTCGGCGTCTATACCTATTACGTTTTGGAATTGACAACTAGTTTCACTTTCCTGACTGCGACCCCTTGACAAATCAAAAGTGCCTGTAATTGGTTTATTTGAAAGAAATGCTTTGAGTTAAAAAAAAAAGTTTGAGTTTTCTCATGAGTTTTTCTTGCCGAAACGGGATATCACTATCCGGGTCAAAGTACACGATGTACCGCGGTAAATCACTTAATGTTGATAATACATTGTTTTTTATACCTGCGATATAAAGTCATCATTAAGTTGTAAAAAAATAATAAAGGAAATGCTGCAAAACACTGTACCTATAATTATGATGACTTGGAAGAATTAATATAAAGACCCTGACCTGATACCGAATCCGAACACTTCAAATCCTGACACAATCAAACGAAGCACAATGGTAACAATCACGCACACTTACACACACACCCCAACACACACACCACACACTTACACACACATACCTTAAGACACCTGAAATCACTGAGAATTCGTAAGGTACACGTACGTAAGGACTAACAGTCTAGTTTGGGGCTCACTGGCCAATAATATAGGTATTGTATTGTAACCTCATCATTTCAGCCAAAAGACGTCCACTGCTGGACATAGGCCTCCCCCAAGCACTTCCACTTCGACCGGTTCTGTGCTTCTCGCATCCAACGGGTTCCTGCGGCCTTCACAAGGTCGTCGGTCCACCTTGTGGGAGGCCTTCCAACGCTACGTCTTCCGGTACGTGGTCGCCACTCCAGAACCTTTCGGCCCCATCGGCCATCTGTTCTGCGAGCAATGTGCCCTGCCCACTGCCACTTAAGTTTGGCAATTCTGCGGGCTATGTCGGTTACCTTGGTTCTCCTGCTGACACTCACAGTGCTGAGTGTAACCTAACTGTAGGTAATACTTTCAACTGTAGCGGTATCTACAACGCCACATGCAAACAACGCGTCATACTACGTCACGCAAATCCTACATCGCGCAAGCAGAGTTTACCGCGCAATTAGCATAGATACAACGGCCCCGACATAAACTATATGGACAATAAACTATTTTCTATTTTTCATCTTAGCATAATCAGCCTATAATGTTCCCACTTCTGGGACCCATGCCTCCTCTCGGGGAGAGGGAGTGCGCCGTAATCCACCACGCGGGCCTCGTGGCTGCGGGTTGGTAGGTGTCACGTCTCGAGCTTTTGGTTCTAGGACATGCCATTTCTATCTGACTGGACGGAAGTCACGTTGGTATATTGGTTGTGAAGCTTCGGTTTCTTAGAAGATCGTTTCCGTCGTGTTTGTAACGGACATCATGGAAATCTGTCATTTTTACCAGTGTCTGACATTAAGGTGCCACTAGTCGATATATTTTCCATACAAATTTCGGGAGAGTATTGTTCCGCTATTTGACATTGTACAGACACCAGCACATCAACCTACTACAATCTGTCAAATTTCTTCAATCAACTTTAAACCTTATGCTTTAGCGATAAAGTTGAAAATCTATAAAAGAAATTTGACAGATTGTAGTAGCTTGATGTGCTGGCGTCTGTACATACATCCAAAGTTAAACATGATAATATAGTTTTTTCTTATTAGTAATTCAATCTGTACGGAAACGAATAGTAAAATAAAAACAATTAAAAAGATACGAGCCAACAAATATTTGTTTTTCTTGCTATTTTTAACGTAACTTTGGGTGTAAAGAAGTAACAAAAGAACGCTAAAATCTTTAAAACAAAGTCAGTACCGACAAACCTCAATATCAAAGAGTTCAATAAACTTTATTTGTAGGTAATTGATTCATGCAATGGTTTTTTCATAAAACTCGATTTTCCAAAGCACTTTTCGAATTTTTTCGGAACGGTGTCTCTGTGCGTGAGAACTAGACGTTGTGCCGGTTGTGCGTGTAGACTAGCGTCTAACTGCTCATCAGTGATACTATCTCTGCCGGGCGTGAAGCCGCTTTTAGGCCATGACCACCAATGAGTTCGAGCTCGCGACTAGTTCCATCTTAAGGTGTTAAAACACGTTCTGTATTTGAACATTACGGCCGCATGTGGCGCTCACTACTCATAAGGGAAACCGTAGCTGTCCCATGACTGATAAAGTCGGAGTTGGCTTCGAGTGTTATTGGGCTAAGATTCTCTTTAATCGGAGTCTGGATTTGTGCCCAGTTGATAGCTATAGCTGGTTATTACATGAAACTTAAATCCTTAGCATATATTAATGAACTTTGTAGTCCAAAAAATAACACCTCATCTATACAAAAGTTCATTTAATTTATCACAGACAAACACCGATAATATTTATAATATTTATACATAATATTTAATTAAATAACTAAGTTATTACAACAGTTAAGGGAAGATTGTTCTTTTTTTACATTTTTATAAAAAATGTTTCATCTGAATTTTATTATTAACAAGGTTTACAGCACTGTAAGCATAATTAAGACAGATCAGTAGCGATAATAATGATTTTGATATTAACCTTTTTTTTGACATATTTTTAAAAGCTGATAATATTATTGTTTTTAACTTATCAAGCTTTTGCCCCCGGTTCGACCGCGTGGAGGTCGGAAATTTTCCCACGAATGTACCACCCGGGATAAAAAGTATCCTATGTTGTAACCTAAGTAATGGCCTACCTGTGTATCATATTGAAATCCGTTTAGCTGTTGGGCGTGAAATGGTATCAGGCAGACAGATTTAGCAAAAGCTTTCATAATGATTAATGACCGACTAAAATGAAAAAGAACTGATAATTGTAAACCTCTAAAGTAACTGGTTTTGTCTTTCTGTAAGCCTTTCAGTAAGAATAACTACGGTTTATTCGCAGTGAATATGCATGGTCGTCAGTGTTGTATAGGCGCTGTTGGATTTTCCACGTTTGGCTTAACGCCAAAAGTTGAAAATCCAACAGCTCGATATTACTAATGGCACTCATTAAGATATCGTGTAGTGTTAGTAAAAACGGGCATTACAGTCCAAAAAACTCCTAACTATCAGGCTACAATATGTTTTGATAGTGCACAAAGGTTTATTTAATTTATGAGCAAGCGAATGGTATAAATTATTTGTATAAATTTAATTAAACTAGTCTAGTCAATAGCGAGCTGTCTGAAGGAGCCGTCGATTCCGAAGAGTTCATCATAGTTGGTGGGTTTGCCAGGTCGGAGCGACTCCTCAGCCTTGAGGGAGTCCTGCTTCTGGAACCAGTCTCTGTATTCTTCCAACTTCTTTACCCAGGCGGCTGAAAATATAGTAGAGTAATGTTAGAATTTACAGCTATGGAATCAGAAATATCTGCTGCTGCAGCAGCAAAATTGGCGAAATCACAATTGATACCGCACTTTTCTGAATCAAGGAAACTTCTAATCTTTGTAAATTGAATTTGAAACCTACGTTAACGATTATATTACAGTTAAATTTTTAATGTAATGTTAACGTCATGAACTTTCGATGAATATAGGCGCATGCTAATGCAAATTTTACGGAGTCGAGTGAGTAGTACAAATGCTGATTGCAGACGCTGTGGCCGCAAAATAATGGTCTCCGTAGCGATTCATAATACTAATCATACATGTAATGTAAAATGGAAACGTACCGTTAACCTCGTCGAGCGAGGGTCCAGTGCCACCATATTCTGCCGGCAGCAGCTCCTTGGGCACGTGCTCGTGAAGAGCGTTGAAGCTGCTGTGGAAGTGGATCTGTAAGAAAATATCATAAATCAGTCACAGCACGTCTTTGACTTTACCTTGCTGCCTTTGTGAGTGCGTTGTATCTGCAGCCAGTCATCAATAAACTAAGACTATCGCAGTCCATTGCTGGATGCAGGTCTAGGTTTGCCGATTCACGGTATGCCCAGCCAACTGCCACTTCAGCTTGCTTATTGTGCAAGTTAAGTCGGTAACTCCGACTTTTTTCCGGATAACTTCGTTTCTGATGTTATCCTTCAAAGAAATTCCGAGCATAGCCCGCTCCACTGCGCGCTGAGCCAGAAATAAGAATCCATATTGATGCGTAAATGGCTCATGGCTAAATAGCCATGAGCCCTTCAATCAGAGACCTCATTATAGAAACAAATACATAAACTGTGAGAGACTAACTTAGATATTCATAATACTAATGTAATAAACAGCTGTAAATTCTTACTCTTTTCCTCATCTTTTCCTTGAGGAAAGGTTTTATGATATTGAAGAGAGCATCTATCAGAGGTGTCGAGTTGACCACGTGCACCTCTTTCAACTTGATTGGGTACGCCTCCTGTAATAGAATACAATGCGTTTCATTAGATTTATATATTAGCAGCAGCACCATTTTTGTGTGTATATTGTGACTAAGAAAAAGAAAACATAGTTTTCATAGATTTTATCAATATTCGTATTTACAACACGTCCTATGAAATACATGGCAAGTTTGTATTTCTCAGGATTTTAGAAGACGAGTGGAGAAAAGATTTGTCAGAAAGAAAGAGGTTTGTAAAAACAATAACTTTTACATCAACTGTGGTGCCTGAAAGTGACCACATAGCAGCTTCTTAGTTTTGAACAGATTTGCGGATACCACTTGGACATATGCACGAATACTACTATGTAAGTATATGATGAATTTCAAGAGGCCTTATTCCTACAGAGGTATGGGGAACGGGGTGAAAAATTCCTCATACTCCATAGAAAAAAGAGAATCCTCCGACCAGGCGGACGTTGAGTCTCAGTTGGGCAACAGCACGGCCCAACGGGTTTCTGTATACTCAGATATAAGTCTGGTTTCGCGATATAGGATTTTCGTGACGTTAGCGGGGTACTTGCGGAACACACTATCAGTAGCAATGGGTTTCTTTTAGACAGTTCAACAACATTCATTGCTTTATTTACATTGCTAAGCAGACACATTTTTCGAACATATGAAGCAATGGATTAACAATATCCTTCAAAATGATTCAGATTGAGATTGGTAGTGCGTTACGCGTTTTAGTGCGGTGCTGGTCATCATCTGCCTAGCCTTTTCCCAACTATGTTGGGTTCAGCTTCCAGTCTAACCGGATGCAGCTGAATACCAGTATTTTACACGAAGCGACTGCCTATCTGACTTCCACAACCCAATTACTGGGTAATACGATATACCCCTTGATAAGACTGGTTGTCAGACTTTCGGACTTCTGACTACCCGTAACGACTGTCAAAGATCTACGAATGACTGCCGGGAGCAACGGCTTAAAGTGCTTTCCGAGGTTGGAGGGGTCACGGTATGTAAAGGTGGTCACCCACCCTCAGACCAACCGCGGCAAGCGTGGCTTAACCTGATCGATCGACCTGTGCGGCTGTTATTATTTAGCCACGAGCCCCTCAATTAGGGTGCTGGTATGATGCGTATTGCAGGTGGTGTTATAAATGCTGCCATATTCCTTTTACAACGAAGTTATCTAATACATTTTTGATCCCACAGATTGTGCACCCAGTTTGACCTCCAGGTTTTGTCATAAACATTCATCATCATCATCATGATCATTTCAGCCGAAAGACGTCCACTGCTGGACATAGGCCTCCCCCAAGCACTTCCACTTCGACCGGTTCTGTGCTACTCGCTTCAAACGGGTTCCTGCGTCCTTCACAAGGTCGTCGGTCCACCTTTTGGGAGGTCTTCCAACGCTACGTCTTCCGGTACGCGGTCGCCACTCCAGAACCTTTCGGCCCCATCGGCCATCTGTTCTGCGAGCAATGTGCCCTGCCCACTGCCACTTAAGTCTGGCAATTCTTCGGGCTATGTCGGTTACCTTGGTTCTCATAAACATTACCTGAACACAAATGAAGAACTTCTTCAACGCGGACGGTGATATCTTCCCCAGGTGGCTGGGCGCGACGATGGAAGCATCTAAAATGTATACGTCTCCAGCAACTCCTTCGATCTCCTCCATCAGTCTGACGTCACCGATCATCATGGCGATCTTGAACGCGTCGTTTAGCTGGTGCGTGTCGAGGTTCTTGTCGAGGCCTGCGGATTAGAGGAGGTTGTTAAAGTCTGGATTGAACTATTATTAATGAGAATACTACTAATTATAGACAACACTGTCAGCTGCAAAGTGGTCATTTAAAGTTCTAATGAGACGGTAAGCAGTAATTATAAGAACATTCGCTGCGCCCCGCGGTTTCACTCGCTAAGTTTTGATCCCCTGGAAATATCGTGATAAAAAGCCTATATGTTAAACCAGCGTGTCAGCTACCTCCATAGAAAATTTTATCAAAATTGGTCCAGCCGTTTGAGTGTGAAGAAGTAACAAACATATAAACACACAGATTACTTATATCTGATTTTTTATACAAAAACTGATTCCTCAGATAAAAATTATCTTACTATTGAGAAATCAAGCCGGACTAGGATTATTCTCCTCATTCTTAAACAAAACTTTACTGTATAGTGTTGCGCAAATTGGCAAGAGAATCATGTGCCATGTTACTTAGATTGACTGATGATAAGATTCACGTGCGCAGAGACAATTATTATAGTAATTAAAAAAATAATACTACCAGATACAAAGAGCATGGTCGCAGGTTCTACAACGTAATTAATTTTTTTACTTCATTATTTTATATTAATTAAATTAATTGTAATTAAGGTAATTGCTTAACACACTTTCAGTAGCAATCCTTTTCATTTTGACAGTTCAACAATATTCATTGCTTTATTTACGTTGTTGAGCAAACACATTTTTTTCGAACATATGAAGCAATGGATTAGCAATATCCTTCAAAATGCTTCAGAATGAGATTGATAGTATGTTCATTACGCAATTAAGGTGCTGGTGTAAAAGAAACTACATAGTTCATCACATTTGTTCACATAGGACTTCCTACGATTGTTGCAAAGTTCAGAACGCCGGGAAATATAAAAAAAACTGGCCAAGTGCGAGTCGGACTCGAACACGAAGGGTTCCGTACCACAAGGCAAAAACACCGAAAAAAACACTTTGTTGTATGGGAGCCCCCCTTAAATATTTATTTTATTTGGTTTTTAGTAGTTGTTGTTATAGCGGCAATAGAAATACATAATGTGTGAAAATTTCAACTGTTTAGCTACCGCGGTTCTTGAGATACAGCCTGTTGACAGACAGACTGACAGACAGACAGCGAAGTCTTAGTAATAGGGTCCCGTTTTTACCCTTTGGGTACGGAACCCTAAAATGTGGACTATATCGTGAATGAACTAAGTTTCACTAAGCCAAACGGTATTGACTGCTAATTACTTCTGTCATGCGATCGATATAAAGTGTTGCATTGTTAAGGAAAATAATTATAAAGATGATTCATTAGGAAGGGAAGTTGTTCAAGATTTTGTTCCGTTCCTCGTTTAGTTTTTGTTTTTTTAATCCTCTGTAACATTGCAATTTAAATTTATAGTCTGTTTTCATTGTGACATCCGTATTAAAATTCTCACACTTATTTTTAGTGTCAAACACAAAGCGTTATTTAATTTAGGTAAACCAATATTACAGACACTTTTGAATTGTCAAGGTGTCGATCAGTCAAAAAGATAAAGGTAGTTGCCCATTGCAAAGCGTAGTAGGTTCCTATAGAGAAAAAAACGGGCAAGAAATCCATCTAAAGCAGCAACTGGTTTAGCCAGCGAGGTCTTAATTTCTATACTGAATGATTTATCTAAAATTAGCAGCGCCCCGCGGTTTCTCCCGCATAAGTATCGATCCCGTGGGGATATCGGGTTAAAAACTATCCTATGTCCTTTCTCGGGACTCAAACTATCTCTATACTTTTCATCTAAATCGGTTTAGCGGTTTAAACGTGAAGAGATAACAGACAGACAGACACACTCTCGCATTTGAAATATTAGTATGGATGTTTGCATTATTCTTCAAAGTATTGCAAAATTACTTACCTTTACAAATTGTGACTCTTCTACCCGAGGGAGTCAATGCGGGCATAGTAGGTGCTTGCCTGAAACCACGAAGATAAATACTATTTTAGTATTCGTCGGTGCTCCATGGACCAATTGAAATTTGACCAAATGGTCTATGAGGAAAATTACATGTTTCCATCGTCCAATTACCAACTGGACTATGGAGAACACTGGACGTAAACCAAAACTATGTTTACCATTTACTATATTGTTTACTTCAACTTTTTCTACTTTGGACTAAGATACTAACTAAACAATCCTTTTGCTCTTCATTTTACAATTGCTTCGTTTCATGTTATACCATTTTAGAACTGTGTTGCAGTTGGTAGCAGTATAAATTCTACGAGATTGGATACAACATCCTATAAAATACCGAATTTTTCAAAAGATATCGTAAATCAGATATCCAATTACTTCCTGTATTATTCGATCTTTGATTTATCTGCTTTATCTAAACACGTCTTCCGTCATTTTGATTAATCAAAAATAACACTTACGCTCTAGACATAAGGTCCATCAGTTCTGGCCTCGTGATGTCCCTGTTTGTGAAGAACTCTGGGCAGGCTGCCCTCATCGTGAAGTACATGTCCAGCTTCCTCTTGCACTTCTCTAGGGAAAAGTTGCATCCTCGCAGGAAGGTCAGCAAGCAACGATCCTCTGGGGAGGTATAAATGAATGATTAATGATTTCCTTAATTTAGTTCCTATATTTGTTTTTGGTTAAAGAGATGTCTTCTAAACAAATGTCATGTCCTCGTCAGCATAGCATATGCTAATACTAATTGATATTAGCTAATAATTAGCTAATTTATTAGTCTCCTAATATCAATTAGTGGCGGTGGAGCTGTGTTCTTCGGAAAGATCAGGTGAATAGGTAGTATTCGCAATCGGCGTGCGTGTATAACCAGATGTATGATCGCAAACGAAGCAAAAGGAATATGAAAGTATAGAAGCAGGTGGCGTTCTGCAGTTTCTACCTACTTCATGGGAAGAAGGCATGAGTTTATGTATATATGTCTATGTAGGTATCAATGGTGCACAGTGATTAGGTATTATAATAATAATACCGACTAACTGTGCGTGGCGTGTGCTGTGTGTGGCAAGGGTGTGGTGAGGGTGTTGCATTAGCAATATTGGAACACACCCTCGCCTAAAATATCTCGAAGGTTACAGTTTAGCATTTGGGTCCCACATTATGTAGTATCTTTTTAATTCTATATCGGTCCCGTTTGCAATGGTCTCTTTCAATTACTCCCCTTTTATTTGGTGTAAGCCTTTAAGGGGCCGTCTCGACGAGCGAGAGAATCGCGGCGATAGTCTCGCCGTGCCGTCAAATTTTCGCCGCGATGATATCGTCGGGTGGAGACACGTTCTAAGAGAGTGTATAGAAGTACCTATGTGGCGCGACGATAATATCGCCGCGATTCTCTCGCTCGTGGAGACGGCCCCTTAACTCTTTGCGCTAGTTATCCCCATCATCTTTAAAAAGGTCTTTTATCAACTCACCCCACTCATCAGGAAGATGCGGCTGCTTCCTCAGCCAGTCCTTAATGGTTGCCATGTCCTGGTCTCGTGTGTTCGCGTTCTCGTTCAGCTCCACCCTGATCCTCTCCCACAGCTCGCCTTTGGGCTGCACCAGCATTACTGAAGCTGACGCCATCTTGGATTCTGGAAATGGAAAATGGTTCTTCAGTTGTTTTTGAGGTTGTGTGACGTATTTTCTTGTATCTCTCGGGCTTCCGACGCATGGTAGTAGGTAGTAAAAAGGAGTCCGATATAACCCTACGTTTTCCCCAGACGGAGATAAGATATTTATGAGGATTCCCCACAGAAAACAAACAGAGGTTAAAATAAAATGTAAGTACCCGGAAAACCGGTATTTCGTTTTGAGACTTAGGTACAAAAAAGAAATACTGGTTTACCGGAACAACAATTGTTTTATTGACCTTGACACGACACAAAAAATATTAGATAATATCTACAGCGATATTACCTAAACTCATTTGTCTTAAAATTTCTTCTCTCTTGCTGACTTGGGCAATAGAAAAATTGCTCATACCATGGTAAAAATATTAGTAAATCAGCAAGTTTGGTCAGTGCTGACTAATCAGGGCGCGGCAGATGTAGGTACTGTACTCCCGTATGCCATGATCATGTTTAAGTAATTATAATATAGCACCTAGGCATAGGCATAAATTAAGGTAAATTATGTTTATTTACTAGTAAGTCTACTTAATCATAAAGAATTTTACGACTTGACAAAACAGCCAGAAAGCCTTTTATACCGTTAAAGATTATATTGAGGACAAAAAGGCTTGGGATTGAGCTGCTTCCAATTTCTGCATTTTGAATGATTTTCTTCTTTTTTATATACACATTGACATTGATGAATATTTTTTTTTTTTAAACATTGACATTTGCTTACTTTGTAAAGTATTATATTATTTTTTCATTGTGAATGTGAAGACGATGTGGGTCATTTTACATACTTATACATATATATTTTTTATTATTCTCTCTGTTCTGTTTTTTTTTTTTTCATGGTCTGGCAGTTTGAGTAATTTATGTGGCCTACCCAAATGTCCTTTCTTTGGTATTGTTCGTCGAATCGTTGAGCTCCTTAAGTCTTGAGTTGAGCTGCACGATTTTTGACAAATGCGTGCACTGACTGGACAGGTCCTCTCAATCTGTGTGGTTCTTTCCTCAAAAGACCACCTCAGACATCGATCTACATGGTCTTCATATAACCTGACCAAGATTATGTCTGGACTTTAAAAGAGACTGTGACCTCTGAGTTTGTTTCGGCCTTTCTTCTCAGAGTAGTCAGATAGGAAACGCCGACTTCATCTAGTTTTAAAAAAACATGATTGACGTGTAAAAGTGTTTGTACAAACCTACTTACAAAAAATTAAATCATTTCATCATCATCATTTCATTTCATTTCATCATTTCATGGAGATGTCTTTGATAAATACCTATGAGTTTAAAATATTAAACTTACATTATAATCACGACCGCGACGATGGTAAAATCCTCATTAAAATCCGTTGCGTGTTTTAAAAGAACAATTCGGTCGCACAGCATAGGTAATCAGCCTATAATGTTCCCAGTGCTGGGACACAGGCCTTCTCTGTGAGATAGTGAGCCATAAACTATCTCGCACCCAGTGCGAGTTGGTGGATGTAGGCGATGTAGCATGTCTCCGAATTTTTGGTTCTAAGACATGTTTTGAGAGCAGTGGTGATGAAATTAAATTCACAAAGTAAAGTACCTACCTGCCTGGTTCGACCTATGACACATAAGCCGGGGCCGATTCCTTGGGCGCCACTGCTCTGTGACCCGAAAAGCGACTTTATTTCTATTAGGTATACAATAGATAAAAAAACAAAAAAAAAATCACTTAAATTTTCCGTGACAGACCTCAGTGGAATCTCTCCTCTTTATAACTGAATATTGATCTACCGTATCCTGTCATATCTGTCGATAATACACGTTATCGTTTATCAATAGGTAGGTACTTTTACGGCTTTTGATTAGTATTGCAGTATTATCTAGTCAATAAAAGATAATGGGAATGTTGTGTCACTTTCGAAATGACTGGCGGTGATAACTATGTAATATTTTGCAGGTGTTTTGATGGTCAAGTGCCTTTTTACATGATACAGCTGCTGAGTAGTAGGTACCTACCCACATGTCGAGTAGGTACACAGTGGTGAAGTGGATGGGAAAATATGAAAGCTTTTAATTGTTCCGGCAGACTTTATTAGCGCAGATAGGTGGTTATCAAACCATACAGGACACCTCCGGTGTGCGGTGCTGGCACGGAGATGCGGTATCAGTATCTTATTTCCAGCGATTTTTGTATACAGATCAAGATTCTACAGTCAAAGTTAAAAGCCGCAGCACCGCACACCGGAGCGGTGCCCGGTGCAGTGTGATAACCGTCATAGGGTCAGGCCGCGCCGTAACGCAACGCGTTGCAAAAGTCCTAGGTCGTCAGTCATCACTTTCATACATTTTTTATTCGGGCCGCAACACACTTTTAGTATGAAAATGGGTTGCGCTGCGGCCCGTTGCGGCTGTAATTTGCGATTGTTTTGAACGTAATTTTGTTACTGGTTATTCAGCACAGACTCACCAGCACCCCAAAGAGAAAAGGCACTAAGAAGAAGAACTACTAGGAAGAAGATCCATATCTTTAAAATCTCAGTTGGATACTAGCCTGGAGGCTAGGAGTATCCAAGTGAGATTTTTAATATCATAAAGTTAATTACGAGTTCAGACATAGATTCACTGACTGGCGTTGAAGAAAAACCTCGTGGGGAACCCTGACTTATCAAGGTTTGAAATCAATACCATGTAGGTGTTGATCAAGCTCTATATAAAGAGACCTTGGCCCTGCATTGAAACAATTACAGGACAATTATTATAAACCCTGTATTATTATAAATGTAAGGAGTATCCTTACATTTATAATAACACAAAGCGTATTTCTGTCTGTATGTCCGTCAGTGCGTTTTAACGCGGGAACCACTAAGTCCTCAATTAAGGCTAAAGTATCATGTGAGGACTATGTGGGTCATTTCTTTTTTCCTTCTTAGTTTTAATCATGATCTGGCAGTTTGAGTAGTTTATGCGGCCTACCCAAATGTCCTGTCTTTGGTATTGTTCGTCGAATAGTTGAGCTCCTCAAGTTCTCAGTTGAGCTGCACGATTTTTGACAAATGCGTGCACTGATTGGACAGATCCGCTCAATCTGTGTGGTTCTTTCCTCAAAAGACCATTTCAGACGCCAATCTACATGGTCTTCACACGATCAGACCAAGATTTTGTCTGGACTTTAAAAGAGACTGTGACCTCTGAGTTTGTTTCGGCCTTTCTTCTCAGAATAGTCAGATAGGTAACCTCATCTAGTTTAAAAAAATATGATTGACGTGTAAAAATGTTTGTACACACCTACTTACAGAAAATAAATCATTTATCATTTATAAACTACTGAATCGATCACTATGAAATACATGCACAGGCAGTATACTTCTCATCCTGGATATTTGTTTGAAAACACGCAGACGGAGTCACGGGCAACAACTTAGTCTGTCATAAAGAAACCAGTAGAACAAAATGGATTAAGCTCCCAAACTAAGGCGAATCCCATAACATAAGGGGTTCGGAACGAATGACACCCGTGCCCATTGTGAGAACTTGAAGGTGTTCAAACTGGTGCGAATGCTAATCATAAACACAATCGCATTCCGCGCCCGGCACTGGGTTTGCCTCAGTTTGACCAGTCCTTTGGTAAAATGGAAAAGAGACTCTCTTAATTGCGCTACAATATTTTAATTGGAAGACTTTAATTACGATACAACTATAATAATAATAATATTTTTTTTATATTTTTAAATGTTTTTTTTATCCTTATTTTTTTAAGAAATATTTAAAAATGTAATAGAATAAGGCATGTAAATTAATAAAGGAGATAATAATAATAATCTTTATTGTTCAAGAAAATACACAATTTTATCAGATAAATCACTGGTATCCACACTAGGATTCCCTGTGTCGTGGAGGCCAGTCTCTTTCATCGTGGTTCAAAAAAATACAATGTAACATAAGTATATTTATGTATAACAAATTAAAAGTAAAACAAAAACAATAATTATAACTACATGGCGTGTTTTGCAGTAGGAGTGTACAAAAGTGTGATTTGTGTGGTGTTGGTATGTATGTGTGTGTTTGTGGTTGTGCGCATCGTATCTCCAAAAACTAAGTGTCATGATAGATTTAATAGGTAGTTTAATAACAAGAATTTAATTGTTTCTCTGTGTCGACTCAAGGATTTCATATTATGATGCAGTCAGATGATGCCCATAACATGAGAACAATACCTACAATAATTAAGCTGCCAGAACGTTTTACGATCTTTGATCCGATACGTATTATGTACAGAAGACGCCAGCAGATCAAGCTACTACAATCTGTCAAATTTCTTTAATAGATTTTCAACTTTATCGCTAAAACATAAGGTTCAAAGTTGATTGGGAAAATTTGACATGATGGTACGGAACCCTCAGTGCGAGAGTCCGACTAGCTCTTGACCGGTTTTTTTCATAAGGAGTTTCTCCAAAAGTAGCAGCCCGGAGTCTAGATTCGTATCCGGTTGATGGCAATAGGCTCGCCCAGTATAATTTTTTTTTTTAAAAAAACGTTGCCCCACACTAGGAATTTCTCCTGTATTGTGGGTGCGTTTACAAACAGCCTTAACTTACTTACTTAACTTAAACATGACTGGTGTAACGTGGGTGTACTACTTATGTACTACTTATACTTCCTAAGCCTTCGGGGATACCTACAGGCGATGATAAGATTTTTATTTACGGAAAATCGAAATCTCATCTGACCAAGATTATTATTATTATTTATTCATTAATCAAGTAACAGAGACTCATACAATTATTAGGCATACAATGTCAAAAGCAATTAAAAACAAAAAATAAATAAATTAAATTAATAGAAAATAGAAAAATTAAATTAGATAAATTAAAAAAATAAATTAAATTAAATTAATTAATTATTATTTTTAATTATGTCTGGCCTCTAAAAGAGACCTTTCGAGTTGGTTTCAACCTTACTTCTCAGAGAGTCAGAGTAGAAACGCCAACCCCATCTAACTTTTAAAAATATGATTGAAGTGTAACAGTAAAAGTGTTTGTATAAACCATACTTACAGAAATAAAATCATTTATCAATTCGCCACCTATTTGTAAGTATCTAATGGAAAAAACAGTTTTAAAGTAACCTGTTTTTTTAAATGAGCAAACCCTCACCAAAACCTGTTTGTGAAATTATTCAAAATAAAATATATTATGTTGTAGTTTTTTTTCCAGCTAGTTTGGATTTAGCTTATAATTATTATTACAAGGTTTAAGTTACTGTAAATAATAAAAAGCGGTAGGTATATCTAGATAATCAATATCCGCAATCAGTATCCACTTTTATAACAAGTTACCAAAGCCGGTTACAGAACTTAGCGATGTAAAGTTCAAAACCCTCATCAAACGTGTCTTTATCAAAAAAGCATATTATAAGAATAAGTTCACGACAAGGTAGCTTGGAAATAATTCATTCTGCACATGTGGCTTCCCGGGCACTTTATTTACGGCATAACTATGTAAATGTCTATTTACTGCTATCAAATTACGATGTTATTTTTTTATTTATTTTTTACGTACTTCTTTGACATAATCTTTTTATTATTTGACATTATATTCTATTTCTAATTTTATCTCTCTCTGTCAACTCTAGAAAACGTCTAATTGGATCCGTGCACCCTGATTTTGAAGTTTCATAAGTGCCCATGTAGGTTTATGTGAAATAAAATATTTTGTTTTTGAATCCGAGGAAGCCCCAATTTCTGTTAATGTAGGTTTTTAAAAGCAATAATTTAATTTTCCACTGGATGGCGGTAGATTGAGTTGAATAACGGATTTTATGCTAAGCATTATGATAATTCTATTAAAATATTTATTTTGACTGGCATTGGCATGCGGAAATTACTTAAATAAGGAGGAAAAAAAACTAGTTTTGTCTACTTAAGGGGCTTACATGACCTAAAGCGCGGTCACAGTCGGACTGCATAGAAAAGAAAGAGAAGCGCGATGACACAACGCTGGTAATTTATTGCAAAATATGAAGCAATTATCTATTTACATAAAATCAATTACCTATTTGGACTAAAAAATTAAAACACTAGTGCTTTAGTATGTTGCTTGTAAAATAATGTGACAAAAAATCATAATGATTGTATGTATATTAATATGGTTTTTATTGTAAAAATAAAGTTTTTAGAGGTATCTTCATGATTTTTTTCTATCGTAGGTACCAAATTAGTTTTAATATGTTTTCAACACACTATCTACCTGATTTTGTTTACTGTAGTCGTAGTGCGTTTTTTGCGTTTAGATCCTGTAGGTAATCCCCTTAAAAAGCTAGAGCTTTTTATGTACCAACGATTAAAGAAAACCCTTATTCAGGACCTCATCGAATGCGAAAATATTAAACTACGACAAAAATAAACTTGACCAATTAAAACTTTAACAAAATATTAGACACTAGTTTAATTTTTTTTTCGTGTAAGAACACCTTTTTCTCCCACAAATGTCTAGACTTTAGACTAGCTGTTTGACAAGAAAAATACGTAAACAAACATAGAATGACGTAATAACATCACCTATTAGGCAATTAGCATTGTTTGCATCATTAGTATTAAATTAGACAAAGTAAGCTGAAACCTATTAGTATGGCATTGACCTTGTGTTGTTAAATATTGAACGAACGTACGTAAACATTTTTTGTTGCATTATGTCATTTACATACGATTACACATCAAACTATAAATTTCCAGTTTAGGGCAAAAGCGCCAGGGTAGCCCGCGAAATTCATTTTTTTTTTACATTTTTAGCATTTATAATCATTTATAAGCATAGCAATTATAATCATTAAAGTCATCAACACAACTCTCTAAGACCAAATAATCCCACTGAATATGGGGATTATACTAACTTAACAAGTTGTTTTATTGATTCTAATGATTATAATTCTGTAAATACATATTTAGTACCAAACGAATATTTCTGTAAGTTAGAGTGAGAAAACAGATATGGCTAGCCTAAGTAAAAAGAGAAAATTAACTTCAAGGTGCATAATAATATAGGAGATTAGTGATACGTGGCGCCTACCTAAATTTAGTACCGGTACCCGTCTGGACCCTATATCATCAGGAATCGGTGTCTTGTGGAACCGAACCGGTGCCGTCTAGAACCGGTATCCAGGTGCCGAAATGGCATGAACCGCTAAGTACCTTAATGAACTACTTATTCCATTCTATTTTTATTTATGCAAATTGTGCCGATGTCGACCAATCTGCCAATATGTGATATTGAGAAACGTGTGAAGGAAAACCCTTAATTGGAAATTCGGACATTGTCAGCACAGACTCACTTTCACCTCAATAGTATATTGAGTAGGTACGGACGCCAGCAGGTCAACCTACCCGAAACTGTCAGATTTTCCCAATCAACCTTGAACCTTATGTTTTAGCAATAAAGTCGAAAATCTATTAAAGAAATCTGACAGATTGTAGTAACTTGATGTGCATAAGAACAATCACCATCAGCTGTAATTTAATTTAGTTACTAAGCCCTTTTTACTGCTTAATGTACCTACCTAAGCTACTACATCATCAACTGCCTAGCCTTTTCCCAACTATGTTGGGGTCGGCTTCCAGTCTAACCGGATGCAGCTGAGCACCAGTATTTTACATATTGCGACTGTCTATCTGACCTCCACAACCCAGTTACTTGGTAATACCAAGCATACCAAGGGGTATCGTCGTTAGGGGCCGTCAGAAGCCCGAAAGTCTGACAACCAGTCATAACTGGTTGTCAGAATACGCCCCCTAACGACTGCCAAAGATCCACGAATGACAGTCGAGACTTTCCGAAGCACGGAGGGGTCTTAACACATTGAAGGACACTGACCGAGACACAATAGAAGTTTTATTGTTATTACGTCGAGAGGCGTTAAGTGTACCGCGAAGTGTTAATATGTAAAGATGTTCACCCATCCACAGACCGACCGCGTCAAGCGTAGCTTAACCTGATTGATGGACCCGTGCAGCTATTATTACTTAGCCACAAACCCCACAAGAACCTATTACATACGTAAAAATATTGAATACACCTATGCAACGTCTTATAAAAGGTATTGGTAAAATTATATGAGTTTATAAATTAACGTAACGTTTTTTTATTAAATTAATAGATGGATTAACATCAATTTATTTTTATTTGTAAAAAAAATTGTGTAACCAGAAAAAACATTGAATGCAGCTGATTTCCGTGTGAAGCGCAAAAAGTTGTTTAGTACCTATTACGTCTTCTCTACCTGTGTTTTCAGTTAAAAGTAACTGAAAACACAGGTAGAGAAATATTAGGTAACTATCCATATCTACTAATATTATAAAAAAAATATTTTATGTGATCCCGTTTACTTAAAACATGAAACAGAAATACAAGCTCATGGGTTTTTGACGTGACAACGTCTTAAATTAGGTTGCGACTGGGAGTCACTTATGAAAAAGTGTAACGCTCGGTAACGTTACGATGAGTCACCGAACGAGAGAGAGGCCCGCCGAATGCCGTGCGTCTCTCTCCCACTCAACTATGATCGGATAATCGGTCGTTGTCACGTAAAATCTTCGCCCGTAAAACCGACTTTACAGGCAACCATTTTTTTTTTTTAATTGGCATCGTGTCAGGGTGCAATGACATTCAAACGAAATAAGGACAATGTTTAAATCCGTATAAGGTAAACTTTGAATTAAATATAAACCGGTTTTCTAAGAATATTGCACCCAACGATGACGTTAATTCTACCTACCTTTAATAAGAGGGTTGTTAACATACAAGGCGACAAAAACTTGAATCAAACTTTACATACTTCAAATAAAGAAAATGTGCTAAAATAATACAAATACTAAGGTTCTAGAGTAACGACTACATTAACAAGAACTCAATATAATTAAACAAACGGCGCCCCGCGGTTTTACCTGCATAAGTTTCGAACCCGTAGGAATATCAGTATAAAAAGTCTTGTGTGATTAATCCTGGTTATAAACTAACTGTGTGCCAAATTTTGTCCAAATCTGTTCAGCAGTTTTTGCGTGAAAGAATAACAAACATCCAACCATCTTCACAAACTTTGCCATTTATAATAGGTATAAAAAGTTTAGTTGTTACTTTAGCTTAATATTTTAGGTTATAATTAAATATTGAAGGTGTTGAAAGGAATAATTTAAACTTAAATAGGTAATTAATATATATAAAAAAAAAAACATTATTATTCCTTAATTACAAGAAAAGACTTCTATTTAGTACGCAAATAGTTACAAACATTAATTTAGGTCAAGCATTGTATAAAGGCAGATGCTGGATGCGTCAAGCTGAAGATAGGGCGCTATGGCGCTCATTAGGGGAGGCCTATGTCCAGCAGTGGACTGCTAATAGGCTGATGATGATGATTGTATAAAAAATGTTGTGTTATCCTGTTGGCGGTGGCATTCATCATTCATTCATCCTTATCAATAATTGTTTATCAAATATGAAATAGGTTCATCTTTTGCAATAGGTACCTATTTGTTTGAATTCAGAATTCGAAGAGGTAAATTCCTCAGTCCCAACACTATGCCATCTACCGCTTAAAAGCACAGAAGCATTGTCCGCGAAAATAACAACACAACAACATAGCAAACAACACAACATAACATAACAACAGTTATGCAGAGGTGAAGCTATAGTTTACTCACATTTCGCCAGTTATGTTTATATCCCATTAATAGGGGCGGGTCTATTGCCATCGACCGGGCACAAATCCAGACTCCGAGCTGTAACTGAGAAATTCCAGGTGGAAAATCACAATAACACTTAGCCCAACCCGCGGGGTGATTGCGCGACACACTATTAGTAGGAATGGCTTTAATTTTGACAGTTCAACAACATTCATTGCGTTATTTACGTTGTTAAGCGGACACATTCTTCAAACATAGGTACGAAGCAATGGATTAGCAATATCCTTCAAAATTATTTAGATTGTGATTAATAGTGTGTTACGGAATTAGGGTGCCGGGAATAGTCCGAGGTCTTGAGGTGAGAGAGTGTCTAGCGAACATTAGACGAAAATGTCGGTCTTTCATCACTGTTCATAGTGATATCGTTAGTTCCACTTTCAGCCAAAGTATTGTTGCAATATACCTATCTGTAATTCCAATTGAATACCTGCGGGGCATTTGCGTAACACATATCAATCGGAATCGGTTTAATTTTGACAGTTCGACAACATTCATTGCGTTATTTACGTGTTGAGCGAACAAAAAATATTTCGAACTTATGAAGCAATGGACTATCAATTTGCTTTAAAATTATTCAATAGGTTACTTACTTGCAATACCTACCTACTTACAGCACAAAGAACTCTTTACTAAGTGCAGTCTATTTACTCCAATTCCCAGTACTTACAGGTGATCAATATACTTCACAGTTTCGCAAGAACTTACCCAAGTGAGCGGAACTAGTATTTAAGTTGCGACACCAAATACTCGATTTAACAGGTCGCCATATCAAGCAGGTTGGTTTATTTTTTTTTTATATCCGTGGTAATGTCGCAAGCGTTTGGTAAATTGCTTGCACTAAATTTGTAGGTTAGGTACTTAATTGTATGTACAGACGCCAGCACATCAAGTTACTACAATCTGTCAGATTTCTTTAATAGATTTTCGACTTTATTGCTAAAACATAAGGTTCAAGGTTGATTGGGAAAATCTGACAGTTTCGGGTAGGTTGACCTGCTGGCGTCCGTACTTTATCTACGTTGTACTTGGAATATTCAGATTTTAGTTTACCGGAAATTAATGCAAATGAAGTCCGTTTATTTTAATTTTGTACCTACAGATATTTGAGAACTCGAAAATAATTATGGTTGTTGTTGTTGCGCAACAAAACTTTAAAGAGTCAAAGTTTCAAATGAGAAGTCAGAATTTAAATTAAAGCATGGTTCGCCGTTTTTAATGGAAACTCTTGAAAATTAATCTTCATTGGACTTAACTCCTTTGAACTGACCATGAGTCTATTATTCGATTTATGTACGCTAGGCAGCACATAATTAGTATGAAAATCAATATAAGCTGGCCAAGAGGCATGCTTACACAGCGGGGTAATTGCGTAACACACTATCAGTAGCAATAGGTTTAATTTTGACAGTTCAACAACATTCATTGCGTTATTTACATTGTTGAGCAGAATTTTTTTTGATCATATGAAGCAATGGTTTAGCAATATTCATTAAAATGGTTCAGATTGTGATTGATCGTGTGTTACGCAAGTAGGTACGGTGCAGAAACCATGACATATAAATTAAATAAGTGATAGATCTAATTATGGTGCTCATACGCAGGGTTATAGGTTAAACATTAACAACATCTTAAGAGGTCATTGTACCTACTCATCATTATGAACAACTTTTACTATGGGACCCAAACTGAAATCGCGAAATAAAATCAGCTGTTTGCCTACATTTTGACGAGTTATACGAACATCCTAAATGTAGGGAACCGCTGATTTTTTTTTCGCTATTTCAGGCGAATCTAATAAGTATCTGTCTAATCTATTATCTACATGACATGTAGATAAAAGGATTGTTTTCCTCGAAAGGATTATCTACACATTGTGTAGAGGAAAACAATCCTTTTGAGGAAAAAGGCGTCATGCTACCTATGTCTATTTTCTTATAGATAAGATTTCGTGATTGATTAACTCACCTATATATCGCACACCTAGATCTAAACAGCGATTAACTGAAAAAAACACTTTTTTCAGGAAAGTTGAAAAACTGATTACTATGTCCATATGCACTGCAGGAGTTTGCTGTATTGATCAATACTTTTTAAGTTGAGTAATGGAACTAATTTTGAATCTGTTTTGTTGGTCGCTAGGTAGTGAGTTAGGGAATAGGCTATTTGACAATGTAAAAAATAAGGTCATAATTATTGACACTCGTATAGATTATCGCTTTTAAAATCGATTTGCATTAATTTTACTACAAAACAATGTATTATTTATAAAAAAAATCCCGAAAAAACTTCATCTTTTAAATCTGGCGCCACGTAATCGAAAACGGTCTGGATTGGCTGAACTTAAGATGACGTCATGATTTAGTAAATTTCTGTCTATCGTTGACAGAACAGATGACTTTTGTCTAGTATCTCGACCGTTTCAACGTTTGTTTACGTGTATCGTGACGTCACGACGCCATATTGTTAAAGATATAGCGTTTTGGCGGCTTATTTAAACAGTACATTTTTATTTTTATTTTTTTTAAAGAAATACATTATGCAATTTGAAGTAATAGGTTTTTGTGGGCTCGTTAGACACCATTAAATAATCTGAGATGTTTATCAGAAACCAGTCAAATAGCCTATTTGATGGTATGCATACCTCAAAAATTTAGATTTTAGAGTTAGCTCTCTTTAGATCTAGGTGTGCGTTAAATGCCATTGGATTGCCGATTTGAATCATAGAGATAGTACAGAACAATACAATAATATTTAAGTACTTAAATTATGACAATTAAATAATAGCACGTCGTATTATATTTATAGATTAGATTAAATGTTAATAATACTTAATTTAAGTAGTAAACTCTAGGGCCATGGGGCCCGAGTGCCCACGTGGTATTTCGAGACATCGCCAAACGGTTGGTCGACTCTTCACGTGACCAGAGGGCTGGCCTATTTTTTGGCCAAAGAATCAGCATTGCCATACAACGTGGCAATGCTGCCAGTCTTTTGGGCACGTTTCCTGTTGACAGCGATGCGGAAGAATTTTTTGATGCCCTTTGATTCTTTCCTTTCCTTTTTATATACTTGTACATATTCTTATTATTATTTTAATACTGTACATAAAACAAATACATTTAAGTAGGTATGTTTTTATTGTAGTTCGTAAATTGGTTTCATTATGAAAATGATAGGTGTTTAATGTAATTAAGCCCGGAAATCCGGAATACACATCCCCGTAACTTGTACAAAAGTATGCAAGTAGTTTGCATGCCAGTATGGTGTTCAACAATCAGAAGTTGTTATGGCACATGGCATGCAAGCTTCTTGCATACATTTGTGCAAGTTACAGGTAGGTATGCGTGTTCTCGCAAGCGTGCAAGCTGAGCCAGGGTTTGATTCCTGTTTGAAATCGCGAAAAAAAATCTTTCAGAGTTTTTTGAGATTTATTTTTTCGCGAATTCAGGTTAAAAAAAAAACAGCTGTTCCCTACATTTATGTTCAAAATGTAGGGAACAGCTGATTTTTTTTCACGATTTCAGGTTTGGTCCCATAGTAAAAGTTGTTCATAATGATGAGTACAATGACCTCTTAAGAGGTTGTTAATGTTTTACCAATAACCCTGTATAAGTACTTTATTGTACAGCACAAAAATACATAACATAAAAAATACATCAAATCACGACAAAATAGGTACAGACATCAAGCACATCAAGCTACTACAATCTGTCAAATTTCTTTAATAGATTTTCAACTTTATCGCTGAAGCACAAGGTTCAAAATTGATTGGGAAAATTTGACAGTTTCGGGTAGCTTGATGTGCTGGTGTCTGTAAGTACATATACAATGGGCAGCCTTAGCCTTGGTCTTTGGGGTCTTTTAATAATGGATTACCAATTTATTTGTCTAACAGTGCCCAGCATAACCAGCTATGATAATAATGATTAATGTGAAAGATTAATTAATTATTGAAAGCTTCAGAGATAATAATTACGAAAGAGGATAATGACAGAGTTGTTATAAATTCAAGATAATTTTAATAGATATCATCTGCCAAACCATTTCCAACCATGTTGGGCCGGCTTTCAAACTAACCAGATGCAGACGAATACCAGTATTTTATATGGAGCAGCTGTCTATCTGACCTACAGAACCCAGTCACTGGGTAGTACGATACCCGCACTGGTTGTCTGTGTTGACTGGTTGTCAGACTTTCAGGCTTCTGACGACCCGTAACGACTTAACGTGCTTTCCGAGCCACGGAGGGGTCTTGGTATGTATAGATCACCCATCCCTGTACCAACCGCATCCAGCGTAGCTTAACTTGATCAATCGACCCGTGTGGTTGTTATTACTTAGCCACAAGTCCCACCAGATGATTTTAAAACAGATAATAACAATAATTTCCGAATGTATGAAAGACTAATACAAAACCACAAACAAACACGGGCCTCATACATTTCCGTTGATTTATCTTATCACCGCTAGTCAGTGGAAGCTATGTGTTATGTACATTGACTATGTATTTAACACTGAAACTTGTGTTAATTTCTTAATATATATAATTCTTCTGTACGTGTGTTTGTCACCTAACTCCTCCTAAACAGCTCGACCGATTTGGATGAAATTTTGTGTGTATACATATTTCAATGGGTTCCTGGATGGTTTGAAAACACAATTGGACCCGGTAGGTGGTGCTGTTCGGGCAGGACAACGTCTGCCAGGTCTGTTGGTAATAATTAGTTGACATAAACTAAATAAGTACCTATGAAAATTTCGTGTAAATATCCACGTAGCAAAATGTAACCTAGGTTTATGTACGAAGTGCCTACCTATTTATTTTGTAATGTTAAGAAAACCTGAAAATACACATGACATTTTTTCATGCCTTTTTCCATGATTTATATTGTGATTATTTAGGTAAATAATTAATAGGTTAGTACAGTTGACATCATTTGCTTATAGGTAGGTAGTTACTCTCTTACACTAATATTCTTTAGAATGATGTTATTAATAAAATGTCTGGTATAAAAATAGATTGTTAAGGTATTTTTATGTGAAATATCGAGTTTATTTATGATGTAACATATAGCTTGAGTTGAATGTTAAATAGCACAGTTTAATGTCACATTAAAAAAACAAGCTTAGCACTTTTCGAAATAAACATCTCATGAGTAAAATGTTGGGTTTAAATTAACACCTTTTTACCACAATAAAAAAAAAAAACTAAAAACTTAAAGTTCAAATTAAAAACCTCACACCAATAAAATAATATTTATAAATAAATACTCACATTTCTAAAAATAAATCCGTGAATAAATAATAGACACTAAATAAAAACTTATTTTGCAACGACCAGCGCGCGCGCAGTCTCGCGTCACGATTGACAATGAGACCGTATGACCGTATTTGTTTGTCGAGAGTAAATCTCTTAGACGAGATCTTGTTCAGGGGCAGCTGCGTCATGAGAAGGGAGAAGTTCCGAGGGCAAGGCAAAGTCACAAAAAAGAAAATATTTTAGTTTTTCCTCGTTACGAGCAAAACTAAATGATCTACTGAAAAAACCTTCCATTAGTATTGATTAGGTAAGTATATTAAATGTTCTCTTAGTTACACTTGTGGAGGTATTAAAAGTAAAAAAAAAAATACATTAATTAAAAAAACATTACCTAATTTATTTAAAAATACATAAAAAAAAACGTACCGTATGACGTGTAACGTATTAAAAATATATTAATTTATTTTATACACGATGAATTTGACACCTTCCGCCAAATCGTAATAGGAGGTGCAGTAACTGTAACACAATCAATAGAAATTGATATTGAAATTGATAATTACCCTGGTGATCTGCTATACAGGTATTCCTAGTGCAGACACCAGTCTCTCACAAACTAGTTTCTAAGCTTGTCTAAATTTATATTATGCCATTGCTTGTGAAGAGAAAATAAAATTATTTGATTTGAATTGAATTGAATTGAATATTTTCCAAATCGAATTTTGACCGTTCCTACAAAAAAAGGTTGCACGTCGTTGCCAAATCGGTCACCTACGCGCACGTATACTATGTGCATCCCTTTACTTAATGACACGCTGTAAATTTACTTCATAACACGTTGAATTAGATATTTTAATTTGTCGCACCTATTCTGTACAGTTTAGCAGTTTAAAAGAAGTTCCGAAGTAGACCATATGGTGGGTAATTCTTCAGGGACAAAATTTTCGATGTCTGTGGGTATATTTCTGTAACCAACTAAAAAAACGGCATGTAATATTTTTTTTTGTACAGTTTAGCTTTATCCCTTACTGGGACAAATGATTTTTTTTTAATAATTGCTGTCTAGGTACAAAATAAAAATATTTGAAGGTCGTTCTTCTGATTCATATAGCGCGTCCGTTAGCCATTTTCCGGAACAAAATGGTCGATGGCGCATTTTCCCTTTGATACATCAATATAAATTATAATTATATCGAAAGGAAATGAATTGTCCTCTTACAAAAAAAATGTGTATTAGTTATAACTACGTTAGTCTGTTTATAAATAAGTAAAAAAGAAGTGTCCGGCGTATAATACTGATTAATGTGGCTTAAGCTGCGCTTGACCGTACTTGGTCGGGTAATAATAATGAGAGTCTGGCTTCCAGCGCGGGGGGAAGCCAGTCGTGCAACGGACGACCTAGAAGGTGGACGTGCGGCTGGTTGGCTTAGATCCGGTGTTACGAAGGAAAATACCTGATTCATCTGTGTTTGGTTCAGGTGGCATCCTGATTACAATGCCTACTTTATAAAATTTATTTTATTGTTTTAAAACTTCAATCTGTGTTTCGTGTGATGCTTTTGGGTTATAGATTCGTGTAGAAAAATGAAAATAATGAAGTTTGTATGTACGATGAGTTATGCATGATTGTAGGCAAAATCCTGATTCATCTGTGCCTGATTCGTATGGTCAAAACCCCATATGAATAATAAAATAAATTAGTTTTTCCCCTCTCCAGCACGATAGGAGTGCTTTTGTTGCGTAATTCTCCTTGTCCAATTTTTGACCGTGTACAAGTCAGTAGTTTTAATCTTATTTATTATTATTTACTTAGCTATAACCTTTTGAATAATAAAAAAATTACAGGAGTATAATCTTGTTCTAAATATGATACTTTTGATATGTCTTAGTCCTATTTAAGAATTAATAATTATTGTTTAGAATTTACATTCATAACTAACGGTGTATTTATTACTTTTTATTTCTGTTTCTGATTAATATGTAACACATTCTGATTCATCTGGGCACAAAATTAATATCTTGAAAACTACTTTATAAAAACGAGTCCCTCATTCAAATATATGTTATTTGGTATACCTATTTTCATATGAACATGTGTTACCGAGCTGAAAGTGAAATTAAATTTTGGCCATATGGATCAGTCAAAGAATCAAATTTCGAAGAACTACCCTGGTCTACTTTGGAACTCTTTTAATTTTTATCAATACATCTTCAACAACAACACCAAACAAGAACAAACCATCAAAGCATATCCTGATTTAGTAGAAGTTATAATATCTAGCTGTCTATAGTTGTCACTTCCACCCATAACATACAGAGATTGGTCCCGGCTGTCATTCGCATTCGCAGATCTTTAACAGCCGTTACGGGTTGTCAGTAGCCCGAAAATACGTAGCGCTATTACGGCATTCCTATCTTCATCATCCGCCTAGCCCTTTCCCAACTACGTTGGGGTAGCCTTCCAGTCTAACTGGATGCAGCAGAATACCAGTATTGTACATGAAGTGATCGCCTATCTGACGTCCACAACCTAGTTACTGGGTAATACGATACCCCTTGGTAAGACTGGTCGTCAGACTTTCAGGCTTCTGACTACCCGTAACGACTGTCAAAGATCCACGAATGACAGCCGGGACCAACGGCCTAACGTGCTTTCCGAGGCACGGAGGGGTCTCGGTATGTAACGGCATTCATTTTAACTTATCGATCAATAAATAATTATTGACAAATAAACTACTTGCCAGTGTACCAGATGCATTTATTAAAGACTGGTTATTTTTATGAAATTGTTAGGTATTTAGCAGACAGCTCATTGAACCTTGTGTTTTTATTTAGCTGCATGGTACGTGAATTTGTTACTGCGCATCGACTCGCCTCATGTTCCGACTTCCGATATTCCGGATTAACGATATTATTATGGCAGCGCATACGATGCGAGGGATAGAGACGAAAACTATTTAATTTTTAATATTTTTCCCCCGTCCCTATTATAAAAATAACACGGCGCAGGATAGCCTTTATTAGAAGTGGTCATCATATTAGTTGTTCAGCAGCTTCAATATCATCAGACGCTATCATATCACGTCTGATGATATTGAAGCTGCTGAACAACTAATATGATGACCACTTCTAAGACAGCCGCCACGCAAACATCGATGCGACCTCTCCTAGAGTGACAGTAATCAGCCAGTGTCACTCTTATCCGACCTCTTCGGTGGTTCCAGTAACTTCGTAACAAAACTAGACGACGCGCGACGCTACTTGCTGCGTTGTCAAATAAATTAATCGATGCACATAATTATCATGTAAACCTGCATAGACTCAGAACAACTACCTATTTTATTAGGCTATCCATCATAAATTCATAATTCTTTCTAGTAGTAATGGAGTCCACAATCCCCGGTGCAAAAGCCGATTGCTTAATCACTAAGTAGTCGTTATCATTAATTTTTAAGCAATGATATCCCAAGGCGTCAGTTTGCAGATGGCTAGGTCTGCAAACTTTACCATCCTTTTGAACTACGCCGCAGCTGGGTAAACTAGTGAAGTCGCGCGCAACACAAACTAGTTTTCTCATAAACAAATTCGCAGACAATTTAACTAACTTCGGTCACAAATTCACTCGCCAATTAATGTCAGTCATTAAGGATTAACAATAGTCACGACCCACATCTCGGTCTTGGTTGAGTAGCGCAATGCAACTGAAGTAGCCCAGATTACGCCCATCCTATTGCGCTGACGATGACGGTAAATAGAACGGAACGAAGCACGCGACTGACGATTGTCGGTCAACGTAACCGTTCATTTTACTGACCTATTTTATGCTGGTAAAGATGTCACTTGAAGGAAAGCTAAAGACAACCTTTTCTTTCAAATCATTCCTAAAAGCTAGAGACTGAAAGAGAAGCTAAAGCTAAAGACCCTTTTCTTTCAAATCATTCTTCGCACAACCCATCGTTGTGCGAGGAATTATTTGAAAGAAAAGGGAGTGAATGATAGCGTGACGATTGACAGGGGAGAATGGAAGAAGAGAGCGTGTTGCATCGAACCGAAGTGACATGGGACAAAGGCAGGATGATATGATGATGAAAGATGGCACATGATGATGATGGTTGAGGGAGACTTAAGTCCAGCAAGGAACGTCTTTCGGCTAAATTATGATGAAAGATCGTCACTGGACTGACAATAGTACGTGTCGCGGCTACCGTAGAAACAGAAGTAAGGGAAGACAAAACTATAGATTAGAGAAAGATTTCTACGACGGTGTGTCAAAGTTTAAGAAATTTAGGGCTGATTTTTCCAACGCTAGATAATTTTATCCGATGAATAATTTTTAATTTTTGACAGTCCTTCCATACAAAATCTGTCAGACGTCAATTTTATTCCACGAATAAAAATTATCGGTCGATTGAAAAATCAGTCCTAAATGTCACTCTATGAAGTTATTCATAGAGTAAAATAAGAAAGTGGTCATGCTACGCGTGCTGGTCATTCCTTTCATAAAATAGTTTTTCGGTTTGTTGGAAGTTAATGGGTTGAAGGACACTGAACGAGGCATAATAGAAGTTTTATTGTTTTTATATCTACGGGCGGACTTTAAACTATCAGGCTTAAGATGTAGTGAGCAATCCATTTGAATAAATTGTTCAATCAGCTAACTTAAATTTCGAGCGAAATATCTACCCAGAAGTTCGAGGCTTTACATACTTCAAATTTTAGAATGTTTAGTTACCAACGTTCGATTTGATTAAAAGATTAGCTTAGCCATTTAGCTACAAAAAGCAATATTTTGTCTTCTAAATGACATAATTATTACTAATTATGACTAATTATCTCCGAGATTATTCAGTAGTTAAATGTTTTCTATGAGTAAAAAATAACATTGTTTAGTTGCTGTGTTCAGTGTCGTTGTCAAGGTTTATTAACAGGATATTTGAGTTTTTCAGCAGCATTGTCAGCTGTCAATTAAAAGGTACAATGCCATGGAGAGACGAAGTGAAAAGCGAGTGATTTGTGTGTTCTGCAAAAAAATCTTAATTTCTTAATTTTATTGTAAGTGATTGGTTTTTTCAGAATTACGCAAGTATGAACGGCTACCTGAAGTTCTTGAGAGGCAGTTTTAACTATCTAAGGGATGCCTAAAAATACGACGTTGCACACTGTAGGGGTCCAATGCCAAGTAAAAACGGAAGGCTTTACCAGGACCTTGAGCTTCATTTTTTTTAAATTTGAAATAAATTATTTTTTAATATAAAAAAAAAGAATAAGTGATGGGTCTGTCAGAGATGGGCTAAAAGAACCACCAATTGAGTCCTATTAAACGCACGGCAGGCCAAAGCGAAGATAACGAGACGAACTTGACTCCTACCGAAAGTACTGGCATTTGCAAAAGACAGAATTGTGTGGAAAAGGGAGCAAGAGGACTTCACCTTGCATAAAGAGATAGCCATACTTTTAATTAAAAATATAATTCTGTTTGTGCTAAGCTGTGGTCATTTTGGAAGATTTCACAGTTGATTCATTTAATTTTGATACATTCCATTCGAAGCATGATAATATTACTTCTTGTAATCATAAAGGCATATGAAGTAAATTGGCGAAATGGTTGTGAATGAAGCTCGGCGTTGAATACAGTATTATTTCCGCTATAACAAATCGTAGTTTCTGTCAATGGGCAACTTTATTGTCCAAATAGGCATGTGTACGGCTTGAGTTTATGACATGAACGCTTTTGAATAATAAAAGGGGTGAAATGATGTTAGAAAATAAAACCAGATTGTTTAAAGAAAATGTTTATAATCAAATACCTAACATTAAAGACGTAATACACACGTCATAATAACAAAGATACGACAAATTGAGCAAAACTTTGGTTGACAATCAAAACATTATCTTCAAGACAATGCAAACTGAACTCAATCAAACAATTTCATACCTTAACCCAAACGAAATAGATAAAAAAATTGCTAGATAGATGTTCAGCAAGCAATCACAAAAAACAATCATATCGTCAATATATGCTAAAATTTAAAAATGGTAACTGAAACAAGCGACAGTAAAGAGACGCTGATACCCGATCAAGTTGAAAAGGCCATCAAAACGCAATTGTTTAAAGACTTAAGGTCTTTTAAACTTGATGGGGTAATAATTGAAGAGAGTAGTTTAGTCTATAACCAGTTGACGGAAGGAGCCGTCGATGCCAAAGAGCTCATCGTAGTTTGTAGGCTTTCCTGGTCTGAGGGCCTCGTTGGCTTTAAGGTTCTCCTGTTCCGCGAACCAGTCTTTGTATTCATCTAGCTTCTTAACCCACGCATCTGAAAGAAAATTAATGATTGATTATATATAGGGTTTCAGGTTTTGCTGGTCTTTTTGTTAATGATTGCGGTTGTTAAGCTTGAATAGGGTCATTATAACTACATGTTTGTCCTTAAAGACATGGGTAAGGTAATAGACGTGTTTGATGTAGGGTGCAAGGAATTGGATTCGTTGTTGAAGATTTGATACTTACTGTGAAGGTCGTTCATGGGTCCAGCGTTACCGCCGTATTCTGAAGGCAGCATTTCCTTAGGAACGTATTTGTAGAGATCATTGGTGTCAGTGTGCAGGAAGATCTGAAAATAATACATAACACTAATAAGAACAATGAAAACTAATACCTAATATATCTTATTAAACCAAATTGAGACTGCTGTAAGTTGGGGAATGAGTTCACATCCTCATTGGGTGCGGTTATATTAATTGTGCTGTGTTCCTGTCACTTTATTGCAATCTACTAATCCACGTGCATCCGGTTCGTAAAACTGTATATTTTTATTTTATGTTGGAAGAGGTAAAATCATAATTTATATTTATTCTGCTTCTTTCAACAGAAATATTGAAAGAAATGCAAGCAAACTAAGTAATATTACTTAGTTAGCTTGCATTTCTTTCATTTTTTTTTGCAGAGTAAATATAAACTAGGTTAGTATGAGAATTTGTATCTTACCCTCTCTTTGATCTTGTCCTTGATAAAAGGTTTGACGAAATTGACGATCTTGTCAACAAGAGGTGAAACGTTGATGACATGGACTTCCTTCAGCTTTACGGGGTAGGCCTCCTGAAGAAATAAATAAAACAACATTTTGTTAATGACATAATTTTCAGAAAAATCGTTACAACAGTACAGAAAGATTGTTTAGAGTGACACCTCTGTCAACTTACTTTATATGTTTGTTTTTCTGTTTATTGAATCATTCTACATACAAAACTATCTCATCGTGAATGAAATATGAGAGAATTTACCAGTACTATTTAACATTTTCTAATTGACTTTTTAAGACCAGTAACCGGAAACCTTAAAGTTTATGTTTGTTACATTTTTTGTTAAAATTGCATTCAAAGTTGGTCGTATTCGTTTAAGACAATACTTTTCAAGTTTAAATATCATCTTTATAAAATGTGGTGATTTTGTCGCAAAAGATTAAATGCACACCGCATTTAATCTTTTGCGACAAAATTCCTTTTATGTAATTATTCCTGGTTGGGTACTATCTTTGTAGCCTTCAAAGTAAATTAAAGTAGCGTCAAAACCTATATAAAAACCCTCAAGTCCTTACTAACCTGTACACAGACTAAGAATTTCTTGACGAGTGTGGGTGTGAACTTGGCGAAGTGCGTCGGGGTTGCTACAGAAGCGTCTAGAACGTACACGTCTCCCGCCACTCCCTCCTTCTCTTCTGCCAGTCTGACGTCACCCAGCATGAGGGCCAGCTTGAAAGCATCCGCCACATTGGGAGTCTGGATGTCTTTGTCCATTCCTGTTGGAGATAAGGGAAAATTTAGAAAAGCAGTACCTCAGATTACAATATGTCACTGTGTCCGGTTCAAAGAAGAAAATTTATGATGGCTGTCAACTACGTCTCTTCAAAAATGTAGCATATATACGCCCTCTCATAGAAGTTGATAGAAGAGGTGTGTGTCCCAACAGTGGGAACATATAAGGCTGATGATGCCATTTACATACAGCTAATGTTTACAAAATTATCCGGAATGACTCCAACTGATCAGCATTGACTAAAATGTGTGACGTAGAACTTTACTCGTAATTTTTTTGTATATGACAAGGGTGAGGAATCTATGTCAGATCAGAACGATGCTCAAGTTTTTGCCAATAAGGAATTTTAATTACTAGATAGCTACTGACCTCTCATAACAATCACACGTCTTCCTTCTGGTGTGAGGCCTGGCAGCGGCGGCATTTGGCTGTGAATAAACCATAGCACATTATTACAAGCCCTGCTTAGTTTGGGGTCACCGGTCAAACCAAAACTTGTGATGTACAAACTTAACTGTATTTAAGTAAAATAATATTACTGTCTTTTAAAATCTTTTTTTTTTGCTAATAAAACTTTTTTTTTGTAGTTTTGATATAAGGTACTTGTATTTACACACTGTTGACCTTATTTTAAGACTCTGAACTCATTTGGTCTTGAGAATATCCTGAATGAGAAGTAACACAGTGCATACTAATTCTATGGAAGTAAGCAAATGTTGGAGTAAAAGTCATTGGTTTTTATTTTTTGTTGTCAAAAAGAGGATGTATGAAACACGTTTTCTTGAATAGATTATTTTTTGTATTTGTTTCTTTTCTTGATACTTAAAATCATTATTAATAGAGTTCAACAACCGAGGTACCTAATAGCCAGGTGTTCAGGGTTTCATATAAGATTTCGCATAATTTATTACGTTAATATTCTCACAATTTGAACTTCCGAGCTGATTTCCATAAAACCGCATTTATTATACGAGGGAGAACCCGTCAATTTCTCACAAGCAAGACCCTTGTTTCAGAAAAAAACGTAAGAAAACTTATAATTTCATATAATGACAACGGCATGGATGAAATAATTAGTGACGCCTTTTCATTGTTGCACATTTTTTCCACACTTGTCTCCGAGGAGATACTATTAAGTTTATTACTGCAATTCTGTGAGATGGTGGCTCATTATAAACATTCGCATTGGGTTGTTAACCTACAGCAGTTAGACACGTGGGTGATATCTACATGATTACTGAACTGTACGAAAATACGTTAGATGAGCCAGATTGTTACTTTTGTTCTTCAAGACCTACAATTTTTTCTACTACTGAAGTGGATTTTAGATATTTAGGTAACTCCTGTTGTGTTAAGAATCTTACAATGGAACTGCAGTAGGTATGTAAAGTTTTACCAAATAAGCCGCTGCTGTCAAACTGACTAGTGAGTTATTCGCGTTAATCGTCATAAAGATGAAACTAATTATGAGTTTTCAGTAAGTACCTTCGTAGCTGCAGTAATTAAGGTCTCATATTATTCAAATTAATGTGTAATTTGTAGAATCCTACTTGAATAGTGATAACCCAGAGGTTAAGGATGTTAAAGAAGAATTCGATGCCAATTATGTGAATATGACTGAAGGCCAGGATAAGTTAGGTGACTCATAATAAAAGTGATTATCTCCAAAGACTTCCGTTCTTGAACATGGCAGATAACGAAAGATGAAAAAGGAGTGAAATACATTTCTACATATATGGACAATCTCGGAGACAATACTTTGAGCAAGACTATTAATTTCTTAATTTTATTGGTGCCTAGAATTTTGATAGTCATGTGCCTATGCCGTAAAACGTAAGGAGATGTTTCCAAAAGTATCACCCTACTATATAAATAAAGATTTGTAACATAACACTTACACAATATTTAAAATCTCCTGCAACTCGGGGCGGTTGACATCACGGTCGTTGAAGAACTCTGGGACAGCAGCACGCATGGTGAAGTACATGTCCAGCTTACGCTTGGTCTTCTCCAGGGAGAACTTGCAACCACGGAGGAAGGTCATGATACGCTGGTCATCTGGCGGAAAGAGTAGAAGGAAGATTAGAGTTTAAAGTTAAAAGAAGAGACAAAAGATTATGATAAATGAAATTTTTGTCTAAGGATGTCCAAATGCAAGGATATTACCTACGTAATAATCTATTTTATTATATGGCTGAGTCGACTTTCAATTTCAATTCAGTAACGAAACGTTTACGTCACAGAGTACTTTTATATCTATGGAAGTTTACGTCAATGTTGGGATGTTGCAAATAAACGAATTGAATATGATTTGGATTGGATTGTTAACAGAGAGTGCAAGCTAGTTCTTGTTTGACAAGTGAATAGTATTATACTGGATAATATTTTATTGTCTTTCTTAACCCAAAGTTATCATTAGAGTTAGGTAGTTTATCGGGGTGTAAAGAGCTTTGAAGGTCCGTGGCATACCAACCTATACGCTATTTTGTATTGTTTTTTGTCAAAATGGCGGCCACGCATGTAAACTAAATAAATCGATAGCTGACAATGCAAACAGAAAACATAATAAGACCAAACCCGCCATTTTGAAAAAAAAAGCAAAATGTCGGACAGGTAGGTATGCCAAGGCTCCATAAAAAAATCTTCAATCCCCATTGTCAAATATTATTTGCACCAGTCCTCGATAAACTATCAGTTCAATAGTAATTCATTCGAAAGGTTATCATTTGACGCAAAACTGCCTTATCTGAGATATCAAAAACAAGGTACCAATAGCACTATCGAATAGATAAACTCATGTTAATAAACCTCAGAAACAGGGCGCAAGAGTTGCTTACCAAATTCATCAGGTAGATGGGGCTCCTTCTTCAGCCACTCCTTGATGTGTGCCAGATCAGCCTCCTTGGTGTCCGCCTTCTCATTCAGCTCCTCGCGGATCTTCTGCCACATCTCTCCTGCTGGCTGTTCTAGCGTCATCTTGGCTGCTTCGACTGGTCCTAAGGATAAAAAGGTTACAAGTTGTAGTCATGATGTCCAACAAGTAAGGCTCGAGGTAAAATAAGAATGACTGAAGTCAGCCCTATTCCAATAAACCATAATCCCAGAAATCTCTATAATTTTCTGGAGTTCTATAATTATATACGCTCGTTTGTTTATCATTAATTTTGGTTCTAGCACCCTAATTGCGTAACACACTGTGAATCACAATCTGAATCATTTTGAAGGATATTGCTAATACATTGCTTCATAATGTTCGAAAACTGTCTGCTCCACAACGTAAATAACGCAATGAATGCTGTTCTACTGTCAAAGTAAAAGCCATTGCTTCCGTTAGTTTGTTACGCGACTACGCCGAAGATAGCTTCAGCAGGATTGTAATTATTCTTTGAAGGACTGGAATTTTGAAACAAGAGCTTTTGGTCTGTAGTTCCAGTAACAGTACAGTCTTTTTTTTTGATGTTGGGAAATCATCAAATGACCCCTCCCGCTCTGGGTGGAGCGGAAGGGAGTGCCAGACTCTTACTGACTAAAACCCACCCGTGTTCCTTCCTTAGCCCTTTATGTTCCGGGCCAGCGGTAACCCTTTCGGATAGTCCCGCTGAAACAGTACTGTCTTATTAGGTGTTCTCATATCCGTTCATGTGTGATTTTATAAGTTACTACATATCCGCCGCGATATCACTTAGTATCAAATTAAATAGTCGATTAATATGACCACGTGCAGCTAAAATTAATGACTTCATCGATCCCAGTTTGGTGGATAATTTTGCAATTAAATTGATTGAAGTGTTGTTCTTTGTTTGTAGTGTGACGCCCTTCTGTGACGATCCTTAACGCTTAACTGTTTGACTGTGTCAATGTTCATCCTTGTGTGATTTCATCTTATAATTTGGATACTTTCCGCGAAGCCAACCCACATAGGTTATTTCAGAGAATTTTATATTTATTTGCTACTAGAATTGTAGCATTTACAGTGTCAGGAACGCATTTTCTCGACGGCCGGACTACAGTGTTGTCTCTGGTGATCTTATTAAATTAATTAATTATCTTCGATATAAATTTTCGCAGTTTCTTTTTTTACATTTGACTCCACCTCACGACATGCACCTAACGCCACAATTCAGTTTGGAAAAACAGCTTTCGACGGTTTTTAAGCCAACCACAGTAACGTCATGGCAACAACAGAAGCACAAGGGTTCATTGACATACATACACTAGCTTCTGCCCGCGACTGCGTCCGCGTGAAATTTCACCTTCCTCCCCATTCACCCTCTTAGGGGTGGAATTTCGAAAAACCCTTTCTTATTGGATACCTTCTCTTCACAAAGAACACACCCTCCGAATTTCATGTCTCTAGGACCAGCGGTTTAGGTTGTGCGTTGTTATATATCAGTCAGGACTTTGAATTATATATATAGATAATTGCCCAATACAAAGAGTAGGTAGTTAGTTTGTTTATATGGTCACATGGCCCTGTCACTACTTTGATGTGATACAAGGTCTTAGTTTAGATCGTATGTTGTAATTAGCAAGGTCGAATGTCCAGCCAAATTAGTGAAATGACTGACTGACTGCAAGAAAGATCTTTCGCTTCTGCTGTTTATGTTGAAGCAAATTCAAAATGTACCTATTTCTTTCAATAAACTATAAAAATCTCTAGGTGCCTAATAAATTGGGGTTCGAGAGCAACCGCATACACAAATGACTAGAAAACGCATCTAAAACCCTTATGTACAGTTTATGCCATATAAAGAAACCACAGCCTCATGAAAAAGTGAGCAAGAAATTATTACTACGTAACCTCAAACGAAATTCAACACCGCAACATAAAAAATTCTAAACTCGTTTTCGTGAAAATAAAATAGGTAAAGTGTGACTTTTACTTTGTAAAAAAATCTTTAAGTGTTCTGTAACTGCGTTATATGTACCGTAACGGTTTTCATGTTACGAAAAAAGCAATTTAATGAGTTTTTAACAAACTTTCACCGTTTGGTTGAGCAATGCCCTCGCTTCTCGTGTGGTCACGATGTGCCGCTCTGTTTCTTCTTCGTAATTGGTAATTACCATGCACGTACTGACATGCAACCCTAATTAATAAATAAAAAGCGCATTTTACTTTGCGAGTTAAAATGTTGGTGGCAACGCTATCTATTAAAAATTTATTAAACTAAGGTCAAAGATAGAAGGAACTCTCGAGAGATGAAGTCTTAGTTCTAGATATAAATAACAGATGACGCTGTACATAATATCAGCTAATTTATAAACTCAATTATTATGACACAGGGTTCCATTTACGTTTTGATTATGACAAAATATTACGCCCATCGCATATCCACTGGTAGAAAGTTACACACGCGTGTAGACGTTTAATTGCATCAGCTCCTAAAAAAGCGTCGATCCAAAAAAAGTAAAGGTACAATGCCGATTACAAGATAGTCCTCTAACGAGAACCACTTCAAAAGAAATGGGGAGCGATCAGTTAACAAATTTAAGAATTCTGCATGATTCATATTTATTGTGATAAACAAAAATATGTTACAACTTAATTCTGGCTTGAAGATCTAAAACTCAAGTAAAGCTTAGTATACACTGCCTGTAACTTGCACATAAGTATGCATGTTGCATGCCATGTGCCATAACAACTTTTGATTGGTGAATACCATACTGGTATGCCAGGTACTTGCATACTTTTGTGGAAGTTACAGGCATGTGTATTCCGGGCTTTAAGATAGGTACCTACTTAACTAAATCAGCATTTTTGGGTAAACAGCAGAAACCACAGTTTAAAACATAAAGCTTCTCTATGTCTCTCTAAAAACCAACCTTAGCAACGTCAGAATTGATTTAAATCATAACAAGGCATAGCTAAATGATTACAAAACCGTTTAAATTGAACTTGGCAATGAAATAAAGACTTTTTGCATAGTTTAATGAACTTTTAGATTCAGGGTCAGCATCTTAATTGGTTAACTCCTCGTAGCCTTTATAAAACAGTTAAATTACCTAATTGTGATACAAGGTGAAAATACAAAGAAAATTAAGACTACCAAGACTATGTGGAACATGAAGAATGGGTGAATGGCTTAGATGGCTATGGCACGACTTCACAGACGAAATCTTCTTCTTCATTGTGTCGATGGCGAATTCTGTTCGCCCAAAACTTAACCACTTCCACGGCATCGTCGGTAGCAGCGCAAAGGTCGTTAAGGCTGCACTTTTTGGAGCACAGATGGCAGGGCCTACCCTGCCATCTCTGGAACTATGTCCCACCTCCTAACCTGGGACATAGTTTGTGCACCAGCTCCACATCCACGCCCTGCTGATAGAACAGCACACAAATCACACAATCATGTATCTATTCTTCTATACATAAGATTCAAAGTCCTGACTGACTGATATATCAACGCACAGCTTAAACCGCTGGTAGGTACTAGAGACAGAAATTTGCAGGGTGTGTTCTTTGTGAAGAGTAAGTAGGTATCCAATAAGAAAGGGTTTTTAGAAATTCCACCCCTAAGAGGGTGAATGGGGGGAGGGTGAAATTTCACGCGGACGAAGTCGCGGGCAGAAGCTGGCGTGTTTATACTGGCTTAATTTATGTGTCTGGGTGTAATTTATCTATATATGTATGTATTTAGAAATATATAAGTATGTTTATCAGTTGTCTAGTACTCATAACACAAGCTCTGCTTAGCTTGAGACTAGACGGCGTTGTGTGATAGTTGTGGAATATTATTATTAATTGATTTAAAGCCTGACTGCATAGTTGGTCTTGGCCAATTTTAATGACAAATCTGTAGTTATAGTCATAGCTTGAATTTTTACTACTTAGATGCCCAGTTTATATGAATGAGGGCTGCATCTAACTCTAACTTATTAATTTGTAAATGTCCATTTGTGACAATAAAGTCTATGGGCAATATAAAAAAAACAATAAAGAGTGACGGTACAGATGCCAGCACATCAAGCTACTACAGTTCACCGTCCGATCAGGACCAGGCCCGTGCCGGACGGCGCGTACGTGTTCCACGCGCGCCTCAAAGAGATGTCAGCATCGAGGAGGGGCCCCATAGGGCCGAAGCCTGCCGGGTCAGCGGGATTGTCCGAAAAGGTTACCGCTGGCCCGGAACATAAAGGGCTAAGGAAGGAACACGGCTGGGTTTTAGTCAGTAAGAGTCTGGCACTCCCTTCCGCTCCACCCAGAGCGGGAGGGGTCATTTGATGACTTCCCATCCGCAAAAAAAAAAAGAGCTTCTCGAAACTGTATAATTTTCCCAATCAACTTTAAACTTAATGCTTTAGCGATAAGGTTGAAAATCTATTAAAGAAATTTTACAGATTTTAGAAGCTTGTTGTGCTGGAGTCTGTACAAAGAAACAACAAAGCTTATATGTAATGTAACTTCAATACAGTCTTTAAATCAACTTTTTACGAAAATAGTAAAAGTTAAAAAAAAGAAAAAAATACATAACATTATTACAATTTGTTTCTTTGGAAATACCGAAGTGTAAATGAATAGGCAAAGAGCTGTTAGTACGCATCGTATTACCGCTATCTATGCCTTTCAGACGATTTCTTTCACTCTCCTCGACTTTCAAAATAATTGCAGCCATCAGTAAATTCAGTAACGGTGTAAGTACCGTTGGCAACACAATTGTAGACAAGTGCCTGTGGTTAGGGTTGCTACGTGAATTTATTTTTCTACAAAGTTTTGTGGTATCGATATTTTGTTTGCAGACCGTCAGTTTCCGACGTGGTTTAGGCTAAAATGGAATGAACGATTTCTATGATATTTTATTTTTGTTTGAAATTGCATCCGTTATTCAAGTGCCATGATCTTTAGCAGTATACTGTGATTAATCAAATTGAAAAACGAGACGATGGCGATGCGAAATACAACAGTCGATTTTGATAGATAATCCAAATAAAAGAAATTATCTAGTTTAATGCTTTCGAGTCACTCTTGTTTTAAGTAAAAAATCTTGCATACGTATTATGAAGAGGTAAAATTTGTGCACTAATATTTTGAAGAGTTTGTAAGTTTAAAACTAGCCCTCGGCTTCGTCCGCGTGGTTGTCGGAAATTATCCCACGGGAACGCATCCGAGACAAAAAGTAGCCTATGTCCTTTCCCAGGATGCCATCTATCTTCTCTCCAAATTTTATCGAAATCCTTCATAGGTAACATAGGTACAGCAGACAGAGTGAATTCGAATTTATAATATTACAATAGATAGTTGGCTACAACGCGGGCAGAAATTAGTTATTAATAATTTTCTCCACAGCCTATTCAGCTATTTCAAGAAATAAGAGGGTAACCCTACCGAGATGCCAACAATGGCAGCTATTTCAATGGCGGAATGCGCGGAAGTCACGTGCGCTTCGCTTCATTCGTTTAGTTTTTATTCGAAGTGTGATGATTGGATGATGGATTCAGCACCCAACTGTTATACGATTCTACAATGGTAATAGAGAGGTGCTCGAGGTTTATTTTTTGTTTAAAATTGAAACGGTGAAAGATTTTTCTGCTAACGGTATCTTGAATTTTTTTGGTTATGACTTTTACTGAGTTTTTGTTTTGTTTTTGATAAAATTGGAAGTTGTTTATACCAGTATTTGTGACTGCATTTTTTTGGTTTAGCCTATTCTGTCCCACGTCTGGGCAAAGGCCTGGACGGTATGCGAAAGGAAAAATTTCGGTGAGATTTATTTTGTCCAACAGTGAAATAAAAAATATGTAATTCTAATTCGTAAAATTGATTAAAAAAAATATAAACTATGTTGAATAAAAAGTTTGGGCTAAAGATTATTTGGGTATTTAGTCTGAACAGCCCAAACCGAATGGCCCGCGGGCCATTCGACCGTAAACAAATTGTTATCGTGGTGTAATAAAGATCAACAGAAAGACCCGAAAATGAGTGAGAGCTTAAACACACGCGTTTATTTGTTTAAGGCTACTCTTTCGAAAAAAACTTAAAAACAGCGTGCAGATGAAGCAGCTTTTCTCCGGAACTTACAGAGAAATTACATCTGAAAAAATAGTTGGTAATCTACATGATATGAATCGTAATTTGGTTTAGCCATAATTTTTCTATCGATATCACCTATTAAGAAAAAAAACCACCAAATCACCTCCAAATCGTTGAGATGAAACCATTTTACTCCTTCATTTTTTATCAAAAGAATAAAAAAAAATATCTAGTGCTTTGCAATACAAACGAAAATCATTTGGTTTTGTTACTTTTTAAAAACATGTATATTTTTTAATATAATAAATTAAAAATGTGATCGTTTAAAGTCCGTGTCTATACCATCCCCGCACTCGTCCACGAATTCAGTGCGGGGCGCCTCGTGTTGCTAGGCAACGCGTTGGCATGCGGGTGCATGCAGGTGGCGGCGTGGCGCGGAGAGAGGTAGTTAGCTCCGCCCAAATGCACAAGGTCGTTGGCATGAATACAAGCCTTAACTTAACTGAATTCTAATTTTCACATTCCCAGACTTCAACAAATGAAATGGCTCTAAACTAGTTTTAAGTAATGCTTGAGTTTTGAGTGAAGTACATGGACCTAAAACTAAATTAAGTAAGAATTCATATTGTCCTTTTTTAAGGGTTGGTTAAGAAGGAAATTTTATAGAAAAAAGTTGGTGATCAGTGTTTATCACGATTTATTCTTTCCTCAAAATACCATTTAAGACACTAATCTACATGGTTGTCACATGATCTGACCAAGATTATGTCTGGACTTCAAAAGAGTCTATGACCTTTGAGTTTGCTTCAGTCTTTTTTCTCAGAGTAGTCGGGTAGGAAACACTAAGTCATCTTTTTGTCGTGCAAGTGTTTGTAAAAACCTACTAACATAAATTAAATCATTTGTCATTTATTATTAGCGGACAGGGAGGCACTTCTGACCATAATGTTTAAACTCTTTGTCTATGTAGGTAATTAGATTTATGGGATACATCATTAGTAAGACAGTCAGTCGTTACGAATCGTGAGAAGCTCGAAAGCCTGACAACCAGTCTTACCAACGGGTTTCGTATTACCCAGTAACTGGGCTGTGGAGGTCAGATAGGCAGTCACTCCGTGTAAAATACTGGTACTCAGCTGCATCCGGTTAGACTGGAAGCCGACCCCAAACATAGTTGGGAAAAGGCTAGGCAGATGATAATGATGATCAGTAGTCAGACACAAACCTCTCAAAATCTGAACTCATTGCTTATTTTATTATCCACATATACTACAAAATAATCTTCCGAAATAATATATGAGCGTGAAGTTATGTTGATAACTACAACACGATAGTAATCTCGTGGCCTATTTTTGTTCTCAATTACGTTAACACTTCCTTAAGCAATGTAATTATTATCTTACTTTTCTTTTTCACCTACTTATGAGCCAAACGGTCAAACTTAAGGCAACCAGTTTTCCGTTTCAAAGACGGAGCGATAAGGAGGAATAAGTATTGACCCGTTGGAATAACAGGCGTTGTCAAAGTACGAATTTATACTCCAGCAGTGCCTCGGGGTATCGTGTTACCCGGTAACTGGATTGTGGAGGTCAGATAGGCAGTCGCTTCATGAAAAATACTGGTATTTAGATGCATCTGGTTAGACTAGAAGCTGACCCCAACGTAGTGAGGAAATCTTAGATCTTGTTGATCTAAAACTTTGCCACTTCCAGGGTCAAGATCTAAAATACAGTTGTGCCAGCAGCATGAAGAAGAAGTAATAATGGTAATACCGCCAGTCTCTTGGGTACATTACCAGTCGACAGCGATGCGGATGAATTTTTCGACGCTATTTTTTAGTTTCCGTATAGTTTTAGTTAAGTTAGGATTTAATTTTGTTATTTTTAGGTAAGTAGTTAGTAACAGATAGGTACAGTAATTATGACTAAATGTTTGCATGTCAAAAGAAAACTAAATTTTATATAAAAAAGAAGTAAGAAAATGTTGTGAAAGACAAGGCAGATGATGATGAGTTCAACAGTAGCTAAGAATTGCTCAACCCTGCTCACTCTGCAGCAACCAAGCGTGATAGTGAAACAATGACGAATGTCTTACATTACAACATGTCTGATTGGTATGTAAGTAATGTATGTGTGATTGTGTGTACATTTGAGAAAGCCAATAATATCTTGAGCATTTCATTTCTCTTTGCAGTTCTTAAGCTTGGTTCATACAGTTTGCTCCAATTGTTTATTTAATTGGAGCAAACCTGTAGGGCAGTTCTCGTAATTTTAAGAACGTTCACAGTCTGATCTCAGTCTCAATCTGTCCAAAATACCTCTAAAATCCCTACATTTTTTACAAGTTTTTGACATTGATTGTCACTGAGATGAGAATGCGACTAGATTTTGAACGTTTTTAATTACGGAAATTGGTCTTCTGTATCAACGTTGAAAGCTAAGTAATTTGTTTCACTTTATGGAAATTGAAATCTGTGAATTATTATTATAGCAAGTAGCATGGTTTTGTATGGAGGTAGCTGACATCCTGGATTAACATAAATGTACATGTTAACCCAGGATGTCAGCTACCTGCATACAAAATTTTATCAAAATTGGTCCAGCCGTTTGAGCGTGAAGAAGTAACAAACATATAAACACACACACAGACACTCACAAACTTTCGCCTTTATAATATTAGTGTGATTAATGTGATAGTGTTATTATGTAGAACCATCTATTTTTGTTTTTAATCTAATAACACTTTTGCTGATCATCATCATCTGCCTAGCCATTTCCCAACTATGTTGGAGTTGGTTTCTAGTCTAACCGGATGCAGCTGAATACCAGTATTTTACATGGAGCGACTGCCTATCTGACCTATACTGAGACTACTTGTTGTTATTAACTAAGACTTGTTGTTAACTAAGACTGGTTGTCAGACATTCGGCTTCTGACGGCCTGTAACAGCTGTCAAAGATACACGAATGACAGCCGGGACCAACAGCTTACGTGTTTGCCGAGACACGGAGGGGTCTTGGTATGTAAAGATGGTGACCCATCCATAGACCATTCCATTCCATTCTGTTCTATATTATACTATATTGTATCTTTATAATTCTTTTTGTGCCTTTAATTTCCACATTTTTTTTGTAAGCCTAAACTGTCCCACTGCTGGGCCCAGGAAAAACTCAGGTACTAAAAACATTGAATCAATCGTTCACAAAATGAACGATACTGTAATAAAATATAAAGACAATACATTTTGCAATAAATAAACTACAGTAAGTCCGATCATCCGTTGTGAGCTCGGCTTTAATGCAATTTCTCCGCGAAGGCATTGACCGCACGGTAACAGGCAAGCATTGCGAGATTTTCATCTCCGTATATAAACTATAAAACTGTATAACTGTTTGTCTTAAATACACTTAGGTTTAGCCGCAAATAAAAACCATAAGAATTTCTTACGAATGTGTAAGTTTGTTTGTTGTATGATTTAATCGCGACTGAGATGACTTGTGTGTGTATTTCTGAGTCGTCCACGCTATTTGATAATTATACTAGCTTCTGCCCGAGATTTCGCCTATTTAAATTACTTATTCCCTCGACCCCGTCGCATCGCATCGCCTACCCGCACTACTTCGTTTTCGCTAAGCGATCTTTCTTACTGTTCTTCTTTTTGCTCAGCTCCTAAGAGTCTTAGCGTGATGCTAAATACCTTACAACCTTCCTCAAGGATTGTACTATCAAACTCAATTTTTTTTTTCAAATCCAACTGTCAGTTCTAGAGATTAGCGCGTTCAAACGAAGAACCTCCTCAAATTTATTATTAGTATATATTATAATTAATTATTTTGTAATTATATTTTACTAGCACCACCCCGCGGTTTCACCCGCATAATTGTCGATCCCGTGGGAATATCGGGATAAAAACTATCCTATGTCCTATTATATATCCTTCCCCGGGATACAATCTCTCAAATCTACAATTTGACGGCACGGTTGGCGCAGTGGTTAAGCAATTGACTGCTGCACTGCGTGTCGCGGTTTCGATTCCCGCACGGAACAAATATTTGTATGACTTACAAGTAGTTGTTCCGGGTCTGGCTGTTTGTGTATGTGAGATTAAATGTTTGTAAACGCACCCACGATACAGGAGAAATTCCTAGTGTGGGGCAATGTTTTAAATAAAAAAAAAAAAATCTATCGCTCTGCCAAATTTTATCGAAATCCGTTCAGTGGTTTAGGCATGAAAAGGTAACATACAGACAGACAGAGTTACTTTCGAATTTATAATATTAGTATGGATTAGTAAATATATTTCTTTTACTATATTCGTAGGCATCATCATCTGCCTAGCCTTTCCCTAACTATGTTGGGGTCGGCTTCCATAGTCGTAGCTACTACATTCGCAGACTCGTGGATTCGTGGACTTTAAGCTGATGATGATATTCGTAGGCGATTTTTAATAATCTCGCTATATTTAAGGCTCGCCTTCTATTATATGGGTTTTAAACATACTGGCGAAATGGGGCTATATACTCGTACTATAGGTGCAGCTCTGTTTAGTAGGTGCCTCAAGGATTACAGGCGTGTGATAATATGCTATTTGTTTATTTTTCTGCAATTTAAGTTTACTTATGAAAGTTGTAAAGGTTGTAGAAAATATTTATTTGTGGATTCGCTTAAGAATTATAATTATGACTAGCAGCGCCCCGCGGTTTTACCCACATAAGTGTCGATCCCGTGGGAATATCGGGATAAAACTAGCCTATGTCCTTTCTCGGGACTCAAACTATCTTTAAACCAAATTTCATATAAATCGGTTGAGCGGTTTAAGCGTGAAGAGGTAACAGACAGACAGGCACACATTCGCATTAATAATATTAGTGTTAATAAGGATGATCTAATTTCAATTAAAACCCATCAGTTGAAAATAATGATAACTGGACAGTATTATTTAAGCTTCAAAAGTATTGGAAGTTCTTTGTTGGTATCCTTAGTGCAAAGCTTTTTGATCCTCTGGGATTGCTCCAATTTTAATTAAAAAAATATGAATGTCTAGTTGACAATGTTATTATTACAAAGTTCGATAGAATAGTTTTTTTTACCCTACTTTCTGAAACCACAGACCACCTTACCACAACCACATCCAGACACAAAAAAACGACACACACTCCAAAACGAAACCTATATTGTTTTATTATTTAAAAAAATAAAGAAAGGATCACCTTGGAACTGGAAAATTAAGTCACAAGCCAAACTCTCTACTATAAAAACACTGGCACTTTTTCGTAACGTGTTTAAGGCTTTCGTGTCACTTTTGGTACCAAAAAGTTTGTACTTGCAAGCGCGGCACTCGCGCTAACCCGAATGGAGCGGGACTTGCGCGGGCGCAGGTTTTATCATTTCGTTACGGGGCGTGAGCAAGATGTTGTTAGGAGGGATGGCTTCGCTGTTTCGATGGTGAGGAATTGGTGCGAGTGGTAGCGGGTACTATAGGTATGCATAAAATAAAAAAATCAGCCTATAACGTTCCCACTGCTGGGACACAGGCCTCCTCTCTGTGAGAGGGAGTGGGCCATAATATACCACGCGGGCCCAATGCGGGTTGGCAGAAGTCACATGTCATCGAATTTTTGGTTCTAGGACATGATGGTTTCCTTATTATGCCTTCGTTTACCGTTTTGAGAGAAGTGGTGATGAAGCTGTGCCACACCGCTACCGGTGCCGGTGCGGTGTGTGTGTGGAAGTGGTGGTGTGGTGTGGTGGTGTGTGGTGGTGAAGTGGTGGTGAGTGGCGGTGGTGGTGGTGATGGTGTGGTGTATAATTTGTGCAAATAAACATTTGATTTGATTTGAAATTAAATACACAAAGTGCCTGAAAGAATTTGGGGAAGCCTTTATACTTTTTTTCTTTGGTGGGAAATCACCACAAGTGCAAGGGTACTTTTTCAAAAGTGAAATAAATTATTTAATTCAACCCTAAGAAAAGCGGATTTAGGAGGAACAAAATTTTATAATTATGTTTAATTTTTTATAGACACGAAGTTTTTCCCTGATGACTGCAATTAATGGTAATACGCAAAACATCAAACCATGCAATTTGTTATTTTCAACAAAAAATGATAATTGGTTGCCCACAATTTCAGCGGTTATAAAAACGCGCTAGGTCTGACCACAGCTCAACCAGGGTGACCGAGAAACTATGAGTCATAGCGTCGGAGACACTCAAAAGAAAAGTGAAGTAGTCGCGTGACTTTTATGTTACAGTCACCTTACAATAAATTGAAGTTTTATTAATTATTTTGTAGTAACGTTACGGGGGGTACACACGTTAGGGGTTCGAACCCAGGTAGGCGCTTTACTTTGTGTAAATAATTTCATCACCACTGCTCTCAAAACGGTGAAGGAAAACATCATGAGAAAACCGGCATGTCCTAGAACCAAAAATTCTAAGACATGTGACATCTACATGTGTGGTAGATTATGTCCCACCTCTCGAAGAGAGGAGGCTCTAGGCCCAGCAGTGGGAACATTATAGGCTCATTATGCTACGGTCCCACTTCTAGGCATAGGTCTCCCCGATAGCTTTCCACTTGGCCGTTTATATACAGAAGCTACTACAATCTGTCAAATTTCTTTAATAGATTTTCAACTTTATTGCTAAATTATAAGGTTCAAAGTTGATTGGGAAAATTTGACAGTTTCGGGTAGCTTGATGTGCTGGCGTCTGTACATTCATTCGCGGTTGGTTCAAGGCTGCTTGTTTTTACATTCAGTTTTGTCTGGTATGACTGGACTGGAGAATTGGTGGCAATATCGAATGTACGAGCAATAGATAAATATGTTCGGGAAAAAGCCTCGGCGTTCGGCTTAGCTCGATTTGTGTAGAGCTAACTCCGCATGAGTAAGCGAGGGTAGCCACCGTATCCCGTCCGATCAGGACCAGGCCCGTGCCGGACGGCGCGTACGTGTTCCACGCGCGCCTCCAAGAGATGTCAGCATAAATTGAGGGGCCCCTTAGGGCCGAAGCCTGCCGGGTCAGCGGGATTGTCCGAAAGGGTTACCGCTGGCCCGGAACATAAAGGGAGGAGGAAGGAACACGGGTGGGTTTTAGTCAGTAAGAGTCGGACACTCACTTCTGCTCCGCCCAGAGCGGGAGGGATCATTTGATGATTTCCCATCCACAAGAAAAAAGGGAAGTTACTGTAAAAAGTTTGCCGATCGGCACGACTTGAACGGAATTCGAATATGAGTAGTAATTGCTTCGGATCGGCTTTGTTATTTAACAAATACTGCCGAACCCAATGCCCTGACCCAAACATCAATGCTGGAAGAGATTTCTTATGAAATAAGCATCACCTATTTTTGTTCTGTTTTTTTATTGTTTGTTTATATATGTGTGTACACTGTACTGTCAACAAAACAGATAGGTATGCAGGATCGTCGGATATAGTTGAAGTTTAGTAAGAAATCGATGGATGTTCTCGAATAAAATTTAATTTTAATACCTAATAGAAAATATTCAGCTCATTTATCAAATTAAATTTCTGTCGACAACATCCATATTCGGTTTCTTACTAAATTTCAATTATATCCGACGCTCCTGCATGTTTATCTCTTTTGTTGACTGTACATAAATGGTAACATAAATAAATCAATCGACTTACCTTATCGTAGTCTACTGCTTTACACACGCCTCTAGAAAGAAAGAAAGAAAGAAAAATGTTTATTTGGCCACAGTTCGTGAAACACAAAATACAAAATTAACAAAATAAAAGATTATGTTTCAACAACAAAAGATAGTGTGTGCCTCACGGCTGCGCCAAAAAGGTTCATTTCAGCATTAATGCCAGACATTAATGTCTGACGCTGGTTTTCTAATGAACCTGTGGAAAGTGACGGGGAGTACACACAGTTTCAACATACCTAATACATACTTTTTATACATATAAATAAATAAATAAAATAGTAAATAAAATAGTAATCCAGAACATAATTATCATTACAAAAACAAAAAAGAACAACGAAAAACAACAAAGTCTCATCAAAACCTGTTGTTCGCGATAAATCTAGATGAGACAAATACATAATGCTCCGTACACGATGCACTCAAAGCGCAACAGGCCGCCGAGCACGACGGACACCTACGTTATAAGAAAACTGGGCTGTTCGACTAAAAGCATGAATAGTCGTAATAATAATACAAAAAAATAAAATGACTCACAAATAGTTAATTCAATGCCATTCGAAGAAAGTGAAGTACCTACCTTTATCAATAGATGAAGTAGGTACAAATGGCAATAGAAGAAGGTCAAGCGTTATTTACTACGATACTACTATTTACGATAATTTACTTATAAAGATCAGCATTGCTATTTGAGTTTAGTGTTAGTGTAAACAATTTATTTCTACCCTCTTTTGTTTTAGTTGTGCATTTTCGAATGATGCCCTGTGCTCACACAACAAAAATACCGTGTTCGGCCAAGGTTCCACAGAACAATAATTAAAACAAAAAAGGTGGATGCGTGATGCGATCTCGACCCCAACTGTGCGTCACAGTCGCAAGTAGGCAAGGCACAATGTGTAAGTATGAAAAACAAAGAGTACGGGATTGTGGTGACACAAATAAATAATGTGTCCGTTTATGTTTCCCACAGGTCTCACCACTGCGGCGGCAGCTAGGCGCTGTGGATGGCACAGCATCGCCATCGAGTAAGGGACATTTGAGGCAGCAAAAGGACGGGAAAACACAGAGCGTGCCACCACGCGCATACCCCATTCTGTACATTTGTAACACAACAGGAATTATGTTTTAAGGTACTGTAGGCATTTCATATAAGTGACACATTTAGGGCGACCATATCTAATTTCTGTTGCGAATCTATCAGATACTGCCGTAAACGTGTTCTGAACGTGTGGATAGTGCCCAGTAACCGTAATGGTGGTGGGATATTATTCCACACCTTAGATGCAGCGTATCGGAAAGTGCCTCTGAAAGCTGCTGTCCTATGAGCCTGTGTTGAGAGTTGTTGCGCACATTGCCTGGGCGCGCAATCTCGTCTACTAGCCATCCAACTAAGCTTGTCATATAAATACTTTGGTTCCCTAGACTTAACGACACCAAACAGCAGGCACGCTAGGTGTAACTTTCGTCTCGACTTCATCTTGAGAATAAAGTGTTTGTTAAGAAAGGGGGTGACATGACTTCTAGGAGGAACAGAGTAACAGAAGCGCGCACATGCATTCTGGACTCTTTGTATTAGTCGATCGGTACGAGCCAGCAAGCGTGGGCCGTAAACCGTATCAGCGTAGTTTAATTTAGACAGAACAAGGGTTTCGACTAGCTGCTCGCGAAGCTTTTCAGATAAGAACGGCCTCATCTTGTAAAGCAGTTTCAGACGATAGAAGCAGTTTCTTACGGAGTCAGCAACGTGTTTCTCAAATCTGAGGCTGCTGTCCATATATAACCCAAGGTTCCGCGCCTCCTCCACACGGTCAATAGGCTCACCCATTAGATTCAAATTAAGGTTTAAAGGTATCTTCTTCAACTGCTGCCTGGTACCAAACAACATATACTTGGTTTTCAATGGGTTTAATGCCAGACAATTCTCGGTCGGTCTTGGTCGTCGTTTAGGTCTCTAATGGCCGACTCATAATCGTCTGGACTGAAAGATAAATACAGTTGTACGTCATCGGCGTAAATATGATACTTGCATTTCTGAAGGCACTTTATTAAGTCTGCACAGTAGAGAATAAAAAGAATCGGACCTAAAATTGATCCCTGAGGAACGCCTCTATCTATGGAAGTAAGGGCCGAAGTTAAAGTAGTACCATCCGATAAACGCAATTCTACCAGTTGTTTTCTGTTACTGAGGTAGCTGTGGAACCATTGAATGGCATTGTCGTCAAAACCGTAGTATTGTAACTTTGACAGTAATAGCGAGACGTTAATGCAATCAAACGCACGGGAAAAATCAAGTAGCACCATCAGTGAACACATGCCCTTATCTTGGGCTGATAGAATGTTGTCCGTAACATCCAGTAACGCCGTAGCAGTGCTGCGCTGTTTCCTAAAACCGGATTGTAGATCAGGTAACACTTCGTTTTCTTCTAAAAACCGAGTTAATTGACGGCACACTACCCTCTCCATTACTTTTGAAAGACAGGGAAGAATACTGATCGGCCGCAAGTCTTTAACTTCTACAGGGTTTGGACTCTTAGGTAGGGGTCTAACTGTGGCTATTTTCCAATGGTGAGGAAACTTTGATGACCATATGGAATAATTAATAATGTAGGTAATAGTTTCTAAAGTGTGGGGCAAAGTTAGAGAAAGCATGCTTAAGGTTATATTATCGTAGCCTTCAGCATTTGACTTTAGGTCCGAAATAATGCGAGAGATATCATCTTGGTCCACCGGAGCAATTGTGAATATTGCTTCACTATATCTGTGGTTCTCATAGAATGATATAAGTGACGTGCTAGCTACAGGGTTGCCAGGGACGTTCAAAAAAGTGTTATTTATGAGGTCTGGGTTTCTAAAATGTGGGGGAAGGTCTTGTCCTTGCTTTGACGGCGCAAACGTCGATTTAATGTTCTTCCATAGTAATTTTGGATTATTTATTTTATTATTTATATTGTGCTTAAAATAAGCAATTTTTTCATGATACAAGGAACTTTCTACCAACGATTTTAACTGTTTATAGTAGTCCCTTTTTGTTCCCGATTTATTGTTCCTATATTTGGCTAATGCATTGTCCCGCAACCGCATCATGAGCTGGATAGTGTCCGTAATCCAGGGATACGATAACTCCCTAATACGACAAGTCTTTATTGGCGCGTGAACATCAAACAGTGATATTATGCAGTGATTTAAAGTATCAACCATATCATTCACGTCAGTGAATTCAGAAACAAGACCTATGTTTAATTGTGATAAGTCCGTATAAAAATTATCCCATATTATGTCTTTCATCGGCCTAAATTTGATTACATATGGTATAAATTTGTCCCGCTTTATGTGAAATTCACTGACTATAATTGAATGGCCTGTAATTGAACCGAACGATTCCACCGTCGTGTATCTTGCCCTAAGGTCTGTGCACAGTAGGTCGATAAGAGTCTCACTCGTATCTGTGAAATGAGTAGGCATTGTGACAAGTTGAATGAGACTTATGCAATTTAAAAATTCTTGTACTTTTTTGGTTTTAGTCTCGTTTTTGTTGAGCATGTTCACATTGAAATCACCGAGCAGTATATAATGATCACAGCTACCCAGCGTGGCAAAGGTGTTCGTGATGGCATCAAGGAAAAGATCTATGTCAAACCACGGTGGCCGGTAAGCTGTACCAATCGCAATTTTTTTCCCGCTTAACGAGATTGTCAGCCACATCTGTTCGACGGAATCGAACCTGGGATCAGCCGTGCCAGTACAGATGCGCGCGCTCAGACCCCGCCGCAGATAAAACCCAACGCCCCCACCACGTCCCGCGCAAACAGTTGACGGCCGCGGAGTGTGACGTAGACGATAACCGGGTACAACCGGCGCGCGCCCCTCCTCCCCCGGCCGAAGCCAAGTTTCGTTTATAGCCAATAAATCAAAATTATATCTGTCCATTGCACAAATCAAGTCATCATGGCCTGTACCCAGAGACCCTGCATTAAGGAAGCCAACCTTAAGATATTTTCCACTTTTAGGCATCATGACTATAATGTAAAATTACTACAGTTACGAGTATCGCTAATGCACATTGAATCCAAATCTTAACAGTTTGCATAACCCTAGCTTTCCTAAATAATAGTATTGGTTCCGAATAAAATAAAAACAATTTATAGGTATTATCGAATATTGGACAGTTAATGTGAATGTGTATTATAATAAATATTATGATAATAAATAACAATATAAAAAGGATTGAAAATATTCCTACATGTAGGTTAATGTTGTTTATAAAAAATATAATAATGTGAGTATGTCGAAACCGGTTCACGAGCCCACTGAGATGCGCCGCCGCCGCCATGAGACAAACAACATAACATAACATAATATCGCGCCTGTTTCCCCAGAGGGTCGGGCAGAGCGAAAACAACTGATGATAATGATTAGACCATGACACTTTTGCAACATACAATAAAATCGTCATTGGTATGTTAGAAACCAAAAATATACAGTAATAATCGAAACAAAAAAAGCAAAAATAATAAAAAATATTGGTAATAGTAAAACAAAAATATTTAGGACATAATATTATGGCCGTCGGTAACCGGTACAGGTATGGGTACAAAGATGCGCTGCACATCAGCTTCGCAGCGTATTTGGCAAGTGGCGTCCCCAGGTCTGTATCGGGCAAGTATACGGCCTCGCTTGCACCATACAAATTGCCAACCAAGCCGGACCCCGGCCTCCCGCGCCATCCGAAACAACTCACGATTCAGCTTCGTAAGACGTTCGTTGACGTAGAATCGCGCCGGCGGACCGGGCATGTCGAGATCAGCTGAAGTCATACCACGACGTACTCGTGCTGCCTCCAGCATCTCGTCGCGTAGATCGCGGCGCGCGAGGCGCACGACGAGGAAACGAGGGCGGGTCTCCACCGGCGTCGGCTGCGTAGCATTTATGCGTCTGCCTCCAACGCGCTCGGCGCTCACAATATCGCGCGCCTCAACCTTAACGCCCATCTTTGACGCCACTAGCATAGCCGTGTGTATGGGATTTTCACCACTCGGCTCCGGCAAGTTTGAAATCTGTATATCAGTGGCTAGCAGCTCCTGATCACGGTCATTTCTCTTAGGCTGCGCCACAACACCTGTCCTCCTCCTTCCGCATCCAGCCTGTCCCCGCCGCCGTTTTAAGGTCGTCGGTCGATCTAGCTGGGGGGCATCCCTCACTAAACATGTGTTTAACAGCCCCACTGGTCTCGTGGTTGCAAGCGCGACTGCTAAGCGTGGGGTCCTGGGTTCGATTCCCGGGTCGGGCAAAATGTTATTGAGTTTTTCCATTAGGAATTTCTTAGTAACAGCCCGGAGTTTGGAAGTTGGCGGTGTGTTACTCCCGTGACTCGGAAAGCACGTTAAGCCGTTGGTGCTGCGCCTGATCTCTCTCCGGTCGCGTCGGATTGCCGTCCCGTCGAACAATGAAAGTGAGGGAAAAGGGAGTGCACCTGTGTCTGCGCGCACGCTTCTGCACCCGAACATCTCCCGCGCCGAAGGCTAATAGTCTCCCTTGAGATTGGCCGCCGCGGCCGAAATACGATATGGAGGACTTTTATTTATTTATGTGTATAAGAAAATATACTGTTGCTCTGTTTGCTAAAACCAATATACATACTACCTACGACTATCAATTCATCATTAAAACATGGTATATTATTATGGTCGTATTTCGTGTAGCCATAATTTACGCCAGAAATTCCAAGATATACGTAATTAAAGGTAGCCTAGGTTACTTGTCGGTTATAAATTAATCACAAAAGTTCTGAAAATCTCATTTCGTTTCTTGAATCATGATTGTAAACAACCAATTTAGTAATCTGCCGGTCGATTCTGTAAAAATCTTACCGTGAAAAGTTAGGTGAAGTGAGTTTGTTTTTGCTAGGAATTGACACTATTGCCAGCTCACTCCACGCTCACTTCACCTAAGTTTTCACGGTGAGACTTTTACAGAATAGCACCGCAGTAGTTAGTTGGGCGAGTAATGTGTGTGTCAGATTCATAAACATTGAACACTCAAACTCATAAATATTCAATTTCCAGTAATCGTTTTTGTTACGTAAAATATTTCCGTCGACAGTTCACCAATTCATGTGCAAATGTGAAATAATAATTATTATACTTAACAATTGGAATATGATATTAATAAATAACTAATTATTATGTACTAGAAAATTTGAAAGCCTTTTGTCACACATTTAGCAGTTCTTGCTTTTCAGTAAATATAAGGCCCCGTTCACACGGTGATGAACAGTACAATTTTTTAGTGTTCCTATAATTTTGGGGTCGCATGACAGTTTCACACTGCATTTGTTGCATTATGCACAGTGGGATGTTGACGTGTGATCCAGTGTTATTGGGAATTTCCTGCAAAATCCTTCGGATTGTGTAAAAAAGTGTGTTACGCAATTTTATTGGGATGCTGATCATCGCCGTATGAATGGAGTGAGTAGTTATAGAAGAATTGTTAAAATTGTTCAGCACAAACATACAATACAAAAGACATCAACGCGTTTTTGTAAAAATGCTTGTTTGAAAATAATAATAATTATTATACTTTCCTGTCTATATATTCCTTTTGTTTAGGAAGTTTTTGAAAGTAAAAATCACACTCATATTATAAAGGCGAAAGTTTGTGAGTGTGGGTGGGGGTGTGTGTGTGTGTTTATATGTTTGTTACTTCTTCACGCTCAAACGGCTGGACTAATTTAGATAAAATTTGTTATGCAGGTAGCTGACACCCTGGATTAACATATAGGTTACTTTTTATCCAGATATTCCCACGGGATCGAAATTTATGCGGGTGAAACCGCGGGGCGCAGATAGTGAGTTTGTTTATAATTTAGTGGTTTAGACGAGCTACGGGCCTACTCTTCCAGCGATGGTGGTAATCAAAACATATCGATGACAGTGCCATATTGTTATGGAACGCGTTTTTGGTTTGTTATTTTGATATCGGTGCCAAATCTGTTGTTCACAAACTAAACTAAATTTAAGTTCAGTGCATCTTTTTCTTTCTATTTCACTAAGAAAAAGACAGAAGTTAAGTCTTGTCTAGTTAGTCCTGTCAAATTTATCAGCGCCTGACGTAAATATTGACGTAATTTTAGTAGGCTAGTTTCTAATCACGTTTTAACTTGTATGGGTTAGTGTAAGGCGCTGATGAATTTGACAGGACTAAACTAAAATTTATCTTCTATCTGTAATGAAATAGAAAGAAAAAGATGCACTGAGCTTAAATTTAGTTTAGTTCCTGAACAAGGGAATTGGCACCTTAGTCTACTTTGTTCATTTGTCAAGATTAGTGTCAAATAAGATCACTTCTTCTTCTTCTCGATATTAATTGTTTTAGGGGTGCCGTTTTCACTTTATAAAAAAAAAATAATGTAAATGTTTCTTTTTTCTAGTAGCTCCTCGGTTTTTTTTGTTAGCTATCCTGTCCCACTGCTGGGCAAAGACCACCCCCAAATCCTTCCATGAACTCTTTTCTCGTGCCACCTTGAACCAGCCCTCGCGGTACGCGTCCAGCACCCTATTGCGTAACACATATCAATCGGAATCTGATTCATTTTGAAGCAAATTGCTAATCCATTGCTTCATAAGTTCGAAAAAATTGTCTGATCAATACGTAAATAACGCAATGAATGTTGTTGAACTGTCAAAATGAAACCGATTCCGATTGATAATGTGTCTTTCTGGGCCATCCATTATGTGGAGATTTTAGACAGCTCTTCGTTTAAATAAATAAAAAACAAGTAGTCACGTTTGTGTAATTCAGGCAGCTATGTATTATAATATTTTTATTAACATGGCAGCGTAACGCGTAAAAATTGAGAAAGCGCATATTATTTTAAATTACTGTCCGTGCTAATATTTCATAAATAGGTATGCACGACTGTAACTTATACGTTGTTGTCAAACTTTATTTATTAGGTTTGGCAAATTACTGTGAATGAACTTTATAATTAGAATTTTATTACCAGTTAAAAGTGGTTCTATTTAAGAAAATAAGAAACATTAGAAGTTTGCCAAGTTGTAACTTTATATGGTACGTTCCAACCTAGGTTGAAACGACCTTTAATTTGTGATCTATCTATATAAATAAAAATCAGTTGCTGAATGTATTGTACGCGTATCACTTCTGAACGGTTGCACCTATTTGGCTATTTCTTTTTTTGTTGTGCTTGTAATTGTCAGGACAAGGTTTCTATGAAAGAAAATGTTTGAAAAGTTGCCGGCAAAATTGTAAAATTCAGAAAAACTGAAAGAGTTTTTTGTATAAGAATTTTGTATGAATTATTGAAATTTGGACGGACAACGTCTGTCGGGTCAGCTAGTTTTAACCATACTATTATTATAAATTTGAAAGTAACTCTGTCTGTCTGTCTGTCTGTATGTTAACTTTTCACGCCTAAACCACTAAACGGATTTCGATAAAATTTGGCAGAAAGATAGATTGCATCCCGGGGAAGGACATAGGATAATTTTTATCCCGATATTCCCACGGGATCGACACTTAGGCGGGTGATACCGCGGGGCACTGCTAGTATAACATAAATCATCATCAGCACAGGTGGAAAAAACGGTGAAGGAAACCCACATGACCCATAATATATGGGTCTAGGATATGTGAGTTTCCTTCACATAGTGTCTAGTGTCCATATTGTTGCGCGCCACAATTAATGCCTGGTACATGGTGACATTAGTTACCACTAGCGCCATCTAGTATCGAGTAGCAGAACTAGTCGAGTCACGATCGTTCTAGAAAATTCGATACTAGAACTTTGTAGAACTTTCTCGAACTACTTTTTATTGTCACGAACCCGAAGCTCGTAACAATATTATGGAACTATGTGACGTCCAGCGACCTGACCCCTACTGGGCCAGGGTTACGGCTCGCTTTCTCTCTCACACAAAGAAGCACCCCAGCAGTGGGAAAATAGGCTGGTAAATAATAATAATACTCATACTGCTCGTTATGACTTAGGCGATCAATCTGCTGAACGTCCTGATTGCTCAAGAGTCGGAAGTTGACATATTTATGTATAGCACTAAATCTACGTTTAATGTTTGTATGAAGTCTTTTAGTTAGATAAATGTTATGGCTTGCTGTGCGCTTTGGTGTTTACTGTAAGGCCTCTGCCTCGAATCTTGCGGGCGGCGGCGGCGGCGGCGCGGGCGGTCACCGCTTGACTGGAGTGCACCGCTCGTTGCCCGCTCCCGCGCCGCTGTTTTCGAGGGCCGCCCGGCCCCGGTCCATTTGATTTTACGCATTAGATCCTGCCGCTCCCGCGCCGCCGCCGCCGCCGCCCCGCTGCCCGCAAGATTCGAGGCAGAGGCCTTAGTGTTTGGCCAGACTGGGGAGTGGGGCGCGGGCACGGGCGGGCGCGGGTGCGGGAACACGCGCGTACTGCCTGTCCGTACTGGAGCGCGGCTGCGTTCTGAGTGTTGTCGTGTCCAGTGTTTGTCAAATATAATATGGATGAAGACGACTTATTTTTACTTGAAAAAAAGCTCGAACTAGTTTGAGAACCCCGGTACCAGCGCGGGCCGCCCGCGCCCCACAGTGTGTTATAAACCCGCATTTGTCTCACCTTGGTTTTATTGAAACATTCCTAAGTTATTATCATTACAAACATAAGAGTAAAACTTCGAAATCGAAATAACTAATAGATCTTCAGAAAAAAAAAAAATTAAAGTTTGCTTAAAGCCTCAGAAGAGATTCATATATTTAATGATAGCTTAAACAAACCCTTTTGAGCAGTATTAAAATCACAATCTAATTCTATTTAATAATTAATCTTATGCACCCATTTGAAGCAACGCACAGGCTAAAATGTTAATGATGAATAAATTCCCTATTGTAACTTTTCTACCCCTAAGCATAATACACCTACTGTGTCAAACAATGACATATAATTACAGCTACAAGTCATTTTCATTTCGCCACGAGCACAATAAAACGAGTGGTAAATTCCGAAACCGTAATATACAGAAAGTGTCTAATAGAGGTGAGTCATAGTGGTGCGATATCTCCCCCCTCTAGTGGGGAGTTACGGTTTCCATTGATATACGATTTTGGTTAGATGGACAGACGACCTCAAAAAGTTGTCTGGGACAGATGATGCGGAAGGTGGAGGACAGGGTGTTGTAGTAGAGCATGGGAGAGGCCTATATCCAGCAGTGGACTGCGATAGGCAAAGTTGATTGATTGATTGGCGATTTTGGTGAAAGAGACTATTATTGTTCATTTGTTTTACTTATTGTTTACGCTAGTCTAGTATTGTAGTAGATTTTTTATTAAAGAGTTCGTCTAAAGAGGTGAATACTGACAAAAAATTTACCAAATTGGCATCGCGATTGCGTTACTGTGCTCAAATCGAAAGACTTTTTTTTTTTGATCTTTGTCTTGCAGTGAAACAAAGACAGCCTCATACAATATTACTGCAGTAATAACGTGTCGTAACACAAATGGAAACAGCACCTCCTAACGATTATACTCTGTCGAAATATCGTTCGCCACTAATGTTAGATTCGCGTTGCGTACGACGCACTAGTCCCGCACTGAACCGCACCGAAACCGCATCAAGGTTTATTGCGGTACCATAATGTGAGCATTTGGCTAAATTATTATTATTATGGGACGGGACTGAAGTTCAGGGGGATTGAAATGACGTGATGATATACGAGTAGATTGAAAACGTTTGATTGCATGGGAACTTCATATGCCTAGCCTTTTCCCAACTATGTTGGGGTCGGCTGCCAGTCTAACCGGATGCAGCTGAATAACAGTATTTTAAATGGAGCGACTGCCTATCTGACCTCCATAACCCAATTACTAGGTAATACGATACCCCTTGGTAAGACTGGTTGTCAGACTTTCGGGCTTCTGACGACCCGTAACGACTGTCAAAGATTCACGAATGTTGCTCTGACTCACCACTGCTCTCAAAACGGTGAAGGAAAACATCGTGAGGAAGGCAGTGGGAACATTATAGGCTGATTATGTATAATAAGCCTGAAATGTCCCTACTGCTGGGACACAGGCCTCCTCTCTTCGAGAGGGAGTAGGCTGTATAATATCCATCACGCGGGCCCAGTGCGGGTTGGTAGATGTCACATGTCTTCGAATGTTTTGGTTTTAGGACATGCCGGTTTCCTCACGACGGTTCCTTACGAGTTGTAGGTCGTAGGTTCGAACCCAGACAGGCGCTTTACTTTGTGTAAATTATATCATCACCACTGCTCTCAAAACGGTGAAGGAGGCTGATTATGCATGATGTAAAATATTTACAGGTGTCCTAGACAACTAGAGCATGACTTATCTGGTGGCGTAAATTTGAAACAATTAGTGAGACGGATTCATCGTTACTGGGTTGAGGAGATCAGATAGGCAGTCGCTCCATGTAAAATACTGGAAGCAGACCCCAACATAGTTGGGAAAAGGCTAGGCCGATTGTTTTTTTATGATCCGCGGCCTTAGTGTGAGGTTTTTCGACTCACGTTCGATTGCGAGCGCGTTAAGAATTTTGTATGGGAAATTAGGTTTCTCCTAGTGACCACCAGGTGGCGCTATAACTTTTTTCCCTACAAAATTCTAACGCACTCGCAATCGAACGTGAGTGAAAAAACTCACACTAAGGCCACCGTAGACAACAACAGGGCCAAGTAAATTAAATTACACGAGTAGAAAAGTTCATAAGAAAATCTCACCCTGGTAGAAGCTATCAGTGGTTAGAGCCTGAAAAATTTAGAAGTGGAACTGGTTTATATTATCTCATAGTAATATTTTGAATTCAGACGTCAGATGTTGGTTTGTTAGTATACTGGTTTGTTATTATACTTGTTTGTTAGTATACTAGTTTGTTAGTATACTGGTTTGTTAGTATACTGGTTTGTTAGTATACTGGTTTGTTAGTAGTCCGGAGTCTCGATTTTTGCCCGGATGATGGCTAAGCTCGCCCTTTATTACATGGGACTTAAACATATCATCATTATTTCAGCCGAAAGACGTCCACTGCTGGACATAGGCATCACCCAAGCACCTCCAATTCGTCCGTTTTTTTTTTTTCTTCTGTGCTTCTCGCATCCAACGGGTTCCTGCAGCCTTCACAAGGTCGTCGGTCCACCTACCTTAAACATACGTAACTGGCGAAATAGATATAGTATGTGTTTGTGTAGTATGTAGTCACTACATACTACACAAACACATACACAATACATTGTAGTGTATAATACTGAAGGCCAATTCTCTTAATTAAAAACGTTCAAAATCTAGTCGCAATCTCATCTCAGCAACAATAAATGTCAAAAAAATTCAAAAATGTAGGAACATTAGAGGTACTTTTGACAGATTGAGACTGAGATCTGACTGCGAACGTTGTTAAAATTAAGAGAATTACCCCTCAGGTACACTTAAATCTGTCTCTCTCCCTTCAGGAATTACAGGTGTGCTGTTATGATTGTTTCATACGTTTCATAAGTGCCTATGTAAGTGTATGTGAAGTAAAATATTTTTAATTTGAATTCATTTCTTCAAAAGTGTCTTTTGTGTCAGTAAGTTGCAAGCTAAATGGGAAAACGAGAGGATGATCGTCTAAGCGATTGTAGCAAAAACAGGACTTTCGCTTTCTTCCTTAATCTATCTATTTTGCAACAAAAAATAATAAACCGTTACTTAGTCTTTCTAATTAGCAAATATGTCTTTAATTCTACCTAATTATCCAGTGAGAGTAATTACTTGTAACATACATGTTCATTCGCTATTTTTTAACTGTTATAGTCTTTTAATTATTTTCTTTTTCAGCTTTAATGTTAGTTAACTAGCTTTTAGGTAAAGCTTCATCATCATCTGCCTAGCCTTTTCTCAACTATGTTAGGGTCGGCTTCCAGTCTAACCGGATGCAGCTGAATACCAGTATTTTACATAGAGCGACTGCCTATCTGACCTTCACAACCCAGTTACTGGGTAATACGATACCGCTTGGTAAAACTGGTTGTCAGACTTTCGGGCATCTGACGACCCGTAACGACTTTCAGAAAATCTACGAATGACAGCCGGGACCAACGGCTTAACGTGTTTTCCGAGTAGTTAAAGTTTATATTATAATATATTATTTTGTAGACCCTTTTAATTTATCTTTTTGGTTTTATAAATTAAATATGTTTACTCGACTTTCGTGGCGTATATAAGAATAGTCATCTAAATGAGCTTCCAAGTGAGCATCACATACCAACTTTCTCAGCAAAATATTTACTTTTTAAACGATTATTGCTTATATTTACATTAATTTCTTAATTGTTATAACAAAAGTTGGCATCGCGATTTCTAATGCGTCGGTTTATGAGTACGTGTGTACAAGACGGATGCACATGACGTAATCGTTGCTAAATTTGGCGGCGGCGCAATAAACTACGGACTACAGTTTTTCATTTGAGTGGCCATGAGTTTGGGGTAAGTGGGATAGTCCTGGCTCCTGACCTGAATATTCAAGAAAATGTTATGGATCGGCAAACACATCTATGTGGGCAATGTTGCCGATGCAAGACAGTTTGACATGGATAGATTATAAACTATCATTTAATACGTTATATTGTAAGCAGTATAGTACAGACGCCAGCACATCAAGCTACCCGAAACTGTCAAATTTTCCCAATCAACTTTGAACCTAATGCTTTAGCGATAAAGTTGAAAATCTATTAAAGAAATCTCACAGATTGTAGTAGCTTGATGTGCTGTTGTCTGTACAATTTACAATTTATCGGCAGTTTAGAATCTCGCGAGATAGATTATGAATTAACGGTGTTCACAAATCTTACGGTGTCATATACAAAATTCATTTTACAGTTCTGCTTTCAATGATGTGTTGAAAAGAAAATTTACAAAATCACCAAATTCGCACGACGAGTTGTTGGTCGTAGATTGTTGTTATTAGAATACAGAGATGACGACATCCCTTAGTCGCTTATTTTGCTTCACAGAGGAACATGGGCAAAAAAGAGGCCCATATTATTGGCTGGAAAGTAAGTTACGAAACTATAAGTGTAATTTTTAGGGTTCCGTCCTCAAAGGATAAAAACGGGACCCTATTACTAAGACTTCGCTGTCTGTCCGTCCGTCTGTCTGTCACAACGCTGTATCTCAAGAACCGCGATAGCTAGACAGTTGGAATTTTCATAAATTATGTATTTCTGTTGCCGCTATAACAACAAATACTAAAAACAAAACAAAATAAATAAGTATTTAAGCGGGGCTCCAACAAACGCTACTTTTTTGCCCTTTTTTGCTCGATATCAATAATGGCAACAGGTAGGCACTTGAAACATTCACAAAATACTCAGTTGTATTTTTACTTTAATAATAAAGAATAAAATTAAAATAAATATTGAAGGGGGGCTCCCATACAACAAACTTGTTTTTTTCGGCGTTTTTGCCTTGTGGTACGGAAGCCTTCGTGTGCGAGTCCGACTCGCACTTGGCCAGTTTTATCAATAGGCGAAGAGCCTTGCAGCGTTTACCCTAAAAACTCCAAATCTAACCAGTTTAACCAATCATAATGTTTCTAACAAATTTCTTCTTCAGAATTTTAAGTAAACTTCCCACTATTCAAAAGCGTTTGACCTCATGGTCACCCTACATTCCTTTACTAGTGCGTGAAGCGTTGCGTGCGCAACATTTACTGATTTGCTACTTGTTTATACTTCTGATTCTCTGTTTACCCTTAAAACATATTTGCCATAACAATATCAACCTTAGACATTTTGAAATAAGGACTTTAAATAAACCACCAGGTATGAATTTTAAAACTTACTTGCCAGGGGATTTGACACCTTATGCCCTTGTAACAATAGCTGTAAAAGAAACGGTTGGATGTCATAAGAATTGTTTTACTGATTCGATAAGATATTGCTATTTATTTAATTGTTGTGTTGATGTTATTTACTTTTATTTTTAATTAATTTAATCTAGATTGATGTGATAGTAGGTAATCAGTATTAGTAAATTAGTTAGTTTTTTTTTTTAAATTTTGCAAAGTGTGTAGGTAACAAGATTGTGCGTATTTGGATTGCGTGGCTAAATGTCAGAGCTCAATTATATTTTTACGCTTACGAACTTCAGATAAAATTTACAGAAAAAACAGTCTTGAACACGTTAGCATAGGTTTCGTAATTGAGATTAATAATGTAGACTTAGGCCATCATACATAAGGCATACTAATTGGGTACGGTAGGCATAATTCAAACACAGACAGAGGTTTCATTTAGGTTAATAGAGAAGTATGGAAGAAAAGGACATGTTGCGCCGACCTCAAATAAATTTGGATAAGGGCAGGAGAATGATGACAGTGGTTTCATTTGTTTTTCCATTTAACATTACATTCAGCATTCGTCATCATTCATTCAGCTGATAACGTCCACTGCTGAACCTAGGGCTCCCCTAAGCATCGCCACAACGACCAGTCCTGTGCTTCTTGCATAAAAAAATATATTTTCCTAAATTTTATTTTACTTACTTACTTACTTAGCAAAACCTCAGACAGACAGACAGACAGACGGACGGACATGACCAAACTATAAGGATTCCTTGTAGGAACTACGGAACCCTAAAAAACAAATTATATAGGGTGTTAAAAAATTAACCTGACAAACTTTATGCGGTGCTTTAGACCATTGAACTGAACAACATTCACTACGGGGCCAACTCTGAAATCACGAAAAAAAAAAATCAGCTGTTTCATACATTTTGGTCAAGTAGGTATTGAACTTTTGTATTAAACAGCTGATTCGACTGCTGGCTGTTTTGACTCGTACACGAAGGTTTCCGTACCACAAGGCAAAAACGCCGAAAAAAACACGTTTGTTGTATGGGAGCCCCCTTAAATATGTATTTTATTCTGTTTTTAGTATTTGTTGTCATAGCGGCAACAGAATCATGTGTGAAAATTTCAACTGTCTAGCTATCACGTTTCATGAGATACAGCCTGGTGACAGACGGACAGTGGAGTCTTAGTAATAGGGTCCCGTTTTTACCCTTTGGGTACGGAACCCTAAAAGTAACAAAATGAAAAAATGAATGATTAATTGGTACTTAAATAAATTGGTTTACCAAAGTGTAGTTAGTTTCTTGCACAGCATACCCCGTTTTATTGACGTATCCATCTATTAAATGATGCAAATGCTTGGCAAATTGTCGTGGTGAATGCTCTAACGAGATGATAGTACAGTCAGCTGAAAAAGTGCTTAAATTTTTTCAATTATGGCTTTTGCCAATATTCGAAATAGCTACAGATCATCATTCGCCTAGCCTTTTCCCAACTATGTTGGAGTCGGCTTCCAGTCTAACCGGATGCAGCTGAATACCAGTACTTTCCGAGGCACGGAGCGGGTCTCGGTATGTATAGATGGTCACCCATCCATAGACCAACCGCGGCAAGCGTAGCTTAACCTGATCGATCGACCTGTGCGGCTGTTATTATTTAGCCACGGATATAGGTACATGACTTATCTATACGGGTGTCAATTTCCTTTCAACTAAGTACTAAGTTGAATGTCGATGGCTATGAGGGTAGGGGAAGAAAGATACGATGGATTGACTGCGTGAATGATGATAATGGCTAGAAAGGGGGTGACTACCGTGATGATGACTAGGTATAGTATGGAAGGAAAAGATATGTTGCGCCGACCACAAATAAATTAGAATAAGGGTAGGAATGGTCAGCGAGATTGTCCGAAAGGGTTACCGCTGGCCCGGAACATAAAGGGCTAAGGAAGGAACATGGGTGGGTTTTAGTCAGTAAGAGTCTGACACTCCCTTCCGCTCCACCCAGAGCGGGTTGAGCGGAAGGGAAATGACCCCTTCATTTGATGATTTAACATCCGAAAAAAAAAAAAAAGGGTTGGAGAATGCATGATGAAGTACAGACGCCAGCACATCAAGCTACCACAATCTGTCAAATTTCTTTAATAGATTTTCAACTTTATCGCTGAAGCATAAGGTTCAAAGTTGATTGGGAAAATTTGACAGTTTCGGGTAGCTTGATGTGCTTGGCGTCTGTACATGTTGTCTCAGTAGATTATGAATTTAGTCTGCATGCCTGACCCAAAAATAAACGGACTAGAAAAATAAAACAGTATCACCAAAAATATAAGCGATTTTTTTTTTTTGGCAATCTTAAGCGTGGTCGTCTAAGTATGAATATTATAACGTTAGCATTTTTGTTAGTGCTTCTACTCGCGGATTAGAAAGCACGTAAGAGCGCTTGTCTCGCGGATCAGCGCTCATTACCTCAACTGTTACTTTTTATAAACGATTAATTCGTGGCACAAATTCTTAACACGATACGACGACTGCTTTACGACTTGCTGTTATGTCGATGGCTTTAAAACTACATAAGACCACCGATAAAGGCTTTAGTATCTGTATACTTATGTAGTACAGCCCGATTCAAACTTTATGGCGTACTAGCTTCCGCCCGCGTCTTTTCCCGCGAGGTATGTCGATAAAAATTATCCTATGTCCTTCCCCGGGATGCAATCTATCTCTCTGTCAAATTTTATCGAAATCTGTTCAGTGGTTTAGGCGTGAAAAGGTAACATACAGACAGACAGAGTTACTTTCGAATTTATAATATTACGAGTAGTATGGATATAATCAGCTTATTGTGTTCCCACTGCTGGTACACAGGTCTCCTCTCGATGGGCCGTAATCCACCACGCGGGGTCCAGTGCGGGTTGGTACATGTCACATGTCTTCGAATTTTTAGTTCTAGAACATGTTTCCTCACGATGTTTTCCTTCACCGTTTTGAGAGCAGTGGTGATGCAATTATTTACACAAAGTAAAGCGCCTGTCTGGGTTCGAACCTATGACCTATTCGTAATAAAAGGCACGGCAGTTAGCACCACTGTGCACTGCTCTCATGATGGACTATATATACCTCTAATAGCTAGCCCTGACTACACCAAAATTATACCAAACTTTTTCTTAACAAAGTCTCAGTAGCGACCCTTATACCAAACGACCAAACGACCATGTCGTCCAGTCGTATCGTACCCGTGTTCGATAAACCAGCTTCTCAAATATTTGCAGCACTTACAGCGCTCGCTGCTCGTCCAAAGTCTCCTTTCACTGGATATAATGAGATGCACTCTTACAAATTGCAGGCATTTTGCTTTATTTTACACTGTAGGCTACCGTTAGAACAGACTGGCATTTTTGTAATGAAAATAATGGTGCCTGGAGATAGTAAAGACTGAGCTTTTGTATATAACGAAAAACTAGTAGTCTTGGTGTAACCATGCCATAGTGCTTATGTTTTCAAACTCGAATACAAAGCCACGAAAACCATTCAAAGTTTTTGCAATGGAGTCGGTCAGTCACAAAGATGAAGCTCTTTGCAAAGCGTAGTAGGTTCCCATGGATAAGAATGGGCAAGAATATTATTTGCATGTCCATGTGACATGTGACAGATCATAGAAAATGGAGGACTATTATATTATTAAACTTACCTATTACTATTATAAAAACGTTTTTCAAGAAATAAGTGATTTGATTTGACATTCTACGGTGGAGATTCCTTTAATTTCTTTCGGCGTCTTCCAATTTTCTTTTTCTAGTCTCATTGGTTACGGGTTCTAAGACATCTATGTCATTTGCCTAGAAAACTTTGGGCTTCATTCGTCTTCAGTAGAAATGGCTTGTAAAACACTACCAGTGACTGGAAAAGACCTATTTTTTTTTGTTATTTTATTTCATATTCCAAGCGTAAGTCACACACAACTTAATCGTCACGTATGAGAAAAATTATAGCTACAATTTTGCTCATATGAACACAGTTCTATCTGAGCCTTTCACTGGCTGTAATCAGAGAAGTGCTCGTCCAAATTGCGGCCATCTTTGTTTTATTTCGTACATTTGAGCACATTTCAGCTGCTGACACCGTTAGCCGCTTGATTTTTGTGATATTACGCTTCCGAGTTTTCTTTACTGGTTTTATAAAATGGAAGTCATACCTACTTAAATAATGTACAGGTTGTCTGCAAAATGGGAACCTTACACCACGCAGACTGGTAGAAAAATGACTCTGGTTGCATTGGATCAAAAGTCAATCTGTCAATCTTGTTTAAAGTTCCGCATACCTATTAGGGCTCGCTATAACAGCCACACGGGTCGATCGAAGTTTAATCGACGTTTGCCACGGTCAGTTCATGGATGGGTGACTATCCATTACAAATCAAGACCCTTCCATACGTCGGAAAGGGAAAGCACGCTAAGCCACTGGTCCCAGCTATAATTCGTAGATATTTGACAGTCGTTACGGATAATCAGAAGCCCAGAAGTCTGACAATCCGTCTTACCAATGGGTATCGTGTTACCCAGTAACTGGGTTGTTGAGGTCAAATAGGCGTTCGCTTCTTGTAAAATACTGGTATTCAGCCGCATTCGGTTAGACTGGAAGCCGACCCCAACATAGTTGAGAAAAGACTAGGCCAATTTATAAAAGCTCCGTATACCTACTCAAATACTAAGAATAATATCTGCAACAGCAAGGTATGCAATAAATTCTACCGTCATGCGGCTCACTGGCCACAAACATACATCTACATGTCGCCCCAAAACGTTCCGGGTGTGAAATTATTAAACCACTTTCCTGCATTCATTCGGGTACAAATGAATCCAAGAGAGGTTCTAAATTGCTTGTGGCTTTGTAGTCGCGTGCGCTTTGCTGAGCCAATAGCTTTGCATATGGGTGTGAATTGCATTTGTTCTTGTATTTCGGGTGGGAAAATGGCGTATGTGGAGTTACGTGGAAGGTGGGAGTGGCAATGGGCTGGCCATATTAGCTAAAGGTATGAAGAACACGGTGTAAAATTCACTCATCCTCCATAAAAAAGGAAGGATCCTCCGACCAGACGGGTGTGTATGTGTGTGTATAATACTAGTTGCGCGGCAAACTCTGCTTGCGCGGTGCAGGATTTTGCGTGACGTCAGTATGCGTAGTTCGCATATAGCGGTGAAGATGCCACCATAAGCTGTAGAACCGATGACCGTTGGAGTAGACGTGTTCTTGAGTGGAGACCAGTAATCGGCAAACGTAAGGTAGGACGCCCTTAGGCTTGGTGGGGCGACGATATCGCAGGGCCTGGGTTCAGCTGGATGAGACTTGCCGAGAATCGAGCTAAATGACCGGCAATTGGAGAAGCCTATTTTCAGCAGTGGACTGCTGTAGCTGCTGAAGTTTCTTGCCCATTCTTCTCCATACGAAAACTACCTTTTGGAATGGGCGACTAGAATCATTTCTATTTAGTTTTTTTTTGACGTTCAAAAGTGCCTTTAATGTGCCTATTTGAAATAAATGCTTTGACTTTGATGGTGGTGACGATAATGATGATGTAAGTTGCAACATGATTTTTTGGAGTTCTGGTACCTAAAAGAAGGCCTTACTACATCATGGAAGAAAATACTGGCCACTAGGTGGACGAGCCGGTACAAATTTGTTCCGCTTGTGGTACACATGTGTACCAGCTCGTCTCAGTACAAGTAACATGAGTTTTTCGAATGGTTAATTATGAGTTCATTATACTTAGGACTGCTTCTGCATTTAACGGTGGCCCTACAATATGTGGCGTTGTGCCGCAGCCTAGGAGAGGACTATTATGACCAGTAGTGGTCTACGATAAAGGCTAAGTTGCATAAACAAATACGAAACGGGACGATGTGTTTTCAAAAGATTTAGGATCGTAGGTTTTGCTGGCATAACCGCGGAGTTACCAAAGTGGTTAGTCTTTAACCCAAAAGGGGTGGCTTATTAATTTGTAATGGCTGTTACCCGCTGCTCTTCTCCATAGGAAACGACCGATTGAACATTCTGACGATTCATAAGTGCCCATTTAGGTTTGACCTCGTCTGCGATCCAGATTGAAAAGTTGACTATGTCCTTACCCAAGTCTTGGTCTACTAAAATCCGTTCAGCGTGAAAGCGAAACAAACAAGCAAACTCACTTTCGCATTTATATTATTACTAGCTGCACCCTGCGGTTTCACCCGCGTAAGTATCGATCCCGTGGGAATATCTGGATAAAAAGTATCCTATATGTTAATCCAGGATGTCAGCTACCTCCATACAATTTTACCAAAATTGGTCCAGCCTTTTGAGCGTGAAGAAGTAACAAACATAAACACACACACTCACAAACTTTCGCCTTTATAATATTAGTGTGATTATTTTTTTGTATACCATACATGGCCAGTAACTCTTTATTATATTTCAACGTGTGAGGACTGCGACACAAAGTTTTCCTTAGCCCGTCACAAATTGCTCCTAAAATAAACTAAAATGAAACCTGAACAAAAGGCATCAGTTTTTAGCAAAAAATATTTTATACACGACTGATCACGAACAATAGTTGGATATTTTTTATTTAAAATTTGTGTGCAAGCAAACAATGAGAGAGTTCGTGTTGTTGGGAGTTTGAACAGTTGAATTTGTTTTATTTCGGTCCGAAAACTGTAGGTACCTTAAATACTGCAGACTGTTTTTTGCGCAAAACTTAGGTACCTGAATTGTAGGTAGGTACAGACGCCAGCACATCAACCTACCAGAAACTGTCAAATTTTCCCAATCAACTTTGAACCTCATGTTGTAGCGATGAAGTAGAAAATCTATTAAAGAAATTTGACAGATTGTAGTAGGTTGATGTGCTGGCGTCTGTACAGAGGTTCGCCATCCCTGCGCTAAGGGGTCTAGAATCCTGAATTCATGGTAAAAGGTTACCTGTGTGTGTGCTGTCTACGTGCCATTTTTTCCAAATAAATGTTTCATACGGCCAAGACGTGCCAACAAACAATCTTAAAAGAAAAAAAGTAAAAATATCTCTGCGCAGAGCCCTTACTTGACCTCCGTAAAAGTTATGACAACTTGGGTGTTTACAGTAAGGTTCTAAAGTTACAAATAATTTTTCGTAAGACCTAAAAGATATTGAAAAAAGTGCCAATACTGATTAGTCATGGTATATACTGATATAAAAGCACTTTTGTAGTGATGATACTTTTTTATTTTTATTATTGCAAATAACCCCAATTATCGCCCTGTTTCTTTTTTTTTCTTTTTTTACAAAAACGTTGCCCCACACTAGGAATTTCTCCTGTATTGTGGGTGGGTATTTCGTTTCATTCACGATTTTTTACCCAACATGTATCACCATTTCAGCCGAAAGACGTCCACTGCTGGACATAGGCCTCCCCCAAGCACTTCCACTTCGACCGGGTCTGTGCTTCTCGCATCCAACGCATGCACGCATGTATAAGAAACTATTATATTCTTCATAGAGTTTCTTTGATTATTTCGAAAAGTTGAACTTCGCATTCCTTCTTTTTATTTCTTTCACATTATCTACACATTAATTAATTAAAAATCAAGGAATATAAATATTGTGTTTTTATTTAATTAATCACAGTAAAAAAGGTATTATTGTATTTTTATTAAAAAAGGTATTTTTTTATCATTTCGAAACCAACCATTTCACAGTGTTAAAATAATTAAGTATTATATTTTTGAGTATTGCTATTAAAATTACAATAAAATTATATCTAAACTTTCTTCGACACCGAAGCCAAATTGCTAAACTTTGATAGGTATGATGTACCTACTGAAAATAAATTGATTTGCAAAGAAATCAATATATATATATTTTTTATATAAAAATTGTTCACATTAAAATGTCAACAATTTTTATACCTTTCATTTATTTTTAAATAGGTATCTATTTGTTGTCAATTAATTTTCATCGATGATTTTTCAATTAGAATTTAATAACGTCCTTCAAACAAAGATAACTGTTAAAAAAATTGGTTAAACATAAAGTTTAAACCTTAGAATTAGTCACACTCAAATCCATCCAACTCAATAACTCAACCAAACTCCACTCACCTCACTCAAATCTAATTTGCTTGTGCGTAAAAAAATTACCTGATCATGATTTGTTTACACATTCATCAGTAACTTTTAGAACAGAATAAAGATACCTAGATAAATACCGTATTTAAATCAGTTTTTTTTCATAATTATAATACACTTGAAAACCATCACTTAGTAATTTTATGACACTACTATGTTTACACTTTCATCAGTAACTTTTAGACAGATTATAGACACCTAGTTACATACCGTATTTAAATCAGTTTTTTTCTTAATTATAATACACTTTAGTCATTTTATGACATATTTACTTCATAAACTCTATCACTGGTCACTTTTAATGTCCTATATGCACCATGGATGCCATCATCCAGGTCGTCATGTCGATGTAAGGACCTACACGAATGAGTCCTCGTCACAGTGTCGTAAGACCCGTTGCTTCCGCGCAGCATTCGGACTGCGCTGCGGTGACGCATGCGCGTTCGTACTTCGGGCTTGAGATCTGTCTCGTAGAACTTACGCTCTTCCGTTTGAAGCCATTTTGAGTTTGATAGGAGTTTTTTTGTCCATTCGTCTGTAAAAAGAGCAGGCATTGTAGTTGAATTTATATTGTATACAGTTCCTTGGGATCGTCATCGTATCAACTCGCTCCATTCAGTATTCTTTGTATGAAACTCCCTACTGCAACGCACACTAATCGGAATCGCAAAGTAATCGCCTCGCCTCGGGACAAGCTCACGAACCGCGGTGTGGTGCGTGGTCAACTTGCAGTTCCCGCGCTTACGTCTCGTCGGCCCCGCACTTACGTCTCTCCGTACCCGAGCTTACGTCTCTTAGTCCACCCTTGCCCCTCTCACCCCTCCCGCGGCCTGCCTGCAGCACTATCAACCAGCGCGCAGCGGTCGGTGAGCCGTAAGCGCGGCGTCGCCTAGCCGTAGCCGAGTCGACGTATCGGAGCTGCTGATCCGCTTAGGTTACGTGCTTACGTTAGGTTGACGCCTGTTCGATGGGGAGGCGAAAGGCGATACGTTGATGATTCCTTTGGAATGAGAAATGGTTCCTACGTTGTTTCAGTTTACTTTAAAAAACCCAATTGAGAATCAAATATCTTCAATTGGGTTTCCTAGGTAAGTTGGCTACCTAGAAGTTACAAATCAAAATAAATTAGTGTCACTCGCAATATACCAATACCAGTATTATTGGAGCAAGCTTATCAACCAATTGAAATAAAGATGTTTAATCACTGATTATCAGTATACTAACAAACTAGCACCTGACGTCCGAAATCAAATTATTACTGTGAGATAATATTAATCAATTCCACTTATCAATTTTTCAGGCCCTAACCACTGGTAGCTCCTACCAGGGAGAGATTTTCTCATGAACTTTTCATACTCGTGTGATTTAATTTACTTGGCCCTGTTGTTGTCTACGGATCCTAAAAAACCATCTGTCTAGCCTTTTCCCAACTATGTTGGGGTCGGTTTCCAGTATTTTACACGGAGCGACTGCCTATCTGACCTTCACAACCCAGTAAATATGAATCCTTTTCAGTAATCGGTCCAAATTTAGGCTAGTTGCCTAGGAACCCTGTAAATATTTTACATCATGTGTAAAATGTTCCCACAGCTGGGACACAGGCCTCCTCTCTGTGACAGGTAGTGCGCCGTAATCCATCACGCGGTCCCAGTGCGGGTTGGTAGATGTCACATGAAATATATTTTTTAGTTTTAGGACATCCCGGTTTTCTCACGATGATTTCCTGCACCGTTTTGAGAGCAGCTGTGATGAAAATAAATTACACAAAGTAAAACGCCTGCCGGAACCGCTAATACTTGCGCCACCAGTGCTCCTTAAAAAAATGATGCCTTGGGGAAATATTATGAAGCCAAATCATTAATTATTCTTTGACAGAAGCACAATTCTACCAACTCGTACCCATGACGTACTTTGGTTAGGTCGCTCTCGACACTATCAGCTCAGTTAGTTATCAGCTTACTTCGACACTTGAGTTAGTTATGAACTTAAGGGGACTACAGCCGGTCGATTCTGTAAAAATCTCACCGTGAAAACTTAGGTGAAGTGAGTTTGTTTTTGCTAGGAATTGACACTATTGACAGCTCACTCCACGCTCACTTCACCTAAGTTTTCACGGTGAGATAGTTACAGAATCGCACTGTAGGACTTGGAAACGCATAAACCCCTAGTTTTATAATGCCTAAAAGTATATGATCGACTTCGACGACGAAAAATATAAATATGATATTCTTCAGGATATATGTTAATTAGTGTGTTGAAAACATACAACTAATTTGATACGATAAAAAAAAATCATGAAGATACCTCTAAAAACTTTCTTTTTACAATAAAAACCATACTAATATACAATAGAATCATTTTGATTTTTTGCGAGAGGAGGCCTGTGTCCCAGCAGTGGGAACATTATAGGCTGATTAGGGTATTCTACAAGCAACATACTGAAGCACTAGTGTTTTATTTTTTTAGTCCAAACAATAGATTTTTTGTAAATAGATAATTGCTTCTTAATTTGCAATAAATTACCAGTGTTGTGTCATAGCGTTTCTCTTTCTTTTCTATGCAGTGCGACAGTGACCGCGCTTTAAGTCATGTAGTCCCCTTAAACATTATACAAAAGAACCATACCATTAAGATCCTTCATCATCCCAGCTCTTCCCCCATATTCATACGGCAGTCCATCTACTGGGAACCGGTCTGAACCCAGGGCCTCTTCAATGCTGTCTGATGTTCCATGCAGCTGGACCACCTTACGTCTCCAGGGGTACAGGCCTATGTGGAGTAGTAGGAGGGACATAGTTTTCAGACGCTGTGTGTTTATTATGTGGACCTCTATGATACGAAGGGGGTAGGCTGTCTGGAAGATGAGAAATAGCAGATTTAGTAACAAAAAAAAAAAAGTTTTTTCTTATGGACGTTGTTGTGCGTAGCAAAGGATATTATGGAACTTTAGGGAAGACAATTTGTACATCACAAAGTAAGGTACTTCCCGTCTTCATTAATTATAACGTTAGTTTTGTTTTCTTCTTAATTTTTGGAGTTTATGATGAGCAAGACGACATGTCTTGAATTACAAATCAGCAATTTATGAATATCAATCTCTGAGTTCAGAAGGTCAATTCCCGTAATTAAAAACGTTCCAAATCTGATCGCAATCTCATCTCAGTGAAAATCAATGTAAAAAACTTGTCAAAAATGTAGGGAAATTACAATTTGATCATGCAAATTGTTGTGTATTTTTGTATTTACCTTCATGCACCAAACGAAGTCTTTCCAGTAGGTGCCTCTGAAGTAGTTCTTGATGTGTGCTGGTTGGAGATCACTTACATCTATGAAGATGACTTCCTCACCAGGTGTCGGGTCTTCACGGAGTCTGGAACAGGTGAACACAAAGGTAAATATTGAAATATTTCTCCAAGACTAGTCAGTTTCTTCTCTCTGTAATTCCTGTGCCTTTAGTTTTCCCAACTTTGCTTCTTATCTCATTCAATATTTATGCTTCGAAGTAACTGACCCAAGATTTATACTCTAGGTATTGGTGAAAAGCGAATTGATCTAAAGCTTTTTCAGTCCACCAAAAAAATCAGAAACATTCAGTTCAATTCTGGGCAAAAAGTTGCCACCTAAAAACGATGGTTTCAACAGTAACTTGTACATTAATTATACTTAAAACTCGTGAAACAACTATATTATTTCAAAAAGTAAACATTCGTTCCAAAGGTTTACGATGACGAGACGAAACGTTAAGCAAACAGTCTGGAGCTAACAATAGAGCCTATTGTAACATTCGCAGTCTTTGTTAGTCTTGACACTGGCGCTTTGTTTCCATAAACTGATTAGATTCCAATATTCTGTGAAATTTATTTATCTGTGTTTAATAAAGTCGTGAGTTGTTGTCGATAAGGTTAAAATGAGGCTCTTGTTTTAAATTAATGTAACATAATTTGTCGAATTCGTTTTGGAATTTAAAAAAAAAGCTGGTAAAGTAATCTTTGTATTTTGTAGGAATACGCGATCATTTTAAAACGATTATTGTCAGCATAGCTAAATTCTAGCACGTAGACAATTTTGATCATATTTTAGGGGCGTCCTACACACCTTTTACGAGTACACTGTACTACTAATAAGCCTTGCTACACCAACTTCGTTGAGTAATTTTAGATAAGAGACTTATTACCAACAACATGATCTTCAAAGATTATTTCCGAATTTTTATATAGGTACACATTGAAATTGATGAATTTTATTTATAAAAACACATGAATATTTACTTTGTAAAGTATTTTTTTTAAATTATGTGAATGTGAGTATTATGTGGGTCATTTCTTTTTTCTGTTTTCCTTTTTTTTTCTCTCTTAGTTAGTTAATCATAATCTGGCAGTTTGAGTAATTTATCCGGCCTACTCAAATGTCCTTTCTTTGGTATTGTTCGTCGAATCATTGAGCTCCTCAAGTTCTGACTTGAGCTGCACCATTTTTGACAAATGCGTGCACTGACTGGACAGGTCCACTCAAGCTGTGTGGTTCTTTCCTCAAAAGATTACTTCAGACACCAATCTACATGGTCTTCATATGATCTGACCAGTATTATGTCTTATGGACTTTAAAAGAGACTGTCACCTCTAACTTTGTTTCGGCCTTTCTTCTCAAAGTAGTCAGATAGGAAACGCTGACCTAATCTAGTTAAAAAAAAAATTATAGACGTGTAAAAGTGTTTGTACAAACCTACTTACAGAAATAAATCATTTATAATTTATTTACAAAACATTTTACCACAGTAGGTAAAAGCAATTTTCCTTAGATCATCATCATTTCTTAAAAGTAGAAGAAAAACTGTTATTAAGAGTTCCTCATACGAGGTTCGTCGGAGAAGTCGTTTTGAATTAGAATAAAAGTCAAAACACAAAGGTTGGTAGGTACCTGATATCCAATATCATCAACCATCTTGCAAGTAACGCCTTAGCTGACAGTGATCTGTCCTGTGCTGATGGCGCGGGTAGCCGCACCAGAGTCACACGCCTGCCTCCCTTGCTGCGCGAACGAAGTGGCACGATGTATCTGGAAACAGTTTATTTTTTTGTTAAATGATGATAAATGATTTATTTGTCTGTAAGTAGGTTTGAAACACTTTTACACGTCAATCATATTTTTTTTAAACTAGATGAGGTCGGCGTTTCCTATCTGACTATTCTGAGAAGAAAGGCCGAAACAAACTGAGAGGTTACAGTCTCTTTTAAAGTCCAGACAAAATCTTGGTAAGATCATGTAGATTGGTGTCTGAAATGGTCTTTTGAGGAAATAACCACACAGATTGAGCGGACCTGTCCAATCAGTGCACGCATTTGTCAAAAATCGTGCAGCTCAACTCAGAACTTGAGGTAGTAAAAGAAAAGACAACAAGTCTTAGAAGGAATAGCAATTTGCTAGAAGGCCAAGAATTATTTACATAATATTATTATCTACTTAGGAAGAACAAGCGTGGTAAGTGTTTGTTTTCGTGTAAAAATGAAGACATACTTCTTAGCAACACAGCCTATAACGTTCCCAATGCTCGTAACAAGCCTCCTCTACGTGACAGCTATAACCTGCGGGGTAATTGCGTACCACACTAACAGTAGGAATGGATTTCATTTTGACAGTTCAACAACATTCATTGCGTTATCTACGTTGTTGAGCATACACATTTTTCGAACATATGAAGCAATGGATTTGCAATATCTTTCAAAATGATTCAGATATAGAACTGAGCTGTCAAAAATGTAGTCTTTTAAAGTTTTCGGTATCATATTAAGCTGCATCTGGATTCAGCTTAATTTGAGTTAGGCTGAACACCGACCACAAAATAGTTGGGAGAAATGGCTAAGTGACGATTATTATTTTTCCGAATTCATAGAATATATTTATCAAGAAAGAGTCAGTTTGTTGAACAGATTGCTTCCATTCACTGATAAGGATAATTTTGCGAAACAGCAACATAAACTACCTAATCTGAGACATTTTCCTGTTCAGCACCATCAAATCGATCCCCTGAAGAATACAAATTCATGGCGGAAGCACTCAATAAATCTAAAGCTAACTACGTTTGTCATAACGTGAATACATTATTTTATTGATTTTCCTGCTTTGGAACTAAGGTTTGCAAAGATATGCTATGTCGTCGACATCAAAATCCATCTAACTATAAGATCAAGTAACATTTTATGCCTTTTAAAACTCTGGTCATTTAAGAGCCTTTACGATAACACGGCTATCAAAACATATTGGAAGGAATTATTAATTTCAGATTGAGGTTTTTGCGCGAAATAGTATGGTTTACATTATGCAGTTGCAGAATTCCTCCCAATGGACCACCCAGGACAAATGTTTGTGTGATGAGCATGATCATTTGTTCTGTGTCTGGGTGTAATTTATCTATATATACACTCACAAAACACATTTTCACAAATCACTACCGTCTTCCGTTATGGGTCCGTGAGGACGCGCGGGCGCGGGACTACTGAGGCGTCTGTAGAATCGTCGTTCATTCGTTTGAAGTACTTGACAAGGATTATATATCTTTCTTGTTCTGTTTAGTACACTCTGTGCAAGTTTGAGCAAGATAGAATAAGTAGTTATAGGGAAATAGACGTCAAACATACGAGTGTGAATGCGTCCGGACGGGACAAGTCCACAGCGGACGACTGACAGCTCGCGACCGCACGGGACAGCTCCACATCGCAATGAATAAGTATGTATTTAGAAATATATAAGTATGTTTATCAGTTGTCTAGTACTCATAACACAAGCTCTGCTTAGCTTGAGACTAGACGGCGTTGTGTGATAGTTGTGGAATATTATTATTATTGTTTATCGTCAGTTTATGTACTAACTTTATCGGGATAAAATTGGTACTTAATTCAAAAATAGCTCGACAGTTTCTGGTTTTAAAGATAAATTTTGTTTTGTAATAAGGCCTTAAGAGTTTACGCAAGCATTCTTTGTCTAAGAATACGTATCACCAGAAGGCTGTTGCCCTCACAGCGCCGAAGCACGTGCTCAACGTTAAAACTGGCCATTCATCTCTATCATCATCATAATCTGCCTAGCCTTTTCCCAACTATGTTGGGGTCGGCTTCCAGTTTAATCTGATGCAGCTGAATACCAGTGTTTTAAATGGAGCGACTGCCTATCTGAACCCCACAACCCAATTACTGGGTAATTCGATACCCCTTGGTAAGACTGGTTGTCAGACTTTCGGGCTTCTGACTACTCGTAACGACTGTCAAAGATCCACGAATGACAGCCGGGACCAACGGCTTAACGTGCTTTTCGAGGCACGGAGGGGTCACGGTATGCAAAGATGGTCACCCATCCAGAGACCAACCGCGGCAAGCGTAGCTTAACCTGATCGATCAACCTGTGGCCATTCATCTCTATATTATTGTAAATATAATACTCACACATCCTGACAGCTGGACAGAATCTCCTCATCATCAGGATGCCTCTTGTGCCACAAGTCCGTCAGTCCTCCCGGACCTCTCGCCGTATAATACCTCCTTGCTCTCTTGGCTGCTTCAGCTTCATTCCCCTCACAGGTGATGGGGAAGAGACCGAGCACCACCAGCTCCTCGGGAGATGGTTCCCTGGTCAGGTTGTCACGGGCCCATCGTTGAGCGAACGACGCTGCTGGTGACATCCTTGACCTGGAATGAATAGTAAAAAGATGTTAGGTATTGATTTTGACAGTCGTAATTGCGTGAAGGATATTTGTGATGGGTCAGCACAGGTCGATCGAAGGTTAAGCTAAGCTTGCTGAGATTGGTTTGTGGATGGGCAACCATCCATTACATATCGACGCCTTGAATTGCGTTAAGGATACATCAATAGTTCAAAAAAATTGTGGTGATCGACCTCGCTACTCCTCTCTCACCAGTTCATGTCTTAACACCATGTTTTTAAAAGGCAAGCATAATCAACCTATAAAGTTCACACTGCTGGGACACAGGGCTCCTTTCTGTGAGAGGGAGTGGGCCGTAATCCACCACGTGGGCCCAGTGCAGATTGGTGGATGTCAGGTCTTCGACTTTTTAGTTCTAAGACATGCCGGTTTCCTCGCGATGTTTTCCTTCACCATTTTTGAGAGCAATGCTGTTGAAATTATTAACAAAAAGTGCCTGTCGGGCTGGGTTCAAATCCACGACCTACTCGTAAGTCAGGGCAGGGCCGTTACCACTGGCCCACCACAGCTCTCTCTCTACTCTTTTTGAAAGACAATCAACACAATTTAGCAGACTTTCCAACACAATCATGTCAACTGCTGTGATTGGCTAATAAATCACTTGACATTCATTGACATTTTTTTAGTGCGATGATAAGCCTCGTTGGTTGCAAGCTTTACTGCTGAGCATGAGGTCCTGGGTTCGATTCCCGGGTCGGACAAAGTTTTATTATGGTTTTTCCATCAAGAATTTCTACGTAGGTGCCCGGAGTCAGGATTTGGGCCCGGTTAATGGCAATAGGTTCGCCTCCTATTAAATTGGGACCTGAACATGACTGGTGAAAAGTTGGTGTATTAGGCGCGAAACACACTGTGGGGCGGGCCGGGCCGGTCAATTTGACCGCGAACGATATTGCAAAAGGAATCCTATACTACAAACGCACATAGAGGGCAATAAGACCGCGCCGCCGATGTTTGTAGGAGGATATCTCTCGCGGTCATCCACGGACAAAATGACCGCCGTCTGCGGAGCGCCTCTGTCTCACCCTTCAGGGATTACAGCTTCGATGTTACGTAATAATTTAATGTTGATAAGCCTAAATAGCTAACTATATGACTTACGGAGCCGAAACGTGAACAGTCACGGTACGGCTGGTCCATAAATTCAAGTTTGCTCAGTGAGCTATGGAACGGGCTATGCTTGGAGTCTCTTTGAGGGATCGAATCCACAACGAGGTGATCTGGCAGGGAACCAAAGTTGTCGACATAGCTCACAGAATAAGCAAGCTGAAGTGGCAATGGGCCGGCCATATTAGCCGTACAACCAATGACCGTTGGGGTAGACGTGTTTTTGAGTGGAGACCGCGAATCGGTAAACGTAAGGTGGGACGCCCTCACGCTAGGTGGAGCGACGATCTTCGCAGGACAGCTGGTAGCAGCTGGATGAGAGTTGCCAAAATCGAGTTGAATGGCGTGCATTAGGCTCTCCTAATGCACGCCATTCAATTCGATTTTCGGCCTATAGCAGTCCATTTCAGGACATAGGCCTCTGCCTATGTCCAGAAATGGACTGCTATAGGCTGATGATGATGATGATGAAGCCTATCAGAACCCGATTGTTAGGCTTTGTTCTGTTGATTCGTATGTGCAGCAGTGAATTTTTTGGACGTAAGCAGGTACAATAATTTACATATATGTAGTACAAGGACATTCAAAATGTTATAATGATCAACTGCCCACGATATTGTCCTTGCTTTGTCATATAAAAACAATGTAAAAGATTAAGTTACAGTCAAGGTCAAAATGAAAACCTCACAAATGGTCGAACAAAAAATATATCATTTAGAATTTAGAGGCACGCTCTGATGCCTTTGTCACACACCTAATTGTAACTGTTGCAAATTATACCATTTTAAAATGAAACAGATAGAGATACATATTGTCGCTGTTTCAAAGCAATTATATTTAAAATGGAACACTGAGTGCTTGGCAAGTCTGGCAGTGCGGGGCGGGGAGCGGCGCGGGTGCGGCAACGCGGGCGATCTGCCTGTCCGCAGTCGAGCCCGGCTGCTTTCTGCGTGTTGTCTTGTCCAGTGTTTGTCAAAATATAATATGGATAAAGAAGACTTATTTTTACTAGAAAAAAAGCTCGAACTAGTTTGAGAACCCCGGTCCCCGCGCGGGCCGCCAGCGCACGCACTGCGGCCACTTGTATGAACGAGCTATGGCGTGAGTTGCCCGCGCGCTCCCCGTGCTGATGAGCCCGCGCCGCTCAACACTCAAATGAAGTTCTTAGGTTTGTGTCGTGCTGCCAGTCTGGCCAAGTACTGACTTATATCTTGGTCCGTAGATGGGTGGCCAATTTTACATACCCGATCGTCGACAGTCGTTCGGGTCGTCAGAAGTCCGAAATTCTAACGGAAAAGTGTGCAATCCGTCATTCTATACAATTCCTAGGAAATGTGTACAATTCCTAAAATAGATAGGAAGTCTATGATATATTTTTTAATATGCACTTTTCCTAGGAAATCTATACATTTCATATAGCAATCGGAAATCTTAAAAATTCAATATGTTGTGCTACTAGACAACGTGGATGCAAGAGCGAGCGAAGGGCACCCCGAGGTTCGGTTTGGTTAGGTTCCTTTAAACCCTTCAGACAGAAATAGGAGCCCCGCGCAGCGGGGCTCCGTTGACCTCACGTCGACGTCGACGACGACGTCGTTAGAAATAAAACATGCAGCATGCTTTTATGCTTTAGAATGTTATGATTAATTTTATATAAGTATTTCCTAATATCATTACAAACATGTTTTATTTCTTTTAGTCACAGAAAGCATTACTTTTAATACATTTCCTAGTATCATCTTGGAATTGCATACAATTCCTAGGAAATACATACATTTTACAAGAAATGTGTGTATTAAAGAATCTTTGAAAGATTATTTTACACGTTTCCTAAGTAGGCTCGGAATTGCATATATTTCTTAGGAATTCGTGAAATTCCTAGGTTTCATACATTTCCGGTAACATATACAAAGTTAAGCATTAGCCGCAAAAGCATATTCAGCTTATAGTGTTCACTGCTGGGACACGTGACAGGCTTCCAGTCTATGAGAGGAAATGCGCCGCAATCTACCACGCAGGCCCAGTGCGGGTTAGTAGCTACAGAAAGCATTCCTGCGTTTTCTTTACAGAAGAACCCTCGGTTACTATCCCTACCTCTATCCTACCAAGTTTCTGTTAGGATGTCTGGGATATCATATACTGGAGACCAGAAGGGCATGTGACCAGGTAGGCGTTATGCTCAAAGTATGGAAGGGTAGGACGGATGCTCCTGACATCCATAATGAGCTGATTCGACTTTACACACCGAATAACTATCTCTGTGGTAGAAAACATCGACTGCTAGCCGTGCCTTCGTGTCGGACTGTGGCCCGTGCTGCGTCTCCCGTACCGCGCGTGTTGACCGCACTAAATAAGCTCGTGGAAGCCAACCCGGACTGCGATCTGTTCGCTAATAAATTTGCCAATTTAATGGTTATGTGCCTACACTTTTCTGAGAATAATAGTATTTAATTGTTGTTATTAGTTTATGTTTTATGTTAGTACTTACTTACTATACTTTGATTTATGTAATTGGTTTGTAAAGCCGTGTAAATCAAACAAATAAATGTCACATGCCTTAAAATTTTTTGGTTCTAGTTCGTGGCGGTTATCTCAAGATGTTTTGAGAGCAGTGGTGATGAAATAATTTATACAAAACTAGCTTCTGCCCGCGACTTCGTCCGGGTAAAATTTTCTTGTTCCCCCGTCGCATCTCATCGCCTGCCCGCGCTATTATTTAGTTTTTGCTTAGCGTTCTTTCTGACTTTCTTTCTTTTTGCTCGACTCCTAAGGGTCATAGCGTGATGTTAAATAGCCTATAACCTTCCTCAAGAATTGGGCTATGAAATAGGTAAAGTTTTTTCCAATCCGACTATAAGTTCCAAAGATTACCCCCTACATACAAACTTACAAATTTTACCTGTTTATAATAATTATGTATTAGTTTAATTACGTGTTTCCACTTAATGCAATAAAAAGTTGTTATAGAATGCATTAAATTGATTATATCTTTTGATAGACTGAAGCGATTGCGATGAAACAAAGACTAATCACTACTCCGAGTTCTACGCTATATTTGAGTATAAAAATGAACCATATTGGTTTGGTACTTTTTACGTTGAACCTGTTCAAATAAAAAATCTCTCACATCCAAACAGACAAACAGACAAAAATTCCAAAAATTTATGAAATGGCTTCTGTTGGTTATCCTTTAACACCCCACCTATTTTTTTTTTTTAATATTTTCAATGTACAGAAATGCCTCGTCTACAGATTTATTATATGTATAGATAAAGCGCCTGTCTAGGTAAAAGGACTAGGGAACTAGGATGGAACAAGAACTCACTGTTTCAGAAATACTAGCTAGATAAACCACATGTTAATAAATAATACAGGTTACACAAATTAGACTAGTTACCTAGTTTTCAACAAGCCATACAAATCGTTAACTCAAAGATACAGAGGCCTTCTTTACTATTAAAGATCTTATTGTTTTCTTGTTTCCTTAACATGCACCACTTAACGGAGTTAGAGCCGGAACAATGTCCGTTATGTAGCTTTAAGTATATAATGTGGTACATAATGAGATACATTGATGGCGACCGACGACCGGCGGCGGCTGTTGACCTTTATGAGTCAGAGATGGACTAAGAAAATTATTTATTTTGTAAGACGATAGTGACAGGTTCAAAATGCTTGCTTGTTTGCTTGCTTGTTTGGAACATGTCACTCAAAGTGCTAAGGAAGTTATCAATGAACTGCAAAATGTGAGGATGAATCATTGTTTATGTTAGTTAATAAGGAAGATGGTTTTTCTTTGTGTTTTCTTTGTTTGCTTGATTTGCGCTAATTTAATAAAATTAATGTTTTAAATACAATTGCTACCTGAGGGTTTTTGATGTTACGCAAGTTTTTTTGTTAAATCATATCTACTACTTTTTACTGACTAGTTGGACAAACCGATTTATGATCACATTGTGTTGCTATGACAACGAAAAATGTCAAATTATCATATTTTTTCTTTCTGTGCTATTTGGTAAACTATTTTTTTTTTCTCTTAGCCTCCTCTTACGCCACCAAGGAATCAGTCCGTAACCTTTCTAGCTTGAAAAGCGCAACATTCTACCCAACCTTCTTCTAAATACTTTATATTACGTAGAATGTTACGACCCATTCATTTCCTTCGCCTACTTTTAAACGTCAAAAACCACCGACCATGAAACAAAATCAAATCACAATCAAATCCTTGAATAAAAGTCAGACCAAATTTCAAAACCGTTATAGGTACTATTGAAGGTATATAAGAAACATTTAAAGAACAATAGTCTAAAATACCAGCGTATTCTATCACGTAGTTCCCTTGACATTACACGATAAACTGTTCGATTCGCCTCTCTAATGTCAAATTGGGTGGATGACATTCGTGACATTTTTGTTTATTTTGACATTAGGTAGATGTGTCATTGTTTTTGGGACAATTACAAAAAGTGGGTGTACATTTGTACAATGTGTCATTAACTTTAATTATTTTAAGGGTCGTGTTTGTACGTAATTTTGGCATAACTGTTCTATTATAATGTTTTGTGGGGAGCTAATATTGGAGTCGTAGAAAGAAGTACGTCCAGCATAGAAATAACGTTCTCTATTCTTGGAAGAAAATAGTTTGGATTGGCCACGCTACGCGAGCAGGTCAATAGTGCAACATAGGAATCGAACTTACCACCTATCGCTAACCAGTGCGCGTCATAGCCCATTGGCAACATGAAAGTACCTACATTCTAATTTTGTATATCATTGGATAAAAATAAAGAAAGGAAAAATAAATAAAGGGTCACCCCCTTTCTAGCCATATATTTTTTGCACAGCCTATCCATCGTTTCTACCGAGATGACGACTATTACAGAAGTATGGAAGAAAAAGACATGTTGCGCCAACCCTAAATAAATTAGGGCAAGTATCCAAACACACTATGCTAAAGGTACGCGACCGAAGTTCCGCGGCTGATTTTACATTCCGACGCATTCGGCTGATATGACACACCATAAGTGCCGAACTTACGCGGTAGAAATTCAGTTGCGCACACCCGAGGCGCGGGCTTGCCTTCCCGATGCTCGGCCCCGGATCTTCTTCGACAATCGAACCAAACTTCGGTCGCGTATAATGTGTGCTCTACAGAATACGTTGCTGCCGAATTGCCGCTGAACTCACGCCCGACCGAAGTTCGGCTGTACGCTATAACGTCAGTAATTCAAATAGTATTGCTGGCGTTATCATGCCGAACTTCGGTCGCGTACCTTCGACATAGTGTGTTTAGACACTAAGGGTATGATTCTAATGGCATTGTATCATAATCTGCTTTTAATGGAGCGATAGGTACGTTATACAATGTTGGCGCAAGTGTGGGTGACGGGCCACATCTGCGTTCCGACCGATCCATCAATAAACTCCTTCTTTAGACATATTGACAGCCTGTTGGTTGGAAGTTTGCTCAGGACTTCGTGTGCCAATAATAAAGGGGCAATCCTTGTATTTTTAAGAACGGTCACATTTTAATCTCAGTCCCAATGTGTTAAAAATACCCTCCAGTCTACCTACTTTATTAACAAGTAAGATTTGAGATTGATTTTCGCTTTGGTGAGTTTGCGACTAGATTTGTTTTAAACAGGGGAATTGGCCTTTAGGACATTGGTGAAGCCTTTTTGTATCTATACATAGATCCTCTTTTGCTTTAGGCAGTCCCTTTTTTTTAAAAAAAACGTTGCCCCACACTAGGAATTTCTCCTGTATTGTGGGTGCGTTTACAAACACTTAAACTCACATACACAAACAGCCAGATCCGGAACAACTACTTGTATGTCATACAAATATTTGTTCCGTGCGGGAATCGAACCCGCGACACGCAGTGCAGCAGTCAATCGCTTAACCACTGCGCCAACCGTGCCGTCTTTTGCTCATTAGGATTTCTAAATTTGAAGTCGATTTAGATTGCCATGAGGCGAGATATGCGGATGACATTGTTGCCATCGCGGGCAGATTCTAGAAGAGGCTGGCAGAGGATCGTCGAGATTAGCCCAAACAAAGGAAAGGGCTATCCTTTCCTTTGTTTGGGCCAGTGGGTAAAGGATGGGGCACCCATCTTTACATATCAAGACTAATTAAGGTACCTCCGTGCCTCGGAAAGCACGTTAAGTCCATATCGTACCCAGCGGAGGTCAGATAGGCAGTCGCTTCATGTAACATGCTGGTATTCAGACTGGAAGCCGACCCCAACATAATTGAGAAGGCTAGGCAGATTGATAGCACTGTGAAAATAACCTCCTCCTTTTTGGAAGTCGATTAATGAAAGCTTATCCGATTACGAAGGCTGCTAGTCTTGCAATATCGTTTGTTTTAAAGCAGTTACCGGCAATAGAGCGCTATTGTAAGTTACGTTACATTTGTCACGCACGGAATTTACCTCGTTGTTCTCACAATTATAAAACGCATTTCGTGTAAATGACAAGTAATGAGCAAAGTCATAAAGTTTAAAAACTTTTAAGGTTATGAAAGACAAACACTTATTAAATACTAGCGATCCGCCCCAGCTTTGCCCGGGTGCAATTTATATGTGAAGACGGTATTGCTCTCGATACGTGCACAAGTTCTGAGAAGTAACCTACCAAAAAGTAGGTACAGTCAACAGCAAAAGTAGATGATCAAAGTCAGAAATTCAATGCTAATGAACGGAGTTCGAGTCAGAACTGTGTGGCGTCGAAGTGATTCAAAAGTATTCTACGTAGTAACTTGTATTCTAAGTAGTAGTAGTACACAGTTCTGACGCAAACTCCGTTCATTAGTATTGAATTTCTGATTTTGATCATCTACTTTTGCTGTTGACTGTACTAGTAGAATTCAAGATAGTATTTCATTAGTATTATAAAGTAGTAGTGTAGTAGTAGTGTATTCAAATGGTGAAAGATATTTTAATACGGTCTGTTTTCCAGAGATTACCTACCCTCCACTTGTAAGTTTACTTGTAATTCGACGTGTATCAGTCAGGAGCTCATAAGGGGCCAAAATGCAACAAATTGGACCCCCATATTATTATGTATGGCCGAAATTCAATAGTTTTTGCGATATTTAAATTTTAAGGGTTTTTCGATATAATGCCAAATAAAAAAAAACTACGCAATGAATGAGTACCATTAAAAATGACATTGTAGCTGGCACTTCAATTAAGCTATGAACATAATTAAAAAAGTACTTAATTCAACAAAATAATTAAAATGATGAGCGTTTTAAGAATAATATCTTACCAACATTTTTATTTTACGCGTCAAAAATGTTTCGTAACAAATTGAACCCCCCATATTATTATGTATGACTGAAATTCAATAGTATTCGAGATATTTGTCTGTCGATATCCGTGTTTGATGCCATCACCAGCGTCCATCAGTTCCTGTAAGCGTGTTCTGTGTAAGCTTTAATTATCCTATAACCTTAATATGCGTCATATCTCATATTAAACTGACGTATTTTATCTATTCAGTTAAAACTAATCAAAGATTATGTTTATAATGTCATTATAAGAAGGTTTTAGGTATATATGTTACGCCTAATGACCGAAGTGCGGCTACACCTAGTTTTAACCAAACCTAACTTCGGGGTGCCCTTCGCTCGCTCTTGCATCCTACGTCGACTCCCGAAATACACACGAACCGCATGTGGCCGGCTAAAACTAGGTGTAGCCGCACTTCAGTTATTAGCCGCGACATATACCTACATACTTAAACCTTCATATAATGACATCATAATGTGTATGTATTTCATGTGTGGTGTGTATGTATTTATGCACACAAAGTAAAAGTTCACAATCACACAGTCTTTCGAAGGTTTCTCACGCCTACGCCCCTCTTTGTGCCGTCGATATTGAAATGGTTCAGGGTGCGGTCTTAGTGGCATTCCCATAGCGAAAACTTGATGAGTTTTTTATGGTAGGGAAAGAGTACTTTAACAGTAGGAAAAGTATAGGTCATTGGAATTTTGGTGACATTGTGGAGACAATGAATTTTGTCTTCTTCTTTCTAGACTATATGCTCTCACGAACAGAAGATTAGGGATATTATTTCAAAGAATAATTATTATGAAAAAAGGAAACGAAATAGCTTTTTATCCCATAAGTTGCAGGAAAATCGAAACATTTACCTACTAGTTTGTCTTGCTTCAAACGTCAAAATTACATAAGAAAGTCCCCAAAACACCCTCTCTTCACCAATTCCTATTGCTTTTGCTGGAAAGAAGAACAAACTCCCCAGCAGCACAGCTGTCTCTTCAGTTAGAAGAACTTAATTCTATACAATAGCAGGTATGCAAACTATTTAACATGTACGAGACACAGAACATTAAATTAAATTAGCTAGCCACGCCAATATACCAACAAATACAATAAAACTATACTCAAGTAAAAAATTAATAAGTAAAAATGTAAATAAAACTCAAAATTGGATCTTCGCAAATTGGAGTTGATTAGATTCCCAGCAAGCAACAGACAGTTGATACCTAAGCAAACCTACATAGTTGACGTGTTATTGAATCCGTTACCTCTCATGCACTATGGTCTTAGCTCATGTCTAAGTCACGGAACTTCCCATAGCGCCTCGATAAAGGTCACACTCAAACGATGCAAACCTTTTTGTAATGAGCTTGATCTATTCTATTCTATAACTATCATGAATATATTTTAGATTACACTGTCAAGTCCTGACTAATGAAACACAATTAATTATCTATTGTTACGTGACTCCCGGGAGTCACACACGCAGTTAAAGTTTAGTTTTTTGTATTATTTGTATTGTCTATGCGCTTTTAAGAATATTGTGCTTGCTATGTGCGAGCAATATGTGTTTAATAGAGTCAGCTGAGTAATTGCCTACCACACTAAACGCAGCAATGGCTTTCGTTTTGACAGTACAACAAAATTCATTGCGTTATTTACATTGTTAAGCAGACAAATTTTTCAAACATATGAAGCAATAGTTTAGCAATATTCTTCAAAATGATTCCAGATTGTGATTGACAGTGCGTTACCCAATTAGAGTGCGGGTTTATTCAATCATTACTTGGGAATCTTTTTATTATTAATACTGTGACTCTAAACACTACTACAATTTTCCATATTCTGTCTATTATAATATAAGTAATCACTGACCTCTAGCTTATGATAATACTAGCAGTGCCCCGTGGTTTTACCCGCATAAGTGTCGATCCCGTTAGAATATCGAGATAAAAAATATCCTTTGTGTTATTCTGATGTATAAGCTATATTACTGTAAAGTTTCATCAAAATTGGTAAAGCCGTTTGTGCGTGAAGAAGTAACAAACATACAGACACACTCACAAACTTTCGCCTTTATTATAATAGTGTGATAGGTATTCATTGTCGTGCATTCATTCTTCTTCCTTGTATAGATGGCACGACCGTGTATTAAATTTTGTTGGCCCAAAATTCCTCGCATTGTAGATATTAATTAATTCAACAAGAATGAAATAAAATTATCTCTGGATTTGGACTACAACATTTTGACAATATTGAAAACAACTTGAATAACATTCACAGAATTTTGACCCACTCAAAGTTGGCAAACAATTAGTCAACTAACGACTTAACTAAAGGACTAGAAGGGATTAATTGAAGGGCACGACTAAGCCTTAATTTGTTAAAACTATAAACTTTACGGACGGTAAACAAATGAGGGAGAGTAAACAACTGATGACTAAGGTTTTACAGAGATGACGTGTCTGTCTATTGGCTTATCTAAATCTTAGTGATAAGTCTGATCTTTACTGGATGCAGTCAGCAGTAGCGAAGGGTCAATTTAGGTAAGAAGTAAGAAAATAATAGAATAGAATACTCTTTATTATGTAGGTACACCATATAAATTACAGACATAATTATAGAAACTATACAAAGGGTGACACAATAGGCGGTCTTATCGCTAAAAGCGATCTTTTAAAGACAATCTTTACCCCCCCTTCCCTTTTTTTTACCTTTTTAGTAAGCCTTATTATCTTTAATATGATTATATTATTTGTCTATAGAATACTGACTGATGTGCCATTTTTCAAAGGAAACCCGGTAGGAATGGAGTTGTATGGAACCTTCGCCACTGGTAGTCAGCGCCCTAATATTGCGTAACACACTATCAATGTCAATCTGAATAATTTTTTGAAGGATGCTGCTAATCCATTGCTTCGTATGTTCGAAAAATTCTTTTGCTCAGCAAAGTAAATAACGCAATGAATGTTGTTGAACTGTCAAAATGTAAACCATTGCTACTGATAGTGCGTTACGCAACTACACCGCTGCGTAGTGGTTCATTTCTTTTAGTTTGTTTATAAACTGCTTAATCTGTAATCTTGAATTTTTAATACTCCTACGTTCTTCCTCTCTTGTGACAGTATCTGGCATAATGAGTATACTCGTACTTACCGTGAAAAATATTTATTAAAATCGTAGTTGGTTCAATAAACCCTTCTTTTCACCAAACTATTTGTTATCGAGAACTACGAAATAATATATTTGTAATTAATTTATAACAGGTATCATCACGCCAGTATTTCCCGAAGAGATGGGCAGAGATATGGTACACCCACATTAATTTTGTAATCCATGCTGATACTGACCTACACAACCCAACTTATAGCCCTGCTGACACCCATAACTCGAAATATCATTCATCAGCTCACGCGCATATTTTAAATAAAATATACAGGCCCACCTAAATCGTAAGTCCGCCATATTATTGCGGAAATAGTGACTAAAGCGAGGTGACTTCCTGTTGCTAGTGTTGGGAAAAGATTTATCGATAACCGTTATGATAATAATAGGTACTATGGTTTTGATTTTTTATGTTGATAGGTTAATGTTGTGTTTGAGTTACATGGAGATTATAATCTATAGTAGCTGTAACTATAATTTATCATGCAATTATTTGTTTTATTTTATTTTTATGGAAAAGCAGCATTTCAATTTTGATAATTGGACAAAATTACAGAATTATTTGTTATAAAATGATTATTAAAGTGTTAAAATTCTTTGTAAGGTGTGGAAATGGCATAATACTTACTTTCAAAAGTTATTTTTTGTGCTGAATTGAGCAAAAGGAAATTCGAGACCATTTAAATCGTTTGGCGGATTAGTCACAGTATCTAAATGCAAGCCATTGAGACTAGGATATCGAATCATACGAGTATTACATCATGTTACATAGTTATCATTCGCTCCACAAAAACTAGACCTCGATGTTTTTATTTTTTAGATTGTATTGCAGGTAACAATCGAGTTAGGTGTGTACGAGAAATGAACGTCTTTAATGCACTATGAAAGGATATATACCTTGTAATGGCGTATCTTATAACTTTTTCAACAAAAAACACATTCAATAAAATTCAAACACGACCTCTCTCATTCTTTTCTGATCGTATTTTAGGTGGATGCGCTAGGTAGCTCGCGGAGTTCAAATCTTCTAATATACCTACGTTTTTTGCAGGTCAGTGTCAGTTTCAAGGTGCCACCTCCAAGTGCGAGAGAATCCCGGCGAGTTTCACCGTGCCATCAAAAACATTTGACGCTAAACCGACGGAATTATTATTGAGTTACCGCGGACGCTAATACGAATGGCGGTGATTCGCGAGTGTAACAAGTATATCATCATCATCATTTCAGCCGAAAACTGCTCTGGACATAGGCCTCCCCCCCAAGCACCTCCACTTCGACCGCTGACTAAAACCCACCCGTGTTCCTTCAGTTGCCTGTGCCGGGGCCACGGTATCTCTTTCGAACAACCCGCGACCCTGGCGGGCATCGGCCCTAGCGGACCCCGTCAGTTAGTGCTGACATCTCTTTGAGGTGCGCGTAGAACAAAACGTGCCGTCGCCCCAGGCCTGGTCCTTACCGGACGACGAGCTGCCCATTGCTCGCCGTCTGCAAGCCCGAATACGATACCCCTTGGTAAGATTGTTTGTCAGACTTTCGGGCTTCTGACTACCCGTAACGACTGTCAAAGATCCACGAATAACCTAGCCAGGACCAACGGCTTAACATGCTTTCCGAGGCATGGAGGGGTCTCGGTATGTAAAGATGTTCACCCATCCACAGACCATCCGCGGCAAGCGTAGCTTAACCGACCTGTGCGGCTGTTATCATTTAGCCACGGGCCCCTCCCATGAATTTAAAGAATTAAAATCAACAATACAACCCTCTACGTTCATATAATCATATTGAATGACATATTTAATGAAATATCAATCAATAGAATTACATGAACGTAAAGTCATATTTTTTATACGTTCGCGAATCATATTTTAATCAGCATTCAATACGACATTGACCTGCAAATTGCAAAAAACGTAAGCAATTTTGAATTTCTCGGGCTACCCTGGCGGTTTGCGGTTGCGGCATGTCCTTGAACCAAAAATTCGAAGTCATGTGACATCTACCAACCTGCACTGGGCCTGCGTGGTAGTTTATAGCCCACTTTCTTTCGAATAGAGGAGGCCTGTGTCCCAGCAGTGGGAACGTTACAGGCTGATTATATGTATGTGTATACTGTATACCTACCTGTTAATCTCGTTTGTTGCCTGTGCCTACTTCTTTATTAAATAATTTACTGATAACATTATGCTTATAAAACCTGGTATTCCCAAAGGTTGCAGGGGTCAGTTAGTGGAAGTCAGGTCGGCAATTAGCTCGTTACAAGCAGGGGTAATGACATTGATAACATTGATAGCACGTTTGATAGCGACCCTTAAGAATGTAGATGATGATCAATGTGCAATTGTCCATGCAATCATTAATTAATTAATTAATATAATACTATAAGCACACAAATGTATAGAGGCGGACTCAATCATGAATGGATAAGCTTAAATTTTCAAAAAAAAAAAGAAAAGAAAAGTAATTGTTTGTTCCCTTAAAACCATTAAGAAACTTTTTTTTGTTATTATGACCTCTTTAACTGTAAAAATGGTTTAAAGCAAGCAAATGAGAATAAATAATTACTTTACGTTTCCGTCAGCAAATGAAAAAAAAAAAATTATTCAGCCTGAAGATTTTCAAAAAAGTGATAAATGATAGGTAAATGATTTATTTTCTGTAAGTAGGTTTGTACAAACACTTTTACACGTCAATCATATTTTTTTTAACTAGATGAGGTCGGCGTTTCCTATCTGACTATTCTGAGAAGAAAGGCCAAAACAAAGTCTCTTTTAAAGTCCAGACAAAATCTTGGTCAGATCATGTGAGGACCATGTAGATTGGTGTCTGAAATGGTCTTTTGAGGGAAGAACCACACAGATTGAGCGTCCAGTCAGTGCACGCATTTGTCAAAAATCGTGCAGCTCAACTCAGAACTTGAGGAGCGCAACGATTCGACGAACAATACCAAAGAAAGGACATTTGGGTAAGAGTGTAAAACATATATGTAAGTACCTACCTACTTATTAGGTACACGGGACTTGAGCATAACTGGCAAATGTGGGTGTTGGTACCACAGGCACCACACCTGTGCCTCACTTCGGGGAATACCTACAGGCGCGATGTTATGTTTTGTTATAGGTCTTATCCTGGGCCCATGGCTAATAACAGCCGCACAGGTCGATCGATCAGGTTAAGCTACACTTGCAGCGGTTGGTCTGTGGATGGGTGACCATCTTTACATACCGAGACCCCTCCCTCCGTGCCTCGAAAAGCAAGTTAAGCCGTTGGTCCCGGCTGTCATTCGTGCATTTTTGACAGTCGTTACGGGTAGTCAGAAGCCCGAAAGTTTGACAACCAGTCTTACCAAGGGGTATCGTATTACCCAGTAACTGGGTTGTGGAGGTCAGATAGGCAGTCGCTCCATGTAAAATACTGGTATTCAGCTGCATCCGGTTAGACTGGAAGCCGACCCCAACATACATAGTTGGAAAAAGGCTAGGCAGATGATGAGACTAGGTCATAACCTAGTTTAATTAATATTATACCATAGTATATAATCGTAAATTCAAGTTTAGTCTTGGCTCTTGAAGACAATCCTTTGAAGGAGATTTAATTTCCCAAAAAAAACCCTTGATATAATTCCCACACTCAACACATTATCAACCTTTACCAAACAAAGTTTCCATTGTACCACAAAGTGCCAAATTTGGCACCAATTAGTGAACAAAACACTCCTAATAGCTTAGTGTTAATTAGTTACTGTTAAATAATATCGATCACTGGGAATCTGTTATGGCAGGTATTGAACACGTAACAGTTAACGTTAGTTAGCTCAAAGCGGCAAAGGAAAACATCGTATGAAAATGTTCTAGAACCAAACATTCTACGACATGTGAAATCCACCATACCCCACTGGGCCCGCGTGGTGTATTACGGCCCACAAAGAGAAGGCCTTAATCCCAGGATTGGGAGCATTATATACTCATTATGCTATACAGCAGGGGTGGCCAACTTGGATAGACCCAAGATCTACTGTTCACTGACGACACCCTGTGCGATCTACCAATTACATACTTCTCACTTCTTCTTCAGTACACAATTATGTAGGTAGTATTTTTTATTTTATTTAATTATTGCCAGTAGCTACTTATTTATATTAATGTGAGCATTGCGTTTGGGCATCTTTCGCTAGATTAGCAAAATCAGGTTTGTAGTTAGAAATATTTTTTGCCTTGCCACGATCGACTGGACTAATAGTCGCGATCGACTAGTCGACCGCGATCGACCACCCCTGTTATACAGCCTGTATCAAAAATGTCACACACCCTGACCATGAAACTGAACCACTGAAGCTGTCCGTGCCAGCTGCCAAAACCAACCTGCTGTCAAAAACACCACTCACCCGCACAATATGTGTAGGTAGGTACTAAACGAAGTGCATGAGAGAATTGACATTTATATTCGTGCAATCTGAGTGAATTCGCAAGAGTTTTGTTGAATTTTGTTAGTTATATTTTTAGGGAAAATTTTTAGGGAAAATACCAGTAATAAAGTACCGATTTTTTTGTGCTTTTCCTCAACTAATTGGCTGACCATTTGGGTAGGTTTTTTGCTGTAGTTGATTTGCCGACTTAACATGAGTTTGTTAACTTTCTTTATTTTACTTTTGTTTTCGCTTTAAATACCACGTTTTCACTTCAGAATGAATAGTTTTACCTTATTTCTATACTTATTAGCTGTGTGTTTTCTATAAGAAGGTTTGTATTTTTCCGGTGTTTTAGTTTTCTTTTCTTGTTGAAAACATAAAAATATTATTGATTTACTATTATTTAGAGATTATCCTATTTGTTTTTTAATTTGAATAAAAACGGTTAAAACCAATTACAATAATTAAAAACTTAACAACACTTGAATTCTTCTCTGACATACCAATAACATCTTCGTCCATCTCATTATCATGCGCCTTTTCCCAACAATTTTTGGGGTTGGCTTCCAGTCTAACCAGCTGAATACCAGTATTTTACGTGGAGCGACTGCCTATGTAACCTCCACAACTTACTTATTAAGTAATACGATACCCCTTGGTAAGACCGGTTGTCAGACTTTCCGGCTTCTGACGACCCGTAACAACTGTCGAAGATCCACATCAGCCGGGACCATCTGCTCAACGTGCTTTCTGAGGCATGGAGGGGTCTTGGTATGTAAAATCTTTGCCCATTCATTCGCAAACAGATCGTTTGTTGGATTATTACCCAATAGATCCGTAAATGCGCGCCAGAATGCGAGGTAGGTACCTATAATACCCTCCCATTTATTTATTTATTTATACTTTATTGTGCCTACACTCGAAAATACAGACCCTATAGACTCCTAAAGACTCAGTTTGCCAGAATCTGGCTAACTGCAATGTATTTAGACAGAGTAACTCCCAAGTCCAGTCTAACGAAGATTTATAGCAAGTTTAAAGCTTTGTACTGACCGACTAGTTGGTAATTGTTCCCAACACTAGCATTCGTGAACCCTTCCACATCATCTAACTTCCTGAACTTATGGTGAGATAAAGCAATAATTAGTATGGTAACTTAAAAAACTATCCATAAGAGAACGACTTTTTAGAAAAAGGGTGGGAGGGGGTTCTCATGACGGTTCTTAAGAAGAATGGTAGTATATTTTTCAGTGTCAATAAAAAATATTCTAAATACAACTAAGTAAGCCCTAAATAGGAGAGGTCTAATGTCCAGCAGAGGACAGCTATAAGCTGATGATGATGAAGCCTTGAAACATTCACTGCCAAACCTGAGAACTTTCTCTTATCTCCACTGGAAAAGGGATACCTTAGGCAAACTACTATAACTTTCATTGTATCTATAATTTATAATCTATAACAAAACTGCAAGTAACAAGTATTATGTCATGTCTGATTATTACTTTGTTATGGAATATAATAATAATAAACTATCGTAAGTTATTTTTATGGCTACAATTTGTGATGCCACTTCACTATGGCTTATTAAAGCTTGCGACGCATACAGTTTTGATAATAGTTTACTACTGATGATTACTTATATAAACTTCTATATAGCCCAAAAAAAAGTATGATGTCGTCACAAACAAAAACCCATACTCAATCAATAAACGTTAATAAAAACAGAACAAAAACAATTAGGTACAATAACAAACATTCACTCAAACAAAACGAAAAACAGCTGTCACTGTTAAAAAAAAAACAAACAAGGTTGCCAGCCAGCACGTAATTAGAAAAAGAAAAAAAAACATACCCTATATAGGCAGCAAGCGACTGTGGCCGTTGGCACTACACTGACTCAGGCGCAGTCTTCCTTGCGTTCGCCTTGACCCCTACATTCGAATGTTTATGTGTGTGCGCACCAAATGCTATCAGTAGGTTTAGTTCGAACAACGCCTGATAAGGAAGGCACAATATAAAATGTTAGGTTAAAAGAATGACTGCCAAATTATGGGATTCTGTAACACTAACCTAATGTATTCAATTAACATTTAAATCACACTAATATTATAAAGGCGAAAGTTTGTGAGTGTGTGGGGTGTGTGTGTGTATTTATATGTTTGTTACTTCTTCACGCTCAAACGGCTGGACAAATTTTGATAAAACTTTGTATGGAGGTAGCTGACACCCTGGATTAACATATAGGCTACTTTTTATCCCGATATTCCCACGAGATTGACATTTACGCGGGTGAAACCGCGGGGCGTAGCTAGTGTCAAATAATTATCATACTTCATGAATTATGATTTACTAGCGACTCGCTCCTGCTCTGCACGGTTTTTAGGATTTGACAAAATATTAAGATGAGGTGAGACCCGCATCATAATCCGTTGTGTAGTTTAGAAGAACTATTTATTGCAGTCATACACACAGACAAATACGAAAAACGACTTTAATTTTATAATCTGCATAGAAGAACAAGTAAATTATTTATTAAAAAAATGAAATTAAGTAGCAATTGGGCATCTTCAATTAAAAACCGGCTCTCGAAATACCTTTCACCCTGTGTAATAATGTGGGAGACCCATCGGAAACCATGCACAGGATAGGAAAGAGTAATTAGATATTATTAAAAAATCATATAAACCTACTACGCTTTGGAATTGGCAACTAAAGTTCGTTTTTTAATCCCAGAGACTAACTAATCTGCATATTTTTTCTCTTGTTTTTCTTTTGTGTTCATGTGCGCATTAGTTAAAAAAATCGCGTTTGGTGTAAAGCAGACCTTCTGCTGTTCTTATTTACATTGTTGTATCAGCTGGTGTCATTGACGTATCATGTTCTTGTCAAAAATTTATTAAGTACAGTACTCGTAACTACTCTTTTGTCAGATTTATGCGAAGTATGGTCAAAAACTGTTCGTACACGGCGACATATCAAGCCATACATATCCAGTTTTACATAACCTCGCATTGTATAGGATTTTCGTACAATCAGAAGTCTGCGTATACTGGTTGTTAATAGCTTAATGTGTAGCCGAGCGTACAGTCAACAGCAAAAGTAGATGATCAAAATCAGAAATTCAATACTAATGAACGGAGTTCACGTCAGAACTGTGTGGCGTCGAAGTGATTCAAAAGTATGTGATTGTAAATTATACCAAACATTTACTACTAGTACAGCTGCCATATATTCGAGATCAGTTTTGACTCCTATTGAATTTCTGATTTTGATCATCTACTTTTGCTGTTGACTGTACAATAATGTTTCAGTAGTCATCAAATAATGATTAATTATGAAAGTGAGCATAACAAAAAAAACAGTTTTTCGCCACGATAACCTTTAATAGAGCAATAGACCACGAATGACAGCAGGGACCAACGGCTTAACGTGCTTTCCGAGGCACGGAGGGGTCTCGGTATGTAAAGGTGGTCACCCATCCATAGACCAACCGCGGCAAGCGTAGCTTAACCTGAATCGATCGACCTGTGCGGCTGTTATAATGACCGAGGGGTCCGTGGCTAAATCCCTGTTTAACATAATTATACCTATTTTATTTTGTATGATTTTATTTTGTGTACAATATTGTCATCAATTTGCAACACAGCAACACTTGACGGCAGAATTGATGGTGGTAATACCTACTTTTCCGAACAAACTCCTTCCCAAAAAGCTCTTTTACACTTGGGCAGTATAGCAATAATTATAATCAGCCTATAACGTTCAAACTGCTGGGACACAGGCCCCCTCTCTGTGAAAGGGAGTGGGCCGTAATCCACGACGCACGACTTTGTTAGTTCAAGGACATGCCCGTTTGCTCACGATGTTATCGTTCACCGTTTTGAGAGCAGTGGTGATGAAATAAATTAGTCAAAGTAAAGCGCTTGGGCAGTATGCATGATTGATATTGATCAACAAAAAAATGGATGGAAGATTACTTTGATAACCTTTCCAAAGAGGATACAGGTCACGTTCAGGTCAAAAGTTGAATTACTCTGACCATTGAATTATGTGTTATCAATCGAGGCATCTGAAAGATAACGGCCAGTCTTTTCTGTTAACATCTTACCGCGAAAACTTAAGTTTGGCCCTTGAGTGGGGAGCCCCCAGATAGTTTTTTTTTTTTGTTTGTTGCATCTCACAGGTCTACTTATGAGGTCGTCGGCTGCTTAGCCGGGCTATCCTGTGGATGGCTTAATAAATTAAGGCCCCCAGCTAGGGCATAAAACTTAAAAACTGTGCGATTGCACGTGAAGAGCACCCCCGGGGTACGAACCTCGGTTCAGGGCGTCGCTGGGGGACAGCAGCAAGGGACAGGTGGGATGGGATAGTGATTATTTAGAGGCGAATTTAAAGCCTCATTCTCAGCGGCGCGGATTGGCTCGAGCAAGGTTCGGAAGCCCCCCAGCTTAGATGGACCGCCTACATTAAAAAGGTGGAGAGGTCAGACTGGATACGAAAGGCGAGAGAACATGGTTCTGTAGCACTTGGAAGCTAACAAATAAACATTTAGCTATTCATCCTCCTTCGCAATGTCAATGAATCAATCAAAGATCAGCTGATTGACACTTCCTCATTGCATTTTTTTTTTTACAGTAAGTAAAACTTCAAAGTAATTATAACTCTGATCTTATTTAATTAATACAATAGCGTTAAGGGCAATTAGTAATCTATTATTAACGAGGAAAAGTCCCTTGACGCGGCTGAATGTGAAACCTTTAATAGCTTCATTAAGTAGTGCGTTTGGATCGCCCAGAGGACACGGTGGAGCACACGGTGGAGGTCTGCCCCGCTTGGGTGGAGCACCGCCGTGTCCTCGTAGAGGCGATCGGCAGCGGCGGCGACCTCTCGCGCCCGGCCCTGGTGCAAGCCATGGTCCGAGGCGAGAGGGAGTGGGAGGCAGTTACCTCCTTCTGCGAAGCAGTCATGCTAGTGAAGGAGGTGGCGGGACGGCTCAGGGAGAGAGCCTCCCGTCCCAGCCGCCGCGGGAGACGCTCCGGGCGTCGGGAGCCGCGCGACGACTCCCGGCCACCGTAGGCACGGGCCTGCGGGCGGAGAGTAATGGGTAGCTCACCATCCGATCAGGACCAGGCCCGTGCCAGACGGCGCGTACGTGTTCCACGCGCGCCTCAAAGAGATGTCAGCATCGAGGAGGGGCCCCATAGGGCCGAAGCCTGCCGGGTCAGCGGGATTGTCCGAAAGGGTTACCGCTGGCCCGGAACATAAAGGGCTAAGGAAGGAACACGGGTGGGTTTTAGTCAGTAAGAGTCTGACACTCCCTTCCGCTCCACCCAGAGCGGGAGGGGTCATTTGATGATTTCCCATCCGCAAAAAAAAAAAAAAAGTAGTGCGTTTGTGGTCTTCCTTATAGGAATGGTTTAGTGGTTGAATTTGTGCTTGTCTAGGTTCCTTTTCTGGGTTAGGCAGTTGCAGTACTCCAATGGAAATTATGGAGCCACCTCGATCCGGTACGCATCTCGGTCGTCTCACCAGCTCTTCCTGGGCCGGCGTCGGCAGCGCCGTCCATCCTAGGGCACCCATCGCGTGCAGACTGTTGGAATCACTATGCCTGCGGCCGTCGTGACCCGCCCAATCCCATCTCAGTATGATAATCCCTCAAATATCCCATAGGTCTTCAATGTTACGTGCGACCGCTGCTGCTGGTGTTGTAACTGACCGCGCGCCCGCTTGAAGGTTTAAATAAATGTCGCCATTATAGCGCTACCCTTTAGAAATATCTGTGTTTTTTATCCTTTAGTCCAATCTTCCAAAATTGTTTCCCAGACCTTTCTTAGCCCTTGGGAAAAACCAGGCTGTTATAATCTCGACCGTATTCACACTGAACAGGCAAGCTAGAAAATATTTCCTTAGCTCTAACTAACTTCACATGTCCGAAATAGTTAAACAAGGACAGTTCCTTACTATTTTAAGAGCTATTGTCCCTTGTGTTACTAAACTGTCATCAATCTTCGAAAGGGTTGGTGTGAAAAGGGTTGAAAAGTTGAAAGAAACTATGTACATTCTGATAAAGTGTGACACCTCAATTTCTTGGCAAATGTCTTTTCTAGGGATTGGTGATGTTTGTGTGTGTGGGGGTGTGTGTGTGTGTGTATTCACACGAGCGACGCCGCGTTGAGCATTGTGTCTTCACGTCTGGTGTATGCTGGGCAGTTCGATACTGCTACCAACTATCATCTGCCTAGCCTTTTCCCAACTATGTTGGGGTCGGCTTCCAGTCTAACCGGATGCAGCTGAATACCAGTATTTTACATGGAGCGACTGCCTATCTGACCTCCACAACCCAGTTACTGGGTAATACGATACCCCTTGGTAAGACTGGTTGTCAGACTTTCGGGCTTCTGTTTACCCGTAACGACTGTCAAAGATCCACAAATGACAGCCGGGACCAATGGCTTAATGTGCTTTCCGAGGCACGGAGTGGTCTCGGTATATAAAGATGGTCACCCATCGTCATAAAAACGTTCAAAATCTGGTCGCAATCACATCTCAGCGACAATCAATGTCCAAAACATGTCAAAAATGTAGGGAAATTTGTGATATTTTTGACAGATTGAGAATAAGATCAGACTGTGTAGGTACGTTCTTAAAATTACGAGAAGGCCCCCCCGCTGTTCTCATGTGTCTTGTATAGGATTTCCATACTGCTGATGATTCTTGCGCGTTAGCCCAGTGAGCAGTGGTGGCCCGGTGGTAAGGGCCCTGACTTATGAGTTGTAGGTCGTGAGTTCGACCCCAGGCAGGCACTTTACTTTGTGTATTTAATTTCATCACCACTGCTCTCAAAACGGGAAGGCAACCATCGTGAGGAAATCGGCATGTCCTAGAACCAAAAATTTAAAGACATGTGACATCCACCGACCCGCAGTGGGTCTACCTGTTGGATTATAGCCCACTCCCTCTGACAGGCAAGAGGCCTGTGTCCCAGCAGTGGGAACATTATAGGCTGATTCTTATGATGCCAGTTATGCTGCTGCATTACCAATAAAGTGATTAACATGAACAGCTTATGTAGTGATTACCATTTATCGTAGACTAGCAGCGCCCCGCGGTTTCCCCCGCATAAGTGTCGATCCCGTGGGAATATCGGGATAAAAACTATCATACGTGCTTCCCCGGAATCCAATCTATCTCTCTGCCAAATTTTATCGAAATCCGTTCAGTGGATTAGGCGTGAAAAGGTAACATACAGACAAAGAGACAGAGGTACTTTCGAATTTATAATATTAGTATGGATGTTCAGGTAACATCTAAATCCCAGTGCCCGGCGGTATTTACTTGTTGGGAAACTCTGTGTTTTGCAGTTTTATTGTGATAATTAATTTTTAATTAGGTAACATACATCGTACATCATCTTATCATCGTGGATTTCCCGAAGAGTGAGGCAAAAGCACCAAGCTGTGTATTTAAGGAAAATGATGAAATTAATGATGAATGATAAAGAAATGGGGAAGTTCTGATTCAAATGATTTTAATGAATAAATGTAAATGGGTAGGTATTCGGATTTCCTTCAAAGTAAATTGGAAAATCTCTCAAAGGTCTGATATTATTGGTTGTCACGTCAGAAGCTTGTTTTTTTAAAAAACTAGACAAAAGTCACCTCTTCTTTCGTAAATTCGCAAAAAAAAGTCAGCTGTTCCCTACATTTTGACGAGTTATACGAACATAAAATTTTAATGTAGGATGTAACAGCAGATTTTTTTTCGCGATTTCAGGTTTGGTCCCATAGTAAAAGTTCTTTATAATGATGAGTACAATGACCTCTTAAGAGGTTGTTAATGTTGTACCAATAAACCTGTATAAATCACGTATTTTTATAATAAACACCATTTTCATGGAAACTATTTATAAGTGATGATTATTAGTTATTAAAGATATTTAATTTTGCAGTAGAACTAAAAACATTTTCGCTCAGCTGCCAACTCATGCCAGCTTTCACGACTATCGACCATCATTAAAAAAAAAACCGACGTCAAATAAAAACACTAGGAAACGATAACGTCTTAGCAAATTCTAAATTAAAATTCTGCCGCCAACGCTTCCAGACAAACAATCCAGCCAGTCCAATCTAAACGAGGTCAAAGGCTTGGCGGCATAGATAGCGAGAGATCTATTGCAATACTGAGGTCAATCTATCATAGGTAATGATGCTCGCATTACCTACTGAGCCACGCAGATCAATAAAACTACCAAAACTCTGAGAACATCTGGCGCGAACCCGGGGAAATTGCACGCATGCGCGAGACCGTGTTGCCAGGTTAAGGGTGAGGCTTTTCCGGGATTTTGTGGAAAATAATTTTGTTTAGTGTTACGATGTCTTGTATGGTCTTACCTTTCCTTAACTTGAAAGTTATTGAAGTCTTTATAGATTTTGGAAAACTAATCTTTCTTATTTATTATGAGCGGTGACAAGAGATCTATAGCGCAAACTAAATCTAGATTATGTTTTTTAATTAAGCACACAGAATTACAAAAAATCCTCGAAACAGATTATTATAACTATAAAACACTGAGTTTATAAGTAGTTATGTGAAGATATTAATGAAACAATATTCCAGATTTAGTTTCAATTGGTGGCAACCCCACGAAAAACGTCAAACCAAAAAATCTGGAGCGAAACTATAGTCAAATTAACGTTTTTAACAATAATATTGAATGAAAATGTGAAAGTTATAAATTAAAAACGATTTTTACGGACATTTTAAATGTTTTTACTACATTTTTGGGGTTTAAACCCTAGTTATTAAGTGAAACAATAATGCGTGTAGGATCGTTTATGTGTTCAGATAATAAATTAATGTTAATGTTGTTGATGTTTTAGATAGTTGTTGAAATAGTCTTCCTTCTAGTTGTTGTTGTACATATCGTTGGTTTGTTGTCAAATAGTTGTGGAACTGGTTGTGTTAAATAAGATTGAAGATATCACTGATACTGTCAAAGGTAAGGTTGAGATATTAACTACTTAGGTACTTACTTACTTTTTTTTGTATTAATTAACTGCATAGAATTGTGTGTGTGCGTGTGGCTAAATAATAACAGCCGCACGGGTCGATCGAGGGTTAAGCTATGCTTACCGAGGTCGGTTCCTGGATGGGTGACCATTCATTACATATGGAGACCGTTCCGTTCCTCAGAAAGCACGTCAAGCCGTTGGTCACGGCTGTCATTTTTAGATCTTTGACATTCGTTACGGGTAGTCAGAAGCCGGACAGTCTGACAACCAGTCTAACCAAGGGGTGTTACCCAGTAACTGGGTTGTGGAGGTCCGATATTCAGTCACACCCTGTAAAATACTGGTATTCTGCTGCATCCGGTTAGACTCGAATCTGACCCCAACATAGTTGGTAAAAGGCTAGACGGTTTGGTATTGTTTGCCCGAAGATTATATACCATAATCATCATATTCCCGAATTTCATTTGCCCGAATGTTTTGTTTGCCCTAAAAGACATATGAAATACTTTTAATTGCCCGAAACTTAGATACCATAAGATACGAGTGCCATACGTATTGTTTTACATATTTTTAAATGCCATAATAATGATTAGACATAATATTTAAACACCATAATGATTATTAGACATAATATTTAAATGCCATAATAATTATTGGTCGAGGGTGGGCTTGGTCGACGGAGCCCCGCTAGGCGGGGCTCCTACTTCTGGGTGGTTTATAAAAAAATAACCACGAAGGGGATGGCAGGGTCTATTCGCTCGCTTCGCTCTCTCAAACGACCCCGCCATCCCCTTCTAACCTAACCTATCCGAGTCGGGGTGCCTTAAAGTCTGGGTGGGCTTGGTCGACGGAGCCCCGCTAGGCGGGGCTCCTACTTCTGGGTGGTTTATAAAAAAATAACCACGAAGGGGATGGTGGGGTCTATCCGCTCGCTTCGCTCGCTCAAACGACCCCGCCATCCCCTTCTAACCTAACCTATCAGGGTCGGGGTGCCTTAAAGTCCCGATTGCATCCAGTTTCTCTTAATATAACAACCGTTACATACCCAATGCCGATGGCAAATGATGTTATGGCATATGATTGTTATGGCATTATGATGATAATTATGGCATGTGATAATTAGGGCACGTGATAATTAGGGCTTACAATGATTATGACAAATGATGTTATGGCAAGTGACTTTATGGGAAACAAAGCTTCTAGCACGTGACTATTATAGCAAATAAGAGTAGGGCAAATGAATATTATGTCATATAATATTATGGCTGTTGACTATTATGGCAAACGATATTAGGGCAAATAAAATTCGTGCAAACGGCGGTATACCATTGTAAAGTATAAGCACAGTCTATACATCAGTATAAGTATTTTAGCTAATGGAAACAAACGTCAGACTTTCGGGCTTCTGACGACCCGTAAGGACAATGTCAAAGATCCACGAATGACAGCCGTGACCAACGGCTTAATGTGCTTTCCGAGGGTTCTTGGTATGAAAAGATGGTCACCCATCCACGGACCAACCGCGGCAAGCGTAGGTTAATTTGATCGATCGACCCGTGCGGCTGTTATTACTTAGCCACAATCCCCTCATCTAATAGATAAGTACCTACATTATATCGAATTCGTTAATGAATAAGGTAATATATTGTCCCTAAAAACCTTAAACCTATAAATTTTTTGGTGGTTTTTTCCGTACCTATAGGGTAAAAATGGGACCCTATTACTAAGACTTCGCTGTCTGTCCGTCCGTCTGTCCGTCCGTCTGTCCGTCCGTCCATCCGTCTGTCTGTCACCAGGCTGTATCTCAAGAACTGCGATAGCTAGACAGTTGAAATTTTCACAAATTATGTATTTCTGTTGCCGCTATAACAACAAATACTAAAAACAAAATAAAATAAATATTTAAGGGGGGCTCCCATACAAACGTGTTTTTTCGGCGTATTTGCCTTGTGGTACCTACGGAACCCTTCGTGTGCGAGTATGACTCGTACTTGGCCAGTTTTTACTTATAACCTGCGGGGCAATTGCGTAACACATTATCAATCGGAATCGGTTTCATTTTGACAGTTCAACAACATTCATTGCGTTATTTACGTCTTGAGCAGACAAATTTTTCGAACTTATGAAGCAATGGATTAGCAATTTGCTTCAAAATGATTCAGATTCCGATTGATAGTATGTTACGCAATTAGGGTGCGAGTCATACAATATAACGACAAGGTTTCCTGTAGGTATGAAATTTATTCAATGGAATTGAAGTATACCTAATATACCTATCAATAGGTATTGAAGTTTTATTATAGCTGTTTATATACCTTGGTTGATACCTATACCTACGACTGCACGGGAAGGCCTTATAGCGACCTGCCATGGTTTCAATCAATTGAACGTATATATCTAAAAAAAAGTGAACGGAGTAAAAGCTTATGGTACAGATTTTTTTTTCACCAAAAATAAAATAAAAAATATCTTTTTTTACATTCAATTCTTTGATTGAAGCCGGCCGATGGCTTCAATCAAGGGATTGATTGTCGTTTTTTTTTAAGTTGAATTTTTATATTATTTTTCGTTTTTTTTTTCTCTACGGCTTTCACCTTTTATACCCTGTTTTTGTCAGCCGTTATACCTACTAAAAATAAACATGGTATTTAAAAACACGCTGCCACACGTCCAAACCAAATGTTGGTGAATTTTGATGTTTGTTGTTAAAATTTCCTGAGAAATTTTTCTGCCTGATTATAGCACAACACTCTCGCTCATTGAGTGAGCTTTACAAAGATATATGAACCATATCTTCTACTTATGTAATATCTTCCGACAACAATTATTTGTCTTTGCTAAACTCCGACATCCGCAGCCAAGTTAAAGCTAACAAGAAAACAGCCTCATTCCTTCCAGTACAGTATAATTACGCGATAAACATACCAAACATACATTACTACTGTAACTACCCTTCAACTTGAAGATAATAAATCTGAGACGTCTTGCTCAATAATGGCTTGTTGCCATGGCAACGTCTAGTTAGAATGTCTTTGAGAATTTGATGCCATCCTTTGATACTGTTTGTTCTTTGTGCTTTTGATATTGTGCCTTGTTAAATGTTGTTGGACGCCAACGAAAAGGTGATAAATAAAAACTGGGCAATAGCGAGTCGGACTCGCACACGAAGGGTTCCGTACCACAAGGCAAAAACACCGAAAAAAAACACGTTTGTTGTATGGGAGCCCCCCTTAAATATTTATTTTATTTTGTTTTTTGTATTTGTTGTTATAGCGGCAACAGAAATACATAATTTGTGAAAATTTCAACTGTCCAGCTATTGCGGTTCTTGAGATACAGCCTGGTGACAGACAGACGGACGGACGGACAGACAGCGTAGTCTTAGTAATAATAGGGTTCCGTTTTTACCATTTTGGTACGGAACCACCGGTTTTACCACTGGGCCACCACTGGTTAGTAAAAAGCTTGTGAGGAGAACTATTTAGGCAATAATAATACAGAGCCTTACACAGTATTTTTAAGCAATTACATTTAAATGTGACAGGGTTCTTCGAAAGGCCTTGAAGGATCACTGTTATCTGGGGCCTTATTTTCTATGACACAAAGACCGAAATCGCGCGAAATGAACGCGAGATTGGCGGGATTAGCTCAGGAAGTGACGTGGTTTTGAGTAAGGAATCGTTAAGTGGTCATAGTGAATTAGGGCCCAGTAAAGATCTATTGCAATTAGCTACGCCTATAGAATTCCCCAGACGGAAGCGAGTCCAAAAATTTAATAACGACACAGTAAACAAAGCATTTGGATTCCATCAGGTGTAAAGAAATACTTACCTAGGTCTTTTTAGGGCTGTCTTGTGAGTGCCATTCATCTTCATCATCATCATTTCAGCCGAAAGACAACCAAACAATAATTTGCAAAAAAAAACAGTTTTAAAAACCTTATTAGGCATCGTTTTCGTAATTCAGCGTTCAGCGAAAGATGCCCCACTGCTGGACAAAGGCCTACTCCAAGCGACGCCACATTGACCGGTTCTGTGCATCTCGCTTCCAGTATGAGGTTCCATAGTCAGTCAGCCTATGTATATTTCCACTGCTGAGCCATAGGCCTCTCGGAGAGGGAGTGAGCCGTAATCTACCACGCGGACCGAGTTCGGGTTGGTAGATATGACATGTCTTTGAATTTTTCGTTCTAGGACATGCCGGTTTCCTTATGGTGTTTTCCTTCACCTTCGTTTTGAGAGCAGTAGTGATGAAATAATTTACACAAAGTAAAGTCTGCTTGGGTTCAAACCCACGACCTACAACTTGTAAGTCGCGGCCGTTACCACTGGGTCACCACTGCTTCTGTAACATGAGGTTCACGAGCACAAAGTTATAAAACATACCAACCAGTTTATTTTTAAGAAACTTTAAGTTTGAGATAAAATTTTACATCCTATTTTGTGGATACCATGTTTGTACGTGATGCAACATTGCGCACTCACAAAATTTTATCGAATTTCGTTTGAGCGGTGCACAAAATTTTACTGTTATTCTTCACATCTTACTAAAGGTTGAATTTGTGTCTCAATAGAAATGTTATTGTTGGAATTTGAAGTCGAACTTCAATTTTGAAACTTTCGAAGCGAATATAATTTAACAGGAATGCTTTCGACTTGGAAATAGACCAGTTTGGGTTTAAACTGAAAACATTTCGTTTTATTCTTACTTGATAAGAGCCGGTCGTGGTCGTTTCATGGATTATCCATTTCATTTCGAGACCCCTCCGTACCTCAGAATGCACGTTAAGCTGTTGATCCTGGCTGTCATTCGTAGATATTCGGCCGTCGTTACGGGTAGTCAGAAGCCCAAAAGTCTGACAACCAATATTACCAAAGGGTATCGTAATACCTGGGTTGTGGAGGTCAGATCGGCAGTCGCTTCATGCAAAAACTGGTATTCAGCCGCAGACTGTTAGACTGCAAGCCGACGCCAACATAGATGGGAAATGGCTAGGCAGATTGAAAAAAAAAACGTGTTGCGCAGACCCCAAGTAACATGGGAGAAGATCAGGAAGATGATGATTATGAGGAGTTTTACAGCAGGTTATCAGCTCCCTGATTGATGGGCACGACATCACCCATTCTCAAGCGCCCACTACGTACTTTTTTTTTACGAATCGCGTAGTCCGTCCAAGTTATCTATAATAAAATACGTCTATACTAATATTATAAATTTTAATAATCTTTGAAACTACCAGTCGGATTAGAAAAATCTTTTTTGCACGTCTTTGCAAGTCCCAAGTGACCATTAGGAGTCGAGCAAAAAGAAAAAAAGTCAGATAAGAACGCTAAGCGAAAATGAAGTGATACCGTGGTCAGGCGATGCGATGCGACGCGATATATAATTATACACATGGGTGTAATGGTACCTACTTTGTAAGCAATATTTGTATGCCTTGCAAGGCAGTAAGTACATAGTGACACAACATATTATTTATTTTATACCATTATGTACAGACGCCAGCAAGTCAAGCCACCTGAAACTGTCAAATTCTCCCAATCGACCTTGAACCTTATGCTTTAGCGATAAAGTTGAAAATCTATTAAAGCAATTTGACAGATTGTAGTAGATTGATGTGCTGGCGTCTGTACCACTAGATTACGCCTACTTATGTGTAAGAATAAGTAAATTTGAATTTAAAATTTCTTCCTATTCAACACTCAGCTCAGAAACTAGAACAGTGCATTATCCATTTATGTAGATGTTTCCTAGTATTACTAAAATCAGGCATTAGTGTTACGATTCAGAAAGAAGATACTACACAATAACCACTTACGAATAGACAAACTCCACGTAAAAACCTCCAGAAACTGGTAATTAGTATAATATTTTTAAATTAATCTTTTTTCCTCAGGTTGCATAATGCGCTACAAAAGGCGTACGTCACAGACGACGAGGACTTCTCGCCATTCCGACAAGAAATATACAATACGTAAGTCCCTATTATTTATGGCTGTTTTAGGTCTGACAAGGTCAAAAGCTTGTCATGCTAAATGACGAGTTTTGTACAGACACCAGCACATCAAGCTACTACAATCTGTCGAATTTCTTTGATAGATTTTCAACTTTATCGCTAAAAAATAAGATTCAAAGTTGATTGGGAAAATTTGACAGTTTCGGGTAGCTTAAGTCTGTACACTTTTTTACGTATTTTTTCAACTTTTTTTTCGATAGGTATCTTTGTATATCCAACACATTCGATGCTGTTAAGAAAACTAATTTGTCAAGATCTTGGGAGTATGTTGATTGATCGTGTTTTTTTCTTGTTTTAATTTACGAGCGTCATATCTAGAACTGAATCGGGTATAAAGAAAACAAACAAGAAAAACAACAAGAATCGGGTACCTATAAAGAAAACATACAAGAAAAAAAACAAGCTTTTACGAGCAACACGGCGTACTTTGACGTTGTGTGTAAAAGTTTTTTTTTTTCTGTCTGTGTATTGCGTCTATTCTTCAGCACCCTAAATGCGTAACACACTTTCAATTACAATCTGAGAGTTTTGAAAGAAATTCCAAATCCATTGCTTCATAGATTTGAAAAAATCGACTTCTCAACAACGTAAATAACGCAATGAACCTGACTGAACTGTCAAAATTAAAAGCATCACATTGCCAATTTATGTGTGTTGCGCAACTACCCCGCAGGATTTAAAATAAATATCTAAGTCACAGTGAGGTAACAGTGAAACCGCTTCACAGATAATTCAGATTCTTATTCATAATTATTCATATTCTTAAATTTATTCGCATCCATAATGTTGTAGAGGTGTTACAATGGCTTAATGGTACAATTATGGACCCTGTAGGGCAAAGCAAAAGTATAAAATGAATTATTAAAATAAAAATTTTAGGACACAAATTAGCACTAAGCAATTTTTAAAATATTATAATGTGATTAACAATAAATAAGTAAATATAACATTTTATTTTATTGAGATCTGTCATAATAATTATTTGGTAAGGTTAATTAAACAAATATATATCTATCTTATTATAATACCTATTTATTTATGTATGTATGAATGTACCTATCTACTAACTGTGTTGGGAGTCTGTTTGTGTTCAATATATTTTTTTGACATTTGTTTGTATTCGTTTATCATGTACTATGTTTTTTAAATTAGTATTTGCTAGAGCTTTAAAAAAATCGTCAAGTGTTATTTTTTGATACTCTTATCCTCTCCTCCCGGGCACTACATGACCTAAAGCGCGGTCACTGTCGGACTGCATAGAAAAGAAAGAGAAGGGCGATGACACAACGCTGGTAATTAATTGCAAAATATGAAGCAATTATTTAATTACAAAAAATCTATTGTTTGGACTAAAAAATTAAAACACTAGTGTTTTAGTATGTTGCTTGTAGAATAACCTGACAAAAAATCAGAATGATTGTATGGATATTGTTATGGTTTTTATTGTAAAAAGAAAGTTTTTAGAGGTATCTTCATGATTGGTTGATTTTCTATCGTATCAAATTAGTTGTATTATATTTTCACCACACTATCTAACTAGCATATTTATCCTAAAGAATATCATATATTTTTCTGATTTTGTTTACTGTAGTTGATCATTATACTTTTATTGCTTCTAAAACTTGCGTTTTTTGCGTTTAGGCCCTGTAAGCCCCTTAATGTTTTTTCACTTAATGTTTGCTTGAGCTTTAAAATAATTGTCAAGTGATCTTTTTTGAAATTTTTCTCTCACACCCTCATCCAATTAATGTTACCAAATATAGCTTTAGTATGGCGTGTTCCTATAATAGAAAATCGATCTAACTCGGCCTTCTCTTCCTAGAAATGTTACTAGGTACGTTTTCACAATCTTCCCGTTAGGAAAATGGAAAACAGTTTTCTTTGTGAACGTTAAATTGACTCCAACAAACAAATCCCTGGATATTTCTTAGTGATGTACTTACTTCGTCATAGTGAGTGCCTGTACGGTATTTTCCTAGCGGTTACGTATTATAATAACTACAGTTAATATAACTATTTTCGATATAACTACGGTTGATTCACATATGTTCATAACACATATTGGTCGACTGAACTAAGGGTTTATAGATAGGTGATAAATTAAATACTTGTGTATTTAAAAAAAAATAGATAACGATATTGAGAGATTTGCGCTGAAAAAAACTGATTTTTCTGTTTTTAGTCCGCGAAACTGATAGGGACCCTTAATACTGCGCGCTCGTTTTATTTCTAATGACGACGTCAGGTCGACCGAGACCCGCTGCGCGAGGCTCCTATTACTGTCTGCAGGTTTTAAAGGGGGGGGGGTTCAATCAACCTTACGTTTATTAATTGTAGCTGAATAAACCGTAGGTGAGTTAACCATAGGTTAATTCTCCTTTATGTATTTCGTTCATTAGTTATTACAAAAATCGGTGAAACGATCTTTAGGTATTTTAAACAGTCTTTTGACCGTAGTTATCTCGAAAATAGTTAAAATAACTTTAAGTAGTTAATATAATACGTAACCTTTCTAGCAATACAATGTAAGTTCTAAAATAATTTTAAAATAACTTTAATTATTATATTTATTATCTTTGTTTTTTGACAGGTCGTAACAGATATTTAAATTAAATTGAAAATATTTATTTCAGACCAAGCGCACAGTAATTGATACAAATTATTATGTAAGAAGGTAGATACTTATAGCTATGTTATACTTAACCCATCGTAGAATTGCAGGTATCATGTTATGTGTGCGTGTTTATTATAAAACGCAACATCCCTAGCAGCCAAACAGATCATGGTTAAATCTAATCATAACTATAATATTATAAATGCGAAAGTAAGTTTGTTTGTTATCTTTTCACGCCTAATCCACTGAACCGATCATCATGAAATTTTGCATATACGATGTCAGGGGTATAGAAGGACATAGGGTACCTTTCATCCAGAAACAAAATACTGTTCCCGAGGAAAAGAACAATAACTTTCGACGGCTACTATTGCTTTAGGACGCTACGTGTCTCTCGAATCATGATTGAAATATGATCCGACTTTCTGAGCAGCACTAACAAAAAGTACAGGCTTGCATGAATTCACGATAGTACCTATATCAATCTTTAGTTTAGGATTTGGATGAAATTTGTCACACAGATAGTTTATTATAATCTGAATTAACACATAGGATACTTTTTATCCCGGTAGTACGTTTCCGTTGGATAATTTCCGACCTCCACGCGGGCGAAGCCGCGGGCAAAAGCTAGTATGCGGCCGAGATGAACTTTGCTAAAGAGTTATAGTTTATAAATTCAAGTCGTTCTAGAATATAAACAATTGTTCAATGCGGTCTTCAGGGCTGCTCAAGTTTACTTAGAATTTCAAAATTAATTTTGTGTAAACTAAGTCTTGACTATAGCCACGATAAATGCTACTTAGCTTATACTTTAAGAACACAGAATTGTTAAAGAAATCTGAACAATGACTTAAATCTTTAAAAAGCCAAATCACTTAATTCTTTCCTAACTCTAACTTACCATAATATTTTCTTTACTCGTACCTACTTAGTACGGATAATACGGATTTAACTCGACATCCAATTTATCTATGAGATTTGCTTTTATTAAATTGCTTTTGCTTTGATTCAATTGATCTTCCCTGGCTAGATTTAGATTTTTTCTTAAGTACCTTCCCAACTTTGCTACCCTTCTTTTTTAATACATACATCGTTATACCGTTGGTCCCGGCTGTCATTCGTAGATCTTTTGCTGTCGTTACGGGTCATCAGAAGGCCGAAAGTTCGACAACCAGTCTGACCAAGGGGTTTCGTGTTACCCAGTAACTGGGTTGTGGAGGTCAGATAGGCAGTCGCTTCATGTAAGATACTGGTATTCAGCTCCTATGAGACTGGAAGCCAACCCAAAAACATAGTTGGGAAAATGCTAGGCTAATGATGACTTCTTCGTCATAATTTCAACAACAGAACTTTTAAATTACCAACGTAATCTTATCCATCAACATCAAGCATTTTCACTGCTATGGATTCCCAAGGCGGGTGATGAAGAGCCGTGAGTAAATTGAAGCGTAAGGCTGAATCTTTTACAAATTTTCGTGGAGCGATGTAAACTCCAGTCAAACTATGGCATTGATGAGTCAAAGAAAGTTTGTGCCGATGGTAGGCTTCGCTCAATGTTCTCTTCCTTACTTTTGTATTGAAAAGTTGTGCAATTCTTTGAAACTTTGCGTAGTTTCACACGTGAAGATGTTGGAAAAGAAATAATGCGCGGACGTGTTTGATTTCTTGTTGGAACTCGATGTTCTCATAAATATACAATCTATATGAATAAAAAGAAAAGTCCTGACTGACTGATTGACTGACTCATCAACGCCCAGCCCAAACCCTTGGACCTAGAAAGCTGAAATTTTGCACAGAGGTTATTTATTAATGTAGACAAGGAATAAGGAAGGATTTTTCGAAATTCAACCCCTAAGAGGGTGAATGCGGGGAGGATGAAATTTCACGCGGACGAAGTCGCGGGCAAAAGCTAGTAAGTAATATCTGCACAAAAAAATCTCACAATTATTTTTGGACAAAAACGCGAAATCGTCTTCATAATATTTTTTTATAATTTCGCCTCCCGCGGTCATTAAAATGACGATATATCAAAAATGTTGTATGAAGCTATGTATAAAACATACCTATGTCGTTGGAATTGTAATATGCTTAAAGCTAACCGAATATGTACAACCTAATACAGTTTTACCTTGTAATGTGTTAATTTTCTTCGTTGTTTTTAAGAAAAAAAAAATGTGTTAGATGTGAGGTTGTGATTATGACTAAATAAACATACTTATTCGATGTGCATTTTTTCTTTTTAGGGTTGATTTGTTTCATGCTAATTTTTTTGCTAACTCTACTAAAAATTTCTTGGAGCGCGGTGAAACTAAAATATTGAAATATTTTATTGCTAAAAATTGTTGGAGCGCAGAATTAATTTATGAACATTAAAATTATGAGAACAATTGGCTATATAACACCCATATAGCGACATTTGGGTAGTTACCCAAATGTAGCTGGTGATAATAACAATATCGGTCAACCCATTGTAGCTGTTTGCGGAGCTTGTTAAGCTGACGTGTTGGCTCACAAACATTGGTTAGGACGTGTGTTTGATTGTTAATTTGTGCATGTTCGTCACACACAACATTGGAAACACCCAAATGAAACCGAACAGTGTTTCAATTGTTTATTTGTCATTTATTCTAACAGTAATTAGCTTTACTTAAACAGATTTTCTTGATAAAATATACATACATTTACTTAGTACCTACATTTGGCAAAATTCGCGAATTCCACGATTACATAGTCAGTTATGCAATGTTTCCACTACTGGGACACAGGCCTCCTCTCTGTGAGAGGGAGTGGGCCGTAATCCACAACGCAGGCCCAGTGCGGGTTGGCAAAAATTCAAACACATGTGACATCTAGTCACATGTGTTCGAATTTTTGGTTCTAGGATATGCCGGTTTTCTCACTTTGTTTTCCTTTATCGTATTGAGAGCAGTGATAATGAAATAATTTACACATTCCACGATTATCAGTAGGTAATTGGCACGTTACTGAAAAAACTGACAAAATTAAGCCAATGCTACGGTATCCACGAAGAGACATATTCCATAAAGTTCGAAACAAATCTATGGTATTCACGGATAATCAGAGAAAATATTCTCCGGGGAAATCAGGAAATTTTTTACCATGATTTCCCTTTGGAAACTTTCACGAACTATTACGTTGCCAATAAATCTATTGGCGTCCGTTAGAGCGATTTTATTCAAGAATCGAATGAAACCTCTTTAGAAAAAGGTATTTAGGAAAGAACGTAGATTCGAATAAATTAAATATGGGAAAGTTTTATTTCTTTTGAAACTTAATGGCTTTTATGAACCAACGTTATTTGATAATTTCAGAAATGCATCATCATCAGACTTGGGTATAGTAAAAGAGAGATTTAGAATACGAACGTTTAAAAAAATACGGAAATTTCCCCTCAGATACCAGCCAACATTAAAATAATATTGATTTTTTTACTCATACCATAATCGGCCTATAATGTTCCCACTGCTGGGATACAAGCCTCTCATTGAAAGGGAATGGGCTGTTAACTACCACGCGGGCCCAGTATGGGTTGGTGTATGTCACATGTCTTGGTTCTAGGACATGCTGGTTTCCTCACGATTTTTTCCTTCACCATTTTGAGAGCACAGTTTCTTACTCTACTTAGCAATAATTATAATACAACTAGCTTCCGCCCGCGGCTTCGCACGAGAGGTATGTCGATAAAAACTATCCTATGTCCTTCCCCGGGATGCAATCTATCTCTCTACCAAATTTTATCGAAATCCGTTCAGTGGTTTAGGCGTGAAAAGGTAACATACAGACAGACAGACAGAGTTACTTTCGAATTTATAATATTAGTATATAGATCACGTTTTCCGATAGAGATGAATGAAATTAAAATCGTTATTAGGTTGGAAATCTTGTGCAAGACAACCTTGATTTTCACTATGCGGGCGGGTGGAACGTAAGGTTTTATAATTTCGTAATTACGAATGTTTTTCTAGTTTTTAATCCACATATTTTATTAATTAGTGACTTACGAGTACATTGTTAATTATAGTGACTTGTGATGTTTATTTATTTCTACACTAGGTATCCCATTAGTGACGAAACGTCATGTCTGGTTCTTTTGTAATATTGAAACTTATTATATAACTAGTGTTGACAACAGCATTAGTGCTGATTTTTCCCAACGCCAGATCATTTTGATCGGAGGGATAATTTTAAATTTTTGACAGTTCTTCCATACAAAACTGACAGACGTCAATTTTATTCCACGAATAAAAATTATCCGTCGATTGAAAAATCAGCCCTTTTACAATAAAGATTTTTCGAATCCAAAATATAATCGAAAAGCAAAAAAACATAACATAACGCCTTGTCTGCCCTAAAGGTTAGGCAGACGTGTACCCTTAGTAGGCACACACGGCGACATTTCGAGCTAAACCTTTCCAGTTTTAGCTGACCTCGCATTGCATAGGTTTATATATAATGAGAAGTCAGCTTATACGGGAAATGTATAAGCTTCATATGTCGTCGTATTTTCAACCACATGTCAAAAGTATTTTTTAGTCCCATGTAATAGGGGGCGAGCCTTTTACCACCAACCCAGCACAAATCCAGACGCCGCCTTGCTGTTACTGAGAAATTCCAGATGGAAAAACCTAATAACCCACCTTGCCCGACCTGGGAGTCGAACCCGAGACCAGGGAGTATCGTATTGCACAGTAACTGGGTTGTGGAGGTCAGATAGGCAGTCGCTCCATGTAAAGTACCGGTATTCAGCTGCATCCGGTTAGACTGGAAGCTGACCGCAACATAGTTGGGAAAAGACTAGGCAGATGATGATTTTATTACATTGCAAACATAGATCGATTATTATTCAAGAATTATGCTTCCAATAAAAGTATCATTAGGTAATCAATGAAATTGGATAGATGAGTTCGGTAAGTATTACTTATGCATTATTGAATATCGTATCATTGATCATTATTAATGCCTATTCCTACCCTTAATACGTTGATTGGTCCCTGACCTAGTTGTGTGCTCTTGAAGTGACTCGGTACCTACTTGATCTATCCGGATTAGGTCAAATGGAGATGCGGTAAATCAACTAATAGATTATAGAGAGTATAGGGGTATGACGAACAGGGTGTAAAGTTCACTCATACTCTATAGAAAAGGGAGGATCCTCCGACCAGATCCACCGATATTCATTCATTTTCCATTTTGTCGGGCCGCCTCATTTCCAGCCAGGGGTTGGGTTTTACGTCAAGTTGACAGCTGTGAAATTCGTTCTAAAACCAACTGTGTAAGTCTAGCGTCGCAAAACCTTTAGACGCGCTGTCAAATATTACTTTACAGAATCCTTCCTCTACAGTCCGTTTACAGCACAGACTTAGCCAATATAAGTCTGTGGTTTACAGTTATTTTACCTGTGACAGCAGCTACCTAACAGCAACCATAATATGACGAAAATAAAGATCACAATGATTTTAACAAACTTGTCAATGGCAGCACTCCAACGGAAACCTCAAAACAATGAGAATAAAGATCACTGTGATTTGGACAGTGACGCAAACACAGAGGTACGAGTAAAATAACGGTAAACGGACTGTAATAACCTGTTTATTTATCTATCACTGAAGCAAAAATGCAGTTACCCCGTAACCCTTTGTACGTAGACATCAAAGGAAGCTAATTGCTGGCTTGAAAGACAAAACAAATACGGTTTAACTTACGACACAAAAAATATTACAAACATTCTGGCAGACGTTAGTTTAGTGGTCGCTAGCACTTTTGCTGAGCAATGAATCAATTATATTGGGTTTTTCCATCAAATATTTCTTAGTAGCAGTCCGGAGTCTGGATTTTAGGCGAGTTGAAGGCAATAGGGTCGCTCCCTATTAAGCACCTACATCATCTGCCTAGCCTTTTCCCAACTATGTTGGGGTCGGCTTCCAGTATAACCGGATGCAGCTGAATACCAGTATTTCACATGGAGCGACTGCCTATCTGACCTCCACAACCCAGTTACTGGGTAATACGATACCCCTTGGTAAGACTGGTTGTCAGACTTTCGGGCTTCTGACTACCCATAACAACTGTCAAAGATCGACGAATGACAGCCGGGACTAACGGCTTAACGTGCTTTCCGAGGCACGGAGGGGTCACGGTATGTAAAGATGGTCCCCTGATCGATCGACCTGTGCGGCTGTTATTATTTTTCCACGGGCCCCTCTATTAAGCACCTACATGGGACTTAAATATAACTGGCAAAATGCGGGTGTGCTTATGTACAGAGGCCAGCACATCAAGCTACCCGAAACTGTTAAATTTTCCCAATCAACTTTGAACCTTATGATTTAGGGGTAAAGTTGAAAATCTATTAATGAAATTTGACAGATTGTAGTAGGTTGATGTGCTTGGGTCTGTACGTACACCTCTGCCGTACCTTACGGGGAATACAGACGCAATTATATGTAATATAGAGACTCTAGAAGAGAGCCCCTCAATGTTATTAAACAGCGATAGGATTTCAGCAGAATATATTAATAGAAATACTTTTACCACGTTAAAACTACACTGACCTGTATTACAATGTATGATAGAGGTCAGTGTAAAACTAGCACATTTCAACTAAACAAAAATACTTACTAAAATGGTTTGAACGTTCGAAAGGAACACGCGCTCAATTATAACCAGCCTGCACTAATAAAGGTAAGGCTACATATATAGCCTCTACAGAAGGACATTACATACAAAACTATTTCTAACAGAAGACTTAAACGGTTTTAACTGCGCGTCATAAAATGGTTTGTATTCGGTAGCCTTTGATGCAAAGAGGCCATTACAAGCCTTTATTGCACTTTAAAATGTAATACTTACATAAAGTTTCACGGAGAATTGTATTGCAGAACAAACTTGCTAAATAGATACTTTGTATAAGTTTGTAGTTTCAGCTATTATTGTCTTTACCAGGAGCAGGAGGGATGTTTCCTCTGAAGGAATTTGTATTAAAGCTACGTAAGATATTTGTGTATTTTGTAGTTTGTAAGATATTGGTGTATTTTCTAACTAAACAGACAGCTGCGCTGCTGGGGAGTTTGTTGCGCCACTTCTTCTCCCCAGCGAAAGCACTGGGAAGTGATGAAGGGTGGGCGTTTTGGGGGACTGGTTTTCGTAATTTTGACGTTCGAAAAGTGCTGATTCTCAGCCTAGTTTGAATAAATGACTTTTGATTTTGTTGAAAAACCACAATAAATGCGTATCTACTCTATATACTTACCTATTTTACTGTTAAAAGATTGCATAAACATTTCAAGTAGCATAGCATAATCAGGCTATAATGTTCCCACTGCTGGGACACAGGTCTTCTCTCTTCGGGAGGGAGTGGGCAGTGCATGGTGGATGACCATGCGGTCCCAGTGCGGGTTGGCACTATGTCACATGGCACCACGCTCAGCACTCTTTCTTACGACCACGAGACCATGGGGCAGTGTAATGACGGGGCATAGACAAACTATGGTTCCCACCAGATAACAAATAAATAAAACTCATTGATCCGACTTGTACCAAAAAGTCCAAACTTATTCGATATGGATCGCTCGTCATACAAAACTGTCGCTAATACTGCTTCGGTCTAGTTTCATAATAGCGTCAAGGACGCCCTCTACCGCGATATGTTTGAGTTGATCGTATTAGCGACACTGCCTTTACATTATTTTCAAGTTTTGAAATATTGAAAAACATATTGGTAGACGGGTGTCAACGACTTTTATTTTTTTTGTTATCTGGCGGCAACCATAATAAATTTAACAGAAGAAGTGTTTTTTAGTAGGTATGATGTGTACCCGTTGTATAGCTTATATTATGATATCCCAATCCCTAATGGCTTTGATCGTTAGACGACAACGAAGCCTTCAAAACTAACTCGGGAAGGGCGGGAGGGAACGTATCCCTTTAGGCCGTATTCTATCAAAAATGTCATTGGCAGCCCTGATTTGAATTTAGTGGTAAATTGAATAAAGGGAGGTAAGGACATCGACGCGTAAACTGTAACCATGAATTCAGCACATAATCCTAGATGCCACAGCGTTAATATTTTCGCCGGTTATAAAAAAAAATTGCTTTAAGCAAAGCTAAAAGTGTAGGTATGCAATGCCTTCGCGGTCAAAATGTATGGAATAGATTTTTTTAAATAAATTAAAATTAATTTCAACACAGGGAATCAGAATCATGTACTAAATCCATGGTAACAGGTTGATCTGTCCTCGTGATCTTTTTTAGTCATCCGTTTTAAAATTGCGGAAAAAGACACGGATGTCTGTCATCGAACAGGATGTTCTTTAAATTATTTTGGCGTATTTTTCAATGGGGTACTGATAAATTGTGCTGCAGTTTATGCAGACAACACCTAAGTAAGGCGAATTACACACTATAATGCGCCACGCAACGGGGCGCGGGAAACGGTGCCAAATTCCTAATTTTTTATTGAATTAGTATGTATGAGAGCTGTGGTGGCCCGTGGTCACGGACACGACTTACGAGTTGTAGGTCGTAGATTCGAACCCAGACAGGCGCTTTACTTTGTGTAAATTATTTCATCACCACTGCTCTCAAAACGGTGAAGGAAAACATCGTGAGGAAACCTAGAACCAAAAATTCGAAGACATGTGACATCCACCAACCCGCACTGGGCCCGCGTGGTGGATTACGGCCCACTCCCTCTGATTGAGAGGAGGTCTGTGTCCCAGCAGTGGGAACATTATAGGCTGATTATGGTTATGGTAGTATGTAAAAATCAATCGCATTATTTGCGCCCCGTCGCGTGGCGTGTTGTAGTGTGTGATTCGCCTTACTTAGGTGTTGTCTGCATAAACTGCAGCACAATTTATCAGTACCCCATTGAAAAATATATTATACTTATAGGAGCCTATTTTTTTTAATTCTTTATTCACCTGAACGACAATACCGTCTCAATTGTCCAGGGTGTACAAAAGCTCCATCCTCCATTTTGCCGATCGTTACCACTACCTATTCTTCGAATGTAAACTCGCACAATAGCCTGTGGCTCTTAATAGTATTCGTGTCAATATACCGCCACTTTCTCACGGAGAATTTTTACCGTGTGAAATCTGCTAAATTCTCATAATCAATCAGCCTATAAAGTTCCCACTGCTGGGACACAGGCCTCCTCTCGGTGAGAAAGAGTGAACCACGCGGGCCCAGTGCGGGATTGGTAGATGTCACATGTCGAATTTTTGGTTTTAACACATGTCAGTTTCCTTACAATGTTTCCCTTCGCCGTTTTGAGAGCAATGGTTATGAAATAATTTACACAAAATAAAGCGCCTGTCTGGGTCCGAAACTACGACCTTCAGCTCGTAAGGCACGGTCGTTACCACGGGGCCTCCACAGTTCTAAATTTAAAATTTCCTGAAATTACACCAGCAACTCTAACGTCTAAAGGTCTATGCAGACCGGGACGGCATGGCAAGGGATTTTGCCGTCAGTCAGCGCACACTAGCCGCTTAGATACCGCGGCATTCCAGCGGCTTCCCCGCTTCTCTACTCCCGTCGCCTCACCCCGCGATATGTCACAACAAGCGCCGGAGTCCTTGGCATGCCGTCGCCTACTGCAGGACGCCACGGCATCCCGCGGGAGCCCGTGGCGCGTCTTTCAATGCCGTGCAATGAATTCCCTTTCGATGCCACATTTTGAAGCATAGCAATTTATGTCGTATTTCTATATCGATACGTTAGAATGACCATTAGTAAAAATTTAAATCCCTTGCCATGCCGTCCCGGTCTGCGTAGGCCTTTACAAGATGGCGCGGACGCGGCCACAGCTTAGCCTTAAATACATTTATACCACCGTATCTGTAACCGGGACACAGTTTAGTCCGGTCTCAACAAGCCAACACAGGCTCATCCATATTTAGCTGTTAAATCTGTTAAAAATATTTGGATGTATATAGCCTTTTAAAAGTTCAGCATTTCAGCATTTTTAAAGCCTGGCTTATCGGATTTGGTACAGTGTGAAAAATTTGAGCCATGAAATAAGGGAAATGGGTCATATTTTTTAGGGTTCCGTACCTAAAGGGTAAAAATGGGACCCTATTACTAGACTCCACTGTCCGTTTGTCTGTCTGTCTGTCACCAGGCTGTATCTCATGAACCGTGATAGCTAGACAGTTGAAATTTTCACAGATGATGTATTTCTGTTGCCGCTCAACAAATACTAAAAACATAACAAAATAAATATTTTATGGGGGCTCTCATACAACAAACGTGTTTGTTTCGGCGTTTTTGCCTTGTGGTACGGAATAACAGAACCCTTTGCGTACGAGTCCGACTCGTACTTGACCAGTTTTTTTTAAATTATGAACTCCTATAAACCGAAGTATCAATAGTAGGTACACCCATGGTACACCCACATTTCGTCATTTATGTTTAAGTCCTACGTACATCGCTAAAGCATAAGGTTCAAAGTTGATTCAAAATTTTACAGTTTCGGGTAGGTTGATGTGCTGACGTCTGTACATGGAGGAGAGCCTATAATAAAAAATTGCAGCATTATGCTGAGACAGGAGCCTATTTGCCTCGCACGGGTAATTTTTCCATTTGTTCGTTTATATGACTCTGTTTTATCGTAGGTATCTGTATTTCCTTTGCGTGTCCCAAATAAAATATTTTTCTATAATTCTTTCATCACTGTTTACTTATTAATGTAAACTTACAGTTTTACTTACGTATTTATTTCGATATTACCCGACTAGTTGTTAAACAATACAGCTGTGCAAACAATGTCCAAGATACTCCATTGGTCAAGACAAATCCCAAAGACTCGGTTCAATTTCCTCAAAGCATTTCTATGTTTGTCACGTCGAGACAATTGGCTACTTCAGACATAGTTGATTCCTACTGGACAGGATCCAAACTACCATCTGCAGACTGCGAGACGCCGAATTATAGAGATCCTGTGAGATATTGTAGCTGATATAATTTATTGTTATTTGTTTGTTATCGTTGGTAGTAAGGGGTTTAGTGCTGTGTCTATGGTAGGGTCTGTAGTCTAGCTAAGTAATGGATTATTTCTTTCTATAAAATATATATTAAGTATGTGTATCTCCAACAAATGATACACATATACAGTATAAATAAAGTCCTCCAGACCGTTTTTCGGCCCCGGCGGCCAATCTCAACGGTAACTATAGCCTTCGGCGCGGGAGATGTTATAGTGCGCAAGTGTGCGCGCAGATACAGGTGCACTCCCTCTTGCCTCACTCTCATAGTCCGATGGGACGGCAATCCGACACGACCGGAGAGAGATCAAGGGTAGGGTAGGACCAACGGCTTAACGTGCTATCCGAGGCACGGGGGTATCACACCGCCGACTTTCAAACTCTGGACTGATAAACAATATAAAAAAGGTAATTTTACGTGTACAATGACAGGAGACCACAACATGCACATTTTAACTAGGTGTAAACACGACAAAAATAAAAATAGAAAAAACATACCTACATGAATAAATTACGGAAGGAAAAAAAATGTCTCAGTAAAGGAAAAGTAGAAGTGGAACTTGGAAATACTGATACTGCCTTGTCTATATGAAGAAAGAAAGAATAACATTTATTTGGTCACAGATCGTGACACACAAAATACAAATAAAAAAGTGAAACGTTTATCAACAAAAGAGTGAGTTATTCCCCTGAGCCCCCCTCCACCCCCCCTCCCCCTCCTCGATCGCCTGCTTGTTCGGCTTCTGTTTTAATCTCTTTCATATCCACTATATACTTTCTAAGCGTAAGGAAACGCGCGTTGCGACGGATTATAATTATTATAATCAGCCTATATTGTTCCCACTGCTGGGACACAGGCCTCCTCTCTGTGAGAGGAAATGGGCCGTAATCCACCATGCGGGCCCAATGCGGGTTGGTAGAAGTCACATGTCTTCGAATTTTTGGTTCTAGGACATGCCGGTTTCCTCACGATGTTTCCCTTCACCGTTTTGAGAGCAGTGGCGATAAAATAATTTCCACAAAGTAAAGCCTGTCTGGGTTCGAAACTTTGACTTTCAGCTCGCAATTCACAGCCGTTACCACGGCGCCACCACTACTCTAAATTCTAAATTTTCTGTAATTACACCAGCAACTCTAAAGGCGAGGCCGTAGCCACAGCTTAGTCTCTGTAACCGGGACATAGTTTAGTCCGGTCATAATTAATCAACAAGCCAGCACAGGTGCCTCATCCATATTTAGCTCCGTGATTTATGATCATACCCTCTGTTATTTGTCAAATTGTCACTGTATCAATCTGTTAGTTAATAGCGGCGGATACAAAGACACAAAAACAATAACATGCGCGGAATCATCATCATCAGCCCATAGTAGTCCACTGCTGGACATAGGCCTCCCCTAATGAGCGCCATAGCGCCCTGTCTTCAGCTTGACGCATCCAGCATCTGCCTGCAGTCTGATGCGCGGAATATGCGCGTGGATCAATATAAAAAGTTACTTAGCCTGGGTCAACAATTTTATAATAAAAATATGTATGTTTAGGTTTAGGTATATAAAGGGCCTGCGTCGCCTGAAATAAATAAATAAAATAAAAACACAATAAAATCTTCTTTTCCTACACACTTGAAAAAAAAATCAAGTGTAAATAGTAAAGTAAAAATAAAAGCTTGTAACAACAGAATAACTATGTTGTCTCCATCTGAAACGTTAGTGACTATCGAATAGATTACGTTAGGTTTCTTACCTATCGAAATCTATAGTACTGTGACCGCTAGGGGCGCTGTACAATATTTCATACATATTATTTACGGAGACGCTAGCTAGTTTTGGCAGTGCAAACTCATGGTAGAGCTACTGTCGTTCAAACAGCTGTAACTGACACTCGCAAAGTTAATTTAGTAAATGCTCCAATGTCACGAGCCTCCACGTTTCACGATACTAAAGTTAATTAAAGAGCCCATGTTCCTTTCATTTGCATTTGCTGGTAAACAAATGAATAAAATATTTTCGCACAGAATAAGGAAATGTGGCGCATCCCGTTGATTTACACTTCTGACGCTCTTAACGATACCAACAGGAAGTAAAGCAAGTTGTTTGGTGATAACAGTAAAGTAATTTGTGATATTTTTCATAGTTTATTGGATGGACTGTGTGAAAGAATAGCTAGAAATATAATCAGTGCTGGAGTAAGACTACTTGATGCCCTAAGCAATCCACGCCCGTAGGGGCCTCCTATCCACTAGTCGCCTCGTATTTTTCCAAAACATCGATGAGCGATTTGTAAGGATTGGCGCACATCTCTAGAGTGACTTTTGGGTCTTGTAATATCTTGCTAATAAACAGCCTTGCCTTTCATAATTGAAAACAAAACAAGCGACGCGACGCCACGTATTCTAAGGTGCGTTCACAAATACACAATACGTGACGCCACAATCTGAAAGCCAATTCTCGTAATTAAAAACGTTCATAATCTAGCCGCAGTCTCACCTCGGCGACAAACATAAGAAATTACTATATTTTGCATTTATTGTTTCACGTGTGGGCGCGTTTTGTGTCCCGCAAAGTGTTACAAGAGTGATCATGGAATTTCTTGCCCGTTTTTTCCCATAAGTACTTACCTACTACATTTTGGAATGGGCAACAAGCTTCATATTTCTGACTGACCGACTCCTTGACAGTTCAAAAGTGTCTGTAATTGGAATAATAGAAATATGCATTGATTTGATGAGATATAAGGGGGGCCCGTGGCTAAATAATAACAGCCGCACAGGTCGATCGATCAGGTTAAGCTACGTTTGCCGCGGTTGGTCTGTGGATGGGTGACCATCTTTAAATACCGTGACCCCTCCGTGTCTCGGAACCAAAGCACGTTAAGCCGTTGGTCTTGGTTCGTGGATCTTTGACAGTCGTTACACCTAGTCAGAAACCCGTAAATCTGATAGCCAGTCTTACCAAGGGGTATCGTATTACCCAGTAACTGGGTTGTGGAGGTCAGATAGGCAGTCGCTCCATGTAAAATACCTACCCCAACACAGTTGGGAAGAGGCTAGGCAGATGATGATGCATTGAGTTTGTAGAATTTTTCATCCCTGATACAACTTATGAAATAATTCTGGTAGTACTAGCAATTACGGGGAACTATCGTATCTACGACTGAACTTTACCTACGACTGTTCAAATGAATAATAAGTTTCTGCTCGTAGCCTACGAGCAGAAAGTTATTGTTCATTTGAACAGTCGTACCATAAATCTTGTTGAGTACTAAACTACCGACATGATCTGAAATTACTTCCACTAGAGTTAACACTCAAACTACTTAAATAGTAATGACAGCACAGTAACAAACACACGTGAAACCAAACTACCTCCTAACTATAAACCACACACATCTCAAACAGGAGGTACCCACGTTATAACAGCGTTAATTGGCTACTTAACTTTTACGATCACGTTTACGTATTCATTTTAGTGTAGAAGTAACAAAATGGAAACAGAAGGCTCAATGCACGACATTATCATTTGTTATGATAGTAAAAACATCGTTTCTTTACAATTTGCAAGCGAAGTCGGTTCACACAGAGGTGTCAAACCAAGTTCGTAAAATAGAAACAAAACTTGAATTTTAAGCATGCCATTGGACATTATATTTATCTCTACCATTAAATATATTGTAATGTTTTGCATGTCAAATGTCTGACTATTAGAAAACTTAAATACTAACTTAAATACCAACATTGTACCAATATCTATTTCAAATAAATGATAATGAGTATATAATTATGTTATATAGGACTACGCACTGGCCATGTGTTACATTCCAAGCTACTTTTAAGACTCCTCAAAAGCACTTGCAATTTCGAAACACAGTCAGGGACAGTCAAGAGGGTACCTATTATAATTGCAGTCAGGGAACTTGACTGTTGAGCAGGCTGACACACTACGTCAATTTGCCGTCATTATGACTGATGATGAATGACAGTTTCAATTAGACATAATTTATGTGGCAGGCGGAAACTCCAGTACCGAGTGATTTTAGCAAATAAACCTTCTGTAGCTCTGTATATTATGATTTTATGTGACAATCGGTTCTACACGAGTATTGGGGGAATTTCACGAACATTATATCTATTGGATTCGCGCCAGAATGGACTAGTCTCTACGGCGCCTGGGGGCAATATTTGAGCAATGTTATGTAGTGCCGATACGTTGCTCTGCGGATTTGAGTAGGAAATGGGTTTGATCTTGCAGATTGAGAGTAGTTATGTAAATAGACTTTTGGTTTGGAGAATGAAAAGATTGGAGAATAGAAAATATACATTTTTTCATTTATCTTTAGTTCTTTTATGTTCTGAATTTGATGCTTTTGCAAAGCTATTGTATTTAGAACTCAATACAGGCTGGTGTTCTATCAACATAGATCGGTTCTCATTGATAAAAGGTATCACAAAAAAAAAGGTTTGGTGATTTCCAAAATCGAGCTTGTAACTGCTATCTTAATTTTTCTCTGCTTTTAATGTTAAGATTTCTCTCCAAAGGTTGTCTTTAAAAGATCGCTCTTAGCGATAAGACCGCCCATTGTGTCACCCTTCGTAAAATTTCTTTATCTATATCTGTAATTTATATGTTGTACATAATAAAGAGTATATCCTATTCTATTCTATTTCTCCCTTAATTTTCAAAACCTCGGCCCAATGATATTATAAGTGTAAATTTACTTATAATATCATTGCCTCTGCCAGTATAAAACCAAATTATTGCGTTGCATAAATGATTGTTATATTGATTACCATAAAATGAAGGCGAGCCGTAATAAACCAATCCAAAATTCACTCAAACTTTCTTCTTTTCGACCAAGGCCAAGGGTAATAAAACTCTGTAACCCAACATTTATCTCCGGAAGAAAATTAAATAAAAAAAGTTCTTAAAAAAGAACTGCGCCTTTGTTTTCCACGCACAAGATAAACTTTTTTCAGTAAGTACCTATAAGTTTAGTAACAATTCATTAGGTTTGTTTGCTTGTTCCTGATTTATTACAGTTGTTTCAAAGTTAAGAAAAAACGCCATCAGTAATTTACACAACCGTTCCGATATTGTTTGAAGTCCCACTTTTTGTTTTTCTTTTATAAAGATAAGAGCGCTTTGTTTTTTGAAGTGAAAACTTCTTTAGATGCGTTGAGCATTTTTTGAGAAGGGGAAAAACCTTTGAACTCGCCACTGTTACCGTAAGCGACACCGCGCGTATTTTTGTGCTTTTATTATAATAGCCTCCCCGACCGTTTTCGGTCACGGTGGCCAATCTCAATGGAGATTGGCCAGGTACGCAGGAGATATTATAGTGCACAAATGTGTGCGCAAACACAGGTGTACTCTCTGTTCCTTTACTCTCATAGTCCGATGGGACGGCAATCCGACACGACCGGGGAGAGTTCCGGCGCAGGACCAACGGCTTTACGTGCTTTCCGAGGCACGGGGGTATTACACCGCCAACTTTCAAACTTCGGACAGTTACTAAGAAATTCCTAATGGAAAACCCAATAACACTTTGTCCGAACCGGGAATTGAACCCAGGACCCCACGCTCAGCAGTCGCGCTTGCAACCACGAGACCAAAGGGGCAGTAAAAAAAAAGGCTTTTATTATAATTTATATTATAACTACCTACATAAATTATAAATTATTTAGGCCAATTTGCTACTGTTACTCTAGTGTTCAAGTCGGAAATGAAGGATTTTGCATCATTGTTTAAATCACAGTGGTTACTGTTGGGTTGCTGCTGCTGACAAGTCTGTCAAAATCATTGTGATCTTTGTTCTCGTCAGGTCAGGTTGCTGTTGCTGATCATTCATGTCTCATTAATATAATAATCACAGATACTGTAGCATAATTACAGCATAGTTCATTTTATTAATAAGCAGTTTAATTATCATGTCCTCTATTTACTTAGATTATTCAGAAAGTGAAGAGGATAATTTTCAGCAATTTTAAATTCTCGAGTACCAGGAATGCAGAGCAAAGAGGAGCTTTAAGCAAAAGTTTTCCTAGGAAGAATATCCAGAGCTATGTTGTTTTATTTTTACCGTTGCGTTACAGAGCTTTGCTCTTTAAACGTGGTCTTCGGGATACGATACCGACGTTACGCTTCAGTAGTTGGAAAAGAACTTGAAAATAAAATATTTGAACGAAGTATCCGTATTATATAGTTGTAGAGAAGAAAGAACGCGTGGAAACTGATATTATACTTGCACATACGAGTACGTGCTTTATTTTTTTGAAAACTTCTTTAGTCGCGTTGGGAATTTTTTTAGATGGGACAATACCTTTGAACTCGCTCCACTGTTACCGTAAGCGACACCGCGCGTGTTTTGTTTATAAGACGATTAAAAAAACCGACTTCCAAAAAAAACACTACAAACTGAAAAATAACTTTAATTTCGGAAGTCGGTGTCTTAGGGATCAGTATTTTAGTTTTTGCCACCGACTTCCGAAATTAAAGTTATTTTTCAGTTTGTAGTGTTTTTTTTGGAAGTCGGTTTTTTTTTTGTTAAAAAGTTTTTATTTCTCGCTTTTTAGTGGGTCTGTTTATAATTTATCTAAGTTACAATAGCCTACTTGCCCATCGCCTTTTTTTTATAAAATATTGCTTTTCTCGATGCAGGGACGTTAATAGTTATGGAGTTCTCCTTTTATTAGTTTTTAGATTAGATGCTGATAATCCTGGCTGCAGCATCAGGCCAGACTTATGTCAACATTGCATTGAACTTAAAATTAGTCCTGTTTAAACTGAGCCCAAACACGACTACGGTGCTGTAATTTCAAGGTTTGTACTTTTTCTGATGCTCCTGGCTTCAGCATCAGGTCTTCGGTGTTCCTCAGTTACAGTACGTTTATTCACACATCGAGCCCTTTTCAATGAGCCTAAACACGATATATCTGCTGTTAGTTGTCGAGGAGTTAGGTAGCATCAGGTCATGACTTGATGATCATGAGACCAAATGTGGCAAATGCCCTATCAAACATCAAAGCAATTTACTAAAACAGTCCTTGCCTGTTCGAGTAACTTCTTACTGTTAAGGAGTTGTACCTTCCATCATCAGCCCAGCTACCTGAGATGGTGACAACCATACACAAATACACAAGATACTTCATAAAATATGCGAAAAACAATAAGTGAGCCTATAAAATTTGAGGGTTGCCCTCGATTTCTCTATGATCCCATCATCAGATCCTAACTTGGTGACAATGGGACCACCTCAGAACTATCTACTTTCGAACAAAAAAAGAATTTTGAAAATCCGTCGACAATTGGCGGAGTATTCGATGAACAAACATACAAAAAAAAAAACAACGTCGGTAAAAAATACCCGCTTCGGATGTGTTCGGCTGTCCTCGGGATGTATTCGGTTTTAATGTAGGTATATCCGATATGTCAGTGAGTGATGGCAAAGTATTCTGTTTGTGTTTTGTTTAGACTACTGTCGGCACTCCCGGAGTGCCACTGTTTTTTTTTCTTCTTCTTAGTCGTTTCACTAGCACGCTACTTCCAAAGCGTTATCAGTGGCAGCGTAGAGGTCACTTTGATTGCATGTTTTGGGACTCACAGGGTGGAGGAGTATATATATTTCTATTAGAGCATAACTAAACCAGCGGACACTGAGTGAAAAACATTTGAATTTGACTATAAGTTATATTATAGTTAAACGTGTTTGAAACATAATTGAGTACAATCATGCACATAAAAAAACCCCGTATTGGGCCCGTGTGGTGGATTATGGCCCACTCCCCCTCATAGAGAGGAGGCCTGTGTCCCAGCAGTGGGAACATTATAGGCTGAAAATCTTAATTGAATTAGATCACCACCTGAAATTTTAATGAACTTTACATTTTTAAAGAATTGAATCCATAATTAGGTACTCAGTGATTCCATAAAATATTGATAATATATATTGATTAGAATTGACGCCTATTTACACCAAAGAGATATGTTTGTTTTTTCATGTAGTCGTGGAATTAACTGGCGCATTGCTTGACATCTTTATTCCGCGAGTGAAAATAAATGCTTTCAGCCCCTACAAGGCCACAACTTTATTGACATTTCTGTCAAACCTCATCTTTCTAAAACTCGTCTGCTACAATCATCCAAAGTATGTCAAACCCATCTAAACTTCCACCACCTAGTCTACAAAACTAATCAAAGTTCCTATGACCACAAAGTTTCCATTTTCTCTGTTTTCCACAAAATCTGACAAGCAAACAGTCAGGCCAAGTTGTTGCCAAGTAACGACGATTAATTTCCAATTGTTTACAAACTCGAGAAGTCTGTGGGAGTTATTAAAAGTTTTCATCTTGTCGCTCGGAGCTTGCCGAGTCTATAACAAGTACTGAGGAAGAAATATTGCTGGCTTTACTATGGTTTTAGAATGATCCAGTCACTTAAAAAGAGAGTGTATACCTATTAGACAAAGTGACATTTTATCGGCAGTGCCGGATTAAGACTACTTGATGCCCTAAGCAATCCACGCCTGTACTATCCACTCGTATTTTTTCAAAACAACGACGAGCGATTTGTAAAGATTGGCGCACATCTCTAGCTAGAGTGACTTTTGGGTCTTGTAATTCTTGCTGATCAACAGCCTTGCCTTTCATACTGTTTCGGCGCTGATTCTGCCTTATGGTGCCCCCCGAGACGTGATGACCTCACATCATCCTCCATCATCCCTGACATCTACCAACCCGCACTGGACCCGCGTGGTAGATCACTGCCCACTCCCTCTCACAGAGAGGGGGCCTGTGTCCGAGCAGTGGAAACATTATAGACTGATTATGTTTGAAAAACTAGATATTAAATTAACTGGTTGCTACCTCTGTGAAAACAACAGACTAGTGGTAACAGAATAAAATGAACAAGAGGTACCTACTTAAAGTTAACTAATTACTAAGAAGATGACGCAGACAGTTCATACGCTTTGGAGACGCAGCTTCAAGTTTCAAACAACTAACTTTGTTAGAACTAACTTTAGAAAGATGGAATCGTTGTTCGAAGCTTTTAGCTGTTTCATATTTTAAAATGCTTTGAATATTTTTAGAATTTCGTTGGATATTTTAACAAAAAATATTTTTTCTTGTCTGGACTTTGAAAGAGACTGTATAACCTCTGAGTTTGTTTCGGTGTTTCTTCTCAGAGTAGTCGGTTAGGAAAAACCAACCTGCGTAGCTATTCACAACCACTCGATACGGTTCCGTACCGTATCGAAAATCAATCAATGTTATCGTTGGAGTCCTCTAAACGCTGTTCCAAGTCCAAAACCCGAAATTCTTGTCAGTTTAAATCGAATAGACGACCGCTCTTCTTCCGGCGACTGTTTGCTCTCGGGGCAAGGCAAATCAGGTTATGGAAATGTGTCATTTTCGATACGAAAGCCTGTCGAATGGTTGTGAATGGCTAACCCATCTAGTTTTCAAAATATTATTGACGTGTAAAAGTGTTTGCCAATTTCTATTTCAATTTTACCCAGTAGATAGCATTATAGGTACTTATGGTGTTAAAGTCGAAAATCGCAAAGCCTTTTATCTGTATGTGGTAAGATAAAATAAGTTGATTAATTGATTCCGTCTAGGGTTGATAAATAGGTCAGGTTTCTCGTTTAAGACCAAGCACCAAACTGAGGTACGTTTAAAAAAAAATTCACAGTAAAATCTTCAGAAAAACTTTTCATGCAAATCCTACAAAAATATAATATATATATTATACTACTTTATAAGGCTAGGCAGATGATGATATTATACTACTCTGTCAAAAAAGTACCGGGAGAAGATCTATTGATCTTTTATACACAATAATGTTAGTTTATTCATCCAAATTTATTTTATCGCCTTCAAAGTAAAGTAAGTATGCTCCTTCAGAAACGATACACTTACGCCAACGAATAATCCAATCATCAAAACATTTTTTAAACGCTTTTTCCGGAATTGAGTTTAGTTCTCGCCGCGAATTCCCCTTTATGTCTTCTACCGAATGAAAACAAGTGCCACGAAGTGGTAATTTGAGTTTAGGAAAAAAAAGAAGTCGGCTGGCGCCATATTTGGTAAATAAGGTGATTGCTCGATGGTATTTGAGTTTTTGGTCAAAAATTCGTTCGCAATGATGACCTTGGGCGAAGGCGCATTATCGTGGTGCAAAATCCAACAATTTTCTTTCTACAAATCTGACCTTTTTCTTAGAATTTGCTCTTTTAGACGCCGCATAACACTCACATAATATACTTTATTTACCGTTTGACCTTTCCGTAAGAATTCCTAGTGCACACAGCGCGAATGTCAAAGAAAACAGTCACCATGACTTTAGACTTTTGATCGACTTTGGCGTGGTTTTTTCGGTTTAGGTTTAGTTGGGAAGCACCTCTCCGAAGCTTGTTGACTAGTTTTCATGTCAAACTCGTAAACCCACGTCTCGTCACCAGTAACAATGCGTTTCATGAATGTTGGGTCGAAATTGACTCGTTCTAGCATGTCTTCAGCGACTCATGCAATTGAGCTTTTGGAGAAAATTCAGGTCTTTTGGGACTAGCAGAGCAGCAACATGTTTCATACCCAACTGATTATTTAAAATGATACGAATCGACTAGTGGGACACAGAAAGTTCAGCGGCTATTTCTCTCAAACTTGAATGAGGATTTTCAGTCACTATTTCCTTCACTTTTGCGATGTTAACTTCAATTGAAGACGTTGATGGCCTACCAGGGCGAGGCAAATCTTCCAGCATATCTCGACCGCTTTTGAACGCTTTGTACCACTCATATGCACGTGTTTTTGATAAATTCGATTCACCGTAAGCTTTCTGTAACATTTTCAGTGACTTCGAACACGAAATTCCATTGGCGATGCAAAATTTAAGACAAACTCTTTGTTCGGTGTTCTTGTCCATAATAAAATTCGCCATACACACTAGATAATTATTATTGATCTAACTAAAAACCGCACTGTATTTAATCTAAACAACAGATGCAACTCAAACTCCGCGCTAAAATGGAAAACAGTTATGCCAATATAACAACAAAAAAAAACAAAAATTGTATTTGAAACCATAAACAAATCATTCATTCCCGATACTTTTTTGACTGCATGTATTATTATAAATGTGAAAGTTTGTATGTTTGGATTTTTGTTACCTACTCAATCACGCAAAAACGGCTGAATTAACACATAGAATACATTTTTATCCCGGTAGTACGTTCCCATGGAGTAATTTAAAACCTTCACGCGGGCGTAGCTGTATTCGAAAGCTAGTTGCCAATGTATAAAATTCATATTTTTTATCATATCTTATTTTCCAGAAGCGGTCCGGTTGTAACTAGCAAAAATAAATGAAAGTTTTTCGTCTAAGCAATAGATTGCGAGGCTGGCTATGTATCGGCCAATCTAGAAAAGTGCCCGGAATTCGGGATCGTTGCCAACTTTCAAATTCAGCAAATTGAAATTTTCTTGCCAGCAATGTGTTTTTAATTTTTGTTGGTATGCTTCCATTCGTTTTTGAAAATATTTTTAAAGGAAAATAAGAATTAAATATGGGAAGTTGTACAGAAGATGTATTAACTACATAATAAAATGCGCTGGTTCTTGGTAGTAAAACAAAAGTATAATGTCAATCAAAAGTAGAAACCAAAAAGGTAGAAAAAGCATAGACAAAATTAATAAAAAGGTAAAATATCAAAAGTAAGAAAAGGCTTGCACATTCTCCCCTTTTTTATGAAATGGGCAGCTTAATCAGCTTTTGGAGGGGCCTCCTGAATGTGCCGGCCACAGTGGCAACATCGGCCACCCGCACTATTCCATCTGCGCCGGGGAACAATCTCGCGACCCGGCCTTTGGGCCATGAACCACGCGGTAAATTTGAATCGCATATAACGACCACATCTCCTTCCGCAATTGAGGGCACTGTGCCTCCACCCCTTCTGGGTGACAACGAAGGCAGGTATTCTCGAACCCACCGCTGCCAGAAATGATCGGCTAGCCTGAGTGCCCTCCGCCAATGACTTCTGCTTGAGAGGTCCGATTCCTGAAGCGTGGCTGGGATGGGACGCCCTGGTGATCCGTTAAGGAGAAAGTGAGCTGGCGTTAGTGCTTCTTCAGCATTAGTATCGAGTGAGATCATAGTTAGTGGCCGTGAATTTACCAAGGCTTCAGCTTCAGCCAGCAGGGTTCTGAGCACCTCATCAGTGGAAGTCCGTCCATGGAGTGACACTTTTAGTGCTCCCTTGACACTTCGGATAAGGCGCTCCCAAGCTCCACCCATAAATGGTGCCGAGGGGGGTATGAAACGCCAGTTTATAAACTCGCTGGCAGCGTAGTCTTCAACCGCCTCACCGTACAACTCTCGTAGTTCTCGGCTGGCCCCAACAAAGGCAGTGCCGTTGTCGGACCAAATCTCGGATGGGGTTCCTCGGAGCGACACGAAGCGGCGTAAGCACATGATCGCCGAGTCAGTTGATAAGCTATGCACCACATCCAAATGTACAGCGCCGACGACCAAGCATGTGAATAGGGCCACGTAGCGCTTCTCCTTTCTTCTCCCAACCGTGACGTGAACGGGCCCATAATAATCGAGACCGGTGAATGAGAAGGGCCTTTGATGATGAGCTAGGCGAGCTTCTGGCAAATTTCCCATTGGTGGTTGGAACGGTCTAGCACGGCGCAATTCGCACAGCTGACAAGTACGAGCCACGAAACGAACAGCATTTCTTAGTCCAATAATCCAGTAACGTTGGTGAAGCTCATTCATTACCAAATCTAGGTGTGAATGCGCGGCCTTCCGATGATATTTGTGGATCAAAAGACGAACTGCCGGGTGCTTTCCGTGCAAAATGAGCGGACGCTTAACGTCATCTGTAACGGCTGAGGCAGCAACAATGCGGCTTGACATTCGCAGCTGATTATCAGCATGTTTTAAACCTAGCCAATCCAAATAGGACTTGCCGTCGAAAGTGGACAAGTCTGTCTTCGTAGCAGTTTGCTTGTTAACTTTGTTTATTAATATTCCGAGCGAGTTTATTAAGCGCGTCACTTCTCCATCTTCATTACGATCTTGGTTGAGAGCGTGTGTAGTCGCCACAGCGTCTTGGCCGTGCGACGCTCTCATGCCCGGTGTCACACACTGAGCTGTATCGCCGTATCTGAAATGTGAGTTGGCACTTATAAAATCTCGCTCATCGTGATTGGGCACTCCATTTTTTACCCAATCTTGAACACTAGCACGGCTACGCATGCCGTGGCTGCCGCGCTGGCTGGCGTACGCCTCTATGGCAGCGAGCTCAGCTTGTAATTGGAGCTCAGCGACCTGTCGCTCTCGCTCTAAAGCTTGGTGCTCCGACCGTCGCTCTCGCTCCAGAGCTTGGTGCTCCAAATCAGCTAGCTTGCGCGCGTGCTGTGCTTGTGCCGCCAGTTGACGCGCCACGATGGTGGCGGAAGAGCGCGAAGTGGCGGCGCTGGCCGGGCGGGAAGGCGCCGGAGCCGCGGCGTGAGGAGGGAGGTCCGCGCTCTGCTGCGCGGGCGGGGCAGTCTCCCTCGCCGCAACTTGGGTGCCGTCTCCTGCACACAACGCGTTCACTTTTGCACAACGTGTTTCTACCATTGTTCCGTAGATAGGACCAAATATTAACTACATAATAAAATGCGCTGGTTCTTGGTAGTAAAACAAAAGTATAATGTCAATCAAAAGTAGAAACCAAAAAGGTAGAAAAAGCATAGACAAAATTAATAAAAAGGTAAAATATCAAAAGTAAGAAAAGGCTTGCACAAGATGCTTTCTGAAAGTTATTATGATTTCGATGACAAGTTTTTGTACTCAACATTCTCTTGTCCCTAACCCGATTTATTTAGGGTAGACGGAACATGTTTTTGTACTAGAGTAAATAATTCGTAGCTAATAATTTATATGGTACACAATATGTAGAATATCTATTACCATTCACGCACAATGGTCCACTTGAAGGACTAAGTGCGGAAACCGAACCCGTAACATGGAACATTATGTAGATCTATTACCATTTCTTTTTTTTTGTCTGATTTATTTGGCTATGCTATCTACACGTGACTATTCATGTCATGGGCGACTTATGGGTATAGACAGGCATATTATTATAGATATGCAGCAAGAAATAAACGCAAACGAGTAGACCAGAAGAGAGGCGTCTAAGGGAAGAAACCCCCATTAAAATGATCTAATAAATAAGTAAGTCTAGTAAATGCCTTGTTCGTTTGATCGTTTTTTAATAGCATTCTTGAAGACAGCCACTAAAAAATTCTTTTGCTAATAACATTTTCTATGAAAACTGATTCAATCATATTCTAAGCGGTATAAAATTGCATCAAAGGAAATTGCTTTTTTACTTACCTCCTCGAAACACTTCAACTGAGAAAAGTATGGTTGCTACAGTACAGGTGCCAGAGCAGTGGTGGCTCAGTTGTAAGACCGTGACTTACGAGTTGCAGATCACAGGTTCGTACCCAGGCAGGCACTTTACAAAAAAAATCGAAGACCTGTGACATCTACCAACCCGCATTGGGCCCGCGTGGTGGATTACGGCGTACTCTCTCTTTCCGAGATGAGGCCTGTGTCAGAACATTATAGGCTGATTAGATTATGCTATGCTACAGTTGGGTATTATAAGAAAGTATGACTTTTTTTTCTCAAATAAGTGTATGTCGACTTGGCTTACTTTGTTACTGTTTCATCTAAAATAACGTAAAATAAAGTATAGAATCTACTGTGTGAGTCTAGACACCCGTTATGCCAGACAGACGATGTAATAACTTACACTGGATTATTTTTCAATTTCTAGATAGCAGCTTTAAGAATTTATTTTCACCAACCAATAGCAAAAAGATGAATTACTATCACTATCAAGTCTTTTATACATTGTATCACTGTGCTTTTCAGCACAAATCCTAATCACATATCCTGCGGTTTCATCGATATGCTTTTGTTTTGGTTTTGGACGCAGTGCGGCAATTGCACCTCGATTTTTCGTTTCCATTTATATGAAACGCAGCAGAAGGCACAAAACCTAAAACACACTGAAACGCCGCGCCGCCGTAAACAAACCACTGTGTGGAGTGTGTCAGGCTTTGTATAGGCGCCTGCAGTTTTCTCGTGATTTTTAACAAGAGCAGTTTATCTACAATGTACTTTCAATATGGGCTGTGAAGTCGAATCTTAAAGATTTACAAATTTCACAAAACAAAGTGATAAAGGCATTATTTAAGTATAATCGGTTGACAGAGTCACGTACACTATACCGTAACACAAAGATATTTAATATAACACAAACATACACTTACACAATGTGCATACTAGTACGAAAAATAATGACTGGTGAAATAAAATCTGATATAAAACTTGTTAAAAAATTATACTACCATAACTTAAGAAACACTAACCAGATTAAATTGCGAAGAAATAGGACTAACTATGGTAAAAAGACTATCACATATGAAGGAGCACAATTATACAACAATCTGCCAAATAACATCAAGGATAGCAAATCGCTTGCAGTGTTTAAATCAAAATTAAAAAAATACATTTATGACAACATTTATTAGAATTGCTCGATCGCTGTATTACCTACATTACTTTATTTTTTTTTACTTAAGCTCATTATTAAGTGAACTGTATTGTTCTTTATGAGTAAATAAAATTCGTTAACCTGATATGTTCATCATTTTCATTCTCGTGTCCTTATCCTAATTTACTTGGTGTCGGCGCAACATGTCTTTTTCTTCCATACTTCTCTATTAGTCTACATCCCTTTCTAGCCATATCATCTTTCACACAGCCCATCCATCGTTTTTAATGTCTTCCCTTACTCTTAAAGCTTTTTTGTTCTTTCTTTGTTCCGGTCAGAAAAAACATCCCAGCAAAAATAGTTTCAACATTTCACATTTTTCGTTTTCTATGTAAACTACTTCTCGGCCGGCTAAAATTTTTATTGGGTTTTTTGAAAACACGTATGCATTCGCCTATGGGAAATTGAAAATGCTGGTTTATTTTCTTTGTATTTGAAAAATTGAAAAATGGAAATTATTGGAAAAATGTGAATGTTTGTGCAGTTTCTCGATCACAATTTTAGTCGCGAACGCTCATCGGTTCTGAGTACCTTTCCATGTTGTTGTGACCGCTACCAGGATCTCAGAGCTTCGAGGGAATTGAAATAATATCGAGTGGGATTATGTTAGTACATCGGTGCTTCGTTTACCCTGAGCCATTAATCCGCTAGGTACCAACCGTGCTGACTGGCTGATCACATTCATCGTTAGTTATTGTTTCCGTACCTATGGTTTCTGCTGTCATAATAATTATGTTTGCTAAATATGTTACATTCAATATGCTTCCTACCGACTGCTGCAAAACATTGATAATTTGGTGTCAAGCAGTGGCATAATCAATACTTTTAGCAAAGAGTTTAACGATGGTATATCTTGAGAGCTACAAGATTTTTATTATGAGACTAGCTTCTGCCCGCGACTTCGTAATCGGATCCTGTTGCTTATGCCAGCGATAACGGGGTCGTCAAAATCGAAGATCTGAATCGTCGAATTCTAAGAGCCCGGGGACTGGAAAACAACGGGATGCGCGAGACGATTCGAGACGTCATTTTCAGGCAATAATGAACCAATAAGGTGGTAAACTTGGCCTTGCACTTTGAATGTTGGCATAAATGGGCCTTCTGAAATCTGTTTCGCAACAAAATATGTCATTTGAAAGGTATTATTGTACGAACGAAAGACTGCAGGCAGATGCTGAATGCGTCAAGCTGAAGACAGGGCGCTATGGCGCTCATTAGGGGAGGCCTATGTCCAGCAGTGCACTGCTATAGGCTGATGATGATGATGATTGTTTTCTGTTCAGAGAATGTCGAAGTCGATCAGAATTCAAACGTTCGTTGCGCTCTTCTTAATCTGTCTCTTCATGCCGTACTCCAGCAATTCTTTCTTTCTCACTTTCTAACTGATTAGGAATATTTTGTTGTGTGTGTGTTCGGAACAATGTATGATAATCTCACGTTCATCACTCGTTTCAAAAGACCTGTTAATAGATGTGCGAATACGCTGAGAACTCAAGCGTGATTCTGTATCGGTAAACGTTTCCGATTCGCGAGACAATGCATGTCGCTCACGAACAGCGGACAGTCGCGCATCACGTTCCGCACTTGTCTCTAGAGACCTAGAAGCAGATGCGTAGATACGCTGAGAACTCAAGCGCAATTCTCTATCCGTGAACGTCTCCGACTCGCGAGATAATGCGTGACGTTCACGATCAGCGGTCAGTCGCGCATCACGTTCCCCACTTGTCTCTGGAGACCTAAGAGTCGATGCGTAGATACGCTTGGAACTCAAGCGCAATTCTCTATCCGTGAACGTCTCCGACTCGCAAGACAATGCATGACGTTCACGATCAGCGCTCAGTCGCGCATCATATTCTTCACTGTAGTCTCTAGAGATCTGGATGTAGATGCGTAAATACGCTGAGAACGCAGGCGTGCTTCGCGATCCGAAGTGGTTTCCACGGAGCGAGTTGCAGCCTGATGTTCTCGAACAGCATCAAGTCTCTCCTGACGCCCTTCGGTAGATTCTTGGGATCTTATGATCCTCAATCTTTTAGCTCCTTTGGAACATTGGGAAATATTTGACCTCTTTCTAGGCATGGTTATAGTTTTATTGTGAAGATACCTGATCAATTAAAATCTAAGTGACTGCTCCCCTACCAAGGGTGCCCAGACAGGGGGTCGTCTGGCGCCCATGTGCTGGTTTGGTCCCTGGGGTGGTCACGGCGTGCTATGTGTTCTGGTGCGCCGGTGATGGGGAGTACTCCCCAGAGGAGGGTCCGGTGACGGACAGCCGCGGCGGGTTCACGGATGAGTGACGCGTGCCCATGTTCCCGCCGTAAGCGGCAGAGGAGGACACCGTGGAGTTTTAGTGGGTTAGAGTACCACATAACTGCACTATCTCCCCGTGGTAGTGCAGAATGCATGAGCATTAAAAAAATAAATGGGAGTTTTGGACAGTAGAGTCAAATTTTCAATGATATACCATCGTTATCGAAAATCAGCCCTAAACTGTTACCGCATTCACCGCGTGGAGGTGAAATTAGTGATAGCTTTGATTTCCACATCAGATGTTTCTGATCTTTGATTTATATAAGTCAACAGGAAATGCCCATCAGACCGAATAACTGTTACTAAGACGTCATTCCTATATGTGTTATGGTGTAGCTGGGCTCTTGGAGTTCCCCATCAGGTGTTCCAGATCTTCAAATTTATTCTCTCAGCAGAAAATGCTCATCACGTGGAACAATTTTTGCTATGGTACCATTTTTGTATCTCTTATAGTTAAGCTGATCTGTTTCGGTTCTGCATCAGGTGTTCAAGTTTCAAAGATAAATTATAGCCTTTAAGTTGCCCAGACATAATACCTATACAACAAAAAAAAAAAACATTCAAATCCGTCCAGTAGTTCCGAAGATCGGACGCGCAGGCGCGAGGCGTGTACGTAATCTGTATAGAATAATCAAATGTTCGCCGTGATTCTTTAAATTGACATAACTTTTTTATTTATGAACCGATTGACATGAAATAAACACTAAATGTTAAGTGAAGCTTACTACAATATATTAGTGAACCCCGCATAAATCGAATAAGCCGTTTCTGATATTAGCGTGCACAAACACACAGACAAACAGACAAAAAAAAAATTAATTACAGTTTCGGGTTCGGCATCGATATAATAACAACCCCTGCTACTTTTTTTTTATATATTTCCATTTTACAGACACCACTTTTCTACAATTTTATTATATGTATAGACAGAAATGTAAAACGAATTAACCAACTTCAGGTTTCTGTACAAAAACAACACGATTCTAGAAAACTGAAATGTTAAGCCAACTATGTATTTTCAATCTATTTTCCTTTAAAAAACAAAGTTTGCTCTCGCCTGCGTTAAATTGAAAAATGGTCGTGGCGTTTGCTTTGCGCTCGTCCGCAAAAACATTAATATTTTTATTCATTGATTGAGCGTTCCGCTTCCCTCCAATTGGTCGCACTTTGGCAGCCATTTTGTTTCGATCGCACATCTGTTTCAGTTACTCTATTTTTTATTTTGTTGAAATGATGATTTTTCAAAGCGTTTGTTACAGTCACGGATATCTATGGTTACAGTGCTCGCTGTAGACTAAATTGTTTTGCTATTGTCGCTGGTTTTGAATGGCCGAATGGCAGTCGTATTTTTCATTTTTTTTAAATAACTATTTTTTTGTTATCCTTTTTGATTCCCTTAAAAAAACTCGACATTATTGTAAGAGTAGTCCGCACTTTAGTACCTAATAACATAACCAGTATATAAGCTAGCCCCTTATCCTATAGAAACTCCGTAGTCAAGGTCAAAGTGTAAATCCCGATATGTGATCAACTGTGTTAACTAAACTAACATAAAATGAACTAAAATTCACCTCTTCTATCAGAAAACAAAGTTCTCAACAGTCTAATCGAATGAACTATCGTCCATTACTATCAAAGCTTAATTAAAACTTCCATCAATTCTCTTCAGATCGGCTAACTTTTTAATAAAACTTCAAAAGGCAAGGCAAATGGACCAGGGCGACATAGTGGAGGCAAGATTGCCTTATCGTACACCTGGCGCCGAGAGGAAAGGAATATTTTGTGGGCACCCTTTCTTGTTTATGTAGGGCAAGTTACAAGGTTGTAAGCTAGCGATTGATTTTGGGTAAGTTGGCAATTTTATTTCGTCTAGCGTTTTCTAAATTTTGTTGAGGTCGGCTCTCATACTAACCAGATGTGACTGTATATCAATATTTTATATTAGATCGAGTGGCATCTGACTTCCAGACCAAATTGTTAAGCAATACCAATATCCTAAGATTAGGACAGCTGCCAGATTTCGGTCAGACGCTTGTATGGAAATGTCTTGAGGAAAGTTTTCAGTGAATATGAATGTCGATGGCTATAAGAGTAGGCAAAGACCAAAGATACGATGGATGGACTGTGTGAATGATGATTTATGGATAGAAAGGGGGTGACTAGCGAGATGACGACTAATAGAGAAAAACGGAAAAAAAAGACAATGTTGCGCCGACTCTCAAATAAATTGGGATAAAGGCAGGAGATGATGATGACGCTTGTTGAAAACATAACATTTACGTATTATTACATACCTTATAGGAACGTCATCGTACCTACATATTGTACAACAGTATTGTTTATTTTCTATTTCTATGAATAAATTACATCACATGTATGGCTGAAAAGCAAAATATTTGAACCGAAATTCACGAATTTCTACACTGCGAATTGCAGATTTCAGCAGTGGTTTCGTCCAACTTGAAATGTGTAACACATTTCCCTATGAATTTAAACTCTGAATTTTCAGTTCTTGCTTAAAATAGAGTTCATTAAAATGTCCTTAATGTGGGATTCCAAATTGACATTTAATTTGACGTATTCCTTTCAGATGTGTGACCTATTTGCAATAATTAAGCACTCCATTAAGGCAATGCGAAATTTATGGGATTCGAGAAAATTCAATTTTTATGTATTTTTGTCAATTTCTCAGAATTCGTCACTAAATATCACTATTCTCTAAACTCTCGCATTAAATGGCCTTCATTGCTATTGAATTGAATAGCTGATACTTTATCAAATCTTTTGATGTAACCGAATGTTCTAAAACATCAAACAGTTAAAAGTTAAAGGAAGAAGTTTATAATCCATTTCTAAAAATCATTTACGTACATGAACTGTGACACCAGCTTTATCTAAAAATTTTACTGTGCAGGATTTAAAGGAAACTATGCGACATATCCACAAAAACAGCCATCGCAGCATCCTAGCTTGTTCTTTATTGTGTTTGTGTTTTATCGCAAATCAATTTTTTTTTTCATTCATCTTTTGTTTGCTCATAGCTGAACGACGAAATGTGTTGTGAATAAACTTTTTGACGATATTTCTGCTTATCGTAACAGCTTTGATAAGTGTAGTAGTAGTACTTCCCCGGACGAGCTGCTTCACATAAAGCTCCATTACGATTGCATAATATTCAGTGGACATTTACGATTCCAGTCTATAAAATATCGGATCTATTTCGCAGCTAGTTTGATCATAAAATAGCATTCGGTTGCATGCATCATAAATAATAATTTGGTGGATAAATCCCAAACATTATTTATACGATACGTAGCGAATAATAATAAAATACGACTACATTTTGGAATAAACATGGCTTAGTAAGAGGAAAAACAGGAAAATTGAGTATGTTATGGGAAATGTACTACACGGTGAAGACAGTTTTATGAGTTGCGGTTCCTGAAATGTGTTTTTTTCGAGAGGAAAATGTCTTTTTAATAATATGATTTCCATATTTTCCTTTTAGAGATAACCGAGTTTCAAGAAATCTATTAATAGGACGTATACCAACATTGAACAAAATTGTTCTTCAACGTTATTAGTAGAAAAGGGTTTACTACTAGGGGTAAACCCCTAGTAGGGGTAAACCCCTAGTAGGGGGGGGGGGGGGTGGGGGTTATGTTACCTGCTTTCTTTCCTGTTTCCTAGAAGAGGGGTTTCCGTCATATTAGAACTACTCTTGCAAAACTATCATTCTTCTTTTTTTTTTTTGCATGTTTTTGACATTAAGGTGCCAAAAAACGCTCTGTATTTGAACAGCCGTTATTCAGTGACTGTTCACCGCTGTCTTAGAAAACTAAAGCTTTATTGAGAAACTAAATTAAAATAAAGGGCACACAAGTCAAGTCACGGTGCTTAAAAAAAGAATAATTGACTATGCCTTGAATTGTTCTACACGCACCTGTTACTAAAGTATTATAGGATAGATTATGTAAATCTTAATCATCGCACAATACTGCGCTCCAAAACAAAGATAGCTGACGTGGCTCAAAAGGCTGCTCAACTTAAATGGGACTGGGCAGGACATGTCTGCCGCATGCCGGACAAACTGTGGGCCCAAATAGCGCAGAATTGGTGTCCTGACACAGTGAGGCGGGGTCGTGGCAGACCACGTAGGAGATGGCGGGACGAGCTGGATAGGTTCCACCAAGACTGGAAGGAGGACGCGCGGGCTCGCGAGAGATGGAAGGAGTGGAGGGAGGCCTTTGCCCAGGAGTGGGACAGCGCAGGCTAATTAAAAAAAAAATCTTAATCAGTTTTGTAAGCTGATCGGTCATAAAATATGTATTAGTACTTTCTGAAGTATACTCTAATACAGACTTCGCTTCTCCTTATTATTACGTGGAGTACCCGTCTAGAAAGTTAGGTTAGGTCATCTTTTGCGTATTAATGAGAGCGTTAAGAGAGTTAAGCCCTCCTGACCTACCTATACCTTAATTAACTCTGCCTGCCAACTCTATTGCATTACTTGTGACCGGGTATTTGAAACTAAATTCAGTCTGATGACTCATATTGTAGCCACACGCTGGAAAATAATCATTTCAAAGGATCGCCTTTATCTAAAACAATAAGGACGTACGAGTCTTACGACGAATTTTGTAACATTTTTCAGAATAAATAAGTTCACTAATTTTGGATTTTCTCGACTCCGATGAATTTTTGCATAATATGCTCTATCGGGTGCATAAATGTTGCTGTCCTATATACTATCACGTCCTGGAAAGAATACGTCGAATTACACTTCATCCTATATATTTATGAGACACAAGATGTCTTTCTTCAAGTCTGCTGGAGATCAATGCAGTGCTAATAAAACCTCAATTCTTATTTTAGATGCCAAACCCTAATACAAAACACGTTAGATTTTCATACAAAACATCCGGATAAATCCTCTAAAATAATATCCGCGCTCTTATTCATAAAAAAATACGTTTCATAAAAACTGCTTTTACTCCTAACTTTTTACACAGCAAACTTCGCAACGACCGATTTTTTTTTATCTGTGCTCTGCTCACTAGCGCCGCTGTAGGATGAATCCTTAATTGTGTGCACCGTAATTATACGCCATTTTTATTCTATTTCTCTATGCTTCACTTTGCAAAACTGTTGGTAATTACGTTTTTAAAATGTGGTTTGGCCACTTACGAGTTTCATTTATTACGGTTTTCGCTGAAGTTTCTGTATTTAATATTCGTTAGTTTTTCCCGTGTTTACGTTTTTCGTGTATGTTTCAACGTATTTAGGAAGCTTTTTTTCTGAAGTTTTTTATGTTTAATGTTTGGGTGCATGCATGAAGTTTTGTAACCGACACCGTTGTTGGTAAAAAAGTTCGGTGTTTTATTATTTAAACTCGGATAGAGTAGCTTTCATTAACGTTGTCTCAATATAATTTTTAGCAACTGTCCTAAAGTCCTCGTCACGAGAATCTATAAATTATGTAAACACACATTCAGGGGTTTACCTTTGGATCAAATAAAAAAAACAGTTTTGTAATTATTTTTATACAGGGATTTACTTATGTTAACACACATCTAATTAGTGCCGTCAGACGATTCCGAGTATTCTGCATCTGCATTCTGCAGCATTGACAGCGTCAGCGTGAACTTACTTCAAAATGGTGGCCCAAATGTTTACGTTCCATTATTCCATAAGTCAGACGCGTTCCAGTACCACAAAACATTAGACGACAGCGTGTTAGTTTCGTATTACACGTATGTTACTTTGACTTGATTGAATTTGGGATTATTAAGATTATTTGTTGTCGCTACATTTATTTACAAAATGTATAGTTTCTCGTGACGAGGACTTCAGTTTATTATTCAGAGGACTCACTATAATTAATATTAGTAGGTAACAACAAGGTTGGCTTGTTCAACAATATTCCGCCCACACTCACACTAACAAGAAATAATCACAATAATAAACAAACTCTCGCCGAAATACGATATGCACCGAGATTTGCCGACCTCTGCCGAGACTGGCCGAGTTGCCAGCGACTCTGTCACGTGATTGTCTCGTTAATTAAGGCTGCAAGTGAGCTGTCCGTACGTGACCGTCGTCTTTGATAAGCATGGTCGTGCTCAAGCCTTGGCTATCCGATGTTGGGAAAATATAAGGGCACTGTCTGTGATAGCGTTGAAAGGAGGTTTCTGTTTCGATTTGTTTAAGATACTTTATTTACTTAGCGTATGTTGCATAGGTAGATGTTGTCAAAGTTGTAAACATAGAGTAAATAGCTTATGGTTATGGCATCATTTCATTGGTACACATCTACACTACACCAACACATCACGGCATGATGTGGTGGTGTAGTGTAGATGTGTGACCACATTGTGGTTGTGTAGTGTAGATGAAAGTTGTACAGTTGAAAGTTTTGTTTTGTTGTTGAAAGTTTGTGAGTGAGTGTGTGGTGGGGGTGTGTGTGTGTTTATATGTTTGTTACTTCTTCACGCTTAAACGGCTGGACCAATATAGGCTGCTATTATCCCGATATTCCCACGGGCTCAACTTTTACGCGGGTGAAACCGCGGGGCGCAACTAGTTATATTTAAAAGGATAATAGTTTTTATTTATTTCACTTTTTCACGAACCAACCCATAAGTTGAATTAAATTTAACTCTAGTATAAGTAACACAATAGTGTTAGGATAAGAAGATTTAATGTTAGTAAGAATGTTGCTTTCATTCACACAAAGTTGCTTCCATTGTCCAAGTTACAAACTTCAACTGTAGTCAAAAACACATACGTCACCCAAAACTTCACTGTAATAGAATAACTCGAATAAACGACCTATTCTTAAAAGTAAGCACTGACATAAAAACTTCTAACGATACTAAAATATAAAGCCTCGAATAGCTCGAATAATGCTCGAATACTATAAGGGTGGGCCATAAAAATGAAAAATTACGTGGTTGTATTGCCAAGTTTTGGCATAAATATTTAAGGCTCAGCTCACGTTCTGTAGAATGAAGATTGAGAATTGTTTAAGAAAAAAATATGAAATTTTCTCTTTTATGAGTCTTTTAAAAGGTATGCTTACGTACCTATGAATCATTCGAATTGTTATTGTTATAGATGGAGACGTAAGATAAAATAATGTAATGAAATAATGAAAAATTGGTTCATTTATGCTATACTAGCAGCGCCCCGCTTTTTCACCCGCATAAGTGTCGATCCCGTACGAATATCGGGATAAAAACTATCCTATGTCCTTCCCCGGAATGCAATCTATCTCTCTGCCAAATTTTATCAAAATCCGTTCAGTGGTTTAGGCGTGAAAAGGTAACATACAGATAGACAGACAGACAGAGTTACTTTCGAATTTATAATATTAGTATGGATGTCTGTATTTATTAAAGGTGGTTTATTTTCTCGTGTTATTTTTGCCATTGACACGCAAAAAGAATATGCGTGGTTCTCAGGAGTGGCCTATAGAATTGAATACCTATAGAAAAACATTTCTAAGGCTAGCTAGATAAAATATTTTCGAATACTGGCGAGGTCACCGTTTTTACTTGCTACGGCGTAGCACACGCGAAGACTGCGTTCGCTACGCTGTCGTAGCAGAAAGCTGATTCACTACGCAATCGATGTTTTTTTTAATATTGCGTAGCGAATTAGCTTAATAGAATTACCATAAAAATATTATGAAAATCTCTATTATGATTGTAAATGTATGCTTGGTCAATCCCTAGCATCAGTGGGATGACACTGACAGCTCACTCCACGCAAGTTTTCACGGTGAGATTTTTACAGAATCGACCGGCTGTTGTCTAATTATAGGTCCGTGTCTAAAAGGCAACCGAGAATAGAGATTCTCTGCGTTTTAAACTTTAGTTTTAATATAAGCAGCCTGCCACTAGATTAACCCATAACATGAACCCCGGAAACTCCGCAAAAGACGTCATACCATAAGATCCTTCCAACAAGATAACCGTATCTTGCAAGAGCATCTAAAATAGGCCTTCAACTTTCGAGACATGTTCAAGTTTAGGCGGTAAAGTAAAATAAAAAAGACATTAGGGCTGGTGACGAGTAAGGCACGTAGAAGTTACGTAGAGTATACGGAATGATATTCGTTCTGAAACCGAAACCTTGTTTTATAGCAGTTTCTGAACTTTGTGAAGTAAAATAATATGTTTTTTATGCTCTTCGTTTTTATTATACCTATGTGTGGATTATTTCTGCGTGAATGTGAAAATAAGAAAGGTGTTGTAATATAAGTATGGAAAGAAGTATTTTAAAGCCTGCTCGCATGATAAATTAAGCCATGTTTTCACCTGGTAGCATTTACTGTGCATCACATCACGTAGAGCTCTCACAATATGGACCGATGACCTTGCCACATGTGAACTACGCATCACACTGACGTCACTCACGGTAAACTCTGCTTGCGCGATGCAGGATAGGAAATCCTGCATTGCGTAAGCAGAGTTTACCGTGCATCTAGTATCTATACAACGTCCCCAAATCAATCGTCGGGCAGCAGTTGCCTATAACGAGACACAACACCCGTCTGATCGGACGATCCTCCCTTTTCTATTAAGTGGATGAGTGAACTCTACTCCCTGTTCCTCATACATCTATAACCTTGTGAATGCCGGAGGAATCTGCTGGATGCGCGGAGCACCGAACTGGTTTAAGTGGTGGTGCTTGGGGGAGGTCTATGCCCAGCGGCGGGCGTGTTTCGGCTGACATCATGTAGCACAACACGAAACACAATACAATTATGAACATTTTCTTACAACATTGTTCGTTTGAAACCAAGGCAACATCCCCTTCATGACGGCTATAATCCAAAAACTTTTAATATACCTCATCATCTGCCCAGCCTTTTCAAAACTAAGTTGTGGTCAGCTTCCAGTTTAACCGAATGCAGCTGTGTACCAGTATTTCACATGGAGCGACTGCCTATCTGATTTCTACAACCCATATACTGGGTAATGCCCCTTGGTAAGCCTGGTTCTCAGTCTTTCAGGATTCGGACTACTCGTAACGACTGACAAAGATGACAGCTGGGACCAACGGCTTATCGTACTTTCCGAGGCTCTGAGGGGGTCTTGATATGTAATGATTTTTATTTTTTATTATTTAAAGGTACACCAACAACCTATTCACTAAAAATATTGACATAGGTAACATAAGCATTGAGTTATGGTGAATTAGCCACTTACAGGCGTACACAGCACTTACATAAAAAATAACTTCTTAAATATAATGTTTTAACGAGATTTTTTACTCGTAGTGAGAATAGAAAAAATAATAGAAATATCTCGCTGCTGGCTAGCCTTTTTGCAGACGCCCTTAGACTTGGATTTTAAATAATTAAGAGAGATTCTTAGAGTATTAAATGTAGAAGAGCTAATTAAAAGAGAATTAACTGAATGACTAGCTAATTATATTAATGCTCGGGGTGAATAGCTGTTGGAGATTTGAAATTCCAAGAAGACGTGGGTTTTAGGTCGAAAATAAACTCCAAAGGAAGGGTTTTCATTATAAGGAGAAAGCCACCAGTGAAAAGTGAGCAATTAAATAAAGCATTCTAAGAAAGTATTTTTCAGTAAATTATTATTTTTTAACTAAAAATTGTATATCCTACTGGAATAAGCCATGAAAATCTCTGAGTTATTTTCTGTAATCTAAAAAGGTATGCAAATTTATAATCCAGTAAAATACACAACTCAGTAAAACAAAAAAAACGAAACGCTAAAAGGTTTGAGAAATTAGCCCTATAGCTACCAAGCAACAGATGAAATAAACAAAACTCCCTTTATTCGAAGAACCCTTTACAAGACATTCTTCAAACCAAAAAAAAACTCAAATATAGCCGAGATCAGACGCTTCAGCTTCAGTCTAGTGATTTTTTTATTTTATTATTTCTACAACGTGCCACTCCAATGGCGACATTAATTTAACACAAGGGTAAGGTTAGTGACCTGTAATCATAAAAATTATAACAACATGAAATAATTCGTAATTTGAAAACTGCCGCCTGCGCCGCTCGCCGACACAGGGCTTTCTCTTTTCTTCAATTACCTACTTTTTGCACGTTATTCGTTTTAACTTCATTGATGCGATGTTACGATCCGTGACCCCGGCAAATGACCACTGAACATAATTATTTTAATTTCATAAAACGAAATGACGTTTTAACAAATTAAAATAATATGTTCTTGAAACCGTATACGTGTATTAAATTAATGTCTCCATTAAAGCGGCACGCTGTATATACTTACTAGCTTCTGCCCGCGTAAATTTTCACCCTCCCCCCATTCACCCTCTTAAGGGTGGAATTTCGAAAAACCCTTTCTTACTGGATACCTACTCTTCACAAAGAACACATCCTCCAAATTTCATGACTCTAGGACCAGCGTTTAGGCTGTGCGTTGATATATCAGTCAGTCAGGCCTTTGAATTTTATATAGGTACACCTGAAAATATATAACAAAAACACATTTAACACCACAAAACTTACAATGGGCGACCTTATCACTATCTGCAATCTCTTCCAGGCAACCTTGGAATGTTTTGTTTCACTCTATGTTCACACGACACCGACTCTACATAGAAATGAACGTTCATCTGGGCATTTTATTTAATTTTTTGATAATTTGGAACGCAAAAGGCATGCCCTTTGGAGTTTAGGTTTCAGCATACAAGCCCCCAGGCTGTTATAAAAGCTTTTAGAGATCTTAACATTAAATCAACAGAAGATCTCTGGGGAATGTCTGTAAAAGTATGTAGATCTTTCATCGAAACTATTGCGCCCTATTTAGCTTTCATATTTAACACCAGTGTTGACCAAGGAGTCTTTCCGGATCTTATGAAACATAGTAAAGTAGTACCATTGTTCAAATCCGGTGATAGTAAAGATCCTAACAATTATAGACCTGTGTCAATTCTACCAGTTCTCAGTAAGGTGTTTGAAAAGTTGATGCTCAATCAAATGTTACGTCACTTTAATAAAAATTCCATCTTTCATGAACACCAGTACGGTTTCACCAAAGGGCGTTGCACTACTGACGCTGGTGTTACCCTAATAAAGAACATTTTTAACGCCTGGGAAGAAGCACAAGATGCCATTGGAATCTTTTGCGACCTCTCTAAGGCGTTCGATTGCGTAAACCACGAGACACTTCTGATGAAACTGGAGCACTATGGAATTAGAAAAGCAGCACTTGACTTGCTAAGATCATACCTGAAAGATAGAAAGGTTAAAGTTCAAGTAAACGGCGTAAACTCATTAGGGTCTGAAATGAAAATGGGTGTTCCTCAAGGTTCGATATTGGGTCCATTCCTCTTTTTAGTTTACATTAATGATTTACCCCAATTAATTCAAAATCAACCGAAGATGGTGTTATTTGCAGATGACACATCATTAATCTTTAAAATAGACCGACGGTCACAAAATCTTGACGACGTGAATAACTCTATTCTTCAGGTCCAAGATTGGTTTACGGTAAATAATTTAGTACTTAATGAAAAAAAAACCAAATGCATTAGATTTAAATTACCGAATGTTAGAAGTAGCGAATGTGAAATCATATTGAATGGCCAAAAACTAGAATTTATTGATCAGACAGTTTTCCTAGGAATCACGCTAGACGAGAAATTACAATGGGGACCTCATATAACATCTATTGCGGGGCGGCTAAGCTCCGCCGCTTATGCTGTTAGAAAGATAAGACAGTTAACAGATGTAGAAACCGCGCGTTTGGTCTATTTTAGTTACTTCCACAGTATTATGTCATATGGCATTTTACTATGGGGTCGGGCTGCTGACATTGAATCCATTTTTATTTTACAAAAGAGAGCTGTCAGAGCCATTTACAATCTACGTCGTCGCGAATCTCTTAGGGAACTATTTAAAAAGGTTAATATCATGACGGTACCTTGCCAATTCATTTATGAAAATATTATGTATGTAAGAAAAAATCAACATCTCTTTAATAAAATAAGTGATAGGCATAATTTTAATACTAGAAATAAAGATAAATTAGATCAACCTTTTTTCAGATTATCTAAAGTACATACATCTTTTATGGGGTACTGTGTTAAATGCTACAACAAAATACCTTGTGACATATTGCAATTAAATGAAAGAAAATTTAAAACTCATATTAAAAGTACACTTTGTAAACAAGGATATTACAAATTAGAGGATTATATCCAAGATAAGAATGTTTGGAAACATGCTGGTCCTGCTCCATAGGACAATCTAAAAGTCTAGACAAAATCAAACTTGTTCCTAATTTAATTTATATATATATTTTTAATTATGACATCTTATTCTAATTCATTTTTACAATCTGCGACTACAGTGACTCACACACTTGTTAAAGTTCAACTACTTTTGCATTTTTTTTTTTTTTTTAATAACTTGTAAATATGTGAGCACCATGTATCTATCACTTATTTGATTTACCTGTCATTGCTTAATTTTTAATTCTTTTTACCTTTTGTGGTAGACTAATTTTATTATGGGTGCATCGTGTTCACATATAATTTTTATTATGTATACAAGACCTTGTAAAACATTTTTAAAAGAGTAACGGTGGAGTTTCTTGCCCATTCTTCTCCATACGAAAACTACCTTTTCGAATGGGCGACTAGAATCATTTCTATTTAGTTTTTTTTTTTGACGTTCAAAAGTGCCTTTAATGTGCCTATTTGAAATAAATGATTTGACTTTGACTTTGAAGTGAAAAATGCCGATCACCAAAATTCATTTTATGTTCAGAATTTTCATTTCGGGTGAAATATGCCATAGAAACACATAAATTAACAGAAACTGAAATGTCTGGTACCAGCTTAACGAAAGACCGAGGCTAATTTACGAGTATCAAAAGGAAAGCTGAAGTCCCTGGGTAATTTATTTACAAAAAAAAACTCGACTTATTTCGTTCTAGTCTGAATAAAAAAAACCCAGTTAAAAGCCCATCTTGGGGCTCAAACCCTGTTACTGCTTACTGGCACCGTTATTATTCGCAAAAATATGTAATTATGTCAAAACTGAAAGCGATGGAAGAATATAAATAAGGGTGCGGATGGCGGCATGGAAAGAGCGGCTGTCGCAACCCAGCGCAGGGCACGCCACGACAGTGGCGATAAGACCCCTCTATGAGGAGTGGCTAGAGAGGCGTCACGGCGCCCTCACCTGACGCAGGTCCTCACCGGACACGGATGTTTCGGGAGGTTCCTGCACATCATCAGGCGGGAGGAAACGCCCGGGATTGCGAGGATCGCCCAGAGGACACGATGAAGCATACGGTGGAGGTCTGCCCCGCTTGGGCGGAGCACCGCCGTGTCCTCGTAGAGGCGATCGGCAGCGGTAGCGACCTCTCGCGTGCGGTCCTGGTTCAAGCCATGGTCTGGAGCGAGAGGGAGTGGTAGGCAGGCACCTCCTTCCGACAGAGCCTCACGTCCCAGCTGCCGCGGGAGACGCTGCGATCGTCGGGAGCCGCGTGTCGACTCCCGGACACCGTAGGCGCGGGCCTGCGGACGGAGAGTAATGGGTAGCTCACCGTCCGATCAGGAACAGGCCCGTGCCGGACGGCGCATACTTGTTCCACGCGCGCCTCAAAGAGATGTCAGCATCAGTGAAGGGGCCCGTTAGGGCCGAAGCTTGCCGGGTCAGCGGGATTGTCCAAAAGGGTTACCACTGTCCCGGGACATAAAGGGCTACGGAAGGAACACGGGTGGGTTTAAGTCAGTAAGAGTCTGACACTCCCTTCCGCTCTACCCAGAGCGGGAGGGGTCATTCGATGATTCAATATCCTCAAAAAAAAAAAAAAGCTGCGGATATAGCAAAAACGGACAATGAGTTGGTTACATTTACTTTGCATTTTTGAAGTTGTACTCATCGTCAGAACACTTATTAGTCTATGGCTTGTTTCCAAATATTAAATTACAGACTGCCTTTCTACAATACTAGCACGTAAGACATTTCACCATAATTTCTAATGCTAGCAACATATTGAAACCACATAATAATATTACCTATTTGATAAATGATTTTATTTTTCTAATTACGTTTGCACAAACCCATTTATACGTCAATCATATTTTTTTTAAACTAGATGAGGTCGGCGTTTCCTATCTGACTACTCTAAGAACAAAGGCCGAAACAAACTCAGAGGGCACAGTCTCTTTTCAAGTCCAGACATAATCTTGGTCAGGTTACATGAAGACTATGTAGATCGATGTCTGAGATGGTCTTTTGAGGAAAGAACCACATAGATTGAGAGGACCTGTCCAGTCAATGCACGCATTTGTCAGAAATCGTGCAGCTGAACTCAAGACTTTAGGAGCTCAACGATTCGACGAACAATACCAAAGGAAGGACATTTGGGTAGGTCACATAAATGACTCAAACTGCCAGTTTGTAATAATATTCTCCCGACCGATTTCGGTCACGGTGGCTAATCTCAACGGAGATCAGAAGGCCAATTCTCGTAATTTAAAACATTCAAAATCTAGTCGCAGTCTCATCTCGGCGACAAACAAATGTCAAAAACTTGTCAAAAATGTAAGGAAATCACAGGTATTTTTGACAGTTTGAGACAGATCAGACTTTCACAGTCTGATCTGTCTCAAACTGTCAAAAATATCTTCTTAAATTTATATCTTCTTAAAATATGTTCTTAAATTGATCTGTGATGTGCACTCTCTGATCCCTTACCCTCATAGTCCATTGGGATGGCAGTCCAACTCGACCGGGGAGAGATCAGGCGCAGGTCTAACGGCTTTACGTGCTTTCCGAGACACGGGAGTATCTAGTAAGCCCAATAACACTTTGCACCACCTCGAAATCGAACCCAGAAACCCACGTACAACAGTCGCGCTTGCGACCACGAAATCAACAGGGCCTGTTTGTTTTGCACTGTTGTCAATAGAGATCAGTAACTCCTTTCCGTCACACAGGATTCTGACCTATTTGCCCACGTAGATCTAAAAAAGTTGCGCCTCTCCGCTTGTCGTGCCGCTTATGATCATTCCGCGTTTCCTATTCCCACAGTCCACAACCTTTAAGTGTGTTTCAAACCGCCAATTTGCGGAAAAAAGAGATTTATGGCGAAAAAGTATTTTTCCGTTAATAACGTACTTTCTTGTAAATTACGAGGTTTCTTCACATTTTTATACAACCATCTTGTTCAGTTATATATTTCAATGGATTCCGGGAGATCGAGTGAGTTCTATGGCTCGTTTTGACTGAATTATGAAAGGAATGAGAGGATTCAGTCGTTTTTGAATGCATGAAGTAAGAATGAATATAAAAATATTGCGGATGATAACATGCACGAATGGAGTGACAAGGCGTTCTATTCTTGTGTGCTTTATGAATTTGGTATAAGATTATAATATCTGGTCTTCTTTTATCTTTTTCGTTTGCTATGAAAACTTCGTGAGTGGCTTTAAAATAGCAAACACTTTGGGTTAGGTTTAAATGCTTAGTGGTTTAAATACCTAACAATACTTTGTCTAACAAGACCTCTAGGGATTCTGCAGTGTAATTGCGTAACACACTATCAATAGCAATGGGTTTCATTTTGACAGTTCAACAACATTCATTGCGTTATTTACGTTGTTAAGCAGACACATTTTTTAAACATATGGAGCAATGGATTAGCAATAAGCTTCAAAATTATTCAAATTGAGAGTAATAGTGTATTACACAATTAGGGTGCTGGTTGGATTTAAATAACTGTGACACAAAAAAAATCGTAAATCGTTCTTTTACATCGAATTTATTGAAGATGCAAGATAGATTTAAATACATTTAATTAGAAAAGTTTACTGCAGAGCACGCTTGAAGATTTTTTTAGTGAACGGGCTCTTGTCTATCGTTTCTTCTTTCTTGTGATGATGTTTCACGGTGTCATCAATCCATTGTTTTACAGCGGATATCTTGGTGTAGACTCCAGGAACAACTCCACAACCGGCACCGAAGGAAGTGATTCCGACTTGCACGTTGTTCCAAGTTAAAGGACCTCCACTGTCACCCTGTAATTAAAATTTCTTCAATGATCTGGTTTTGGAAAATGAATTATTGAGCATATTCTCTGGGACGTAGGGATGTACCTTTCAGGCGTTGCACGGGGGGATTCCGGAATTGGTCTTTTAAGAGGAACCGGGACCACCCCTATGTGCTGATGGTGATCACCGGGGTGGTTTTAGTGATGTAAAAATCCCACACTACCTGGTTTTTTTCCCCAAAGTCCAGGTGCCTTTTGAAGGTTTCCCCCAGACAAAAAAAAAGGGTTGGTCCCCGGATAGGTAGGTAGCTGAGAAGTAGTGTTAAGACGACTACAGGACCTAAAGCGCGGTCTTTGTCAGACTGCATAGAAAAGAAAGAGAAACGCGATGACACAACCCTGGTAGGTAATTTGTTGCAAAATATGAAGCAAATTATCTATTTACAAAAATCTATTGTTTGGACTAAAAAATTAAAACACTAGTATGTTGCTTGTAGAATAATCTGACAAAAAATCATAATGATTGTATGTATATTAGTATGGTTTTTATTTAAAAAATAAAAATAAAGATTTTAGAGGTATCTTCATGATTTTTTTCTATCGTATCAAATTAGTTGTATTATAAAAATAATAATAATGAATAATAATGTTTATTTGTACACAAAAACCAATACAATTTAGTGACAGGATTTAGTTGTACAGCAGAGACAGTTTATGAATGAACGTTATTATGTTTTCAACACACTATCTACCTAGCATATATCTTGAAGAATATCATATATAATGGCTGTTTGTGTATGTGAGATTAAATGTTTGTAAACGCACCCACGATACAGGAGAAATTCCTAGTGTGGGGCAACGTTTTAAAAAAAAAAAAAAATATATATATTTTTCTGATTTTGTTAATGTAGTTGATCATATACTTTTATTGTTTCTAAAACTTGCGTTTTTTGTGTTTAGGTCCTGTAAGCCCCTTAAAACAGGCAATAATATAGTAATCTGTATATTAATACTTCTTCAC